>OU611859.1:3750000-5000000 GCA_914767755.1 Agrochola circellaris | reverse complement strand
ATCTTAAACCGGGTCGACACCAGCGCACGCGCACGAACCGTGCACGCTAGGCGTCTAGAATGGCTATGGACGCGTCACATTCTAAACGCGCGCGCGTGTGTTGCGAACGGTTCGCGTGCAGGGATCACACCTGCGCAATTGAAGCTCACACGCACGAACCGTGCACACTACTACGTGCCTCGAACGGTCTTGAGCACATCGAAGGTAGCACAGGTACACGGCATGCACGCGATGTGTTCGCGAATGAGTGTTTTGTGTTTCTTGCGCGAACCATTCGCGAACCACTCGCGAACATCTCCAAAGGTGTCCCTACTATGTTTGTTAGATGCACGCGATCCGCACTGTTCGTGCGCGTGCGCCGGTGTGGACCCGCCTTTATAAGTACATCCATTTTCTTCTTTGTCAGCTGATTTTAGCACCCTCAGATAATGATCTAAAAAGTTCTTACTAAATGTATTAAAGACGAAAATTTATTGAATAAAAATCTACTTTTATTTTAATCGTTAAATAAAATATTATATGTTTATAAAGACAAAGTGAAACATTGAATAATTTATTTGTGAGTTCTAAAATAGAAAAGTAATATACCGAAACTAAAGCAAAAAAAAAAGTGACAATGTACCTTTTCTCTTCAGCTGTTAGCGTGGTTATGCAAGATTATGGTGGGACCCCATACTTATGTTTTCACGGATACCGATACTCGAAGAGTACCATATCTGGAGACAGGACCTGGTGGGTTTGCAGTAGACGCAAGTCTTTGAGATGCCCTGCATCCATCGTCACGTTCGACGGTCATCCGATAGAGATAAGTGTCAAGAAACATACGCATAAGAACTATTGAGACCTAGATGTGCAAGAATTGTGTTGTATGTGGTTTTTTTTGTCATTTTGTAGTCTGACGTGATGATATTTTTTTGAATGAAGTTCCATGTCTCACGTACACTTGGCGAATTAGAGCTAGACCGAAAAAGTGTAACATTTTGCCCGTCACAAAAGTGTCGTGTCGTACACTTTTTCAGTCTAACTCTCATCTGACAAGTGTCCAAAAGCGAAAGGAACCACGTTCCAACTGAGTGTCCCATGACACTTCTCGATTATTTTTATATTTGTGTGTTGACATTGACATAAATACATTTTGGAAAGAATGGTAACATAGGCGAAGTGGTAACGTATGTTTTGAATGCCATTACTGCAGAAATATAAAATTTATATATAATTGCAGTAACCGAACTAAGTACCTACGTGTTTCCTATTAATTAATAATACTAAATAATACTAACTTTACTAGTCATTGAATCTCTATTATTGTTGTGAGTGTGTTGTGTGTATTTTTGAATGTTTAAAAACAATCAAAAGCTTGTATATTGTGATTTTTACCCAAAGTTTTTAAAATCTATCAAATGTTATTGTTGTGTGTTGTTAAAAAATAAAGCTTTACAAAGATTTATTTAATTTTATTTAGGTAGTCCGGAAAATAAGACTTAAAAAATTCGAGTGAATATTTCTCAACGATATAATCTTTATTGAAGCATCAGAAATGAGAAATGTTGAGAAATGTTTTTATTTACACACGTATACACACGATTTAAACTAACGGACTTAAAATAATAATAATATTATGCGGGCGGTTGGTCGACTCTTCATGTGACCAGAAGGCTGGCCTATTCATCGGCCAGAGAATCAGTATTGCGATACAACGTGGCAATGCTGCCAGCCTTTTGAGCACTTTTCCTGTTGACAGCGGTGCGGACGAATTTTTTGATGCCCTATGATTTTTCCCCCCCACCCTTTTCTTATATACTTGAATATCAAATTACTTCTTAATGTAATTATGACCAGAACTAATAAAAACGGTTTACAGAGGGAAAACGCTGCCCTTATTGTGAAGGTTACAGTGTATTCACCAGCTTTATAAGAGATCTAGAAGAAGATAAAGTGTACTTGTCCATGGTGCGTTATGTTATGTTCTAGAAAAATAAATAGGACAGATGACAGCATATGATGAAATCATAATATAAAATATTCCAAGATTTTTACAAAAAGGAAAGTTAATAGTATAAAATAGGTTTGGATGCTAAAACAATCAAGAGATAATTAAAAGTATGCTTTACATAGGTAAACAGTGTTAAAGAATATATATAAAGTGAGTTCAGTACATACATGAGTGTCATAGAATAATAATCATAATACCAGCCTGTTACTGTCCCACTGCAGGGCAAAGGCCTCTTCTCATACAGAGAAGGCACGAGCATTGGTCACCACGCTTGCTCAAGACGGGTTGGTGATTTCAGACTTATATTAATCATAAGTCCAGGTTTCCTCACGATGTTTTCCTTCACCGATGTCAGTAATGTCCAAGATAAACTCACATTGTCAAAAAGTCACATTGGTACTTGCCCGGATTTGAACCCACAACCTCGTGCATGAGACGCGAGGCCTTAACAACAGGGCTATCACGACATATAGACATAGAATATCAATAGGTAAATAGATCAAAAGGTGTTTTTTTTAGTATAATAGCATATAGATAGACTAAAAGACGTAACTCTGCACGGCAGAATAAGACAGTAAACAAAAAAATAAAAAAAAACAAAAAAATAAATTGTCAAAGATCCTGCAAACTAATTTCCTAACTAATATTATAAATGCGAAAGTGAGTTTGTTTGTTCGTTACGCTTTCACGCTAAAACAGCTGAACGGATTTGGATGAAATTTGGCACATGGGTAAACCATGACCTGGAGAAGAACATAGGATACCTTTTATCCCGATATTCCTACGGGATCGACACTTATACGGGTGAAACCGTGGGGCGCAGCTAGTGAATAATAAAAAACACGCAACAACACTTACTCACAGTTACATTACAGTAAATTAGGTAAGCTCATAGCTTTATAAGATCTGAGGAGTAACTTGCGTGCTTAAGAACTTTTAAGAAATTTTATTATAATTTCAGAACCTCGTTTCGGGAAATCTTTAAGAGGGAATCCAGTCATACTGGTCGGCCATTTTCGGTTTAACAAGGAGCGCACAATTGGCAGAAAGATCCGGTGGTCCTGTGTCAAGAAGAGAACTCTTAGATGTACGGCATCCCTGATGACTGTTGAAGGAGTCATCATCAGGACTAATGGAGTACATAATCATCAATGATTAATTGTAAACTAGACCTTATTATAACTAATGGGTAACAAGAGTTACTTATTACACATATATTGGTATATTGTTTAGATTTTTTATTCATTGATAG
The DNA here is from genome assembly GCA_914767755.1 of Agrochola circellaris. Lineage (NCBI taxonomy): Eukaryota > Metazoa > Arthropoda > Insecta > Lepidoptera > Noctuidae > Agrochola > Agrochola circellaris. The sequence goes on along the minus strand of OU611859.1, from coordinate 4,996,755 downwards.
TTGAATTTGTTAGTGAAGGTGGCTATATTAAATTGTTATGAAATATTATCTTTATGTAATATTTATTAGGCTATAATTTAGAGTGATTTGTGACAAAGTTATCAAATGAGCGAAGCTATAAAAATATATATCATGGGATTAATATCTAGTGGAGGTCTTCCAGAATTCGTATATCTTTGAATTTTAGATTCCTACGGTACTTTTTAAGCTGCGCTTTATAATTTTAAATTAGAAAAGGCTAAATATTAGTTTTTTTTTATTATTGAAAAAAAAATATATGTTGGTAATATTGATGAGTTGTTGCTCCACAAAGTCTATTGTTAAATGAATATTGACATAATTACCTATATTGTATAATATTGATAATAAGTAGGTATACCTATATGCTACAGTATCATCTTAAAAATTGTATTTTTATCTTACTTCTGGTTTTGAAATAAAACGTTACACTGTATCGAGCTCTTGCATTTGATGAAAAGCCTTACCGAAGTCCACTCCGTATCATGTTTCTTGCAATGAGGTATATGCAAAAGTTACAGAAGCCACCTGTTACGATCCTTAAGGCGCTACCCTGACCAAATAACCTTGAGCATTCGTGGCACACTAACTCTGCGCAAGAGTTACTTAGCGAGTACGCTCAGATTTTGGAATAAAATCTTTATAAAATCAAATTATCGTGTTTTGAAAAAAATAAAACTAGCAAAATGTTCTTCATTAAATTACCTATCCATTAGTTTAGGAAGCAAATAAAAATAATGGTTATTTTAGGAGGAGATGCATGTTATAAATCATTATTTCTCATTTCTGTGGCTTTTTTGTTGCCCTTTAATTAAATATTACGCCGCTTAAAAAAAAAAAAAACTACCATTTTGGAGTCAAGATTATGTAGAAATTTAATTTATTTTTTATTAGTTGCTAGTTCTTTTAGATAAAGAGAAGTTGGCTCTCAAAAACAGCCTAAAAAACGGCTACCGCTGTGTTTCGCACGGGAACGCGCCTTAATACTCTCACTTGGGAAGAAGGCGTAAGTTTATGTTTGTGTCTGGCGTGTGTTCGTGAGTGTGTGTGTGTATATGTGAAAGGTCATAGTTTTTATTAAATTCTATAATACCAACAACAACATTGTACCTATAAAGGACTTCATGCCATAGGAATTTTAAAGTGCAACAATATATACAAAGTGGAGCAGGACGATTGACATTCCTTTAAACCACGTAAAGAGTGTCATGTTCTTTACCCGTATACAAAAAATCAATCAAATCCAATGAATACTTTAGCCACAGGAAATTATTTTTCATTTTCTTATTTTTCAACATGATGTAGATCTGAGTCCGTAATAATAGGTAAACATTGTAAGGTCAGTAACCTGTGCAAAAACGTATGATTCTATTCTCTACGTCTCAATATGCTTGAAAGACAGAGAAAGGTGTCATACCATTTCACTCTTACGCGCCCCGCCCACTACCACAAAATACTACAATTAGAAAGAAAAAGAAATATTACTTCCGCAAATAATGCATTAGTGGTGCATAGAAAACTGCGAGTGTGTGTGTGAGCGGAATTTTTTCGGCAAAAAAACTTATTGACTCGTAACTATGTCAGTCAGTGCATAGCGGAGCCCTTTGATGAGAGCACACGCCTACTTTTGTTATCACAAGACGAGCCGCGCGCGCATTGTTGTGATTTTATGAAAAGTTTTAGTTGTTATTGTGTTAAAGACGATTTATGATAGTTAGATTAGTGCACAGGTTATTGTGACATATTGTTAAGTGTTAGTGTATTATTAGTTAGTTAATTAGGCATTTATTAGTTAGTTTTTGGATTTAGGTTAGGTTTGTAAGTTTTTTAGTTTAGGTAATATTATGCCTCAAATAAGGTACACAGCTGCCGAGTACACTTACATGGTACTTATGTACGGGGAATGTCACCAAAATGCGGCTTTAGCATTGCGTACATATCGGGAGAGATATGGTGACACACGAACGTGCCCTACCAACAGCCGTGTTTTTACCCTGGCCGTTCAGAGGTTACGAGAGAATCGGCCTTTGGTTCCTCAAGGAGAAGGCGTGTCTTCAAATTCAAATATCGAGGAACGGATATTAAAACATTTTGAAAATAACCCGACTTCTAGCTTCCGGAACGCAGCGCGGCGGTTTCAAGTGAGTCACACAACTGTCCTTAGATATTTGAAACGGCATGCACGGCGACCTTACAAGTTCAGAAAAGTACAACAACTGTTATCCAGAGATATGCCAGTCAGAGTGTTGAACAACGGTGGACAATTTGAAAATTTAAAAATTTGACTAGGTACTTGATGATTTAAATTCTGATTGTGATGTGATAATATGTGATTAATTATTCGATTAGTGATCTTTTATTAATTAACAACGTGCAACTTAGTGCGTTTATGCCGCGGATTTGTTGTTCTCCGACTAAAGTACCTACCTACGTCCCGCACCCCCGCCCGCTGCATCCCGCACCACACCGCGCAACAGGTCAGTGACGTTTCGTAGATAAAGCGTGTTTCCATTTTATGCAGTTGATTTTGCTATTAATTTTGTTTGAAAATTGCAATACTTAAATTTTCCATTAACTACTAATCTTCGTGTTTTAAAATGTTTCGATGGACTAGTACTGTGCTCGTTTTAATTTAATGTCGTACGTCCAGATCCACATTGTATAAATCATGAAAGTATCTATCATCAATTCTTTTATCTTTATCTAATTTCGTTTGTTTCATATTCCAGGTTTCCCACAGCCTGTCTTCTCAACGACCTGGGCCGGTAATCCTCTGATGAAGATAGGTTGTTACCGCTATAATAAAAGAAGTTATAGTAAGGGACCCCGAATAAACTGGGTGTGCATTAAGAAGGAAAGCTGTAAGGCAACCGCCATAACATTTGAGAATCAGCTCATCTTGCTTAAAAATAATCATAACCATTGAAGTTTTTCGTATCGTCCTTTATATCCAGGTATGTAAATTTAAGTCAAAGTCAAATCATTTATTTCGTCAAAATTTACAAAAAATTTAATTGATTCTAGTCGCCCCTTCCAAAAGGTAGTTTTTGTATGAAGAATGGGCAAGAAACTCCACCGTTACTCTTTTATAATGTTTTACAATATTTTGTATAGGTACTTTAGTTATTTAGTTATATTTGAAGACGATGCCCCTAGAAAAAAATACTATACCACAATAGGTAAAAATAATTAAAAATGAAGCAACGACGGATAAATTAATTACTTATGTGGTTTAGGTAATCCCGTTAGGTATAAGATATATCCTACTTCGTAGCAGTCTTGGTGACTTGGTTTCCTTACGACATTTTCGGGTGACCAATGAAAATCAGCGCTGTGCTGTGGGTCCCCCATAACACAGCATCATGCTGAGTAGAAGCCTTCTTGTTACAATCACGCAGCAGCTGCTGACTATTTCTGTTTTCTGTGCTCGTGGTTATAGATCACTTTTGTTTTTGTTTTTCTTTATTATTCTAGTTAATTATTTTTTTGTAAAGCGCATGTTTTTGTGGCAAATAAACCTATTTTTGTTTCTTTCTGAAGTGAGTGTAAAATTCGCCTATGTTATTGGCAAAATGTGAACGTGCAAGATATGGGGACTCGTCGCAGATGACTTACGTGTATTTATACCTTAGTAAAAATAAATAACTTCTCTAATCTTCCTCGTTTGTATTTATTTCGGCCTTATTAAAAATAAATTTAAGTATTTGTAGAAATAGTATGTGTATTTTTCCCAACCTACAGTAAGAGACCATAACGACATTAAAAGAAAAAAAAAAAAAAACTTTTTCTCTGCCAAAACTGGTGCATTGAAGATTATTATTCTACTTTTCAGATGATTCAGAACTACTTCCAGTGTTTCTGAAGTCCAAGTTCGGGAGACCGGTCATAGAACTAGGCGGCTACAGATACAACAAGCGGTCAGACAGACCAGGTCCTCGCGCGAGCTGGCGGTGTGTCAAGAAGCGTAGATTACTCTGTCCAGCATTCATTGTGACTATGGATAAAGAAGTCATTGATATTAGGAATCGACATAACCATAACTGACATGTCCGTTCACTAAACGCACATGTGTCGCAGGACAATTGGAAAAATAATTACTCTGCGAAAATCCAAGGATTAAAACAAAAGTCCGGAATAATGGAAACACAGAAAGATGATTGTAAAAATACGTGTTAATATCAGGACTTTCGCAGGAAACCAGGTTACCTTAGGTAAATCGCACATACTGATTGGCGTTATTCGCAGACAGATTTTTCAGAAAAAAAAATCTTTTTTCCAATTATCCTGCGCCACATATACCTATACCTATACGTTAAGGTGCTGATAAACGTGAACATTCTCTTGTATCAGAACAGCGAGCATTTATTTATTTCAATAACACTTTTTACACGCCTTTTACGTTGTCAAACTAAGCAGCCAAACGACGCGGACGATACGTGCGTCGTGCAACGAGCATGCCGTCGATTATTTATACCTACAGCGAATGCGAAAAACGCCGAAATAAATTCGCTAGTATGGTGCTGTTCGACCAAATACTCGGACGGACTCCTAAATCGAGCCACCCTGCACTTTTTGTGTAATCTATAAATGTTTAATTCATATTCGGAACAATGACGATACCGAAATGATGATGGCCAATATGTCGGCATCAAAACGCTTAAAAACTTTTTCTTTGACTCATCTTTTTTTTGAGGTTTAGGCCTTTATACCTCACACGGAATTGCACGATAGTTTGATTTAGGAGTCCGGGAGTGTATTAATGCTCATGACATGGGGAGCATTTTGTTATAGGTAATGTACGAGTAACATTCGCCCACTACAATAAATGATCAAGTTTATCAGCGCCTTCATAGCAGTTTTAATTTTTACTTTGTATGTCTCGTCATGTTAATTTGATGGATTAACCTTAATTTTTTAAAGATTCGTGGACAGTCTTTTTAAAAATACTACTAATTAGGTAGGTACTAGATTTTTCATATTTACACGATAAAGTTGTTGTTAACATGGAATTCTTGTTGAAAATAGTTACTTTCAAATTGAGCTCTAAGATACGTATTTTAATTATTAAAGTAACTTATAGATTTTATTAATTCAACAACTCTATTGAGCGGGTTTTAGCACAAAATCGTTGATAACATACAATTCATAATTATTTTAAATCAATTACTAATGTGTTTTACATTTCTCAAAGAATGTTTAGAAGTCAGGGATAACCAATTACTTTCATTTGGTAGACGATTACTTGCAACCAAGATTTAAAAATTTTATTGAACAAATATTAATTGATGAACAAAAATACCAAAGTAAGTAATTAATATTAATGTGATTTTTAAATTTTTTACTTGTTACTTGGTGCAAGCTATTCAATACGACATTAACTGTCGTGTCGACGGCAGAAAACACAAAATTTTATTGTTTACGTATGGTTCGCACAAAATAGGTCTGCGGCGGTCCGCCATTTTGTGCCTATAAGTTTTCACTCGTCCGAGCGAAGTCGGGATGAATAGCTGGTTATTAATAAACTAGATAGAAATTAATAATAATGTCAACCTGACATTACTGCCAACTCGGAGACATAAATTTTTATGGCTCTCTGATAAAATTTACCAGAAAAATCAAAGTTGCTAAACCCCGATAAATCTCGTGATATTCTAGCAGAACCCATAATGTACACAACTGTTTGTTGAATGTTTAAAAAAATAGTAAATATGCCTTTGCTGTTGAATCGCTTTTTATTAAACCCACCCAATCAGTCACAAATGGTAAAAATGAAGATATGGTATTTCACTCTTGAATCGGTACAAACTATTGAAGTTTATTTTAGAAAAGATATAAACACACTAAGAGGATAATGCAGTCTGTAATGTCACGGGCTAATAGGATTCTAGTCTTCACTCCCTCGCTTCACTCAGTAGTTATATCTGGACTCCCTCGATGTCGAGACCACTAAAATCCTTCGTTACACTCGAGATTGAATGCCGAGTGAACGAAGGATTTTAGTGCTTCCGACGAAGACACCTTTATTCCCGAAGAGAATATTCTACTTTTTACACACCTTCTGCGAGGTAATAAAAACCAATTTGAATTTTTTGTACAAGTTTTCTGCGATTTTTTTTATTGAGGATCCAAATACAAATTACATTATGGACCGGCAGTTTATAATGAAATTCTGTACCATATTATTGCCCGGGACAGCCCAGGAGACTATTATGACTTACTTTAGGTTAGGTTTGCATGACATATAATTAAGAAGTAACGAGCAGATGTTGTGAAATAAATATTAACCAATCGGCAGGGTGATATCAAGACGGATAGTACTAGGTACAATGGACGTGTATTTACATAAGTATCGGCTCTCGCAAAGACTATATTTAAATTCGATATTTGTATTTACTCACATTACTTTATAATTTCAGATGCTTTAATGATTCCTACTACTAGAGGAGCCATGAGACTGTTAATGGACAATGCTGTGTTCATCAGAAACAAGAAATGGGGTGACAGTGCCTACTGGGTATGTCGGCGAAGAGCATACGGCTGTAAAATGACGGTACTTACCAATGGCACTAACGTCACAAAAGTTAGGGGAGAACATTCTAATCACAACTGATTACTACGTATAGTGCTGAAATCTTATTTGGAGCGATGGGTTTGATGGGAAACGAAATCACTATGAAATTTGTCAGGATCTGTTATTTTCTGTTCCCCGACAGCGCACGCAATGCATGCAGCATGAGGAACTGCAATTGAAGATATTTGTATAGAAATACGTACTTGTTGGAAATCATTAGAGAATATTTGGCGATATTGCGGATTAAATGTCGAAACAATAATGGTCTCAGAGTATATGCGAAATACACAGAACAAAAAACTGATCGAAAGGAAGAACGAAAAATCGATTTATTTGTCACAGAAACACGTGCATTACAAAAATATAATTAACTCGAATAATAAAGAAAAACAAAAAAAAAATAGATCCTTAATCACGAGCACAAAACAAAAATAGTCGGCAGCTGTACGTCGTGACTGTGTCAAGAAGGCTTCCACTCAGCATGATGCTGTGCTCTGGCCCACAGCACAGCGCTGATTTTCAGTGGTCACCCGAAAATGACGTACGGAAATCAAGATTTGTAGAAATATAGAGATTTAAAAAGGCAGTTAATTGCCTATAGTTATTTTTTTCTTTTACTATTTTTTTATAAACTATTATGTAAATATTAATGTTTTAAATGGAGTGATTATTAGTTAAATTAAGATTAAGAACTGTGGCTTCCTTTTTGACCCACATTTGCATTCATCATGTAGGTAATTAAGTACCTTCAATAAACAACGTCTATGAGTACCTACCGATTTTATTAATATTTTGTACAATATTTCACCATATAAAATAAATCTACAATAAAAAATGAAATGAACAACATTTTTTTTCTTTTATCAAGGTAATCTTCGTAACCGCTACTAACAGGTAATACTAGTTTTATTTATTTCTAGAACATATATTGATAAGAACGCCCCGAGGAGGTATGAAGCTTTTGATCCAAAATGAAGTTTACTTCAGAAATAAGATGTCTGGAGAGAACTCTTACTGGGTGTGTCGAAGAAAGGCCCACGGCTGCAGAGTTACCGTTCATACTAATGGACTGAAAATCATCAAAATTAAGGGCCAGCATAGTAACCACTGAGATAGTAAACCTTAGATAATATGACGTAATGGAGGCTAACGGCTCCCGTAGACCATATCCGTGATAGCCGAGCTGCGCTCGTACGTCGTCGTCGGTCGAACTCGGCTGAACGAACGAAACATGTAAAAAAAATTAGTGAGAGGCGTACACCATCCGATGACGGTTACGATACGACACTATATCGGACCGGAATGTCGTTTTTGTCGCCTTAATTAGGTTTTGTTAGTCACTGTCAATGTGTGCCTATCCTAAATGTGTCTGATCTCTCATTATTAAAGAATGATTTAAAATTATGTCTACCAATGAAATTGGCATTGCAATGTTTAATTTTAATATTATACCTAATGGGATATTTAACATGAACTGTAAAACGTCTAGAGAAATAACCTGTTTTCCCCCCAATGATATTCACATAGGTAGGTATATTTACTGGACCTATCTTGATTTATTTTATATACAATTATTTTATTTTATTTCACTTTTAGAAATCGATTTCGAATCGAAATCGAAAATCGATTTCGAATCGAAGTACTTTTTAGATTTAAAACAAATAGTTTAGTTACCGAATTTGGTGTAAGACTGATAGTGTGAAGTTTTCAGCAGTTTCCTTTTGAGAATGCAGAAGCTAAAGTTGGTTTCACATTATTGTGTTTTGTCCTGTCGTGACGCCTCCTGACGTAGTGTTATCCAATTGTAACTCGTTATGGTTTGGCGTAGTCCTGAACAGATTCTTCTTTTTTCGTATATCGGGCGTCACGTACGACACAACACGACACAGTAATGTGCTTATGGCTTAATAAATCTTTTAGTGATTATTGTAAAGTAGGTTGTAGTTAGAACAATCAAAGAATAATTGTAGTTAATTGTAATATTGTTAAATTCAAAACCGCTCTGGTTTGAAATGAATGGTTCTCAATTAAGTACATTTTTTTTGTTAAAATTAAAATCTTTCTTTTTGCTGACCAATTTCCTAAATAATATGTTGTAATGACGGTGAGCCGTCAGCTTGTTTGCCACTCAATGGCATACAAAAAAAGTATTACCTCAATTTTTTATTAAGATTCACTTTTAGTCTACAGGGCTACAAGGTTCATTTGACGCGTGGCCAAAATCGAAACTATATACCAACAGTGCCCCCTGTGGCCCTTTGTACACACACGTTTTTCGTGCGGTGAAAAACTACGATTTTTTCGCCGTGTGTAGGCACGATCGTCAGTGTTGTATAGATCACTATGGAAGCTTGCTGACAGAAACATTTTTCTACGGCGTGGTTTATTTGCCGTGTGTGTGGTCGTCAGTGTTGTATGGATTACAAGAAACCGTGCCGGGTACAAAGAGCCTGTCAAAGTCATTCAGGTGCCAAAAGATCCTTAGAATAGATCTATAGAATGTAGGTTTAGGTACAGGTTAGTTGTTAGAAAAGAATGTTTCGTTCCCGTAAAATTCTACTATTTTACATGCAAAAACTTGTACTTATAACTAAAACAGTAACTAAGTAGTTCTACAGAATTGGTATAATTCTACATTTGAATAAATCTTAAGGTACCATCGAAGAAATTCATAACTAACCACCGTAAAGACTATTCTTGCTTGCAGCGCTTGGCGACTATAAAACCGGGCCGATAACAGATGTGGTCATCGTGTTCACGGGATTTTGTTAGATATGAACTTTTTTGATGGTACTTATTAATAGCATGCTATAGCATTCATGTATAGTTTGACTGACACCGCGCCTTAGAAAAGCGTAGTGAGGCAGGGGGGACCGTTGACGAATGAGCAGCGGGACGCCGTGAGCATTGACGAGTAAGCGGCCTGCAATGCCTCCCGTCTAGCAGTACACATACCCAAGGCGCGGTACAGCGGTCTCGGATACCACTCCATCGTATTTCAGTATGCGCGCCATCTTTGTTTTTCTGTCTAAAGAAAGTCTCACGTCACAATGGACAATGTCTTAACGAATGAATGTTTTAATAAATTTTCGTTTTAAGGTGTTTATAGATTTCTTATTTTTACAGAAAGTGCTGTTGATTTCGTGATAACTAAGCGTGGGGGATGTTCTCTCTTACACGACGGTAGCCAGTACTACAGAAATAAAGTGCGAGGTTGCAAAGAGTACTGGACTTGTAAGAGAAGGCCTGAAGGTTGCAAAGTGACCCTTATTTCTATGAAGAATATTATTTTAAACATTAGGGGCGAACACAATCATTGAATGAACTGTTTCATGAAATTAGGAATTTGAGGTGCTGGACAGGCGTTATGTTGTGTAATTGTAAGTAATACATTTTGTGTTTTAACCTAATTTAATTATGTGTGTTTTGTTATGTTCTGCTAGATTTTACAATAAAACACGGTTTTGTTGAAAAATAGTTCGTTTTATTGAAACGAGCGAGTCTTACAGTAATCGCATTATGATGTGTAACATCTGACATCTTGGTTGACGTACATATGATATAAACAATATTCATCATCGTCATCGTCATCGCCTTCGTCATCGCCATCGCCATCGTCATGGTAATTGTCATCATCATCCTGTTTACAACCTCTCGGAAAATCTGACGGCCAACACTAGCACCGCCCGCGCTCATTGGTTAAATCAAATAGCGCGCACTTCCGCGGCATCGTGTTACACACTTCCGTCCCTTTTCACGAAATCACTCCCACAGATTGCCGGAGAGCGAGACTGCAGCAAAGCGAGAGGAATGATGTTACATATCAAAAAGAACAGCTTTAAAAAAGTTATATGACGGACGTGGATTCTTATAACACATGTAAATAATGGAGAAACATTGTTTTTTAGGTGCATTTTTTGTAACAAGTCAACAAGGGAAACCTGTTATTATGGTAGGAAGGCATCGGTACAACATGCGCAATGACCGGAAAGGCAGGCGGGTGACGTGGCGCTGCGTGAAGAAGATCATCAACTGTCCAGCACACGTCGTCACTATGGATAACACCATTTTAGGCATAGTCAACAAACATAATCACGATTAAAATGTTATCATCTTATTAAACAATGTTATCGTCTTATTACCATTATTTTCACTTACGGTACGATTTCTTAGAAGAGCGGTGGCCGCCACATAGCGTCTGCAATTTATCGGCGAATGACTTCACTGAAACGTTATTTAGAAAGTTAGTTGGTGTGTTTTCCTTGAGAGTTTTTTTGACACTGAAAAGTCAAGCCTCGCTGCCTAAAGATTTAAATCGCTAGATTTGCCCTCGCGAAAAAGTGTCGAGAAGCGTGAGTCTTCTCAGTATTGACGCTTTTTCTCGTGACCAATTACTGTGAGGTTAGGGGAGGATATGGTGCTCACGCGTATAGTTAAGTCACTGCGTCATTGTATGACAGAGGTATCAAAATGACAGATACGCGCTAATTTTTTGACGCCGTAGGGAGAATCTATCGATTTAAATCTTTGCCACTGCCATAATTTTAGAGGCGGCCACCGCTTTTCTAGGAAACAAAAGTTACGTACGTTTCGCACGGTATGCAATAATTAATATTGGATTTTTGAGTGAAATAAAGTTATTATTATTATCTCCTTTATTCGTAAAATATACATATATTTTTATTTTTAAATATTGGTACATGGATTGGATAAGACATTTAAAAATATGAAAATAGTAGTCCACCGGTATCGCACAGGGGGCCTACTCCCTAACCGATATTCGTAGTTTTGGCCGTAGTTACGGGCTCTAAGCACACTTTCTCACTTACGGTATGTCTGTAAGTGATATGGAGAACAAAGCCCCCGTAACGTCGGCCGAAACTACGGATTTCGGTTAAGGACTAGGCCCCTAGGGTCCAAGCTGCCAGCGGGCAGGGCTCCAGAGAGAGGAACTTCCTTACAATAAGAGCCTTGTCGAGAAGTACCGCTTTTTGAATGAAGCCCTTGATCCAGCTGCCTAACGAGAACATCTTCAGGTGTTGGTCGAGATTCTTATTATTAAAAACTAGTTTTTCAAATATGGGTTTTTTATTATAAGAGCGACTTTCATTTGTTTACACACAATCGTTTTAGCAAATAATTATAATTTTGCAGCGTTTTTCGGGACAACAACCTATGGGAAGCGTTGCTTATACGTCGGGACAAATAGGTATACTGTACATCAGAACGAGGGTCCGAAGACCAGGTGGCGGTGCGTGAAGAAGAATAACGGCTGCCAGGCGTTCGTGATGACCATTAACAACATCATCATCAGACAACGAGAGGATCATAATCATCAGTAAATCGTCAACACTCGACTTATTGTAATTAACGAAGATTGTAGAAATGACAATGACCAGTCTTCTTTCGTGCCGGCACGAACAATGAAGATAAGTCATGTCAAGCCGTGATAAAAACGTTGGCCAGTCAGCAAGACAGTAGCGGGGCTGACGTACTTATAACACTGTCCAGGATACCAAACGCCCATAGACGAGGTATTCCACTCAGAGCACTGATTTACCGCACTGATTTTTTTTTTTGATAAGTGCGGTTGAAAGTGCTCAGGTGCGGTTCGGTCAAGTGCTGTTGAAAAAAGCGCTCGTGAGTGGAATATCACCCATAGACGTCATTACAATAAAACTTCTATTGTGTCTCGTTCAGTGTCCCGGAAAGTGTTATGGCGGCTGTACACTCCTGTCCGAGTACTCTCGCTAGGTCTCGCGAAAAAGTCTCGAGCGAGGGGCTTCAGCCCGAGTGTGGCCATGTACACTCTCGTCTCGTTCAGTTGAAGTTGTGAACTCCGAGAGGATGGATGCAGACATTGAAATAGCTGCTGCCGCTGCTCAGCGGAGATCGTAAATAATCACTATGCATCGAAATACATCACTGTATGTATCTTTTTTACAAGACGGAGGAAAATAACTTTCTACATTTGTACTCATTCTTGTATTTAACGGAGACAGAGTGTATAGCGACGCACTCGCAACTGCCGCGAGATCCTTTGTCTCTGGTACAAACAACCGACGGGACGGAGAGCGAACGAGGAACGCCGAGACACACCGAGGCGGGCCGAGCGCTCTCATCTAAATTCTCGCACTCGGCCTGTCTCGGTGTGTCTCGGCGAGAGTGTACAGTCGCCGTTAACTATCGCTACTCGTGTAGGTTTTATTGACCGGTTACTTTTAATGGCCTTTAAATTATTTATTGAGGGACGTAAGTACTGAAATAATGGCACAACTAATACAACAACGTATTAAAAAAATAAGTCTGTTTATTTCAATTTTGTTATCAATAAAAGATTCTAAATAAGCCCAGAAATTATTTAAAACAAACCATCGTTCCTAAAATGTTTTGATTGGATTTTCCATGAAATAAACCGAAATAATTTAATTGGTAATAAATTCGTAAATTTTGCTAATAACAAATTTGCCAAAAACTAATCATTAAGATTACTGAAATTTTGAAACGCTTGTAAAATTCATTTTGGCAATAAAACTAAAGTATAGATTGAATTTTATTTGTAATATTTATGAATATTTGAAACTCTTAGTAGTTAAGTTTATGATAACTTCACTATCAAGTAGTCTGTCGGATTCATTATGCAGTTTGTCTGGAGATAGTGCGTGAAAGGATCATTTGCGTGTTGTTTACCAAATTACTGACAATTCAACACGTTGTTATAGAGTTGCTGCAGCCACAGTGGGAAGTTCCATTGTATCGTTCAGACACAGAATCGGAGTCTGAGAATGAAGTGGCACCTAAGAGAAAACGAGGACCAGCTAAAACCTGGCTTTTTATGGCAAAGTTTTCTAATTCGAAGGGCGCAATGAATTTTGTAGAAGCAGAAAATACTTGGTCTCGTTTGACTACAAGGAGGACTTCAGAAGGCGAAAAACGAGTTTATAGATGTAACAAAGTTAAAACTAGAGGACCTCAGTGTGCCGCCGTACTTACCTTGTTATATGCAAGTGACAGTGATGACGTCTATGTATATCGCAACGATGCTGAACATGATCACGATAAGATTGGGACTGCGAGTAACTACGGTATCGATGAACAAACCAAGATAGAAATTAATAAACTGTCAGAAATGCATCTAAAACCCAAAGCCATTTTAACTGCTTTAGCGAAGATTGATGGAATTAAAATTCCTTCAAAAACGCAACTTGCTAATTATATAAGTGACAGAAAAAAAGGGCGTTGTAGTAAAAAACGTGGATCTGTGGAATCATTAAAAACCTCAGAATAGAAAAGTTGCTATTCTTCTATTAAAATCTTTTCTGTTCCGTTTTTAAATGTTTTTAGAGAAAAAAAATCTCAACGAATAGATACAACTTACTAATTAAAACGAACTTTACTTAGTAAAATGCTCCTTAAAATGCAATGGCAAACTTATCGATGTTTTTAACAAGCTTTAAACTAAACTGTTGTAGTAATTTGTGTACAATTAAGTACTTCTCTTAACTTCTAGTTATTAATGACTACGCCAAAACAACTGTTTGTCTGTTGAAATTATATTGAAATGGTAAAGATTATAAATACAAAAACTTTTAAGTCTTTTAACGATGAAATATTAACGATTACTGGTTAAAAAATATACATAATTATATCTTAGCCTGCGTTTCGGTATCTGACACAAGACTGATCCTTATCTTGTTTTGTTACAGAAAAAGAAAATGATGTGGCGCAAGAGGAAATAATACACAAGCTAAATAAAACTGAGAATGAAATGAAAAACAAGAAACAAATAGAAACCGTGAAAGATATAGAAATAATGAGTAAAATGGAAAGAATGGAAGAAATAGATCTTAAAAGAGAAATTGAAAACAAGATTCAAATACAAATAGAAACTTTGAGAGGAATAGAAATTATAAGAGAAATAGCAAAAAACAGAGAAATAGAAAAAACAGAAATAGCAAAAAATCGAGAAAAAATTAGAGAAATAGAAGAAATGATGGAATCAGAAAAAAATAGAGAAATGGAAAAGAAAAGAGAAATGGAGAAAAGAGAAAAAAAAAGAGAACAAAGTAGAAAATGGGAAAAAAAGAGGCAATTAGCAAAAAATCGAGATAAAATTAGACAAATGGAAAAAGTATTGGAATCAGAAAAAAATAGAGAAATAGAAAAAAATAGGGAAAGAGAAGAAATTAGAGAAAGAGAAAAAAGTAGACAAGCACAAAACAAAAAAAATGAGGCAGAGCAAAGAATCGACGAACACAAAGAAATGGGCGAAGAATTAAGCGAAGAAGTCGACGACGGAGATGTAGAAGTTCAAGAAGGAATAATTTTGCACAATCGATTTGGACGACAAATGCTTGTTGTCAATGGCAACAAGTATTTCAACGAGAGGGAACGTGGCTGGAAGATTGAATGGAGATGCTCCAAACGATCCTCACTTGGCTGTAAAGCTAATATTGTGACTATAAGGGAGAGAATCGTTCGTCATCAGGACATACACAATCATAGTAGCGATCCTGACTTTATGGCATATGGTTAAAGTAAATAATAATACCTGTTAGTTTTGTAGGTCGCTGTTACGTAGACATTATGAATATGATTGTTTTTTTTTTTACGTTTTTAGGTTATTCGGGCAGCTGTTATTTGGTTCTGATTCATGATTTAATCTTTTATTGGATACTAAAAATATGATCTCCTTTTTAGGGTTCCGTAGTAAACAAGGAACCCTTATAGTTTCACCATGTCCGTCTGTCTGTCTGTCTGTCCGCGGCTTAGCTCAGAGACGGTTAGTACTAGAATGCTGTCCTTTGGCATGGGTGTACATATTAATCACGCCGACAAAGTGGTAAAATAAAATCTAGAAATATTTTTTTTTGAAAAATGGTCTCCCATACATTCCGTATGGGAGAAAAATCCCTACTACGGAACCCATCATTGTGCGTGGTCCGACACTTGGCCGGTTTTTCTTTTTCTTTTCAAAATTTAGATTCAAGGTTAATCTACATACGTTGAATCTCTTTATCCGAAGTACTCGTACATAGGCAAGGAAATTATAGTAGGTATTTATTAGTTATAGTTATGTCCATTCATCTGTCTAGCCTTTTGCTAAATATGTTGGGGTGGGGAGTTATAGTTATGTATATCTACTAAATCTTTTAACGTTGATGTTCGCTTTTTGTATTTTTAAGCGAGAAATCAGTGTACTAGCCTAACAATTATACATTTAACATAATATATTATGTAAATATATTATGTTAAATGTATAATTGTTAGGCTAGTGATTTTATCACATACATCCACCTGATTATTTTCTGTTACTTAGCTTGGTTTATTGAAACCAAAACGAAACCAAAGATTCCTATTTATTAATTTATTACTTATTGTTGTACATGTAAAAAACCAATCTGCCTAGCCTTTTTCCCAACTATATTGGGGTCGGCTTCCAGTCTAACCGGATGTAGCTGTATACCAGTATTGTTGTACATGTATTCACAGATAAATAAATAAATTGAAACAATTACACTCTGAAAGTTTGATTATTAGTTGACACATTTATGGCCCTCACATACTCAATTACCTACAAATACCTAAGGCATCACTTGAATTTTGAAGTTATTCAGAAACACTTTTAATCGAATTATTATTTCCACGTGTGTAGTCAACTATTATTATTGTTATATTCGATCGGACGATCGGGATAAAAATTACCTATGTCCTAATCCAGCTCATTGTCTACCCGTGTGCCAAATTTCATCCATATTCGTTCAGCCGTGTTAAGGCTCGTGCAGAGTAGCGCGACGCGACGCGACTCAAACAATACAATTTCTAAGAAAACTTCACGGTATAACAATAACCGGTGTCGCGTCGCGCTAGTCTGAACGAAGCTTAAAGCTTTGTTCAGACTCACGAGCCTGAGGTCTGCACGAGCCTTTAGCGTGAAAGAAACACACTTATTCATATTTATATTATGATGTATTTAGGATTATTATAGTAGTATATTCATTGTATTGTTTATTTTTAGATTACTTGGTCAAGACGCCCATTATTATAGTGGTATATTAATTATATTGTTTATTTTCAGATTACTTGGTCAAGACGCCCCGAGGCTATTTTCTGATGGTGAACAACCACAAGTTCCACAAGAAACGGGAGAGAGAACACAGAGTTGAGTGGAGGTGCTCTAAGCGCAAAACCCTTGGTTGCCGGGCTGCTGTCACCACCATCTACCAGGACATTGTGAAGAGAGCTAATGAGCATAATCATGAATAGTTAACTTAAAAGGAAATACAGTCACGTGTTCGTTGGCGTATATAATTACGCCAAAAAACACATGGCCTACATGGTAGTGGTAGATATACATTATAATTATCGTAAAAATATATATTACTAGCTGCGCTCCGCGGTTTCACCCGCATAAGTCTTGATCCAGTGGGAATATCGGGATAAAAAGAATCCTATGTCCTAATGCAGGTCATGGTCTACCCATGTTCCCAATTTTGATCAAAATCTGTTCAGCCGTTTTAGCGTGAAAGCGTAACAAACAAATGAACAAAAAAACTCACTTTCGCATTTATAATAAATTTACTATACCACGGGAACGTACTACCGGGATAAAATGTATCCTATATGTTAATCCAGGTTATAAACTATCTGTGTGCCAAATTTAATCCAAATCCGTTCAGTCGTTTTTGCGTGATTGAGTAACAAACATCCAAACTTTCCCATTTATAATATTAGTAGGATAGGATTAGTTAGGATTTGGAATAGTATAATTGATCAGGAAGAAAACAAAGGGACGAAAACGTTAGTATGGAATGAATGCCAACGACCACGTGACCGCGTTTACTTTTAAGGGGGATGCGCTAAGGTATCCCGAAATTCAAATTGTCCTACGTTTTTTTGCAATTTGCAGGCAGTGTCAGGTTGTATGTTGATCAAAATACGATTCGCGACCGTAACAAATATCTACTTACAGAATAAATTATAATTATGAAAATCATCAATGCAACTCGTTTAAGTTGAAATTTCAAATTATCCTATTGAATGGCTGTTTCATGAAATCGAGACATTTGAGGTCAATTCTAACTTCGAGAGTACCCTGTGCTTTCGCCTTAAGTTTATAACGAATCATTTAGACGATTATTCATTGATGAATCGTTACATAGTAGATAGTCTTGTCCATGTGTGACCTCTTATCTTCAGAAATAGAGTGACAATGACATAATCTACTCATTACAATGTTTTTTTATGAGTTGTATTGCAATATGTGGTTAACTAGTGACCTCGACAATTGATCATATTATTTATTGTTATTAGTAATTAACTGTTTATTTATTTTACCTCGATGGACCTAGTTTATTATTTATAACTTCCAGTTACAGCTATATGTAAGCGGGCACGCCCTATATGCCTGGAGGCTTTTATTTAGATATTAAGTTCTGTTTACGTTTAGTTTTTATTTCTGCCTGAGTATAGTTCTCGATGATTTTGTTTGGTATTTTGACGTGTGCTAGCTAACATATGGATAATAATTTAAATGATGTTTTGTGTTGCGTAATGTAAATGTGTATTTTTTTTCTAACTGAACAGACAGCTGTGCCCCAGTTTGTTGCGCCACTTCTTCTTCCCAGTTAACGCACTAGGAAGTGGTGAAGGGTGGGCATTTTGGGAGACTGTCTTATGTAATTTTGACGTTCGAAAAGAGCTGATTCTCAGCCTAGTTTGAATAAATGACTTTTGAAATTTGAATGCAAACCGATTTGCAATTGCATCACTTGAGCTGAGATGTTATCTGTATTTATAACTCATCATTCTCCTGCCCTTATTGCAATTTATTTGGTTTCGGCGTAAAATGTCTGTTTTTTTCTATACTTCTCTATTCGTCGTCATGTCGGTAGTTAATCTTATTTGTCAGCCTTTTTGGTCTTTCTCTTCCACTTTGCTGTATCCTCAACATCGTCTTCGGATACCTGACACTCTTTTATGTCCTTTAGCACTACAGCTTTCCACCTTGTTTTGGGTCTGCCTCTGGGTCATGGACTGGGAATGGAAAGTCGTAGGGCCAAGTTCCCTACGTATTCAGACAGCCTCCTTTTCACGTGATCATACCATATCGCAGCTTACTCTTTTGCATCTTGTCGGCGATACCGCGCATGCCCAGGTTTCCTCGCACGTACTCGTTACGGATTTATCAAGCCTGGTTAGGCCACAAATCTACCTCAACATTTTCATTTCAGCAACTTGATTAGTATGCACGTTCTTTTGGGTTATGGTCCACATTTCGCTGCCATACGTAAGGACTGGTCTTATGATGGTCTTATGTACCATGCCCTTTAGTTTAACAGGCATTCTCATATCATATGTAACACCAGTTACTTGTCGCCATTTTAGCTGCTCTGCAGCTTCGGTGCTGAATGTTGCATTCTACGTTCCCAGAATTGTGCATCATACTCCCCAGATACTTATATTGATTGCCTAAGGTGACCAACATCGTTGGGAATCGAACTGTTTTCGCTTGGATGTGGTTCGTTAAAACATATGAACTAGGTCTTTGTTACACCAGCCACCGGTCTGTAACTGGTGTTTCCACGATAAAAGTTACTCTTATTTGTACGTATCTATATTTAGTGTACTTTAACTCAAAATGTTAAGAAATTGTGTCGTTATTGCATTAGCTTATTTTGGTTTTTGAAAGACTTATCAGGTACTATTTTTATATCAATGTTAGGATTAGATGTCAGATCAAATTGATTTTTAAGCACAAGGAGTACTTTTCATGAATATGAAAAAATCATCGTTTTAAGTTGAATATTGTATTGATTTTAAAATATAAATAAGTGTACGTTTATAATATTATTATCATTGTTATTATCATGGATGAATAGTACCTACCATAAGTAATAATTATGAAATGTAGAATCTCTCAGAATGTTTTATTTATGCAGCTTGATTGATACCTACTTGGCTATAATGGTTTCGGAAGTTAAGATTAACTATAGAAAGTCTTGTATTCTCAATATAAGTTAGTGTTTTATCATTATTTAAAATTACTATTAACTCGCTTTTGATTTTATGACTCTAGGTGTTATGGTGGTTTTAATAAATTAAATAAATATACTAACATAAGTTATTTTTTATTTTAATGGTTAGGTTGTTGCAAAAAATTTCGTGCTCGCGACGTCTACTGTTTGCAGAACTACTAGTAATAGTTAATATTCATGTATTTCCGTTTCAGGCAATCATCATTTCTTCATAAAATCTGGGCGAGAAAACATTCTGGTCTTAGGTGACGTCAGATACAACCGATATAAGGAAAATAAAGAAAGGACCTTCTGGAAGTGTGCAATGAAAGGGTGCAAAGCGTCTGTCATCACCGTGAACAATGAAGTTTTACAATTTAAGAATTTTCATAATCATTAATATTATAATTATCTCAATTATTGTTTTCTTTAATTATAATTATCGTTCTCATTAATTATAATTATCGTTCTCATTAATTATAATTATCGTTCTCATTAATTATAATAATCGATCTCGTATCCTACGTTATTGTGGAACCAAATAATTATTTTACTAGCGGAGCAGCACCTTAGTACCTATCTAAAAGCGACCTAAGCTGTTTTCTCATAGTATTCAATTGTAATGATATATTAATAGCGTAGTGATCTCAGTTTTGCTGTGTGAATTAATATATTAAATAAAATAAATATTTGGCCCAAAAAAATCGGAGAATAAGTCAATAATAAATGATACCTAGTCAATATTATTGCTGAATTTAATCGATAGGAAAAGGTCTGTAAACCAGTAAATGCATTAATTAGGGCCGATTTTTCAATCCTCAGTTAAATCGTTGAATAGTTATCTAGCGTATAAAATTATCTGGCTTTTTATCAGGCGAATAAATATTTTCAATTTTTCAATCGTATAATAACTGAAGAATAGTTATCCGTGGTCTTTGTTAACGAACTTCACACTATGATGTGCAAGCGAGATGCACAGATACAGTATTCAAGGTGTTAGACAAGAATAGAAACAAAACGTATGTTTGAAAATTTGACGAGATTTCTTATCTTTTGTTTAGATCCACAGATGGTCAGCAATAATGGCGACCTATTTGTTTTTGTTGTTTTTTGTAGGTATCTTGATAGAAGTGGGTATGTGTTTAGTTAAAAAGGATCAGTTACAAACAAATTTTCTGTATGTTAACGGTGTTTTCGACTTGGTACTAAAAGTTGAGCCTAGTGGTTTTAAAATATATTAAGTAAGTAAAGTGGTATTTGAAGAAATTAAAAAGAAACTATCGTCAATTGAATCAAAAACATCAATTTTTTCATCATCACAAGAAAATGAAAACACGCAGAGGCAAAGCACATTAATACTCCAAAAAAAACAAATGTCAAAACATTATTTATTCCCTAGAATAACGTACTAACTGAGGCTTGGAGGGACAGTTAACTTTATTCCTCAGATATGGGCTTTAACTGTCCGATACTGACTATCTGACTGTAAAAAAATCCAGAATCACGCTATCTATGGAATAAACGCTATTCAATTCTTTATCTGAGGATTGAAAAATCGGCCCTTAATCATATATCATTTTGCGATGCGCCTATCACTATTATCGCTCCTGTATATAAAGAACGATATATTTATTAAGTGTCAATTTTGTAAGAATCTTTATTCCTAGCGATCTCAATAAACTGGTGTGAATGAATTTGTGAGCATTTGTATTTAGTACTATTTATTATTAGGTTTTATGTGTGTCCTACTTCTGAGTGTGGTCTACAGTGATCGTGATGATTCTATATAAATCTAGTCTAAACTTTATTGTATTTATGTTTTTTGCCCTTGGCAGCATTTCGTGACTCAATTTTATGAGGATTAAATCAAGACGTATTTAATATCCTACTGTTCTTATTTACATTCACACATCCACACCCAACTGGTTAATAGTTCCTAAATTTTTAAACTTATTTTTTATGTTTTGTTATTTTTGATAGTGTTCCTCAACACAATCTATAATTTTGGGGGCCATGATAAAAATGTGTGTTTAAAATACATTTTTTTTTTCTAGATATATATTTCGTGGACAATCGTTACGGTAACAAGACTCTGGTATTTCTCGATCAACGTTACAATAAGAGCCACGAGCGGGAAGGACGGGCGTCATGGCGATGTGTCAAACGAAATAGTGGCTGCAGGGCAGTGGTCGTCACGTATTTGAACAGTGTCATACAATTTACAGAACACAATCATGCTGCTCAACTTGTAAAGAAAAGTAAGGAAAAGCTTGCTAGGGGGTACTCCGATGAGCGACAATGTGGCTTTGGAGCCACGTCACAAACGATGCCACATCTCTTGCCCTGATCTCGGTACAATAGCACCTACACCATGAAGTACCTTTGCGAGGACAATTCTAACGCTGTCGACGAGGCTGAATTCTGGTCGAAGCTTATATAAAATATGAAAAAAGAAGTGGCATGTCAAGGCCAAAGCGCATAATATGATGATCAGAGAAAAATGAAAAATGTAAGTAAGATAAAAAAAAAATAACAAGACACACAAACCATTACTTGAAGCGGTTTCGCCATTTCGTGCATGATGTGCACGCATCCTGTCAGGCGTTACTGACGCTGTTTCGGCTGCTCAGATTGTCTTCTCGTTAAATGATTTATAAAATCCTGTATAAATAGTACACAATGAACTTCAGCCATTTCTTGTCTTTGAAACTTATTTTACTTTAGTGATATACCTTTACCTTGAACCTTGAGTTTAAAATGAATGTGTGTAGCATTATTGTGCAATTTTTTTATGTTTATTTTTTATACAATTGTAAGTACGGAAACAGTAAGCAGCAGTAAGCTGTTTTCGTTCATCTCATTAGTTTTAAAAGCTTTTTGAACATTTACTTATGTGTGTATGTGGGGTAACTGAGCTGATATTATGTTATAAATCTCATAATTATTCAAATTAATTTTATGAACTTGGT
The DNA here is from genome assembly GCA_914767755.1 of Agrochola circellaris. NCBI lineage: Eukaryota > Metazoa > Arthropoda > Insecta > Lepidoptera > Noctuidae > Agrochola > Agrochola circellaris. The sequence continues at coordinate 4,974,181 of OU611859.1, read as the reverse complement.
TGGGATTTAAGTATAAATAATAAAAGTAAGTACGTAATATTCTAATATACGTATAAAATAATGTACTTTTTGTTCAATATGAATTACTTCCTTATTGTATCATAGTTTTATAAGCATTTAATGTTGTGATTAGGTGATAAATGTAATTGTCTCAGTAATCTATGTTCGCTCGGTAGATAGATAGTACCTATGTAATAATATGTGTATTGCAACAACGTAACAAGAAATACAATTTATTTAATATATACGTTTTATTATATTCTAAACATTTCGTCTTGTCACTGGCTATTAGAAATTGGCCTAAACCCGTGTCAATATCAAGATTGGTTATAATGTCATACTTTATCGTGGGTAGAAGTACTCTAGGGATCGCGCTACGAATGATTCTCAGGTCTTTTTTTTCATGTGGTCAGTGATTAACTAAAGTTTTTATGTCGCCCATGGGTCTCTGATTTGACTTCACGTGGCGTTGAGAAATATCTCTCAGGCATGCCCGTTTCCTCACGATGTTTTCCTTCACCGTTTTCGAAGTAAGTGATGTCTTGGCAGTCCGACGGTCCCACCACTAGGCTGTCACTGGTTGGAGGGCCTAGACAAAGTAACATTCGATTAGCGATATCGCCAGTAGAAAAGTCAAAAATGTATGCGGTTGACTTAAGCTATCTAAATGTCACGTGATCTATCGAACCTGTACAGCGAGGAGATGCTACTGACTATTCAGGGAATTTTCAACAAATACTGTATAATTTACTACTACTTTTATTACCAACTATAAATAATTTTAATTCCTTTTTATTTTTTACTTCGCAACATGAATATCATCAATAATTCTGGGTGCCATCACAAAAATACATGTTTTTTTTTTTCTAGGAGTTTATTTCGTAGAAAATCGTTCTGGTAACAAAACCCTGGTATTTCTCGACCAACGTTACAATAAGAGCCACGAACGAAGGAAGGACGGGCATGCGTCATGGCGATGTGTCAAAAGGAATAGTGGCTGCAGGGCAGTGGTCGTCACGTATTTGAACAGTGTCATACGGTTTACAGAACACAATCATCTTGCAAAGAAAATTGAGGAAATACTAGTTAAAGGCTAAAATCCCGTATTAGTTCGTGTATGGATTGTCAAGACTGAAGCGCATACGGCGGCGAAAAGATCACTAAGTGCTTGAAGAAAATCTTTAAAACAGATTCACCGTTTCGTGCATTATGTGCGATTGCGTCAGACGATACTGGCGCAGTTTTTTCAACATTCTGTATATTGATTAGTATACTATGTACTCTTAGCAATTTCTTGTCTTCGAAGACTGCTGTACTTTAGTGATGTACATACCTTGAGTTTTTAAATGAATGTGCGTAGCATTATTGTATTTATATTGTTAACTTTTGTATGGTTTATTTTAAGTACGGAAACAATCTTTATTGGATCATGATTTTATTTTTGAACATTTAATTATGAGTTTTTTTGCATATGCTGGTAATTATGTAATAAATGTAATCATCAAAGTTTATTTTATGATTTTGGTAATGTAGATATACCTATACTTATAAATATTAGAGGAACGAATTATTCTACGTACAATATAATTTATTTTGTGTGAAAAAATATGGTTACTCCCACATATAAATATATCATAGATATATTATGGTAGAAAATAAAACGTTTTCAATCATATTTGTTTTATATAATATCTTGATACTATTCTTCTTTTGTAAATCGTCACAGGCTATAAGAAATTACCCCAAAAACGTGTGAAAAATCATCAAGGTTTCTGAGATGTCTGCCCAGCAAGCTGCCGATAGTGGTAACTCTCATAATTCAAGCTTCTGAAAAGATAATTATCATAAAATCTTTATCTCCCAATTTATCAATAGGGATGTCGATTGGGTAAAAAAAAAACTATTTCGTCCGCCAGTCAAATAATAAAAAAATATTAGACACATATTTTTGGCTTTATCATAATAATTAATAAATGATTTAAATAAAACGCATTCAAGTTGGGGAGTGTGGGCTCGCTACTTCACAATTCAATATAAAATCTACCGGAGAGTGACGTCATGCCACATTTTAACTCAATGTATTGCCGTAATCTTTTGATTACGCGAAAAAAGAAAAAAATACATGTTCAATATTTTTTAATAATTTACCTGACGGACAATTTTTTTTTTGTCAAGATCTCTATTTGTGTCTTAAGTATTTTAAACTTATATAGGTGGCTCAGAAAGCATACATTAATAACAATAATAACATCCTATTATTGTCCCACTGCAGGGCAAAGGCCTCTTCTCATACAGAGAAGGCACGAGCATTGATAACCACGCTTGCTCAAGATCGGTTTGCGATTTCAGACTTACATTAGCTATAAGTCCAGGTTTCTTCACGATGTTTTCCTTCACCGATGACTATACCTACGCGACACGAAGGATGAGACTTGACCGCGCCTCCCGCGCTCTTTCTGCCGTCTCGATGATGATGATGATGGCTCAGACCTCATACCGCTAAAGAGACCTATAAATAGTCTACTGCGCAAGTCAAACCACGCGGTGTGTCAAGTCTCATCTTTAGTGGCACGTATTGTTTATATGAATTGCAAGAGTCACATTGGTACTTGCCCCGGTCAGTCATGGCCCGTAAGCACACATTATTATATCTAAATAAAATGTATAATTACTTACAGGCCCAAGATTTCATGAAACCACTCGTGGAAACCTTGTACTACACTATAAAGGATATAAATTCAACCAGGCCTATAAGACTAAAAACAACATAAAGCTATGGCGCTGTAACCAGAAGCATTTAGGATGCAAAGCGACTGTTCGCACTAAAAACGATGATGTTGTTGTTACATATACGAATAAACATACTCATACTTAATGTATTTTATTTTAATTCTGCATCTAAATAATAATAGTTCGTAGCTAAGTAATAACAGCCGCATGGGTCGATCGGTTCGTGGATGGGTGACCATCTTTACGCATCCAGACTCCTCCGTGCCTCGGAAAGCACGTTAAGCTGTTGGTCCCGGCTGTCATTCGTGGATCTTTGACAGTCGTTACGGGTCGTCAGAAGCCCGAAAGTTTGACAACTAGACTTACTAAGGGGTGTCGTATTACCCAGTTACTGGGTTGTGGAGTTCAGATAGGCAGTCGCTTTATGGAAAATACTGGTATTCAGCTGAATACCAGTATTTTACATGCAGCTGTATCCGGTTAGACTAGAAGCCGACCCCAAAAAAGTTGGTAAAAAAAGACTAGGCAGAAATATCGAAACAATCATAAATTAATTAGCTTATAGCATAATCCGCCTATAATGTTCCCACTGCTGGGACACAGGCCTCCTATTTGTGAGAGGGAGTGAGCTGTAATCCACCACACGGGCCCAGTGCGGGTTGGTAGATGTCACGAGTCTTCGAATTTTTGGTTCTAGGACATGCCGGTTTCCTCACGATGTTTTCCTTCACCGTTTTGAGAGCTGTGCTGATGAAATTATTTACACAAAGTAAAGCGCCCGTCTGGGTTCGACTCTCGTTCGGGTTCGAAACTCACGACCTACAACTTGTAAGTCGGGGCCGTTACCACTGGGCCACCACTGATATAAATTAATTAATTTTAAGTAAATAGCACCCATTGCCAAACAAATTCATAGAAATCATCCTAACTTATATTATAAATACGAAAGTGAGTTTGTTTGTTTGTATGTTACGCTTTCACGCTAAAACAGTTGAACGGATTTGGATGAAATTTGGCACGTGAGTAGACCATGACCTAAAGAAGGACTTAGGATACTTTTCATCCCGATATTCCCACGGTATCGACACTTATGATGGTGAAACCGCGGGGCGCAGCTAGAAAAAAATAAATCAAATAAAGTTAAATAAAATCAAATAAGATGAAGCCATGATTTTTTGTGTATTTTGCTTTTCACTTCTAAATCTTGCAAAGAATAATGATCTTCTTTCTCTAAACCCTTACAATACCATAGAGTATCCTTATTAGAGTGCCATTGTTTCTAAACGTAGGTAAGTAGCTATTATTCGAAGAATTTGTCATTGTTGTCAATGAAACTGATATAACGTTTCAATGACTTTCACGATGTAGTTTAAATAGTGGAAATTGTCATTAAAACAAATATTTTCAATTGTGACAAGTTCCTTAAAGCGCCGTGCAGACCGGCGCGACGTGACTCTAACAACACCATTTCTAAGAAAAAATCACGGTAGAGCAATTAACGGTGTCGCGTCGCGAGACAAGTCGCGCTAGTCTGCAAGAGCCTTAACGCGGCTTGCGGTAGGAGTTGACTGGTAAAAATCTTCACGTAAGGAAAAAGCCTTATGCCCCCTCCCTTTCTCCCTCTTTGTCTCTTTCTATTATATACGAGTTTGTATGCGTGCGAGTATTTTTTTACCACTTTTCTTTAGTGTAATTTTGTTTATTGTAGTTTCTCTAAATAATCTCAAATACTGTTGCGGGGCCACAGGATGTGTTGGAGCCATTTTAGGAGGTATGAGGAACAGGGTCTAAAGTTAACTCATACTTATTAGAAAATTCGGGCTGGCGGGCAACTGCCCAATGATTGATGTCGGATAGTCTTATTATGTCGTTCGCGCGGTAAACTCTAATTGCGCGATGCAGGATTTGTGTGACGTCAGGTCTTGGATGCGTAGTTCGCATGTGGCGATGTAGATGCCGCCATACCATCATTGTTCACGTGCCAGAGAGAGATGTACCAGGAGCAGCATACATTTAACACTGCGCAATATGATACTTTTAATCAAATTAGAGTTATTTTGCCATTTCCAGAAGAAGCTACATTTGTTAAGAACTCTCGCGGAAATTTATTGTTACTATATCGTGGGCAGAAGTACTGTAGGGATCGCGCTAAGAAGAATTCTCAGGTGGCGTGGAGGTGTAGCAAGAGGAAGGCCAGGTGTCGAGCCACTGTCACGACCGCTGATACTTTCGTTGTTCACTCCTACGATGTACATAATCATAAGTAAAATACACATAAGGTTGATCCGCAAAGCTAGCCCTCCAAAATAAATGTTTCTTACGTGTTTTGCAATTTGCAGGTCAGTGTCAGGTTGTATCTTGATCAAAATATGATTCGCGACCATAACAAATATGTATTAACTGAATTATCGTCATTAGAATCATCTCTCTAAGTTAGATTTGTTCCATTGAATGACTTTTTCATGAAATCATGTCTTTTACAAATCTAACTTAGAGAGATGTATTAATGATTCTAATGATTAGGTACTGTCAATACATATTTTTTATGGTCGCGAATCATATTTTGATCAAGATATAACCAGACCTGCAAATTGCAAAAAAAAAAATAAGAAAATTTGAATTTCGAGGGCTAGCTTTGCGGATCAACCTTAATGCACAGTTGTATATTTCGGGCTTGCTCAAGATGTTTTGGATTCTACTAGAATAGTTTTAGTAGAAGTTTCTTTGTTTCCTTGTTTTCTTTTATTTTGTTATTCTTGAAGTAAAAAAGAAATGACTAAGAAATTGAATATATTTTCAGTAGTTGCAGCAGTACTAGTTGCGTACAACCTTTTTTTTTGTTATGTAGATGTAAGATTTTTGTTTATTGATGAAGTAACCGAAGAAACCGAATTAAGTTTAATTGATTTAATGTTAAGTGCTAATTCAAGACTGAATCAATTATCAAAAATTAGGACTTAAATGGGAAACAGAGGTGACTGTGAATCAGAAAATGACAGCAGTGAAGAACACCAACGTGACATCTTCGCTGATCCCGACGGACCTGTCAAAATAAATTTGTCGTATGATCAGAACGGTTTTATTCTGACGATTTATGTTCTGATTTTTTTTTTTACTGGCTGATTACCTTTAATTAATCGTCTGATTAAAGCTAATTGAAGAACAAAATTCTGTTTTTTACTTCTTCATACTCAAAGAAGAATTTGCGCATGTTGTTCGCTTCTTCTTTCTACCTTCTTAATATAATATGGTTCTGTATTTTTATATATTCGTGGTCAATTTTGAGATTCCATAGTTTCTATAACTTAGGTTATAATTTACCGATTTATTACATTCCTTCAAATAAGTGTACATAGTTTTAAGTGTTCTGTGTGTTCTGCTCCATAATTTATTCTGATATTACGCTTACAGAATTCGTAGCTTCGCTGCTTCGGGCCCGATTCTGTACCAGGGAGACCACGAACATATTCATTGGAGGGCAGAAATTCTTCAGACATTCACGATCTCTCGTTGGCAACAGGATAAGATGGACATGTGCTAAGAAACACAAGCACAAATGTAAAGCCTCTGCTGTTACAATCGACGGGATTGTGGTGTCTACTACAGGCTTGCACTCCCATACTTAAATTGTACTGGAAATACATTGCCTGCTCGTCGAACTGAATAGTTCTTCGTTATAGGACACAAGAGCTTGATGCACTATTATTACTTTTTTGTTATTACCTAATTTATTCGATGGAAATGATGTTGAATCTATTATAAGCTTATGTCATTTAAATCTTAAATAAATTTGAGTGCTTTAAACTCAGTTGAAGCTGAGTATAGAAAATGGAACTTGTTATATCAAAATCATTGTTCGAGAACCATTTTGATATTATATTTAAGAGAATAAGGACTACGTGAAATTGTAATTTCACCCCTCGGTGCGTGTTGCGGTCGTAGAGACTTTGTTAAGAATTTTGACGTGCCTTGAAAGTTCTGAACTATTTATGAAGAAATATCAAAATTACATTATTTATCATTAATCGTAGAATTTGTCAAATGTTTAAGATATTAACTACAAGCTGGAATCTAACGGAACTTTTTAATATTTACAAAAACAAAGAAGGAGATCTCAGGGAGAAACAATTGTAGTACCTACCTTTGTTATTTCAATATAACCTACCAAAATGGTAGAATTTCGAAAGATTTTGAAGCAGGCAATTTAAACTTATTAGGTGTTTACGTAAGAATCACAGTGATTTGATCTAAATGTAATATATTTTTATAATATTTAATGTATTAAATGGCACATTCCAATAACGTAAGTACATAATCAATGTAAGTTTCGTTAAATTTTTGAGATAATGTAATCGTTGTTATTAAAATGATAAATAAATGTTACCAAAGGAGCTTTGAAGTTTACTGGTCAACAGACACATATTAAATTGTTTTTTTTATTATTAAGTTATATATTTAACCGTGTGTAGTATTTGATGAATAAGTATGAAAATGTAGTATTATTTATAACTATTATCTTGTAATGTTGGATGTTCCGGAAAGTATTGGTTTATTGAATTAATTTTAATGGTATTTAGTGATTGTAAATAATTATAAGTAGGTCATATATTTGTATGAAATATGTTTACAGTTTGTATTTGCTTTGTTGTTTTTATATTTTGCACTTTTGTTTTTTGTTTTGAATGGTGCTTTTGTTTTATTATAAGGTCACATTAAGGTGATAAATGTTTTAATGACATTAATGTTTTTACAAAATCCTTTGAGTATTTCAAAAATAAATCTTTTAAATCATCAGTATTTTAATTTATAATCGGTGTTATTTTTTTAATTCTCTAAGTACCTAGAATGAAGTAAACAACAAAAAGTTGTTGATATCTGAAAAAAGGAAGACCATACAGATTTGCCTCGACTCCTTTATCCCTGCATACAAACCTTATACATTTTTCAAAATTTGTCTCTTTCTGATCCAGTATAGCTTATTATTTTTGTCTCTTTCAGGCATACTAATAAAAATGACCAGGGGGGCTCATTTCTTGTATGCTCTTGGGCACATTTACAATCGGAAGCACAGTGCGAAGGACAACAAGTTACGATGGTACTGTACGCGCTACCATCAGGGCTGCAGGGCGGCGGTACTCACTACTTCCACGTATGTCGTCACGGATCATATTGGCGAACACCGACACGACCCTCCGAAGTTAATACGATCGGCCGCCGGAATTTATCATATCATTGGAGAGAATTCTTGTTAAGCACAGTTGAGAGAATATATATATATTTAAGCATAGTTGTTTTAGAGAACCTTGGAGATATTGGATGACTTGTGGGGGTTTATAGGATCAAGACAAAAAGTACATAAAAAGATTGACTTCATGCTTTTATGATCTCAGTTCTAGAAAGGGCAATTTTTCGCTGTAAAATAATTCAAAGTCGTGATATTTGTGGGGCTAGATCTACTAACGGAAACATTTAGTCTTATGGAAACTAAAACATTTAGTCTTATGGAAACTCAAACATTTAGTCTTATGGAAACTAAAACATTTAGACATATGGAAACTAAAACATTTAGTCTTATGGAAACTAAAATATTTAAATAAATAAATAAATAGAAACATGCAACTGGAGAAATGCGGGTGTACTATATTATGCAGACATCTGCCTAATCCTACGGGGATTACAGGCGTGATGTTATGATAAAATGATACCTAATAACTGGAAATAAAGATATTATTATATTATTAATGCTTTATCGTACACCGATGCCAATGGTGTAAGGAGCAATATCTATTATAATCAAACTTAGGTAGGTATAGTGATAGTCTGCTGAGATGACGTGCAATTATGTAATACATTTACCAGAGTTTACGCTTTTTTGAAGATTTATAGAGCAGAAGGTACATCTCTGTCCAACCTTGCGGGGAAACAAGGCATGATGTTTTGTAGTAGAGTAGAAAGCAATAAAGTATACAAAACATTGATTAAATATTATAACTAAGCTTATATTAAAAACAAAGCGCACTATTTAAGCGGATAGACTGTATAGACTAAGAATAAATAGCAAAATGTGATTTGAGATGATCTGCAATATTTAAAAACAAATACCTAAAACAGAATATTATTTAAGGATTTTATTAGGACGTATTCTAGAAATAATACTCAATTGATTTAGTATATTAATTAAATAGAGTATATTTGAGATAGGTACTATTCACATTATAATCCAAACAATATTAGAGTAGCAATAAATAGTTTTGTAAGTTAACGATTTTAATAATTAAACGTATTGTGCAACTTAACGTTTGTTGTCATTATTATCTTTATTATTGCTTTTGAGCAATGCCAGGTTTTGGGCCGTATAAACTTATATACAAAACTGTAACGACTATTATAATAGCAGAATAACTTTTAACGTTCCCACTGCTGAGATTCAGACCTCTTCTCTGTAAGGAGTGGGCCATAACCCACCACGCGGGCTCAGTGCGTGTTTTGGTTTTGGTTCTAGGACATGCCGGTTCCTTTACTGGTTGAGACCAGCGTCAACTATCGTACCTACATAATTCAAAGGCTTGGTAAAGGCAAAGAAATTCTTCTTTTTGAAGAGTAAAGAAAACACCTATGATGCCTTATGGATTGCTGATGACCACAGGCGGCGTTGACCACCATCAGGTCGATCTCCTGATAGTTTATCAGTCAGCCTTTAGCAGGCAAAACTAACTAACCAATAGTGACACCACGTATACATTTAATAAAGCCCTAGAAGAACATGTTAGAAAACAACATTAACAATACCGATTGTCACCTTTATGTCTTAATTCTCATATGGTGAACACAGAGAATCGCACTTATTTTATGTTTATCTTACTTTTCTCAATATGTTAAGTGAACTGTAACGTTCTTTTTTTTTTGAGAAATAAATGTCTTTAAACCGAACTTGATAGTTCCTTTTACAGTGTCACAAGGGAACACTAAGCATCAACTACAAAAATTTGAAGGTCACAGAGCAACACGACAGAGATGCCCCTTTTGCTATCAACGACTCTCTTTGGAGCATCCACCTCGTGCTGCCAGAAGAAAAGCTGAACGCACCAACACATGTTGTAGTGGATGTAAAGACAAACCTGTTATGTGCTTGAAATGTTTTAATGATCAACATCATCATCATTAGCAGCCTTGTTCCGCCCACTGCTGAGTAAAGGCCTGTTAATGTTTTAAGGAGGACAAATTGGACCGATGACCTGGTGAAGGCCACAGGTATCCGCTGGATGCGAGAAGCACAGAACCGGTTGAAGTGGCGGTGCTTAGGTGAGGCCTATGTCCAGCAGTGGACGTCTTTCGGTTGAAATGATGATGATGATGAAATGTTTTAATGATAACCAATAATAAAAAACCTGCGTTGAAAATGAAATAAAGCCTATTTCGTCACTTCCATTTTCTTTTATTGAAATTCTTGCTCCAGGACTGAGCTATTCGATAGGGCCCAGGCCCGGGTCGACGGCGCGTTGTGTTCCACGCGCGCCTCAAAGGGATGTCAGCACCCACTGACGGGGTCCGTAAGGGCCAATGCCTGCCAGGGTTGCGAGTTTGTTCGAAAGGGATATCACAACCCCGGCACACAGGCAACGGAAGGAACACGGGTGGGTTTTAGTCAGTAAAAGTCTGACACACCCTCCCGCTCCAACCAGAGCGGGAGAAGTTATTTGATAATTTCCCAACACCAAAAAATAAAAAAAAAGGACTGAGCTATTAATTTCTTGTTTTATTAATATATCGTTTCGGTTCAGTGCCTCAGGATGGTTTTTGTGCAACATTAGAAATGATTACATGTTACCCCACTCTCAGAGCCTGTGCTTCCTTCACCTCCAGTTTTCCAAAAACTAACTCTTTAATCCTTCTTCCAGCTAAACTAATAAAAACTGGGAAACATACATCCCTGCTTGCTCAAGGGTACCTTTACAATCGCAAGCATAACGCCAGGGACGGAAAGTGGGGCTGGTATTGTACTCGGTACCACCACGGATGCAGGGCTTCTGTGGTCACCAATGAGGCACTAGTCATTAACGCTTTGCATGGGGTTCATGATCACTCATCTCCGCAGTTACTCTCAAAGTTTTTTTTTAGACTGTAATCTTGCTGATTTTGGTATTTTCGGTAAGAAATATATATCGATAGGGTATGAACTGTACACGGGGCAGTTCATTAGAAAATATAGCTGTACAAAAATCTTTTGGCGTGTGGCCAAAATCGGAAACTAACGCCACCATCTTCTTTTTATACTATCTTACTTTTATTTCACAAAAAAATTACACAAATGTTCACCAACAGTGCCTCCCCTATCAACGTCAAGCGCATGTATTGTACCCTGGAATTTAACTATAGTAACATGACTGTTTTCTTTATAACTTTCTCATTAGATTTTAAATAAATTTTCTTTGTAATAATTACGATAAAACTGTTACTAAATAGTTTAAACACTAATCGCATTCTTTATGATACTAGTGAACTCTGCTATTAGATCTGACCGTAAGATTATTTGGATTAGATAAGCCCAAATAAATTAAACTTATAGAACATAATACGCAATGAGAAAAGTATTTCATAAAATCTTGCATGTCGTATTTCTTCTTAAATAATTTACAAATATAACTGAATGTGTGCCATCTGTATGTTTATAATTTGAATCCTATTTTACATATTTTGTTTTAAATTCGGTTGTTTATTGTTTTATAATTTGAATTCAAATTAGCTGTGTATCAATTTAATTCGTACTATTGACTGTCTTGCTGGCGGTGACTCTTGATAAATGGTGTCATAATTTGTCCAGACGTTGAGCTTCCTAATATGGTTGAGCTACGCAAAGACATTTCATTCTTACTTATATATTTTCAGACGAGCCCATATTCATCACCCCTACTTATGGTCGACCAAAACTACAAGTTGGACGCTACAGGTTCACTAAGGACCGTGACAGGGACAACGGGAAAACAAGATGGCGCTGCTCTAAGAAAAACTATAACTGTCTCGCATCAATCACTACTGTAGAAAATGTTATAGTCAAGTTTGGGCGTGAACATAATCATTTTTAGTAAAAGCTGAACTTACCTATACCAGAAACTGTATCTTCTGAATTCGTGTGTACATATTGTATTGTTTTTCTACTTACTGGTAAGTCCTACACTAATCATGTTAAATTGCTTCAATTAAAACATTAGAGCACAAGAATAAGATACGTAATCTTTCAGTTTCCTGTTATCTTCTATCGCGTGTTTAGGTTTTTGTTCTTAGTTATCAATAAAACATTTGTATAACTAAGTAGCGGCAATGTTTCCTCAAAATCTTTGACCGAGTTCTATAAACGTTACTTGGAACGTGTTTTGTCTTAGACAGTTGTGCGACAGTGACATGAATAACCAAAGTTACTTAGCAAAAGTATGTGCTAAGTTACATTTATTGATCTCGGCCTTACATTGTTTTTCCACAGCACCGTGAACGGGACGTTAACGAGAAACGAGATTACGTGGCCATAGTAAATGTACTGTCGCTACTTCGGCGTCGTTATCTTGTTTTCATTGACATCCCGTTCACTGTGTGGTGGACAAACGGCCTTAGACTTTTAGAAAACCGATCCTCATCTTCTTCTTTTCGAGTCTTATATTTTGTTATGGGCCCTAATATTTTATCAGTGGCGTTTTTACGTCCTCAGAAGTGCATGTGTATGGACACTTTAGACACTTCAACAAACAGGACATGGTTTGGTCAGGAGCACCGCATTCGCTGGCTGTAGGTTGTAAGACAACCGATAAATAATTCAAATGCTGGCGAAAGTAGCAATGTCGTTGTAAGAGGATCAGCTTGAGGCTCGGTCTGCAAGTATCAACCAATATAACCATAGCCACATATCAATATGTATTTATTGTAAGTTGGATGTATATCTGGACAATACATGATTTAATTTCATTTTATTACAGGCCAGATCATAAAACTAGGTAGAGCTGAATCCCTTCTCGCCCTCGGGTACACTTACAATCGCAAGCAGTGCGCGAGGGACAACAAGTGGAGGTGGTACTGCTCGAGGTACCACCACGGATGCAAGGCAGCTGTCATGACCACCACCGATCTACTCGTCACTGACTATTTGGGTGAACACGCCCATGAGCCTCCAAAATTATTCCGTACCTCTACGGGTCTTTATGCAATGCGATGTTAAATTGATGTTATAATAGATGATGGGTGTCGATTTTATTATATCGTTACTGTTTTGTGAAGTCAGTAAAAAAAATGTGTTATATTTTCTCCGCGTTGACCGTGATCAGTTGTAGATTTTATTATATTGTTTGTCTTATGTTAAGATATGAATCTCTTTAACGTCTACATATATATGTAGCCCGTTGGTCTCGTGATCGACTGCTGTGCGTGGGGTTCTGGGGTCGATTCCCGGGTCGGGCAGTGTTATTAGGTTTTTCCATTAGGAATTTCTTATTAACAGCCCGAAGTTTGGAAATTGGCGGTGTGATACCCCGTGCCTCGGAAAGCACGTTAAGCCGTTTATCCTACACCTGATCTCTCTCCGGTCATATCGTATTGCCGTCCCATCGGACTCTGTAAGGGAAGAGTGAGTGCACCTGTGTCTGCGCACACACTTGTGCACTATAATATCTCCCGCGCTGAAGGCTAGTCTCCGTTGAGATTGGCTGCCGTGACCGAACTACGGTCTGGAGGATTATATATATATATCGAATTAATCTTGTATGAATATGCCAATCTCTTCCAGAATCAATATAAGTGATGACATTGTTTGATTGCAATTTGATTTCTTCGGAATGTAAGTTTATGCTAAAATTCTTTCATCACTTGATTCCCCTTACATGTTACATTAACAGTACAATCACATCCAAAATATGTTCGTCGCCTTAAGTGTTATTTTCGTCTGCACATTGTACGATTGAATCTGTTTACCGACGCGTCGTAAACTCGTCCTTATGTCGATACCGCAGAATGTCATTCAGCCATCTCAATATATGATAGATATGTAAATTCATACATACATACATATATAAACTCAGGCCTTATTTCCATGGGCACGCCACAATTGTGGCGATAAGTCCCCTCTTTGAGTAGTGGCTAAAGAGGCGCCACGGCGTCCTCACCTTCCGCCTGACGCAGGTCCTCACCGGACATGGTTGTTTCGGGAGGTTCCTGTTCAGGATAAAGCGGGAGGAAACGCCCGGGTGTCACCACTGTGTGGATCGCCCGGAGGACACGGTGGAGCATACGGTGGAGGTCTGCCCAGCTTCGGCGGAGCACCGCCGTGTCCTCTCGGAGGCGATCGGCGGCGGCGATCTCTAGTGTCCGGCCCTGGTTCAGGCCATGGTCCGGAGCGAGAGTGCATGGGAGGCAGTCACCTCCTTCTGCGAAGCAGTAATGCTCGCGAAGGAGGAGGTGGAGCGCGCGAGGGAGAGGCAAGATTCGCGCCCTCGCGCCCCTAGTCGCCGCAGGAGACCCCCGGGCGTCGGGAGTCGCGAGCCGACTTCCGGCCACCGTAGGCGCGGGCTTGCGGACGGTGAGCAATGGGTAGCTCGCCGTCCGATAGGGACCAGGCCCGGGTCGACGGCGCGTTGTGTTCCACGCGCGCCTCAAAGAGATGACAGCACCAACTGACGGGGTCCGGAAGGGCCAATGCCTGCCGGGGTTGCGGGTTTGTCCGAAAGGGATATCGCGACCCCGGCACACAGGTAACGGAAGGAACACGGGTGGGTTTTAGTCAGTAAAAGTCTGACACGCCCTCCCGCTCCGCCCAGAGCGGGAGAACTTAGTTGATAATTTCCCACGCTCAAAAAAAAATAAAAAAAGCCATCTTAATTACATCTCAGACAGAATTAAAAATGTGACACTTACTGAGGCCGAAAAAGAAAAAAAAAAAATTCATATATGGCAAGGTCATTGATGTCAACTCGACATTGGTCAAATGCTATTTTGATCTTTGTCATCAAGTTAATAAATATAGCTTTCTATACAATAGTCTGCTCAGTTTCATAAGGTATTGTATGTATCCTGACTTGATAAAGGAATGAATTTTAAAACCGAATATATAAAAGACTACAGTGCATACATATTACATATTTTTATTGCAGTGACGCCGATAAAGCCGCTGAGGTCTAAAATAAGTATTTTATATTTAAGTAAAAGTATTATATTTTATATGATTAACCGAATAAAATATTGCTGCTTGACTTGACACGTTTTGTTGTTTATTCCTAATCTTGTTTTTCGCAATAGTGCAAGGTTCTTTTCTTTAAACTAGGGACTTACTTTTATTACTATAAGTAGGTACAAATAGATACAGTGCACCCTTAAGTGTATATTTTGTAACTAGTAATTATTATGCTGTGTTTTCCTGAGAAGTAGAGAAAAACCTAAACACAAAATAAAATAAAACTTAAACCCATGAATAAATTATATGAAAACTGGTGTTTCAGACGTTCCAAGATTTACGAAGAATTGGCGAGGACAACTTCAGTTACACTTCGGACCTTACCGATACGGCATTCACTACGTTGCGGGCCCAAAAACTAGATGGCGCTGTGTTAAGAAAAACAATAATTGCCACGCGGCTTTATATACCATTGAAAATAGTATAGTTAAGGCTTTGGTGGGCCATAATCATGGCTGACTGACCTTATTATTAGATTTGTGAAATAGTACTTATCAATCAGAACAGGTCGCAATCTTGTATAACAATATAACCGTCTTAAAATCATTGGTAATAGCCATTGCCATTTTTGATTGAAATAACACTTATGTTACCTAGGCTAAGTTTTTGGTAAATAAATAATTACTTACTAACTTACAATATTTTATGAAAATTTTTAGAAAATGTTAAGTTATACTACTTGTGTTCGAAATGAATATAGGAAATAAAAAATTATAAGTAAAATAAAACTCGTGTTTCAGACATGCCAAAATTTATTATGAATCGGCGTGGACAGCTTCAGTTACACTTAGGACCTCACCGATATGGCATTCACTACGTTGCGGGCCCAAAAACTAGATGGCGCTGTGTTAAGATAAACAAGAATTGCCACGCGGCTTTATATACCATTGAAAATAGTATAGTTAAGGCTTTGGTGGTCCATAATCATGACTGACTGACCTTATTATTAGTTTAGTGAAATATTACTTATCAATCAGAACAGATCGTAATCTTGTGTAACAAAACCGTCTTAAAATCATCGGTACTAGCCATAGCTATTTTTAATTGAATCAACACTGATGTTACTAAATCAAATCCATTTATTTGCGAGAATGTAGGTTTACATGTATGATCTTATAATTATGTTGGCCCCTTTACATTCTACCCTTACAAAATGTGTGCAAATATTTAATTTTATCCTGCGCAATGATATTATTATTAAAAAAATAAAAACATAGCGACAACAAATAAGAGCATTATGATTTGTATGGAACAAATGAATTAATTGATGTCAAAGTTATACCTATGTCAGTTCAAGAGATAAAGTTTAATATAATGTCAGATTAAGAATATATAAATTGTAAATTGTAATAAATAATAAACATAATTATTATAATGTCAATGTGTTGATTCACAAAAATTTTAACATTATTAAATTATTATAAAATGTATACTAATATTATTGGTAAATGATGAGTTGTACCAACATTATTGTTAATAAAAAAGTAAAAAATAAATTATTATTGATTTCAGCTTCCTTCTCCGCGATCTGACAAGTATTCATTTAGATTGTAAAAGCATTTTACTTTTAACCATTGCGTAACTTTTTTTTAAACATGATCAAAGGTAAATCTTTAAAGGAGTTCGGTAATTTCTTATATAGCTTTACAGAATTTTTATACTTGTTCCTCTTATGCAATTCGAACCTGCATTGCGGTAAACAGAGCTCATATTTAAATTTATTCTTATTTCTATCTTTATGTTTAGTAAAATATTCCGGATGTTGTTTTACAAATAGGCATAATTCTCTAATGTACATTCACGGTAATGGCAGAATATTGTATTCTTATAGTTTCGCCATATCCGTCTGTCTGTCCGTCCGTCTGTCTGTCCGCGGCTTAGCTCAGAGACGGCTAGTGCTAGAAAGCTTTTTTTTAGGGTATCTCCCCTGCACGTAAAGTGGCGATGTTTTGTTTTTCTCATCTATCCCATGGTGTGGGGTACCTACCTGCGAAAACCATTTTTGGATTCAGGGATCCGTTTGCGAAATATTAAGCTTCTAACTGCAAACTTTTGTTAAGAGTTAAGAGTGAATGCCATGCTAGCGAAATAACGAAATTAAAAGGCCAACTATCTCAGCTAAGTAGGCTGTATGTACAGGTTAACGAGTAATAATCGAGCAACTTAAATTTGCAGTTTGAAAAACATGTTCTCCCATACATTCCGTATGGGAGAACATGTTTTTCAAACTGCAATGTTAAGTTTGTTCTTGGGATAAATTCATCCCAACTACGAAACCCTTCATTGTGCGTGGTCCGACACGCACTTGCCCGGTTTTTTAAACAAGGGCTCACAATTATCCGTTTACCAAGCTCCACAAATTACACGTACATATATTTTTTTGTACTTTTAACACTTTTATAATATCCACTGGATAACAGAGTACGGACGAAACGTATCCGTGATATACACAAAGAGCAGCTTCTGTTGATACAGTGACTCTTAATCTTATTGTTACGTAGACAAAACTGTCGAGTTTATCACAAACGTAATCGACGTTTGTTTTCCAGTCGCCATTCTGATCCAACTTTATACTCAGAAATTTAATACTTGTAACTTGTTCGATGATAGTATCATTATAGGTATTTAACATTGAACATCAATGACTTTCTTTTGTGTTGACTTTTTTCTTTGTTGTTTCATTAATTTGTAAGTTGTTAGAATGTAGCCCACCATGTTGTTTTTGCTTTGTTTATGGGAGGCTAAGTTTTTGGTAAATAAATGAATACTTACTAACTTACTTTTTTTTTTAAAGAAATATTAGAAAATGTAAAATAATACGTGTGTTCGAAATGAATATTGGAAATAATAATTTATAAGTAAAATAAAACTTGTGTTTCAGATATGCCAAAATTTATTATGAGTCGGCGAGGACAACTTCAGTTACAGTTAGGACCTCACCGATATGGCCGAGCGGGCGAAACTGGGGGCGCAAAAATTAGATGGCGCTGTGTTAAGAAACACAATAAATGCCGCGCGGCTTTATATACCGTTGACGATAATATAGTTAGTTTTGCGTCGAACCACAATCATGATTGACTGACTTTATTACTAGATTTGTAAAAAATTGTAGATTATCAATCGGAGTAACTTTGTGGGTAATTTGTAGAATTATTTGTGCTAGAAACTTTTGCTCGATTATAGAATAAAATATTGCAGTTTGATAAGTTTTGTTTTTACTAGGAATGTCTTTTTTGTGCTAGTAGAAGATACTTTTCATTAAATTATTATAGATACGCACAATCGTACATATTGATGAAGGTATTGTGTTGTCTCATTGCATTAAATAGATCCACTCATAGAGGTTATTCTAACACACTGCTTTAAAATGTGTAACTAATAATGGGTTTAATCGATAATGCCTTGCTTTCCTGAGGAGGTAAGAATAATCCACATACACCCTTTAGTATATGCTTTGTAACTAATAATAATTATCATGCTGTGCTTTCCACAGACGGTGACAATTAATACCTATGAATAAATAAAATTTATGAATAATTATTATATTTTCAGACGTTCCAATATTTACTACAAATCAGCGAGGACAACTTCATTTGCAGTTAGGGCCTCATCGATACGGCAGGGATTACGTTGCGGGCACAAAAACTAGATGGCGCTGTGTTAAGAAACACAATAAATGCCGCGCGGCTTTATATACCATTGATGATAGTATAGTTAAGTTTGCGTCAGACCATAATCACGATTGACTAACGTCATTATTAGACTGACTTCATTACTAATTATATAAAATATGTAGTTGCTACCTATCAGAAATTTATTTAATTTAAGTTTGCATACACGTTGCAGTATAAAGGCCTATTCGCGGTCGGTAGCGATACTCCCCCGACCCTTGCTCGACGATGCGCCAGCCCGCGTCGAAGCTGAGCCAGTAGTATTAAATTCCCCGATTTTTAATAATAATATATGTTTGATCCAGCCTGTCCCAACTTGCTGTCCTCCCCCCAGCGACGCCCTAAGCCGAGGTCCGTACCCCCCTTAGCGAGCGCTCGCCTAGTATATAAGTTTAGTTTACGCCCTGGCTGGAGGCTTTAAGTTATTAGCTTAAGGCATCCACAGGAAAGTCCGGTTAAGCAGCTACGACCTCCTCAGAGGTCAACTGCGAGATGCCCTACAAAAAAAAAAAAAAAAAAGGTAGCGATACTGGTCCAGTGACTAACCAGAAGGCGGACCAGTATCGCTACCGAGCGCGACAGCGATGTCGCTTATATCTGAATAGGCCTTAAAGCTGATTGACATTCGTCACCTCACACTTCAGGTCCACTTGAAAACCAGCGTCAAGCACTTATAGTTGTTTGGCATTTTTGCTGAACAGCCTTGAGGCACACTTTTCTGCTTATTTCTTACATCGTACTTTACACTTTTTATTTGATTTTTTTTTATCTACTGTAGGTATATTATATTGTGTGCCTTTTAGTCTGTGCTAAATAAATGTATTTTCTTTCCTTCTTTTCTTTCAATCGGAGTAACCCTGTTGATAATTTGTAGAATTATTTGTATACGTTATCTAATAATTTACGATCCATTATTTTGTCATTTATATCATAAGCAAGTACATTCTGCAACAAAATTTATTTGTATTATTGTGCTTTCAATTAAAACTTATAATTTATTTAAAAAAGTCTAGGAACACTGTTAAAATTAGTTAAAGCCAAACAAAACATTTCAAAAGATTTTTGATGTCCATATTCAAAAAGTAATTTCACCCCCTAAGTTGGATGACAACCGTTTTTTTTAAACCCGAATTTTATTTTGCCATTATTCCTTGGTTCAGTGGAGTACGTGCACAACGCTGCTGGTAAGGAGCTGGCGTTGCTTCAAGGTCATTCGTTCTACTGCGCCTGCACAAGCGCCTCCACCAATCAATGGCGCTGCACCCGGTGGGCAAATTGCCGGGCCAGGTTCATCACTAATCTCGCTGGAGGGATTGTGTCAGCTCAGCTGAACCATAACCATGAAGCTCCAAAGTTTGTGTTACATCAGCGTGTGCTGTATAGGGTGTAGTTAAAACCGAGGCCCATGCACGAACGCACGACGTAAAACGTAACGAAAATACAACTATCTTAATATGTATATGAATTTGGTTAATTTTTTTGCGACACAAGCTTAATTTTATTAGTCTTAAAACTAAGTAAATATTGTGCAAGAAATGCGTATTTCAAATTTTTAAATCGTTAGAATTTACGTTTACTCCGTGCGTTCGTGTTATTTCTACCGGTGTATGATTGAGTGGATGGTAAAAGAGTGGTGCAGTCAGCGATTTATCATTTGGATGATCAGACTTTTCAAAATAATCTGAACAGATGAGTAGTTATTTTTTAATCGTTGAAAATGTTCCGTTTTATATTTCGATAATTTTCGTTAAAAAAAAACTTATTAGGTAATTCAAATTCTAAAATATTAGTATGATCAGACTTTAAAATTATCTGAATAGATGAGTACCTATTTTTTTTTAATAGTTAAAATGTTCCGTTCTAATTAAAGTTTTTATTGTTCATAAACATGTAGTTACACAGTTAAATCTATGGTTTTTACTTTTATTCTAACAACTTATCACAATTTGCGTTAAGTTAAGTTTTCCGCAATATTAACACTCGAGATGTTTTTACAGTTAAATGGTACCTAAAGCCGAATGGGAAAGAAATAGCCATACTACAAGGGTACACGTTCTGCCTAAAAAACGGACCCAGTAAGAAAACCGATACGTATGTATGCTCCGTAGGAAGCAAATGTAAAGCTCGCTTTGTCGTTACAAAGGACAGGAATTTTATGAAATTCTCACATCTGGTACACCAGCATCCAGCTCATAAGTATATTATACGTAATGGTCTATATCTAAAAATGTAAGAACCATTGAATTTTTTTGTAGTCATTCAGTTTTATCATAATAACTAGCTACCCGCCCCTGCTTCGCACGGTTTTTAACACTTGACAACAAAACATCGAGATTTTTGTAAGTTTAATACATATTAATGTTTTTTACACATGGTGAAAACCATTTTAAAATCCGTTTAGAGAACAACGCAGACACATAGACAGACATAAAAGGTGACTTTAATTTATAATATGTATAGATAATAAATAATAATACACCACTTAATAAGTCGCAGTGATTTATTTTTCAAAATCGTTAAGTTAATAAAGTTTTTTTTTCTTTAGATGTTGTTTTACTTGCGATGCCAAAGCTTATTTTTTTAAACGGTGCCACACATCGGTAATGAACGTATAATAAATGTATAATTAATTAAAATGATTAAATATTTACAATGTAGTTGATGAAGTCCTGTCAACTGAAACACAGTCATCCACCCCCCACTTTTGTTATACGTAATGGGGTTTACATGAGAACGTAATTTTTTTTTTTTCTTACAACCGTTTTTTAATTTAAAAATAGAAGTTCAAAGGCTTTGATTAACCATCGATTATATTTAATTACATTTGTCAGCTAACGTTTAAGACACTGAGACTGGATTTGAATTATAATTTCAAGATTTTTTATTTATTGTTCTCCTGGAAGGACAATGGTAAGTACATGTAACGCTAAATTCTTTTATGCAATAATTTTTATAAGATTCAGTTAATGTTAAAGACCTGAAGATCCTGCGTTTAAAAAAAATACGTGTGGCACTCGAGGACTGCCGCGGTAAAGCTATTGCATAGCATATATTCAAAAATAAGAAGATAATATTGTTGATTTAAAATATTTTTTTAAAAAAATACCCCTATACCCCCCCCCTAAATAGCAGAATTTACACAACCGTCAATGACGTCTGCCCTCACGCGTCTGCCCGCGTTCGGGTCGCGCACTCGGCGATCGCGCGTCATTGCCTATCCCGCCCCTCCACCCTCGTTCTGCGCGCCCGCCGTCGACTCATCGCAGGTCATTCTTATCGTTCTAACTTTTAAAATATTAGTCCAAATTACTTAGTGTAAAAGACAAATTTTATCTACATTAAATACCGAAAGCGATGAAGGTATTTATTTTGATACGAATTAACTAAATACTCTAAAATATGCAACTTAAAAAAAGTATTCAATTTAAATGTATTTATAGCTCACTATTTTGGCTATAATGGCTTCCACATAAAAGGTAGATATATGCTGTCGCGGACTTTTATTTAGAACTCTTTAAGACAAACAACCCCACAATACATTCTTTTCATGTAACTCCAGCGGTTTAGGCAGCGCACGCAAAGATAGATCTCAGAGGGCAGGATTTTTTCCGACTTACTGGATACTTATCGTTATATTATGGCTAAATCACATAAAATCTTTATAAATTGTAGCCTATGTGTTATTCTGATATATAAGCCACATTACTGTAAAGTTTCATTAAAATCCGTTCGGTAGTTTTTGCGTGAAAGAGTAACAAACATCCATCCATCCATCCTCACAAACTTTCGCGTCAGGTTTTTTTTTCGTTACGGAATTTCTACATTCGGTCGCCGCGCTCAGAGTCTCCGATAAAAGCTATGCAATAGCTTAAAACTCCTGATTACTTTTATAATAAACTATTATCTATGTCTAAATAAAATCTAACTTTGTTTACTTAAAACTTGTTTAATGTCGAGCAAGGTCAGGTAATTTTAAGCGAGGTTTTTCTTTTGGTATCTTGTGTTTATGTTGGTTGCTCTTCCAATTCATCTCATTGCCTCAACCCTATTTTGTAACAGTTCAGGATCAAGTTATTGTCTAGATTCTCAGCCCCATTACTTAGAATTGATTGTTTAATTTTTTACAGTCAAATGGTACCGTAAAGAAAATGGGAAAGAGCTAGCCGTGGTACAGGGATATACATTCGGTACTGGCGGTCGAACTCAGACTACCAATGAGTATAAGTGTTCTATAAGCAGGAAATGTAAAGCTCGCTTCATCACCACAAAGGACAGAGCCATTATCAAATCAATTCGTCTCGAACACAACCACCCACCTCCTAAGTTTATGATACGTAATGGTGTTTATATTAAGATTTAAGAACCACTTCTCAAGTTCTCTTAAAATAACCAATTTTATTATCTTTGTTAATTCATAATGTTTGTTCTGGCTTCGATTATATTCGATCGCAGTAATAATTTTATGAGAATACTTACAAATTCAACTGGATGACATAAGAATCCAGTGTCCTTACCTGGTTATTATTCTACTTTAAATAGTTATTTTTAAAGTAAAATAAATTAAAATGCATAATTACATTTTAAGTTATTTTATTTCGAACAGAATCAGGTTTTTTTTAGCAATTTAGTTTATTTAATGTCTTCATGCTTTTGTGGCAATTCAAATTCATCTCATTCCCATGACTGATAAGTGAATTAATTTTATTTCAATCCTATTTTGAAAAAGTATAGATTTTTCATTATGTTATGGCCTTGTTTCACAATTGCCTGGTTTTTCATTGCTTAGAAATATTGTTTTTTTTACAGTCAATTGGTACCGAAAACAGAGTGGGTATGAGGTAGCCGTGCTGCAAGGATACACTTTTAGTATTGCCGGTCGATATAAGTCAACCGATCAGTATAAGTGCACTGTCAGCAGGAAATGTGGAGCTCGCTTCGTCGTCACAAAAGACAGGGGTTTTATGAAATCCAACTATCTGAAGCACAATCATCCACCTCCTAAGTTTATAATACGTAATGGTGTTTATATAAAAATGTAAGAACCACTTCACAAGTTTACTAGTTCATAACGACATACCAATTTAAATATATTTGTCAGTTCAAAATGCTTACAGTTTTGATTTCTATCCACTTTCGATTATAGTATTGAGTATATGAGAATACTTTTTCGACATTTACGTGACTGATACAGATTTTTTTTTTTTATTTATTTTTTTGCTCGTAAACCTACTTTGACACTTATGAAACTTCAGAAGCTTGTTACGCGCCGGCCTTACACCTATATCGCTGACGGTGCATCAACGGTGGAAATGTACCGTCATGACACACATACAACGAATTGGCAAACTGACGGAAGATATTTAGTTTTTTTTTTTACTCCTCCGACAGCGTTCGACATAGTTAGCTAGATGCACGGTTCTGTTTGTTACTAATGGAGAAGAGCCGGCAAAAAACTCCACCGTTATTCTTTTAAAAATAATTTACTTATACAATGAATATAAAAAAAATATACTAGAAAACTTTCTCTGCACTATGAGTACAGAGAAAGTTTAAGTTTAGTTTGAAGTTTTCAAGTATATTTATTTGTTTCTATTTGCGTGGATTTTCAAATTCAATTAGGTGGCATAATGATCTAGAGCAAACCTATTCATTAGTATAAAATATAACAAGAAATAAGTGTAAAATAAATATATTTTTGAACTATACTTAAAAGTTATTTTATTTCGTACAAGGTCTGGTTATATTTTTAGTAATGGTTGTTTTTTACTGTCTCGATATTTTGTGACTTTTCAAATTCATCTCATTCTCATGATTCCCAAAAATGAATTAATTTCATTGAAATCCTTTTTTGTATAAGTTCTGTTCTTTTTCAGTATTCACAATTGCAATGTAGTTCATTGTTAAAGAATATTGATTTAATTTTTCAGTTAAGTGGTATCGAAAACAGAGTGGGAAAGAGATAGCCGTTATACAAGGATACAGTTTCGGTGTTGACGGTCGAAATAAGTCAACCATGAAATATAGGTGCACTAGAAACAGGAAATGTAGAGCTCGTTTCGCCATCACAAACGACAGGCGTTTAATCACATCAAGTAACTTGGAACACGATCATCCACCCCCTAACTTCGTTATACGTAATGGTGTTTATATTAAAATCTAAGAACCACTTCACAAGGTTATCTAAAAGAAAAACATGCCAATTTTATTATCTTTGCCAGTTCATATTGTTTACAGAATACTGTTTTGGATTTTATCGACCTTCGATTATTTTCGATCACAGTAATAGCATACATTTGTATGATATTTACGAAATTGGGACCATATTGGTACTATAATTTGTAGATGTTATTGGTGGTATAATGATCTTACGCCAAAGCCTATTTAACAGGTAACCAGAGAAATAATTAAATATAAAAACTGAATGAAAATTTGTTTTATTTTGAACAAGTTCAACATTTTTTTTATTAAGTGTGTTTTTAATTGCTTTAAATTAATTGTTTTATTTTCTACAGTCGAATGGTACCGAAGACAGAATGGGAATGAGGTAGCCGTGATACAGGGATACACATTCTGCCTTGACGGTCGAAATAAGTCAACCGATAAGTATAAATGCTCCCTAAATGCGAAATGTAGAGCTCGCTTCGCCATCACAAAAGACAGGGGGTTTATCAATAAAAGTAATCTGGAACACAGTCATCCACCTCCCAAGTATGTAATACGTAATGGTATTTATATTAAAATTTCAAATTCTAAGTCAAATCCTAATAGCTTTTATTACTGAAATTTAAACATTTGTACGTCACTAAGGCTAAACATGACTGATCTTAAACTATAATGTAATTTAATAACTTGCATGCTCTGTATGTGTGTAGGTACTCATGTTTCCACAAATAAATAATCTTGAAAAATCATTTATTTAAATTATGCACTTGTAAATGTCGAAATTTTCACGAAAATAGAATTGATTCTAGTTGCCAAAACTCAAAAGGGTACGTTTCGTATGGAGATCCAATGGCAAGAATCTCCATTATTACTCTTTTAAAATGGTTGCCATTATTTTGTATACATTAATATAGTGTTTAATTATACGTGAAGACGATTATCTGTAATACAATTTCTATACTACAATAGGTAAAAAATAATAAAAATGAAGCAATGACAGATAAATTAATTATGTGTTAAATCAATAGTGCTCACATATTATCAAATATTGTAACTGCAGACGATTTTCCTAAAACTTTAACAAATAATGAATCAGTGTGTGAAACACAGTATTTAAAATGAATGTCATATAAATATTCCATTTTATCATTCAATTAGCCACTAATTTGATTTTGTCTAGACTCTAGATTGTCCTATGGACCAGGACCAGCATGTTTCAAATTCAACATTCTTATCTTGGATATAATTCTCTGGAAATATGCTTGTTTACAAAGTGTACTTTTTTATGAGTTTTTTTTTGCATTTAATTGTAATAATATATCGCAAGGAATTTTATAGTAACATTTAACACAGTACCCCTGACCCCATAAAATATATAGGTATGAAATTTAGATAATCAGAAAACTGGTTGATTGTGAAAACCTGTTTTATCTTTTTTCAAGTATTAAAATTATGCCTATCACCTATTTTTATTAAAAAGATGTAGTTTTTTTATTTTTTTTTATTTTTTTATTGAAGTGCTCGTGGCTAAGTAATAACAGACGCACGTGTCGATCGATCAGGTTAAGCTATGCTAGCCGGGGTTGGTCCGTGGATGGGTGACCATCTTTACATATCGAGATTCCTCCGTGCTTCGGAAAGCACGTTGAGCCGTTGGTCGGCCGTGGCTGTCATTCGTGGATCTTTAACAGTCGTTACGGGTCGTCAGAAGCCCGAAAGTCTGACAACTAGCCTTACCGAGGGTATCGTATTACCCAGTTACTGGGTTATGGAGGTCAGATAGGCAGTCGCTCCATGTAAAATACTGGTATTCAGCTGCATCCGGTTAGACTGGAAGCCGACCCCAATATAATTGGGAAAAGGCTAGGCAGATTGGGTAATAAGTATAGGAGATACATTTTTATAAAATTTACGAAATCGGGACTAGATTTATCCTATAATTTGGATTCATACTATATTTATTTCAATATTGGTCTTTCTTACGCCAAAACTTATTTAATATTCTAATAAAGGTAACAAGAAAAATAATTAAATGTAAAATCAATTATAATAAAAACTGTATAAAAAGTTGTTTTATTTTGAACAAGGCTAGGCAGTTTTTTAAGCAAGTGTACATTTTCTGTATCTGTGCTTTTCAATGATTAATTATTTGATTTTCTGCAGTCGAATGGTACCGAAAACCGAATGGGAAAGAGATAGCTGTGGTACAGGGATACACATTCTGCTTTGACGGTCAAAATAAGTCAACCGATAAGTATAAGTGCTCCCTAAGTTCTAGTGTCTCTAGCAAATGTAGAGCTCGCTTCGTCATCACAAAGGTTAGGGGGTTTATCAAATCAAGTAATCTGGAACACAGTCATCCACCTCCTAAGTATGTAATACGTAATGGTGTTTATATTAAAATTTAAGAACCACTTCACATAACAAGTTGACTTACTGCGGTACCAACAGTCAAATAAGCTAAATAAGCTTGTCTCCTCTCAAACATTATTTTGTCAAACCAATTTAACCGTAGTTAATGGCAAAGATGACAACATGGTTGGCGCAGTGGCTGAGCGATTGACTGCTGCGCCGCGTGTTGCGGGTTCGATCCCCGCACGGAACAAATATTTGTACGACCTACAGATAGTTGTTCCGGGTCTGGCTGTTGGTGTATGTGAGTTTAAATGTTTGTAAACGCACCCACGATACAGGAGAAATTCCTAGTGTGGAGCACGTTTTAAAAAAAAAAAAAAAAAAGTTTTTTTTTTAAACTTTGATATTATTTTTAAGAACACCATTGTATCCGAAAAAAAATATCCGAAAGGAGGCCTTTGTCCTGCAGTTGGATATTCAGGCTCATACAAATAATAATAACACCTCTAACAATGACCACCCAACAAAAATATCTGTTTTACTTAATCAGCGTACAGTCGAACAAAGAGATTGGTATGGAAGCGGCTAACTTGCAATTACTTTTGAACAGCTGAGCTGAGTTCAAGTCTTTTACATCAGGCTGAAAAGTTTTCTCAAAAATTAGCTTGGAAGTTCGAGCATTATTTTGACAACCCTCTTCGAGATAAACCGAAAATGCTGTATTGGTTAAATACATGCAAGTAGCGGCCGGCAATGTAGAATTATGAAAATCTGCAACATTTTCAATTTATCTCGAAGATAATTCTGGAATTTTCAAGCATTTTTGAGAAAAAATACTTTAGCTCAAAGCAGACAAAAGGAACTTTATTTAATTTTTTATCAAAAATGTTGTGTTTTCCATTAGATAAACTAGTATGTTACTTTTGAGTTTAACGAATATGTAAAAACTTTTTATTAAATGTTATTTTTATATTGACACAATTTATTTTTCTGGAACCTTATCCCTGCTAACAACAAAGAAATCTAAGCGGTTATTCCTGGTCAAAAAAAGGTTGGGAACCACCTAAATATAATTATTATATATTTTTTTAATGCTCACGATTAATTGCTTATTCTTTTCCAGTCGAATGGTACCGAAATCAGAGGGGGAAAGAAGTAGCCATAGTACCAGGATATACATTCTGTTTCGACTTTCAAACTCAGACGACCGTTATTCATAGGTGCCCCAAACGAAGAAAATGCAACGCTCGCTTCATTATTACAAAGGATAGGAAGTTAGTGAAATCCTCCAATTTAGTACACCACCATCCACCCTATAAATATATTACACAATACAACACAATAACAAATAACCATTTGAAATATTTAAACTCAAGAAAATCTGTTTTAGTATCGAAATAACATAAAAGTATTACTAGAATATTATTTTGGTTTCGATCAACTTTTGTTTATTTTCGACCACAGTAATAGGTATGTATAGGAGAATATATTTTGTGACATTTACTAACATTGGGAATGTATTGAAACTATAATTTGTATTTTTTTATTGCGGCTATTTATTGGTCTTTAACTTGGTAGCTAAATACTAGCTTCGGTGAAATAATCTTACGCCGAAGCCTATTTGTTATTCTACTATTAAAAAAAAAAAAAAGAATGTAAAAAATTGTTGTTTTATTCTATAAAAGGTCAGGTATTTTTAAGAGAGTGTTTATTTATATATATGCTTAATTAAATTATTTTTTGTATAGGTATATGCTCAAGATTAATTGTTTATTTTTTACAGTTGAATGGTACCGAAAACTTAGTGGGAAAGAGATAGCCGTGATGCAGGGATACACATTCTCTATGGCCTGTATAAATAGGTCAAGCGATATGTATAAGTGCACTCTAGGTAGAAAATGTAAAGCTCGCTTCGTCGTCACAAAAAACAGAAAATGTATCACATCAAGTTATCTGCAACACAATCATCAACCCCCTAAGTTTATAATACGAGATGGTGTTTATTTGAAACTTTAAGAACCACTGTTTCACACACCTATGGGGAATGCGCTAAAGTAGCCCGTGAAATTATTTTTTTAAAGTATTTTGCAATTTGCGTGTCAGTGTCAGGTTGAATGTTGATTAAAATTTGATTCGCTTCCGTGGATGGATTAATTATATGCAGGGTGATAGTAAAAGAAAACTTTATTACCATCCCACACATAATCCATCTATTTTTTCTTTGGCCTTCCTATCTGTCTCCATTCATCAACATTTATGTTCATCACTCTTATAGTCTTATGTTGCACTGTTTTAGGTTTGATCAACTTTTGATCACAGTAATATGTTTGAATACATTTGTGACTTAATTGAAACAATAATGTGAACATTTTGATTGCGACGGCTTATTGGTCTTTTCGTGGCACAATGATCTAACTATTTATTATATTACTATAAAAAAAGTTTTTTTTTTTTTAATGTAATAAAATGTTTAACTGACGATATTTAAAAATTATTTTATTCGAACAAAGACAGGTTATTTTTTAACAAACTTTTTTTAAGGCCAACAAGGTTTTTGTTGGCTTTGCAAATCCATATAATTTTCATGAATTCCTAAATGAATGAATTTTAATCTGGAATTAATGTAGGAATTCATGAAAATTCCTTGATCTAGAAAATGCTTTGTTTCAACCCCTGAATATTATTTTATGTTGTTTTTCCTTACCATAAATTAATTGATTTATTTTTTATAGTCCAATGGTACCGAAAACCGAGTGGTAAAGAGATAGCCGTGATACAAGGGTACAGTTTTGGTCCTGACGGTCGAAATAAATCCACCGATATGTATAAGTGCACCCTAAACAGGACATGTAGAGCTCGCTTCGTGATTACAAAGAACAGAGAATTTATCAAATCAAGTAATCTGGAACACAGCCACCCACCCCCTAAATTTATAATACGTAATGGGGTTTATTTGAAAGTTTAAGAACCACTAAACCGTCACCTTAGAGTGAAAAGCTCGTGGATACAACTTTGACTTTTTATTTTATTACATTTTTGGAAAAAAAACTCCCAACGCGAGCCCTAATTTTGTGGCGGCATCTATCGCCACATGCGACCTACACATCATACTGACGTCACGCAAAATCCTGCATGGCGTAAGCAGATTTTACCACGCGATCAGCATACTATATAACTTCCCAGTTGCCCACCAGTTTTTCCCATATAAGAGGTTTTCACTCTAAGACGACGATACCTACATTTCGTCGCACTGCAGTGAAAACCTCGTAAAGAGAAATGAATTATTTTTGTTTTTTATTATTTATTTGTTGTGTAGAAAACATCATATTGCATATTTAGAACAAACGTGCACAGCTCTAAAGTGCTTCTATAGCCTTCTATTGATGAACCTCAGTGATCATAAATGACGGCCATTTTTCAGACAGTTTTATCTTCCCCTGCAAAATAACGTTTATTGCAATCATGAGGCTTTCACTGCACGGTGACTATACCTGAATACCTGTTTTGTTATCTGTGTTCGCTCAAAATGTATAGAGATACCTATTTTGGCTTTGATCAACTTTCTTTTTATTATCACAGTATTATGTATAGTAGAATACATTTGTGATATTGACAACATTGGGATTAGATTGAAACTATTATTTGAACATTTTGATTGCGATATCTTATTGGTCTTTTGATGGCACAATGATCTAACTATTTTATTATTTTACTAATATAAAAAATAATATTTTAATGTAAATTTAAATAAAATGTGTAAAACTTTTTGTGTTTAATGTTTTACATTAAAAAGTAATTTTATTCTAACAACGTAAGGTTATTTTTTTAACAAACCTTTTTTTTTAAGTCTACAATATTTGTTTGGCTTTTCAAATTCATCTAAAGGCTCGTTCAGACCAGCGCGACGCGACGGCGCGACGCGACTCGAACAATACAATTTCTAAGAAAACTTCACGGTATAACAATAACCGTTGTCGCGTCGCGCTAGTCTGCACAAAGCTTAATTCTCATTCAAATGAAATAATTTCTTTTGAACCCCATTTTATTAAAGTTCTGGTTTTTCACGCTTCTCAACCCTTGTATATTATTTATGGGTTATTCATTGCTATAAATTAATTCTTTGATTTTCTACAGTCGAATGGTACCGAAGACAGACTGGGAAAGAGATAGCCGTGATACAAGGCTACGGTTTCGGTCCTGACGGTCGAAATAAATCAACCGATATGTATAAGTGCTCGATAAGGAAATGTAAGGCTCGCTTCGCCATCACAAAGAACAGACAGTTTATCAAATCAAGTCATCTGAAACATAATCATCAACCCCCTAATTTTATAATAAGAAATGGTGTTTATTTAAAACTTTAAGAATCACTGTTTCACACACTTTTACTTAAAGGGGAACCGCTAAGGTAGCCCGCGAAGTTCAAACTTTCTTAAGTTTTTTGCAATTTGTAAGTCAGTGTCAGGTTGTAATTAAAATCATAATATATATATATATACCTATATGTATGCAAATTTTATTATGTGTGTCAGTTCAAAATATTAACAGAATATATACAATTTTGACTTTGATTATCATCATCTTCCTGCCATTGGCCCATGTCACTTGGGGTCCGCGCAACACTTTTTCTTCTTCCTTTGTCTTTATTCGCTCCCTTTTCTTTCCTTATCATCCCTCACCCCCCCTCTCCATCCATCAACATTTATATTTATCACTCTTTTTAGTCACATGTTGCGCTGTTTTGGGTTTGATCAACTTTCGATTATTTTCGTCATAGATATAATTATAGGAGAATACATTTGTGACAAATGTTCAAACTATAGTTTCAATCCAGTCCAATGTACTAGATTGAAACTATAATTTGATCGTGTTGCTTGCGGTAGCATATCGGTCTTTTTGGTGGCACAATGCTCTACCTATTTATTATTCTACTATAAAAAATAATATGAATTAAATGTTAAATTAAATAAAATGTTTAACTGACTACATTTCAAAGTTATTTTATTCGAACAAGGCCAGGTTATTTTTTTAACAAACTTATTTTTATGGTCTCCAAGGTTTTTGTTGGCTTTTCAAATTCATATAATTCTCACGAATTCCTAAATGAATGAATTTTATTTTGAAATTGATTTAGGAAATCCAGCGAATCCATTCATGAAAAACCACAACACGATGGTTATTCACGATGTACAAACTGCCTTGTTTCTCAAACCCTGAATATTATTTTATAATAATAATTAGTAACGAGATAGCCGTGATACAAGGATACAGTTTCGGTCCTGACGGTCGAAATAAATCCACCGATATGTATAAGTGCACCCTAAACAGGACATGTAGAGCTCGCTTCGTGATTACAAAGAACAGAGAATTTATCAAATCAAGTAATCTGGAACACAGTCATCGGTGGATGACTATGTTCCAGATTACTTGATTTGATAAATTCTCTAAAAAAATAAATATATAATTTAATTCTGAAATTATAAATAAACACCATTACGTATAACATACGTAGGAGGTGTCCTACGTATGTTATACGTAATGGTGTTTATTTATAATTTTAAGAATCGCTGCTCAAGTCAGTGGCAATTTCTTATAACAATATTGTTTCTAAGAGACGTTTTTACCCTACTACGGCAAAGCCAAAAGGAAGGGTTATGATTTTAGGCGTCTATATATGTATGTTTGTATATTGCATGAATGTTTGTATTTACGTGTCTTCCACCGTAGCGCCTAAACTACTGTACCGATTTTGATGAATGAGGTGTCAATAGATTTGAAAAAATGGTCCGCGTGACATAGGCTATATAAGTACTCCCTCAATTTAATATAGTGCACCCACGTAAATTACAGGCCTGGAAAAAAATTCAACTGAGATCATCATGACATGTTTGGTATCAAAAAAAGGTCTTGACGAGCGCATTACAAATATGTAAATATATTATATTGTCTAACTAAATAGATATGTTAAAAACAAGCAAAAGCGAGACTGCGTTACGTACGCTGTAAAAATAATACTTATTATATAATAAAGAGCATAATTAAAATTAATACAAACGCACATTTAATCGAATCTTAACAAGCGTTAAAACGGAAAAGTATATAATGGAAAATGTAGTTTCAAAAACTGTTACCCAATTACGGAAAAATAAAAGTGATCTAAAAAGTATGAAACAAGAAAATATTTCAGACAGAAATCGAGATAGGTGCAAAAACGTTCAAGGTAAAGCCTTGGTTGCATGCCTGTATACCACGTGGGTGGCAGGAACTCCTACGAAATTATAATGCAATGCGACATTTTAAAACTTTATTTTCTTGGAAAACAATGTCGATACAAATGAACGGTAAATTAACCTCTTAACCTGATGTTTAAAAAAAAAAACTGTAGGACTTCTAGTAGACTCTAGTGGAATTTATATGAAAACTGTTCTACCAGAATCGCATCGCATCGTCGCGTCACGCTTGTTTGCGGGACCAATTTTAATATTAGAGTCAGTTTAAAATGCTAACAGAGTACTTACTAAAATACAATAGACGACGTATATTTAGTAACTTAATCCGTAACTGTTCTGCGGAACAAGCGTTGAGCGCGGTGTGAGCCACTTCGCGGTGAGGTTGGCGGGCGAAGTGGCTCACACCGCGCTCAACGCTTGTCGTGTCCACACGTCGCGTCCGAGTTCGCAACAAGTCAATCGCCTTCCTGAAGATGCCTCGTTGAGAGGTGAAACACGTGTCGATTTCTTACAGGGTTCTTTATGACTCATTAAGAATAGTTACGCGGATTAAGTTACTAAATATACGTCGTCTATTGTATTTTATAATGGATTTCCGCAAAGTCACGCCTGAATCAATTAACTAGAGTACTTACTGCTTTGCTCTTGGATTTTTTTTTTTTTTTTTTTTTTTTTTTTTATAATTCATATAACAATTCGCATTGTGTTTGAATTAGGTAGTACATTAAAAACAATAAATTATGAATATCAAACAGTAATTTCACTAAAAATAAAATCAATAACATAATATAAATATTGTGTCAATAGAATGTAAATAGTAATTATATAAATTATTTTAAATTGTAAATATTATCATGTCAAATGCTTATAAATCTAATCTATTAAATGCATAAAATCGGATAATGTCTTGATATATATTTAATGTCAAAAAGGTAAATTAATATAAATACTATTGACCATCACTTGTCACCAATTCAGATATAGAATATAAACATTTATCTAACAGGAATGCTTTAAGTTTGGCTTTGAATAGAGTACCTTTGTAAATCAGTGATCTTAGGTCAGTAGGCAACTTATTAAATAATTCCACTGCTGGTATTTAGAGCAATGTTTAGCAATATTAAGTTTCGGTGCAATTTTATTTTTTATAACGTTTCTTCTAGTTTTTTCCCTAAGTTCACGTTCTTCTTGTGATTCGTGCTCGTGTATGTATTTCGCAAAGCGGCTGAGTAATACTAAAACATATAAACTTGGTACTGTTAAAAAACCTAATTTTTTAAAATATTCTTTACATGATTCTCGTTGTGGGATTCTGACAATAGTTCTTAGTGCACGTTTCTGTAGTATGAATGCTCTTTGGCAATTATACCCGTAACTGCTACCCCAAAACATAATGCTGTATCGTAACCTGGATTCTACTAATGCATAATATACAGATTTTAGCTGCCTTAGATCAATATCGTCCCTGAGGCTTCTTAGCGCGTAACAAGCTGAAGATATTGAGGAATCAATGGCGGAGAGCTCTTTTTTCCAATTTAATAGGGAATCTATATAAACACCTAAAAATTTGACTTCGTTCACCAGTCCAATATTTTCCTTTTTGAGGTTGACATCTATGCTATCTTTGTTACGTGACGTTGTTTTAAACAACATCACATTAGTCTTAATTGGGTTTATTATTAAATTATTGGCTGTAAACCAAACAGAAAGATTCTTTAAACACTTATTTACATTTTCTGTCAACTCATTTAAGTTTGGCGACCCAATTATGGCGTTCGTATCATCTGCAAACATTACAAGTCCTGCGTCGGGTTGGGTATTATTCATAAAATTCAGTAAATCATTTGTAAAAATTAAATATAATATTGGTCCTAAGATTGAGCCTTGAGGCACCCCACGGCTTATGTTGGTCATCTTTGACTTATATATTACTTCATTCACACACTTTACGTCACAATTGTTTGAGTTAATATCTTTTATTTCTACGTACATTCTACGGTTTTTTAAATAAGATGTCAAAAGTTTTAACGCTTTTCCTCTAAAGCCATAATGTTCTAGTTTAGCCAGAAGTAGCTCGTGATCTACTGTGTCAAACGCTGAACTTAAATCAATAAATAAGCCAGCTACCTTCACTTTGTTATTCAATTTACTCATAATGTCATTAACAAGATTGTCTATGGTGATAGGTCTAGGGTGATTACAATAATGATTGGGTATTCATCTTATTGCGCCAAATTATTAGTCTGTTATTGTGGTGGTGTAATGATGTAACGCGTATATTTAATATAATTATTAAAATTTGTTTTATTTTGAACAAGGTCAGACCTTTATTTTTTACGAACGCTTTGTTTTTGTTGTTGTTTGTCTTTGCGACTTTTCAAATTAATCTCATTCTTTTCAATTCCTATGATGAATGAATTTTTTCTAAACTAAATTTTTAAAGTTCCGGTTTTTCATTATCAAGATATTTTTGTTTCTCAATCTCATTGTGTTTTTTTTTATTCAGATACTACAGTCCAATGGTACCGAAAGCCGAGTGGAAAAGAGATAGCCATGCTACAAGGATACACGTTCTGTGTTAACAAGTCAAGTAAGACAACAGATTTATATGCGTGCTCCATAGGAAGAAAGTGCAAGGCTCGCTTCAGCATCACAAAGGACAGAATATTTATGAAATCCTGTCATCTGGAACACAGTCATCCACCCCCTCAGTTTATTATACGTAATGGTATTTATATTCGAGCATAATAACCATTTGAAATGTTTATTTAAATACCTATATCTATGGGGGTAAGTAGAAACTACAGAACACCATCTGCTACGATCCTTAAGGTGCTCCCTCACCGGGAGCATTCGCCTGTAATGTAATGTTACAGATTCGATTTTGAGCATTACGTTACAATACTGCCTCCCTGACTGACGAGCATTTGCTTGTAATGTAACATTTCAGACAGAAATCAATACAGGTACAAAAACGTTCAAGGTAAAGCCGTGGTCGCATGCCTGTGTACCATGTGGGTGCCAGGAACTCCTACAAAATTATATTGGAATGCGACATTTTAAAACTTTATTTTCTTGGAAAACAATGTCGATACAAATGAACGGTAAATTAACCTCTTAACATGATGTTTAAAAAAAAAACTGTTAGACTTCTAGTAGACTCTAGTGGAATTTATATGAAAACTGTTCTACCAAAATCGCATCGCATCGTCGCGTAACGCTTGTTTGCGGGACCAATTTTAATATTAGAGTCAGTTCAAAGTGCTAACAGAGTACTTACTGCTTTGCTCTTCGATTACAATAATGAGTGGGTAATACATCTTATTGCGACAATTATTAGTCTGTTATTGTGGTGGTGTAATGATGTAACACGTATATTTAACTATAATTAATAAAAGTTGTTTTATTTTGAACAAGGTCAGACCTTTTTTTTACGAACACTTTGTTGTTTGTCTTTGCGACTTTTTAAATTAATCTCATTCTTTTCAATTCCTATGATGAATGAATCTTTTCTAAACTAAATTTTTAAAGTTCCGGTTTTTCATTATCAAGATATTTTTGTTTCTCAATCTCATTGTGTTTTTTCTTAATATTTTTTTTTAAATTCAGATACTACAGTTCAATGGTACCGAAAGCCGAGTGGAAAAGAGATAGCCATGCTGCAAGGATACACGTTCGGTGTTAACAAGTCAAGTAAGACAACCGATTTATATGCGTGCTCCAAAGGAAAAAAGTGCAAGGCTCGCTTCAGCATCACAAAGGACAGAATATTTATGAAATCCTGTCATCTGGGACACAGTCATCCACCCCCTCAGTTTATTATACGTAATGGTATTTATATTCGAGCATAAGAACCATTTGAAATGTTTATTTAAATACCTATATCTATGGGGGTAGGTAGAAACTACAGAACACCAGCTGTCACGACCCTTAAGGTGCTCCCTCACCGGGAGCATTCGCTTGTAATGTTACCGATTCGATTTTGAGCATTACGTTACAATACTGCCTTTCTGAATGACGAGCATTAGCCTGTAATGTAACTTTCAGATTAAATATTATTACAGTCATTGCGCACTGTAATGCTCGATTCGCCTCCATCACTGATGTAATGCTTGACTCTGATCGTTACATTACAGGCGAATGCTCCCGATGAGGGAGTTCCTTTACATACACCTTTTAATTCGTTTACGTTCATAAATCTGGTCATACACGCACGCCGGTTGCGAGTACTACGCGCCTGACCTTTCTGAAGAACATCATCAATAAGGTCACTATATGTTCTTCTAGTGCGTCCTTTCCCGGGGACATCTGCCTTGTAAATTAGTTGCCATGTAAATACCTTTTGTTAGTTGCCTTTTTAATTATACGAGAATCTCAATGTTCGCAAAGCCTGACAAGGAGTGGATGATAGTGTTCCAGGAGTACCTACACTGCTACCAGGATCTTTTGACGCTCGAATGACGTTATTGAAAAAATAAGATGGCGGCGTTAGTTCCGATTTCGGCCACGCGCCACAAGAACCTTGTAGCGTGGCCGTTTTGCGTGGATGTGACGCATATTTTCCCCAACTTTTTATTTTTTTGTGTTTCTGTTCTTTCTTTGCGACATGTTTACCGCCAATAAACCGATTTTCTTTCTTTCGAGCGCTGTAAGTATAATATAGAAGACGTAAAACGTAATAATGTTAATTAAATTGAATTGTCTGCGTCAGTTCCGAATTTCATTATTTTAACCATTTAATTTGAACACTTGTTAGAAAACTTTGCAATACGAGATGGCATAGTGTAAAATATTATGTGTTCAAACTTGGCACATAAATGCATTATTACAAATACGTACAAAATAGTAATTTTGTATATTTGCTTTGTTAGAATAAAATGTGTAGGTGTAAATAGTTTTTTTAAGTACATAGGTACCTATTGTGTGAAATTGTTTACTAACATAGTTTTTTAATAGAATGTCTTCTCTTCTCTCAATCTCATACCCTATAAATATGCATAAATATGCATTGTTAGTAAAACTCGAAATAAATAATTTTTTATTATTGAATTTTTACATTTCCTTCAGTCATCTATTTGTGTGTTATTTTAATTCTTAAATATAGAATCAAACAAAAAAATAAAATAACATCTGAAGATTCAATAATAGGAATCAGCCGGTGCTTGGGAAAGATCCTAGTTAATGGTGGTTAGGGCTCCAGAGACAGGACCGTCCTCAGACCAATTGCTTATTAGGGAGAACTGCCTTTTGAAACACATCCTTTATACAGCCGCCTAGGAGACAAATTGATTGGAGCTGTCTACCATCACACCATTATTATTATCAATGTTCAGGCTATTCATTATTTCGCTAGATATTGCCTTTCCTCTGAACATTGTTTTTTTATAAATAATCTTTGTATATTTCTTTTTAGTTAAATGGTACCGAAAGCAGAATGGGAAAGAGATAGCTATGCTACAAGGTTACACGTTCTGGTGTGACGGTCGAAGTAAGACAACCGATTTGTACTCATGCACCATAGGAAAAAAATGCAAAGCTCGGTTCATCATCACAAAAGACAGGAAAAATATGAAATCCAGTCATCTGGAACACAGTCATCCGACCCCTAGTTATATAATACGTAATGGTTTTTATTTAAAAATGAGAAACAATTACCAATAAAAAAAAATTAAAAAAATCTCTATTCCCTGAAGTTCACTGGCCACTGGTCAGATGCCCATGGGCGGCTTTAAAACTCTGACACCAGGTAAGTCACTAACCACACGCAAAGAAGAAGACTGGTCCAAAGAGCTTTCGCTCAAATTATGAAGAAAATCGAAAGTCGAAAAAACGATTGCCCGAAAGATCGTTGGACCGTTAAGGAGCGGGTAAATTAATAATACTACCAATAATTAATTTGATTTAGCTTTAATATACGAAACATCGAAATCAGGCGTTTTAAATTATGAAATTATCTGCTTAAGTTCAGAATGTTAAGCCAGCGCTGGCGCTAAACATTGCACCATTTGCAGCTGCATTCAACTTTTCACACTTGTGCGAAGAATAAAATAAATATTTTATTTGGAACATCATAACGATTTTTTCTTAACAATTCTATCCTTTTAAATATGAATTCTGTTCCCCGCTGGCAATATTAGACTACACATGTTCTTGATATAATGGCTTGTTTGTCGATCCCCTGAACAATGTTTTTTGTTTCTGAATTTAAATAAAATGTTCAGGCTATTCATTATTTCACTAGATATTGCCTTTCCCCAGAACATTGTTTTTTTTTATAAATAATCTTTGTATATTTCTTTTTAGTTAATTGGTACCGAAAGCAGAATGGGAAAGAGATAGCCCTACTACAAGGATACACGTTCTGGTGTGACGGTCGAAGAAAGACAACCGATTTGTACTCATGCACCTTAGGAAAAAAATGTAAAGCTCGCTTCATCATCACAAAAGACAGGAAAAATATGAAATCCAGTCATCTGGAACACAGTCATCTGCCCCGTAGATATGTAATACGTAATGGTGTTTATTTAAAGATTTAGGAACAATTTTCCTTTGTTTTTGGATGCATGCCGATTATTAAATCCAAAGTTCACTGGTCCGAAGAACGTTCGCTCAAATGATCGTTGACTTTTAATCGAAAGTACGATTGCCCGAAGAATGTTCGCATGAAAGATCGTTTGACCGACAGAGACCGTTTGAGATCGAGTG
The DNA here is from genome assembly GCA_914767755.1 of Agrochola circellaris. Classification (NCBI taxonomy): domain Eukaryota; kingdom Metazoa; phylum Arthropoda; class Insecta; order Lepidoptera; family Noctuidae; genus Agrochola; species Agrochola circellaris. The sequence continues at coordinate 4,934,120 of OU611859.1, read as the reverse complement.
AATGAATATTACTAAGTAATAATTAATTTAATTTAGCTTTAAAATCGATGTGACGCGTTTTAAATTATGTAATTATTTGTGTAAGTTCAGAATGTTAAGCCAGCGGTGCCGCTCAACATTGCTGCATTCAACTTTTCACACTTGTGCTAAGAATAAAAACACGAGAACTAAAAGTTATTTTATTTAAAACCACGTAACGCCTTTTTAAGGACCATTCTATCTCATTAGGTATAAATTCTGTTCCCTTCTGCCAATGTTAAGACTTCATATTCTTGAAATTGTCTTCTTTGTCAACACATTTTTTTTTTCTTAATATAAATAATGATTGTTTAATCTTCTGCAGTTAAATGGTATCGAAAGCAGAATGGGAAAGAGATAGCCATGCTACAAGGATACACGTTCTGGTGTGACGGTCGAAAAAAGACAACCGATTTGTATATTTGCTCCGTTGGAAAAAAATGTAAAGCTCGGTTCATTGTCACAAAAGACAGGAAAAATATGAAATCCTATCATCTGGAACACAGTCATCCGCCCCCTAGTTATATAATACGTGGTGGTTTTTATTTTAAAATTTAGGAACAATTTCCTTCTTTTCTTTGGTTGCTTATCGATTGCCCCAATGTCACTGGCCCGAAGAACGTTCGCCCGAAAGATCATTTGGCCGATGAACTGTCGGTTGAAACAACGGTTGACCGAAGAACGTTTGCCCGAAAGATCGTTACACCATTTAAGACCGAGTGAAGTATTTATAACTATATGATAATTAATTTAATGTAGGTTTAATTTAATAAGCGAAAAATCGATATTAGGCGTTTTAAATTATGTAATAATCTGTGTAAGTTCAGCATGTTAAGCTGGCGCTGGCGCTAAACGTAGCTGCACTCGAGTTTGCAAACTTGTGCGAATAATAAATCATGAAAAATAAAAGTTTTATATTTCGAACAAAATAACGAGTTTTCTGAACAACTCTATCCTTTTAAATAAGAATTCCGTTCCCCACTGCCCATGATATGACTACAATTGTTCTTGATATAATGTCTTGTTTTTGAATCCTCTGAACGAGCTTTTTTGTTTCTTAATTTAAATAATGATTGTTTAATTTTCTACAGTCCAATGGTTCCAAAAGGAGAATGGGAAGGAGATAGCCATACTACAAGGATATTCATTCTGGTGTGACAGTCGAAAAAAGACAACCGATTTGTACTCATGTACGATAGGAAAAAAATGTAAAGCTCGGTTCATCATCACAAAAGACAGGAAAATTATGAAATCCTGTCATCTGGAACATTGTCATCCACCCCCTCGTTATGTAGTACGTAATGGTGTTTATATAAAAATTTAGGAACGATTTCTCTTTTTATTTTGGGTGCTTATTGATTTCCCAAAGTTCATTGGTCCGAAGAACGTTTGCCCGAAAGTTCATTTGACCGAGTGAAGTAATAATACTACATGATAATTTATTTATTTAGCTTAAAAATCGAAATGAAGAGTTTTAAATTATGTAAAATTATCTGCGTAAGTTCAGAATGACGCTAAACATCGGCTGCAATCGACTTTTCCCGTTTGTGTGAAGAATAAAACATGAAAAGAAAAAAGATTTTAATTCGAACAACTTAGCGAGTTTTTCTGAATCCTTTTAAATATGAATTCCGTTTCCCACTGTCAATTTTAAGACTACATGTTCTTGATATAATGGCTTGTCTTTCAAACCCCTTAACAATGTTTTTTGTTTCTTTATTTAAATAATGATTGTTTAATCTTCTGCAGTTAAATGGTACCGAAAGCAGAATGGGAAAGAGATAGCCATGCTACAAGGGTACACGTTCTGTTGTGACGGTCGAAAAAAGTCAACCGATTTGTTTATATGCTCCGTAGGAAAAAAATGCAGAGCCCGCTTCATCCTTACAAAAAACAGGAGGGAAATGAAATCCTGTCATCTGGAACACAGTCATCCACCCTCTCATTATGTAATACGTAATGGTGTTTATTTTAAAATTTAGGAACCATTTCCCTTTTTTCTTTGGGTGCGTATCAATTGCCCGAACGTCACTGGGGGTTTACTCCCTTAGCGAAATCCGTAGCGGACATACCATACATGAGACGTAGTGCGAAGTACCCGTAACTTCGGCCGAATCTTCGGATTTTATAAAGGGAGTAGGTCCCCTAGTCCGAAGAACTTTCACCCGAAAGTTCGTTTGACCGTTAAAGACCGAGTGAAGTAACAATACCTACTACGTGATAATTAATATGATTAAGCTTTAAAATCGATATGAGGCGTTTAAAATTATGTCAAACTATCTGCGTAAGTTCAGAATGTTAAGCCAGCGCTGGCTCTAAGTATAGCTGCATTCATCTTTCACATTTGTGCGAAAAATTAAAACATGAAAAATAAAAGTTATTTTATTTCAAACATCATAAAGGTACAATTCTGTAGCCGACCGCAGATCAGGCGGCACCTGCAGGCCACGTGTCGCCGCGACACGACTGAATTCTATGAAAATACCATCCGTAGCTAGCGACAGGTCACCTTCGTAGAAATACATGGAAGACAGTCGTGTCGCGACGACACGTCGCCTGTGGTCGGCTACGGAATTGTACGTGTATAATGAGTTTTTATGAATAACTTTATCCTTTTAAATAAAAATTCCGTTTTTCACTATGTTACGACTACATAATATGTTCTTGAAATAATGTCTTGTTTGTCAATTCCCTGAAAAATGATTTTGTTTCTTAAATTAAATAATGATTGTTTAATCTTCCGCAGTTAAATGGTACCGAAAGTATAATGGGAATGAGATAGCCATGGTACAAGGATACACGTTCCGGTGCGACGGTCAAAATAAAACAACCTTTCTGTATTCGTGCTCCATCGGAAGAAAATGCAAAGCTCGCTTCAGCATTACAAAAGACAGGACAGAAATAAGATCCGGTCATCTAGAACACTGTCATCCACCCCCTAATCATGTAATTCGTAATGGTGTGTATATTAAAATTTAAAAACCCAAAAATATAAAATAAATAAATAAAAATAAAAACGTTTAATAGTCACAAAAAAAAAAATACATTAAAATATGGCAGACACTAAAAGTCACAATCTTACAATTTATGTATTATAAAAATCTGATCCTAACTCCCAAAATATTTTTTGTATGTTCATCCTCATACAAAACATAATTATACTAATTTACTTGCCTTTGTTAAAATATTGAGTTGGTGTCACACATACCTGTAGTTATTCAACTTTTCACACTTGTTTAAATATTGCAAGATTAGATTATTAAGTTTCTTCAAAATCCTTCGGATTGTGAAGTGTACCTACCAGTTATGCAACTAGGGTACAGGCTATCAGCATACCAATTCACGTTTGTCATTGATTAGTATCGTTTGAAGAATACATATTGAAATAATGAATGTTATTTATGACATCGCGACTTGATCGGAGTAGTATTGCGAACAATTTTATTACGATGAGTAGTAATTTAGTACCTAAAAAAAAATCTTATCTCATTAACGGCCACGTGTTCTTCTTTTTATTGTGTGACATTATTTTCATAATAGTGTTATTACCAACTGATATTATGCATTGTATGTTTAGTTTAGCTGTCGCTTCGAAGACAGACCTACAATAACATATAAAATAAGTTATTTCGATTATAGATTTATTTATTATTTGATTTATTTGTTACAAACATATTTAATTAATAACCTTTTTAGGTCTACTCATAATTAAATACGTTTACCTATTTAAAATTAAATATACGAATATTTAGATTGGCAGCTCTGACGTCGCACCATTATTGTTCCGTTGCGAATTTCCGGAGCAATGGTGGGGCGACACTTCCCACACTAATTATTGGCATGAGTGTTCGGCAGTTGGTCGTCGGACACAGTGCGAGTAATATCTCCAGAATTGTTACCAAATAGTGTGGTTATATTTTAGACTAGAAAATAAATTTATAATTATTGTTTACGTGTGCAGTTTGATTAAAGTCTTATACAGTTCAAACAAAGAATTAACGTTTTATTATTTCTTGTTATTTAATCGCTTTCGGGTTTTTCCAGATTTAGATATTGTTTAGTTTCTCAATCCCTTAAAAAAATCAGCGATTATTTATAATCGTTGTTTAAAGGTGAAAGATGTTTAAACGTATGATTAAGCAGAAGTTAATTATAAATTAACTCTAAGAAAACTTTTATACCATTCTACCTATCTAACTGTTGATATTTTTGCAGTGAAATGGTTCCGAAAGCAGAGTGGGAAGGAGATAGCCATGCTACAAGGCTATACGTTCTGGTGTGACGGTCGCAGTAAGACAACTGATTTGTATATATGCTCGTTTGGAAGACACTGCAAGGCTCGCTTCAGCATCACAAAAGACAGGAGACGAATGAAATCCTGTCATCTTGAACACTGCCATGGACCCCCTAGTTATATAATACGTAATGGTTTTTATGTAAGAATGTAGTCTGGAACAATTTCACATGTTTATGAGGTACGAGATTTCTAATTAAGTATTTAATTACTATCTTCCGCCAGTTGTTTCGCCCGCGTGATATCATTATAAGTTATAGCCAATATGACTCAGTGATAATATAGCATTCTCATTCTACTGGTGAAAAAATTTTTTGAATAAGTCCAGTTAATTTTTGAGTTTATTAATTACAAACAAAAATGCAAATCGTTTCTCTTTATAATATTAGTGAAGACTAAAGATCCGTCTCCTCTTTCACACGGTTTTTACTCGCCTGCGGCCGGCTACGGAATTGTACCTTTACCCCCATAAAGGTACAATTCCGTAGCCGGCCGCAGGCGGCAACTGCAGGTGACGTGTGGCCGCGACACGACTGTCTTCTATATATTTCTATGAAGGCGACGTGTCGCTAGCTACGGAGGGTATTTCATAGAATTCAGTCGTGTCGCGGCGACACAAGGCCTGCAGGTGCCGCCAGAGCTGCGGTCGACTACACAATTGTACCTTAAGATCAACTCGTATGCCGTAACGGCAAGCGGCGTAACGCTCTCTTAAGCCATCATGTTTCACATCTGCGGGGCGTGTTGTGACATTTGTCTTTATATTAAGTATGTAAGTTTAATGTTAGTGTATGTGCACTTAAACCAACGGAATAAAGTCTCTAAATGATGGTGAAAACTTCATCAAAATCCGTTGCGTAGATTAGAATACTTTAAAGAGACCTCCTTAAAACCGAAAAGAGACTTTAATTATAATATTATTATAATAGATATAGAAGAAGCAAATAATGTAATACTGCCTCGTTGGTCTAGTGGTCGCAAGTCCTACTGCTGAGCAGGAGGTCCAGGTTTTGATTCGTAGGTCGGACAAAGTGTTTCTCATTTTTCAGTAGGAGCCCGGAGTCAGAATTTGGGTCCGGTTGATGTCAATGGGCTCGCCCGTTATTAAGTACATAGGACTGAACATAACTGGTGAAATGTGGGCGTACTATAGGTACACCTCTGCCCAACCCTTCGGGGAAACAGGCGTGATGTTATGTTATTCTAATTTAATACATTAGCAGCTACGTTCGTTTTTGTTTTTTTGTTGTTCACATAACATAACATAATGTAGTTCATTTTCGGACATAACTTTACTAACATAGGTAATGGGATTTTACTGATATTAGATACGTATTGTTTATGTAGTCAGAAATAAATAATTAACAATTATTATTGCGTTTAGTCATTTCCTTTTTTTTCTTGTTTTGTTCTTGTTTTTTTTTCTTTTTCTTCTATTCGTTTTTTTTTTTTGCAGTCAAATGGTGCCGAAAGCAGAATGGAAAAGAGATAGCCGTAATACGCGGATACACATTCTATCGCAAATGTCAAAGTCACACAACTGAATTCTTTAGGTGCACAGCAGGAAGCAACTGCAAAGCTCGCTTCGTCGTCACAAAAGACAGGGAACATATGAAATCCTGTCATCTGGAACACTGTCATCCACCCCCTAGTTATATAATACGTAATGGTTTTTATGTAAGAATGTAGTCTGGAACAATGTCACATGTTTATGAGGTACAAGATTACTAATTATTTAATTACTAGCTTCCGCCAGTGGTTTCGCCCGCGTGATATCATTATAAATTATAGCCAATATTTCTCAGTAATAATATAGCATTCTACTGGTGAAATTTTTTTTAAAATCAGTCCAGTAATTTTTGAGTGTATTCATTACAAATAAAAATGCAAATCGTTTCTCTTTATAATATTACTGTAGACTCATGACCCGTCTCCTATTTCACACGGTTTTTACTTGACAAAACATCGAGATTTTTAATGTGAAACATCTATTGGCTCGTCTTGGGGGGTAAAGGTACAATTCCGTAGCCGGCCGCAGGCGGCAACTGCAGGTGACGTGTCGCCGCGACACGACTGTCTTCTATGTATTTCTATGAAGGCGACGTGTCGCTAGCTACGGATGGTATTTCATAGAATTCAGTAGTATCGCGGCGACACGAGGCCTGCAGTTGCCGCCAGAGCTGCGGTCGGCTACAGAATTGTACCTTAAGATCAACTCGTATGTAACGGCAAGCGGCATAACGCTCTCTTAAGCCGTCATGTTTCAAATCTGCGGGGCGTGTTGTGACATTTGTCTTTATATTAAGTATGTAAGTTTAATGTTAGTGTATGTGCACTTAATGCAACGGAACTAAATGATGGTGAATACCTCATCAGAATCCGTTGCGTATGCGTGATGTAATGTTATGTTATTATAATTTAATACATTAGAGCTACTAATGTATTAAATATTTACAAGTTTTTTTTTGTGTTGTACACATAACGAGCCATTCGAGCAATATAAAACCTAAGTTGTAGGCATTCACTGAGGGATAAATTTAAGAAAATAAACATAATGACAGTCGCATCTCAATATGTAAATGAGAATCTGAATTATGTAAAAAAAATATTAATCTATATTCTAAACACAGCGACATTCATAGCATAAATACTAGAAAACAAGATTTATTTATTGTGCCCAGGACTAGGCTCCAAAAAATTAGTAATTCATTTAAGTGCGAAAGTAGGTATACGTTTTTACAACAAACTCTCAAGGCATGAAGAACTCAGCTTCAATAAATTTAAATCATTTATTAAAAAGAAACTATGTCAAAAAGGTTTCTATAAAGATTAAAGATGACTTGGTTAGACGACGAAAAGGCTTGAAAATTATTAAGCTACTCCAATGTACCCCGGGTCGGGTTGCTTCTTCCCTCAAAAATGGCGAGGGGGGTAATGGCTGATCTTTGCGTTATGCTCGTGAACGGGTGCTGCTTGTGATGACTGGTCGTCTTGCTGACCATGGTTTTGTTTATTAGTAATTAACTGTTTATTTATATTATTTATTTTTACTTCGATGGTCCTAGTTTATCATTTGTGACTTCGAGTTACAGCTTTAATAGCTGTATGTAAACCGGGCACGTCCTTTATGCCTGAAGGCTTTCATTCGGTTAATAAATTCTGTTTACTTTTTATTTTCGCTTGAGTATAGATTTCGATGATTTTTTTGTTGATATTTTGGCGTGTGCTGACATATAGCATATAATTTAATTGAATGTTTTATGTTGCATAATGTACATTATTTTGCATAACTACTATTGTATAGAATCAAGTTTTTCTAACTGAACAGACAGCTGTGCTGCTGGGGAGTTTGTTGCGCCACTTCTTCCCAGCAAAGCACTAGGAAGTGGTGAAGAGCGGGCGTTTTTGGGGGACTGTCTTATGTAATTTTGACGTTCGAAAAGTGCTGATTCTCAGCCTATTTTGAATAAATGACTTTTGAATTTGAATTTAACATAATATAGTTTAGCGTAATATAGTTTTGTATTGTGTGGAATAATTTTGGGACATAACTTTAGTAACATAGGTAATGGGATTTTTACTGATATTAGGTTTGTATTGTTTATGTAGAGGGAAATAAATAATTAACAATTATTATTGCGTTTATTATTTTTATTTTATTTTTTGTCTTTTCTTTTTCTTTTTTTCTTGTAATCATTTTTTTTTTACAGTGAAATGGTTCCGAAAGCAGAATGGAAAAGAGATAGCCATAATACGCGGATACACATTTTATCGCGAAGGTCAAAGTCACACAACAGATTTCTTTAGGTGCACCGGAGGAAGAAACTGCAAAGCTCGCTTCGTCGTCTCAAAAGACAGGAAACATATTAAATCCTGTCATCTTGAACACTGTCATCCACCCCCTAGTTATGTAATACGTAATGGTGTTTTTATTAAAATATAAGAACCACTTCACATAAAAAGTTGACTTACTGCGGTACCAACAGTCAAATAAGCTAAATAAGCTTGTCTCCTCTCAAACATTATTTTATTGATATTGTTTTTGAGAACACCATTGTATCCGAAACAACATATCTGAACGGAGGCCTTTGCCCTGCAGTTGGACATGCAGGCTCATACAAATAATAATAACACCTCTTAAAACGACCACCCAACAAAAATATCAGTTTTACTTAAGGGGACTACAGGACCTAAACGTGCCTAAACGCAAGTTTTATAATGCCTAAAAGAATATGATCCACTGCAGTAAAGAAAATCTGAAAAATATATGATATTCTTCAGGATATATGCTAGTATGATAGTGTGTTGAAAACATAATACAACTAATTTGATACGATAGAAAAAAATCATGAAAATACCTCTAAAAATTTCTTTTAACGATTAAAAATCATATTAATTTACATGCAATCATTCTGATTTTTTGTCAGATTATTCTACAAGCTACATATTAGCATAATAGTGTTTTAATTTTCCAGTCCAATCAATAGATTTTCTGTAAATCGCTAACTGCTTCATATTTTGCAATAAATTACCTGCGTCGTGTCACCGCGCTTCTCTTTCATTTCTATGCAGTCCGACAGTGACCGCGCTTTAGCTGTTGTAAGCCTCTTAATCAGCGTACAGTCGAACAAAGAGAATTGGTATGGAAGCGGCTAACTTGCAATTACTTTTAAACAGTGTTGGTGAGTTCAAGTCTTTTACATCAGGTTGAAAAGTTTTCACAAATATTATTGTTTATAATAAAATAATAATATTTGAATTTCGCGGGCATCCCTTGAATGGCTGTTTCAGGTGAGGTCAATTCTAACTTAAGGAGTTTTATTGCTGATTCTCAAGATTTTAATTCTGTAAATACTTGGGACTAAACATAACATGGTGAAATGTGGGTGTACTATAGGTACACCTCTCCCCAACCCTTTGGGGAAGCAGGCGTGATGTTATGTTATTATAATTTAATACATTAGCAGCTACGTTAGTTTTTTTTTTGTTGTACACATAATATAATATAGTTTAGCGTAATATAGTTTTGTATTGTGTGGCATCATTTTCGTACAAAAGTTTACTAACATAATGGGTTTTTTATTGATATTAGGTTTGTATTGTTTATGTAGTGGGAAATAAATAATTAAAACATATTATTGCGTTTATTAATTTCCTTAACTCATGTTTTTTTATTTTTTCTTATAATCGTTTACTTTTTTACAGTCAAATGGTGCCGAAAGCAGAATGGAAAAGAGATAGCTGTAATACGCGGATACACATTCTATCGCGAAGGTCAAAGTCACACAACTGATTTCTTTAAGTGCACCGGAGGAAGAAACTGCAAAGCTCGCTTCGTTATCACAAAAGACAGGGAACATATTAAATCCTGTCATCTTGAACACTGTCATCCACCCCCTAATTATATAATACGTAATGGTGTTTTTATTAAAATTTAATTAATAATTTTCTTAACGCGCAGGCATCAGGGATGCCCGCGAAATTTAAATGTTATTATTTATATTACCCCATTGAATTACTGTTTCAGGTGAGGTCAATTCTATTAAGGACTTTTATTGCTGATTCTCATGATTTTAATTCTGTAAATACATATTTGTTACGGTCGCGAATCATATTTTAGACAACTACTAAACCATACTGGAAATGTGTTAATGGCTGAATACTTTTTGAAAAACAGCACGGTGTCATGTAGGTATAGATTTTTACGACAAATCAAAGTATTGTTGCTATCTCAAATTTCGAAACCCATTTTTCGAAATTTCTGTATTGTGCCAGTAAAATTAGCTAATTTAGATACTAATAAATATATTAGGTATTTTAAATGAATAAACGAGTAATATTTCTTGAACCATACGTTTTTAATAAACTTCTTCTACGTAGTTTGGTGCAAATATAATAAGAAACTAGATCCCTCTCTCGAGAGAGAACTAGTGTTACAAACCAGTAAAAAAAAAATTACCATAGGCTAAAATGTAAATGGCAGTGACTAACAGTGATCCAACAAAATATTGGTAGAAACCGCGTTTAAATATGAGTCATGGCTCATCAATTCGTACGAAGTCCGTATAAATTGACTTGAAGTGTCCGTATTTCGGACACCTGTGAATCTGTTAATCTATTGCAATAAGGATATTAGTACCGAAATAGTATCCAATATTATGGGTTTAGTTTCTTTGCTAGGGTAATATTCGTTTGTGATATTAATATTTTCAACACACTTACTCGAAAAGTAGCTCTTAATACCGCTTTTAGGTTCACAATGCAGTGCGTTGAACACGCGTGTTTTTCACTTTGCATCCCGCACCAGTACGGAAAAGTACGCCACAGATAACTTCAGGTAGATTTATAGATGTGCGATTTGTTTTTAATCTCAGAAAACAACCTTCATGTCTTTTAATGCCTAAAAATGTGGATGTATATTTACTGTGTAAATAAATACAATATGAAAATAAACATTCTGTTGCCTTTTTAAAATACTGGTATTCACCTGCCTCTGGTTAGACCGAAAGCCGACCCCAACATAGTTGGGAAAAAGGTAGGCAGTTGATGATTTCATTAAATTATTTATTTTTGTCATCAAATTACCATTAATTTCTTAGTTATAATATACACATAATTTCACGCCTTTTTCTCATGACGGTACGCAGAAACTACAGAATGCGGTGGCGTTCTGTAGTTTCTGCGGAATATGTAAGAATCGTAGTAGGTGTACTACGATTCTTACATATTCCTTTCTTTCTCCCTCCTTTTCTTCTTTTAATTATTCTACTTATTGTTTAATTTTCTACAGTTCAATGGTACCGAAAGGTGAATGGAAAAGAGATAGCCGTAATACATGGATACACATTCTATTGTAACGGGCAAAGTAAAGCAACTGATGAGTTTAGGTGCACCGTTGGAACTCCCTGCAGAGCTCGCTTCGTCATCTCTAAGAACAGAGGGTTGTTCAAATCAAGTCATCTAGAACACAATCATCCTCGTCCTAGTTATGTAATACGTAATGGTATTTTTATTAGACTTTAATAAATAACCTTTTAAAGACAGTGAGACATTGAAGATATACTACAAAATTAATAACACTAAAAATTTATTAATCGGCTGAACATTTTCTAAAAAACAGCGCGGTGTCATGTATAAACTTTTATCACAAATCAAATTATTGTAAATATCTCAAATTCAGCAGAACAAACCCCATTTTTTGTGTGCATATTATGCATAAATACATCGAAATCAAACTGAATCAAAAATATCCATTGGCTTGTTTTCGAGTTCTAGGGTGGCTCCTGAATTTTCAGACATCAGATCAGACGTTTGAATTGAGGAGCCACGTTAGACGTCCTGTAACTTTATAAGTGTTTCACAAATAAAATTGTTTGTGCATGAAAATCGGCTAATTTAGGTACTACTAAATATTGGTAGAACGTATGAACCCGTATGAATTGAATTGAAGGGTGTGTACATCGAACACCTGCGACCAGTGGTGAATATGTTAATCTATTGCAATCAGGATATTTGTACCGGAACAGTATCCAATATTATGGGTACAGTTTCTTTGCTAGGGTGATATTCGTTTGTGATATTAATATTTTCAACGCACTTGCTCGAAAAGTGGATCTTAATACCGCTTTTAGGTTCGCAATGCAGTGCGTTGAATACGCATGTTTTTTACTTTGCATTCCCACACTAGTACGGGAAAGTACGCCACAGATAACTATATACTATTCATAGATGTGCGATTTGTTTTTAATCTCAGCAAAGAACCTTCATACCTTTTTATTGCTTAAAAATTGTGGATATATTATTTGACTGTGTAAATAAATAAAATATGATAAACGAACATTATAATTATTTCATTAAATTATAAATTTTTTCAACAAATTAACATTAATATATGACTTGTAACATACACATAAACTCACGCCTTTTTCTCATGGGGATACGCAGAAACTTCAGAACGCCGCCTACTACGATTCTTACATACTCCTCCTTTACATTTCTTGCCTCCTTTTTTTTCTTTTAGTTCTTTATAATTTATTGTTTAATTTTCTACAGTCCAATGGTACCGAAAGCAGAATGGTAAAGAGATAGCCATAATACAAGGATACACATTCTATTGCGAAGGGCAAAGTAATACAACTGAGGTGTTCAGGTGCACCGTAGGAAGACCCTGCAGAGCTCGCTTCGTCATCACCAAGAACAGAGGGTTTTTCAAATCACGTAATCTGGAACACAAACATCTTCCCCCTCATTATATAATACGAAATGGTGTTTTTATAAAACTTTAATAGATAACCTTTTGTAGACAATTAAGATTATCGCGAAATACTATATAGTACTACGGAGTTATTGAGATAGCTTGCAGAGTAAGCAACCTGAAGTGGCAGTGGGCTGGCCTTGTTTGTCACAGGACCGATGGCTGGTGGAGCACACGACTCCTGCAGTGGAGACCGCGTATCGGTAAGCGTAGTGTGGGACGCCCCAGAGCTAGATAAACCGACGACTTTAAAAAAAATGGCTGGGACCTACTGGATGTGGAAAGCAGAGGATAGAGTTTTGCACACATGTGCAAAACTTTTTAGTTTACATTCCCGCACTAGAGTGGAAAAGTACGCCATAGATATACTATTCAGAGATATGCGACTTGTTTTAATCTCAGCAAAGAAACTTCATGCCTTTTAATCCCTAAAAAAATTGTGGATAGATAATATTTAACTGTGTAAATAAATAAAATATGTATGATAAATAAACTTTATATTTCAATGAGTTATTTATTTTGATTAAAAACATAACATTAAATTCTTACATATACGTATACTGACGCATTTTCCCCATGGGGTAGGCAGATACTATAATAGAACGCCACCCACTATTATCCCTATATACTCCTTTCTGGGATCCTTTTTACTTTTTTTTTCGTCCTTTTCCTTGTTTGCTGTTTTTGCCTCGTTTTCCTTTTAGGTTTTTTATTATAATTATCAGCCGTTTGTGTCCCACTGCAGGGAAATTTTATAATAATTTTGTTTAATTTTCGACAGTCCAATGGTACCGAAAGCAGAATGGTAAAGAGATAGCCATAATACAAGGATACACATTCTATCGCGAAGGGCAAAGCAAGACAACTGATGTGTTTAGGTGCACCGTAGGAAGTCCCTGCAAGGCTCGCTTCGTCATCACTAAGAACAGACAGTTTTTCAAATCAAGTTATCTTGAACACAATCATTCTCCCCCAAGTAATGTAATAAATAATGGTGTTTTTATTAGAATTTAAGTAGTTTACTGGCGAAATGTGGGTGTAAGTATAGGCACACCTCTGTCTATCCGTTCAGGGAATTACAGGCGTGATTTTATGCATGGTATAACGATCCCGATGGTAGTTTTCCTCATAAATTACTAGTAGGTATTAATATATTTATTAAAAATATCCTATGTCACTAGTATATGACACAGAACGTGTACACGAATAAAAGTGATTCCGATATCCTATTTACAGAATAAACAATTTCATTTCATTTCATTTCATTTCATTTCATTTCATTTGAACAACCTATACACACAGTACTTAAGTCATATTTATAAGACATAAGACACAAAATATACTAGTTCCCAATTACTACTATAATATTATTATTATAAACGTGAAAGTTTGTATGTTTGTTAGTCAAAGACGCAAAAATGGCTGAATGGATTTGGATAAAATCTGGCACACAGATAGTTTATAACCTAGAGTAACATGGATACTTTTTATCCTGGTAGTACGTTCCCTAAGAGCTAGTAGAATACGGCCGATATAACTAGGTAGGAATGGCCGGTCTGAACATAGGCACTACGAACTTTCGCGCATGAACATGCAGATAACTCTCTTTCCCACTCGCCTCATGTCACCATGGTGATTTCAAAAAAATGTTACTGCGCAGCCATCTGCGCGAAGTTCGGAATTGCCAAGTTAAGCCTTGTGCAGACCAGCGCGACTTGTCGCGCGACGCGAAACCGGTTATTGTTATACCGTCAAGTTTTCTTAGAAATTGTATTGTTCGAGTCGCGTCGCGGCGTCGCGTCACGCTGGTCTGCACGAAGCTTTAAGCTTTGTTCAGACTAGCGCGACGCGACACCGGTTATTGTTATACCGTGAAGTTTTCTTAGAAATTGTATTGTTCGAGTCGCGTCGCGGCGTCGCGTCGCGCTGGTCTGCACGAGCTTTATATCAGCCGTATTGTAGTTAATAAACGAAGCGGAATTCCGTTCAGGTACCTCAAAAAACGATAATAATAGGGAACTAATAATAATACCGTTACGGTCACCTTTTATTTAACGCATGGGGGCTTATTTTTCACCCTAAGGTACGTGCAACAGTTGTGATTGGTGAATGTCGTGCAGCTGTCGTCTCCCGGCCATTAGCAATGGATAGCTCTTGCCATAAAAAGAGTTTAATGTTGAAAGGATAAAAATTGTGTATTTATCGTTTTTCTTTAAGAAACACTCTATTCTCTCTCCGTCATGTTTCATTTGGTTTTCTTACACTATATTTGGTAAGTTTATTTGTTATTTTTTTGACCCTACTGGCCTGTTTTTGTGCCTTTTTAGGGTTTACGCAACCCTAAAAAGGCACAAAAACAGGCCAATGAATGCCCGTTCTAATGAAAAAACGGAACCCTTATGGGATCACTCGTGTGTCTGTCTGGCTGGCTGGCTGTTTGTCCTTCTATCACAGCCACTTTGCTCCGAATCTACTGAACCAATTTAGTTGAAAATTTGGTACTGTATATGAATTTCTGTGACCCCAACACGAACGTGTAACTTAAATAAATGAATTTTGAATATGGGGGTTTTCGGAGGAAAACAGAAAAAAAAAAAAAAAGTGTAATGTGGGACATATGAAATGAAAGGGCTTGTTGTATCTCATGTGTTTTTAAATCATTTTAAAATAAATGCTTTTTAGAGATAAGAGAAGATATTTGTTTGTCCATCCCCTTATTTCCGAAAATACTAAGTCTAAGATTTTGAAAAAAATACTGATAGGTTTTTTACACCATAGATTACAGGAAAACCTGAACTCGAGGTCTTAAAATAACATGGTAAATCTCTCAATATTGTGCGTACAAACTTACATTTGCAATTTGGAATGTATGGAAGACCACGTTTTCGACTACAATGTTAAATTTATTCTTGCGATAAATTCATCCCGACTACGGAACCCTTCATTGTGCGTGGTCCGACAAGCACTTGGCTGGTATTTTGTTTTCTCCCTTTTTATTACGTCTCGTTTTATGTCGTTCTCACATGTATATGTAATTTAGAACGATGTTTTAAAGAATAATGTGCTCAGGATTTTGTAATATCTATATTTAAAAGATTGTCCTTGGAGTTTCTTGCCCGTTCTTCTCCATAAAGATCTACGTTTTGGAGTGGGCAACTAGCTTCAACTTTCTGACTAACTGACCGACTATTTGACAACTCAAAAGTGCCTGTAAATGGTTTAATTGAAATAAATGCTTTGAGTTTTGAGTTTCTGAGTTTTAAATTCGTTGGCGCTTAAGTGTTTAGTGATTTGTGCTGCAAGCGGGTTTGGATTTTTTTCTAGCTAAGTAGGTACAGTAATAAATCGTTTCATACGAATTTAAACCTTATTTGTGTATGGTTAATGTGCTTTTTTTATGCGCGTAGTTGCACGTAAAACGCCTTGTCTGATATCAATAAGCTAGAATTTTAGAATTTTGGGTAATTCATGAAACTTATGATTATTTTTGAAAACCATTTATTTGATCTCTAGGTTTTGCCCGGGGCTTCGCCCGTATGGATGTCGGAAAATATCCTACGAGGACGTATTATCGGGATTAAAAGTATCCTATATATTAATCCAGGTTATAAACTATCTGTGTGCCAAATTTCATCCAAATCCGTTCCGCCATTTTTGCGTGATTGAGTAATAAGAAAACATACAAACTTTCACATTTATAAAATTAGAAATTAGAAATATTGTTAGGATTAGTAAGATCGAATACTAGGATAATAAATGAGCAACCGTTTCAAATAAATGTTTTTTTTTAAGTTTATTAAAAAAAATGTAAATATTATCAGTTATTTCCCTTAGTAATTCGGCCTGATTAAATTCGTTAAATGCAAGGAAAAAGAATATATGTGAAGAAAACGTAAAGAAGCAAAAACAAAAAGCATTAAAAAAAAAAACGATTTTATTTTCAGTAATATGGGTGAAAAATACGAAGGGAAATGTTGTCGGCATCGTTGACAAGTACTCATATTACTGCAACAGGATGAAGAGTTCTTCAAGCGCGTGGCGATGCAGCAGAGGGTCCGGCTGCAAAGCTAGGTTCACACTCAAGGACAATAGGATCTGCAGACCTAACCTTGCCCACGACCATGACCCGATAAACTACGTCATAAAAAATGGTGTTCTTTATAGGGGTTAGGACGTTTCATGCAACTGTCAAACGATGATGATTACATATTAGCTTTTTCCAAATATATTGAGGTCGGCTTCCAGTCTTACCGGATGCAGCTGAATATCAGTATTTGACATGGAGCGACTGCATAACTGACGTCTACAACCCAGTTCAGATAGGACCAATATTTATAATATTTTATTATTATTATATTTTTATATTTGTGTCCATGGAATTTCTTGCCCGTTCTTCTCCATAGGAACCTACTACACTTTGGAATGGGCTCTTTCTGGCTGATCAACTCCTTGACAATTCAAAAGTGCCTGTAATTGGTTTAAGAGCGCTTTTCCTAAAAGTTGGCAGCGTCGCAAATAGCTGTCAAATATTTACCTGTTTTAATTAATTTGGCAATATTACTGTATGGAAATTTGAAATGTGGCTAACTAGTGAACTAAAATATTAATTACTAAACTAGTGAACTAAAATATAATAGACTGTGGTAATACTGCCAAATTAATCAAAACAGCGAAATATTTGACATCTATTTGCGACGTTGCCCACTTTCAGAATATACGCTCTTAATAGAAATAAAAGCTTTTAGTTTGAGGTTGATAATTGTGATTTGAATATTATATGGACAGTTTAACTTGGAAGTCAATTTGCTCAATTTCCCTAACTTTACAATGTCTTACATAACATCACGCCTGTAATCCCCGAATGGGAAGGGCAGAGGTGTACCTATAGTATACCCACATTTCGCCAGTTATGTTTGAGTTCCATGTAATAGGGGGCGAGCCTATTGCCATCAACCGGGCACAAATCCAGGCACATTAAAATTTAATTCGCCGATAATGAATCCCTTCATGCAAGTGTGGGTTAGGCAGGACTGATTCATTACCACCGGTGAATGTATGTAAATATTGTTTTTCTGTGAGCTTAGTAGTACTTAGTTATAATTGTAACACATTAAACATGCCTTTTAAGTTTTTTGTACCTAATTAACATATGGATCATTGTTGTCTAAGTAAATAAATAAATTTGATTTTAATTTAAATAATGATTTACATAATATTGGCTTTTAACTAATTTCATACCTATACAACATAACTTGACATACAGTTAGTTTCTATATCTTCATTTCCATGAATTTCATGTGTGCTCTTTTTATTAATTTTAGAATTAAGTCTTTTTGTGATTATATTGTTTGTGCCACTGCCTATGTACCAAATAAACAGCATAATTACATATTTATTTATTTCTTTCTTTCTTTCCTTTATTATCCGAAACATTTATGTACCTACTTTAGTTTTTTTTTTGTTTTTTTTTTCAAATAAATGTTTGCCTATATCAACACTGCTTTTTCAGCACCGATTTTTAGTATGACTAGGAAAGGCAATCCTGTCATCAATCTTGGTCCTTATCGGTATAACCGATCCAGTGGGTACAGAGGGACCAAAATACGATGGATCTGCACGAGATACACCTTGGGATGCCGATCGACGATCATTACCGTCGAAAATGTCATCGTTCACCATAAGAAGGAGCATAACCATTAAAAAGAGTTTTACATTCATGATGTACATATAGTTCTGTAGCTGATTATTTTATAATGATTTAAAGTACCTACAATATTAAGATACACTGAAATATTATTTTCTTTTTTTTGTAAATCTAGATTGGAACAAATAATGAGGCCGAGATCTATAAAAGTTACTTAATACGTTATTTGGCTAAATGTTATTTTTGTGACTGTAGCATAACTGTTAAACTATGTGTTCAAGATAGAGTCGAGCACATATATGTATAACCTTACGTTAGTGCTAAGTAACGTTTATAGATCTTGTCCTAAATCATTGCAATCAATCCACGGTTTGTCATGAACTTGACCATTGATGGAATATTTAGTTGTCAATATTTTGCCTTTCACCAAGTCTGGCCTCAACAACAGTAAAACCAACTCCATAAATTACTAAACAAAATAAGTCAATATTTTCATTTCAGAACCAGTTTTCAGCACCACGAAACTGGGGAATCCTGTTATCAACCTAGGTACCTACCGGTACAATAGGGCCAGTGGTTGCAGGGGGCCCAAAGTGCGGTGGTACTGTACTAGGTACCCGTTGGGTTGCCGGTCGGCAATCTTCACAGTCGACAATGTTATAGTTACCCATAGAGCCGAGCATAACCATTAGTATCTACCTACCTACAAATATCCCATGGAAAGTATGCGCTTCGGGAATCATCGTCTATCTTCGGAGATACAAACTCGTGATTATGATATCTCATATAAAGCTGTTACAACCATGGAAGTAATTACCAATTTTGTATTATCATGATTAGATAATTATAGATTAACAAAAAACTTTTACACTACTAAAAAGTGCGGCAGTACAAACTAAGAAGCATTGCCTCTTTGGCGCGAGGTTAGTGCTAATTCAGAATCACGAAAATTATCGAAGCGCATACTTTTTTTGATTTAACTGTACTTTTGATTGATTAATTTTATCAGAAGATGAGTTTTTGTTTATGATATGATAGACATTTGGAAGTGTCAAATTCAACTTAACAGTATTTTATTTTTGCAATATGGAATTCTATTTATTGTTTTAACTAGGGTACATATGTGTTTATTTTTGGTCCTAATACTGCAAGCCTATAAAGCGAATGTTTAGTTTTTTTTCTTCTGTGTTCAATAATTGAATGAATGAATTTATTATAATATGCTGCAATTTACAGCTTCTATGAGTTGTGTGTTTTACGAGTATCTTATATCACAATCGTCACTCTCCTGCCCTTTTCCCAATTTATTTGTGGTCGGCGCAACATGTCCCTTTCTTCCATACTTCTCTATTAGTCATCATCTCGGCAGTCACCCCATTTCTAGCCATATCATCTTTCACACAGTCCATCCATCGTTTCTTTGGTCTTCCCCTACTCTTATAGCCATCGACATTCATACTCAAAACTTTCCTCATGACATTTTCCTCATTCCTCCGCATCACATGTCCATACCATGACAACCGATGTCCGCACAAGTTTTCGGTCACCGGTGTCACTTTCAGACTTCCTCTAACATATGTACTCATTTCTTATTGTTTATAATTTGTGATTAACACCACACATCCCTCTTAGCATCTTCACGACTATCTTATAATTATGTATAATAAGAATCAATGAAAATTACATACTTTAATAAATTCGCCTTGTCCTATTTTCCAGTTCTGTATAGTTAATTTCATTTAATTTGCGTTGAGTCCAACGCATTCAAAACCTGATAAAAAAAAAATTGGCTAACACGTTATAAACTATTTGAACACCTATGTTTTTTTCAGAGCCGATTTTCAGCACCACGAAAGCTGGCAACCCTGTTCTCATCATAGGTTCTTGTCGATACAACCTGACCGCAGGCTATAGAGGGCCCAAATTGCGCTGGGCCTGCACTAAAAAGCAAAATGGATGTAAAGCGATCATCTTCACATACGATAACGTCATCATGAAGCAAAATAGTGAACACAACCATTGAATCCAATGACCGTTTATCCAGATTGATGAAAATTCTTACCACCATTTCGTTTTTCTGTCATGTGCTGGAATTGTTAAGTGTGGATTTTTGTTGTGACCCGGCGAATATCACATTTTTAAATAATTGTAATTTTTTAAACACTTGTCCAGGTACCTATGTTCTTATATTCTGCGCTGATGCCTTGAACAGGGCCTGTAAAGCGTGTTTTTTTATTTTTATTAGTAGTTCCGCAGTAGACCTCGCGAGCACAAACTTTTCTAGCAACAATTAATATAGCGCGATCTAGCGGTGCACAGTAGCGCCATCTAGTGACCTTATTGTAATACATTTTAGAGAATTCTGAAAATTAAATTAAATTAAAGGGCCGATTCCACTGGTTGAAATCGAAAAGTAAGCATTTCACTGCATTTTGAGGAGTTATTCTGCTCATCGAGCTGAAGATCCTCATCAGATCTTCACCAAATTTTTATGAGACCTTTTTAAAGTTACTACCTTTCACATAAAAAATAACCATCGAAATCGGATCTCATAAAGCGGAGATATCCAGTAGCTCACTTTTTCCCCTTTTTTGGAGGAAGTACCCCTCCAATCAACAATCCCCGACGACAAAAAATTCTATAAGATCGTACAACCTGTATACCAAGCTCCATTTAGATTGGTTGTAAAATACTAACTGTAGAGGAGTACCAACTTTTGCCAGACTTAATTGAAGCAGAGACGCTTAGCTCGCTCGGTCAATTACTTTTTATTTACTAACTATGCTGCAATTCACATTTTCTATGTGTCTGTGGGGTCTACCCTTTATAGCAGAACTTTTTATGTCATAATATTATTTTGCATAACAGCGGATAGCATTAACTTAATTTCGCAGAAAATTGTTTGCCATACACTCTTTTATCATACATTCAAAACTCATAATTTTGTAAGTCATAATCATCTTTTGGCATAAATTTCATATCCATAATTATTAAAAGTAGAACCATCATATCGCTGAAAGTCCACAGTCAGTGTCGTCCTTTGGTATACATTTCATATCGATAGTCTTTAAAAGGCAGAACTTCATATCTCAGAAAGTTTACAGTTACAATCATCTTTTCATATTCATAATAATTGGAAGACGCATCTATCACATTGCAGAAAATTCATAGTTAGAATAATTTTATATTTCTTACCACACTTACAAAATTGTTTAAAAAAAATAGTGTTCAATCAATTTTATTAAATTGATTGAACACTTTTTTTTTTCGCCACAGACTTACGACGATAACTTTCTGCACGCGTACCATGAACATCTATGTAATAATTACCCATGTTTGCAAAGTAATAAATGATTTATGATTTATGACCGCCGTAGAAACGAATTTTGTCGACGGAAGAATAGACAAAATGACAGATTGTGATTGTTTAACTGTCATTTTGTAAACCCGTTTCTACGGTGATCATGCTACGCGTGCTGATCAAGCGTTAATCAAATCATTTTTACTTTTGCTGTAGTAGGAGGTAGTTGTCATATCATTTTATTACGTTGAGCAAAACAAAGTTAAAGTCTAATACTCGTAAATATCTAAAATTCAGCAGAAAGTAATTTAAAAGTGTTTAGAACAAGCAAAGGTGGAATTAAGTTAGAAATGGATGGATTCATTTATGAAAAAAATAAAGTGCTAAGTGACAAATACGGTTTTTGAAGGCAATAGGAGCTAATTTAAGATTAGTTTGACGTAAATTGTCTATGTATTTTGTTTAATTCATTATTTAATTTTCTTTCTGCGTGTATTATCACTCAATAAAACAGTTGATTGTGAACATTTATGTGGTTTTTATTTCCCTGTAAGAAGCATGCAAACAAACTTACACCATGCATGCAGAATGCAAACACGCAAACAAGCATACACCATGCATGCAGCATGCAAGAAAGCATGCAGCATACAAGCAACCAAGCATACACCAAGCAAGCCAGCATGCAACATGCAGCAGGCATAGTTTCTGGCACGGCTCCGGCGCTGCGGGCAGCCGTCGCAGCTTGCTCCTCAGCTCGCGGCCCGCCTCGCCCCTCCGCGCCTACGCGGGCTTAAATTACACTCTAGGGGTTGGGCAGACAAGACTACCTGGAGTCGGTTTTGCAGTGATTCGTTTCTGTCACTACCTTTTATAGCACAACGTATTGACTTTTATTTAAGGGTAAAAATGCTATTTTATAGAAATGGCAATATGCCTAATAAAATTATTCCAAATGAAATTCTGCCATCTGCATAGTATGCCAAGTGAAATTGTGCCAAATAACCGTCACTCTAAATAAACGTTATGCCTAACGAAATTATGCGGAATTTTAACTTTGCCAAATGTAATTGTGCCTAATAAAATTCTGCCATTTTAAAAGTATGCCATTGTAAAGTCGGACTTATAAACATTCGGCCAGACAATAATTAGTTAAAAAAAAATTATGCCTTTAAAATATTCGTTTAAAGAAGATTATGCCAAGTGTGTTATGCCATTGAATTTCGGAGCATCAAAATTCTGCCAGATAGAGGGAACCCGTGTCTGTGTTGTACGAGTAATAATTAAATAAGAATAATAAATGAAATTGTGTTTTATTTCTATTTCCTACAAGACACTAATAATTTCGCCTTTTCCTATTTTCCAGTCCTTAATGATTAATTTAATTGAATTTGCGTCCAGTACCCACAGGCTTATCTAACGCAGTCAAAACTTGATTCTATTTCAGAGCCTATTTTTAGCACCACGAAAGCTGGCAACCCTGTACTGATCATGGGTTCTTTTCGATACAACCTGAACACAGGCTATAGAGGGTCCAAACTGCGCTGGGCCTGTACTAAAAAGAAAAATGGATGTAAAGCGATCATCTTCACATTCGACTACGTCATCATTAAGCACAATAGTGAACACAACCATTAAATCCAACGACCGTTTTTCCAGATTGATGATAATTCTCTCCACCATTTTGGTTTTTTGTCATGTGCTGGAATTGTCGAGTCTGGATTTTTGTTTTGAACCAGCGAACATCATAACGTTAAATAATTTTAGTTTTATAAACACATGCGTTCGCGTCAAATAACTTTGCCGCTCTGAAGTAGGCTACAAATGACTGTGCAGTAGTCAATCTTCCTTATAAAACAGTAGCGCGCATGCCAGCGCGCATCCCAAGTCAGATGAGTAGTACCCGCCGTCCGAGGCAAATCCTTCTCGACCCCGATGACCCTATAACACTCCTCCAGGAGAGCAATAGGGAAACCAGTACAGCTCGCATACACACACTCCGACACACTTTCCGACCTCGCCGCAGAGGTCCGCGATCGCGACCCGCCCGAGTAAACGATACTCCCCCCCGACCCTTGCTCGACGATGCGCCAGCCCGCGTCGCAGCTGAGCCTGTAGCTTTAAATTCCCCGATTAATAATCATGATATATCTTTGATCCAGCCTGTCCCTCTTGCTGTCCTCCCCCCAGCGAACGCCCTAAGCCGAGGTTCGTACCCCACAGGGGGTGCCCTTAGCGAGCGTTCGCCTAGTTTTAATTAGCATAGTTTTGCCCCTGGCCGGAGGCTTTTAAGCCAGCGCGCATGCACACCCTAACTTCAGAGCGGCAAAGTTATTTGATGCGAACTGTAAATACCTTCCTATGTTTTTATATTCTGCACGATGCCTGTAACAATGCCTGTAAAACGTGTTTTTGTTTTTTATTTTTGTCCATATATAGAATTAATGAATATAATTTAATTACAATTAAATGTGCTGTAATTACAGCTGATATAATTATGTGTTTGTATTGTCCGAGTAATAATTTGAATGTTCTGTAGGTTTTTCAATGTTATAATGTATTTTTAATAAGTAAGTTTGCATGCTTTAGTTTTAAGCAAAACGTGTTCGATCTAAAACACCTTGTTTACCATGTTTAATGCAAATAAAATATCTCTTATTTAATAATTAAGTAAGAATAAGCAATGAAGATTTGTTTTATTTCTATTTCTCTGACTCCAAGACAATAGTAATTTCGCCTTCTCTTATTTTCCAGGCATAAATTAATTCGATTTGCGTCCAGTACCTATATATAGGCTTATCTAACTGTCAAAACTTGTTTCCATTTCAGAGCTTGTTTTTAGCAACACGAAAACTGGCAACCCTGTTCTGATCATGGGTTCTTGTCGATATAACCTGAACGCAGGTTATAGAGGACCCAAACTGCGCTGGACCTGCACCAAAAAGTCGTCTGGATGTAAAGCGATCATCTTCACATTCGACAACGTCATCATTAGGCAAAATACTGAACACAACCATTAACCATTACTAAGTAAGTTAGCTAATTTGTCTAATTCATTGTTTTATGCATGTGGTGTTTAGCTATAAGTAACTGATGCACTGTTATTTTACTTTTTTAATGTATTATTTGTTTGTATCAGTGTAATCCATTGTTAGTGAACATAATAAAATAAATAAAGCCATCGACCGTTTTTCCAGAAATTATGTTTTGACGTTTGTACTGCTGGGATCGCTGTCGAGTTTTTTACGGAAACAAAATAAAATAACCACGATACAATGACTGATAAGTTTTTAATTATGTGTGTAGCAATAAAATACAAAATATACAGTGTAGTGAGTGCTCCGAAAGCGCATAATTAGGTATTGTATAAACAAATAATATAATTAAAAAATAATATAATATAATTAAAATAATATAATTATTGTATACCAAAATCTCCAAATCTTATTAAATACCCTCAGTTTTTGAAAATAAGTTTGCGTCAGTAAAGGCTCGTGCAGACCAGCGAGACGCAACGGCGCGACGCGACTCGAACAATACAATTTCTAAGAAAACTTCACGGTATAATAATGACCGGTGTCGCGTCGCAATAGTCTGCATGAAGCTTAACACGTCTTTATTATTTATAAACAAACTCTGTTTAGCAACCTAGTTTAGTTTATCAACAAGGGAGGCACATAAAGTCCAGTCGATCCATTCTGTAAACATCTCACCGTGAAGAGTGAGGTGAAGTGAGCATGAAGTGAGCTGTCCATAGTGTCAATCCCTAGCTTTAGGTGCAATGACAGCTCACATCAAGCTCACTTCACCCAAGTTATCATGGTGAGATGTTTGTAGAATAGCACGGCTGTTACAAGAATGCCGGTGAAGTGCGGTGGATGCGGCAGATTTGTGCCAGCGGTTGACACTGCTAGGTGCACAAAATGCAGCGCCGCTTATCACCGAGTGTGCGTCGGCCTCCCTTCGAAGGCCCCCTTGGTCTCTGCCTGGCATTAGCCTGAGTGCAAGAGAAATGTCCGTAGTGTCAATAAGGCCGAAACGTACGTACGAGGTTGTGTGGCAGAAGTACGGAGTGAGGAGCCGGTGCTGTTAACTGCTGCACCGTTGACAGCGTCAATCGGTGGTGGAGGCGCTCATGCAGGTGTTCACGCCTCCCTCGATCGAAGCTGTGGCTGTCGACACTAACACAGCTTTGAAGGCGATCCCGCCGTTCCCGCCGGACGTAAGCTCCGCTTTAAAACTAGTAGTGGAGGAGCTACGCACCTTGCGGCGTGAGGTCTTAGGGCTTGGGAAAAATGTCGCGGAGTTAAAGGCGTCTAACGACTAGTGTCACATCGGTATCGATGGAATTTAGTCTATATTGGACCCATTCGGCCCACTAAAATAATAAAAGAATCCATAATAACATTAGCATTAATTTAATTTAACTAATTTTGACTGAAAAAGCAAAGTTGTAGTTTGCTAACACCATGGATGCCTTTTGCAAATGACCGCCATGCCATTGCAATTCCCATGGTGCATAAGCAATTATAATTACTACCTTATACTATTACCTACTAAAATAGTAGATTTAGGAAAACATACCACCCTCATTATTTAGTATTTTATTTTTATTTTCATTGTAATAATTATAATTCTCAGTTTAAGTACTTATCTTTTATTTTTTTATGTACTTACTACTATGTTAAGTTATATTCAGACTAGTTTCCGTAAAAAAAATTACTTTGCGAGTTATTTGCTGAAAATCAGCAATGTTGGCGATAGGTTTGTTTGCTGAAGTCACGGCATTTGTCTGAGCAATGACCTATTCTTACACAGATGCGGCGCACAGCTTAATTGTTATGTTATTGTTGTTTGCTTGTTACAAAAATATTATTTTTTCACTCTGCAATCGGCATTTTGTTTATGTTTTGATTGTTTGTTTGTTTTCATTTGTTATTGTCGCAACACATTATGCAAGCAATTGTAAATTGTCTTTGGTCTCTGGCCCTGACATCAAGCAATAGACAATAATACGAGGATAGAATAGAATACGAAGCTTTTGGCTAATTTGTCAATGTGTATTTTATGTTTTATTTTTGTAATGTGTCTTTAGTTTGTGCTGAATAAACAATTTTTCTTTCTTTTCTTTCTTTCGTTCTTTCTTTCTTTCGTTCTTTCTTTCTTTCTTTCTTTTCTTTCTTTCTATCACAGATTGATGATAATTCTCTCCGCCATTTTGGTTTTTGTCATGTGCTGGAATTGGCGAGTCAGGATTTTTGTTTTGAACCGGTAAAAAGTCGCCATGACTTTAAATCTTTATTCAAAGTTGCCATTTTATAAACACATACCAAAGTATTTTTTATTTTCGGCGCTGATGCCTGGACTAGGGCCTGTAAAGCGTGTAATTTTTTTTTGTTCATTAATTGAATTATTCTTGAATATAATTACAATTAAATTCTCTACAATTGACAGCTTATATGTGTATAATTATGTATTGTACAAGTAATAATTAAGTATAAGAATAATGAATGATAAATGTTTTATTTCTATTTAGCTGACTCCAAGACACTACTTCAATGATTTCGTCTTATTTGCCAGTGCTTTATAATTAATGTCATTTAATTCGCGTTCGGTATAGCTAATCTAAAGCTGTCAAAACTTGATCCATAGACAAGAAAATTAAACAGTTTAATGTCCCATGGGAAAAAAACGTGAGTTTATGTATGTAAACGATGTTTTATATTTCAGAGCCTATTTTTAGCACCACGAAAGCTGGTAACCCTGTTCTGATCATGGGTTCTTGTCGATACAATCGGACCACAGGCTATAGAGGGCATAAACTGCGCTGGGCCTGCACTAAAAAGAAATATGGATGTAAATCTATCATCTTCACAGTCGACAATGTCATCATGAGGCAAAATAAAGAACATAACCATATTTGAATCCAACTAAGTACCATTTTTTTAGATTATTGAAAAATCATGCATACCACCATTTTGGTTTTGGAACGCTGTTCCGTATTGCACGTTATACTCTTCACACTTAGGGAATGAGAACTAGAACAAAAAAAAGTGTAATATTTTGACCGTCACTTTTGCTATATGTAGGTATAGTGCCTTTAATTTTTTTTCATTTATTTACTCTCGAACGTTGTTAATTTATTTAATTTTGTCTGAATCAGAAGTCAGAATCTTAAACTTCTCAAAAGAAATAACGAAAAAAAATATATCCTGGTGAAAAGGATACCATTCTGGTTTCGATAGGATTATAATTAAGTCTACCCTTAATTATAATCCTTTATTTTTCATTATTTGTTTATCCCTTTAACTCCTCTGTTTTATGTGCCTTAATGAAATAAAGCCATTTTCAATGCGCTAGAAGGGCATGGGACCTTGAATTTTGTGGATTTTTTTCTATAATATATATTTTTCTAGTGTTTGAGTTCATTCGTTTAATCCGAATAAAATTGTATTCAACATTTTGATGCCTCAGTGCCTCCTTGTTTATATAGGCTGAGTTTTTGGCAGTCAACTGATGCGATCAGTTGACTGCCAAAAACTCAGCCTATTATACTCATCCTGTTTAATAGCTTTTATTTTGTATTATACCATTCGTTCTTAAATTTTTAGTGTATTTGTACCATTTATATTCGCACATAGTTTTAAGTAAAACTTTATTTGAATAAAAGAAGCCTTAGAAAGGTTTTTCCAGATCTGTTGATGTAAGCAAATAGATATAAGAAGTACCTACGTATCAAATCAATGTCTTAAGTAAAAAATCAGACAAACTTTTTATTGTTTTATTTTCTATAAAAACTAAAAGTAACAGAACACACGTACCTCATGTAAAATAAAAACCTCTGTGAAATAAGATTAAACATTTAACTAAACCTTTTTACAGTCCGTTTAACCGATTTTGACGTCTATTGTGTCGGTGGCATGACAAATGGCAGCTGCAGTATACAGTTGGTATTGTAACCACTTTTTGCTTTTAATGCCATCCTAATGCGTACGATATTGAAGTCAGAATCGGTTGAACAGACTGTAAAAAAGCTACTCTTATTTCGAATGGAGTATAGGTAGCATTCGTTTTTTTTCTTCGAAAATCTGGTTTTTGAAAAAACAACTTTCGGTTTTCCTGTTGTCTCCACAGGTATCTCGATCGATACAATCTGACTACGAGCTACAAGCGGAAAAAACGCTGGGGCTGTACTAGATGGAATTAAGCTTTGTGCAGACCAGCGCGACTTGTCGCGCGACGCGACACCGGTTATTGTTATACCGTCAAGTTTTCTTAGAAATTGTATTGTTCGAGTCGCGTCGCGGCGTCGCGTCGCGCTGGTCTGCACGAAGCTTTACGGATGTAAGGCGGTCATCTACACAATCCATAATAAATTAGTTAGCTTAATCTCGATCGACACAAACATTGAATTAATTACACTTTCAAGATTGCTTATATTAAGAATACAAGCTTAAATTGTAAGTTAAATGAAAAGCTTTGAATTTATATTTCTTGAAAATGTTGTAAAATTGTGCCAAAATGTATTTGTCTCATTTTGTTCAATGAATCGGCTTATTGGTGATTAGCCCAAATTTACTCGGCACTTTTAAATAATATTAGTTTTTCGTGAGGCGATTGGCACGAAGTTAATTTACTAGTTATAAATTATCTTCGATTTTTTTGTTTCTCTACGCTTAACGATATTTATAAAATAATAAAAAATCTACACAGCATCTTTATTTTTTGCAGATGTATTTTTTGGGGAAACGAAATCCGGCAATCCTGTTCTCTTCGTAGGTTCTTATCGGTACCATCTGACCTGTGGCTATAAAGGGCGCAAACTTCGTTGGGCCTGCTCTCGGAAGAATTCGTGCCGAGCGACTATATTCACAATCGATAATGTCATCACTAGCCAAACTAATCAACACAACCATTGAAATAAATTGCACTTATAGCGCTATAAGGTTACTTTGGCGCGTGGCCAAAATCGAAGCTAACGCCGCCTGATTCTGATTTTTTTAATACATTTCAAGTGACATTTCACATAATAATTGCAAAAATGTTTACCAGAGCGCCTTCCTGTTTTCGTCATTCGTGCACCAAAATATCCTGTTACCTGCTTAGGTTCTCATCAGTTTAACTTTACCTTGGTTTAAGGGCCCAAACTGCGGTGGCACTGCACTAAACGGAATTGTGTGTGAAATTCTAAAGTGAACTTCTACACAATCAAAACTGTCTTTGTAGCCACAAAGAACGAACGCGACATAACTTGCTTACTGTAGAAATTGAGAAAAGCCATGCAGGAGAGTTGTTGATTTTTGGCATTGTTTTCATTAATATAGAGCTATAAAGTAAAACCTAGATTAATTGTATATTTAGTGACAGTTAAATTGTTTCAGTCATTGTTTATCCATAAAATTCGATCGATTTTGTCCATGACAAAGTCATTGATTATCTGTGGATAAGTTTTGATTTTAAATCTAAGAATTATTATTATTTTAATTTAAAAAATCTGTTTCTACACACTCGTTTTAATTAATAAATAATAAACATCCATGTTTTATACCGATGACCTCATAAAAAAAAACTGCTTAAAATTGTATCTTGATTTCTTTGCAGATCCGATTTTTAGCCAAACAAAATCTGGAAATCCTGTCCTCATTATGGGCCGCTGCCGGTACAACCTGTGTTCTGGCTACAAAGGGCCAAAACTCCGTTGGGCCTGCGCTAGAAAATCTTCAAAATGTCGAGCTATTGTCATTACTGTCGAAAATGCCATTATTGAACATAGGGATGAACATAATCACTAAACAGTCATGTAAAAAAAGGTTTTTTTCTTGGTAAAACACCAAGAATATTTTTTTTAAGAAATTATGTTTGTGTTTTTTTTTCTTTATTTGGTGTACAAAAATATGCATTGTAAACAAAGTTTTTGTAACCCCTTGTTTACTTATATGTTATTCCTACTGCAGGTGTTTTGGGGACATATAGACAAATAATAATCCAATGGGAGAATGACTTTAATATGTAGGCAAAGTGTGGTTTTATTTTAATCTACCTAGCTTTTTCCCAACTATGTTGGGGTCGGCTTCCAGTCTAACCAAATCCAGCTGAATACCAGTATTTTACATGGAGTGTTTTATTTGTACAGAATTAATTGTTTTTTTTTTTCTTTATTTTTCTTTCTCTAACAACCGTAAAAAAAATACTGGCTGTTAAATAAGCTAACGTTGACGCGTTTCTATTACAGAGGTAGTATTCAGCACGACGAAGAATGGCAACCCTGCTCTCAACCTAGGTCGGTACCGCTACAACCGGGGCTCGAAGTACAAAGGAGTCAAGGCTCGCTGGACTTGCACCCGTTACATGTTGGGATGTAAATCTGTGATTATGACTGTCGACAACAATATAGTTAGTATTAAGCATAACCATAATCATTAGAAAAACTTTTAACGAGAAGTAAAAATGGCTGATTTTTTCAACGATGACTTTATTCGAGAAATAATTTAGATTTTTTGACAGTTTTGCGTAAAAAGGTCTGACAGCACCAGTATAATTCCGCGAATAAAAGATATCTGACGTTGGAAAAATGAACCCTTGCACTGGTTGTTCACTGCATCGTGAATAGGATGTCAACGAGAAACGAGATTACACGGCAATAGAAAATGTACTGTCGCTAATTCAGCGTCGTCATCTGGTTCTTGTTGACGTCAGCAGTGCTATTCTGTAACCATCTCACCGTGAAAACTTAGATGATGTGAGCGTGGAGTGAGCTGTCATTCCACAGGGATTGACACTATTGACAGCTCACTTCACCCAAGTTTTTGCATGGCAGTTCCCGGTGCGGTTGACAAACGGTCTTAATCTAAGTGAACTCATTGTATTGTAGAATAGTTTTTGAGATTATATTGTATTAATAAATTAAGTTGTATTATTAACGCATTGGTTATCTCGATTGCGTTTCACTTGTCTCCGCTCTCAGCTTGAAATTTCTCCTTCTATGGTCCGTAACAATAGGTACCTAACATTCATATCACCTAAATAAACCTACCACGCTTTATTTCAGTTCTTATGCCAGTTTTTAGCTACACATCCAGTGGTAATCCTGTAATCACACTAGGACCCTACCGATATAATCGGGCAGCTAGCTGCAGAGGGCCCAAGGTCAGGTGGTATTGTACCAGACGCACGAAAGGATGCCGATCAAGTGTCTTTACTATAGAAAATGTCATCGTTAACCATAAGTCGGAGCATACCCATTAAAATGCCGATCGCCGTAGGAGAACTAGGTAACCGACATAACCCGAAGAACTGCCAAACTTAAGTGGCAGTAGGCAGGGCACATGGCTCGCAGAACAGATGGCCGATGGTGCTGAGAGGTTCTGGAGTGGCGACCACGTACGACCGACCTTGTGAATGCCGCAGCGATCCGCTGGATGCGAGATACATAGAACCGGTCGATGTGGCGATGCTTGGGGGAGGCCTATGACCAGCAGTGGACGCCTTTCGGCTGAAATGATGATTTAAAGCTGCTGACCGAGAAGACAATTCAGGTCTTCAGTTCGTTTCGCTAATTACCGTAAGGTGTCGAAAGAATTGATTTCCGATTTTGCTCAAGTCGCCTGCGCAAATTTAAAAAACTGGTAAATTCCAATACACGGCCTACTAGAGTGCAGGTACATCTGCACAGGTACATCTCTCCGGTAGAGGTAGCGGAGACCGACCAAACTACAAGCCATGGAATCTCTTGCCCGCTATTTTGGACTCTATTGTAGTTGTGATTTAGTTCATAATCAATTTGTCAAAATGTGAAACTGCTCGAGATATTTGGTGTGCGGTATAAAAATGTATTAGGTATTATTAAAGTAAAAATAATATTGAAATTTATATGGTGTACATAATAAAAATTATTCTATGAAAATAAGGGAATGCATTTAGGGTTATTGTAATTGTATTGGATAATTCATAACTAAATCGGCCAAATATACATATATGCTTGGTTCCTTTTTTGTAATGAGGAACATGGGGGTTGTGGAAGTTAAATAGGCAACCGCTCCATGGGTAAAAGCTCGGCTGATTGATTGGGGGTCAACGACCGCAGGTGGTGTGTTACATACCGATGACATCTGTAAAGTTTACACAAAAAAAATACATGTAACTGCAGTCGTTGACCCCGTAATGACTTGAATTAACAGCTCAGAAAATCTCTTTTTTGTTTTATCGTTTTAAGATATCGATACCCATCACATGTATGAAGTTTTTCCAGCTAATTTAGTTTGACCCTGTATAAAGAAAACAGAAAAAAAAACTTTCCTCTGGAACGAGAAACCCAACTATTTTTGTAATTTATCATATTCCTGTGAATTAAAAGTTTAGAATATTTTTAAAGACACGATAATTGTAGTAATTTTTACAGTAAGATCTATAATAATTTCTTTTAAAATAAATTATTATTTTTTATTTGTTGTTGTATGAGTTTACGAAGCCATACCCGTATCATTCGTTGAATGTAGCTAAGATGAGATAGAGAATCTTATCGCTAAAATAATTTAGCGATAAGATTCTCTAGCGATAAAAAGGTACTTAGGTAAAAGTAGGTGTGTATAAACACACCTACTTTTACCTACCTTTTTATTTCAGATCTGGGGCCCAAGAACAGTAGTGATTACAAGAATCCTTTCTTGACTGGTACCGAAATCACTCCAGGAAAGATCAAAGATACCAAGACCAAGGTGAAGAAAAGAAGGGCGCGATATTGTCATTTGTACGGGTATTAATGTGGATCGAGTGCCAGTGTGTGCCGACATTGGCATTCAGTCATACATCTTTCCACCCGTTTTGCTTGCTCAATTTAGAAGAAAAGAGAATCTTATCGCTAAATTATACCTACATTTATATACCCATAAATTTTCATTTTAATTTTTTTTAGATCTGCGTTTACTTTATCCATTCTCACCATTTAAAAGTGATGTACATTTTTGTTAACTTTCTTGTTATATTTGAATTCATAATAATTTACATCTGTCCGTAACAAAACTTTTTTTATATCTGGGCTTGTATTTATTTCCAGTGCCCAAATAAGTATCGTATATAAGGCCAGTACTGACATTAAAGTTTTATTTCAGATTATTTTCCAGTTTTCAGCACAACAAAGAATGGATTTCCTGTGATCATAAT
Organism: Agrochola circellaris; assembly: GCA_914767755.1. Lineage (NCBI taxonomy): Eukaryota > Metazoa > Arthropoda > Insecta > Lepidoptera > Noctuidae > Agrochola > Agrochola circellaris. Next base: position 4,900,453 of record OU611859.1, on the reverse strand, counting down.
GGGATCCTACCGGTACAATCGAGCAACTAATTGTAAAGGGTCCAAAGTGCGATGGTATTGTAACAGATACGCCAATGGATGTCGGTCGAGTATCGTTACTTACGATAATGTCGTAATTAACCATAAGTGTAATCATAACCATTAAAACACCTGAGGAATGTAAATTCAAAGGTTTGGATTTTTGTGTTTGAATTTTTTACCAATCTAAGAAATAATCAATTACATAACATTTTTATTGTGTAAATTGCAAGAAATATTTTGTGGTGGAAAATAATAAATAAATTGAATTCTGTTTTATAACAAACCTAATAATTATAATAATGTATTTATTTGTTTAGTTAAATAAAATCTAAACATTGTGGCGCGTGAATTTTTAAATTATAACCATTAATTATAGTCATGAGCATGTTTCGGGTCTTACCCAGGAAGCATGGTAATTTAATTTATTTCTCGATGTATGTTTCGAAATTTAAAATTTTAATTTAATTTATTTACTGTTCATTGTTGGGAGTCAATTACTAGGCTACAAGGTTGTGTCTATGTAAGTCCTGCATCTGAAGAACCACTAACTCCCAAAATACACGCTTCACTTAGTTTGGGAGTTGGTCTATCATTAATTAGTACACACGGCTTCACACCAAGCTATACATTTCCAGTATAAGCTAACCTCGCATTTGTACGGAAACACTATTCAATGCGAGATCAGCATAAACTGGAAATGTGTAGCTAGATGTGTAGCCGTGTGTACCTGGGCGATCGAGCTCTGCTCTGGTGAAAGTAAAGAATGCTCATTTAATAGTATTAGGAAAGTTCATACTAATCCATGTATAGTACATACTAATTCCAGGCTGCCATGATAGTACATACTAATTCCAGGCTGCCATGACAGTAGATACTTACTAATTCCATGCTGCCATGATAGTAGGTACTTACTAATTCCATGCTGCCATGTCATTATATTAAGGTAGCCATCTTCTTCTAAACTTCGGGTGACCGAGCTCTGCTCTAGAACTAGCTAGGTCGATTTTTCTTCCTTGTAAACTCCTATATTCCCCTATATAACTTTCATCGAAATCGTTAGAGCCGTTTTCGAGAACGTGATTACGACTATATATATATATATATATATACACATATTGCCCGTTAAAACAAATTGTACTTCATAGATTAAGTTTTTGTTGTACTTTGAGAGTGAAATAAAATTATTATTGTTATTATAAATGGTTTAATTTAACTTAGTATTAGTAATCTTTAACATAAAGGTACGTACGACGATACGTCAAAACGACGTAAATTTCCAGCGAAAAAAGCACGGTTCATATTAGTAGTTTATGAAACTGTTGCAAAATGAGGGGTATATTACCCGAGTGTTTTAATACCTAATGCTGTGCAGTTTCATACACTACTTTATCTACTAAATAAAAGATCAAAGTTAAAGATCAAAGTTAAAGATCAAGAATAAAAAATCCTGTATTTATTAAGGTTAAAACGTACAAAAAGTTCCTCGAAATAAGAATCTTATTTCCAACACTAAACTTTTTTTCAGATCCATTGCCAGTTTATAGCACGACAATGCATGGGAATCCTGTGATGACTCTAGGATCCTACCGGTATAATGGAGCAACTAACTGTAAAGGACCCAAAGTGCGTTGGTATTGTAATAGATACACCAGTGGATGTCGATCGAGTGTCGTTACATTCGAACGTACAATAATTAAACATAACACTGAGCATAACCATTAAAATATATCTGTAAAATGTTCAATAGCCTAGAATCTTTAAAAACGGATTTTTTATGTATTTTAAAACTATTATAGGATATATAGTATAGTATAGGATAGATAGTGTAGGTATTTTTTGAATAAAATATTAATATTAAATATTTTATTGAAATAAGCAGTACCTTTGTACTCAAATTATAATTATGTCGTATCTCTATGTATTTTACTGTGTGTACATAAATAATAAAATAAATAAATAAATATTGGCGTTTGTATTATAATTTATTTCCTCCGTATATTATTATTATTTCTTGTCTCTCTTTTAGCTTTTATTTACTTTCACTTGTTGCTATGAGAATAGATTTTTTTCAAGCAGATGGATGTTACACATATTCCTCTTGGCCTACCAAATTGACACTTTGTACACTTGTTTCGTTATGACGATACAGTATTTGTAATCACGAAGTGGCGCGCGCTTTACTTGAAGTAACCCACTGTACAAACTCTGTGAGTGTGTGCGTGGAGATGAGTAGCGTCAGCACATAACACACACACTTACACATACACACCCTCGCACACTTGTAACTATAGAACTGTAGAGCTCCTGCACTTACACACACATTTACAGCGTGTTTGTAAACTTGAAAATCACAAGTAAAGCGCGCGTCGCTCCGTGAGACAAAAATACTGTAATAATATATTTAACTACTTGCTACAAATGTGTTGATGCTGCTATATTAGATTTAAGTAAACAATAAGTATATCCTATTCATCCACCAATCTATTGACTTAAAATAAATATCTTATCGCCAAAATAATCTAACACTAAAGTTTTATTTCAGATCCATTGCCGGTTTTGTCCACGACAAGGAATGGTAATCTTGTGATGACTCTTGGATCTTACCGGTATAATCGGAATAATAGATACAAACCGCCCAAAGTACGGTGGTATTGTAACAAGTATCCCAGTGGGTGCCGAGCAAATGTCGTTACATATAATGATGTTATAATTAGCCGTAAGCCTGACCATAACCATTAAATTAAAAATATGTTTTTTTTACATTTGATTTTTTATTGTTTTTCATTGGATATTAATACGTTTTGATTTGGTTTTTTTTAAATATATTATAAGCCTGCTAGCATCTGACGGTTCAGTAAAGGGAAAAAAAACATTAAATTTTCTGGTACAAATTCTCTACGGCAATTAATTAATTTGTTTTTAACGTAACTTTTAATATGTTAAACGTTAAAATATAGCTGTAAATTCAATATTCGAATCTCACACGATTTATTTTGTATAATCAGGCCTACTTATGAGTAAAAAGATTCTAGCAGACTGAGGTAGCAAGTACAGTTTAGCAATATATTTTTGTATTTTTACTTTTAAGAGTATTGTGTGTAAGTAAATATCCAAATACATAAAGTATTAAGATGATTAAATATAGATTATTTTGACTTTACTCTGCATGTTTAATACAGCATGCGCCTTCATCGAAGTAACATAATATATATCGCCAGAATGTTCTAACCGTAAATTTTTATTTTAGATCCAATGCCAATGTATTTAGTACGACGACAAAGCGGAACCTTGTGATCATTCTGGAATCCTACCGTGAAAATCGGGCAGTTGCCCGATGCGCGACTTAACGTAGCGAAGTTAATTATAAACGGTACTTAACACTTAGCACGTACTTTGGCTAAGCGTTATTACAAGAGCAGGATAGAGGTGGGGACATATCTAAGCCAAAGCATTTGAAATTTTTCGTATTCGTTAATTTCTTATAACAGTAGGTACATTTATTTGGAAGAGATAATAATGCTTGCGAGTATCTATAAATAATCATAATCATTAGCGTCTATACGTCAAAATTACGTATTTATTTATCTTATTACCAAAATGTACTGACACTTAAGTTATATTTCAGATCTACCAGTATTCAGTACGACGATGTATGGGAATCCTGTAATCATTCTAGGATCCTACCGGTATAATCGGGCATCTGATTGTAAAGGGCAAAAAGGTCGTTGGTATTGCACCTGGTACCGCAAGGGATGTCGGTCGAGTATTGTTACCATCGATAATGTCATAATAAGCCATAAGTCCGTGCATAACCATTAAAATATTTGACTGATTTGTATCAATCAATAATCATTTATTTTGTATTTTGTGTTTAGAACTAAGGAACCAACTACCTAACACTAAGGCTGAAATCTATTTGTTTATTTATATATTTTATTATACACCAGATTATACATGGCATAAAGAAAAGGTAATACACTACAAAATATACGATGGGCGGCCTTATCGCTTACTGCGATCTCTTCCAGGCAACCTTGAAAAAAACCTTCTATAAACGTTACTTAGCACGTACATTGGCTTAAGCGTTATTACTGTCATTATCGCAAAGCTGTAGAATTCCTGTCATTGTCGCACATTTGTCGAATTACAAGTGCAAGATCGACACGGGGACATGTCTAAGGCAAAGCACTTTTTCGTCTATAGATCTCGGCCTTAAATGTAACATGGTATAGTACATTACTGTCGCGGCCTGCAACAAGGGCATTGTTGGACGATCATGAAAATACGGGCCGAGGCTCACATACGTGAGTCCATCAATACCTGGTTGCAGCCAAGGCTTGTATAGTACTTCCTCAAATAATGCGTGGAAATTCTACTAACAACCAAACAAACAAACTAACAAAACACAAACTAAGTAAATTAATTATAAATTCCAGAATCAATGACGAACAACGATAATATTTCACGCGCCAATATGTTAATTTGTTTCTTCTTTACTTTAAACGGCTCTATTTGCTAAGCCAGTTCGAAATTTAAATACATTTTTTGAAAAGTTAACTCTTTGGTTGCCACGGGTCGAAGTAAAAAGCTAATCTGTGTTCGCAATTAATTTCCCAAACATGTAAACAAACACGAATTTTCCAATTAGACAAACATCAACTTTATGCCAGTGTAAATAAAGTTGATTTTAGACCGACAAGTACTGTTCAAACATTCATAAAAAATATGAAGAAAAAAGAAACTCGTGTTTGTTTACATGTTTGGCAAATGAATTGCGAATGCAGATTAGTTCCATTTTTAAATAACACGATAGATATGAGTTTTCATAGTAATTTATTTGGCAGCTAAACACGGCTGTTATGAATTTTCATAGTAACATTGCCGGCCGCCTATTCGCTTGTTTTTGACCAGTACAGCAAAGGTTGTCAAAATAATGTATAAAGAAGAATGAAAAGTAAATTGTAAATTTAAAAATATTCAAATCAATTTTTTTTTAGATGATCTGAGCACTTGTTAAAAAACTAAGGAATAAAACTATATTTAGTACACAATGTGAAGTTTTGAAATGCGTTCCCAAGAATTTAAAACTTTTTTAGTCACTTATTTATATTTTTATTAGAAAAGTGTGTGTTGTGAATAAATCCTAGCATTGATTCATGTGCGTATTGTATAAATACCACTTGCTTCTAAAGCGGCGAAGGAAACATCGTGAGTAAATCGGCGGCATACCTGAGAGATATTTGTCGACGGCAAGTGAAGCCAGGTCAGTGGCGCATGGGCGGCATAAAAACTCTGACACCAGCCACTAACCACACGAAAAAGAAAGAAGCATTGACATGTGCATTTAATCAATTATTTTAAAAGCTTTTATTTAGTTACTTTTGTGTAGTACCGTATGTTAAAATTAATAGTTAGAACATGTTTGAATCATCAGGTTGAAACTTTTCATAATCTTCGCTTTCCGATGATTTATTTGTGAAAGATCCTTTTGCTTGCGAGTATCTATGTATCTATGGTCGTCAACAATCTTTCATGTATGTATATACGTCAAAATGACGTAGGTACCTGTAATAACTATTATATATTGTAAAAATTAAAAAAACCCCAACGCAGAAAAAAGAGGGGCGAAAATTTAAAAAGTCCTTTTTTTATGCTCTTGAAAAACTCTCAGCAGAAGACAATAATTCAATAATCTTCCAGTTATATAGCATATATATGGGTGTTTAAAATTTTAGGTCACACTCGTTTGAAAGTAAAGTAAACCCATTATGCGTCCAAGATCCCTACCTCAGCTAAAACAAAATACCTGATGACCTTGAAACGGCTGAAACGATTCTGATAAAACATGGCCAAGAACCATCGCTAGAAAACCTACTTTCAAATAAAAAAAACCGCATTCAAATCGGTTCACCCGTTTAAGAGCTACGGTGCCACAGACAGACAAAAATGTTACATTCTTAATTTTTCGCACCTACAAGAATTCACATAAATTAAATATCTTATTACCAAAACGTACTCACTCATGTTTATATTTCAGATCTATCACCGGTATTTAGCACGACAAGGCGTGGGAATCCTGTAATCATTGTAGGATCCTACCGATATAATCGGACAAATGATTGTAAAGGGCCCAAAGTTCGATGGTACTGTAACAAATACAACTATGGATGTCGATCGAGTATCTTTACTTATAATAATGTCGTAATTAGCCATAAACCCAAGCATAATCATTAATATTAAGACCTATTAAATTAGTGTTATTTTGAATAAAATTAATTATAATTTAATAAACTTTATTACCAATGGTTAAAAAGCTTCGTGCAGACTAGCGCGACGCGACGCCGCGACGCGACTTGCGACGCGACGCCGCGACGCGACTCGCGACGCGACTCGAACAATAAAATTTCTAAGAAAACTTGACGGTATAACAATAACCGGTGTCGTGACGCGCGACAAATCGCGCTGGTCTACACAAAGCTTTATGCATTCGTACATTATCTATTTTTTGACAAAAAGTGTGTTGTTAGTTCTGGAATACAGGCTGATGTAATGTGTGTGTCAATCAATTTGCTTAGCCTTTTCCAAACTATGTTGGGGTCGGTTTCCAGTCTAACCAGATGCAGCTGAATATTAGTGCAGATTTTAGTATGATGCAGTATTTTACATGGAGCGACTGCTAGGTAATACGATACCCCTTGGTAAGACTGGTTGTCAGACTTTCATGCTTCTGACGACCCGTAGCGACTGTCAAAGATCCACGAATGGCAGCCGGGATCAATGCCTTAATGTGCTTTCCGAGGCGCGGAGGAGTCTCAGTATGTAAAGATGGACACCCATCCACGACCCAATCCCGGCAAGCGTAGCTTAATCTGATGGATCGACTCTTGGCGGCTGTCATTACTTAGTCACGAGCTCCTCTACGTGGAGTCTCGACTGGTGTCTCGTTGTTAGGTGTGTGTGTGTTGTGTGTTATTGTTTTATTGTGTAGTTAGTTGAAAATCCCTAAATATATGTTTGCGACTATTATCGTACTATGTCAAAAAGGCGTGACTTTTTAATAACGAAAGAGCAACGATCAAATAGGAGTCTGCATGAAATATAAAGCTTTTATTATTTTGTAATTTCTGCCATTATTCTGGACCATTTTTAGCATCGCAGTTACAGAGGATTCTGTGATCACTTCCGGATCCTTTAATATGGACTTGAAGAAAGTTTCATGAAACAAACTGACGTAATAATGATATTCGTTGGATTGTCGAGCTTCTTTTTATTCTGTCGGCAATCTTTTTCTTTACGTTTCGACGGTACACCTATGTTTCTTATATTGTTTGGGCCCAGTGGGTGGCCACATTTATTGCGATGTCAGAGGCGTTCAGATCAATTCAGATCGTCAAGGGTACAGGTGAACGGATATTCGGGACACTAGCAGATGGGGCATAGTTTGTTCAGAAGCACCGTATTCGCATTGGACGTTATCGATAATGCCTCTGCAGTTCACAGGCAGGCAATAAAATATTTTCAAACATTGAGAATACTTATAGAGACTACGCTAAAAAGACTTAACTAAACGTATGTTTCAGGTCCAAAGCCAGTTTTCGGCAAGACTATGCATGGGAATCCTGTGATATTTCTAGGACGTTACCGGTATAATCGGAGAAATAATTGCAGAGGGTCCAAAATACGGTGGTATTGTAATAAGTACCCTCGTGGATGCCGGTCGAGTATCGTTACTTTCGATGATGTCGTAATAAGGCATAAATATGAACATAACCATTAATAAATTATCTACACACCTACTTAATACCTGATGTTATCCATTATATATCTGTCATGTATTGTGTATAGTTTTTGTTGGAGATCATAAATAAATTAATAATTATTATTATAATAATCTGCGATACATTCATGCTTAATTTTTTTATTTTTTCAAAAAGCTGTCTATTTATTAACCATTAATTTTATTGTTCTTTTATGATCTAAACATTTACTTTATAGCAAATAATATGGCATTGTAGCTCGACAATAAATAAGAATCCTATGATCATTATGTATTGGATCCTAACTGTATAAAAAGTTCCCATGTTAGTACTTGAGAAAAAACCAACAACCAAAATTGGTGCCCTTTTTTTCGGCGGCCAATAACGAAACTTGGATACAAATGTATCGTTATTAGCAGAAAATAACCTATGTAACGAACTTTTATATCGCGGCAAAACTGAAAGACAGTCTGAGCGGAAAAACTGAAAAAACAGTCTGAGCTGAGTTGAATCAGTATAGACAGTGATTGTAGAGATGAGAGTTCAGCCCGATATCTGAATCTATAAGTATAGCAAAGTGGTTAATTTCAATTGACCTCTATAACTTTTTCAAAAAACAAAAATGCAGTTCTATTTTCCTACAAAATCGAGTTCATGGTTCTATTGACAACTTCGCTCTACTACCCATATTTTCAGATTTCGCCCAGATGTTCCATCGCAAAATTCACCCTGTGTAAACTGATTTAACACGGTTTGAACAGATTTTTATGATTAACCGTAATACAATATTTTTTTAGTAATGTACCGATTTTTTAAAGTTTTATTAATGGCTGCCAAGAAAAAAAAGCTCCTGCTCTATACAATTTGGTCATTGGCTTTTCATGTACGAATTTGAAGTGGTTGTGTACCCACTCGATAAACGTTGAAATGTCGTCCTTTCGAGCTATCCTCCAATGTTGGCTATAAAAATTATTCGTATTACCGAACATAATTATTTTTAACACTACTCTAAAAAGACTTACACTACACCTATGTTTCAGGTCCAAAGCCAGTTTTCGGCAGGACTATGCATGGGAATCCTGTGATCTTTCTAGGCCCTTACCGTTATAATCGAACAAATAATTGCAGAGGGTCCAAAATGCGGTGGTATTGTAATAAATACCCCAGTGGATGCCGATCGAGTATCGTTACTTTTGATAATGTTGTTGTTAGCCACAAATCCCAGCATAACCATTAATCAATTATATCTACACACCTTCACTTACTTAATATCGAAAGACTTACAACGTGGCAATGCCACCTCTCTCTTGGGTACATCACCAGTCGACAGCGATGCAGAGGATTTTCTCGACGCCATATTTTAGTTTGTTAATACGAGTAGTTTTTGTTTATATGGATATTATATTTTTTTTTTTTAATTTAGGTCTACGTTGTTGTTTATGTACAGTTCATTTTAATTCTGAATAAGTATTAATTAAAATTATACTAACAGTTATTTAAAAAATATATAGGTTCCTGATGTGTGTGTTCCCACTATGTGCCTAAATAAATGTGGGATGAAAATAGTGTAGTATGAACGCAGCTTATAATGGTAAAACGGAACGCAGCGGATGCAAGAGAGAAAAGCGTGTGTGTGCGAGGGAGAAGAAGGGCAGTGGCGGGAACGGGAAGCATGACGGACAAGACTTGCGGTGGAACGCTGATTTGTTTTTACGTGTGTTAAAATAAACGGTTTTACAAGTATCAAATAATCAATTCGTTTATTTTGCCTTACAATCCCACATAAATAATATTCATTCTAAATTCATTGTGTTTCATTTCTTTTACCAAACTCAAAAATCAGCAATCTCAACCATTATTATTCATTTACGATCTAAACATTTAGTTTACGTTGTAGTTCGGCACAGAAAGAGAATCCTGTGATCACTCTCAAATAAAACTCGTATTGAAAAGAAGTTTCATGAAGGAAACTAAACCACAACTCGTTGTTGTCTTGTCGATTCTCTGCAATAACCCGTAACGTAATCATTACACTGAACATAATCATCGAGACTACGCCAAAAGGACTCACACTTGACTTCATTATGTTTCAGAAACAATACCGTTTTTCGGTACGACTAAAAATGGGAATCCTGTGATCTTCGAGGGATCCTACAGGTATAATCTGAAAAATCTTGGTTGGAAAGGGCCCAGAATGCGGTGGTATTGTACAAGGCACAACAGTGGGTGCCGATCCAGTATCGTTACTTTCAATGGTGTCGTCGTCACACGCTTGTCCAATCATAACCATTAAAATATCTGCTTTTCATTCAAAATTGTTTAATTTCTTTTACCAAATTCTCAAAAGAACAGTCAATGTATTGAGCATATTTTTGTTTTTATAATCTCTCTACCTTGGTTAATAACAAGAGATATGGCATTTTAACTCGAAAATGAATGGGAATCCAGTGATGACTCTCAAATCCTAAATGTATAAAACATAGCACATGTATGAGTACTATGTACCGACTATAAAGCTACTATTTAGGTACTGGGTATATCTCATTGACTTGGATGTGCCCTGGCGGCTGAGAGTATGTCATGCTCACTCTAATGTCTCGCTGACGGTAGCGCGTGTGTTGGTTCATTTAGCTCCCTTCAAAATGGTTGAGCTGTATGGTCCTAATCCATGCATCATGTTCGTGAACGGGCGCCGTCAATAGAGACTGGTCATCTCTTAGCTGCCATGGCTTATTTTAATTTAATTAAAAAATTTAATTGTTTTTTTTAATTACTATCACGCTCGCTTTTAACCTTTTGCATCGTTCTCACATGTATAACTTCAACATGAATGATGTAACCAATATTTTGTAACCTTATCTTGATTTAAAAGAGTATCCGTGGAGTTTCTTGCCCGTTCTTTTCCATAGGTACCTACTACGCTTTGGAATGGGCATCTAGCTTCATCTTTCTGACTGACCGACCCCTTGACAAACGTGCCTGTAATTGGTTTATTTGAAATAAATGCTTCGAATTTGAGTTTGAGTTTGAATAAAAGGTGTACGAGTACCTACTAGAGAAAAGTTTCATGAAGGAAACTGAAGTAGCTACCTACCCATTTCTCGTTGAAATTATGGTTTTTCGAGCTTTTCTCTCCACTATTGGCCATGTTCATGACACCGAACATAATCATTGGACTACGCCAAAAGGACTCACACTTGACTTATGTTTCAGATGAAATGCCAATTTTCGGCATAACAAAGCATGGGAATCCTGTGATCTTTCTAGGATCCTACCGGTACAATCGAAAAAATGGTTGTAAGGGGCCTAGAATACGGTGGTACTGTACTAGGCACAACAGCGGGTGCCGATCCAGTATTGTTACTATCGATGATGTCGTCGTTTGCCGTATGTCCCAACATAACCATTGAATTATCTGTACATTCCATACATACATTCAAGAATCTGTAATGTTAATTCTTTAAGTAATTTTTTATTTTTATTTTGTTGGCCTCATTTTATTATGTAACGAAAATATGGCCTGGTGGTGCGGATGAACATAAATTCGCTCTCCATTATTATGAGATTTACAATCACTCAGAAACGAAAATCTGTTGTATTTCAAACCTATTAATAATTAAGTGTGTTTTGTGTGAATGTTCTAATAAATATTATAAACTAACATTTGGTTTCAATTTTTAGTAGATATTGTTTGTTAAGATGGGACGCCGAAACACGCTTACGAGTATAATCGTAAACAATTATGAAAATTCGAGTACGTACGTCAAAGTGACCTAGCTATTTAGCGAAAAATCAACACCGTCTACAAATTAAGAGTCTGAATAAACTACTTTAATTATGATTATCTTAGGCTGGTTTCATAGCTGTTCGGGAGACCCGTACGGGCCGTCCGTACACGTGAGACCCGTACGGATAGCGTCCGCAGTCCTCTGAAACGAGGAAGTAGTACGATACGTGGCTCTACCTGGAACGGGAGCCCGTACGGGTCTCCCGGACAGCTGTGAAACCAGCCTAGTCTTTAATTTTATATTTGTAATTTCAGAGCCTATTTTCGGCACAACCATTAAAGGGAATCCTGTGATCACTCTAGGATCCTACCGGTATAATCAGGCGTATAAGTACACGAGACAAGTTTCTCGGAGCAAACTGAAGTGGAAATGTACTCGGTACTCGTTGGGCTGTCGAGCTTCCCTTGCCACGATAGGACATAAGATTGTACATAAGACCGAACATAACCACTGAGATTACGGATCTTATTATTGCTTTGCTTTACTGTATTTGAAAAATATTTACCTACTTAACGCTGAATTTTTTCATTCATACCTCTCATAAATTATAAGCACATAAAGCCGTTGATCCGCCTGGTCTCTCCCCGGTTTTGTTCGATCGCCATGCCATCCGACTATGAGAGTAGAAGAGGGACTGCAACTGTGTTTGTGCACACATTTGTGTGTTGTCGCTTCAAAGACAGACATACATATTTACATAAATGTTGTTATTTTGATTTATGATTTAATTATTAGTTGATTTATTTGTTAAAAACATATTTATTAATAACCTTTTTAAGGCTACTCAAAATTAAATACGTTTACCCTTTAAAGTTTAAATATTATCTGATTAATACTAGTGTCGCGCCATTATTGTTCCGTTGCGTATTTCCGGAGCAATGGTGGGGCGACGCTTGCAAAACTATTATCGGACTGGGTGATCGTCAGTCGGTTGTTGGATACAGTGCGAGTAGCATCTCCAGAATTGTTATAAAATTGTGTGAACATAGTGTGGTTATATTTGAGACTAGAAAATAAATATATAAGTATTGTGTACGTGTGCAGTTTTATTAAAGTCTTTTACATGTGCATTATTATATCTCCTGCATAATTTTCTCCTGCGAAATTCGGTAGAGTGGATATATCCTATACTATTACTACTATACTATTAAATGAGCAATATTTGTATATTGTATATAATTGTAACCACGTTCTCGAAAACGGCTATAACGATTTCGATGAAAGTTGCAATAGGGGTTTACGTGGGCGATAAATCGATCTAGCTAGGTCTCATATCTGGGAAAATTCGTTTTCTCTATTTTCACCCTAGCAAAGGTCGCTCAGGTACTTATTATAAATCGTGTAAAACGAATGTATTAATGTTAGTTTTTAAATAAAATATTTGTATGTTTTTACAATTTTATCTGTTATTTCAATAACACGAACATTCAGTTGCTCAGGTTGACTTGCTCACGTTCTTTGCTGTCAAGGTTTGAATGACAGTTTGCACGAACACACGCTACAGGAAACTTTCACGCTATTTTAAACTCTATTGTATTGTAATTGATTTATCAATAAAAAACTGCTAGAGCTATTTGCTAGAGTATCTGGATTAAAATAAACTAACAATGAAGTTTTATTTTTTCAGTGCCAGTTTTTAGTACGACAAGTAAAGGGAATCCTGTGCTCATTCTAGGATCGTACCGGTATAATCGAACGAATATATATAGTGGTGGTGTATCACTCAAGCGGCGGCGGTGGTATTGTAATAGGAACTCTTATGGTTGTAAATCGAGTGTCGTCACTATAGACAATGTTATAATTAAACATAAGCCAGAGCATAATCATTAAAATACCAGCGGAGTAATTGGCCGGGGTCGCGGGAAAGTCCGAAAGGAATACCATGGCCCCTGGCAATGCACAGGCAACTGAAGGAACACGGGTGGGTTTTAGCCAGTAAGAGTCTGACACGCCCTCCCGCTCCGCCCAGAGCGGGAGAAATAACTTGATATTTCCCACCAAAAAAAAAGCGGAGTTATTGAAGCAACACATTTACAGTGGCAATTCTTTTTATTTTGACAGTTCAACAATATTAATTGCGTTACGAGTATAGTACGTTGTTGAGCAGACGATTTTTTTAAGGATAAGAATAAGAATCATTTATTTGCAGAAAATACAGGTGTTACCAGTTGTTAAAGTTGGTGGTTAATGTACAGTCCATATTTTGCCTGTCTAGGGCATGCAAATTAATTTTACAATTATAGATATCTATTATGTACCTACTTATTTAAGATTTAGGTACCGAAAAATACCTATGGTCTAATATAGTTTTTAAATTAAGTTTTTTTTAAATTTCCAATAAATATAAAGTACACACTTATCAAAAATTTACCTAAAAATGACATTTTATGTAACAAATATTCTTATTCTTTAAACAGATTACCTTAAAAATCTTTCGGATTGTGATTGAAAATGTATTACATGGTCAAAGATTTACGAGCTTTAAAGATTACCATTCAGTATTCACCTTTATTTCAAACCTGTAACTTATATTAATATGTAGGTGTATTAATATATTTTATACTACTTAATTTTTTTCGTAATTGACCGCTATTAGGTATGTAGTTGTGTGTATTACCAATAAATAAAAGGATTTTAATAAGCAAATTAAATATGTGTTCTTAACAGTATTCATTCATGCATGATTTCGTCCTCGATGTAGGTACGATAGTGCACAGGCAGGAAAAGGGTTAAGAAAAATTGTGTTTTTATGAAACATTTTTCATTTGTATTGTGTTTTTTTTCCTGCATGTTTGTAAATAATATTATTGCAAAAGTAACGACCTGAATTTCATGGCAACCAAAAACTTAGTGCTTGAAAATAATATCTGTAAAATTTTAGCTTTTTAGACAATGAGTGAGTGAGTCAATCAGTATAGTTCTTTCTAAATGTAATAGATTATAACCTGCAAAATATTTAGTCACTTTGAATAATACATATAATTAACCAAAGAAACGTAGTTTAACAAAGATCCCACTGTATTAAAAGTACAATTTTTACACATTAACATCATAGTAAAATCTTACTTAAAACTTGTATTTTTCAGGACCAGTTTTCGGTACCACAAAGAATGGCAATCCTGTGATCACGTACGGTCCGTATCGGTATAATCGGTCCAGTGGTTACAAAGGGGCCAAACTGCGGTGGACCTGTACCCGGTACCCGTTGGGATGCCGTTCTACTATCATAACTGTCGACAGTATCATAGTTCATCATAAGGTTGAACATAACCATTGATGACAGAAAGAGGCAGATTCGCTACGGTTGCTTTAAACCTAATTCTTAGACTAATTGTTAACATAGCTAGAGATAGTACCTTTGTATTTAAAATCATAATTATGTTGTATCTATAATTATGTATTCCACTGTGCGTAATAAATAATAAAATAAACGAATAAATAAATAGAATATTGATAATAAAGTTGCAAGGTCTTGTTTGTATGAATGTGCGGTCGTGAGATCGGCCGCACTTGTACAGTAGACCTCGCGAGCAAAAACTTTTTTACAACAATTAGTATACCACAAAATACTAAATTTTTAGTAGATCTCGCGAGGAAAAACATTTCATCACAAAAATATAAAGTATCAAAACCTGTTCACCAAAATACGACCTGTAGAGGAGTACCAACAAACTGACACACGAAAGAAAATATAGCCAGACTTGAAGCAGAGACGCTTCGGTCGCTTCGCTCGCTCGGTCAATGATTTAGTGATGTTTTGTAAAAATTGCTTGTTTATATAAAACAAATAAGTGGATATTTTACCTAAAATTTGTACTTAAATATAAATAAGCCTAAGTACCTTTGTACTCAATAATTATATGTCGTATCTGTATCTATTTTACTGTGTGTACATAAATAATAAAAAATAAGTAAATATTTTTAGTGAATTAAAATGTCTCTATTTTTGTGCTTCCTCCGCCTACGAGTACACTAAGTGATTACTTATTTAACGAAGATTTTGTGTTATGATACGACCAATTTCCTCGACTGTTAATTTCAGCAACTTTTACAAAGCCGAGCGCAGATGTGAATTTAGATTAATAGTATCTTATTGGCTATTTCTCGTTTATTGAAAATTAAAGGACTCAAATACACAGTTTACAATGCAAATTTATACATTTATGAATGTTTTTACAGAAATGGAGCCAGTTTATAGTATGACAAGGTTTGGCAACCCTGTGCTCATTTATGGTCACTATCGATATAATCGAGTTAATACTTGTAAGGGGCCCAAAGTGCGATGGACTTGCACCCGGTACGCATCAAGATGCCGATCTTATATCGTAACTCAAAACAAGAAGATTATTCGTTATACCCCTGAGCATAACCATCCACCACCAATGCTTTAAATGTTATCATGCTTTTGAAAATCTTAAGCTTTTTGCAGACTAGCGCGACGCGACAACGCGACGCGACACCGGTTATTGTTATACCGTGAAGTTTTCTTAGAAATTGCATTGTTCGAGTCGCGTCGCGCTAGTCTGAACAAAGCTTTATGTAACTGTTAAATCAATTAACCGAAAAAGACTAATACTGTGTTTTGTGTTTTCATACTTGTAGGTTAGAATAAATATTTTTCTAAATGAAATGTCTTTTTATACTCGTTCCGTACCCATGGGGATCACAATAAATACTACATGATTATTTCAAGCACTTACTGTGTGATGGTAAATGCCAATTTCTGTAGCTGTTCATAGCAGTAGTTATTGAAAGGTAGCTTAAAGAACAGACTATGGTTTTAGTCAATAAGAGTCAGACCCCTCTAGCCTCCCCAGGGGGGTGACCGCATAGCATCCATGAGGACTTCAAGGGCAAAATAAAAAAATCTATATTGAAAAAAAAAAGTCTCACTATTTATATCTGTTAAAGCTCGTACAGACCAGCGCGACGCGACGCCGCGCTGCGACACGGACAATACAATTTCTAAGAAAACTTGACGGTATAACAATAACCGGTGTCGCGTCGCGCTGGTCTGCACGAAGCTTAATTCATAACATGGTGTACATAATAAAGAGTATTACATTCTTATAATTTATTTATTTTCAGAAACCGATCCTGTGTTCAGTACTTCGAGGTGTGGCAACCCTGTGATCATCTTTGGTCCCTATCGATATAATCGGGTTAATACTTGCAAAGGAGCCAAAGTGCGATGGACTTGTACCCGGATCGGTTCGGGATGCCGATCTACTATCGTAACTATTGACAGTGTGATCGTCAGTCATAGGACTGAACACAATCACTAGGATTATAAAGCTCCTAGTGGATATGTTCAGTCTTATGTATAATCTAAATTTATTGCTGCCGGTGTTCAGAGCACGTTTCCGGATGACAGTAAAGCTTTGTTCAGACTAGCGCGATGCGACAGCGCGACGCGACACCGGTTATTGTTATACCGCATATATCGCACCTTTGGTAGAACAAGGGCATAATTGTCCAAAATTTCCAAACGAATGTCTTTGTCCCTCCAGTTCAAAGGGCCTTTTTTAAGCATTTCTGCATATTTAAGTCATTTTGGCAATTTATGACAATTATGCCCTTGTTCTACCAAAGGTGCGATATAGCATTGTTCGAGTCGCGTCGCGCCGTCGCGTTGCGCTGGTCTGCACGAGCCTTAATTCGGACGAGTTCTTCGACGCAGCAGTGTTCTTTTGTTTTGTAGCTATATTTAGTCATTTAATTTAGTTCCTAGTGTAAATAGTTAGTTGTGATATATAGCATAATCAAATTAAGCAACTCCAATGAGTACATTGGAGTAGCAATAGCAAGCAATAAACTATTTATTACTAAGTGTCTTAGAAATAATATTGTCATTTTAATTCTTATTGATTTACGTGACGTATATGTGAGGACTATGTGGGTCATTTACTTATATATTTTATTATATTTCTCATCTATTTTTAATGATAATCGCCACAGTGTGAGCGGCCTACCCAAATGTCCTTTCTTTGTTATTGTTCGTCGAATCGTTGAGTTCTTTAACTTCTGAGTTGAGCTGCACCATTACTGATAGGTAAATGCGGGCACTGACTGGACGGGTCCACTCTGTGTGGTTCTTTCCTCAAAAGACCATTTCAGACACCAATATACATTGTCTTCACATTATCTGACCAAGATTATGTCTGGACTTTAAAAGACTGTGACCTCTGAGTTTGTTTCGGCTTTTCTTCTCAGAGTAGTCAGATAGGAAACGCTGACCTCATCTAGTTTTTAAAATATTATTTATGTGTAAAAGTGTTTGCACGTACCTACAGAACCTACTACCTATTTACAGAAAATAAAATAATTTCAATCATTTAAATAAACATTTTAATGATATGAAATCCAATACCGACGAAAATGTCCGCCAAAAACATTTTTTTTTTTGTTTAATACTCAGTAAGTATATTGATTGCATTCCGCAAACCTAACTTTTGTTGTAGGTTAGTTATTTAATGCTGTGTTTTAAGCTTTCCTTGTAGATTGTGACATTTTTTTTTTTAAATAAATGTCTTTATTTTTACTGTGTCTACCCATAGGTATCACAATAAACACTACATAATTAGTTCAAACAGTATATGTGTGGTGGTAACTGTAAATTTTTGCGACTGTTAATTGAAAAGCCGAAGGTAACAATGTTTATATATTTTTTTTTATCGTCGTAGGCTCTTTCTGGTTTATTGACGAATTTAAAGAAATTCTTGAATAAACTCAGATAAATTAATTTGTGTTATGTTATGTTGTCTTATGTTCCGATGATGTATATAAATTTGGAGTAGGTAATTAAATGAAATTCTCATTATGGTACCTACAAATATTGTGATGGCAAATTATACAATACTATTGTGTTTCATTACAGATTCCGTGCCATTTTTTAGCACGACAAGGAGTGGTAACGATGTCATCATTGTTGGTCCCTATCGATATAATCGGGTTAATAGTTGTAAAGGGGCCAAAGTGCGATGGACCTGTACTCGGTACCCGGTAGGATGCCGATCTATTATCATAACTGTCAACAGTGTTATTGTTCAGCATAAGACGGAACATAGCCATTGAGATAATTTCCTTACACCGTTTTACGTATTAAAACTTAGAAAATTATAAAAAAGTGTTTTGTTTTTTTTTTATTTGCATCAGTAAAAATTTGCTTGAAATAAATGGTTTAAATTTTTCTCTGTTTCTCAATATCAAATAAAAGATTTTTAAAAACAATTTGTAATAATATCAATATCAGTGACGGTTCATTGCAACTGTTACAGAAAAACCGATGCTGCAATAGCACGTGTGCGTTGATAATTTTTTTGTTTAAATTATCAAGCCTAGATCACAATGCCAAGTTATGCAAAACCACTATGTTTTGTTGCAGATTTCATACCAGTTTTTAGCACGACAAGGAGTGGTAATGATGTCATCATCGTTGGTCCCTATCGATATAATCGTCTTAATAGTTATAAAGGGCCCAAAGTGCGATGGATCTGTACTCGGTACCCGGTAGGATGCCGATCTGTTATCATAACCGTCAACAGTGAGATTGTTCACCATAAGATCGAACATAACCATTGAGAAGATTTCCTTAAACCTTTTTGCCCATGTGCATCAGTAAATATTTGTTTAAAATAAATGTTTTTAACTTCTCTCTGTGCCACATTACCAAATAAAACCAGAGTTTTTCAAGCATTTTCGTAGTACGTATGCGTTGATATCATTTTTTGTTAATCATCATAGGATTAATGTTTTAATAATATAATATGCTCACAATTATCAAGCCTGGATTCCAACGGCAAGTTATGCAATACTAGTGTGTTTTATTACAGATTGCTTGCCAGTTTTTAGCACGTCAAGATGCGGTAATGATGTCATCATCGTTGGTCGCTATCGATATAACCGGGTTAATAGTTATAAAGGGGCCAAAGTGCGATGGACCTGTACTCGGTACCCGGTAGGATGCCGATCTGTTATCGTAACCGTCAACAGTGTGATTGTTCAGCATAAGACTGAACATAGCCATTGAGATGATTTCCTTAAACTTTTTTGCATATAAGAATTTAGAAAATTATAAAAATGTGTTTCGTGTCGGTTTCGTTTGCATGAGTAAATGTTTGTCTAAAATAAATGTATTTAATTTTTCTTTGTGTCACAATACCCAAAAAATACAAGATTTTTCAAGCATTTCCTAATAATATCAATATCATTGACTGTAATTGTAGCTGCTATTGAAAAGCCGAAGAAAGCACGTATGCGTTGCTATCAGTTTTTGTTAATCATAGACTTAATGTTTTAATAATATGCTCTATTTATCAAACCTGGATTCCAACGTCAAGTTACGCAATACTATTGTGTTTTATTACAGATTGCTTGCCAGTTTTTAGCACGTCAAAACGTGGTAATGATGTCATCATCGTTGGTCCCTATCGATATAATCGGGTTAATAGTTATAAAGGGGCCAAAGTGCGATGGACCTGTACTCGGTACCCGGAAGGATGCCGATCTGTTATCGTAACCGTCAACGGTGTGATCGTTCAGCATAAGACTGAACATAGCCATTGAGATGATTTCCTTAAACTTCAAACTTTTCTGCGTATAATAATTTAGAAAATTATAGAAAAAGTGTTTCGTATCTTTTTCGTTTGGATCAGTATAAAATTTGTTTAAAATAAATGTTTTTATTTTTTTTGTGTGTCACAATACCCAAAAAATACAAGATTTTTTTAAGCATTTCCTAATAATGACAATATAATTGACTGTAATTGCAGCAGTTATTGAAAAACCGAGAACAGCAATACTATGTATGCGTTGATATAAGTTTTTGTTCATCATAGGCTTTAATGTTTTATTAATCTGCTCGTAATTATCAAGCCTGGATTCCAATACCAAGTTATGCTAAACTACTATGTTTTATTGCAGATTGCTTGCCAGTTTTTGGCACGTCAAAACGTGGTAATGATGTCATCATTGTTGGTCCCTATCGATATAATCGGGTTAATAGTTATAAAGGGGCCAAAGTGCGATGGACTTGTAGTCGGTACCCGGTGGGATGCCGATCCGTCATCGTAACCCTCAACAGTGAGATTGTTCACCATAAGACTGAACATAACCATTGAGATCATTTCCTTAAACGTTTTAGCACATCAAAATTTTTATAATGATAAAAAAAAACGTTTCGTGTCTTTTTTGTTTGCATCAGTAAATATTTGTCTAAAATAAATGTTTTTAATTTTAATTTGTTTCACAATACCAAAGTATATAAGATTTTTTCAAGCAAGTGCTAAAAATATCAATATAAGTGACTGTTAATTGCAGCAGTTACTGAAAACCCGAGGGCAGCAATAGTACGTATGCGTTGATATCATTTTTTGTTAATCATAGACTTAATGTTTTATTAATATGCTCATAATTATCAAGCCTAGATCGCAATGCCAAGTTATGCAAAACTACTTTGTTTTGTTGCAGATTTTATGCCAGTTTTTAGCACGACAAGGAGTGGTAACGATGTCATCATTGTTGGTCCCTATCGATATAATCGGATTAATAGTTGTAAAGGGGCCAAAGTGCGATGGACCTGTACTCGGAACTCCTCAAAATGCCGGTCTGTTATCGTAACTGTCAACGATGTAATTGTTAGTCATAAAAATGAACACAACCATTGATTTCATTAAACAAGTTTAAATAACATATACCTATTGAAATTTCTTAATAATATGTTCTATGTTTATTTATTTGCAATAAGTTATATTTTTATTAAATAAATGTTTTTAATTTGTCTCTGTGTTTCAATACGAAAACTAAGAGATATTTATAGAATTTTTTAATAATATTATTAATAACCGATATTGCTGCAATATCCGTTATTAATATTAGGTATTAGAAATAAATGAATATATATATATATAAAATAATCCTGAATGTAATAGGCAATAAGTTAGACAGCCCACTGGTGTGGAGCCTCACCCAGAGGTCTCTCTTATTTATTAGGTACTAACATTGTTTTTAAGTTCATACTAACAATATAAATGTAAATGTAATGGATCAATGGTTGTTTGAATTAATATATTATATTATTATTATTGATATTAATTATATTTATATAAATATAATATCAGTGACTATTTATTGCACCATTTACCGAAAAGCCGAGGGCAACAATGGTACGGTGTACCCATGCAGAGGTGTACCCGTAAAAGGTACATCCGCATATCGCCGAGATGAACCAAGGCGTGAAGTTATGTTGTTTATGTTACATAAAATAAAATACTATTGTGTTTTATTACAGATTTGGAGCCAGTTTTTAGTACGACTTATAGTGGCAATCCTGTTATCATCCTTGGTCCATATCGATACAATCGGGTTTTATCTTGCAAAGGGGCCAAAGTGCGATGGACTTGTACCAGGTACCCATTGGGATGCCGATCTACTATCTTTACTTTTAACAGTGTCATTATTAGCCATAAGACTGAACATAACCATTGAGAATTTGAGACGATTTCCTCGAATCTATTTCAGTATCTGAATATTGATTAATGGGTAATTTCGTGTTTACTTGTTTGCATTGAAAGAAAATATTTTGTTTAAATACGTAAATGTTTTTTTTCTGTTGTTCTTCATTGGTGTCTTAGTTTTAAAATGATACGAGTGAACTGTTTTTGTGTAGTTATTACATGCTGATGGCAGGAAGAAATATGTCCGGGATGACGTTTTTCGTTTTGTATCGTCTGTTACTGGTTTGTTGACGAATCATATTATTAAAATCTTCAAGTTCTTCTGCTCTTTTGTCAGTTACTTATCTTTTTTTTCAATTCAATTCAAAATATTTTTATTTCACATAAACCTACAAGGGCACTTATGAAACGTCAGAAGCTAGGTGCATCTTATTGTGAAAGCTTGAAATAATTTAAACATTAAGCCTGTGTGATTATAAAAGTACAATTTTCGTGTTGATAAACCATTCGTGTCAGTGCACCTGTTAATAGTTTCATCACATTTGCGCTATCGAACATATGGTTTATTTCGCCTTTGATTTACTTAATGAAGATATTGTATAATCATAAAATAAATTTTTGATTTTATCTCTAGGTTAGCTGGAGACAAATATGATATTTTTTAATTTCTTGGTATGGTTTGATAAATAAAAAGAAAAATAAATTACAGACTGGGATTTAAAAAAAACGAAATTCTTCAATATTATTTTTTCTACTATATCTTGTATCGAAGTTGAAAAAAGAGGTTCATCCACTTGCAAATCGACCGTTATAATGATATTTATTTATTTTTTAATGTTCAAAATAAATAGTGGTTTCTTGTAAAAAAAAATATCAGTCGTCAGTCTCGCGTTTACATTAGTAATTTTCGATGAATAATTATTTTATTTGAAAAATCCCTTCTAGCCACATGCAAAACAAAGAACTCGACTTTTTAAATCATAAATAATTTTGTTTAAGTAAATTCCTTTTCCCTTTTCTACAAACAATGTACAAAATTGATCAAAATCGAAAAGTCAATTTCATGCACGGCCCCATATTCAGCCTATCACTTTCTCTTTGCTGGAACCTGTTGCCTAGCTGCAATCCATTACGGGTTGGTGCTCATTAAACCGTCTTTAGTCTTTTGGTACTTGGTAATGCCGGTTTCTTCATGATATTGAATAAAATATACAATGCATTTATGTTTTATTACAGATACAGAGTTGCAGCCAGTGTTCGGGATGTCACGGAGTGGCAACCCTGTGATCATCGTGGGCTCCTATCGGTATAATCGGGTAAAAAAACGGCGTCAAGGGGCCAAAGTTCGATGGACCTGTACTCGGACCGACTTGCGATGCAAATCGGTTATTATCACAGTCCATGATATCATAGCGGTGCATAAAAAAGAACATACTCATTGAAATTAACTTAATGATATTTAAATGATAGTACCTGGGCGACCCAGCTCTGCTCTGGCGAAAATATCCTCATTTTATAATATAGGAAAGTTCATACTAATTCCATGCTGACATGTCATTATTCTAAGGTAGCCATCTTGTTCTAAATATTGAGCGACCGAGTTCTGCTCGGGTGATAATACGGAGAAAACGAATTTTCCCAGATATGAGACCTAGCTATATCGATTTTTTCGCCCCATAAAACCCTATATTGCAACTTTCATCGAAATCTTTAGAGCCGTTTTCGAGAACAATATACAATTGAATTTTATCGGATTTATTTCTGTTATTGTTTTGGTCAGTATTTTAAAACTAGATGGCGCCGGTATTTCCTAGGTATGACTGATTCCTGAGAAGAACTGAAGAAACAAACTCAGAGGTCATGATCTCTTTTAAAGTTCAAACATTATGTTAAGTTATTAGGTATGTGAGTCTTACAATGCAGGGCAATGTCTGGAAAGGTCTTTAGAACAAAGAGCCATTGCAGCTTTCAGGTGACCTGCTCCAACATGCATGCTTCAGTATTCGTGTAACTCAATCCTATTTTAGGGAGCAATCGTTCAACGCTCATTAAACCCGAATACTTTATTTTGCGTTAAAAACCTTTGTTCTTGAACAGCTATGGGATCGTGTTAATAACCGTCTGATATAAAATTGTATTTTTTTTTAAACCTTTTGGCTCCGGACATGAGACCAGGTGGCCAAAGCTGCTGTTTTCAATGATTGGTTTTGTTGTCATTATGAGAACAAAACCAAGGCAGCGCCATTACCATTGGGCTAAAAGTTTGTAATTTTCTATATTTATAATGGCGTAGTTAATTGACTCAGTCGTGACTTTGCGGAAATCCATGATAAAATACAATAGACGACGTATATTTAGTAACCTAATCCGCTTATCTGTTTTTAAAGCGTCATACAGAACACTGTTAGAAATCGACACGTGTTTCACCTCTCAACGAGGCATCCTCAGGATGACGATTGACTTTTTGCGAAACCGGACGCGACGTGTTGACACGTCAAATGTCGGGAGTAGTGTAAGCCACTTACAGGGCTACAGGGTTCTTTATGACTCTTTAAGAACAGTTAAGCGGATTAGGTTACTAAATATACGTCGTCTATTGTATTTTAAAATGGCGTGTCAGTAGTCAAAAGAAATGTCGAAATAATAGGAGAATACGACTTGTCATTATGTACGAGATTACCAAATACAATAAATTTTTCCCATGTAGTGGAAGAATCAATGACGGTGTCAATGATCAGCTATTCTGTCACAATTGCGTTAGCAGACTTGGCCCCATTGGCCTTCAGTTTGCGAGTCAGTTCAGTCACTGGTTCTTCGCTGGTCTCATGTACAAATACATTCGAACACAGTCCAGCACTGACTCGCAAACTGGCCTAGTTTCCAGAGCCCATAATATCTAGTATAGTGTAAGTGTGTATTTCTATCCGTGTCAAAATAAATTTAGTTTTCTCACCGTTAATTATTGTTTTAATCCAGCATGTTTTTATATTTCGCGTCGGTTTTTTGTGCCCGTGTCACAGGATCTCGCGGCCGTTGCGAGTGCGTTGCTTCGTCTCGTGTCTCCAGTGTTGCTTGCGCCAATTGACAGAGAAGACGTGTTGTTTTGTGCGTCCATCCTCTCGAAGTTCACAACTTCAACTGAACTAGGCGAGACATGGCCGTGGACAGGAGTGTACAGCTGCCATAACACTGTTCAAGTGTTCACGTCTGTTGTTGGAATTCTGTCAATTTATTAATTAAAAACTACTTCAGTGCATAATTAACACCAGTTCTGTTTACAGCTGCGCAAGTTATTTTTACAAAGACAAAGAGTGGCAACCCGGTAATCATCCTAGGTCGATATCGGTATAACCGTACCAGTGCTACTAAAGAACATAAAACAAGATGGAGGTGCACCCGAACAGATATTAGTTGTAAATCCGTTATAACAACAATTGATGATGTTGTAGTTCAGATTAAAAATGAACATAACCATTAATTCATACTATTTTAACTTTAACTTTAATCTCGATTTGAAAATACATGCATTTGCTATCGTGGAGTTATTTCTATCACTTTATTAATTAATAGAATGAATCTTCCCATGTTCCTAGCTCTTAGATAAAATAAGGCTGAGAATCAGCATCTTAGAATATAAAAAGGGCCAAAGCTAGAAAAACGCCCAATCTTCAGTACTTCCCAGTGTTTGAGCTGGGCGCAACAAAATCCTGAGCAATTGAAAATATTACTTTTATTCTTTAGTAAACTTACATGTTATGAATAATAACTATTACTTCGTAAAGAAGCGACTTTCACCCCTCCCCTCCTCCCACCAATCAAATCAACCCCCGGAACGCAGCAGTAGGCCTGGCAGTACTGCCGTACCGTGATTGGCTTAGCTCAGCCCAGATATTGTTACACAGGACATGGATAAGCCGGTGCTCCTGTAGTCATCATCGGCTATCCTGTTCCTCATGCACTGTTGAGTATAAGCCTTTTGTCCCATGCTTCCCTGGTATAAGTAGGTCTCAAACAGTGGATAACAAACAACACTTACATTGGCAATGCCTTTCATTTTCACAGTTCTAAATTCATTGCGTTATTTACATTGTTGAGCAGACGAATTTTTCAAACATTTGAAGCAATGGGTAAACAATTTCTTTCCAAATCTTTCGGATTGCGATTGAAAGTGTGTTACGCTTATCCGCGATCTTTTGAGTTGTACAGTCGAACTTGAACTATCGCTTATCCAAGGATAAGAAGGATAAGCGATAGTTCAAGGGACCGTGATTTTTTTTTCGCTTGTAGGAGTTTCTCCCAAAGTCGATTTTTAGTTTTATAGACGAATTTTACGAACGTTCGATTTTTTGTACGGAAGAGGCCGTTCTCACTTAAAGAGGTTTATAAAAATAACAGCGAATATGTAGTGATAAACATGTATGTATTGTATGGGTATTATTCATTAAAATTTGACATACATATAAGGTAATTATGAGTTCGTTTGTATCGAGTGTAACTAAAATAAGGGTTTTTCACTTACAGAGGTAACTTTCGCGACGACGAAAAGTGGAAGATATTTACTGAATCTTAATGGATATCGATATCATCAGGCCTCGGATGGCGCTCTGGGGAACAAAATCCGATGGACATGTGATAGAAAAATCTATGGCTGTAGATCCGTTGCCATAACAGTCAACGGAGTCGTGGTTGTAACTAAAAATGAACATAACCACTAAATTTTTTTTTTTTTTTTTTTTTTTTTTAATTTTTGTGCGTATGACGTAGGTAAATCTTTTTCTTCTTATTTTTCTTTTCTTATTGTAAGATTGCAATAGCGGCTGCAGACCGCAGCTGTATTTGTATGAATCTGTAGTAATATATTTTATTTCTTTAAATTTTTTGGAATAGACAACTTTCGAATAAAGTAAGGGCCGACTCACATAAAAGCGGTGCGGCGTCGCTATACTATGAGACATTTCCCTCTTAAATATTTTGGGTAACGTTGCCGATGCTTGCGATGCGACGTCGCACCGCTTTTGTGTGCTACCGTTGGCGGCGATAATTGCGTAACACACTAACAGTTGCAATGCCAATAATTTCGTCAATTCGACAAAATTCTTTGCGTTATTTACGTTGTCGAGAAGATGAATTTTTCAAACATAAGAAGCAATGGATTAAGAATTTCTTTCAAAATCCTTCGGAATGTAAATAAAAGTGTGTTATGCAATTGGGGTGCTGCAGTGCTATTCTGTAACCATCTCACCGTGAAAACTTTTTTTTTTTTTAATATCTTTATTTAGAAAAAAGGCTTTAATCGCGAAGCGATTATGTCAGCCTCGTAGTTTTATAAAATAAATAGAAAGTAGGTAATAACTAAGACCTTAACTTAATTAATTTAACAAACAAGTAATATAACTTAATAGCTAATTTGGTTGTTGGTTTAGACAAGATCAAATTACACACACCAACATCCCTTAATCTAAGTCTTGCTTCTGATTCCAAAACTTTCCGTTCTGCCCCAACCCGAGCACACTCCACCAAAGCGTGGTAGGTGTCCTCCCTCATATTACAAACTAGACAGTTTGGGGTATCAACCACCTTCATAAGATGTCCGAACGCATTCAATGGAATGTGCCCGGATCGCAAACGCATACTTGTTACTAACAATCGTCTATTTATCTGTACTTCAGAGAACCAAGGAATCCTTGGTGGTTCAGACTGGATTGTCTTGTACCATATACCCTTCTCCTCAGATCTTTTGTCAAAGTATACTTTCCACATGTTATTGCAAATTATTTTAACATCTCTTAATATATCTGTGAAGAAGGGTGGATAACTGACAGATATTCCTTCATAGGTTCCTGTTTTTGCCAACTTATCTACTTGATCGTTTCCCAACAGACTAACATGTGATGGAATCCATTGGAATTTAACAGTTTTGCCACTTTCTTTCAATCTTAAATATAAATCTAGTATGGAATAAGCTACGGGCAGACCTCGTATGCCCGAGGTGCACCGAGCTATATGCTGCAAAGCGCTTTTTGAATCACAAAGTATCACTACCACAGTACAACTGCATGACATCAAGTACGACAGACATTCCGAAATAGCATACAATTCCGCAGCCATTATGGATACCTTGCAATTCAATTTGAAACTAGCTCCCGAGTTAGATTGCGGATCAAAAAAGGCTGCTCCTGTTCCGTTATCGTCCTTGGACCCATCACTGTAAATCTGATAGAATCCGTCATAATTTCGTGCAATCGTTTCTACAGATTTCCTTAAAAGTGCTACAGAAGTATGTGATTTTTTAGGGCCTATCATATCATCAATATTCAGGTTAATGTGTGACTTAATATCAATATTTGCCATCCATGTTGATAGTGAGAACATCTCTAGAACTTTAGAACAATGAAAAGTTTGATTGGACATCTCAACGTATACGATAGTTAGCAACGGTTTTTTCTTATTGCGCCAATATGATTCCTGCTCGCATATCGATGTTAATTTCGATATCATTGAAATGGTGTCCCCGTCAATAGACTTAG
Organism: Agrochola circellaris; assembly: GCA_914767755.1. Classification (NCBI taxonomy): domain Eukaryota; kingdom Metazoa; phylum Arthropoda; class Insecta; order Lepidoptera; family Noctuidae; genus Agrochola; species Agrochola circellaris. Next base: position 4,871,906 of record OU611859.1, on the reverse strand, counting down.
CTTTTAAACAAAATTTTGCAGCTAAATATTTCCGTCGAACAAACAATGGTGGCAGACATAACTCCGATTCCATCGCGTGGATTGGGCAACTTTTTAAAAAACCGCCAACTACTCTCATGGCTTGGTTTTGAATTTTGTCTAATTTCGAAATATTGGTCTTAGCGCTATTGTCGATCAAAAAGCTTGCATAATCTAACCGACTGCGAATTATTGCAATATACAGTCGTCTTAAATGCAATGGATGAACTCCCCATGATGAACCAGCTAGCACCTTAAAAACATTTAAAAATTTCATACTTCTTTCACAGGTTTCATTGATCTGTTTGCGCCATCTCAAAGATGAATCTAGCCAGAGTCCTAAATATTTAACAACAGGTACATTTTCCAAACAGACATTGTTGATATTGACATTTGGCGACTGTAAAGTCTTTCCTCTAGAAAATAAACATATTTTACTTTTCGTGGGAGATAGTTCCAGACCCAATACTCCTAACAAATTTGTCAAACTATCTATGGCTTCCTGAAGAGTTGTGGTCATAAATCTAATGTCTTGGCCAGAAATATAGAGGACAAAATCATCGGCATATTGAGATATGTACACACTTATAATCTCTTTGCAGATATCACTAGTAACTATGTTAAATAATATTGGAGACATAGGGTCTCCTTGGGCCAATCCCTTACAAGTCCATCTTGTAATCGAAACATTACTCCCTACTTGTGACACAGCTAAATGTCTCTCCCTTAAGTATTCCCATATATATCTACATATAGAAACCCCTACCCCCATCTCATCCAGCTTAGATACCACTTTCAGTATATTAACATTATTATATGCGTTGTCTATGTCAACGAAACATCCCAATGTCTTTTGATTATTGGTAAAACCTATTTGAATTTGTGAAACTAGTCGTACAAGATTATCAAGGCATGACTGAGATCTTCTAAATCCCACTGTATTCTTGGAAAAAAGACCTTTATTTTCAAAAAACCATTCAAGACGTCGCGTTATAATGTTGTGTAAGGTTTTGCAAAGACAAGATATGAGTGATATAGGTCTCAAAGATGTTATGTTGCTCTGATCACGCCCAGGTTTCGGTACAGGCACCACTTTAACATTCCTCCACTGTTTTGGAACCTCACCTTCAGACAAACATTTGTTAAATAAACCAACTATCAACTGTTTGCTGGGAAAATTATAAATCATCGAATAGGAAATATCATCCTCCCCTGGAACGGTATCCTTCATCTTCAGTACATTAGATAGTTCCTGTTCCGAAATCTGTGCCTCCAACTGTAAATTAGTTGAACTAAAGACAGGACATAGTGGCAGAACGTAATCTGGTGTCAATTGTCGTAAGAACTCACCAGCCCTCTCTGCATCAAAACAAATTCTGCTAGTGCGATATCCTTTGAGCCATCGCATTTTGTTCCACAACTCGCTACTAGACACCATCTCACTCAAACTGTCACAGAACTGATGAAAAGATTCTGCACTAGCTTTACGCAATAGTCTCTGTGCTGTAGCAACCTTCTGTTTAAGAATAATAAAATTTGCGGGAATGGGGTTCTTCCTCACCTGTGCTAATGCCAATCTACGCTCCGCAACTGCCCGAGACAACTCGGGGGACCAATATGATCTTGGAATAAACTTACTAGTGGGATCTTCACAAATCTTAATGACTGGAATTGATGCCTGTGACGAGAAATTAATTAAATCCATAATGTCATCATACATTTGTTGGGTGTCGCCTGTTAAACTAATACTACTAATCTTACTTGAAATTATTTCCTTGTATTTTTGCCAATCAGCCTTTTTAAAATTACGTTTTGATTTAATTAAGTTATTACATTTTATTTCTGTGGTTATAAGAACCATTAAGTGATCGCTACCCAAGTTTTCATTTAAAACACTCCACTTGAACCGAAGTGCAATATCTGATGACGCAAATGTGACGTCAGGCGAACTTTTTTGAAGCTGATTTAGTCTGCGGGTACGAAACTTGCGACGGCCGGAGCGACGGCGGGGCGGCGCGACAGCGATGTAATCAAATGTATTAAAACATTACGCGCTGTGTACGAAACGGGCGATGGCGGAGCGGCGCGATCGAGCGATGCACGGGCGGCGGCAGAGCGGTGGCGGCGCGGAGCGACGAGAACAAACTAGTTTGATTTCGCCGCTCGCGCGGGTATTGCATAGTGTTGCATTTTTATCACAGTAATAATATAGAAATTATGGAAGTTGACAATGAAGAGTTAATATCTTTAATTTTATCAAAACCGGCTATATGGGACAGTAAAAACGTACACCATAAAAACAAAAGAGTTATAATAAAGTGTTGGGAAGAAATAAAACGCCATTTCGGGAATGTTGAAGGTACGTGTAATTTTCATGTTACAAATTGTTATTTACAAAATACTCTTTAAATTTTTCCCTTACATTTATTGCTAGATTTCCCGCGTGGTTGTTTCTGCGATGTCGGCGAGTTTCATTCACATTTGTGGTTATGTTATTTGAGGTTATGTTTGAGTAATGATAATCGTTGGAGCCATCTTGATCAATTATAATATTATGCAATAAGCACGTTGTTTTAATTATTAGGCGAGCATGTTTGCAATCAGTTTCTATGGCTTTATTTAAAATTCTCCACTTGGCACATAGTATACCGAATGCACATTCAACGCATTTTCTCGCTCTTGATAATCTTTTATTAAATATTTCATTCTGAGGGTTCAGTACGCTTTGTGGATATGGCCGCATCAAATATTGTTTTAGAGGATACGCTTCATCGCCTATAATTATTACCATAGGTAAAATTATTTCTGTTCCTGGCAATGTCCTTGGGAGAGGCATATTCATTTTATTATTTTCTAATGCTTTGTTAAGATTTGAATAATGAAATGTGCCACCATCACTCTGTCTTCCTCGCCCTCCAACTTCTAAGACCAAAAATCTTTTGTCAGCATCAACCAACGCCTGAAGATGCATTGAAAAAAACTGCTTGTAGTTATAGTAGGATGAACCCGCATGTGGGGGATTTTTTATTCTACAATGTTTGCCATCAATGGCTCCTACACAATTAGGAAATTGCCATTTATCAAAATATTTATCAGCAACGTTATTTAAATTATCTGTAGTAGGTACTGGCAGGTGTGTTTGTTGAAGATTTTTCCAAATCGCACTGCAAGTTGCATACACTATTTTTTTAACAGTTTTATTTCCAAGACGAAAGGAAAACGCTAAACCTCGAAAAGATACTCCCGTTGATAGAAATCTATAAATAAAATAATTTATATTAAGTTTATATACTACTAGTTGTTTCTTATTCTACGTACAAATCTTTCCTCTTTATAATAATAACTAGCTGTTGCTGCTCGCAGCTTCGCACGCGTCTCAGTAGAAAAATAAAATATATATTATTTTCGAAATGAATTTTCTGAAATAAATCTAAATCTGAAATCTGAAAAAGTAGGTACCTACTCTGTAGTAAACAAACAAACTCTTCAGCTTTATAATATTAGTATAGGTAATATGGGGTTCATTAATTGGTAATAAATATGTTTTATTTTTTACAGTAGCGATTTTGAAGAAGCGATGGAAGAATTTAAAGGATCAGTATCGAAAAGAATTAAAAAAGCTTCCTACACCCAGATCAGGAGATCCAGGAGATAATATACAGTCTACGTGGCAGTTTTTCCAACAAATGAATTTTTTGCGATTTGAAATTCTACCTGATAATTCAGACACAAATTTAACAACGTTGATAGTCAATTACTGAATACTTCAATGTCTTCACCGTCCATAGAAACAAATTCATTGGAGTCCGTAATAAGAGAATCAGATATTAACCTATGTTCGCCTACAGATTCGGTGAATGCCCAGGAATTGACGACTGATTTTACCTACTTACCTTAGTGTTAAAAATAGTTTTTGTTCAGGTGAGATTATACGATTTCCGAAAATGTTAGATTCCAGATTACTTCTAATTTTCTGTAAAACATAATCGAATGTCTCTATACTCATTCTTGTGTAATTGTAGAACTTTCTTGAATGACAACGTAGCTCGTAATAAAGTGTAGAAAATTCTCCCAAACTGTGTCGTCGTTGATTTATTGGATGAACACCATCTCTGGGTAATAAAAATTCTCTCATTAGGAGACTGGGCTCCAATAGTTCTCTTCGACGTGAATTCATGTTTATCACAACACTACGTGAGCGCGACTGCGGGGAAGTTTGTTTCGTACACACGCAAGACACCGCTGTCTCATCGCCCCGCGCCGCACCGCCCCGCCCCGCCGTCGCTCCGGCCGTCGCAAGTTTCGTACCCGCAGACTTAATACTAACTTAAGTCTGGTAGGGTCTCCAGTATTGAGAGTAACATACTGCCAATCATCAGCTGCATCGTGAATTTGTAAACCCCTGCGGTCGCTTTTGTATGACCAATTTGTATGATGTCCGTTGAAATCTCCCCCTATTAAAGTTTTATTTGACCATTTAGAAAAAAGCATTTTCCAATCTTCATCTGTAGTGTGAATATTAGGTGGACAATACACTGCAATAATATTTTCTAAAAAGTTACAGTTAAATATTTTAATATGAAGAACTTGAATGTTTCGATTACGTAAGTTAAAATTAGTGAACTGCGCTTTGATGGAATTATGGACTATAATTGCAATCCCGCCGTATGAATCGTCCCGGTCTTGTCTAAAAATATCATAATTACCCATTTTCAAATGACTGTCTGGTTCAAGCCAGGTCTCAGATATAATGCATATGTGAATTTTACTTATTAATAAATGATTCTCAAAGGCTTTAATTTTAGGTCTTAAACTTTGTGCGTTCCACTGTAACAATTTTAACTTAACAATTTTATTTTTAGGGTCCATTACTTACTAAGTCCGAAAAAATACTCTAAACACTTATTCAAAATAGGCCAGTCAGACATATGATCTACCAAAACTAGTACTAACCATTCAATACAACACTTAATAACATTATTAAACTTTTCTTTTATACTCATATCTCGCATATAAATAATATCTTTCAATCGTGTAATTAACTCGTCAAAATGTACCTGCCGCTTATTGTTTACGTTGTCACCGAGATCGTTATCAGTAGTAGCAGCTGGTTGCGTTGGAATGCGGTCCGGTGAATCCCACTGTCCCCACCACTCCGTCTTACCTATGTTTTGCGAGTGTGATTGCTTATTTTTATTACTTGTTTGCGGTGATTTCGGTCGATTCTGCGTAAACAAAGGTGGGAATTGACTCGGAGTATATTTATGCATGTTTTCCGATTCTTCTAATAGTAAACCACTGAAGCTGTTATTATCGATCTTCGGCTTATCGATATCTCTCACTGTTTGTAAACCAATTGGTAACTTGGGTCTAACATACATATTGCAGGCTACGTGATATGTACAGTTGTATTCTGCCATAAGTTCCCTCACGCGTTTCTCCCGAGCATATACTGGACAACTTCTATTCAATGCCATGTGGTCACCCCGACAGTTCACGCATTTAAATATTGTAACTTCACAGTTATTGTGTTCTTCTGTACACTTAGGGCATATAGTTTTTTTTGACGTGCATCTTGCTTTTACGTGACCAAATTTCCAACAGTTTGAACACTGAGTTACCGGGAAAACATATGGTTCAACCTTAGCACGTAGACAGTCCACATATATAAATGCTGGCAGGTATGAACCCCTGAAGCCCACCTTGGCTACCTCACTAGGTACCCAACCGCCTTCATCATCTCGTCTTTGTAACCTTTTTAATGTTGTAATTTGAACATCATTTGGACACTTGATCGCTTTTAATGCCTCCTCGTCAGACAGGTCCAGGTCCACATCCCGTATAATACCGTAGGAAATGTTTACATCCATTGCGCTATAAACCTTCCACTCTTTGGTTTGGAATTCCTGACAGTCCAATAACTTGCCCACACATTCCTCAGTCAGAACTTCAATTTTTAACTTATATGGATTAATATACTTAATATGGTTTATTTCAGTCAATCCCATTCTGTTAAACAGTTTAGCTATAGCAAACTGTTTAGGTAATTTCTCTTTGCTCCAAATAAAAACCTCATTCTTGATTTGTTTCTGTTTCTTTCCTCTATTACTCTCAACTTTAGTCCAGCTTTGTTCATCCTCTTCTCTTTCTCGTTTGGTCGGTTTATCTACTACTACGTGTTCCTCCATCATTTGTACTTCACCGGAGTTCGCTTCATTAATATTATCCAACGAATCACTTTTATTTTCTTCATCTTCTATATTTTGTGACATCCATCCATCTAACTCTTCCGTATCAATATGATCCATGTTTGTTTTTTCTTGACCACGATCATCTGTGGTCATTATTAAGTATAATCCTGCATCACCGATGAGCGCGTCTATATAATTAATTTGCAATTTCTACACCGTAATCGATAGTCGCGTGCGAGCGATCTACACGAGTGCCGTGACAGAACTGCCGTGAAAACTTAGGTGAAGTGAGCGTGGAGTGAGCTGTCAATAGTGTCAATCTCTAGCATTAGGTGGAATGACAGCTCACTCCACGCTCACTTCACCAAATTTTTCATGGTGAGATGGTTACAGAATAGCACTGCTGTTCTTATTTGTTTCCACACTAAGTTGTGTACCTAGTAGATTTAGATATGGGAAAGCCGCGTTAAGGCTTATGCAGACCAGCGCGACACGACGGCGCGACGCGACTCGAACAATACAATTTCTAAGAAAACTTCACGGTATAACAATAGCCGGTGTCGCGTCGCGCTTGTCTGCACGAAGTTTTAACCGGTAAATGACGCAACGGCGGCGTGATGCGACACCGGTAATAGGGATGAATGCCCGGGTAAAAAAAAGAAATTCTAATAAGCCCATCAGTCAGATAAAAAAAAAAAAAATTAGACACGTAATTTTTGCTTGATCATATTAATAACCAATTACTTATATATAACGCATTTTAAGTTGAGGAGTGGGGGTCGCTACGCTACAAGTGAGTATAAAATCTACATACTCGTGACGTCATGGCACATTTTAACTCAATGTATCGCCGTAATCTTTAGATTACGTAAAAAAAATAAAAAATACGTATTCAATTTTTTTTAATAATCTACAAGACGACCTAAAAAAAAATTTTTTTGTCACCGTCCCTATTGTTCTACCGTTAAGTTTTCATAGAAATTGTTCCGCCAGAGTCGCGTCGTGCCGTCGCGTCACGCCTGTCTGCCGGAGTCTTTATTTCTTTTAATTATATTTAAGACACTATTATTTCGTGTAATTTTTGGAATTTAATAAAGAATGTTACTAAGATTTTTTTAAAATTAAATATATAAACGGTGAAAAGTGCGTGCAGACACCTACTATACCTACATCCCTGATTATCCCATCGTGAAATACACGTGTTATATTATAACATTAAAAGATTGTACGCTTACATTACAGATGCAATGTTCACGACTACTGTGCATGGCAATCCTTTGATCATCATTGGTTCATATCGGTACAATCAGGCTTGTATCAGCAAACATAGGATACGATGGCGATGTACCAGGAGATCGATGGGATGCAAATCAGTTCTGATCACAGTAAAAAATGTAATAGTTAGTTTGAAAAATGAACATAACCATTAAACAGTTTTTTTTTATAAACGTTCGATTTTTTTGTAACTAGTAAGAAAATTCGTTTATTGGGATAAATACGACAAAAAAAGCACCTGACAGTAAGCAAAAAACAAAAAAAAAACGTGGCAAAAGGGCCTCAGCCACGCTTCTTAGTCTAAGCGTGTCGCTGACAATCTATATTGAACATAGCTACGAGTTTGGCGCCATCAGAATCAAGGAAGTACTATCCTGACTTAAGACCTTATAAGGTATCTGCTAATGTCTTCGGCACTAAACGATAGTGTAGGTAACGTAGCAAAAGATACGTAGAATCGCGTAGGCGATGCGTAGACCCTGTGTAGGCGATGCGTATACCCCGCGTAGGGGATGCGTAGACTCCGCGTAGGCGATGCGTAGACCCCGCTCAACTGCCTACGGTGTAACGCTCAATGTGAAAGCTATCCATCCATAGTGGAAGGCTGAAGGCGAGAGTAAATTTACAGTTTTTTTTTGTGTATGAACAACCCTTACAAACGCATCCCAACTATAGTGAAAGAAAAGGAGACTATAACATGTTATTGTGTATTTTTTTCAACTGGGGAGTTTGTTGCGCCACTTCTTCCCATCTAAAGCACTAGAAAGTGGTAAAGGGCAGGCGTTTCGGGGGACTGTCTTATGTCATTTTGACGTTCAAAAAGTGCTGATTCTCAGCCTAGTTTGATTATATGACTTTTGATTTGATTTTCAACTAGGTACTATTTTTATTGGTGGCAATACAAATCACTTTCTTCCTGCTTTTTCATCTTTCTTAACGTTCTAGTTTTGTTACAGATTCCGAGCCAGTTTTCAGTACGACAAAGAGTGGCAATGACGTCATTATCTATGGTCCTTATCGGTATAATCGGGTAAATAGATACAAAGGGTCCAAACAAAGATGGCACTGTACTCGGACGGCATTGGGGTGCAAATCAGTTATTGTCACTGTCGACAATGTGATCGTTTCACATAAAAAAGAACATTTACATGTTTAGAAACGGGAAACATAAGGGATCGTCCATTAATCACGTGAGGCTCGAAAGCCCCCCCCCCCCCCCCTTTCGAGTCTTATCAAAACTTTTCATTTTTTATTTTATTATGTTAAGTTATCGATACACATCACGTCTACGGCGTTTCGCTAGCTAATTTAATGTGACCCTATATATTTTATAAGTAAACCAGATAATATGATGTAAGTGATTCAATGTAGAATATGCAAACTATTAATTATTGTAACTATATACAATATGTTACAAAAACCCTGTAATAAAAAAATCGTATTATTATTGAAAAAAAAAAAGTTATTGCTATTTAAAATTCATGTTTTTAGTACCAAAATTATGCCAATTCCATTAAATGTTGGTACATTTTCAATAGGGGTTATGACTAGTGACTAGGAGCAGTTATGACTTGTGAACACCCGCTAAACGACGGCCGCCCGCGCCCAATGTAATGACCTGGTAAAATTCCCCATAGAAAAAAAAAGAGACGATTTTTTTTTTCCAGAACTTCACCACTTAAATAGACTCTCAGTATGATTCTTAACAACATCCTTATCCGCTGTATATTTACAATACATATTTGGAAAATGGCTTTAGCTTTGTGCAGACTAGCGCGACGCGACAGCGCGACGCGACAGCGCGACGCGACACCGGTTATTGTTATACCGTCAAGTTTTCTTAGAAATTGTATTGTTCGAGTCGCCTCGCGCCTTCGCTGTCGCCTTTATTTGGAATATGCTTAGTTTATTAATATTGCAAAAAAGGTAGCTAATATTGGTAGGTATTTCTGTTTACAAAGTGTTTTTTTAATAATTTAAGTTAAATACTAATGATATATTAAACTGTTGTTAGCTGACAGTGATGCGGATGAATACTTCGACGCCTAAGTGTCCTTTTGTATTTATTTGTATAGTTAGTTAGTCTTTTAATTAGTACCTAGTGTAAATAGTTATGTTAAATATTGTAAAAGATATATTAAACAGTTTATTTATAATTAACGTTTTCTTGAATAAAAGATGACACTAAATGACCATCTTCCAGGTGTCCCCTGGTTCACGGCTCCAGCAGACAGGCGCGATGCGACGATGCGATGCGACTCTGGTGGAACAATTTCTATGAAAACTTCACGGAAATTGTTCTACCGCGGTGTCGCGTCGCGCCGCCGCGTTTCGACTTTCTGCGCGAACCTTCACTTGGGAGATTTCAAAAAATGTACCTACGCATAGAATATCTACACTGAGTTATCAGATTAATTTTCTTGCTATAAAGTCAAAGTTACAATGTCAAAGTCAAAATGTCGAAGTCAAAATGTCAAAGTCTAACCATGTATTTCAATGGAATCATTAGAGATACCTTAGAATGAAGTGCTCTCATACTTTACACGAAAAAGTATGTAATTACCACTCACATAATTTTCTATTTCAGTTACTCAGGATCTAATCTTTGGTCTGACGAGGAACGGCAATCCTGTGTTGGTTCTAGGTACCTATCGGTATAACCTGGCCCGGAGGTGCAAGAATACCAAGATGGTATGGTCATGTACCCGCAGACGACTCGGTTGTAAATGTATGGTCATAACTGTCAAAGATGAAATTGTTAAGCAACAACACGACCATAATCATTAAATTATGTTTTTTTAAATGTTATTTCAACCGACTCCAAGAAAACAAGGAGGTTCTGAATTCAACTAGTACCAAATCCTTGCTCTGATGTTCTAGAAGATGAGTTAAAATTGCCGCGCCTTCATAAAACTGGGCCAATGTGGCATTATTGTGACGGCTGTGACGAATCACACGCTCTCCCTCCAAGATGTGAGAAGACCACGGATGGCACATATGTACAAGTTCACGAAGCTAAGAAATATATATAAATAATAAAGATATATGAAGATATAATTAAGATATTTGATATTAGTTTAGAAAACGGTACTAATACAGCACACGTATTGGTTTAGATTTGAGGATTGACCGTTTAATTGTACCGAAAGTTGTTCTCACAATTATGTAAGTTCAAAGTTGTGAAGTTAAACATTTAGTATATTACAATTTCTTTTACTCACAATTTTATGAGTGCAAAAATGATCTCTCTTTCAGTTTTATTGCATCGAAGTATTGAATAAATTAAAAAACCTAGGTATTTACATGAAATTGATTGTTTTGCTTTATTTGCGAGTTGGTGGAGAAGCAAAATCATCATTCTCATGCCCTTATCCCAAAATATTTGGGGTCGGCGTAACATGTCCTTTTTTTTTCATAGGTACCATCAAAGAAGTTCATATCTAACCAGTTTCAAAACAAAATCCCGTGAACAAGATGACCACATCTGTTGCCAGCCCGGTGCTATAGCCGCCGATCACTGCAAGCAAGAATAGTCCTTACGGTGGTTAGATATGAACTTCTTCGATGGTACTTCTCTATTAGTCATCCTCTTTCTAGCCATATCATCTTTCGCACAGTTCCATCCATCGTTTCTCTGGTCTTCCTCTACTCTTTCTCCCCTTTGGCCATCCACATTCATACTCCTCACGACAATTTCCTCATTCCTTGGTGGCGAAGCAGAATAACTTCCAATATTAATTCTTTTATTTAATGTATTTTATTGGTACTTAAAATTCATTCTTCAATTAACAGGTACACCATACGAAGTAGTGAGTTTGAACGGGAAAACAGTTATCCTCTACCAGAACTATACCTTTTCCAAGCAAGGTCCTTCGTTTCGTTACCAGTCCTGCTCCAAGAAAGGGAAGAATTGTCGCGCCAAGCTCACTCTGAACGTGGATGGGACGATAAAAAGTGCGGTGACAGAACATAATCATCTTCCTCCGAAAATCATTCAAACTTCTGATGGAAAGTACCTTAGAATATAGATATAGAGATGAGATTCAGCCAACTTCCTCGGCAGGAGCCAGGGAAGAAGGCAGAGAAGTGGGAAGCGCGCGAGTATGTAAACATTTCACTTCTCATTCTTCTGCTACTGCACTCGTGCTGCCCGGCGCTCCCCAAATTAGCTGGAACAACGAGAAAAAATAAACAAAAATCTTATAATAAAAAAACGTAATGCAGTGCCCGTATTGTGTTTAGGTACCTAGATGTTTTTTTTTTTTTGTAAAAGATAATAATTTTTTAAGTGTTAATAAAATTTTGTGAGTTTTGTGGCAATTATTTTTTCAATAAAAATACCTATACGTTATATGAGCAGATACTCTGATGAGAAGTAGGTACTTATGTTAGAGAGCCTGGATAGAATCTTACTGACAGATACATTCAAGTGTCGATCAGGGTTTATATGGTATTAATATCTGCTAGATGACGTATCCGGATCTTTTGTGGAGGTGAGGAAACTGACCATAAACGTAACACGGAGTTTATTTCTCTGTGAATTTTCATATATAGTAATAATTTGTATTTTCTTGTACCCTAAGTTGTTAAATGGTATTTCTTGAAACTTATTTTAAGATTCCAATGCTATTAAATGGTGAAAGTTAAATGTATTATTTATAAATGAAAATATATTTTTTCATGTAATATTTATTCATTGAAAACCAAGACTTAAAAAAAAATGCAAATATTCGTACCTAACCATTGGTATGGTGTTTGTATGTAGCCAATAATCCAAAAGTAATTATTTATCAATAGTTATACATAGTAGAAACGTACACCTCATTTTTCGAGGGTAGAAGATGTTATTTTCACGTGCTGAGTCGTTTTATTGCGTCTACTTCGTGAATGGTAAAGTTTTGGTCAGAAAAAAGAAGATTATAAGTAAAGATACGTCATCCACCTGTAATTTTTTTTTACAGATTTTGATTCCGAGCTCATATTCAGCACAACAAAATGGGGCAACCTGTGTCTCAACATAGGGCCGTATCGCTTCAATCGAGGTTGTCTCATTAATAAAAAGAACAAAATACGGTGGCGTTGCATCCGGAGAGCTACAGGATGTAAATCAGTTGTATTTACCGTTAATGGTGTTATAGTTGAAATTAAAAACAGGCATAACCATTAAAAAAATCTTTTTTTAACGCTTGATGTTGGTATGTAAAAGCGGTTATGATTAGTAAGCTGAAAAATATTTTATCTGTTACTAATTTACGTTTTATTTTAAACACAACCCTAAAGTACAGTATGATGCCTTATTTTTACGGGTAACTAGGCTACCGTTTTCGGTGTTCAAACCGATAAATATCCATTACTTCCTTGGCTTCTAAAACACAGTTTGTACTCCATCACATTGTATTTTTCCATCACGTTAATAAATATTTTATGTTATATTTATGTTTTACTGCTTTACTATGCTTAATTATTTACTTTGAGGATTTTTTAGGAATACCGACGGTAGCCTTTTACACGGCAAATTACCGAAAATAATATGCTGATACTGAGCTGCCAATTGCAAAAAAACATAAGAAAATAATTTCTTGGACTCAAGACTTTTTAAGCGTAACCCCCTTAAAAAAGACAATTCTATTTCAGTAAAATGGATGAAGAAAAGGAATGGAAAAGAACTGGCGATGGTGAACGGTTACACTTTCTATTGCCACAAGAACAACGCCAAGACAAAGATATGGACTTGCACGAATGGATGGCTCTGTAAGGCTAGACTGATCACCTGCAGTGAACCTGAACCCTTGAAACGGAACGTGATAACAGCTAAGCTGGAGCACAGGCATCCACCGCCAACGTTCATGATTGTTGATGGATTTTATGTTAGGATATAGGCACGGCAGCTTGGTAGCCGAAAGGTGGATTGAGGACTTCGTTAGGGTCGCTTGAATTCGCTGGGAGTGGGCAATGCAGGAACAGTCGTTGTCGCGTTGCTCGGGAGAGGCCTATGCCCAGCGGTGGACGTCTTTCGGCTGGAATGGTAATGATAATTATGGTTTATCTTATACCGAATAGCATGCCCTAATGTAATTTTATTGATTTAAAAGAGTGTCCGTGGAGTGTCCTGCCCGTTCTTCTGCATAGGTACCTACTACACTTTGGAATGGGCAACTAGCTTCATATTTCTGACTGGCCGATTCCTTGACAGTTCAAAAATGCCTGTAAATGGTTTAATTGAAATAAATGTTTTGAGTTTGAGTTTGAATGCTTGAATAAGTATCCTCTGTGTTTGAGAACTAAGTATTGTTTTGACTATACTTATATGGATGTGCTTAGCAACATGTAAAATAATATTTTTCCAAATACATATGGTGGTTGTGAAAACACTTTACTTTATTATAGGTAGCAATAACTGAGGCCTAAAAGTCAGAAAAAAGAAAGAACTTACTTGGGATGCTTATAAACAGTAAAAGTAATTACATTACTTTGATGCTAAAACCTCACATTTTATGGTGCTTTATGATATTACCAATGTTAAAACATTGAGATCGATTTGTGATTTTACAACAAATAAAAATATATTTTCTAATATATTTGTTATCTTTTCTAGTTCCCATGATTCAATCAAGGTTTATGCATAATGTTTCACTGTGAAAACGAGTTGTAATAGACGAAAATGGTTGTGGTGTATATTCTCTTAATCCATATGCATTTGGGGTGGCCGCGGTTAACATAGAACTGGCGGATATATTATTCCTGCCGAATAACACTTTTTTTAAAACAAAGTTTTCTTTTTTAGTGAGATACGTAAAGAAAGGTGACGGAAACGACCTTGCCATTGTGAATCGCTACGCCTTCTACTGTCACAGACGTAAGAATCACAACACCTGGAATTGTACCTCCGGAAAAAGCTGCAAAGCAAAGCTGGTCATCACAAAGGATGTGAGACCTTCAGATCGTAAGGTCATATCGTCAATGCTGGAACATACTCATGCTCCTCCAGTATTTATGATTTGTAACGGGGTGTATAGGAAGCTGATTTAACGTTAATTATTGTCTTGTTAGTAGTCTTGTGCTTAGTACTGACCAAGTACTTAGGGCCCTCAAATCTTTAGATCGTACTAAAGGACCCAAAACAGGACGTACAAAATTATCGGCCCATCTATATATCTATATATTGTCCGCCTTGTCAAAACTTTTCGAGAAAGGCTCCTTCACAATCAGTTGTATCCGATTGTCAATGAGTAAATACTACAGCAACAGTACGATTTCGTACAAAGAAGTTCCGTACATTGCGGACGGCAAATCGGATGCATCGCCCACGGTCATCAGTGATGAGACTGTAGGACTGTAGGAGACTGTCGTGGTTTCTTAAATGCAAAAAACCTCCACAAGCGCGAGATTTGCAGTCTCAGGGAATATTTCCTTCAAACTGACCGGTGTGGATGAACTGAGATGTGGTCACAGTGGGCAAGGGCCTCACCCCGCTCTCCTTGGGGAAAGATAACTGGCACAAACCTGCAGTACTTGGTACTAAAGATTGTAAGGAAATATGACAAGTCAAAGAGCTTCACGGATGCTTTTTTGCGGGTCCTCCATGGGCCTGATGTAGACTTTTAGCGAAAAGCTTTTCGGGTCCAAGCTACCAGTGGTTGCAGAGACAGGAACCTCCTCACAGTGCGAGCCGTATCGAGGAGTACCGCTTTCTGAATCAAGCCTTTGATCCAACCGCCTAACGAGAGCCTCGAGAGATGTTGGTCGAGGCTTTCATTTCAGCCATCAGGCCACTGGCCGTTACGACAATCGGCACAATGATAGCCGAGCTCACATTCTACATGTTAACAACCTCGTGTGCTAATCGAGTTATTTTATTTGTTTCTCTTTCTCAGCTTTCACGAGGTTCTCGTCATGTGGAATGGTAACATCGACTTGATCTATCACCACTATATCAGTCTTATTGGTTACAATAGTCCTGTCAGTAATGATAGACCGATCCCAGTACAAAGTGACATGGTCATTTTTGACAACTGGGCCAGACACATATATGTAATACGGTATCTCTGAGTCCACAAGTTATTTCATAGATATATTTTTTAGTTATATCATAGATATATATCCGACTTTTACTTTTACTTTATCAATATTGTCTATGTTTTTTGTGTATCTGTGGAAAACGTTTTGGTTGCACATTTGTATTATCCTTTATCTTTTTTGTAAATTGGTAGGTAGTTCTTACGCCTAAATAAAATAAAAATACTTTAATAGTTTTTTCTTCTTTAATTTTTCATGAGCGAAACTTTGAGAATCTGTTGATCTTGAACATCTGATTGGTCGAGATTCCATCTAATAAAAAATATTTACAGCTGACCCGAAAAAACGTTGCCTTGTCCAAATTTCCATTTCCTAATGCCATAGATAAGGGCGATACTTTTATAATTTTTCGTCATGTGTGTCGTTTTCACAGTTTTCGAGGGTGCTAAAGCCGTTTGTGTAATCTACATGGTCCTCATTAGACTTGACCAAGATTATGTCTGGACTTTAAAAGAGACTGACCTCTGAGTTTGTTTCGGCCTTTCTCCTCAGAGTAGTCGGATAGGAAACGCCGAACTGTTCTAGCAATATTTTTTTTTTAATTGCCCTGTAATAGTGAGAGTCCTATATCCTATTTACAGAATAAACAATTTCATTTAATTTCATTCATTAAAATCTGTTCAGCCGTTTAGTAGTTACGATGAACATACGGACGTACATACATACATAAAGGTCAAACACATAACCCTCCTTATTTGGCTTCGCTGCAGTCGGGTAGAAAAAGTTGCTTCGGAAGCTTGAAAAGTAATTAAATTACTTTTGATGGTAAAACCAGACGTTTATGTAGCTTTATGATATTATAATATACCTAGGTTAAAAATGAGACTAATTTTGTGATTTCACATCGAATAAGCAAATATATTTTCTCATTTGATATTTTTTTGAAGTGAAAACTTTTTTAGTCGCATTAAGAGCGTTTATTCTGAAAGTTGGCAACGTCGTAAATAGCTGTCAAATATTTACCTGTTTTGATTAATTTGGAAATAATACTGTATGAAAATAAGAAATGTGGCTAACTAAGTTACTAGAATATTGATTATGTTATGCAATTGTAACATTGAATTTGATGTTGTACCCGTTTTAGGCGTAAAAAAAGCATTTGGAACTTTCCAAATGCTTTTTGTACGCCTAAAACTAAATATTCGGTGTTACAATATTAATTATTGCATATCATAATCAATATTCTAGTAACTTAGTTAGCCACATTTCTTATTTCCATACAGTATTATTTCCAAAATAATCAAAACAGGTAAATATTTGACAGCTATTTACGACGTTGCCAACTTTCAGAATAAACGCTCTTAAGTCACGTCACCACCGTCGTATTGCTGTGACCTCAAATATAGATGACGCTAATACTAATTTTAAGTTGTCACTTCTGTCTGCCGTCCACATGACTGGTTATGTTCCTTTTTCCATTATTATCGTGATTTTGAGTTCTTAGGCATATATCAAAATTGAAATGCTTCTGGTGTTCATGCTTGTAATCGTTCTTTATCTAAATCCTGTGGGGTCTTTGGAATAACTGATATTCCTGCCAAATAATAAAAATAATACCAAATAATACTTGTTCTTTAACAAAGTTTTCTTTCACAGTGAGATACGTAAAGAAAATTGACGGAAAGGAGCTTGCCATTCTGAATCACTACACCTACTATTGTCATAGACGTAATATGAATAACAACAGCTGGAGTTGTTCCTCCGGGAAAAACTGCAGAGCAAGGCTGGTCATCACAAAGGGTCTAACTCCTTCAGAACGTAGGGTAATATCGTCAAGACTAGAACATAACCATGCTCCTCCAGCATATATCATTTGTAAAGGGGTATTTAGGAAGCTGTCTTAATGTTACCTACTCGTATATTTAAGTTTCTTTTTTTTTTCTTGTAATTATCTTGAACATCTGATTGGGCGAGATTCCCGAGATTCAATAAAATTTATTTATGACTTGTTGACCCGACCTTGTCCTGTCTCAATAAATTTAAGAATTAAAAAACACTTTCTGATTTTCTCAAATTTTCCAATTTTCTGAGTTACTTTGCTTTCCCGATTCAGATGTTTACGAACATTAAAATAAAATACATCCAAATCGGGCTGTTATCAAGTGAGGCGCTTACTAACGAACAACATTTAATTTGTATTTGTATAGATTAAGATTCAACGATTGGTATTAAATTAATTTCTAAGAAATAGTATTTTATTTGTTTCTACTAACACTAACCTCAAAAAAAAACTATTGGCTTCATTTTGGTTAATATATTTAAGATTTACCTGCAACACATAATAACCCTGCATGTTATCCGTAAACGCTATGCATGCATGAGAAGCATGAAAGTAACGCAGCATGTTATGACCATACATACATTACAAATACACTACTAACAGTACTAACACTATAATCGATTCTTGCAGTAAAATTCGTGAAGAGAGTGAACGGGAAAGAAGTGGCGTTAGTGAACGGCTATACTTACTACTGTCGCAAGCAGAGTTTGAAGAAGACTACAAAGGTCTGGAACTGTACCTTTGGAGGGACTTGTCATGCCAGGATGGAGATCACCAATCACGTCAAGCCATCTTGTCGCATCGTACTGTCCGCTAAACTAGAACACAAACATGAACCCTCCGAGTATTGTATCAGTAATGGGTTCTATGTTAAATTGTAATTTGTAGGGTAGTTAAGATATGACTGGCGTTTCGAATAAAGGAGCACATTTACTACGTCATTAAGTACGTTTAAGTCATTGCACTGTAAGTCTTACCTAATCGAAATAAAGCATTAATTAGAATGATGCCGTGAGTTAGTACAAATTAGAATGAATGCTGTGAGTTGTATTAAAAATATCGTGAATGTGTTCCTTTAGTAGTATTTGAGCTACGATTCCGTAAGTGACGGCAGATCGCAGACAGCAGCTGCACTGCCGCTCAACCGCAAGGGCTGATCATAGCGACACTACTGTTCTCATGGATATCTATGAAAATCATTTCGTAGATGGCGACCCTAGTATTTCAGCTCAAAGATTACTTATTCTATATGCTTTAGACAGAGATGTTAGATTATAAAAGATAAGGCACTCGTGCGCTTCACTTTTTACCATGTTCAAGATTGAAAGCTTATGTGTTATGGTCTGTACGACCGCATATGCCGCTGAAAAACCTGCTTATTCCAATGCTCCGCTATGTCCTTTGCCCTGATATGGTGTTATTACACATAAAAAGAGTGACGTGGCTACACAGAATAAATTCCAAAAAAAGGCGAACGTGGCAAAATTGCGAGGCGACGCGAGTGTCAGTTTTATAGAGTAACTTAACTTCTGTTAAGTAGTTGTGAGTTTATCTCTGTAGTAAGCAGTTGTCTTAAACTTTTGTCAAGCAAGCTCTCCCGGGTGTAAAATAGCTACGAGAGCTATCTAGTACTTCTTTAAGGGCCGAACCAGAAGAGCGCTATCCATTTAATTTAGCATCGCTCAAATTGTGGCAAGTTTAATACTCTTGTGTTTGAACCGGCTCATTAAAACGATATCATTGAAGGCAACGCAATTAAATGAATTTTCGGCGACTCAATTTGAGCGAAATTGAGCAAATCTGGCTTATGCCTAAATCTGTCTACAGGTCATTAGGCGTTTTAATTTCTAGTGACTCATATGATCCTTTATTAATGTATATTTAATCAACAAGTAACATAGACTCAATAAGTTAGTAACGATATTTCCTAATAGCTATGCTAGTAAACTTAATCTACACAATTAACACTGCCATAAGTTATGAGAATCCCTGCTGCAAGCTCAACACCGATGTGGAAAGCTTGCAGCAGCGTTTCACGCACGAGCAGTCCAGTCTGCTCGCGATACACTGCAGTAATAATCTTGGAACTGGCCGGCCGCACCAGTGCGCATCTTTTTCGTCTCGTGAAGTAGAAGCAATCGACATGATCTTCAGCAAACATCCCTGATGGGCTGCAGAAGCGCAGTTCCTTCGTCTGTTAATTCTGAAATGGACCACATTCCTAGGTATGCGTATATTTATTAGTGGAAAACCAGATGTTCTCTATTTATAAGTATAGAGGAAAATAAAGTTCTAGTCGTATTTTTAAACTAGTTTAGCTAAATTCAAGTACTGTAGTTAAATGTTTGCAAAAATCTATTATAATTACACGTAGGGTTCAAAATCTAGTTACCCTAGTCATTAAAAAACCTATTTTAGCTAAATTCAAGTACAATGTATGTTAAATGTTTGGAATAAACAATTTTACTTACACGTAGAGTTCAAAATCTTAGTCATATTTTAAAACTAATATAGCTCTATGTATTAAATTAAAATGTATTGTATGTTAAATATTTGCAAAAATCTATTTTACTTACATGTAGAGTACAGAATTTAGTCATATCTATGAACAATTTTAGCGATATAAAGTACAATCATGTATCCTAATAATAATAATACCAGCCTATTATTATCCCACTGCAGGGCAAAGGCCTCTTCTCATACAGAGCAGGCACGAGCATTGATCACCACGCTTGCTCAAGACGGGTTGGCGATTTCAGACTTATATTAACTATAAGTCCAGGTTTCCTCACTATGTTTTTCCTTCATCGAATTCAGTAATATCCAAGATAAACTCAGAAAGTACATATGAATTCACATTGGTACTTTCTGCACATTGTACGACATGTGTATGATCTAAAATATTTCTATTTTACCTAAACGTAGAGTTCAAAATTGACTCACATTTTGAACTAATTTTATGCAGTACCTATGTTAGATTAAACGAAGGATATGGAGTGTAGTACGTACTTATGAAAATGATCAAGTTTCACTATGGGACCAACTCTGAAATATGATGAAAAAATCTGCCGTAGGTACCTACCATCCAAAACTGAAAACACAACTTTTTTTTTTTCATATTTCAGAGATGGTCTCTTAGGCAGTTGTCCCACCGCCGGAGAGGAAGCGACTAACTATCGGCTATTTTCTCGCTCAAGAAACGTACAATAGATATACATTCCGTGTAAACAAAAGAAATGCATAACGTCGCCTTAGAGTGAAAGGGTCGGGAATGCAACTTTGACCTTTTATTTTATTACATTTTTGGAAAAAAAAAACTCGCAACACACGCAATTTTGTGGTGGCATCTATATCGTCACATGCGACCTACGCATCATACTGATGTCACGCAAAATCCTGAATCGCGTAATCAGATTTTACCGCGCGATCAGCATATAATATAACTTCCCAGTTGCCCACCAGTTTTTCGCATATAAGAGGTTTTCACTCGAAAACTACGATAAATCAATAGTTGATCGCTGACTGGTCACACCGCCGGCCCGCCGCCGCCGGCGAGGATTCGCTCTACTAGTTTGTCGCTGAGCGACAAGCTATCAAAGAGAGTACTCGCTCAGAGACGCTCGGTTGGAGGGCAGAACACTCACTGAGAGACTTGCGCTTGGTATATATTATATACTAAGCGCGATATTGGTATATACGCATAGTGGCGCGTAATTGCTCGTCGCCGTCGCGCACTCGTTGCTCGCCAACTCGTTTTCAGTTGCTAGCTCTACTCGCTACTCGTTAATCGCCAGCGGTGGGACAACTGCCTTACTCGTTGTTAACTTTCACAAGAAGTGTCACCTGTCCCACTGCCGGCGATTAACGAGAAGCGAACAGACCTAGCAACTAAAAACGAGTTGGCGAGCAACGAGCAACATTTAGAGGTATGAGGAACAGGGTGTAAAGTTCACTCATCCTCTTTTGAAAAGGGAGGCTCCTCCGACTAGACGGTTGTCGTGTCTGACGGGCACCTGCCCAACGATTCATATCGGGGAAGTTATATATGTTCGCGCGGTAAACTCTAATTGCGTGCTGCAGGATTTGTGTGACGTCAGGATTTTGTGTGATGTCAAGTCTTTGATGCGTAGTTCGCATGTGGCGATGTAAATGCCGGCACAAACAAATGCGCGATGGCGACGAGCGATTACTTGCCGGTATGCGTATGCTTATGTACTAAGCGTGAGTTTCTCAGTGAGTGGTCTGCCCGCCAAGCGAGCGTCGCTGAACGAGCTCTCTTTGATAGCTCTTGTCGCTGCGACAAACGCGTATTCGCCGGTGGTGTGAACAGTCAGCAATCAACTATTAATATATGTATCTCTTTTACTTACACGGGACCTGCAATCTTTTATATGTTTCTTGAGCGAGAAAATCGTTTGTAGCTAGTCGCTTCCTCGTCGGTGATGGGACAGATGTCTTAAAGTGTGTTCCTTGTTTAACCGAACACATTGTTTATTAAAGTACATTGTTTGTTTAATGGCAGGAGCAGTGGCGGCCCAGTGGTAACTGCCACGATTTACGAGTTGTGGGTTGCGTGTTCGAACCCACCTAAGCGCTTTACTTTGTGTACCTAAATTTTATTATTTTATCACCACTACTCTCAAAACGGCGAAGGAAAACATCGTGAGGAAACCAGCATGTCCTAGAGTCAAAAAATTCGAAGACATGTGGCATCTACCAACTCGCACTGGGCCCGCGTGGTGGATTACGGCCCACTGCCTCTCACAGAGAGGAGGCCTGTGTCCCAGCAGTGGGAACATTGTAGGCTGATTATATAGATGTATCTTAATTGTATGCAAAATAATATTTTAATGATCTCACATTTGTATTTTATAGTGTGTTGTGTTCGTGTGCGTGTTTTATGGATAACAAATAAATATTTGAAAAAAGGCACAAAATGATATTTTAATTTTGCACAAAATAGATAGAAGAACTGCCAAAGTTAAGTGGCAGTGGGCAAGCCACATTGCTCGCGGACCGGATGGCCGATGAGCTAAAAGGTTCTGGTCCAATGGCCTTGTGGTTGTGAAGACTGCAGAAATCCGCTGGATGCAAGAAGCACGGAATCGGTCGAAGTGGCGGTGGTTGGGGAAGCGAATGTCCAGCAGTGGACGTCTTTTGGTTGATATGATGATAATGGTGATGGATAGATACCCAGTAATAAGTTTTTAAGTACCGTGATAATATACCACCGTTTAATAGAGTTGATTCACTTCGATTGAAAGGCTCAGATTTAAAAGGGTGTATGTCCGTATGTGTATATAGTTGTTTTTCCTATTCACTAAAATGTAATCTTTGTTTCAGTATACGTTCCAGTGAGATGGGCGAACAAAATGGACGGCAAGGAACTTGCTATTGTAGATGGATATACCTTCATTTGCCGCAAAAAAAAACCTCGCGAGAATTGGATTTGGGAGTGCAGTTTGGGCAAGTCCTGCAAAGCGAAGCTGGTAACGACACGTCATATGATACCTGTGGAGAGATACGTGATATCGGCCACATTGAATCACTCGCATCCACCTCCAGCATTGAAATATCAGCTACGATGAATATATAATTATGTGATCTGTTGAAAACGCAAGCAAATGGATGAGAACACGTACCTGTGGAGGCTAATTTTTGGTGCCACTTAAAAATTGAGTGCTTTGGTTTGATTAATTAAAAAATTAAACCCGAAATTCTAATTATAAAGCACCATTAAAAAAAAAAAAGATAAATTGGGTTAGTTTTTTTAACCTCAATTTTTGTCTATGGATTTTCAATAGGGATGATGATTGGGTACAAAAACGGAATTCTATTTAGTCCGTCAGTCAGATAATAAAAAAAATATTAGACAGGGATATTTTGCGTTATCATATTTAAAAAATACTTAGATAAAACGCATTAAGGTTCCGTACGTCACAACTCAGTATAAAATCTACCAAGGCGTGTCGTCATGCCACATTTCAACTCAATGTATCGCCGTAATCTATTGATTACGTAAAAAAAAAAAAAACTTCCCCAATATTTTTTAACGATCTAACTGACACACAAAAAAAAATTCTCACCATCCCTATTACACTTTGGTAATCAAACAATAGGTAATTGTTGGAAAAAGTGGTGAGATATAAAGTTGAAACCTTAAATACAGATGAATATGTTACTAATTCCCTTTAATAAGCGTTTGCGTAAGAATTTAACCTAAACAAAAGGGTTGTTTAGGTTAAATTCTTACGCAAACGCTGTTTACGCTTTCATCAGATACTTTTGGAACAGACATTAACTTGTTTGTTTCAAATTGTAGAATAGATAATTTAGGAATAGGAGAAAAATAAAGAAAATGTTCTTCGGTGTTTGTTCGAGTTTTTGACAAAATTAAAGTCATGTCATTATCTAAATTCTAAGTTCTTCCTGCATTTTATTGTGTGAATAAACTATGATTTTTCATTGTAGCCTGTGTTTTATTCTACTCTTTCCATGCCATTATCACCTACTTAATCTCTATATTAAATGTGAATATTAAAACGAAAATTTATTCGCTGTCCTTTAACCATCTTTTCCGAAGGAACCTTACCTACGAGAAACTCTATTAAGAGTAAGGTAAGTCTGACCTGTAAATTGCAAAAACGTATAGATTTTTTTTCTGGGCCCGGTTCTATTTCAATTCTATCTGATATTAATACATATACTTACAAGTTGTAGGTCGTAAGTTTGAACCCTAACAGGCACTTTACTTTGTGTAAATTATTTCATCACCACTGCTCTCAAAACGGTGAAAGAAACACCATGAGGAAACCACCATGTCCTTGAACCAAAAATTCAAAGACATGTGAAATCCACCATCCCGCACTGGGCCCGCGTGGTAAATGACTCTCTCTCACAGAGAGGAGGCCTGTGTCCCAGCAGTGGGAACATTATAGGCCAGTTACGATTTCAATGCTATCTGATACTAATAAAACACGCCTTCCATTTCAGTAACCTGGGTAAGAAAACAAAATGGAAAGGACGTTGCCATCTTGAATGGATACACATTCTATTGCCATACTCACAACACGAAGACCAACAGTTGGATTTGCACCCACGGCTGCAAATCCAGAGTGGTCATCACCAATGACGTTGACACTGCTGATCGACAGGTCGTGTCAATGAAAATTCAACACAACCATGCTCCACCAGCTTTTGTCATTAGAGATGGCGTTTTTTTTAAAGGACGCAAATGGTGATAATTTTACTAACGTATTGTTTATATTTATTTTTTATTTTATAACTTATCATCACGGCTGTTACCGCCGAAGAATTAGGCAAAGGTACTATCGAAGAACTTCATATCTAAGTTTGAAAACAAAATCTCGTGAACACGATGACCATATCTGTTACTGCCCCGGTTCTATAGCCGTCGAGCGCTGCAAGCAGAAATAGTCCTTACGGTGTATAGATATGAAGGTCTTCAATGGTGCCTATAGAATATGTCGCGAAAATTCGCAATTTTTCTTTAGTTTTTATTACGCATAATATTGTTGAGTTGAAATAATAATTAGTGTTATAAAAGTTGGGTGCCTATTAGTGTTATTCTAACTAATCCACTTCTTAACTAATCTAATTCAATAATGTATTATTTTATAGTTTATTAAATCGTAGTACCTACCTAGACTGATTTGTGTAAAGTGATGTTTTTTTGACAAAAACCCTCGTTTTGGCAGCTTTGGTCAGTAAAAAACCAGATTTTACCCACTTAAACAAAGGAGGGGTTTATGCATTCGGCGAGTTTGTATTTGCGGCAAAAGGGATTTTCTCCGGTTTTCGAATTCAGCCTATAATGTTGAAAATACACAACAAAACAGATACACAATTACAAGCACGGATAAAAAACAGCGACGAACGAAGATGACGAGAAGAAGAAGATGCTCATCAAGTAGGTAGAAAGTCTTAGCAAGAGAAAATAAAGATTGATCAGTACAGTATTACGTTTATTTTCAGTAAGTTGGGTGACAAAAGGCAACGGAAAGGTAGTAGCGGTAGTGAATGGTTACACATTCTATTGCCGCAGATATCATGCGATCAAAAGTACCTGGAGCTGTACCCAGGCTGGAAAGTGCAGAGCAAGGTTGTTGGTGACTAGTGAACATTTGGTATCGGAGCGTACTGTAGTGTCGGCTAGACTCGACCACAACCACCCACCACCGTCATTTGTTATCTGCGATGGATTCTATGTAAAGACTTGATATATCTGTAAACTCGTTGTAGTGTCGGCTAGACTCGACCACAACCACCCACCACCGTCATTTGTTATCTGCGATGGATTCTATGTAAAGACTTGATATATCTGTAAACTCGTTGTAGTGTCGGCTAGACTCGACCACAACCACCCACCACCGTCATTTGTTATCTGCGATGGATTCTATGTAAAGACTTGATATATCTGTGAACTCGTTGTAGGGTCGGCTAGACTCGACCACAACCTCCCACCACCGTCATTTGTTATCTGCGATGGATTCTATGTAAAGACTTGATATATCTGTAAACTCGTTGTAGTGTCGGCTAGACTCGACCACAACCACCCACCACCGTCATTTGTTATCTGCGATGGATTCTATATAAAGACTTGATATATCTGTAAACTCGTTTTTAGAAAGATAACTGGAAGGTTGACTGGTAGAAAATGTCTATGGCATAAGTCCGCCTCCGTATATTTGTGTTAGTGCTGTGCGACCTGAATTGTACTTTATTGTGTCGAAGCAAGAGTTTGTTTTTTATTTAAATGGTTTTGCGGAGTGTCCCATAGGTATGCTATCGTGAAATAGGTCATGGGATGGGTGTGTTATTTCATAAATAAATATAAATTTTATTAGCTTTCAGGATATTTTTGTTACCTGAACTGCGTTTTATTTGTTTAGTTCTATTAAAGATATCTATGCGTCCAAGAGAAAGTGTATTTTTTTATGTTTTGAATACTATGCATCGCTCGTTTGATACCATACATTCCGCTTGTTAATATGTTTTAACTGCCCTGTAATGTACTATCGAAGAACTTCATGTCTAAGTAGGTTGAAAACCAAAATCCTGTGAACACGATGACCACTTCTGTTCTATGTTGTTGTTCTATGTTGTGGGGTTTGGTTTCCGCACTTAGTCCTACAGTGGACCATTGTGCGTGGGCCATAGCGGCCGATTGGTGGTTACTCCAACCAGCCCACCTCCCTCCAGAAGTTTATCAAGTCTCCTGGTCTGTTCAGAACATCTGTGAACGATCTGGGTGTCCCGAGGGTATGTGCTCTAATCTGGGTGACGCCTGTGCATTCAAAAAGCACGTGCGTGACGGTCTCCTCAGCCTCCATGCACGCCCTGCACAGAGGACTGTCCGTTATGCCTATTGTGTGAAAGTGTTTGTTCAGCGAGCAGTGGCCCGTGATGGTACCCGTCACCAGGCGCAGGCCGTTCCTATCCAGGCGTAGTAAACGCCGGGTTAGCCTGGTATCCAAGGATGGCATGGCTTCCTTGGACTGCCTGCAGCCCGGTGTCGAGGTCCACCAGTGCTCGGCTTGAGTGTGGGTGAACTCCTGTAGCCACCTGCGTATCTGGTTGAAGGGAATGGGTACGATGGGCTCGGGTCCACAGACTGCCGTGCTGGATCCTCGTCTGGCAAGCTCGTCAGCTGCATCGTTACCCAGCGAACCGCTGTGTCCTTTTATCCATTGCAGTGTCACCGTGTTGCGGCTAGATATCGTTATTTGTTCTAGTGCATTGTGACATTCTAGTGTTAGCTTTGAGGTAATATGTTTTTTCCGTAAGGATTGAAGAACTGAGGCGCTGTCGGAGAGTATGCGTATGTGTGTGTCCGTAACTCTCCTAGCTTTTAGGGCGTGGGCCGCTTGTATGATGCCCACACACTCCGCCTGATAGACGGTGTTGAACATTCCCAGCGGGCTGGATATCTTTATGTTAAAGTCGTGTGAGAAGACTCCAACCCCAGTTCCGGAGTCGGTCTTCGATCCGTCTGTGTATATTCTCATCTCTTTCGAGCCTGAGTAGTCACACTGTTCTTCTGTAAGTATTATGTTGTAGTGCCTATGAAAGTGGTGTGTTTTCGGGGCTTTATCACAGGGTGATGCCATCATTGGTCGTCGTTTGATCGCATCTTCCTTTATACGTGTGTGCTTAACTCTAGAGTCTTTGTTTAGGGTTCCTGATACATGGAGCCTAAAGGCGGCTAGAGTCGCCTCCTCCCGCACGATGAGGTGCAGAGGAGGCAGTCCGAGCATTGCCTGTAGGGCGGCAGTGGGTGTGGTTCTCATACTGCCAGTGATTGCAACACATGCAAACCGCTGCAGTTTTTCTAGGTTCCTTTGGGCTGTGCTCAGGTCTGTCCTGGGCCACCAGACCAGTGAGCCGTATGTGATGATTGGTCGGATGATTGTGGTATATAGCCAGTAGGTGACCCTGGGGCTAATTCCCCAGTTCCTGCCAAGCAGCCGCTTGCACTGCCACAGGGATATGCTGGCTTTTGTAATAATATGGTTGGTGTGTTTTGCCCAGTTCAGCTGTTTGTCTAAAAAGATGCCCAGGTATTTAGTTTCAGTTGATAGGCTTAGGGTTGTCCCGAAGAATCGTGGTAGCTGTAGTGTTGTCAGTTTCCTCTTCTTTGTGAAGAGAATCATTTCGGTTTTTGTAGGGTTCACTGAGAGTTGGTGCCTGTTGCACCATTCCTCTACTGTTTTTAGGGCTTGACGCATGAGATTGCATAGGGTGTTTTCGTGGGTGCCGTTTATTATGATGGTTATGTCATCGGCGTAGCCTACAGTGAAGTAACCTTTGTCGTTGAGTGTTTTAATGAGGCTGTCTACTACAAGGTTCCACAGGAGCGGCGAGAGGACGCCCCCTTGCGGGCAGCCCTTCGCAACGATGGCCCTCGTAGTATCATTTACTGTGACTTGTACGGCTCTCAGTTTGAGCATGTTGGTGATCCAGCCACTCAGGGTCGGGTCTATGTTGTGACTGTTGAGTGCCATGTTAATGCTGTTGAACATGGTTTTGTCAAAGGCGCCCTCGATGTCAATGAAGACGGCCAGTGCTGAGCATTTGTGGTCCACTGCGCATTCGATTTTGGAAACCACGCTATGTAGCGCGGATTCTGTTGATTTGCCCGTGGAGTACGCATGCTGGTGTTTGTGGAGTGGTTTCATCCGAAGAGGTCCATCTCGGATGTGCCTATCACAGAGTCTCTCGAGGGTTTTCAGTAGAAAGGATGTGAGGCTTATAGGTCTATAAGCCTTGGGTTGCGTGTAATCGGTTTTTCCTGGTTTGGGTATGAAGATGACTTTTACCTCGCGCCATGCGAGAGGTATCTGTCTAAGTGCTATGCAGGCTCGATAGATCTCCACCAGCCACGGTGTCAGATAATCTACCCCCCACTGCAGCAGGGCTGGGAAGATGCCATCCAGCCCTGCCGACTTGTATGGCTGAAAGGTGTTGATAGCCCACTTTGTTCGGTCTTCTGTTACTATGTTGCGGGCTCTTGACCAGTCTTGATCCGTTGGGGTCCATTCTGGTTCAGCCTCCCATGTCCTGTCCTCCAGGATTTTACAGTCTGGGAAGTGAGTCTCGAGAAGGACCTTACTGGTTTCAAAGTCAGTTAGTGTGTATGAGTTATCGGGTTTTTTCAGCGCGCCAAGAGTTCGGTCCTGATCCGCAGATAGGATCTTCCTTACCCTTGCGGCTTCATTATTAGTCTCGATGGATTCACAGAATTTACGCCAGGCGGTTCTCCTGGCGGTTCTGATCTGCTTTTTGTATGTATATTGTGTTTCTTTGTATATCTCCCAGTCGTCTGGGAGTCTCGTGTTTTTTGCTCTGTTAAATTGCTTACGTAGCGCATCTCTGAGTTTACCAAGTTCAGCGTTCCACCAGGGGCTTCTCTCGTTCCTGCTTTGTGGCGCTCTTAGTTTACAGCATGCGTGGTATGCTTCAGTTAGGTATTCGGATAGTTTTGTCACGGTGTATTCTAATTGTGCATGGTCCCTTATAGTTACTTGTGCCAGATGTCTAGCTAGAAGTGAAGCCAGAAGGCTTTTGTACTCCGGAACATTGGTGCGCCTCGGGTTTCGCCTCGGCGCGGGTTTTTTAGTGTTTGTGGTTAGTGAAAAGCGGATCCTTCTGTGGTCTGAGCAAGAAGGCTCGTCCGATACGTGCCAGTTTGTGATAAGGTTTGTCGCGTTTTCTGTAGCAAGTGTCAAATCTATGATCGTTTGTCCGCGGGCTGTGACCCAAGTGGGTTCTGAGCCGCGGTTAACAATGTTAAGGTTAGTAGAAAATAAATAGGTGGATAGTACCTCTCCTCTGGAGTTCGCCGCAGCGCTGCCCCAGAGCGGGTGGTGGGCGTTCGAGTCGGTGCAGATAATCAGGTCCAAACTGGCGCGCTCGCAGTGCTGTACCAGGTCGGCCATCTCTTTTGGCGGGCAGTCTGTGGCCTCGCCTGGCATGTATGCCGAGGCCAGTACAACATCTGGAACGCTACCTTCAGTTTGGAGCCTGACAGCTGTCAGGTCTCTGGAACAGAATTGAGTGAGTGGCGTAAAGGGAATTTCTTTGGGTATGTAGACGCAGGTTCTTGGTTTGTCTGAGCTGTGTGTGTCGAGGATTAGCTTACCTCCGGTGTTACCGAGGCCGCATATTCTGTTGTTTCTGATCCACGGCTCTTGGATCAGTGCGATGGTTCGGGGCTTTACCTCCAGCGCCCTGCGTAAGCTAGCCGTAGCAGTCTGGCTATGCTGGAGGTTGGTCTGAATGATGTTGAGGGTCGATGACGGCGGTGGAGAGGGGCTAGTCGGAGATGGATCCATCGGATAGCCTCTCCCCTGCCTCCTCTCTGTATCGGACTCTGTCGTCGTGGTGTTGTTCGCCCGGCGATGAAGCGAGTAATCGCTCGCTCCAGCCAGGCGATTCGGGTGGTATGGTCGCGACGTCGTCGGCCATTGCCGCTCGGGCCATGACCTCCTCAAGTCGGTCGATGTCTGCGTCGTCCGTCTGTGTCTCTGTCTGTGTCGGTTGTGTCGTCTCCGTGCAGTCGGTCTGGACGTCAGAGGGTTGGGTCGCGGGCCAGAAGCGTACGTATATCGACCCGAGTAGGTACGATATACGTCGCTCCCGAGCCCGGACTTTTACGGCTTCCTCCGGTGGCACTCCCAGGGTCAAATAAGTCCCGAAGTTGTCGCCACCGACGGTAGTCGCCCTGTACAGTGTCCACCTGGCGATGTCATACCAGGTATTCTGACGGATCAGAATACCGTGGAGTTTGGCTATGTCACCTCTGTAATGAGGGACAAATAGCGAAACTCGGACACGGGTGGGCACGTCAGATTGTCGCAATACCGTGAGTGTTTGGTCGGTCGTCGGAAGTTTGATGTGTGGTACATTCTGGGTCAGCCAGGTCAGGGCGTAGTCGTCTTCGCACCACATCTGCACGGTACCTTCCGCTACCCGAGGGTATCCGCGGAAGGCAGGGAGTGGTGCTGTCGAGTCAGTGCCCATGACCAGGTTTTCGAGGTCCGTCTTTATGTGCTCGGCCTCTTCCTTTGTCAGGTCTCTGGAGGGGGGGGGGAGGCAGATTGCTACGGCCAGCCGCGCCGGAATATCCTTTGTGGCTCGCGCGTAGGTCCTCTGCTCCCCTTGAGCGGAGTGGATCCTCACCCGCTTGGCGTCACCCTGGATCGTGCTTGGTGAAGCCGTGTCATCAGGGCGTCCCCTCTTCGCCGGCCCTGTACCGCTCGGTCCAGGCTGCGGCTTGGAGGTGCCTGGCTGGGTGTTATTTGCCGGCAACGCCGGGTGTAGGGTACCACCTCGCCTGCCCCTGGTGTGCTTGGGTCGAGGCCGGTCGTGGGGTCCGTCAGTGTTTCGGGGTTGGGTGTCGGTCCTCGCAGGCTCTGTCGCGTGCAGAGGCTTTCCGCGCTGGGTTGCCCCTTCGCAGGCTTGCCCCCGCACGCGTGGTTCCGCGTCCAGCCGCTTTGCGCGCTGAGTTTCCCCTTCGCGCTCTTGCGGCCGGTCGCGTGCGTCCGGCCCCTTTTCGCGCTGGGTTACCCCTTCGCGGACTTGGGGCCGGTCGCGCACCTCCCCTTCGGCGTCCGATCGCGCTTCGCGCTGGCTAGTGCCTTCGCGGATTTTGCGCTTTCGGTCGCTTACTTTCTTCCTCCGGGCCAGGATTTTTTCGCGCTTTGTCAGCAGGCGTACTTCATCGCCGGCAGCCGGAGGAGTGTTGGGGCTGCTAGGTCCGTCATCCTTCCCCGTCTCTGTCTGTCTGTGCTGGTCTTGGTCTACGTCTGGGTTGGTCTTGCTGTTCCGCACGGTACTCTGTTGCCAGATGCTCGTGGGAGGCATAACTGTTGTAGTGGGAGCTGGCGCGTTGGCCGCAGCCGACGTGGGGTTTATGGGCGCGTTAATCGCAGCCGGTGTTGTGGGCGCTAAATCAGCAGCCGGCCGCGCTATAAAGCGCGGCATCAATGTTTCCATTAATGTGCAGTTTGATGCCCCCCCCATATTACGTTGGGGGCTAACCGCCGGAGCGGTGTGGGATTCCCCGGCTTGGCCGGGACCCACCTGGGTAGAATCTTTGTCTCTCTGCATGTTCATGGTGTTGGGGGGTGGGCTTTTTTGGAATCGAGGTTACCCTTCCTCTGGGACCGACGGGATACGGGGATGGGAGGGAAGGCATTTGGTGAATGGAGGGTTTCTTTGGGGTCACCCTAGGCCTGGGAGTTGGCTTAGGGGTTTGGGATCGACGGGATATTTATGGATTGGGAGGGATGGGTTGCTCTGGTGATGGGCACATAGGAAGGGGTATGTGGGTTACCCTAAGTCTGGGATTTGGCTTTCGGGAACTTCTCTTGTCCGGGACCTTTAGAAAGATGCTCCGAGTGCGGGATCGCCCACTAACGGTCAATGTAACCGTTAGTGGTCGGTCCCGGAGCCGGAGTTGGGCTATCCGCAACCTGCCCACCCGCTCGGTTGCAGGAGAAGAAGTGCCTGGCAGTCTGGGTCGCTCCACCACGGATGTACGTATACATTCGCGTTGGAGCGGTCCAGCCTCCCCCGAGGACCACTTCTGTTACCGCCCCGGTTCTATAGTCGCCGAGCGCTGCAAGCAGATATAGTCCTTACTGTGTATCGATATGAAATTCTTCGATGGTACCTAGTACTTACTTGTATTTTAAGTTATTACATAGCGCTATGTAAAATTGCATCTAGAAACACCAATTGATCTATACCGTCAATCACCCTCGGTATGATATTAATTAGGTTCATTGTTTTTTTTTATAGTAAATTGGGTAAAAAAATCCAACGGTAAGGAACTGGCTATTGTAAATGGATTTACCTTCTACTGCCACAAACAGAACATGAACAAGAGCACCTGGACTTGCACCAACGCAATGAGGTGCAAAGCTAGGATGATGATCACGAACAGAGCCGATCCAGCACATCGAACAGTTTTGACATCTAAGTTGGACCATAATCATAAGCCGCCATCTTTTAAAATAACTGACGGGTTTTACGTGAAGACAACTTCATTTTTTTATTGAGATGATAAGATCATAATTATGATTTAGGCCTATATTCTTTGAAGGGTTAGGTAGAGATGCACAGGGCAACCACATTTCGCCCATATACAATGTGGATCTGGACTTACGACATTAAATTAAAACGAGCACAGTACTAGTCCATCGAAACATTTTAAAACACGAAGATTAGTAGTTAATGGAAAATTTAAGAATTGCAATTTTCAAACAAAATTAATAGCAAAATCAACTGCATAAAATGTAAACACGCTTTATCTACGAAACGTCACTGACCTGTAGCGCGGTGTGGGGCGGGATGCAGCGGGCGGGGGTGCGGGACGTAGGTGGACGTAGGTAGGTACTTTAGTCGGAGAACAACAAATCCGCGGCATAAACGCACTAAGTTGCGCGTTGTTAATTAATAAAAGATCACTAATTGAATAATTAATCACATATTATCACATCACAATCAGAATTTAAATCATCAAGTACCTTGTCAAATTTTTAAATTTTCAAAGTGTCCACCGTTGTTCAACACTCTGACTGGCATATCTCTGGATAACAGTTGTTGTACTTTTCTGAACTTGTAAGGTCGCCGTGCATGCCGTTTCAAATATCTATGGACAGTTCTGTGACTCACTTGAAACCGCCGCGCTGCGTTCCGGAGGCTAGAAGTCGGGTTATTTTCAAAATGTTGTAATATCCGCTCCTCGATATTTGAATTTGAAGACACGCCTTCTCCTTGAGGAACGGCCGATTCTCTCGTAACCTCTGAACGGCCAGGGTAAAAACACGGCTGTTGGTAGGGCACCATATCTCTCCCGATATGTACGCAATGCTAAAGCCGCATTTTGGTGACATTCTCCGTACATAAGTACCATGTAAGTGTACTGCTGTGTACCTTATTTGAGGCATAATATTACCTAAACTAAAAAACTTACAAACCTAACCTAAATCCAAAAACTAACTAATAAATGCCTAATTAACTAACTAATAATACACGAACACTTAACAATATGTCACAATAACCTGTGCACTAATCTAACTATCATAAATCGTCTTTAACACAATAACAACTAAAACTTTTCATAAAATCACAACAATGCGCGCGCGGCTCGTCTTGTGATAACAAAAGTAGGCGTGTGCTCTCATCAAAGGGCTCCGCTGTGCACTGACTGACATAGTTACGAGTCAATAAGTCTTTTTGCCGAAAAAATTCCGCTCACACACACACTCGCAGTTTTCTATGCACCACTAATGCATTATTTGCGGAAGTAATATTTCTTTTTCTTTCTAATTTGTAGTATTTTGTGGGAGTGGGCGGGGCGCGTAAGAGTGGAATCACAAGACACCTTTCTCTGTCTTTCAAGCATATTGAGACGTAGAGAATAGAATCATACGTTTTTGCACAGGTTCCTGACCTTACAATGTTTACCTATTATTACGGACTCAGATCTACATCATGTTGAAAAATAAGAAAATGAAAAATAATTTCCTGTGGCTAAAGTATTCATTGGATTTGATTGATTTTTTGTATACGGGTAAAGAACATGACACTCTTTACGTGGTTTAAAGGAATGTCAATCGTCCTGCTCCACTTTGTATGTATAAGTCCCATATAGGTAAGGGGCGAACCTATTAGGGCTAGCGCGCACTGCGGTGCGGTGGTATGTGGTGAGCTATTTCCAACATTTTATTACACCACTCTATAGCTAAATCAAAGAATTTGTCTCAAAGAAAATATATCTCGTAACGTACACGTTTTCAAGTAAAAGACATGGCCGTGTCCACA
The DNA here is from genome assembly GCA_914767755.1 of Agrochola circellaris. NCBI lineage: Eukaryota > Metazoa > Arthropoda > Insecta > Lepidoptera > Noctuidae > Agrochola > Agrochola circellaris. The sequence goes on along the minus strand of OU611859.1, from coordinate 4,837,214 downwards.
ACACAGCCACATCTCGAGATCTCGCGAGAATCTCTATCTTGCGGGGTCTCGTGGTATTTTTCCGTACCAAAACAGTTTTGTGTGCATCCCTTAATAGCCTTATGGCCTATTAAGGTCTACTTTTCGTAAGATATAAAGATTTACCATTAAGTATCCAAAAAACAAAAGGATATAGTGTACTGCTTGGTCGGTGTCTCAGTGCGTTTTTTTCATTGCAGTGCGCGCTACTTCATATCTTTTTGCGATATAAAATACGTGCGGTGGACTCACCGCAAATTTGCAGCGGGAGGCCCACTGTGAATAAACCGCATGCGTGTTTTTCACCATAATGCGCGCGCACTTCTATGCACTCAAACTCAAACTCAAAGCATTTATTTCAATTAAACCATTTACAGGCACTTTTGAATTGTCAAGGAATCGGTCAGACAAAAATATGAAGCTAGTTGCCCATTCCAAAGCGTAGTAGGTACCTATGGAGAAGAACGGTCAAGAAACTCCACGGACACTCTTTTAAATTAAATAAATTGTTACAAAGTATTGGTTACATCATTCATTCGTTGAAATTATACATGTGAGAACAATGTAGAAAGACGTGCACGTTAGAATGATATTCCTTACTTCACAGATTTTCTATAAAAACGCGCGGCAGTGCTCACTAGGACATACATCTAACCCCCAGATATTGAGAAATTCCTTGAGCTCAAAATCGTGAAATATATTAATGCTTGTTGACAACCATCTTGCCGACTAGCTTAATATACATAATTTTGTCACGGAGTATAGCGAATTAGTGGAGTAGACATCTTTATCGTTAGATTTCGATTCAATTATCTAGTCATTCTTTCATAGTAGTTTAATAAAACTTGTTAGATGTTCTATCTAGTCCTAACTTTGGCCAAAGAGGAATTCTATTTCGTCCTTCTTTCTTTTTAATTTTTTTTCTTTTACCGTCGTACTTAGTAGTAGTTTGTGATTTTTCGTAGATTTTCAATGTATTTATTCAGACAATTATAGTGTATTATGTACCGATGCCTTTTTTTCACCTAACCTGATGTGTTCAATATATTATAGGTAATCTAATTATGTAAAAACAAAAAAAAAAAACGCGCAAGAATCGCGAATGAAATTAAGTAGTAGCACACACACAAAAAAAATATAGATCGAAATAATTATTTTATTAAAAGCTTTGCAAAATATAAAACGATTTGCAAAAAAAAAAAACGTACAACAGATTTGCACTCTAGGTAACAGAAACTCCTCTTTAGTTTCAGTGACGTATGTAAAGAAACATAATGGCAAAGAGCTTGCCATCGTAAATGGCTACTCATTCTATTGCCACTGGCGACATCTTTCAACGAACACCTGGAGCTGCTCTTCGGGACATACTCGTACCTGCAAAGCTCAGCTGGTCACCACCAACAATGATGAAAGGCTTTTGGTAAAAGCTAAACTGGAACACAGTCATCCACCTCCAAAATATATAATTTCTAAAGGATATTATGTCAAGGTTGGCAAATGATGGGGTACCGTCGCGCAATGGTAGGTACTGTATTATGTAACAATGCGTTGTTTACCTAACCTGGTCCAATATACAACGTGTTTATTTTGATGTCCCATAACTCTTAGGTTTATATGCTATAAGTTAAAATAATACCTGGAACAAGTGTTCGAAAAATACATAGTTTCGAAGTTACCAAAAACTAGATTCTCGATGTATTTATTTAGCTTTATTTAAATTTTACTTTTAGTTTATAAGCAGCTTTTGTCCAATGTTTTTATTACTTAGGAGCGTTTGTTCTAAAAGTGAGCAACGTCGCAAATAGATGTCAAAATATTTCCCGGTTTTGATTGATTTGGCAATATTACTGTATGGAAATATGCAATCTGGCTAACTAGAATCATTTTCATTCAAACCAATCATTCATAATTATTTAAAGCTAAGAAAATGCGACGTTGTTATTTATTTTTCGCAATGCCCAAAAATAGTTTGAACTAAATTTTTTTTTTAATTTCACGTTACGGTGTTTTACTTTTAAATCATCGTGACTTTGTTGAATTATTTTGTATGAAAACTGAATATGAAAAAAAGAAATAAATTGAAAAATTATTCATAAGCCGATTGATTCTTTGAAATGGTATCATTAATACTCTAGAAGGGATATCAAAAGAAATAGGTACGTTGTATTATATGTATATAATTGTTTCATATATTGCGAATGAAATTGTAACTCAAGAACGTTTCCATAGCTAAAGTAAAAAATAAAGGTAAAAACAAAAATTTTAACCATTCAACAGAATTTTATTAAAAGCTTTGCGAAATGCAAAACGATTTACAAAAGCAAATAGAATTACACACAGGTAACAAAAACATAGTCATATAGTTCTCTTTATTTTCAGTGACATATGTAAAGAAACATAATGGCAAAGAGCTTGCCATCGTAAATGGCTACTCATTCTATTGCCACTGGCGAAATCTTTCAACTAACACCTGGAGCTGCTCTTCAGGACATACCTGCAAAGCTCAGCTGATCACCACCAACAATGATGAAAGGCTTCTGGTAAAAGCTAAATTGGAACACAGTCATCCACCTCCAAAATATGTAATTTCTAAAGGATATTATGTCAAGGTTGGCAAATGATGGGTTACCATCGCGCACTGGCAGGCAAGGATATTAAAACGAAGCTTGTAAGTAGGGAACGGCATACATCATTTTGGGCTGTTTAGTATTTTTAGGGCACTAAAATGGGAATTATTTCGGGATCATAAAAAGAGGCACATTCATGTTTTTTATTAGTGTCCCTTAATATTTTTAAGACAACTGGGAATTATTTGAAATTCGAATAAATGCAAACAAAAAAACATGCCAAAAAGAACGACTTCTTGAAAACTGATCTTCTTGTTTAAACTTTTTGTAGTAGGTATTTTTTGTAGTTGGTTTTTTTAACCGACTTCCAAAAGGAGGAGGTTATGTTTGATTCATATCAATGCCTACAGTTTCAATTTTGCCAAACAATTACCATAATACTACACTTAATACGTATACTACATTTTAATTCACATACAGCACAATAATGTTTTTTTTCTGTAAAATTGTCTATTCAAAAACTTTTGAATGCAGTTTTATTAAGTTTTGATAACGATAGTTATCAAGTTACAAAGGTTTTCTTTGAGTGAAAATTGGTAGCATCAATATTTAAGGTAGGTACTTATCCCTCCAGCGCCCGATTCAGTTTTCCACTCTATACACTAATCATATCAAGTAAACTGCAATGTACGTTTGTTTGATTTACTCGTAGTAACCAATGTCACTCACGCCATTCAGACGAACCTAACGACACCTCTCATTTCTTAAAATCCGTCAAATCGAACATACACACGTATGCCAAAAACAGTACTCTCATTTTGGGCTCCGCCACAGTCGGGTTTAAATTGCGTATTTTTTTTATTTCGCTGGCGTCTCTACAATTGGCGTCATGTGGTTTGTGGTCCCAGTCGACCGATTCATAAACGCTATTGGAAAAGTGGGACCGCAGTCCAGTTTGACACCTGTCCGAGTCGCCTGAGTACTCAATGAGTGTATGTACCTAATGGTTTTTGTCCTTGCATTCGTTGAAATCATACATATATTAAAATTATATTTTTAAGTTTGCAACAGTAAACTGTTGCGCATCCACAACGTTGGCTTAGGAGCGTCGGCATTTTGGGCACGCCACAATTGTGGCGATAAGTCCCCTCTTTGAGGAGTGGCTAGAGAGGCGCCACGGCGTCCTCACCTTCCGCCTGACACAGGTCCTCACCGGACATGGTTGTTTCGGGAGGTTCCTGTTCAGGATAAAGCGGGAGGAAACGCCCGGGTGTCACCACTGTGTGGATCGCCCGGAGGACACGGTGGAGCATACGGTGGAGGTCTGCCCAGCTTGGGCGGAGCACCGCCGTGTCCTCACGGAGGCGATCGGCGGCGGCGATCTCTCGCGTCCGGCCCTGGTTCAGGCCATGGTCCGGAGCGAGAGTGCATGGGAGGCCGTCACCTCCTTCTGCGAAGCAGTAATGCTCGCGAAGGAGGAGGCGGAGCGCGCGAGGGAGAGGCAAAATGCGCCCCCTCGCGCCCCTAGTCGCCGCAGGAGACGCCCCGGGCGTCGGGAGTCGAGAGCCGACTTCCGGCCACCGTAGGCGCGGGCTTGCGGACGGTGAGCAATGGGTAGCTCGCCGTCCGATAGGGACCAGGCCCGGGTCGACGGCGCGTTGTGTTCCACGCGCGCCTCAAAGAGATGTCAGCACCAACTGACGGGGTCCGGAAGGGCCAATGCCTGCCGGGGTTGCGGGTTTGTCTGAAAGGGATATCGCGACCTCGGCACACAGGCAACGGAAGGAACACGGGTGGGTTTTAGTCAGTAAAAGTCTGACACGCCCTCCCGCTCCACCCAGAGCGGGAGAAGTTATTTGATAATTTCCCATCCAAAAAAAAAAAAAAAAAAAAGGAGCGTCGGCATTTAGTTTGTAAGTGCGTCTGGCGTGTATTCGCACCAACCAAGTAAAAGATGTTGATACGTATCTCATACTTTTATATATTTATGTGAATAAAATTATGTTATTGCACAATTACTAATTGTTTTTTTTTTGTGTAAACCAATTACAGTGGGATTTGAGTGGCAATATTTAAACTGTGTGTGTAACGTTTGATATAATAACAAAGTTCTAATGATCATAAGACCTAATTTAAAAAAAAAAAAATATAACGATCAAATGATATAATGAATTATTGATATAATTTCATTTTCTCTAATTTCATATAGTATAATGAACAGTTTATATAATGCACATTTGAAATAATATTCAATTAATATAATATTCAGTTGCTATAATATTCAAAATCGTATATAAGTAACGTTTAATATTATTTATAAATACGTATTATTTTTTGTGTTTTCTTCTTCTCACAAACAAATGTATGTAATATTTGTACCTAATGGTTTTTGGATGTGCTCTAAAGTTTGCGTGAAATCTTACGTTGCGCACTTGTACCTATATTATGTTCTTTAATCATACTTTTATATTTTTGCAATAATAAACTTATTGTACACTTAATTTATATATTTTTTCGTTAATCCAACTTAAGTGCAATTTGAGTGGCACTACTTAAATGTAGGTACATTGCATCCCCACTTCCATTAACCTGTTTGCTGGCCAATATTTTTGCTATGATGTGAAATATTCCCAGCCATACGAGAGAAGAACACGTCGTACTAATCTTTTCTCTTTTTCAGTATACTGGGTAACGAAAACGGACGGCAAAGAGCTCGCTATTGTAAATGGATACTCATTCTACTGTCACTGGCGACGTCAGGCCACCACCACATGGAGCTGCTCTTCTGGACATATCTGCAAAGCTCAGCTGGTCACCGCCAACAATGATGAAAGGTTTCTGGTAAAAGCTAAATTGGAACACAGTCATCCACCGCCAAAATTTATAATTTCTAAAGGATATTATGTCAAGGTTGGCAAATGATGGGTTACCGTCGCTCACTGGCAGGTACATTAACACGAAGTTTGTAACTATGCAACGGCATACACCATTTTGGGCTGTTTAGTATTTTTAGGGCACTAATATGGAAATTATTTCGGGATCAAAAAATGAAGGCACAATCATGTTTTTTTAATTAGAGTGTCTTTTAATACATATGTATTAAAAGACACTCTCATCACACACACATCACTCTCATCGAATTCCAAATAATTCCCAGTTTTATGTCCTGATAATACACTCGAGAGCAATGAATCCGGGTCACTTAAAGAATGTTAAAAATCTCGGAAACTAAAAATGATAGGTTAATGCAATAAATTGTATTTAATAGACAATGTAATACTCCTTAAATGAAAGTTAAAAAAATATGAGTCACCATACATTTTATTAACACAAAATTACATAAAGAAAAAAAACTGCTGATCTCTCCTTAAAACAAAAATAGGAAACATGAAATTTTTGAACTTTATTACGATTTTCTTGAATTTTAATACTTCGTATTGCCTCCTCGTGCTTCCATTACTGCGTTTACGCGGTTTGGCATGCTGTACACCAAGTTCCTTATACGATTTTGGGGAATATTCTCCCATTCCTCTGTGAGAGCAATTTTGAGCTCACGAAGCGTGATTGGGGGAGGGTTTCGTTGTTTTACGCATCTGCCTAGCTCGTCCCAAGCATGCTCGATCGGGTTGATATCCGGGCTGCGCGCTGGCCACTCCATACGAGTAATGTTCATCTCTTGAAGGTAGTCATTCACAATCCTACCTGTATGAGGTCGGGCATTGTCATGCATAAATATAGCATCCTCACCTAAATTGACCATAAATGGACCAACGTGATCATTGAGGATTTCTTCCACATATCTTACGCTAGTTAAAGAGCCGTTTTCTATGATCACCAGCTCTGTGCGACTTTCAGAAGAAATTCCGGCCCACACAAGTACAGACCCACCACCGTAGGCTACTTTTTCTTCGATGCATGCTTGCTTGAATTGTGCAGGACGCCCACTAATAGTATAGTACATAGTATGATTATATGTAACGTAAATCAATCAAGAACAATGTTATAAACATTATTATTTAGTTATAAGAACTCTGTCATGATCGTACGCAATGCTAGGTCAAGTCGAGAGCGAGTTTGAGCCTGACCGAGCGTGTCAGAACCTGTCTGAACTTGTACGGACTTGTCCGACATCGACACGCCTCTGCCTCGCTCTGATTGGTGGACCTGGGATTGCGTGCGATCGCCAATTTATTTGTAATTTTCTTATTTGTTAATTTATTTTAACTATTGATCGCTACCGACGCTACTTGCGCCTATGTGGCTTACTATAAGTATAGGCGCATTTATTATTTTGTATTCAGTTTCAACATTGAGTTCTAATAGTCATCATTCAGTTTTAAGTTTGTAAATAGTGAACAGTAAATAATATTCGACAAGTGAACCGAGAGTTTTTATTCAGCGAACCTAGTAATAGTGCCCTCCAATCCAGTGCATAAATAGTGTGAGAATCCGAACCTGAACTAGAACCCTCACATTGTCTGGTCCTTCGTTAGCCGGATCTGAGGAAAACACTATTGAGTTTAAACTCTACCGAACTTCTTGAAGAAATATTATTTGGAATCAAGAACAATGCCAGTTACGAGATCTACGGGTAAAAGAGGCAGACAGCCGTCGACCACGACTGAAACTGCTACTGAAACCGCGACTGAAACCGCTACTGAGACCGCTACAGAAACTACGACTGAGACGGTCAGTACGGAGGCTACGAGAACGACAGCTGATACGTCAGAAGCACCCACTGCGACCGAATCCACGGTCAAAGTTGCCGCCACACAACAAGGAACCGAACCTGAACACAAAGAAAGTGGTCGCCGCAGCAAACCTACGTCGCAGAAGAGTGAAAAAGTGTCGAAAGCGCGTCGCATAGCCAAGGCCAAAGCGGAGCTAGCACAAAGGTTAGTAGAATTAGCAACCGTGCGCCTCGCCGAAGTCGAAACTGAATCTACGGATGATGACTCATGCTCAGTCGCCTCTGAGACTGGAAATGATCAACGAGTGACTACTTGGCTACAATCAACTCAAGTACTCGCTATCGCCGACCGACCACATCAATCCGAAGTAAAGTCGCCGACCGAACGTACAGTTCCAGTGACCGCAGCCGTGTCCTGGACCATCCCGGCGACCTTACCGGCGGGAGTCAGCTCCATGCACCCACCGCCTGAACACCTGAACATGCCGCCAGTGAGCACCGCCGCCTCCTGGCAGCCGAACTTTGCGACAGAACAGCCGCACCCGAACATGCCGCCAGTGAGCACCGCCGCCTCCTGGCAGCCGAACTTTGCGACAGAACAGCCGCACCTGAACATGCCGCCAGTGAGCACCGCCGCCTCCTGGCGACCGAACTTTGCGACAGAACAGCCGCACCTGAACATGCCGCCAGTGAGCACCGCCGCCTCCTGGCGACCGAACTTCGCGACAGAACAGCCGCATTCGAACACGCTGCCAGTGAGCACCGCCGCCTCCTGGCAGCCGAACCCTGCGACAGAACAACGGCACCTGAACCCGCCGCCAGTAATCGCCGCCTGGCAACAGAACGTGCCTGCTAAGCCGCAATCAATGCCAGTGCCGACTGAACCCGTCGCACCCTGGCCACAGAACTCGACGTACGCGACAACGAACACATCATGGCAACCGATCTACACTACGGCACCACATCACAGCTACAATCCAAGGTATGCCACCGAGACCCGGGTGCCGCAGTCTATGCCATCAGCGCACGTCGTGCAACAGCCTACAACACTGGCTGTTCAAGAACCAAGAGCGGACATGAAAGAACTTGCTGCTGCAATCACGCACGCTGTGCAAGCCTCGCATTATCAGCAGCCAATACGACATACCGATCTACCCTGCTTCAACGGAGCACATCAAGATTGGCTCACGTTCCGCGCCGCCTACTGTGAGACGGCACACCGACTATCAGCATTGGAGAACATGTCTAGACTTAGAAGAAGCCTTCGAGGTCTAGCCAAGGAAGCTGTACAGGGTCTATTAATAGTGAACGCCGACCCTAATGAAGTTATGAAATCACTCGAACTACGCTTCGGACGGTCGGACTCAATCGCAATGGCTGAAATAGAGCGCCTACGAACTCTGCCACGCCTCACTGAATCTCCGCGTGAAGTTTGTACATTCGCCACCAAAGTTGAAAGCATAGTTGGAACTCTACAAGCACTCAACTGTGGACATTATCTCTTCAATCCAGAAGTAACGAAAGCTATTGTTGAGAAGCTCACGCCAACCTTGAAGAGGCAGTGGTACCAATTCTCAGCAATGCAGCCCAGAACAGAACCTGATCTTATGAAGTTCACCCGATTCATCAAGATTGAAGCTGAAATATGCAGCCCGTATGCCCTGCCTGAAAACATCGCTGCAACACCACAAACCTCTCAGAACACGCAGCGACGCCAGCAACGAGTACATACTACACAAGAAATGAACAAACCAAAGTGTAGTTTATGTGAACGTCAGGGGCACAGCACCATGGAATGCGAACAATTCAAGAAAGCGGCTACTGATGCTAGATGGGATATAGCCAAGAAGCATCGCTTGTGTTTTCGTTGCCTCAAATACCGAACAAAGCAACACAGCTGTAAACCAAAAAAGTGCGAAATAAACGACTGTGTACATTTCCATCATAAGATGTTACACGCCAATAGTGCAGTGAACAAGAAGAAAGTAGAACCTGAATGCCCCAAAGAAGAACAAGAGAAGATCCATTCAGCATGGACACCTAAGGTATCGTTTCTCAAAATAATACCTGTGCAACTTTCTGGACCGGCGGGAGCTGTAGATACCTACGCACTCCTAGATGACGGCTCTACGGTAACCATTATCGACGAGAGCCTAGCCAATCAAATCGGAGCAGAAGGATCTTGTGAACCACTACGTATAGCAGCTTTCGACGGCGAACCTACGATCGACATAACATCTCGACGAGTGAATTTCTTCATCAAAGGACTTCACACAGCTGAACGCAAGTTACAAGCAAGAACAGTCAAGCAGCTAGAGTTGGCTGCACAGAGGATACCTGGAGAAGCAATCAGGTACTGTGAACATCTTCGAGACATAGACATAGTAACTGAAGATGCAAGACCCAGACTACTGATCGGCCAAGACAACTGGGATCTCCTCATTACTATAGAAACCAAAACAGGAAAGAAGAACCAACCAGTGGCATCACTAACGCCACTCGGTTGGGTCCTACACGGCAGCCACACACGAGCACTTGGCCACAGAGTGAACTTCATCAGACATGCTAACATAGACGACGACCTTCATGAACTGGTGAAAGAACACATCACAATGGACAATATGCAAATCAATCCAAAGAAACCCATCAACGATCCTGATGAGAAGGCACTTCGTATCCTGCAGCAGCACACGAAGAGAACCGCAGAAGGACGGTATCAAACCGCTCTATTATGGCGAGATGAAAACATAAAGATGCCAGACAACTACGACAGCGCTTTGAACAGACTCATCAGTGTTGAAAAGAAAATTGATAAAGATCCAGAACTAAAGAGGAAGTACTCTGAACAAATGGAAGCACTAGTATCAAAGGGATACGCCGAACCAGCTCCAACGACCACTTTGAAACACAGAACCTGGTACTTACCTCACTTCGCAGTTTACAACCCGATGAAACCGGACAAATTGAGGATTGTCTGTGACGCTGCAGCCAAGACCCGAGGGGTCTCTCTAAATGATCAAATACTCACTGGTCCAGACCTTCTACAATCATTACCAGGAGTGATCATGCGCTTCCGGCAACATTCAATCGCCGTGACCGCCGACATCACTGAAATGTTCTTACAAATAGAACTTCGACCCGAAGATCGGGACACTCTCCGTTACTTATGGCGAGGAGACCGAAGAGACAACCAGCCGCCTGAACAATACCGCATGAAGTCTCTAATCTTCGGAGCTTCCTGCTCACCAGCCATAGCCATATATGTGAAGAACACGAACGCCGAAAGATTTCAACATGAATATCCAGAGGCAGTCGAAGCTATCAAAAGAAAGCATTACATGGATGACTATTTGAACAGCTTCGACACATTAGAAGAAGCAGTAAGAGTCTCACAAGCAGTGCGTAACATTCACAGAGAAGCGCACTTCGAACTCAAGAAATGGTCATCGAACTCTATTCACCTTCTTGAAGCATTAGGGGAAGCAACCAAGACCGAAGACAGAATCAATCTGGAAGACAACATCCAGACAGAGCGAGTCCTCGGTCTGATATGGAGGCCAACAGAAGACTCGCTTACCTTCGACCTGAATCTGATACGCATACCTCAGAACATCCTACAGAACGACACGCCTACGAAAAGAGAAGCTCTTCGGATAGTTATGTCCCTATTTGACCCATTGGGACTTGTATCGCCGGTGACCATCAGAGCCAAGCAGATACTACAGGAAGTTTGGCGTCGTGGAACAGCATGGGACGAAGCCCTAGATAGTGACCTAGCTGCAAGCTGGAGGAAATGGCTGACTCATCTCAGAGCACTAGAACATATCTCCATTCCACGAACCTATCCAGGCTTCAGCGCTACGGAATCACTACAGATACATATATTCACCGACGCAAGCGAATCTGCATACGCAACAACATTATACTGGCGAACAGTCACCAGGGACGGAAGAGTCTACGTCTGCTTGATCACAGCCAAAGCCAAGGTGACACCATTGAAACTAACGTCAATCCCACGATTAGAGCTGCAAGCAGCAGTACTTGGCGCACGCATGGCGACAGTGGTTAAGGAAGAACATGAACGAACACCAGAGTCGACCACGTTCTGGACCGACAGCAGAACTACGCTGTCATGGATCAGAACGGGGTCCAGATCATATAAACCATACGTCGCCCACCGCATTGCAGCAATTGAAGAACACAGCTCCACCAATGAATGGCGCTGGGTCCCGACCAAATTGAACCCAGCAGACGACGCTACAAGAGACGTGCCAGAACACTATGATCAAAATCATCGCTGGTTCAACGGCCCAGAATTCCTACGTGGACCTCCAGAAACATGGCCAGCTGATGAGAAGAACCCTCTCATAATCACGGGGGAAGAAAGAACCTGTAGCATCAGAGACAAGAGCGTACAGATCAACGAAGCTATACCAAACGCCAACAGATTCTCACGTTGGGAGAGATACCTACGAGCCACAGCACGAGTTCTACAGTTCCTGCATCTCTGTCGCCAATCAGGGCAGAATATTAACTACAAAAGAACTAAGAAGAACAGCAGCAACGACCCTGATTGGAGAAAAAGTAAGCAGACGGTGTCAGTCAAACCAAGAGAGAAGCGAGAGGTCACGAACAATCACCTGCCTCTCACCGGTGAGCACCTACGCCACGCCGAAAGTCTGATCCTGCGAGCTTCACAAGAACAATCCTTCCAGGAAGAGATAGAAGCTCTGACCAACAAGAAGCCCATATCACGAAACAGTCGTCTGCACGCACTGTGCATAGAATTCACAGAGGGAGAGATTCGCCTGAAGAGCAGAATAACCGTTATGACAGACATCACCGAACGACTGAAGAAACCGATGATACTAGATGGAGATCATATTGCGACACGATTGTGGATCGAACACGTCCACCGCAAATTACATCACGCGGGCACCGAGACCATAGTCAACGAGTGTCGCCAGCAACATTGGGTCCTCCGTCTACGACCAACAGTCAAGAACATCATAAGTAAATGCCTGCGATGTCGTATAAAGGCAGCCTCTCCACCTCAGCCGATGACGGGGAATCTCCCTTCCTGTCGCCTAGCACACCACCAGAGACCATTTACCTACACCGGGTTGGACTACTTCGGACCCCTGACCATTACAGTGGGACGTAGTCATCAGAAGAGGTACGTCGCTTTATTCACGTGCCTGACGACGCGAGCCATCCACCTTGAACTTGTGGCATCGCTCAACACAGATTCGGCAATCATGGCACTACGACGCATGATAGCACGCCGAGGATGTCCAACACAGCTATGGTCTGATAACGGAACGAACTTTCACGGTGCTGAAAAGGAGCTACGCACAGCCATCTTCGCGGCTACGGCCGAAGAAGCTTCGAAGAAGATGATCGACTGGCGTTTCATCCCACCCGGAGCACCATTCATGGGAGGTGCCTGGGAGCGCATGGTGAGGTCTGTGAAGACAGCGCTAGCTGCCACGTTGAACGAGCGATTCCCGAGCGAAGAAGTGCTTAACACACTACTCATCGAGGCCGAACACACTGTCAACAGCCGGCCACTGACGCACGTGTCCGTGAACCACGAGGATCCTGAAGCATTGACACCCAATCATTTCATTTTGGGCGGTCCAGGTCGCATCGCGGCACCAGGAGAATTCGACGACAGCGACTTACGTCTACGAGCCAGTTGGCGTGCAGCCCAGAGGCTTGCCGATATATTCTGGGCCCGATGGCTGAAAGAATATCTCCCAGAACTACGGAACCGTAGAGAACCACACACTAAAGGCGTGATCCCCAATATAGGCGATCTAGTGTTCATCGTAGATGGTAACCTCCCAAGAAACATGTGGGTCAGAGGACGCATCAGCGCTACATTCCCTGGCCCAGATGGAGTAGTCCGCACAGTGGACGTGATCACGAAAGGAGGTATCCTGAGACGTCCAGTGAAAAAGATAGTGGTACTATCAATCGACCACGGCGAACCTGCACCGGCTTCTACTACTGCGACGTCAACAGCAGACGACGCACGGCGGGAGGAATGTGCAGGACGCCCACTAATAGTATAGTACATAGTATGATTATATGTAACGTAAATCAATCAAGAACAATGTTATAAACATTATTATTTAGTTATAAGAACTCTGTCATGATCGTACGCAATGCTAGGTCAAGTCGAGAGCGAGTTTGAGCCTGACCGAGCGTGTCAGAACCTGTCTGAACTTGTACGGACTTGTCCGACATCGACACGCCTCTGCCTCGCTCTGATTGGTGGACCTGGGATTGCGTGCGATCGCCAATTTATTTGTAATTTTCTTATTTGTTAATTTATTTTAACTATTGATCGCTACCGACGCTACTTGCGCCTATGTGGCTTACTATAAGTATAGGCGCATTTATTATTTTGTATTCAGTTTCAACATTGAGTTCTAATAGTCATCATTCAGTTTTAAGTTTGTAAATAGTGAACAGTAAATAATATTCGACAAGTGAACCGAGAGTTTTTATTCAGCGAACCTAGTAATAGTGCCCTCCAATCCAGTGCATAAATAGTGTGAGAATCCGAACCTGAACTAGAACCCTCACATGAATCTTTCCCCTGGTCTTCGATACACTCTGTGTCTTCCATCGTGCTTGTAGAGCATAAATTTTGATTCGTCGGAGAACATAACTTTTGACCAATCTTCAATACTCCAATTTACGTGGCTCTGGGCATATCTTAGTCTTGAAATACGATGCCCACGCTCCAGTTTAGGGCCGTTTGCAGGTCTAAGGGGTTTTAAGTTAGATTCAGCAAGCCGACGTCTTACTGTCCATGCACTTGGGTTACTTCCTCCGAGGCGTCGAAACTGATTTGTGAGTTCAGTTCCTGTGAGAAAGCGATTTCGAAGCATGGTGTTCACCAAGTATCGGTCTTCTCGTGCTGTGGTACACCTGGTTCTGCCCGTTCTTGGTCTGCGTAGGTTAGAACCAGTTTCTTCGTAACGTCGGAGAACTCTTTGTACTGTTGACAGCGACACACCGACAGTCCTGGCTGTATCGCGCTGACTCCGGCCGGTTTCCAGCATTGTAAGTATTCTGGTGCATTCTTCAGGCGTAAGCGACATAATTTCAGCTTGAATAATGAATATAGAGCACTATCAACATGGTTTATGTACCCACATAAATGACAGATTACAAACAAAAGCAAAACCAAATGCTGTAATTTCGTAGTTCCATCTTCGAAAGTGGCCCTTTTTCAAATTTGATTTTTTTATGATATAACTTTACAATAACTAAGAAGTTTTAATACCTCCATTTAAGGAGTATTACATTGTCTATTAAATACAATTTATTGCATTAACCTAGCATTTTTAGTTTCCGAGATTTTTAGGATTCTTTAAGTGACCCGGATTCATTGCTCTCGAGTGTATTATCAGGACATAAAACTGGGAATTATTTGGAATTCGATTAAATGCCAACAAGAAAACATGACAAAAATAACGACTTTTTGAAAACTGATCTTAGAATGTATTAAGTAAGTACTTTTTAGTGGTTGGGTTTTTTTTTAGTATGTTTCATATCAATGCCTACAGTTTCAATTTTGCCAAACAGTGATCAAAATACTAATTTGACCACATTTGAATTCACATAGACCACAAATATTATTTTTTCTTTTTAATTATTTCTATTCAAAAAATTTTGAACGCAATTTTCTTAAATTTTGAAATAACCAAAGGTTTTCTTTGAGTTAAAAATGGTAGCATCAATATTGAAGTACCTACTTCTGTCCAGGGCCTGGGTCAGTTCTCCACTGTATACTAATCATATGAAGTAAACCGCAATGTTGGTTTGTTTGATTTAGTAACCAGTGTCACTCACGCCACTAAGACGAATCTAACAACATCTCTCATTTCTTAAAATCGGTCAAATCGAATATAGTAGAGACATACACACGTATGCCAAAAACATTACTCTCCTTTTAGGCTCCGCCACAGTCGGGTTTAAATCGCGTATGGTTTTTTATTTCGCTGGTACAATAATTGGCGTCACTTGATTTGTGGTCGCAGCGGACTTATTCAAAAACGCTACTGGGCAAGTGGGACCGCAGTCCCAGTTTGACAGCGGTTCCAGTCGCCTGAGTACTCAATGAGTGTAGGTAGCTAATTGGTTTTTGTCCTTGCACTAGGTGAAATCATATTTTATTTAAGTTTGCCACAGTTTAAGGTCCACATGGTTGATTTTGGAGCGTCACCGTCGGCATTTTGTTTGTAAATAAAGACATCAGGCATGTGTTTGCATCAATCAACCAAAAAAAAGATGTTAATACACATCTCATACTTTAATGTTATTATGTGAATAAAATGATGTGATTGCACAATTAATTTGTTTTTTTCTGTAAATTAATTGTATCTGAGTGGCAATAGTTAAATGTATGTTAAAAAGTTAATATTTTTTACCAGGGTATTATATTCTCATTCTGATATAATTACGGTTCATGCGAGAGACGGACACTTAGAATTAATATTTTCTCTTTTCCAGTGATATGGGCAAAGAAACCGAACGGCAAAGAACTTGCTATTGTAAATGGCTATACATTCTATTGTCACTCGCGTTGTCGGTTCACAAACATGTGGAGATGCTCCTTCGGAAGGCCCTGCAAAGCTCAGCTGATCCTAACCAATGAGGATACTCCAACGTCCAGGGTCTTGGTAAAATCTAGAATGGATCACACCGGCCATGCGCCTACAAAATATGTCATTTCCAGAGGACATTATATTAAGTTGTAACGAGCAAGTGTAATATTAATTAATTACCTTCTGCCCGCGACTTTGTCCCTGAGCCTATAACCTTCCTCAAGAATAGGGCTATCCAACGAGAAAAGAATTTTTCAAATCCGACTGGTAGGTCCAGAGATTACCCCCCACTTACAAACTTACAAACAAACAAACAAATTTTACCTCTTATTATATTATAAGTATAGAAAGAAAAATATTTTATTTGGGACACGCACAGGAAATACAAACAGTAAGTAATAATAAAAATAAAAAATAAATTACAAAATAAAAAACAAAAAAGGAGCATTTAAAAACAGAATAATAACGACCTGTGCGAGGCCAAAAAGGCTCCTATCTCAGCATAATGCGGCGATATATAAAAAAAAAATACCGCAGCGCTGGTTAGATACATCTCGTGCTGATTTCGGCTACGGTGCAGACTATTTGTGTTTGTTGCTGTTATTTGTGTTTCTGTGTTGTTGTGTGTGCTTCGATTTTAACGACTATAGGCTCGAGCGTGTGTTCAGGGGGGCGTTTATTCCGCTCGTCTTTTTGAGGCTGTAGTGTCGGCCGATGTTACGGGGGTTACCCTCACCGTTTCAATTCTGGACCTAAGATTAGTTCGGGACTTGAACTAAGAACGAATGACAACACAATTTGACAGTTGTCCTTACTAAATTATATTAAAAAAAAACACACACTGCGAGTGTTTTTTTTTTTTAATTTAACTTGTTTTGACGGGTCAACTACTTTTGTATGGGCCCGTATATTTGTTGACGGATTTAGAGACCAGCCCCTCAGAAGTGAACAAATGTATGTAGTGTAAGTACCTAATGGTTAAAATTATCTTAAATCATACTTTTATATTTTTACTAAAATAAACTTTTATGATTGCACAATTAATCTGTATATTTTTTCGGTAATCCTACTTTTAAGTGCAATTTGAGTGGCACTATTTAGATGTAAGTACGTATGTTGCACCTCGCTTCCATTATGCTGACTGGCTAATATTTTTGCAATGATATGAAATATTCCCAGCCATACGAGAATAGAACACGTAGTATTAATCTATAAATAAATAATGTTCCCACTGCTGGGACACAGGCCTCCTCTCGGTGAGAGGGAGTGGGCTGTAATCCACCACGTGGGCCCAGTGTAGGTTGGTAGATGTCACATGTCTTCGAATTTTTGGTTCTACACCCTCTTGGATATGCCGATTTCCTCGATCTTTTCCTTCACCGTTTTGAAAGCAGTGGTGATGAAATAATTTACACAAAGAAAAGCGCCTGTCTGGGTTCGAACTTTCGACCTATCGACTCCTATGTCGCGGCCGTTACCGTTGGTCCACCACTGCTCCTATATTTTTGCTATAGTGTGAAATATTCTCACCCATTCGAGAGAAGAACACTTAGTTATTAATATTTTCTCTTTTTCAGTGCACTGGGTAATGAAAAAAGATGGCAAAGAGCTTGCTATTTTAAATGGATACTCATTCTACTGCCACTGGCGACGTCAGTACACCTCCACCTGGAGCTGCTCTTCCGGACATATCTGCAAAGCTCAGCTGATCACCACCAATAATGATGCAAGGCTCTTGGTAAGAGCTAAATTGGAACACAATCATAAACCCCCAAAATTTGTTATTTGTAATGGGTATTTTGTCAAGCTGTAATGATATCTAGCTATGGGAGGTCCCTGGTGACCTGAAATGCAGGTTTTTATATAAACTTACCTGCGGCGTCAGTCTCTCACATAGTTTATATTCTCCTTGTTCGTGCACTGTCAAAGATTAGCGTTAAGTAGATAATGTCTGTAGAGAAAATAAACGTTTATATTATTAGTATTATATATTATAAACTACAACACTTGCCGTGTTATGGTTTTTTTGACTTTACACTAGGTGACATTTCGTTTTCGACTATGCAACGCACTCAAGTTACACGTTCATTACACCGGAGCGCAGGTAGCGGCGGCATTTTTTTATTTATCAGCCATATTTTAACTACTGTGGGCGTACTAAGTGTTGGTTATTGCGTAATAGAAAAAAATGTAGGTAGACGACACAACTATACAGAATGCATGACAGTTTCTAAACGTTTTCACTGCTTGACCGCCACCAATGAACTCTGCTTAGCTCCGGCCGGTCCGAGCGTTATCTCGAAGAATTCGAATTGTTATCATGAAGACTCTGTCAAGCGCCAACTCAGTAACGTATTTCCGACATTGGTAAGACTTCGTCTAAGACAACCATGGCTTAAATGGTTCTAAATTGTCTATACTATCTTCACCTTAAAGCTTTGCACCCATCTTCCAATCACCCTGTATTATACATAGATAACTTGACTTGTCTTACCATCTCCGAGTAACTTCTCGTTGGTACACACCACTCAGACACTGTGAAACAAGACCCAAGAATGTAATAAATATAATAAACAATTATAATAAATATACCTGGCTACTTTACTACCTCAAGGACTTTTCCATTTCAGTGTAGTTTTGATTAAGTTAGCATTTGTTTATTTTGTTTTTACATTTTGTGTGCACTAAATAAAGATTAATCTGTGTATCTTATTGCTATCCAACCACATATGAAGACGAACTTTTTATAACCATCTTAAAAAATAAATATATTTTGTTTCCAGTACAATGGGTGAGAAAGGTGAACGGTAAAGAAATTGCCATTGTGAATAGTCACACTTTCTACTGTCAGAAAAAAATGACGAAAAAGAATACCTGGCGCTGCACCAATTCTCAGAGGTGCAAAGCTAGAATGGTGGTCACCAATAGCTTTAACCCTTTACTACGTAACGTGGTATCAGCAATGCTCGAACATACGCATCCTCCGCCAAAATATTTGGTTGCTAATGGAATTTATATTAAGGTATAATAATATTAATCGATATTTTCTCACCTGGCAATACAATGACCAGAGTGTTACAAATGAAAATCATAGTGTAAATGATGTATGTTTACAAAAATAATTTAGATTAAAGAAATTTTTAGTTTTATTATTTTATTTATCTTTAAAGATTATTTTCTATTTTGTGAATTCGAGAACGTAGTAGGCCTTGTAAACTGTAGATTAGTTAACCATGTTCTATTTTGTTAAGTACCTGGTACTCGTTGGTAGGCCTACACTGTCCTCATACCTATGGATACTGTAATATGGAAATATATCGTAAAAGGCCGTGGAGTTTCTTGCCGGCTCTTCTCCATAGGTAACTAGAAATTGGAACCGTGCACCTAGCTTCTGCCGTTTCATTAGTGTCCATTTAGGTTTATGTGAAATAAAATATTTTGATTTTAAAATTGAAGTATTTTTGTAGTATAAACTTTTCAGCAATTCTTGAGTTACTTTTAAGCAAATTATGCTCCCATCCAAATCTTGAAGAGATGCTTCTCTTGAAGAGATCTTTAAAAGCTATGGTGCAGAGAAAACTAAGGTCGCGTATACCGCCGCGTGGCGGAACCACCCCGTAAGTAGAAGAGTATAACAAATTATATTTCTACTAAATACCTACCTACTCTGTCCCAATAAATTTCAAGAAGTAAGGCCTTTGCCCGTCAGTAGGATGATTTACGCAGCAGCAGGATGTCGACACTGTTAGCCTACTTTCAACGGCAGGTACAGATTAGTAAGTTAGCAAGGTGTGCAGAGCATATTTATTTTAGGTATCGTCACTTGTGAAGATTTTAAGGCAGGGTTGAGATTTGTTTTTACGAAATATCAGACATCATCAGAAATCCATACTAATATTATAAATGCTAAAGTAACTTTGTCTTTCTCTGTAACCTTCCACGGCTTATAAAATAAATATATTTTGTTTCCAGTACAATGGGTGAGAAAGGTGAACGGCAAAGAAATTGCCATTGTGAATAGTTACACTTTCTATTGTCGGAAACAATTTTCGAACAAGAACACCTGGTGCTGCACCAATTCTCAGAGGTGCAAAGCTAGAATGGTGGTCACCAATAACTTTAACCCGTCACTGCGTAGCGTAGTATCAGCAATGTTCGAACATACGCATCAACCGCCAACATATTTGGTTACTAATGGTATTTATATTAAGGTATAACAATATTAATCGATATTTTCTCGCAATCACCAGAGTGTTACAAATGAAAATCATAGTGTAAATGATGTATGTTTACTAAACTAATTTGATTTATAGGTATATACTTTTATTATTTTATTTATCTTTTCTATTTATGAATTCGAGAACGGTGTAGGCCTTGTAGACTGTAGATTTGTTAACCATGTTCTATTTTGA
Source organism: Agrochola circellaris (assembly GCA_914767755.1). Taxonomy (NCBI): domain Eukaryota; kingdom Metazoa; phylum Arthropoda; class Insecta; order Lepidoptera; family Noctuidae; genus Agrochola; species Agrochola circellaris. Next base: position 4,816,903 of record OU611859.1, on the reverse strand, counting down.
TAAGTACCTGGTACTCGTTGTCAGGCCTACACTGTCCTCATACCTATTAAACACCCAGTACTTTATACAGTTATTATTGTGAGCGCGTGCGTAGGCGACGCGAAGGTGATGGTGGGAGCGAGACAAAACACTTAATATTTTTTTGTAGGTATTGGTATAATGGTGTTTTAGGTGGGTACTTGTTTTATGCACGCACGGTGATGCCTGCGGATAATTATTTATTTATGTTTTTTAATCACTTTAAATATTCACACTATTGGTTGTATATTGACTATTTTATGTACTATTTGTTTTATTGTATATTTATTAAATTTCACTAAACCTGACTTGGTCTCCGTACGTTTCTTTCGGGTGACCACTGAAAATCAGCGCTGTGCTGTGGGTCTCCATAGCATAGCATCATGCTGAGTGGAAGCCTTCTTGTCACAGTCATGACGTGCCAGCAGCTGCCGACTTTTTCTGTTTTGTGCTCGTTATTGTATTTAAATCTACTCTGTTTCATTTTCCTTATTATTTACTCGAGTTTATCATCTTTTTTTTTTTATGCACGTGTTTCTGTGACAAATAAATTTATTTTTCTTTCTTTTCTTTTTCTTTCTTATTAGGTACCTACTGTAATTTGGAAATATTGTATAATTAAGCCAATTATTTGTAAAAGGGTTACCATGGAGTTTCTTGCTGGCTCTTCTCCATAGTAAAAAAAAAATTCTAACCGTGCACCTACCTTAGAACATTTCATAGGTGCTCATGTAGGTTTATGTGAAATAAAATATTTTGATTTTAAAGTTGAAGTATTTTTGTAGTATAAAATAATGTAGGTAATAATAATAATGTACCTACTACGAATTAAGGCTTTTGCAGACAGGCGCGACGCCACTCTGGTGGAACAATTTCTATGAAAACTTCTCGGAAATTGTTCTATCGGTGTCGCCTCGCGTCATCGCGTCGCGCCTGTTCGCGGGAACCTTTAAACTTGTTCCGAAGTATATGATTACCACTCTTTAAAATATACACGTTTCGGAAGTCATAGTCTACAATTTAGGTATCTAGTTTAGTTTACTTCTTAGGTCTTGTGATGTCACCGGTCAATTCCCGTTCTAAAAACGTTCAAAGTCTACTCTCAGCGACAATCAATGTCAAAAACTTGAAGAAAATGTAGGAAAATTTGTAACCATAATCTGTAGGTATTTTTGGCAAATTTTGATAGATTAGCATGCGAACGTTCGTAAAAATACGGCAATTGCGCCTCAGATATTCTGGTCTGCTTTTAACACATGGAAAACAATGAGTAAAGTCATGTGCACATTACACAACGTATTTTCATACAAAAAAGTGCGGTACGACCCGCCTTTAGTGTGCATTGGTTCATAGAAAATGTACAAAACTGATAAAGCCCGGCCCGGCCCAATGTGCTTTAGCTCAAAGAGTCCATAATACCTCGGCTCAAATTCTCTCCTTATCTCGCTCGCACGATACTGCTACTGCTCGCGGCCTGAGTTAGAGCCAGACTGAGCGGTGGGGAGAAGGCTCCAAGGCGCCAATAGTTTAGGTTATTTCTGTTTACGGCGAAAATAATGGTAAGTAAAAAAACAAAAAAAAACATAGTATCTGCTTCATAGTTAGTTCAGTTATTATGCAAAGTTTCATGATCTAATTTGAAGTATTTTTTTAATACTAGCGGTTTATTGTGTAGTTTGGAGGTAATTTTGGATTTTTTTCTGTCATGTTTATTTTATGGAATCGTGTTTTCGTCAAACATAGAACATATTAGTAATCCTCAACTTTACCATATATTTATTTATTTATTTATTAACTATGGATGACTTACAGCTAAAACAAACAGAATAAAAAATTGTATGTGAGACTGACAGCCAATTAAAAGTCAAAACAAAAACAAAATTAATACAAAACAAACAAAACAAAACAAAAACAAACACAACAAAAAACAAACAAAATACAAAAACAAACATCATTATGATGATGATGATTTTCATTATTTTTTTTCATAATTTTGATATTACAAAATTAATGCTGCAGTATTTTCGATTTTTTGTATTTTTTTTTTCATGCTAAGCAATTTGAGGTATTCCAGACTCTTAATAAGTCATTCCTTAAATTTCAGTGCGATGGGTAAAGAAAAGAAACGGGAAGGAGCTTGTTATCTTGAACCACTACACATTCTATTGCAATAAGATTTTTTTGCGGACAAGTATATGGTATTGCACCCACGGAAAAGGTTGTCAAGCCAGGGTGATCTTCACCAATGGCGCCACACCCTCAGAGCGCCGAATTTGGTCAGTTAAGGAGAACCATACACATGCACCTCCGTCGTTTGTGATATCTAATGGATTTTATGTTAAAGTTTAAGGTTTACCCAGAGAAGGAAGATGAGTGATAAAGTATAATATCGTGTTACGTTTAAATATCAATTTGAATACGCGTGTTAAAAGTCTAATGGTACATAATTATTATAATAATATCGTAAATAAATAAATGAACTTATCTTGTAACTTTATTTGGCGGTTAATTAACTGCTCCTCATACTAATTAAATTCTTCAACTCTTTTCCAAGTTAAGCTTCGTGCAGACCAGCGCGAAGAATTTTGCCGGACGAGCCTTTATGATTATTACGAGTGTTAGAAGAATGAAGAAGTTAGAGGGAACGAGGGGCGTGGCCAAGACAGCTGCATGAAGAGTGGGGATACTCGTAGTTCGCGGCAACTGCAGACGGCGAGGAGGACTTGTCCCTTTTTGGATCGACAGCCGATGGCGACGGACGTCTGTCCGCCTCAATGTGCGGTTTCTCGGTGCCAAGTAATTAGCTCATTAAGAGGCTTACAACAGCTAAAGCGCGGTCACTGTCGGACTGCATAGAAATGAAAGAGAAGCGCGATGACACGACGCAGGTAATTTATTGCAAAATATGAAGCAGTTAGCGATTTACAAAAAATCTATACTATTATGCTAATATGTAGCTTGTAGAATAATCTGACAAAAAATCAGAATGATTGCATGTAAATTAATATGATTTTTAATCGTTAAAAGAAATTTTTAGAGGCATCTTCATGATTTTTTTCTATCGTATAAAATAATTGTTTTATGTTTTCATCACACTATCTTACTAGCATATATCCTGAAGAATATCATATATTTTTCTGATTTTGTTTACTGCAGTGGATCATATACTTTTAGGCATTATAAAACTTGCGTTTAGGCACGTTTAGGTCCTGGAGTCCCCTTAATTGCTCAATTATTCTATCAGTTTGTTAGATTTTCCTATAATAAGTTTTGTTTGCCAAAAATAATAAATACAGTTGATTGGTTGTGCGTATTTTTTTTAATAAACCTGCTTCTGATAGATAATACGAGTTTATTTATTTACAGTTCAATGGGTAAAAAAAACGGACGGAAAAGAGCTCGCTATTATGAACCGCTACACATATTTCTGTAAAAAAACATTTTCGCGGTCAAGTGTCTGGTACTGCACCAAAGGAAATTCGTGTAAATCCAGGCTAAGTTTTATGAATGGCGCCACACCTTCGGAGCGCAAAATATGGTCAATTAAGGAGAACCATACACATGCACCTCCGTCGTTTGTGATTAATAATGGATTTTACATTAAAATTTAAGATTAGTGTCGTAGCGAAGAGAGTGATAAAAACGACCAGTTCAAGTCAACCAATGTCAATATAATTTTTATTGTTGTATAATGTATATTTGTAATATGGGTTCATAAATTAATTTTATGATTTTTATTATAATTATACATTGTTATTGATATCATGGTGTATTTAGTGTGAGTACCTATTAATTATTATTCTTCAGAAGTCCTAAATAAAGCTTCGTGCAGACCAGCGCGACGCGACGCCGCGACGTGACTCGAACAATACAATTTCTAAGAAAACTTGACGGTATAATAATAACCGGCGTCGCGTTGCGCTGTCGCGTCGCGCTGGTCTGCACGAAGCTTAATTAATTGACCGAAATCTTGACGTCCGGCCGTCGAGAGAACGCGTTCCTGACACCTGTCAGTTGGACGATTTCTAATAGTAATAAGGATCAAAAACCGCAAAACACATAATTCGTTAGTATGAAACTGACAGGTGTCAAGAACGCATTCTCTCGACGGCCGGACTGTGCCTACTATAATAATTAACGGTTAAAGTATCGTATAGTAGACGAATATGTTTTGCAAATATTTAAATGATCTTCAAAAGATGTGCACTTTTTTAAATAATTGAGCCTGTTTTTAACTTTCTTGCCTTTTCTCATAGTTGATCGCAGTAACTATACTTGGACTTTTAATTGTATTCAGTAAGTTGACAGTTCGAAGCAAAATAAATCGGTCATTACGTGTTAAATTCAATGAAAACCATGCATATATGTACCATCAAAGAAGTTCATATCTAACCAGTTTGTAAACAAAATCCCGTGAACACGATGACCACATCTGTTACCGGCCCGGATCTATAGCCGCGGAGCGCTGCAAGCAAGAATAGTCATTACGGTGGTTAGTTATGAACTTCTTTGACGGTACAAACTTAAACAATGAGTAATGACCGATTTATTTTGCTTCGAACTGTCAACTTACTGAATACGATTAAAGTCCAAGTATAAGTCAATATTTTTCTGAGCATTTGCAAATGAATTCTTCAATTTAATGTCAATGTTTTTAGAGTCTTAATTGGTGTAACAATAAACCACGCTTCTTTGATTTTCTAATATTTTGCTAGCATTATTATCTTCAGGCCTAATCCCAGTTTATTCGCGGTCGCCGCATGAGCATGTCTTGATTTTGAATGAATGATATGGCTATTTTGTTTGAATGAATGACGTCGGAAAAGTTGACGACGAATAGAGCTGTATGATCTCAATTCGTCGTATTCGTCAAATTTTTTCGTCATTTGATTTTAATTTTATTTTGTACCTCTTACCAATATAATTTCATGTTTTTTTGCTGCCTTGTAAATTATGATAAAAATGAATTAATTTATTATTTATAGTTCAATGGGTGCGAAAAGCTAACGGAAAGGAACTTGCTATCGTGAACGGATACACTTTCAACTGTAAAAGAATTGGTCCTCGACAGAATACCTGGTATTGCACCTTCGGAAGATCTTGTAGAGCCAGTATTATGTTCATGTATGACGAAACACCCTCGAACCGCGAAATACTGTTTATTAAGGATAACCACACACATGAACCTCCATCTTTCCTGATTTCTAATGGAATTTATGTTAAAATTTAACTTCACTAATTGTACACAATCAACTTTACACAACATTTTATAACTATGTTTTTTTTTGTATCAATATCAGAAGCATAGCTTTGTATAAGCATTAAAAATGACGCTTTTGCGATGTGTAATATTAATTTTGATGTTCGGATGAATTTTATTTTATTCTGACTGATATAATTGAAGCACTTACCAATATATTGTTATATTTTCTGCTCCTATTACAATAAGGACTTTTTTTTTCAAACTCTTCTGATGTTATTTTATTGTAAGCACTTCGGTTCTTGGTGACAGCAATATTTTTGTAAATATGGCGTTTTGAATAATTTTTTATTTATTATCACAAGTTTATTTATATTTTCAGCTAAATAGGTAAAAAAAACTAATGGAAAGGAACTTGATATTGTAAACGGATTCACTTTCTTTTTTTTTATAAATCTTGTCACACGATTGTCTGGTATTGCACCTCTGGACGAACTTGCAGAGCTAGGTTGATCACTACCAACAAAGTCACACCCGCGGAGCGCCAAACAGTGTCTGTTAAGGAGAACCATACCTCCAAAGTTTGTGATTTCGAATGAAATTTATGTTAAAATATGAGGTTAATTCGCCGAGCGAAAACAAATTCGGGAAAAAGTGATTCAAAATTTTAAAATGTTATTGTTTAAATATAAAAGTGTAATACGAATTCAGCTAATACACAAATATTAAAGCTTGTGTTATATATAAATAAATGAACAACAATATCTTTTAATATTCTTTTATCGTAATTGCCTCGGTTTATCGGTGACAGCATTTATATAATAAATTTGTCATTCTTTCTCGCGGTTTATTACTTTTTGTATTTATTATTACGACTTTATTTTATTTTTTTCAGTTAAATGGGTAAAAAAAACTAACGGAAAGGAACTTGCTATTGTAAATGGATACACTTTCTTTTTTAAAAAGAAAAGTCTTCAGACGAATATCTGGTATTGCACCTCTGGACGTACTTGCAGAGCTAAGCTGATCACTACCAACGAAGTCTCACCCGCGGAACGCCAAATAGTTTCTGTTAAGGAGAACCATACACACGCATCTCCAACGTTTGTGATTTCTAATGGAATTTATGTTAAAATATGAGGTTTATTAGCCCAGCGAAAACAAATTCATGAAAACGGGATTCAAAATTTAAAAAAATGTGGATTTAAATATAAAAGTGTAATACAAATTCAGTTGTAACACAAATATTGTTTGTGTCGTAAATAAATAAATAAATAAATGAACAATATTATATATTATTTTATCATTTTATCGTAGGCGCCTCGGTTTTTCGGTGACCGCAACATTTTAATAAATAATTTCTTTATAAATTTGTCATTCTGTCTGACCCGTTTTATTACTCGTTTTATTAATTATAACGATTTTATTTTATTTTTTTCAGTTAAATGGGTAAAAAAAACTAACGGAAAGGAACTTGCTATTGTAAATGGATACACTTTCTTTTTTAAAACGAAAAGTGTTCAGACGAATATCTGGTATTGCACCACCGGAGGTTCATGCCGAGCTAGGTTGATCACTACCAACGAAGTCTCACCCGCGGAACGCCAAATAGTTTCTGTTAAGGAGAACCATACACATGCACCTCCAGCGTTTGTGATTTCTAATGGATTTTATGTAAAAATTTGAGGTTTACTGGCCCAGCGAAAACAAATTTGTGACAAAGTGATTCGAAATTTTAAAAATGTCACTGTTTAATTATAAAAATGTAATACGAATTCAGCTATAACACAAATATTAAAGCTTTTGTCGTAAATAAATCTTATTATTTTTGTGTGGTTAGTGACTAACCTGGTGGAGTTTTATAGCCGCCCATGGCTGACTTGGCTTCACATGCCGTCGAGAAATACCTTTCAGGCATGCTGGTTTCTTCACAATGTTTTTCTTCACTGTTTTTGAAACAACTGATACTTATACAATACGCACATGAATCCTAAAAGTCTATCACAGTAGTCTGGCACGTTATAAATTATTATAATCAGTTTATTAATTTCCAGTTCAATGGGTGAAAAAAACTGACGGGAAGGAATATGCCATTGTAAATGGATATACTTTCTTCTGTAAAAAGAAATTTGCAAAGACAAACATCTGGAATTGCACCTACGGGAACTTGTGTAAAGCTAGGTTGATCTTCACAAATGAACCAATACCCTCGGAGCGCCTGATAGTGTCCGTTAAGGAGAACCATTCACATGCACCACCGGCATTTGTGATTTCTAATGGATTTTATTTTAAAATTTGATGTTTATTGGTCTAGCGAAACAAATGGGTGACAAAATTCGTTCCCGTACCTAATACTTAATATGACAATCCTTTTACTATTAAATGAGCAATATTAACACGCTTTTATTAGGTCGACCTGTATGTATGTAACTATGTAATCAAATCTAAGAAAACTAATTTAACTATCTTCTAAAGATCGTAGCGTTATGAAAATTGGCAGTTGTATGTGATTTTGATGACAATACAATAACATGGTACTGTCGAGCTGATCTGATGATGGAGCCGGAAGATATGAACTGGAACTTCATGATGGATGATCGTATCATAGCCGTGTTTGGACTTGTTAGAAAGGTCTTGTAATTAACGTTGACCATGATTAGGTTTCAAGGTCTGATGATGAAGCCGGAAGATAGGCACTAGCTTCCATGATGAAATATCGTATCATAGCCGTGTTTGGACTTGTTAGAAAGGTCTTGTAATGAACTTTGACCACTATTAGGTTTCAAGGTCTGAATAAAATAAGCGTGTTTTTTAGTGTTTTTTGTATATATAAATAATATCTATTTGTAATGACATTCTCGAAAACAGCTTTAACGATTTTGATGAAAGTTGCAATGTATTGGAGTTTACGGGGGCGGAAAATCGATCTAGTTTGGGAAAATTCGTTTTCTCCGTATTTTAACCCGAGCAAAGCTCGGTCGCCCAACATTTAGAACAAAATGGCTACTTTAGAATAATAACATGGCAGCATGGAATTAGTAAGTACTATCATGGCAGCATGGAATTAGTAAGTACTATCATGGCAGCATGGAATTAGTATGTCTGGAGTATTGTGAGATAAGCGTATCGTATGACTCTCGAGTAGTTGTTTAATTTTGGTTACTGTACTTTAATAGTGTGTTTGTGTCTTTTTCTTTGTCTTTAACTATTGTAATTGGCCTTGGCCGTTTTATATTAAAATATATAAATAAATGAATTATACATAGAATTAGTATGAACTATCCTATACTATTAAATGAGCTTTCTCTATTTTCACCAGAGCAGAGTTCGGTTGACCAAGTACTGTTTATAATCAACGTACCTAATACGGGAGTCGTTTTTTTCGTCTTTAATTAAATCATAAACATAATTATCTTGTTTTATTTAAGTGTAACATTTGAAATTCATCTCAGATAAAAAAATGTTTAAGTTAATTCACTGACAGACAACGCACAACCTAAACCGATGGGTCTAGTCTTCGATCAACAAAGGGTCTAGTAGCATAAAATTTTAAACAAGAGTTTCTTTTATAGTAAAAATGAGCCTTAAGGAAGGATTTTCGAAAAGGGCACGACTTTTCGGGATTAAATAGGGGATGAAAGTGTTAGGTTTCAATTTATTCATGTAAAATTGTTAGATATTGTACTGGCAACATTAAAGCAGTTATTAGTATTTAATATATTTGACAACGTAGTGCATAACAGATTGATTGTACTGGCAACTCCGTGAGATTTGAAATGTAAAATGTTGCGACAACGCCCTTGCTTGTTTCGGCGTTCTTGGTATTAGGACGTACCGAGTGGCTGTGAGTTAAAATATAGATTGGCCTGAATTGTTGGAGATCTACTATAAATTAACGTAACCTATTAGTTTTATTGTAAATATTAGAATATCTATCTTGGTGTTACATATTATTTATTTTATTCCTAAAATATCGCAAGTAGTTCTAAAAGACAGTTTATAGTTTGTGATATTAGGGTAACGACTTTAAGATCTATTTGGGGATTAGTATCTATTCTGAGGTTAAATATATTCAGAATGAAACTAGTTTTTATAGATTATGGGTAATTTTATAACAAGTTTGTATGGAAGTTCGCAAACAAATAGGTTGGAACATATGTCGGTAGTGGAACAAATAGTTTGTATGCAACCTATTTAATTGCCTAACTGCAGACTTTATACTTCTTTACAGTGAAATGGGCAAAAAAGAATACTGAGAAAGAACTAGCCATTGTCGATGGCTACACTTTTTACTGCAGAGTACAAAGTAGAACGACTCTTCTCTGGACTTGCACCTACGGGAAGAATTGCAAAGCGAGGTTGATAACGACCAATAAGACAGATCCTTCGAAGCGGGCAGTGAAGTCAGCCAAGTTGGAACACGTTCACTCACCACCAAAATTTGTTATTTCGAACGGGATAATTATCAAGGTTTAGTGACGTTTAACAAACATTTTTAATGTGGGACATATTTAAATGAGCCTGTAAAAACTATTTGCGCTTCTAATGATGCGTCATCATCATCAACATCATCATTTCAGCCGAAAGACGTCCACTGCTGGACGTACGCCTCCCCCAAGCACCGCCACTTCGACCGGTTCTGAGCTTCTCGCATCCAGCGGATTCCTGCGGTCATCGGTCTTGGGGCCTTCGAACGCTACGTCTTCCGGTACGCGGTCGCCACTCCAGAACTTTTCGGCCCCGTCGGCCATCTGTTCTGCGAGCAATGTGCCCTGCCCACTGTCGGCACATTTGTTGATGGACAGTTTTTCAAATAATAGTTTTTTTGTTTTAACTTTCTGGCCTTTTCTAACAGTTGGTCGCAGTATCAAAGCTAGGATATTTTTGGCTTTTTAACATTTATTGACGCTGAGATAATTTGTTACTAAATTTTTAACATTTTTTATTACGGTATTGGCCTTCAACCACCGCTATGGACCACAATCCTTTGATCTCAGGTCGCCATTGAGATGCCATATCTACACATAGCTATCGTGTTAAAAACATGTACTTACCTAATCCGATCTGTTTGTTATTTATAACGTAAAGTTATTTATTTGTTAAACGTTATTTAAATAATATTGCGGTGAATTTGTTGTTCTTTATTTTTTGTCTTATTAACTGTATTGTTGTAAGCGTTTGCTTATGAGCTTGGATTAAAGAAATTAATTTACTGGTGTTATAGTCAGTTCTTTTTATTAAACAACATAAATATTTTACGCCTCATGTTTTTTTTCTTTATCTCTTCACCTAGCTGTCAACACCTACTAATAATAATATTAATAGACTTGGCTCCCAAGGTTGTCTACATGTGGGATGTGGACTCAGCGATCATTGTGCCGGTAGTCGTATCAGCCAATGGCATAGTTGCCAAGAGCCTCGACCAACACCTAAGGAGGCTCTCGTTGGGCAGCTGGATCAAGGGCTTGATTCAGAAAGCGCTACTCCTGGACACGGCTCGCATTGTCAGGAGGTTCCTCTCTCTGGAGCCCTGACCGCCTTTAGCTTGGACCCTTTTCTCGATACCGGTGGACTATTATATTTTAATACCGCATAATTTTGCTTATTTTTTACCTAACACTTTTATTTATTGTTTTTACTACCTAAAATACCTAAAACATGCTTTTTTGCTTGCAATAGTAAGGCTATTGCATGCAAAAAAGCAGTCATGTTTTGACTAAAAATTATTGTAAGAGTTGTCAACATTTTATTAATTGTATAAAAACTTAAAAATTTGACTAAAATATTTTTACTCAGTTGTCATCACTGTTTGTTTATAGGTATTTCCTTTTTAGTGAGTTTGGCTTGGCGACCTTGTGAAGGCCGCAGAAATCCGCTGGATGCGGGAAGCACGGAACCGGTCGAGATGGCTGTGCTTGGGGCCTAAATCCAGCAGTGGACGTCTTTCGGTTGAAATGATGAGTTTGGCTCTACATTTAAACAATATACTTCTGTACCTACGGCATCATGATCTGCCTAGCCTTTTCCAAAAACTATGTTGGGATCAGCTTCCAGTCTAACCGGATGACGGATACCAGTATTTTTCATGAAGGGACTGCCTATCTGACCTCTACAACCCAGTTACTAGGTAACATGTTAGTTACCTCGTCGGTTAGATTGGAAGCTGACCCCAACATTGTTTTTGGAAAAGGCTAGGCAGGCTAGGCTCGCTTGGTAAAACTGGTTGTCAGACTTTCGGGCTTCTGACAACTCGTAGCGAATATCAAAGATCTTCGAATCTGGATTCAGGAGTGCCTACTTAACGTGCTTTCCGAGGCACGGCGGGATCTCGATACGAAATAAATATTCACCTACCCAAGAACCGAGTGCGGCAAGCGTACCTCAACCTCGATGGATCGACTAGTGCGACTTTTAATTAGCCACGAGCCTTCTATATTCCTATAATTTTAAACCTACTATACTAACCAAATATTGCATGTCCCAGCCAGACTACGATAGCTTTTCTAACGTGTCAGTAAATAAGCATATCTGATTGGCTAACGCAGCCTGACGGTCAAACTTAGCTGGTACCCATATCTACCCATAAATTCCAGACCAGCATAAAATGCCTTCTTTATTTCCAGTGCTGGAATGGGTGAGGAAGAAAGATGGGAAGGAACTGGCTGTTGTTAACGGCTACACTTTCTATTGCCACAAGAGCAATGTTAAAACGAAGACTTGGAGCTGCACCAAAGGGGGGTTTTGCAAAGCAAGGCTCATCATCACCAATGAAGACAGAGCTTCACATAGGACCGTGGTATCAGCTAAGCTGGAGCACGTCCATGCACCACCAGCTTTTATCATATCCAATGGATTTTATGTCAAAATATAATACCGTGCTATTTTATGTCGTTATATAATAGCGTGCTAATTTATGTCGTAACATAATAGCGTGCTATTTTATATCGTAATATAATAGCGAGCTATTTTATGTCGTAATTTAATAGCGTGCTATTTTATGTCAAAATATAACAGCGTGCTATTTTATGTCGTAATATAATAGCGAGCTATTTTTGTAACTCATGCCAATCAATTTTATCCTCTCTGTATAGTAGCGGTAGGTATTTATTGTACTTAAAAATCAACAGAGACGTCAAAATATGAAGTTTCATTCATACGGCACAATTTAACTACCTGATAGCAGTAAAAATAAGCAATAATAAAAAGCAATTAAATAGCTCCGTGTGAATGAAGTGTAAGTGCCACTTACATAATATATCAATAGACTGAAAATTACCCTCTAATCCAAACCAGGTCAATTTGCTGATCAATAGGTAATAGTATTAATACGCGGTTCAACCAACTTGATTCATTTTGGTTGAAAGGTTGAAATGAAAAATTAAAGGTAATAAATAGCTAACATTGAATAAATTATTTTTACGTGAACACTATTCAATTTGGTTGATTTATTCAAATTGACAAGCATAAGTGAACTGTGAAATATTGCCATAAATATATGAATGGATTGTATCTTATTCTTATGTTTTAGTGATATTAAAAACTTATTAATTCTGTAGTGGCACTTCACTTATTTTTGTAGTTTAATCATGCGTCTAATATATTCTTGTACACTTATATAAATTAAAAGCCTGTTGTAGATATTTCCACATCAGGCCCTAATAAGTCATTTGCTTTTATTGTGCTTTAGTGGTAATCTTTCTAAATTATTTATTTATATTTGTGTGTTTAGCGTGCTTAATTTATATCGTAGGTTTCTATTTATTTAAACCTAGAAATGAAACTTTTGTACTTATCACACATCGAATCCTATCGTAAACTGAAATCTTGCGAAACCGTTTTTGTACCACAAATCCGTTAAAAAAAAAATTGTTTCAAGACTTAAGCTAAGGTTTCACAACTAGAATAGTTGCCAAAGATTGAAAATAAGGAGCTCGAGACTGCTTTAAGAGTGTTTTAAAAGGCGACTAAAAATATATAACCTAAGTACTATATTATCTTTTCCTGCGATCTCTAACGCGTTTGCCAGGCGCGATGGTAATGGCAGCATTCCCTTAGAAACGTTGATTTTGTGGAAAAAATACACGTTTCAAGAAAAATCACTGCTGGGAAAGGCACAAAATGAAAGTTATGGATGTTAGTGAATGATTCAGTTTTATGTTAAGGTGGATCCGCAGTTGTAATCCGCGAAATTCAAAGTTTCTTAAGTTTTTTGCAATTTGCATTTATAGAATTATAAGTTACATAGTTTTGTTTCTTAAGAACTTTTCCATAAGAGATATCTTAGAGATTCGATTATTTATTTTAGTAAAATACATATAGATACAACATGGTAATAATTTTGAGTACAAAGGTACTGCTTATTTCTTAAGATTTTTTTTTCCACCTGACCTGCGAAAGGAGAAATGAAAATTAATTCAATGATTATAATACTATTAATACATATCTGTTATAGTCGCGAATCATATTTTGATCAAGATATAACCTGACACTGACCTCCAAATTGCAAAAAAACGTAAAAAAAATAACAAATCGCGGGCTACAACTGGGGATCATTTTGGTTGATTCATCCAAATTGAACCGTGTATACCTTACTTTACCTTATTAAGTGTGTACCTTGCTAAGTGTGTACCTTTAAGAAAACTCATATATATATGTAAGTAAACCGTTGCCAAAAACTTAATATTTAGTGAATAATTCGTATGCAATCAAAATTACGTAGAAAGTAGAAATAAAAAAGATTAAATAATATTTTAAAACATTTTAAGGTATGTAGTTTCATGTGCAAGCTTCAAATGTGCTTTTTTACAGTACATTTAGGCATTTAAATTAACTTTACTTAAAGGCAAACATACAGGTATGTTAAGAACTTATAAGTACACTTAATGTAATAAACTTGTGGTGATCATTTTTTTGTTTTTATTAAGCATACTATCAGGTTTCATTGCTAATCTTAGTTTAGCGCATTAAATAAAGGCTCAGAGTTTGACTCTATTGAAGTGCAGTATAACGGGAGACATAACATTGAGAGCGTTCACAGACAGCATACAATCAGTGGCTCATTTTTTGTAGGTGCTAAATGAAACAATAGAAATCATATGTATTAACGCACACATCCTACAAAATGTAGGATATATTTTAAAAAAACTGAGCGATTGTAGGACCTACAATAAGTACGTCGTGTGTGAGCGCGATTAAGCAGTCACTAGTAGTCCGAAGTTTCGTTAATCAGTCAACTAGCCTTCCCAAGCATTAATTTGTCGCATTTGGGTAGAGTTCAATCCTCATACTACGGAAATGGCTAAGAAAATTAAATGCTTCAAGTTCAACACTTACCAGTTTCTCTTTTCAGTGATTCTGCTGGCGAAATCACGGTACTCAGGGAAACATCTGGTCATGTTCAACGACTACACCTACTACTGCAAGAAACAATGCAAGAAGACCAAGTACTTCCACTGGTACTGCTCCACACATAACTGTAGGGGCTGCAACGCTAAGCTGAAGTTGGATGAGAAATTCGCCATTGTAGGCCTTGAGAATGAACACACACATCCTCCAGCTAAGTACTGTATACACGGCGGGCAGTATATAAAGATTTAACACTACAGACAACGTCTTTTGACGTTGCATGTTCATATTGTAAAGATGGCTACATACGTCACTACTTGCTTGATAAACGAGCATGGACCATTGCTTTCTCCAAACTCACATGGGCGCTTAAACTTAGCGTCATCGTTATCATTGATAATCTCTTCGCTTCTATTGCTAATTACTTCTCTACATCACGATTATGCGTTGACATAGCTTCCATGAAGACGTCGAGCGAACACTGAGCTATCATCTCCGCCATTGCTTTGCAAAATGGCTGATATTCTATTTTGGCATGTCTGAGCTGCTCTAGTATAGGTCCTGCATACGAATGGAGAAAATTTAGTGCATTATGTGTCCTTTCTAAATCGCTTTCATATTTGACTAATATTTTTTTTCATATCTGACAAAAAGGTTATTAATTTAATGCTTCTTTACTAGTTAATTGATTCAGATTGACTTTGCGGAAATCCATTATAAAATACAATAGACGACGTATATCTAACCGCGCGTCTATCTGCTTCTTTACTAACATTTATGCTAATCAAAGTCATTATAGTTTGCACAAATTGTTTCGTATGTAGCCGCTATCGTCACAAAACCACCCAAATATATTATTTGTTTTATTTGCATGTTATTTCTTTAACACTAGTTTTAAGCTCTAGATAATAACTTCTTGCAATAATAAGTAGATGATTTTTGATCTTACATTAAGAAATGATGAGAAAATATATCCATATAATGAAATGAGGATCGTGACACATATTATTGGAATGAAATTGTAGTTTCTAGTAATAGGTATTTTCTTCCTACATGTAATGTAGATATAATTACCCGCTTTTATCAAAGATTTGTATTTTTAATCCAAAGTTTGCGTCAACGGTAGGTACTAAGCTTTATTATGAAATGGTTGATTCCGAAGCGTGTAGCTGCGTTGACGTTCATTATTTTCAGGAATTCGAACAGCACTTAGTTTTTTTTTTCTTTTTTTTATGGCAGTAGTACAGTATAAATAAGTAACAGTATTATATTTTTATAGAAAACGACCGAAACGACGCGCTTCGAAATCTAAGTGTATACGCAACAGTATCGAGTGCGCGGCAGTTACGCACGGACGCGGAAGGTTTATTCACCGAGCGGCCGTAGGTAATTATTTCAAGGTAACTGCCGAAATATAATACTGTTAGGTACTTATTTATACTGTGGCAGTAGTATTAGCAATTTAAATAAAGAATAAGGTTTGCCTCCTGCCCAAGACGATCAGATAGAATATTGTTGACCAAAATTTTGTAATTTTATTTTAAAATAAAGGGAATCATAATGTTGTAGTGTTGTTTTATGGATAGTCATTTGTCATAAATATGAATTATATTAGTTATAGTTTCTGTTTTATGCTTATTTGTCAATAAGGTATCTAAAGTATATTGGTAATTGTATAGTGGTTTTAAAACCTATGGGTATAAAATCAATCGCCAATCATCAAGGGATGAGAAATAAGGTAAAAATGTATGGTACTTTTAGCAAAATTTATTAATCTAGTACCTACGTTTGAGATTATCTTCGAACAAGACTGCAAAAGTGGGAGTCGTAAATTTGGCAAAGTGAGATTTTTTTACAGAAAAAAATCTAACACAAGAAAATCGCTGAGAGAAGCAATGTTACCGGCATTCAGCAAGTCGTTATATCGTACGCGTTGTCGTCTCCTGTAACAAGAAATTGCTCCAAGAATCATCACATAATCACGGCTCTGAAAACTTCAAGAATATTGAGATTAGCTATAATAAAAGAAAATAAGAAGACAACTTTATAAAACGTAATCTTTCTTTCTCCCTCTGTCTCCCAATTTGTAGCATTATTTCTATTAAATAAATATGATTAAAATATACGTCTACGAATCAATCAATTCTTCCAACATTTTTATCACCCCCCACACCAAGCACGTAATTTAGAAATAGGTACATCTAAGTAGGTATACCGGTTTTCTTCATCAGTATTGATACTGTACAGATATTTGGTTACAGGTGTCCAGTACGTAAAGTCCAGAACAGGCACAAGCATGATTCTACTGAACCACTACACCTACTGCCTCGTATGGCGGTCTCCGACCAAAGGTACGACCCACTGGCGCTGTTCCTCGCACAATGGCAAGAAGTGCAAAGCAAAACTGATCACGGATGTCACTGGAAACATAAGCGGGAATTCGGTACATACACACGTTCCTTACAAATATGCTGTGGTTAAGGGAGTTTATATCAGAATTGGGTAAAGTGATAAGAGTACTGGCGTGTCATCACCATCAACCTGCAGCAGTTCTATATCCATACGCCTCTACAATTGCACGCCATTCAGCTCGATTCTCGGCAACTCTCATCCAGCTACACCTCCATTTAGCCTGAGGGCATCCTACCTTACAATTGCCGATTCGCAGTCTCTACTCAAGAACACGTCTACCCCAACGGACATCAGCTTTACAGCTAACACGGCTTGCGTATACCTACTCCGAATGATTTCGGCTGAACAAGTCCATCAGACACTCAGTGGCGGCGCCATCCGATAATCTTCAACGGATTTAAACAGTAGGTCGCATCCCTCCGAGTTTTGTAATAGTCTTTATCGGTTAGTTATAATGAAAAAATAACTTGTGAACGAACCGCGTTCCAGTTAATTATGTAAGTTTTGTAGATTAATCAAATTATTTTAATAAAATAAAATATTGACTTCTTAGACGTCTTCAAAAGAGGTTTTGAAGCGATTTTTTGCTATGCGCTACTTTAGGCGTTCGATGTAATGTAAAAACAATTCTGATTGGCAAATTTTAGGTCAAAGAAAGCATTAATGCTGATTGTTGACCTAATTTTTTTTTAAATTTGCCATGTTGGATGGCAATTGCCATCCAACATGGCAATGCTGCCTTTTGGGCCCGATGAGCTCTTTGTTTATTTTTCTATTGTTTTTTCCTTTGCATACTTGTACATATTTTAGTGTTACATGTATATTATATTTACGATGATAACTGAATGTTAATGAATATAACTAAAAATAATTCTGATTGATCTCTTTACTAGATTTAGTGCACCATTGTATTTCAAACATGAACTTAGTAACAATTAATTGTAAAAATGTTAAGAGGTCGGTAAGCTGTGTGCTAAACCAGCTAATATCGTTTTGTTGCAACAATCGAGGTTATTTCCACGCGATCTAGCCTTTATATTTGTGTGTGTCTCATTTTTGTAATAACATAGATTTCAAGTAATTTGTAATACTAATATGCTATGGGCTTTCGAAGCTTGATAATAAAAATAAAAAAAATATTATTAATAATTATTAAACAATATAGACCTGTATTGTGTGCCAGCTTACTACTAGCACTAAACAACTTTATATCTATTTCCAATCATTTGAACTTGGCAGGGATAGAATTATGTTAAGCGATTATTGTAAGAGATTATTGAGCCGTACAAAAAGCGGGCTTCATTGTAGTATTATAAGGTTCACTTTGCTTTTCAATTTGGACGAAACAACCAATTGAATCGTGTAAATATGAAAGTGAATTATTCACTGTTGGTTATAAAATGTAGGTGTGGTCGGGATTTCGACAAGTTTCAACCAAAGTAAATTAATTTGGTTGAACCGTGTAATATGGTCATTTAAAGGTACAATTCCATAGCGTAACTGGAGGCGACGTGACGCCGCGACATGCCTGGATTCTATGTATTCATAAGTATTTGTGTCGCTAGCTTCAGAAAGTATTTCATAGAAATTCATAGAAACCAGTGTGTCGCGGCGACACGTCGCCTGCAGTTGCCACCTGCGGTCGGCTACGGAATGGTATCTTAGGGTGCGTCCATAAATCCCGTGAGTCTCGAAAGGGGGGAGGGTTCGGAAAAAATCACCACGTGTATTCATTTTTTCGTTGAACGCGCATTTCTAAACCGAAAAGCGGCACCCCAAATAAAATATTTTCTTTCTTTCTTTCTATTTAAATATAAAATATTCTGTAATTGTTTATGATACTTTGCACCAAAAAAAATAGACGTTACTTTGAATAGGTGGGAGGGGTTGGTTAAAATCCTCACCACGTATCAATAGGGGGGGGGGGGTAAAAAGTTGCTTTAAAAATTCACGTGATTTATGGACGCCCCCTTAACTGTTGTCTCTAGAATTCATCTTATTGCAGTAGTATCTAATAGTGTTTTGTCTTAATCTCTTGATGTTTGTTTGTTGTAAATTAGGTAAATATGAGTACTCAGTACTTTTTTTTCTATTTACTACGATATTATGGTACCTACCTACATAGGAATAAAAATGTATAATCAAAGCTTTATTAATTCAATTATATATTTACTTCTATACATAATTATTATAAATTAAAGTCGCTTTTCGTGTCTGCCTATGTGACCGCGTTGTTCTTCTAAACTACGCAACGGATTTTGATGCGGGTTTTATCATCACTTAGAGAATTTATTCTGGAAGGTTTATGTGTATAATAAGTTAACATATAATAAAGAAATCTTAACGTTTTATCAACTCGCAAAAACCGTGCCAAGCGGGGGCGAGTCGCTATTTTTGTATGTTTGTTTATTTGTTTGTTACGCTTTCAAGCAAAGCAAAAAAAAAAAATTACGCGACGGTCACGGAACAGCGACTCTATTATCGCTTTGGTTAAAACGCGGCCTTGTGATTAAATGTCGTGAAATAAAACTTTACATAACTAAACATTTTTAAATTGCAATACGTTAAATATTTTATAAAACTGTTTCCATCACCTGTTCATTTTCAATTATTATTTGTTTGTTTCCACACTTCTTCACTCCATGATTATTTACAATTTATTAACTTTATAATTTATTATTTTGTTTGATTATGAGTTTTCATATATTTGATATTTTCATTCTAATCATAAAATTATTCATTACAAAAATAAAAAAAATAAAAACATGTAGGTATGCACTTATTTTATATAAGTAGTTTTAAATAATATTTCAGCTGTATTTTACTAATGTAGTATGTAGTAGAAACAAACAATTTTTAAACAAATTTTTTGCAACATTAAGGCCCGCTTGCACCTAAAATCAATACGATTAGCGCTAAACATATTTAAAACATTATTCTGTCTCTGTCATCTTCAAAAGATTGACAGAAACAGAATGAAGTTTCAAATACGTTTAGCGCTAAACGTATTTAAAGACTTGTGGTGTAAGCGGGCAATCTAGCACCATAAAAATTTGAAAAAGAAACAAATCTAATTTTGAAATACTTAGGAGAGAGAACTCGTTTACCTATGAGTAGGTACTAAGGAATTTTTTTTCTGTATAGCTTTCAAAAATATTGACAAATTAAAATAAAAACAAATTCTTTAAAAAAAGAATAAATATTTCATTTATAATTGAAATGGTGAGTTATTTTATAACCTAAGACTACCACTACGACTATTATTATTAATTCCTGTCCTTTATTTTTTCTTTCTTTTCTTTTTTTTACCCAAACTTCCAAGGAGGAGAAAATTTTCTAATATACAAATTCAATTGGTCTAAATGATGATGACATGTCAGCGGTGCGGACGAATACTTCGACGACTAAGTATCCTTTTGTTTTTGGAATTATTTGAATACTTAGTCATTTAAATGAGTACTTTAGTGTAAATAGTTATTTGACTAATAAACCAATGTTTTATTTTTCAGAGAACTTCACATACGTAACATCTCGGTCAGGTTCACAACTAATTCTTATAAACGACTACACCTATGCTCGCGGTCTTCAGCCAAAGAACAAGAAAACTACACGTTGGTACTGTTCTACTCATATCAGTAAACGGTGCAAAGCTAAATTCGTCACCAATGTAAAAAATAAAATTATTTCGGCTAATTATGAACATAATCATCCTCCATTGAAATACCTTCTATGTAATGGGAAATATATCCGGATATAACTAATAACTTCTTCAAATACCTTTTATGTAATGGGAAATATATCCGGATATAACTAATAACTACTTGAAATAACTTTTATGTAATGGGAATTATGTCCGGATATAACTACTAACTACTTCAAAATACCTTTTATGTAATGGGAAATATATCCGGATATAACTAATAACTACTTGAAATAACTTTTATGTAATGGGAACTATGTCCGGATATAACTACTCACTACTTCAAAATACCTTTTATGTAATGGAAAATATATCCGGATATAACTACTAACAATTTTATTTGTCTTTTTTAACCGACTTCAAAAAGGAGGAGGTTCTGAATTCGATTGAATGTTTTTATTATGTATGTTCAGCGATTTCTCCTTGATTGCTGGGCCGTTTAAGTGATTATTTTTTTCATTTGGATAAAGAAAGCTTGCGGGGTGGTCCCTTAAAAATTATATTATATTAACTATGCTTGGGTAGTTTTTGAGTTAGCTCAATAATACATATTAAATCCACTTTGTGTAAGTTGCCGTTGTTCAAATAGCAAGTAGTGGTATTCGAATTTGTCTGAGGTAGGTCCCACAACTAATAAGTGAAAAATTAAAACTTTTTACATATCCGTGTTTTTTTCTTTTCTAAAAAAACTTTTATTTTTATTTTCAGCGTCTTCAAAAAGGGAGATCGTTATCAATTTTGTCTTATTTTTCAGTAGACGTCACATACATAGAGTCCCGGACAGGGTCACAACTAATTCTTATTGGCGACTACACCTATGGTCGATATCGTCAGGCAAAGAAAAAAAATACTACTCGTTGGAGCTGTTCTACTCACAACAGTAAGAAGTGCAAGGCGAAACTCGTGACCAATGCTGAAAATAAAATTATTTCGGCTGATTATGAGCATAATCATCCTCCATATAAATACATGTTATGTAATGGGAAATATATCCGGATATAACTACTAATTACTTTTATTTGTTTTTTACCGACTTCAAAAAAGAGAAATTTGTATTTTCTTTAAAAAAGGAGAAGGTTTTCAGTATTGTCTTATTTTTCAGTAACTTCCATTACGCAGAAAGGGACACAACTAATCGGATATAACTACTAACTACTTTTTTTTGTTTTCGTATTATAACCGACTTTAAACTAAAAAGGAGAAGGTGCTCAATGTCGTCTTATTTTTCAGTATACTTCAAGTACATCGAGTCCCAGAAAGGGTCTCAACTAATTCTCATTAACGACTACACCTACGGACGTCAGACAAAGAACAAAAATACTACTCGTTGGAACTGTTCTACTCACAACAATAAGAAGTGCAAGGCGAAACTCGTGACCAATGCTGAAAATCAAATTATTTCCAGTAATTATGAACACAATCATCCTCCATGTAAATACATCATTTGTAATGGGAAATATTTTAGGATATAACTTCTAACGACTTATGAAGAATGTACTAAAATGTGGTACGAACATTTCGATCAGAGGTCACTGAGGGCCAAAACACATACCTATACACGATACGACGTCGCATCGTGACACGTTGCGACCGATGTTATTACAGATATGTTTAGATAAAAATTGTATTAGAATTGGTTTATGATTGTTTCTTTAACTGCATTTTTATATGAAAAACAAAAAACTTTTTAAACATCCTTGTTTGTCTTTTTTTTGTCCGAACCATTCTTCATTCTTTTGATGTTTAAGTTTTTCTAAACAAACATCTATTTTATCGCAGGGCTCTTCGAGACAACTACGAATCATGCTCTTGAGCGAGGTGGCAAAAAAAGACGTTGCTGTAGCTGTTACAAAAAACTAAGGCTAACATTGGATAGTAAACAGGCTTCCAAGAAGACAAAAAGAATACATTCTTATTGCTTACAATGTAATCAAAATATGTGTTTGCCATGCTTTAACGAAATACATTTTTGTCAACGATTGTCCTGACAAACTGATGTTTTATTATATTCCTCTCATACGCACAGTAGAAATCATTTGCTTACTATTCTAGTAAGAAAATGATTTCTACTGCACCATACGAAATTCCTATTTACATATGTCGAAGCAAGAAGCCGTAGAGACTTACTTCTATCAATTGTTACAAGATGGCGGTAGTGAGGTTATTCCATCTGTCTCTGTCTGTCGGTTGTCACTGCTGACAGTGACAACTGACACTGACACTGACGCTGAAGTGACACTGATGTCAGGTGGCGGTAGTGAGGTCACTCCATCTGTCTGTCTGTCAGCTGTCACTGTCAGTGTCGGGGTAATGTCATTTGATAATAAAGTGTCATTGGTTGACAAGTGGGAGTGGGGTAGGATAGTGTCATTCATTCGGCAGAGAGTGTGCGCATGCGCGGATAACCTCAAAACCTCCATCCATTTCTATCGTGGTAAACCGTTATTATTTTTGATTATAAAAGTTTGTAAATTAATTAAAGAATATCAACACTATCTTTTCGTGGTGTTATTTCCGGTTTCCTGAGGATGTACTATCGTACATCCTCCGAGGAAGGCTTGCCGGAAGATAACGTTTCCGTGCCCTCTCCGTCACATATATACTCGTATATATAAGTCCTATTTTCAAATACGGTCAACTCCCGGGCTATTTTAGTATACCTATGTTTAAACGAATAAAAGAATATGTGCTTGATCTCGATTTTTTGTTTCAGATTATGACATAAGATTCGTTGAATCCGAAAGGGGCCAGGTTTTGCTTCTGTGTCAAGATTACACCTTCTCATTCCGTCGACAGCTGTCTCGAAAACAAGGCGCTCATCAATGGGTGTGCACTTCGTACAACAAACTTAATTGTAAAGCGGAATTTCAATTAGATGATGAAAGGAAAATTTTATCCAAACGTGGACATCATAATCATCCGCCAGCTATGTATTATGTTTGCGATGGTATTTTTAAGAGAATGTAATTACAGCGTTTATCAGAAAAGTAAGGTCTTATTAGAAAAAAATCTGATGTCCCATACAAAACTTCAAAACCTAGTCGGCCCAAATGTATGGGACATTTGAGCCGAGTAGGTCTCGGCCCAAATGTATGGGACATTTGGGCCGAGACCTACTTGGCTGGGAATTGAAGTTTTGTATGGGACAGTTGATAATCTTTTCGCAATTACGATGTTGGTCCCATAGAGGAAGTTATCCAGTTGATGGTCTGTACCACACCCTTAAATTTGACCGCACCTTTCTGATACACGCTCTATAAGGATTTTAAATAACCAGCATGTATGTGACCCATTATACTCGTAGTTGCGTGAATCCCGTTTATCCACGCTTAATATAAGGGTTATTTAGGTAAGTAGTTTAATTCAGAAAAAAATCTAGACAACTATCAGAATAGGGATGATAACAAAAAAATAAAATAAATCCGTCGTTGTTCATTATTAAAAAATATTGGACACGTATTTTTTACGTTAAAGCTCGTACAGACCAGCGCGACACGAGCAATACAATTTCTAAGAAAACTTGACGGTATAACAATAACCGGTGTCGCGTCGCGCTGTCGCGACGCGCTGGTCTGCACGCAGCTTTATGAAAAGATTACGTTGATACATTGAGTTAAAATAAGCCATGACGTCGCTGTATGTAGATTTTATACTTACTTGTGACGTAGCGACTCCCACTGCAACTTTAATGCGTTTTACCTAAGTAATTTTTTATTAATATGATAAAGCAAAAAATACGTGTCTAATATTTTTTTATTATCTTAGTGACGGAATAAATAGAATTTATTTTTTTGATTCAGGCATCACCCCTGTAGAAAATCACTACGTGTTATAAATCCAAGGCTTCAAAATTTACCGAACGGATTTTTTTAGGTTTTCACCAATCGACGGAATGATGCATGAGGAAAGTTTACTTGTATAATTAATTAAGGTTTTGTGTAAATTGACTTTAATATGATGATGGTTGTTGAAGATGTCGGAAAATATCATGCCGACTGGTAGCTTTGCTGGCGTGCACCGCGTAAACCAATAGAGTTATTATGAAAATAATGCATTACGGAAATAATACATTGTTTACCTGGATTAATACACTTATAATCCCGGTAGTACATTTCCGTGGGATATTTTCCGACATCCACGCGGGTGAAACCGCGGGCTAAACCTACTCATACTATAAAGTGACGATGGTTATAGTATTTTAGAAAAATTTATGAATTTAAAGATAATTTGCTTGTTTATCTATTAAAATCATGAATGGCCAGAACCTCCTACGATGAGTTTTATTTTTAAGATTGGTAACTCTTAACAATTATTTTTAAGATTGGCAGAGCTAGTAAGTATGGATCAAGAAGACATGTTGCGCTGACACCTAATAAATTGGGATATGGACAAGGTGATACACATGACTTACATACAGAAAACCAAATTGTTTGTACTAAAAAGCAAGATAGGGACAAAATGCCTGATAGGGAAGCCGTACCGCTAGTAATGACCGCAATAAATAAGCGTGCAACACATTTTCTTGTTTAAGACGATCTTATCTTCACTGTAATGGTACAATTATGGCCATTTTTCACGCGAGGTTTTTTTACTTAAAATCGTATGAGTCATTTGAATGTGTACTTTGTTTCATTAAAAGTTGTTTTTTTGTTTATATTTTAGTGGTATGAGGAACAGGGTGTAAAGTTCACTCATCCTCTATAGAAAAGGGAGGATCCTCCGACCAGACGGGTGTCGTTACTGGCGGGCAACTGCCCCATGATTGATGTCGGGGAAGTTATATATATGGTGTTCGCGCGGTAAACTCTAATTGCGCGATGCAGGATTTGTGTGACGTCAGGTCATTGATTGCGTAGTTCGCATGCGCCGATATTGGTGCCGCCACTCTCTCTCCGAGTTGGAAGTTTGGCAGGGCTTTGGTGTGCAACCTGTGTCGACACCCTTGCGCCATCCCATTTTCCTAGCACGGCGGGCTGTGCAAGGGCGGCTGCTGCAGGTGCAGAACACCGCAAACGGCGTAAATATAACAACCTTATTGGTAGCTATATTTTTGAGACGTTTGGGTCCGAGTGCTCCTCGAGTATTTCGGGACATTGCTAAGCGGTTGATCGACTCTTCACGTGACCAGAGGGCTGGCCAATTTTTAGATAGAAGGATCAGTATTCCCATCCAACGTGGCAACGCTGCCAGGCACTATTCCCTCTTGTCTCTCAGGTCTTGAGAAAATGTGAGATGTCATGTGAAGTGGCAAGCTATTTTGGACTGTACTGTGCAACTATTACTCTTCCTATTATTTTATTTATTTGGGCCAACAAACAATTATACGTTACAGCATTTTTAGATTATAAAATAATGGTATAATAGAATAGTCGCTCCATGTGAAATAGTTCAGCTGCATGTCATTAGACTGGAAACCGACCCCAACATAGTTTGGAAAAGGCTAGGCAGATTAGTAGTATAATAGAAGCAAGAACGCATAATCCATACTATTGTACACGAAATGATATCGAAAGTAAGCTATGGCACGAACCCAGTTGCATAATTTGTTTTTTTTTTTTTTCAGCCATCAGGTTCATTAAATCGCAAAAGGGCAGGCCATTGATAATGCTGAACGAATTCACATACACTTTCGCAACCCGATCAGAAAAGAAAGGTACTTTCCGATGGATCTGCACGTCTCATTGTCAAAGTAAATGCAAAGCTAGAATCGTATTGGATACTAAGCAAAGAATCGTTTCGTCAGTTTTTGATCATAGTCACTCACCGCCTAAGTATTATATTCATAATGGGGAATATATTAAATATAGATAGGTTATGGGGCTAATTTCACCATTGACACCGAACGCGAACAAGGCATCTAAACCGCGTTCAAGAGCTGTCAGTGTCAATATTCCATAACAATCATGACACTGACAGCTCTTAGATGTGCTGATCGCGTTCAATTTCATTTATGAAATTCGCCCATAGTGCCATAAGTAAGTTTAAAAAAGTTTGAATTTTGTATGTGAACTATTGTAACTTTATGTCTGAATAATAAATGTGGGTTAAACCCCCGTTTGAACCATTCTGAAAATCTAGTAATTATTAATTAGTACATAACTAGAGATTATCTTATAAATATTGTTTGTATCTTCATTGGTTTTTGTAGAGTGACTGTGTACTTAATACTTAATTACAATGTGAATGTGTTTGTAAGCCAATGTTTTTAAAACTATAGATACCTATTAAAATAAAACGTTGCTATCTACTACTACTTATTTACCTACATTTATTTATTGAAACCACTTTTTAATCCAGGCAAATCGGTTAAAATTATAAAAATTAAATTATTCACCCCTTTTTACACAATACTCATTTATACATTATTCATTTATCCATTTAAATAATCAAGTACCTATCAAATACACAATCACCATAGAACAAGAACGTTTCCAAATGCTAAACTTTACTGTTATCATTCAAAACCTGTCATTCTTTAAATTGCGGTTATACTTATAATTCCGCACATTTCACTTTTCACAACACCAATAATTCGCATATTTAGTATCTCATTTGCTCGACGTCCGTATGTCACTGCAGGGATCCAGCAGAATATCAGCGTCAGGTTGCCTGACACATGCTGAGTTGGACTCCCATTTGGTGCAACCTTGAGAGGCACACCGCACTTTGTATGTTTCATTATTTTAAAATGTATTAGCATCAAAATGTCTTGTTTTCTTCTTTATTTTATTTTTTTGTATATTGGCACCTTGTAGATATATTCATGTATTTAGTTATTATTTAATCGTGTTTTTGTATTTTGTGCTATGTCTTTGTGTGCACCAAATAAACGATATATCTATCTACTATCAATTAGTGTTTTAAAACCTACGGTGATTTTAATATCTTTTTATTTTTAGGGTGACTAAGAAGATAAACATACACTGATATACGTTTTTTATGTATTAATTAAAGACTTTAAACATAAAGTTTTAATTTCAGACTACAGGTACATAAAATCAAGATTAGGAAAGCCGTTGATATTATACAAAGACTATACTTTCTGGCATCACAAACATTTTCCCATAAAAGGCACTCATCATTGGCTGTGTACGGCTAGTAGCAGAAAGCATTGTAAGGCTAAACTAACACTGGATCGCCACAACAATATCTTATCTGGCAATGGATATCACAATCATGTACCACCTCAATATTATGTATCTAATGGAGAATATGTCAGGATTTAGTAGTGTCTTTGAAATCCTAGAACTCAAGGCAAATTCTTGTATTTAGGTCCACTTATCACTTAGTGCATTTAATGCTAAACGTGTTAAAACATCACCCGTCTCTTTCATCTTTAAACGATTGACAGAAATAGAATGATGTTTTAAATGCGTTTAGCGTTAAACGTGTTTAGTGGTTTGTAGTGCAAGTGGGCCGTAAAATCTTTAAAATTTAGTAGCAATTTCATCTCAGCGACATTCAATGTCAAAAACATGACAACATGTAGGTATGTTTCGACAGATTGAGACTGAGATTGGAATGCGACCATTCTTAAAAATACGGGTACTGCCCCTCTGATTTAATACTTTAAAAACTAAGAACTATATCCATCATACAAGTTGGTACATATTTTAATTTTATACTAGAGATGTGAAGCAGAGACGTTTGCTCTATAGCCGTTTTAAGTGCTAATCCATTAAATACATGTTTTATTGTTAAACGATATTTTAATTAAAAAGAAACCCTTAGATTACATCCTTACTCCTTGGATGAATATCCAGACCTGGAACAAGCATGAACACTTAGTAAGAAAACAACATTTTAGACTCATGAAACTTGAACCATTCCAATGACTCAATTAGTGTAATGGTAGGTATTGTACTAATTGAGTCATTGGAATGGTTCAAGTCAGATAGTAAAGTGGTCGTCTGCTTAAATAGATCGGTACATTAAAACTGCTTTTGAATTCAATAAAAATCTCTCCGAGGATGCAACTACTCAGGAATCTACAAATCATTGAAAAAATCCCAATGAATTCAAAATCAGCCTGTATAAGCAAAAACACTATAATTCGGCAGCTATACCATTTATCGATAGATCTGGTTGTTTTTCAAATCAATTGATTTTATAAGTTCTCTCTTTTCTTCTGAAGAAAAGCCGTAACCGTTCAGTCTAAAGCAGATAAAACTGTAGATATTGGTGTCTACAGTTTTATCTGATTTAGACTCGTTCTCCTTCTCACTTACAGACTTACCGTAAGCGAGAAGGAGAGCGAAGCGCCCGTAACGACGTCCGAAACTACGGATTTCGCTTAGGGAGTAGGCTCATACGTTTTTGGTAATTTTGACTGTTTTGTTGCAATTATCGGCGCCATC
Organism: Agrochola circellaris; assembly: GCA_914767755.1. Classification (NCBI taxonomy): domain Eukaryota; kingdom Metazoa; phylum Arthropoda; class Insecta; order Lepidoptera; family Noctuidae; genus Agrochola; species Agrochola circellaris. The sequence goes on along the minus strand of OU611859.1, from coordinate 4,787,871 downwards.
TTTCTTTTCATAGAACGATACTCGGATACCCTAATGCAAAACCACATTAACACAGGTCTACGCTAACTATCTGTGTTTAGTTTCAGATAATATCAAGTACATCTCGTCAAGACTAGGCAACCAGCTGATACTTCTCGATGAATACACGTACTTTCATTTCAAATCCTGCAGAAGTAAATTCACGAACCATTGGCTGTGTACTTCAAGAACTAGCAAAAAGTGCAAAGGAAAACTTACTCTAGGCATTGACAATAGAGTCATTGCCTATAATAATGAACACAACCATCCGCCCCCGGGATATTTCTGTGGTCATGGAAAATTTATTAGGAATACAAAAACTTCTGTTTACCTATCATAAGGACATAATATGGTACGGTCAGTCAGTGACCTGCATAACCCGACCCCCCTTCCCCTCTTCTTCTTTATGAGAGGGGTCAGGTAAGGCAGAGCACTGACCGTACCATACTAATTCCAGATCAGTACTAATTCCAGATTCGCCTCACCTTACATGCCAAAGAATTTGTGATTGCCTCTACGTAGGTAAAAAAACTCCAACATTATTTTTCGATGACTTAAGGCTCTTGCAGACGCGTCTGTGCGACGCGACTCGAGTCACACGAAACGAACTTAGCTTCATTTTCAGAGTGGCCTGCGCTTTAATTGTTAGTTTAAGACAACTCAGTTACTTTATCCAGGAGCGGATCTAGGCTTTCGCTCAACTGGGGGCAAATGTTTCTCTCTTATAAAGGGTGGAGGGGGGATTTCTCAGACTGATTTTTTGACCTTTTAAAAAAAAGCATGTGCTCTTTTTCGAGGATGACTACTACTTATCTAATAATCTACTGACAAAAAAAAAACAGATTATAAAACAATTTTTGATGTCTAATGTAAAGTTGCAAGGCTCAGACAGGCGCGCCATGACGGCGCGACGCGACTCCGGTAGAACAATTTTCGTGAAGTTTTCCTAGAAATAAGGCTCAGTTTAGTTAAGACGCAGGGCAACTGTGCCCGTTGCTTCCCCCCTCTATCCGCGCCTGCATATATCTACATTTTTGTTTTTCTTTTGATGTGAAACATCTATAGCCGCACGTAAAACCGATATCTGGCGTGGCGACGCATGCCTTGGCGACGCGTCGCCACGCTATATGATGGTATATTATATTTTCTGCATGTTACTTTTACAAAATAATTTCGATGTTTCACATCTGCCAGGCGTCCCGTTGCGGCTCACATTTTTTTGGTAACTGGTCGGAAATCCTCATGGATGTCCTACGTTCGCGTCAGAGTTCTACTGACTAAAACCACCCCGTGTTGGCACACCTGTTCCGGGGTTTACAGGGGCCCTTAAGCACTCTTCAACGCAGCCCCCGACTGGTGCCAGCCCGCCTCTGCGGGCTTCGTCTGACATGTATCTACCTAGTCTTAGAGTATTCTATTCTATTCTCGTTATGATCTATATTATGATTCTGATATTATCATCGCATAATTATGTGTATATTTTATCATTTAATAAGTAGGTTGTAAGTAACTCTGTAACATTGATCTCTTATGATAATTATCTAGCTTGTAATAATATTTTTCTACAGTTTTCGATAGGTTTAGAATCTTTATTGTATTTGGGGTTTTATTTTCTTGTATACTAGTAACCCGCCGCATGTACATATGTGCATCTATTGTCAGATGCTCTTTTAAAATTTAAATAACCAATAAACATTACCTTTTTAGTACATAATAAATTTACTAACTTCAGCCATTTTTAGCAATGCTCTAACACAAACCATCTAAAGGCGGTCCAACACAAGGGATTAATTTTCTTGTTTTTACGAGGCATATACAAGTGAACAGTATGTTATGGTCCTTACATGATTTTTGAAAGCTTTATTCATTTTCTTGATAAGGTTTTCAGAAACCATGGGTAAATACTTCTACTAAGATAATCAACTCAACCTATCGCAGTCCACTGGTGGACGTAGGCCTCTCACCTGACACACCACACCACACACCGCCCCACAACACCCTGTCCTCCGCTTTTCCTCATCCAGTCTGTCCCAGCCACCTTCTTAATGTCGTCGGTCCATCTAGCTGGGAGGCGTCACACACTACACAATCTGACGAGTAAAATAAAGGACATCGCTTATTATAGCAGACAGTTTCAAGCGAGGAGCCCGCTCGCCGGCGAAGAAACGCCTGCAGATATACATGCCGGCGCCTCGCCGTCCGCGCGGTGACGCATCGCCGGCCGCGCGGTGACGCATCGCCGGCCGCGCGGTGACGCCTCGCTTGTGAATGAACAACAGTCACCTCACCGGTGGCGTGCCGGCAGCGAGCGGTCGCCTTGCTGACGGCGCGTTGGCGACTAGCGGTCGTTTCGCTTACGGCGCGTTGGCGACTAGCGGTCGCCTTGCTTACGGCGCGTTGACGACTAGATTTTTCGAGGCGGTGCCGGGGCGTTACTGCACTGCAGCGGTGCTGTTATAATGGGACATGAACTTAATGTAGTATTTGTTTCAGATTTCAAGTTCATAAAATCAATGAAAGGCAAGCCGATGATATTCTGGAGACAGTACGCTTACTCCCTTCAGGTGAGAGTAATGTCGAAAGCCGAAGAACATTGGGTTTGCACATCGATTTTTCGTTATAGATGCAAAGGGAAACTGGTATTAGATGCTGACAAAAATATAGTCAGAGCTGTTTGTGGGCATAACCATGAACCGCCGGTTGAAGGAGTGAATTATATATCCTAATGTAAGAAAAAATGCCTAGTTATTACGTGACTAGAAAAATTGCCTAGTAATTACGTGGCTGGTAGGTAGGAAGCTCCGTTTTTTTTTCCAATAAATATTTGTATTTTTGCGTCAAATGTAGTTTCGAACTACAAACAAAGAATTTGAGTTTGACTGTCGCTGAAAACTAGCGCTGTGGCTCTGTCTCGCATAGGATCACAGCGTTTAGCTGAGCGATGGCCGTTTCCAATATGTTATTTTTTGTGTTTTTTTCTTTGGGTCCTGTTTACTGCAAATAAATGTATTTTCTTTTCTTTCTGTTGTTTTATTATTTAATCTTGTACCTGTTTCTGAAAACCAAAAAAAATGCAGTTTGTAATATCTTAACAACAAAAGTGATTTTATTGTTAGTTTGGTCAATTAATCACTATGATAGCAAATAATAATACGCGTTTCAACCAAATTGCTGCTGGCTAGTTTGTTGCGCCACTTCTTCCCAGCTAAAGCACTAGGAAGTGGTGAAGGGAGGGCATTTTGGGGGACTGTCTTATGTAATTTTGACGTTCGAAAAGTGCTGATTCTCAGCCTAGTTTGAATAAATGACTTTTGAATTTAATTCACTTTTATGTCTGAATTATGCAATTTGGTTGCTTCGTCCAAACTGCGCTCAAAACGGTAAAGGAAAACATCGTTGGGAAACCTGAATATCCCAGAACCAAAAATTGGAAGATGACAACCACCAACCCGCACTGGGCTCGCATGGTGGATTTAGGCCCACTCCCACTCGCAGAGAGAAGGCCTGTATCCCAGCAGTGAGAACAATATAGGCTGATTATACTATGCAAATTTGATTGACAGTTTAACTAATTACCTTGATCAGGTTTGCAGAAACTGGGTAAACCTATTAATATAATGTTCCATGCTGTCCGATTACAAAGGTTTGTTTTTACAATTTTAGATTTCAAGTATATAAAATCAAGGCAGGGGAAGGATTTAATACTGCTCGGAGAGTACACTTACTTCTGGCAGAGGACCCTCTTGTCACAACCCATTGATCACTGGATATGCACGTCGAGTCGCAGTAAAAATTGCAAAGCGAAATTAGTAATAGATACTAGCAATAACGTTATAATCACTGCAATATTTGACCATAACCATCAACCTCCTGTAATCAAATGATCCAATAAATAATAAGCTGAGGAGTTTGTTAATTCTTTTGAACAAAATGTTGTGTTGTGTGTTGTTCTGGCAACCCGGAGTCTGGATTTGTGCCACGTTGAAGGCAACAAGCTCGCCTTCTTTTACATGGAACTTGAACATAACTGACGAAGTAGGGTGTACTTCGTCAGTTCGTCGAGGCAACAGGCATGTTAAGTTTGTCATGTGTGTAAAATGTTTGTGTTAAAACTTCGAATACAGAGTGTTATAACAACTTCTATGATTGGTTATTGTTGATGAGCCGTTCACAACAGCTTAAGACAACAATAGACGGTTCAACCAAATTGATTCCCATATTTTATATGCATTACTAGCAAACCGGGTGCTATGGCGACATGTCAAAATAAAAATTTTTTTGTGCAAAATTTAACTTAAATATGAATGTATTATACACTAATGGGTATTATACAATTACATATCTGTATAATACATTCATATTTAAGTTAAATTCCGGAAGGTAATCCTTTCGGAATACATGCTCTAATTGTTGACAACTGCATCAAAATCCATTGTGTAGTGTTGTTGTGATGTGTTTCGAAGATCTAAGCGGTCACAAAGACACGAAAACCGATTTTTTGTACTATGTAAAGAAGTTACTGATAATAGGTATTACGAAGACCATTTTTCTTGACCCTTAGAATTTACCCTGGGTAAATTTAGGTTTGTTTCTTTCGCCTTGCCTCTTACATAATACCTACTGTTTAATCGTCAGTCGGTAGCGTCATACCTATTAAAAGCCATAACTGAAACGTATTTTACTGTTATAGCTGTACTGATTTTCTCTGTCAAGTTGGTGTACTTACTACCATTAAGGGGACTACAGGACCTAAACGTGCCTAAACGCAAGTTTTATAACGCCTAAAAGAATATGATCCACTGCAGTAAAGAAAATCAGAAAAATATATGATATTCTTCAGGTTATATGCTAGTATGATAGTGTGTTGAAAACATAATACAACTAATTTGATACGATAGAAAAAAATCATGAAGATACCTCTAAAAATTTCTTTTAACGATTAAAAATCATATTAATTTACATGCAATCATTCTGATTTTTTGTCAGATTATTCTACAAGCTACATATTAGCATAATAGTGTTTTAATTTTCCAGTCCAATCAATAGATTTTCTGTAAATCGCTAACTGCTTCATACTTTGTTTTTATTTACTTTATTTGTTTTAAATTACCTGCGTCGTGTCATCGCGCTTCTCTTTCATTTCTATGCAGTCCGACAGTGACCGCGCTTTAGCTGTTGTAAGCCTCTTAAAACATAACATACCATGTGTCGTCCGTTTGTGCATAAATAAACAAATACTAAGTGTCTAATTATATTTGTTTCAGATATTATCAAGTACATAAAATCCACGAAGGGCAAGCAGTTAATACTATACAATGGATACATTTACAGCCATCAGCGTAGAGTTCAATCGAAAACCCCCGATTATTGGTTCTGCACGTCGGCTAGAACTAAAAAGTGTAAGGGGAAACTAGTGTTAGACTCAGAAAAAAATATAATAACTGTCACCCGGAAGCATAATCATAAACCGCCAAAGTTTTATGCTTCTGACGGAATGTATTATAGATTGTAAGGTTTGTGTTGACATAGTGCACTGTAGCTTAGAAGTCAGGTAATTTCTGTCCTATCTTATCAAAAATCTGGCTAGCCTTTTCCCAACTATGTTGGGGTCGGCTTTCAGTTTTACCAACGATTTAGGATTTCGGCACTCGGCATCTTTCACTTGAAAAATGAAGTGAAAGGAGTAGAACGAACTGAACGGTCATTCCCAACTAATTTTGTCGGCACCGTGTGAACGTTGAATGAACATTCTCTCGAGTGTATTGTTCACTCGAGAGAAGCGTCTGATATCAACTTAATGAATAAAGTAGTGCACGTTAAAATAAAACGTACTAGAATAAACCGATAAATATTTAGTTTAAATGTAAGTTAATGTTATTGATAATTTCCTGTAGAATCTCCGAATATGGAATCAAATAAAATATAATTATCAAGAGCTATGATTTCTTATCCATGATTCTGGAAGCCACGGAAATGTACCATCTCTCTAATTTCATGACACTTTCAAAAATTGTTTATTGTTTTTAATCAACCGTTTACAACAGATTAAGGCGACAGTACACGGTACATCCAAATTGATTCACTTTTTCAATTTGGTTGCTTCATTCAAATTGAAAAATTTACGTAATGCGTGTGAAATAACGTGAGATTTGACAGCTTACGCTTTTCTTAGTTATCAGAAACTGTGGGTATAACTACTAACTAATACAAAGTTCCAATGCCTATTTAAATTTTTAATTATTATGCGTTATTATTTATTTATTTATTCGTGTTTTTTATGGACCATGTGATCTGCAATAAAGCTTTTTATTTATTTATTTATTTATAAGAGCTAACTTTATTTGTTTTAGATATAAAATACATAAAATCATGGAAGGGCAACCAGTTAATACTGCTCAGAGAGTACACTTACTACTGGCAACGGACTGTTCAATCATCAGGCAGTCATCATTGGATTTGCACCTCAAGTCGCAGTAAAAAATGTAAAGGGAAAATAATATTAGATGCTGGCGAAAAAATTATCAGTGCAAACTATAAACATAATCATCAAACGCCACAATATCATGTTAATATGATCGGAGAGCACGTTAGAATAAATAAATCGTAATAACATTAAATAACCTAGGGGCGGCAGTCTCGACATAGATAGCGATCGCTATACGACCGAATTCGGACGCAAAGTCCTAATGGCGTCTCACGACGGTCAAAGTTGTTTGACAATCACGAAAAAATCACGTGCACGTCGCGCGCGTCTAGTGACGCCATTAGGACTTTGCGACCGAATTCGGTCGTATAGTGATCGCTATCTATGTCGAGACTGCCGCCCCAGGTAATATTAAGTTTATATACAACATAAACATAACATCACGCTTGGAATTTCCGAAGGGTTGGAGAGTTGTACCAGTTTTGTTAGTTTAAAAGTAAGTTAATATTAATTAATAAAGTTCTGTCTCTCTCTTCGAATACTTCGAATAAACAAAGAGCTTTGATTTCATGTCTTCTCTATCGGTAACTACATATATAATTTAGATCATTTTGGAACCAAAATTACTAAATAAGTTAATATATTTCTTTCCATAATGTTGTACCTATTTAATGGTTCCCAAGATACAGCCTAGATGCTACAGCCAAGATGATGATGTAACCAATATTTTGTAAGAATATTTTGATTTAAAAGAGTGTCCGTGGAGTTTCTTGCCCGTTCTTCTCCATAGGAACCTACTACGCTTTGGAATGGGCAACTAGCTTCATCTTTCTGACCGACCGACCCCTTGACAATTCAAAAGTGCCTGTAATTGGTTTATTTGAAATAAATGCTTTGAGTTTTGAGTTTGAGTTTGAACAGGCTGTGCGTAGTTTGGGACAAACGATACCTCCAAATTGTAATTTAGAATGTTGAAATAAACGTTGTTTTTTTAATGTAGTGTATTCGTCACGGACGAATGAAAGACGATCAATATATCTGGAGTTATATGATTCGAGTGATATTTTGTCTATAAAAGCTCGTACAGACCAGGGCGACGCGACGCCGCGCCGCGACTCGAACAATGCAATTTCTAAGAAAACTTGACGGTATAACAATAACCGGTGTCGCGTCGCGCTGATCTGCACGAAGCTTAAATGTTGTGTGCATCTTTACATACAGAGACTCCTCCGTGCCTCGGATAGCACGTGAAGATGTTGGCCCCGGCTGTCATTCCGCCGGTCGTCAGAAGCCTGAAAGTCTGACAACCAGTCTTACCAAGGGGTATTGTATTACCCAGTTACTGGGTTGTGGAGATCAGGTCGCTCCATGTAAAATACTGGTATTCAGTTGCATCCGGTTAGACTGGAAGCCGACCCCAATATAGTTTGGAAAAGGCTAGGCAGATTGATAAATGTGGTGTGCAGCCGTAGTATTAATTGGCCGATGGCCGTTTTATGTAAAAATAAAAATAAATATAAATGAATTTATTGTACTTTCACGTCAAATAAAGATTCAAAGTACTAGGAAAGAGTGTTATTTTATGTAATAATATATTTTCTGAAAAACATAAAACTGGTTTATTATACCTAAATCGATAGGCTATTTTTATTTTGATCAACTAATCACAACAGCGAACTGCGAAAATACACTTGACTTGTTATCAATTTGATTGCTTCATCCAAAATGGAACGGATAAATGAAACGAGTACAACAAGACATTTTATAGCTTTACAAATTTTCTTAGATCAGTATTTCTAAAACTAACTTTTTTTTACAGAACCTGTCCACTAATAAAATGTTGTTTTTATTTGTTTCAGCAATTATTAAGTACATAAAATCGATGAGGGGCAATCAGTTAATACTGCTCAGAGACTACACGTACTTCTGGCAGCGGACCATTCAGTCGAAAGCCATTGAACATTGGATTTGCACCTCGAGTCGCAGTAAAAATTGCAAAGGGAAAATTGTATTGGATTGCCACAAAAATATAATCCGTGCAAATTATGATCATAATCATGAACCACCACAATTTAATGTCATGGATGGAGTGCTCGTTAGAAAACCATGTAATAAAATAAACCTGTAAACTTTAATTAATCAATGTATTTAAAAACGTTTTGTGTTGTAACTTCAAATATAGAGTCAAATAACTAATAACTGAGAGGTTTTATTTTATTTCTAGCTTCCGCCAGTGGCTTCACGTTACTCAGTGATAATATAGCATTCTTCTGATAAAAGAATTTTCAAAATCGGTCCAGTAGTTTTTGAGTTGATTCATGACAAACAAATATACAAATCTTTTCTCTATATAATATTACAGTGTAGATTCCAGATTTTAAAAGCCAAGATTAAAATTAAAAGGTATATGTGAATCGGGTTGTATCGTCCTAACTCCTTTTCTGATTTTCTTTGCTTCCAAAAACTATAATTAGCTCTACTAATACAATGTGCCATGTTGTCCAATACCATTATAAGTTTGTTTTAAAGGTTCCGTACCTCAAAAGGAAAAACGGAACCCTTATAGGATCACTTATGTGTCTGGCAGGGTATGTCCGACTGTCACAGCCAATTTTCTCCGAATCTAATGGACCGATTAAGTTGAAATTTGGTACACATGTGTTTCTGTGACCCAAACACGGATGTGTAAACGTAAATAAATGAATTTGTCACCTTTGTAGGGCAATAAAAAATAAAGTTTTGCAAACTGTACCGTTTGACATAACAAATGAAATAATTATTATTGCGAAAGTATCAATTTTTTTTTTTCATAATTTCAAAATGTATGCTTTTAAAGATATTTGAGAAAATTGATGAAAATTGACCATTCCTGCCCCAGATCTCCGAAACTACTTAGCCTAAAATTTTGAAAAAATACAGAGATCGGTTTTTTACTCGTAGATTACAGGAAAACCTATAACAAGTCTATGGTCTTAAAATAAAATGGTAAATCTCTCAATATTGTGCGTACAAACTTACATTTGCAGTTGGAATGTATGGGACAGAACATGTTTATAAACTACAATGTTAAGTTTGTTCTTGGGATAAATTCATTCCCAACTACGGAACCCTTCATTGTGCGTAGTCCGACACGCAATTGGCCGGCTTTATTTATTTCAGATATGACATACACGTGGTTTGACAGCTTTACTAATTCCCTAAATCAAGCTTTTAGCAACTACGAGTAAAAGCTCGTGCAGACCAGAGCGACGCGACGGCGCGACGCGACTCGAACAATACAATTTCTAAGAAAACTTCACTGTATAACAATCACCGGTGTCGCGTCACGATGTCGCGTCGCGCTGGTCTGCACGAAGCTTAAACCTATTAAAACAATGTTCCATGATATCCAGTGATAAAGTTTAATATTATTTGTTTCAGATACTATCAAGTATATAAAATCAATGAGGGGCAAGCAGTTAATACTGCATAGAGAGTACACTTACTTCTGGCAGCGGACTCGCCAATCGAAAGGCATTGAACATTGGATTTGCACATCCAGTCGCAGTAAAAATTGCAAAGGCAAAATAGTAGTAAACTCTGGCAAAAAAATTATCAGTTCCAATTATGAGCATAACCATCAACCGCCGCAATTTTCTGTCATTGACGGAGTGCATTATAGATTATAATTTAAAAAAATAATTGTGCTGAAACTTCGAATACAGAGTTAAATAACTGCTAACAAAGATTTTTTATATCTCCCTGTTTCGAAAAGCCAAAAAATCAATTCCTAAATATCGCGGGTACTTGTTATAATATAATTTGTTGACCAATCACAACATGAGATTTACCGTTCTATTATTTTATTGCTATTAGAACATGTTATAATTTCGAAACTCACATTAAACAGTTATTGAAATGGCGATTAATTACACACAGTTTAACCAAATTGATTAGTTCCTGTGATTTTTATACTTTTTAATTTAGGTGCTTCTACCAAATTGATTACTATGATTTTTACAGTTTTCAATTTGGTTGCTGCAACCAAATTGTAAAGCAAAGTGAACCGTGTAAGTGTACCTTAAGTTTTTCATAGTACGTATTTAGAAGAGAACTGAGATTGGTAAAATGACTTATGTCTCATTTATTTTCAGAATACAAGTACATAACATCATTGAAAGGCAAGCCGATAATTCTGTACAAAGATTACACGTTCTCACATCGACGGCGGGTTCCAACTAAAGGCACCGATCATTGGGCCTGTACTTCAATTCGAAGCAAACAGTGTAAAGCCACACTAGTGTTGAACAGTGACCATAACGTTGTAGGAAGTTATGATCACCACAGCCATCCACCACCACAGTTTTGTGTCCTAAATGGAGAATATATTAGAACATATACTAAAACAGTCCGCGGCAGAAATTGTTGATTGCTGTTTTGTTCGTTGCTGACAGAGTGGACTGTCCGTATGTCATTCACTGCTGTCAGTTACATTTGCCATTGTATCGTGTTGTTTACTAACACCTAGTTTTAATTACAATGTTATTAATAATATGAGTGTTCACTCGAAATAAAGAATTTGAATTTAGAACGTAAAGGCTCACCCTGATAGGCGCGACGCGACTCTAGTAGAACAATTCTATGAAAACTTCTTGGAAATTGTTCTTCCAGAATCACGTCGTACTGTCGCGCCGCGCCTTTCTGGTGGAGCCTTATGTTAGGTTTCAATTAATAATACATAATTGTACTGGCAACACCGAAAGATTCGATATGTCAAAATGGCGTACCCACGGCCTTCTGGTTCGGGCGTGCGCGGCGGTACGATGCTTCTAGTGGCTGTGTCGGTTAAAAGATAGATTGGCATTGATTTGTTGGAGATCTACTGTAAATTAAGGTAACCTAAAACTTTGATTGTAAATAATCGATTAATAAATAAATAGTGATATTATGTGGGTAACAGGAGATGTGATGCAAAGAAATATAAATGAATGACAAAATATCTTGGCGTTTCATATTATTTTCCATATCCCTAAAATATTGTAAATATGTAGTTTTATTAGACAGTTATAGATCATGATATTGGGGTAACTACTTTAAAATCCATTTGGGGATTAGTATCTATATTAAGGTTAAATATATTCGGAATTAATTAGTTGTTTAGGGCAAGGGTGGTTTTTTATTATACTTAAAGCATTTGAATTTTGAATAGAATGTCAATGTGAATTTTGATATGATTTTCTTGGCTTTCAAAAACTCTACTTATACAATGTGCCATGTTGTCCAATACCAATATGAGTTAGTTTTTTCAGATATGACATACATAAAATCATTGAAGGGCAAGCAGTTAATACTGCTCCAAAAGTACACTTACTTCTGGCAGCGGACTCGCCAATCGAAAGGCATTGAACATTGGATTTGCACCTCCAGTCGCAGTAAAAATTGCAAAGGGAAAATAGTATTAGACTCTGGCAAAAAAATTATCAGTTTAAATTATGAGCATAACCATCAACCGCCGCAATTTTCTGTCATTGGCGGAGTGCATTATAGATTATAATTAAAAAAAATAATTGTGCTGAAACTTCGAATACAGAGTTAAATAACTGCTAACAAAGATTTTTTATATCTCCCTGTTTCGAAAAGCCAAAAAATCAATTCCTAAATATCGCGGGTACTTGTTATAATATAATTTGTTGACCAATCACAACATGAGATTTACCGTTCTATTATTTTATTGCTATTAGAACATGTTATAATTTCGAAACTCACATTAAACAGTTATTGAAATGGCAATTAATTACACACAGTTTAACCAAATTGATTAGTTCCTGTCCCCGCAATTTTCTGTCATTGACGGAGTGCATTATAGATTATAATAAAAAAAAACAATTGTGTTTAAACTTCGAATACAGAGTTAAATAACTAAGGTTTTTTAGATCTATCAGTTTCGAAAAATCTATTCCAAAATATCGCGGGTACTTGTTATAATATAATTTGTTGTTAATATTTTGTTGACCAATCACAACATGAGATTTAGCATTCTTTTATTTTATTGCTGTTAGATATTATGTATTTTTTTGAAAAATCACTTTTTTTTAGAGAGTGTGGGTGAGTGTGAGTGGAGTGTGTGTGTGTGTTTGAGTGTGTGGGTCGTATGGTAAATGGACTGGGTGGGTTTACTACGATGTTTTCACTTTTAAGTGCTAATGCTAAGTGCAATTTAATAGCTTGTGCACTCTGCTGCGCTTTTGCACTGTGCTTGTGCTTCCTATAGTAAGAATTTAGAAGAGAACTGAGATTGGTAAAACGCCTTATGTCTCATTTATTTTCAGAATACAAGTACATACAATCTAAGAAAGGCAAGCCGATAATCTTGTACAAAGATTACAGGTTCTCTCATCGACGGCGGGTCCTAAGTAAAGGCCATGACCACTGGATATGTACTTCATCTCGAAGCAAACAGTGTGAGGCCGCACTAGTGTTGGACAATGAACATAACGTTATAGCAAGTTCTGATCACCACAGCCATCCACCACCAGAGTTCTGTATCCTAAATGGAGAATATATTAGAACTTATAATAAAAATGTCTGCGGCAAAAAAAAATGATTACTGTTGCTTTAGAAAGGCTTTCCAGACAGGCGCGACGCAACTCTAGTAGAAAAAAATCCTAACCAGAATCGTGTCGCACCGTAACGTCGCGCCTGTCTGCGGGAGCCTTAAAGCATTTGAATTTAGAATGGAATGTCAATGTGAATTTTGACATGAAAAACGTCTAACAACTCTTAGACTTTTTACATGTACTGCCACTTAATTAACTATCTTCCTCAGCGCTATGTAGTCAAAGTTGATTTTTGATTTACCGTTTGTAATAAAAGGATCCACACATTTAGCGTTAAACAAAAAAACATCGTTCTATTTCTGTCAAACGTTTGTAGTTGGCGGAGACAGAACGATGATTCGAACAGGTTTAGCGATGAAAATGTACCTATTCAGTGATTTGTGGTATAAGCGGGCCTGAGTTTGTGTACCCAAAAGATTGAATCCAGTATCTGGGATTCTGAATTCAAATAATTACAAATTAATTAAGTTGATGAAATAAAAAAAACTAAAAAAAAAATTGAATTAATATTAAACCCAGTAGTTTCATTCCATTTACCTGGTTTTTGCATTTCAGTACGAATAGTCGTTCTTATAAAATATAGAAGAGCATTAAAATTGGTTTAATTTATTTGAACTCATTTATTTTCAGCTTACAGGTTCATAAAATCAGTGAAAGGCAAACCGTTAGTTCTTCACCAGGGCTACACTTACTGCCATCATAACAAATTTGAGAAAAAGGGCACTGATCATTGGAAATGCTCATCCCGACGAAGTAAAAAATGTCAGGCGAAAATAGTGATCGACAGTACTGGTATCATTACGTCAGGCATTCATGCCCACACCCACCCGCCGCCGACTTTTAATGTATTCAATGGAGAATATGTCAGGAAGTATGATAAACTAGGAAAGAGGAAAAAAATTGAAGTACCTTTGTTCTTTTGATCGCTTCCACTAACGGAGAATCAAAGATTTGTTATTTCTTATGGCTTGTGATTTTTCAAATTAAGTTCTGGCCACACTGAGAAGAATTGAGACTTGACAGCGCGCATCGATTGTTTTAATGATTTGGAAATCACGCGACTGATTGTACCAGTTTGAACAGCTCTATACAAGTTAGTTAACACAAACGACGCGAGCGTGTTTCGTCCCGCTCACGCGCGATTCGCCTCAATTTGGCCAGAGTTTTAATTTTAATTAATTGATTTTTTTGTTGGTTTAATAAGACAGAGATTTTAACTATTAAACACTCAATTTCGCTTGTCACGCTTGTAATTGTCTATGAAATTATGTTGACGTGTATTGTTTAAAGAGGTAAATGAATGATTAAGAGTTATTATTGTATTTTTATTAAACTGTTATTATATTACAAATTAATGTAATATATTACGTATTATTTAATACTATGTTCAAATATCTGCTGTTTCATACAAAAAAAATCCCAATAGGTAAATAATATGAAACAGATCGGAAGGTACCTACTTTCTTTTCGCTATTTCAGCATTGGTTCCGTAGTAAAACTTGTTCCTACTTATGAGTGCTTTCAGCCCCTGAAAGATTGCCGAAAAAGTTAAAATCAGCCTGAATAATATTATCACTAATTTTGCAGACGAACCGCTTCAGTACTAAAATACCAGTCTTTTTACAGATTACAAGTACATAACATCAAGAAGAGGACACCCTTTAGTGTTGTACGACGGCTACACCTACTGCCATCATCAAACGACAAAGGACAATGTCCACTGGAAGTGTTCTTCAAGCCGCAGTAAGACTTGTAAAGCTAGAATCACAGTGCACACTAGCGGTCATATAGTAAAAATTTCTCATGACCATAGCCATCCAAAACCTACATTTCATTTTTGTGACGGAGAATATATTAGATTATTAAATTATAATAAAAAGCCTACCAAATAAGCACCAACCTTAAATCTTAACTTTATAATCCTAACTGATATTATAAATGAGTTTGTTTGTTATGCAAAATGCATAAGATTCGCGTTACCAAATGTTAGAAGTAGTGAATGTCATGTTGTACTGAATAGGGAGACACTAGAATTCGTCGAAAAAACGGTTTTCCTGGGGATCACGCTTGACTCAAAACTACAGTGGGGTCCTCACTTAACATCACTTGCAGGGCGGCTAAGTTCAGCCGCTTACGCTGTTTGGAAAATCCGCCAACTAACAGACGTGGATACCGCGAGACTGGTCTATTTTAGTTACTTTCATAGCATCATGTCTTACGGTATTTTGCTGTGGGGACGGGCTGCAGATATTCATTCTATCTTTATTCTGCAAAAGAGGGCTGTCAGATCCATATGCAGACGCGAATCTCTAAGGGAACTGTTTAAGAAAATTAACATCATGACGGTACCTTGTCAGTATATATATGAAAACATTATGTATGTTCGAAAAAATCGACATCTTTTTAGTAAGATAAGTGACAGGCATAATTTTAACACTAGAAATAGGAACAAATTAGATCAACCACGTTTTAGATTGTCTAAAGTACACACTTCTTTTATGGGGTACTGTGTAAAATGTTATAATAAAATACCACTCGATATTCTTCAACTGAATGAGAAGAAATTTAAAACATGCATTAAACGCACACTATGTAGACAAGCATATTATAAGTTGGATGATTATATCGATGATAAAAATGCTTGGCTTAATGCTGGTCCTGCTCCACAGCCACTTGGGCTCACTAGTTAAAAAATTTAATGTTTGGAAGAGTTGCTTCCCCTTTTTATTTTTCTGACATTACGAACTTAATGTTTATTTTTTATTTAAACAAGTTTAATTGTTGAATGTTCCAATGGATAATGATTTTCTTTCTTTTTGGTAGTATCATTCTATTAATCTCTCAAATACATTGCATACTATAGTTTTGTATAATTTAGAAGCATTTTTTCAATTTTTGTGAATGTGAGTACCATGGAGCCGTATTTTATGTTATTAAGATGTTTGTTGACTTGAAAGAGCACGGCAGTTGAGAGTTTGTCATGCCCACATAGATGTCTCGCTGATGGTGGCGAGTGTGTTGGATCATTCGGTTCCCTACAAAATGGTTGAGCTGGATGGTGCTGATCCACGCGTCATGTTCGTGAACGGGCGCCGTCAGTTGTGACTGGTCATCTCTTATCTGCCAGGGCTTATTTTTAATGTTATATTTTGAATTGTTTTAATTTTTTTATTGTACATTGTTCTCACATATAGAAGCAACAAGAATAATGTACCCAGGATTGTGTAATTTTCTATATTTAAAAGAGTGTCCTTGGAGTTTCTTGCCCGTTCTTCTCCATGAAGATCTACGTTTTGGAACTGGGCAACTAGCTTCAACTTTCTGACTAACTGACCGACTATTTGACAATTCAAAAGTGCCTGTAAATGGTTTAATTGAAATAAATGCTTTGAGTTTGAGTTTGAGTTTGATGCTTTCACGCTAAAACGGCTGAACGGATTTGGATGAAATTTAGCACAGGGGTTGACCTTGACCTGAAGAAGGACATAGGCTACTTTTCATCCTGGATCGCAGGCGTAGTCGCGGGCAACAGTTAGTCATAATATAAAAGTGGCAAACCAACATTTTCAGACTGCGGCGTGGATCAGAAGGCCAAGTCTGCTATTTACAATGATTGGTCATCATGACTTACCAAGGGATATAGTGTTATCCAATAACTGGGTTGCGGAGGTCAGATAGGCAGTCGCTCCATGTAAAATACTGGTGTTCAGCTGCATCTGATTAGACTGGAAGCCGATCCCAAATTTGTTGGGAAGGGCTTGACAGATTGTTGGTCATTATGAACACCATTTCAAGGTAACGCCATTACCACTATGCTTAAAGTTTATAATCTCCTAAATTCATAATGGTATGTCAGTGGTCAAAAGGAATGTCAAAATAATTGAAGATTGTGACTTGTCAATTAGTACTAGACTATCAAATACGAACAATATTTCCAATGGAGTGTCAGTGGCACGCTATCGGAAAATCATAATGACGCCTTCCAAGTAAGAGATTACCAAAACTGTCAAAATCTACAAATTACGGTGTCAATGAATGACTTGGCCCCCCTGTACGATATTTTCCTGTAGGTATCATTTTGGGAGCACATGGCATTTTCGTACTGCATTTGTTTTTAACCGTATTTATAGAGGGATGTTGACATGTGATAACAAAATTATTCTTGTGTGTGTTTATTTACTTAATTATTTTGAGTCTGTGATAGATAGATCTCCAAACTCATGTGATGTGTTGATTGAAATATCTTTTTTGTATAATATAAGTATTTAATGTACAGTATTTTTATCTCACGAAGTGACGCGCGCTTTAAGGCTTGTGCAGACCAGCGCGACACGACGACGCGACGCGACTCGAACAATAGAATTTCTAAGAAAACTTCACGGTATAACAATAACCGATGTCGCGTCGCGCTGTCGCGTCGCGCTAGTTTGCACGAAGCTTTACTTGTGGTACATAATTGTACAAACACGCTGTGAATGTGTGTGTAAGCGCCGGACCTATTGTCCGAGACACGGTCGAAGTCGGAAGTGTGTGTGTGAGTTTATGTGTGTGTTAAGTGCAGACGCTACTAGTCCTGACGCTCACATTCACAGACACTTGGTTACCACATGTAAAAGCGGGATTCGCTTCGTGAGATAAAAATACTATGTCTATTACTAGCGCGGCCTCTTGCTGAATACACTAAAATAATAATTATTAAATTGAGATGTAACTTTTCTTTGTTTTATTTTATTAACATAACCTCTTTCACGAGCATAATTAGCTTTGAGCGATGACGTATTGATTAAAATATTATGGTTATACCTCAGACGAAATAAAAAACAAAGACATAGCGCTGCAAACAATACAGTGAAGCATGCCAAAACTACACCTCCGCTCTGTGCATACACGCTCACACGCACACATTTACAATCAAACTACACCTCATTAAATGCACGCATGTTTTCGAAACCAGCCCCACGTCACTGTTGACAACGCTGTCTTGTTTTTTTATTTGGTCTGAGGGTGATAGGAACATCGTATTACGAGTATTAAAACTATTATGAAATAAGTCTTGTCTCCAAGTTGCAACCGTTATTTTACGAGAATATCGCTTTTGAATGTTGCGTTAGTGTAAGGTTAAGTTTATGTTCGTGACTGCAACTCTACTGCTCAACAACAACAACACTAATACGCCTACAACTCTTCAGTTAGTTCTAAAAGCCCCAGAAAGAAAGAAAGTGTGTGGGAAGGGAACCCACAGACCATAGTGCAGCGTACCCGTTAATGAAGGATCAAGCCCTGAAATTAACAACCACGTTTTCTTAAAAGCGTTTGAGGATTAACCTACTGGTTTGATTCAATGAATCCACGGAAAAAAACATTGGTCCATGGTCCTATCAGTAAGACCACGGAATAAATAAATTGGCAATGGTCCAATCAGTAGGACTGCTCAGTTAGACCATGGGCAATAAAGGGTTAAAATATAGATATTACAGAGTCCGTCTATGTCCCGCCGATAGGCATACAAAAATTCACAATTTTCAAATAAAATTAAATCATGTCATTTATGAATTCACAATTAATTAGGTCTACAATTTATAATAATAACATGTCAATTTTCAAATAAAATTAAATCATGTCATTTATGAATTCACAATTAATTAGGTCTACAATTTATAATAATAACATGTCAATTTTCAAATAAAATTAAATCATGTCATTTATGAATTCACAATTAATTAGGTCTACAATTTATAATAATAACATGTCAATTTTCAAATCAAAATCATACAGCAAATTCACAATTAATTAGATAAGTATACAATTTCTAATGATAACATGTCAAATTTCCAAATTAAATTAAATCCAACACTAATAAATTACATTACATTCATACTGCATTCACATTAATTAAATTCTTTTTCAGACAGAAAGTCACTTATGGAGTAGTACGCTTTGCTCACTAAAAAATTGCGAAGCCTTTTTTTGAATAACAATACCGGCAATTCCCTCCAAGATTTGGGTATTTTATTATAAATGACCGGAGCCATACAGTAAACACTTTTGCGCATTAGAGTTGTCTTACAAGAGTGAAGACATAGCAAACTATTATCGCGTCTATTACGTGGAATTACATCATTTAATCGTTTAAACCGATTCGGATTCGACCTCACAAACACAGCTACTTCCCATATGTACAAACAGGGCAGTGTCAGTAGTTTATGTTTCTTGAAATATGGCATGCATGTCATCTCCATTCCATCCTGAGCAATCATGGTGATCAACACAACAGGGGAGGCATGAGCATGCCTTCTCTGTTGAAGACGAGACCTTGACCCTGCAGTGAGAAAATAATGAATAAGCTGGCATTATTTATTTTCATTTCATTTTATTTACTTATTTCAGAATTGAAACCAAAAAAATCAACAAAAGGAAAACCCATATTAGTGTACAAAGGCTACCCATTCTGGCACCACAAACATTATCTAAAAGCTCGTACTGACTTATGGCGCTGCAAAGCTTACCGAAAAGGATGCAAGGCAATGATCAACTCAGATAAGGATAGCAAGATAACTGGCAATAGTAACCATAATCACCCAACACCAGCATTTAGTGTGCATGATGGAGTATATGTAATTAACGATAAGTAAATGAAAATTAGCGACTGTATGGTAGGAGGATGACAGAGAGAGGAGAGAAAAACTGTTTGTAATGGGGAAAGTAGATGGGGCGTTAGTCAGACCAGATCAAGAAACTAACGGGACTCACTGTTACCACTGATCTGAGACGAGCCCAAGACAGAGTGGCCTGGAAGCAGCTCGTCCGCGACTCCCGCAAAGCTTTTTAAGACAGGCACGACCGTCAGCAATGAAGAAAACAAATAAGAAGAAGCAGCTTAATGATAGTGACCGAGGATCGAGCTAGATAGCGTGCTATTCGAGAAGTCTATGACAAGAAGTAGCAGCAGCTGCTAGTGGCAGTAGTAGTGGTTGAAGATGTATGGAGAGCACGTATGCCATGATGTTCCTCGGTACAGGCCTACGTTTTCACTGAGGCAGTCCATGAAGAAGCTACGCGGTGCGGGAGGGGGTCCGTCAGCGAGTAAATGACTGCGCTCTCGCGACACGTGACCACACCAAACCCGCACCGCGCAGATAACTCAGACAGCGTCTCAGTTAAGCTTCGTTCAGACAATCGCGACGCGACACCGGTTATTGTTATACCGTGAAGTTTTCTTAGAAATTGTATTGTAAGAGTCGCGTCGCGCCGTCGCGTCGCGCTGATCTGCACGAGCCTTTAAGCGGTAAGCGGCTTTAGGTGGTCACCCGTTATGACACTGTTGTGGCACCCTTATACAGCTAAGCTGTGTCAAGAAAGATCTGACCAGTTGAGGCTATTTGTACGGATTTAGGATATAATTAGCGCCAACTTTTCTCTAGGAAATCAATTAATTATAATCATGATGTGTTTATTGTATAAGAGAGACAGGACAAATTCTGCAAAGGGATTTTTATTTTTAATAAATGTAGGGTAATCTATAGAAATCTTGTCAGTTTTTTTTTTCGTTTGTAGACTGTCAATGATTTGGATATCGATAAAATAAAATATTTTAGTATAAAATATAATTTGTAGTTTTTTATTTATTCACTTATCTAGCTACAATTGTTACACTGTTTTACCAATTAAAGCTTTGTGCAGACCAGCGCGACGCGACAGCGCGACGCGACCCCGGTTATTGTTATACCGTCAAGTTTTCTTAGAAATTGTATTGTTCGAGTCGCGGCGCGGCGTCGCGTAGCGCTGGTCTGTACGAGCTTTAACACAAGCCGACAGCACAATATAATGCGATAGACAGAGACACTTCATGCAGAAACATTATTACATCAAAGAAAAAAAAATAGGCAGTCGTAGGCAGAATGACATAAGTGAAAACATAAAACTGATATTAACGCCATCTATATTCTATAGTAGAGCAGTACGGCGCACGGTGACGCGAATCCATAAGTTTACCCCCTACCAAAAATCGCTCAACGCGCCTTAAGAAATGTTCACTTAAAAAATCCAATATAAGTACAGAAATTATACATAATTTTTAACACGACAATAATTGCCAACAGTCGAGGTAATTCATTTTTATACCAACAGATGGGCCGCGAGTGAACTTGATAATATATTGTAAATTTAAAAATGATGTCGCTTTGTTTCAGATTATAAGTACATCAATTCGAAGCAAGGCAAGCGGATAGTTCTACATAAACAGTACACGTACTGCTTCAATAATTATTCTGCTACCAAAGGTACAACCCTATGGAAATGCTCTGGACGGATCAGAAAAAACTGCAAGGCGAAACTAATAGTAGATAATCTTGGTAACCTGATATATGTGTACGGAGACCACACCCATCCACCGCCTCAATTTTACATCAGTAATGGACGGTACATCAGTATTTAAAGCAGAGGAACTCTTCTTTCCTGTGGAACCCTCATAGATATCCTCCGTTCTGGGTCAGGGACCACCACGCGGAAAATACGTGTATTTGAGGTAAACATGACGCAAAAAAGGAACACAAACACAAAAAAGAACAAGTTGGGTGAAAATCTGCGTCACATCCACGCAAATAGGCCATCGCTCAGCATAATGGAGCGACCCTATGCGAGACAGACTGAGCCCCAGCGGTGGTTTTCAGTGACAGCTTTTATAATTTAACGGTTTTCGAGTTATGTTCTTCTTTTATAATAAAATCTTTTAAGTTTATGCGTCTTTCAATCATCTGACCTCAACTTTGTCAGACACATACGACCAGAAGACTACACGTCCTTGTTGTTACATTCAGTGGGTAACTACTTATGATATAGACTGGATGACCAAATTAGCAGAAACGGGCCTTGTTGGTCCAGCCTTAGCACATAACTATGTTAAATTGACCAGCAATCATTCAGAATTTAAAAAAATCTAAATCTAAAGTCATTTATTAAAATTTGGCTAAGAGTCACCACTTTTTGAACGTCAAAATGACTTAAGACAGTCCCCCAAAAGAGATGGTCGCCCTTTACTACTTTCTAGTGGTTTAGCTGGAAACGAGAAGTGGATCAACAAACTCTAGCGGCACAGCTGTATGTTAAGTTAGAAGAACTAGATTTACTTAATTTTGGTGTTTTTGGTTATCATGGTTTAATTTTGTTGCATCTCTTTGCTAAGTTCAAATAAGTATCTATTTATGCTGTAATAAAAAATAAATATCCAATTTTTTATTTTTATTTGAGAACATTATAGAAATATGCTCTGTTTCAGATATCAAGTACATAACTTCGAGGCAAGGCAAACGGATGATTCTGCACAAGGACTTCACATACAACTACGACCATAGCTCTGCTACCAAAGGAACTGTTCATTGGCTTTGTGCAAAACGGACCACAACAAAATGCAAAGGGAAAATAGTAGTCAATTGTCATGGTATAATTATATCTGGTAACCTAGACCATTGCCATCCACCACCTCAATTTTTCATCAATAATGGACAGTATATCACAATTTAAAATTTTAATATTTAATTTAAAATATATAATTATTTTATATATAATTATTTTATATATAATTATTTTATATATAATTATTTTATATATAATTATTTTATATATAATTTAATAGTTGAAAATACAAAAGTAGTGTCAGTTATTGATAAGCAAAAACTATGCAATACAATATAATACTTAACTTTAGTGGAAAAGGTCACCTGAATCCTGTATTAGTTAGAAAAAACTGTAGGTATCACATACATTGACAATGTATGTAAGCCGATGTTTATTAGAAAAAGCTTATAGGTAATAAATGGATACATGAAAAAGTAGGAACAAGTTGGTAATTAAAAGAAAGTAACTGTAGGTGTGTTGTGTAAGTGTGTTGTGTGGTGTGAGTAAGTTGGTGTAGTGAGTGTGTGTGTGTGTGTGATACTAAACAAATTGAGTATTATTACATGTTATATAATGGACAATTTTGAGACTTAGATTTTCCTATAGGATTAAGCCACTGTTGTGATGGCATGTGTTCTAATAAAAATTGTGTTGTGGGCTGGAACTTATGGCAGCGCGGTCACAGTTTCAGTCATATTTGTTACTTGGTCGTCCGCGTAATGGACCAATGGACCATGGTGTATGACAAAATCACGAGAAATGAGTCTTGTCGTATTTTTAAATCTAAACTGAAATCGTGTTAGAATAACGCGGAACAGGTAAAGATGGATGTTTTGGCCTCACATCATGCGAATAAAAACTTTAAACATGCTTTTGGAAGGAGACCAGCAAGCTGAATCCACGACAGTACCTGTCCCAGCGTCGACAGCTTTGTTGGGTGACTTGACATTGCTAATATGTTTGTTAATAAATTTAAAGTAGTACCTCCTGATCGACAACCTGCGTTACTGCGGGTGCTCAAGACTGATGCTCGAAAGTCGAATACATTACCATCAGTCAGTTTCTCTGCTAAGGAAGTTGCTTCCACTATTAGTAAGATGACGAGGGGTAAGTCCCCTGGACATGACGGCATCAGCTTTGAGCACCTACAGCATGCAGGTGTACACTTGCCTGGAGTGTTATCTATGTTTTACACTTTTTGTATCAGACAATCTTACTTACTGGATGAGTCCACGAAGGCTATTGTTGTGCCAGTAATCAAGAATAACACAGGAGACCCATATGATGGCTCCAACTATAGGCCCATCCCGCTAGCCACCACTGTAGCTAAAGTACTGGACAGTATGCTAGATAATCAGTTATGTCGTCATCTAAAATTAAGTGATGCACAGTTCGGCTTTCAAGAGGGACTGTCCACAGAAACAGCTTTCTTATGTCTTATACATCATACTGTCCTACCTAACAAGAAGACTCCAGTTAATGGATGGTTCCTTGATTTATCGAAAGCTTTCGATTTGGTTGAAAAATAAATTATAATGGGTATGTGTGGGTACGTTTATGTGTGTATAATGTAATTAATATTAATAAAATACTTCAGATCGAGTTCTTTATGTTTTACCCTTTTTTCGTTATGAAATCTTTTATACTTCACAAGTTTTTAAACGTGTGGTTGAAACTCACTTAAAAAGTCACATTGGTACTTGCCTGGATTTGAACCCACAAACTCGTACATGAGAAGCGAGGCCTTAACCACTGGGCCATCACATTATTATAATTAGGATAAATTATACAACGAACTAACTATTTAACTATACAACAACGTGTAAGTTTTTCGTCGTCTTTTAAAAATTGGTTCGATTAACTTGATATAGCGTTTTTAGACAAAGATATCGTCCGCCTTTTCACTTGACAAACACTTTGCTTTGTTTCAGGTATTAAGTACATTACTTCGAAGAGAGGCAAGCAGTTAATTCTGCACAAAGAGCACACGTACAACTTCACTAAATACTGTTCCAGAAAGAAATCTACCTACTGGCAATGTACAGGGCGAACGCGAACCTCAAATTGCAAGGGGAAAATAGTAGTAGATGATTATGGTAAAGTTATATCTGGTAACCTAGACCATAGCCATCCACCACCTAAATTTGTCTTAACTAATGGGATATATTATAGAGTTCAGACTAGACACACTTAAGATGTTCTTGTATTTATTAAAATATGTATTTTATTTGTTTTTACAGTGTATTTCGTAAATAAGTGCTAGTTTTATGTGTAATCTTTTGTGATCAATTTAATCATAATAAATTTAAAGAAAGAACCAAAGAAGATATATTATTATGTATCGGGGGCCACGGTAGTGCCTCCGCCAAGTCGAGAAAAACAAGCACAAAGGCACACAGCCGTACCATCTTTTCTCGAAGCCATTCAGGACATATTCGACCCCCTGTAACTTCGTTGTGGATAAAGTTAGAAGAAGAAGCCAGAATATTCAGTGACCAAGAGGGCTTAGTATAAATAGGTATATTCCCAAGTTATATTCAATTTGAACCAGTAGTTTAAGAGCGATTGCAGGTCAAAGTTCCTTAATTTTGTCATTGCCATACTCACTCGCCGATCATCAACATTCTATGGTATTCTTGTGTATAGAATATACTAGTAACATACACACAAGCTTCAAATTTTAGCTGATAAAGCAAGGAAAAATTAAAATACGCCGCAATTTCAGTCCCGTTTCAATAGAATGACTTGGCAATCACCAATGGCAATAGAATCTACATTCTAAATACAACAAAATCTAGCTAATATTAGCGCTGTGCTTGATTTAATTAGGACTATGTAAAAAAGTTAATTATTCTTAGGCTTGGCATCAACGTTAATGGCGAGTATATCACTAACCTTCGGTTTGACGGATAGCCTCCTTGTGATTGGGCTTGTTTGTTTTGTCTTGACAAAAACTAAAGCCAAGGGTGCAGCCCAAGGTCTGATGATGGAGCCAGAATGTGGCCACAGAAACTCCTCAAGTAAACTAGATAGTCCTGATGTGTTTGGGTTCATTCATTTTTGTCGTGATAAAAACTATAGCTAAAGGTGTAGTACAGGATCTAATTATAAAGGTGGAAGGTGGCCACAGGAACTCCTCGACCTCACAAGATAGCCCTGTAGTGTAGGGCTCGTTGGATTTATGAAGGTGATAGAACAGACATTTAAACAAATTCTAAGGATAAAAGTACAAAATAAAATATAAGTAAAAATCTTTTAAAAAACATGCTCTTAATGAACTAAAAAGTACTCAATAAAAGTTACGTAAACTTTAATATTTTCTTAAAAGCTTGAGGCGTAAATGTCCTTCTTACACTTGAAGATAAGCCTTGAGAAAATATTAAAAAGTTAAGTTAAGTTTTATTTAGTACTTTTTAGTTCATTAAAAGCTTGTTTTCAAATATAATTTTACTTATATTTTTTTATGTATTAATTATATAACTAAATAACTGTTTACCTATACTACAAAGTGTACAGTTTTCAGATTTCAAGTTCATCAATTCGAAGAGAGGCAAGCAGTTGATTCTGCATAAAGAGTACACATACAACTTCAGTAAATACTATTCCAGAAAGAAATCAACCTACTGGCAATGTACAGGGCGAACTTCAAAGAATTGCAAGGGAAATTTAGTAGTAGATGAACATGGTAAAATTATATCTGGTAATCTAGACCATAGCCATCCACCACCTAAATTTGTCATCAGTAATGGACAATATTTTAGAATTTAAAATACTTACTTACTCAATTTTCATTGTCGCGCAACGGTATGCGAACTTTATGTCAATTATCTAACGTACAAACTAGATACCGTAGTCTAATAAAACAAGGTCTGGTATTCCGGGGCTAACACATGCTTACGTCACTATCCAGTTGCCACTTTATTGCAACAAAACGCGATTACGGAAAGATTTTCAGCCACCATTCTGTTAAAAAATATGTTGTACAAAGCATTTAAATTGTCGTTTCGTGTGTCTAATCAAACGAAACAATTCAACTTAAACATAAACCAACGTAATTGTTAATTAAAACCTCATTGTTTTATCGGATTCGCACAGGTAATAAAGGTGGTTGGGGAGTTATTATACAAACAAACAAACTACAAACAAACTTCTATCTTCTTATTACAAACTTCTGGTAACACAGATGTGATGACGTAGACTTGTGTTGGCCATGTGACCACTGTATTTCGGAATGCTATACCTGGCGAGGTATATTATTATACCATACGAGCTTGTTACTGCGAGAATTCCCGAGAATGCGCGAGAGTTCTCCAGAAAACGCACGACCTGTTATTTGGCTCGTATTTACTTTGTGCGTTACACTATTTACATAAAGTTCATTATGCTTTGTACAAAAAAAATCGCTTCCATTCCGTTCCGCAGCAATATATGTAAGTTGAGCCTAAACGATGTCGTTTGCGGAACTTGGTGAGAGTGCTACAAAATACTACTCACTTGAAAACGTTTGTACTATTTTTAAGCAGTTAAGTTCGATTTCCCTTACTTATTTTTTTTTCTAAATTATTTGTGTGTCGGTCGATTTTTATGTTTTGTACCTTATCACAATAAAACAATTGAAACAATTTTCGTCTTTTAAAAATTGGTTCGAATCACTTGATGTAGTATTTTTAGATATAGAAATCGTCCACCTTTTCACTTGACAAGCACGTTGTTTTCTTTCAGATTTTAAGTACATTACTTCGAATAGAGGCAAGCAGTTAATTCTGCACAATATGTACACATACAGTTTCACTAATTACTCTTCTACCAAAAATACTACCTACTGGCAATGCACAGGATGCTCCAGAAAAAAGTGCAAAGCGAAGATAGTAATAGATGATCAAGAAACAATTATATCTGGTTACCTAGACCATAACCATCCACCCCCACGATATTTCATAAAAGATGGCAATTATATCAGAATATAAAATAGAAACACTCGAGATGTCACACTTCATTATCCTTATTTCCATAATCATATTTATATTATTGAATAGCAATTCACAGAAAAATCTAATAATTATGCGTAATTTCTATGTACAATTGCTTTTTTTTATTTAGGGTTAAACGGTTGAAGATTATTACATATCCTAATAAAACCTTTAAACTTAAACAGTGTTTGACCCGATTTATGTTTCATTTTCTACAAAGAAATCACTCTTTGCTTTACTTCAGTTTGTAAGTACATTAAATCGAAGAGAGTCAGCTTCAAAAGGTACTCTTCTACCAAAAGTAGTAACTACTGGCAATGCGCAGGATGCATCGCAAAAAATTGTTAGGTGAAACTAGTAATAGATCGATGCTATTTACGTAAACTACGCCAAGTTGAAAACATATCTTAACAGGAGAAAGGGTTCTCTGTTAATATATGTTTTTTGTGTTTTTACTGGAAGCCGAATCCAACATAGGGATGTTGGGTTAGACTTCCAGTTTAACCGGATGCAGGTTTCAGACCAGCATTTCATATGAATCGACTTCCTATCTAACGTCCACAGCCCAGTTACTGGGTAACGCCATACCCCTTGCAAAGACTGGTGGTCAGACTTTCGGGCTTCTGACGACCCGTAACGACTGTCAAAGATCCACGAATGATAGCCGGGACCAACGGCTTGACGTGCTTTTTGGTCTCGGTATGTAAATCGATCGATCGAACCGTGCAGCTATTATTACTTAACCACGAGTGCCTCAACCCTTTTAGGAGTAAACTTATGTAATATTTTGTTTCTAAACAACCATAACGGTACTACTGTATCTAGGTGTAAAAGAATGTAAAAATCCTTTTTTGGACATCACATGTATCAGCATTTAATAGAAGCACATGAAGTAATTTTGTTAGTAAAACTTAATTATACCTAATCTATGCTCATAGGTTCCTTGAAAAATACGTTTTTTTTCCTTAAAAAAAATATAAATAATATGGTATAAACCTCAACCGTTCAAATAAAAAAGTAACAAGATAAATTTATCTTGTTACTTATTTTTTTGAACTTTTTTTATTTTTTATTTCAACAGTTCAAATAAAAAAGTAACAAGATAAATTTATCTTGTTACTTTTTTATTTGAACGGTTGAGGTTTATACCATATTATTTATATATATTTTTCAGATCGAGTTCATGTTTTGTACTTTTATTATAATATATTAAAAAGATTACTCGTCTTTTAATAAGTGATTGGATCAGTTTCATGTGGCTGCAGGCAAATAAATCTGCCAACTTCTATTTAAATAAAAACTTTTTTATTTCAGATATTAAGTACATCACTTCACAGCAAGGCAAGCAGTTAGTTTTGCACAAAGAGTACGCTTACGGCTTCACCAATTCTAGCTCTACCAAAAAAACTACCTATTGGCAATGCACGGGGCGAACAACAAGCAAGTGCAAAGCAAAAATAGTAGTAGATGATCATGAAAACATTATATCGGGTAACTTAGAACACACCCATCCACCGCCACGATATTTCATAAAAAATGGCAATTATATAAGAATTTAAAGTATAAAAACTTGAGATGTCACACTTCATTATCATTATTTTCATAGTCATAGATAGAATATTCTTTTTTATGTACACCATACAAATTACAGAAATAAATTTATAAATTTTACATACGGTGACACAATTGGCGGTCTTATCGCTGAAAGCGATCTTTTACAGACAACCTTCACCAAATCATTTAATAGCATTTCACAAAGTATTTGGATAATCATGCGTAAGTTTTATGTACAATTACTTTACTTGTATGGTTAACCGGTTGTATTTAATTACCTAATAAAACCTATAAACTTCAACAGTGTTTTATCGGGTTGTATTTGATTGATGTTGCATTTTCCTCTGAAGAAATCAGCCAATGTTCAACTTAATAATTACACTGATTTACTTCAGATTGTAAGTACATTAAATCGAAATATATTTTTTTAGGGTACCTCCCCTACACGTAAAGTGGGTTTATATGGTATCCTTAGAAAGGTCGTTCAAAAATATTAGGGGTGTATGAAAACCATTTTTGGATACAGGGATAATATTTCTCAAACTGAACTGAAATTTTTTGTTAGAGTTAAGTGTCCCCCCCCTGCCAGCTAAATGGTTGTACTGGGATTTGTGAAAAAATTCACAGCAGTAGTATATATAACGAAATTAAAAGGAAAACTATCAGAGCTAAGTAGGCTGTACAGGTTAACGCGTAATCAACCAACTTAAATTTACAGTTCGAAAAACAAGATCTCCCATACATTCCGTATGGGAGAACATGTTTTTCAACTACAATGTTAAGTTTGTTCTAGGGATAAATTCATCCCAACCACGGAACCCTTCATTGTACGTGGTCCGCCACGCACTTGGCCAGTTTTTTTAGTTCCCTAGATGTTAAGTAGGTACATCATTTCAAAGAAAGGCAACCAGTTAGCTTTACACAAAGCGTACACTTACAGCTTTACCGATTCCTCTCCTACCAAAAGTACCTACTACGTACTGGCAATGTACAGAGCGAACAGCACACATGTGCAAAGCAAAAATTGTTGTAAATGATCATGGTAAAGTTATATCTGGTAAACTAGACCCATTTATCGCCCACATTCTTCATTAAAAAATTGTCAATATATTAACTTACTCCTGGCCTTGGCCTTTGCCCAGACGATCATCACGATTCTTCATCAGAGATGGAAAATATATCAGAACTAAAATACAAACCCTTGAGATTTCACTGTCTTTATTTTCATATACATAATAACTATTATTAGATATTTAGACCAATGGATAATTGTGTGTAAGTTTTAATTACTTTACTGTAATGTTGAAACTTTTGTCTTAATTTTTCCTTGAGATCGAGTTCTATTTTTTGTGTTTTTATCCAAATAAAATCTTTTAAATTTTTTGCGTCTTTTAATAATTGATTAAATAGACTCTATCCTTAAACCCTTTCAATTGTTAATGTTGTCTTTCATGTAATAATGGTGTTGCTTCATTTCAGATTTCCAGTACATCAAATCGAAGAAAGGCAAGCAGTTAATTTTGTATAAAGAGTATTTACACTGTTTTAATACATACTCTGCTACCAAAAAAACAACCTACTGGATATGCACAAGCCGCTCCGCAAAAAACTGCAAGGCCACAATATTCTTAAATGATTATGGTAAAATTGTAGCTGGTAACCAAGAACACACCCATCCACCACCCAAATTCTTCGTCAACAATGGCCAATATATCAGAATTTAAAATACAAACACTTGAGATTTATTATTAAATATTTAGACCAACGTACTATCGAAGAACTTCATATCTAAGCAGTTTGAAAACAAAATCCCGTGAACACGATGACCACATCTGTTACCCCGGTTCTATAGCGGCCGAGCGCTGTAAGCAGAATTAGTCCTTACGGTGTATAGATATGAAGTTCTTCGATGGTACATACCTAGATAATTGTGTGTACGTTTTAATTACTCTACTTTAATGTTGAAACTTTTTCCTTCAGATCGAGTTTTATGTTTTGCATTTGTATCCAAATAAAATCTTTTAAACATTTTGCGTCTTTTAATAATTGGCTAAATAGACTTTATCCTTATACCCACCTTTCAATTGTTAATGGTGTCTTTCATGTGATAATGGTGTTGCTTTATTTCAGATTTCCAGTACATCAAATCGAAGAAGGGCAAGCAGTTAATTTTGTATAAAGAATATTCACACTGTTTCAATAAATACTCTGCTACCAAAAAAACAACCTACTGGGTATGCACAAGCCGCTCCGCAAAAAACTGCAAGGCCACAATATTCTTAAATGATTATGGTAAAATTATAGCTGGTAACCAAGACCACACCCATCCACCACCCAAATTCATCGTCAACAATGGTCAATATATCAGAATTTAAAATAGATGTATATTTTTAATTTCAGTTTTTTTTTACTCAAGTTGTCAGTGTCTTTATTTAAATAATATGCATTCTATCATTAACATTGTCAAGAACCTGTGTAGATAATTATGTGTCAGTTTAAAGTTAATTACTTTTTACACTACAGCGAGCAAGTTCTCGCTAATGTCTAATAATATGTCATCACTAGCGACCCGCCCCTGCTTCACACGGTTCTTATGACCTGACCAAAAATCGTGATTTCTTTATTATCTGTAAGTTTAATGTTAATTTATTATACATGTCGTAGGATGATTTGATAATTAGAATTTTCACGAATCATACAATCTGCCGCAGAAATGTGTTAATCATTGTCTAATTATCTAGTCGCAGGTAGATTGTATGATTCGTCATATTGAATTGGATGAAATAGGTTAGGTTAGGCTAGAACTGTGACCAACCGCGCGCGAGCTGAGTGAGCGCTAACTTCCAAGTTGCTCGCAGAAATGTTTTCACAATAATGTCTAACTATCCGTGTTTTCGCAATAAATAAATTCCCTAGGGTTTTCGTGAAAATTTGAATTATCAAATCATCCTACGACATACACAGAAACTTTCTGTATAAAATCTCCAAATAATGGTTATAACCGCATCAAAATCTGTTGCGTAGTTTAGAAGAACACCGCAGTCACACAGACAGACACGAAAAGCGACTTTAATTTTTAATAAATGTATAGATGCAAACATAACCTCAAGTCTAACCCCAAGTCATAATAGCCATGGGCTCTAGCTGGGCAATAATATTGTACTCAATTTAATTTTAACCCGCTGGTCAATAAGGTGATTTAATATTTTAATCTCAACAAAAAAAAAAACAGGAAAACGTTTTTTTTTTTGATTACGCAACTTAATAGAGATATTATAGTAATAATAATGTATATAATAGTGGTGGTGGATCGAATAGAGTGGCGCGCAATGATTATTGACAGAACGGTCCCGCATGACGAGAACCTCGTGAAAGCCAAGAAAGATAAACAAATCAAGCATCTTGATTTGGCTCGCGAGCTTGTCGATATGTGGGATGTGGACTCAGCGATCATTGTGTTGATAGTCGTATCAGCCAATGGCTTTATTGTCTAGAGCGTCGACCTCGTTAGGCAGCTGGATTAAGGGCTTGATTCAGAAAGCGGTGCTTCTGGTCACGGCTTGTATTGTTAGGAGGTTCGTCTTTCTGGAGCCCTGACCGCCGGTAGCTAGAACCCTGTAACTGATAACGGAAGTCCAAAATTATTGAATAATGTGCATATTGCACTCGCCCAACCGTTTCTTAATTATCTGTGGGAATGCCATCGCACAGTGATCGGTTACTATGGCGTGTGCCTCCGCGTTACAATATTAGATTTGGGCGTCATATTTGCGATATTATTTATTGCGTTTCTGATGAAATTGCATGACTTTAGATAAAATAGTATAATAACTAAGTATTACCTGGTGATTTAACAGTTTCATAAATTCGAAAATCGAATTGGTTTTTATTACCTTGCAGTATGTGCGAAAACTAGGGTATTCTCCTCGGGGATAAAGGTGTATTTAGCTTGGGCGAGCTTGAATCCATCGGTGTACTCAGGATTCTAGTCTTAACTCTTTCCCTTTGCTCAGCAGTTAACTCAGAGCTCCTTCGCTGTGCTCAAGAGCTCTAGTATCCTTCGTTACGTTTGGTATTCAAAATAGTGCCCGTGATAAAAGACATTGCTTTACCTACATAATAGTTTTATGTTGAAACAATAATCTACATAATAGTTTTATGTTGAAACTTTTTTTATATCCATTTCTTCTTCAGATTGATTTCTATTTTGCTTTTTTTTCGAATAAAATCTTCTAAACTTTTTGCGTCTTTTAATAACTGGTTAGATTGGCTTGAAGTGGCATTTTCATATCAGATTAGTGACGTTCTTTATTTCAGTTTTCTAGTGCCACAAATCGAATAAAAGCGAGCTGTACAATGAAACAAATACGTACACACACAGACACACACATTCACAAAGCTTTGATAAGTACTCTTTTACCAAAAAACAACCTACTGGGTATGTAGGACCCGCACAGCGCAATACTTCTATGCGGCAATATTCCTAAATGATTATGGTAAAATAATATCTGGTAACCAGAACCACACCCATTCACCACGCAAATTCACCGTCAACTGTGGCCAATATATCAGAATGTATAATTAAAGGAGTGAAGTCGTTTTTTAATTACATTGATTATTAGCTTACTCTGACTGTGTTTGTTTCCACGGTCCTTTCATTTTTAAGGAATCCATCAACTGCATGAAGATTTCTTCGTGAGTTTCGGTATAGATTTTAATAGACAGTCGGTTTTCCTGTCTTGCTCTTTTCTCTGTTAAAATGTTGAATCGATTTATTCTTTTTAGTTTAATTCTAAGTTAACGTGAACTGAAGGATGTAGTTTCATATGTGCTTAAAAAGTTGTGTTATAACCCATTTTTAGGGTTCCGTAGTAAACAAGGAACCCTTGTTGTTTCACCATGTCCGTCTGTCTGTCCGCGGCTTAGCTCAGAGACGGTTAATACTAGAAAGCTGTATAATTTGGGATGGGTATGTTTTTTAGAGTAGGTACCTTTCCCTACATGTAAAGTGGGTGGGTGGTTTTTTTTTCTCGTCTATCTCATGGTGTGGGGTATCGTTGGAAAGGACGTTAAAAATATGGAGAATGTGTGCATATCATTTTCCAATTCAGGGATCCGTTTGCGAAATATTAAGCTTTAAAGCGCTAATTTTTGTTAAAGTCAAGTGTCCCCCCCCTGTCAGCTAAATGGATGTACTTGGATTTGTGAAAAAGATTACAGCAGTAGTATATATAACGAAATTAAAAGGAAAACTATCACAGCGAAGTAGGCTTTACAGATTAACGAGTAATAACCGACCAACTTAAATTTGCAGTTTGAGAAACATGATCTCCCATGCATTCCGTATGGGAGAAAATGTTTTTCAACTACAATTTTATTGTTCTTGGGATAAATTCATCCCAACTACGGAACCCTTCATTGTGCGTGGTCCGACACGCACTTGGCCAGTTTTTAATTTAACGCTTATATGCACACGTTTGTGGTTAATTCCAAAATTATCTTGTTCAGGTCGACCTCTTATTTTTTGTGAGTTTCTGAACACCTTATTCATCTTTTAATGACTGATGTCGTTTAGTGTTGTATTTGTGTACTAATATTATCAGCCAACTTTAAATTACATAATTCATTGACTTTTTTTCAGATTTCAAGTACATCCATTCAAATACAGGCAAGCGGCAAATTCTTTACGACGAGTACACATACTGCTACAACAATTACTCTTCAAAAAAAAAAACTAGCTTATGGCGATGCACAGGTCGGAGCGCGAAGAAATGCAAAGCGACAATATTAGTAGATGAACATGGTAAAATTATATCTGGTAACCGAAACCACACCCATCAACCACCCAAATTCTTCATCAGTAATGGGCAATATATCAGAATCTGAATATAAATATAATATTGTAGACTTCAAATTTTGTTATTGTATTTTGCAAAACTTATCTTGGGTGAGGAGCGTGAATGGGATAGTTATATGTAATTTATTTATTTATTTGGTTCTCTTCAGGCCAGTTCTTTGAGTACTTGAATCCCAATAAAATTCTTTTAAGTTTTCGCGTCTCTGAATAAGTGGTTCGATTGACTCGACGTTACATTTCAGACTAAGAAATTAGGTTCTTTTATCTTGATAATAACTTTCCTTGATTTCATATTTCAAGCACCTACATCAAATAAATGAAAGGCAAGCTGTAAGTTCTGTACAAAGAGTACACGTACAGCTTTAATTATTATTCTTTTATCAAAGAAGCCCTTTGGCAATGCTGTACAATATGCAGCATAAAAAAGTGCAAGGTTTTTAATTTTTGGACGACCATAGTAAAATTATATCTGGTTACCACGACCATATCCATCCATTACCCAAACTTATCATCAGTAATAGACAATACATCAGAATCTTAAATAGAAAATTAAATACTTTGTATTAATTTAAAACGTAGGTATACAGATAAGTATGTAGATTGTAAGTTTTACGTTAATTACTTTACGTTATGTTGAAACTTTATTGATTAATTTATTTATTTGGAAATATTATTAAAATATTATTCAGATTGTGTTCTATGTATTACATTTTGTACCCTAATAAAGTCTTGTAGACTTTCCGTGTCTTTTAAAAACTTGTTCGATTGGTTAGTTTGGCTTCATGTAACATCTTCATACATTTAAACAACCACAAACTGCCAGAACATCAAACTAATTGAGAAAGAAAAAAATAATAAATTAATTAATAGTTTAAAAAACACTAAAAATCACGCTGGGTGAGATCTTTAACAAGCTACTACCCCATTTACACGTCAATATACATCGTATGCTAATATCCATCATGAAGTTCCAGTTCATATCTTCCGGCTCCATCATCAGATCAGCTCGACAGTACCATGTTATTGTATTGTCATCAAAATCACATACAACTGCCAATTTTCGTAACGCTACGATCTTTAGAAGATGGTTAAATTGGTTTTCTTAGATTTGATTACATAGTTACATACATACAGGTCGACCTAATAAAAACGTGTTAAAAAGATGACCCACATAGTCCTTAACATTCACAGTCATGTGTCTTCTTCTGTTGGAATTCTATGTTTTGCACTTTTATCCTAATAAAATCCTACAAACGTTTCATTTAATAACTGGATAAATTGGCTTGATGTTGCATATTTAACCGACTTCCAAAAAGGAGGAGGGTATATTCGTCGCGTATGTGTTTTATTTTTTTTATGCATGTCCGCCGATTTCTCCGTCAATTGTGGACCGATTTAGAAAATTATTTTTTGTATGAAAGGGTATGCTCCCAAATTGGTCCCATATAAATTTTATTAACTTTGCTTGGATAGTTTTTGAGTAAGCTTCAATAATACGTATTTTTCCCACTTTGTATATGTGGATGATATGATGATAATTTCCTGTCGCTGTTATTTATATAGCAAGTTGTGGTTCGAATTTGTGTGAGGTAGGTTCCATAACTAAAAAGTGAAAAATACAAACTTTTTCAAAAAAAAACAACCGACTTCCAAAAAACACTACAAAATGAAAATTAACTTTAATTTCGGAAGTCGGTGTCTTTTAGTTATTTTTCACTTTGTAGTGTTTTTTGGAAGTCGGTTGTTTTTTATATTAAAATATCTACCACCTTTCAATTTTATAATGACGTTGCTTTATTTCAGTTGCCAAGTATATAAATTCGAAGAGAGGCAAGAGGTTAATTCTGTACAAAGAGTACACATACTTCTTTAGTAAATACTCTTATAACAAAGGAACGGCCTACTGGCGATGCTCAAGCCGCACCAAAAATAACTGCAAGGCGACCATATTCGTAGATGATCAAGGTAACATTATATCTGGTAAACTAGACCACACCCATCTACCACCAAAATTCTTCATTAAAAATGGAGAATATATCAGAATCTATCAATAAAGACCGTAAAATGTTGATTCTCAATAATAATATTTAAGTAGCTTAAAATTTTTAGTAGGCCCAGAAGTGCTCACTCTGTCTGACTCTTCAATTTTGTTATTTCTCCTGTTCTAGTGATTCTTTCACGATTTATATGTAATCCATCAACTGCGTCAAGAGTTCTAGAGTTTTGGTAAAATTTTTAGTAGACAGCTGGTTGCTCTGTTTGGCTCTTTTCTCTAGTTAAAATGTTAAATCTGCATAGTTGAATCGAGTTGTTATTTCTAGTTTATTTTTAGTCTTCACAAATTGAAGGATGTAGTTTCTATGTTAAGTGCTTGAAAAATGTATGTTTTTAATTCTTTTAATATTTACACGGTTGTGGTTAATTCTATAATTTTCTTGTTCAGATCGATCCCTTATGTTTTGCACTTGTATTTTAATAAATACCGGAACACTTTACTTGCTTTTTAATGGCTGACCAACGTTTGATGTTTTTTTACCAAAAAAAACTAACCTACTGGCAATGTACAGCGCGCGGCGCAAAAATTGCAAATCGGCAATCAAACTCAAACTCAAACTCAAACTCAAATCATTTATTTCAATTAAACCATTACAGGCACTTTTGAATTGTCAAGGAATCGGTCAGTCAAAAATATGAAGCTAGTTGCCCATTCCAAAGCGTAGTAGGTACCTA
This sequence comes from Agrochola circellaris, assembly GCA_914767755.1. Lineage (NCBI taxonomy): Eukaryota > Metazoa > Arthropoda > Insecta > Lepidoptera > Noctuidae > Agrochola > Agrochola circellaris. Next base: position 4,750,329 of record OU611859.1, on the reverse strand, counting down.
TGGAGAAGAACGGGCAAGAAACTCCACGGACACTCTTTTAAATAAAATAAATTGTTACAAAGTATTGGTTACATCATTCATGTTGAAATTATACATGTGAGAACAATGTAGAAAGACGTGCACGTTAGAAGCGTCCGTAATACAAAGATAAAAACAAAGAACAATTAAAAAATTAAAAATCAGCCATGGCCGCTAAGAGTTGACCAGTCCCAACTGACGGCGCCCGTTCACGAACATGACGTATGGATCAGCACCATTCAGCTCAACCATTTTGAAGGGAGCTAAATGATCCAACACACGCGCCACCATCAGCGAGACATCTGAGTGAGCATGACATACTCACAGCCGCCAGGGCACATTCAAGTCAATAAAAAAAAAGTATTACCCAGTAAATGGTAGCTCTTTAGTACATAGTACTCACACCTGTGCTCTGGAATTATATAATACAAAGGAGATTGATTTTATACAATGCAAAGATGGTCTTAAAATCTTCAGCAGCAATATTTGTAGATGATCATGGTAAAATTGTATTTGGTTACCTAGACCACAGTCATCCACCAGCACCACCCAACATGTATTTGATTTTCCGTTTTTAGTTTCAAAACGAATCTATGTAGGTAGTTTTTTATTGTATGGAGTGCCAAAATCTCAAATAATTGAGATTTTTTGCTTTTTAGTTTTTTCACTTACAAATAAAAGATCTGTTAAAGCTTTATATGTGTGCTTCATATCGTGTATTTGTACCTTTATTCCAACAAAACCTTTTTAACATTTTGCGTGTTTTAGTAAGTGGTTGGATTGACTGGATGTCACATTTTCATATTAAGATACTTACTCTAGATGTCAGATACTTTTCAACTTGATAATAATTTTACTTTCAGATTTCGAGTACATAAATTCAAAGAGGGGCAAGAAGTTAATTCTACACAACGAGTACACGTACAGCTTTAGTAATTATTCAACTACGAAACAAACTACTTTTTGGCGATGTAGCACAAGCCGCGTCAAAAAGTGCAAGGCTTCAATGTTTGTTGATGATCATGGTACAATTCTATTTCATCGCCTAGACCACAGTCATCCACCACCCAAAATCAACAATCAACAAAAGTCTCTGGAAGCTTCGTCGTTTTTCTTTTGATCACTAAATTATGTAGTTTCCTATAATTGTGAGGGTAATTAAAAAGGAAGATTACTTTGCAGTTTGTTTTATAATTATTTGATCTGCTGAAGATAATTCTATGTCTTTCTTCACATCATGTCCAATCTTATGTTTTTGTACATTTATTCCAATAAAATCCTATTACATTTTTGCGTGTTTTAATAAGTGGTTGGATTGACTCGATGTTACATTTTAATATTAAGATACTCTAGATATCTGGTAGGTTCTTTCAACTTTATAATAACTTTACTGTATTTCAGATGTCAAGTACATAATTTCAAAGAGAGGCAAGAAGTTAATTCTGCACAAGGAGTACACGTACAGCTTTAATAGTTACTCTTCCACCAAAAAAACGACCTTTTGGCGATGCAGCACGAGCCGCATCACAAAAAAGTGCAAGGCTTCAATTTTTGTTGATGATCATGACAAAATTGTATTTGGTCGCCTACATCACAGTCATCTACCAACCAGAATAAAAAAAGGATTTGAAAATTTTCCATTGTAATTTCATAACTTCTTCTTCTGTTCTTCTTACTTATTGTAAAGGGGCTCATAACAGAAAGCTATAGTTTTTTTACTCTGTAGTTTGTTCACGTATAAATTAAAGATCAATTGAATGAGTTCTATAGATCGTGTTTGAATGTTTCGCCCTTTAATTCTAATAAAATCCTTTATAAAATATGCGTCTTTTTGAAGTGGTTGTATAACCTCGATGTTACATTTTCATAATATAAAGAAATCAGGTTCTTTTCAACTTGATAATAACTTTGCTTTATTTCAGATTTCAAGTACATAAATTCTAGGAGAGGCAAGAAGTTGATTCTGTACAAAGAACATACGTACAGCTTTAATAATTACTCTTCTACCAAAGGAACTTCCTACTGGCAATGCACAAGACTTACCACAAATAAATGCAAGGTGAAACTAGTAGTAGATGATAATGGTAAAATTATACCTGGAAAGCGAGACCAGCACACACACCCGCCTCCGGCATATTTCATTAGTGACGGACAATATATCAGAATCTAGATGCAACTTAATATTAAGGAAGTGTTTTTAATTGAATGTGTAAGAACCGAGGTAGGTCTGTATACAGTATAAATATTGATAAGAAGCATGCAGCACAAAAAGTACAAAGCTTTAATGTTTGTAGACGATTACGGTAAAATTGTATTTGGCCGCCTAGGCCACAGTCATCCACAAACTAAAATAAAAAGAGATTTGAAAATTTTCCATTCTCATTTCAAAACGAATCTATGTAGTTTGTTATTGTAAGAGGGCTCATTATAGAAAGTTTTTCTTTGTAGTTTGTTTACTATTAAATTAGATCTGTTGAAGTCACAGAGCACGGAATTGTGGGTAAACGATTTGTCATAATATATTAAGAAATAATAAATCAGTTTGTTAGTTAAAGTTCTCACAGAATGTAGAATAAATGGCACAAAAATTATAAATTATGTAATTAAATTAGCAACCAGTTTGATTATTATCTAGACTTGAAATTGTCATATGGAGCAGGACTAGCATTTCTATCTTGAATAATATATAATCTTGAATATATAATTATGTGCTTCACATCTTGTCCTAATGTCTTGTACTTTTATCCCAATAGAATTGTAGTTACGTTTCGCGTCTATTAATAAGTGGTTGGATTGACTCGATGTTACATTTTCATATTAAGCCAGATACTCTAGATATCGGGTAGTTTTAAAATTGATAATAACTTCGGTTTATTTCCGATTTCAAGTATATACATTTCAGCAGAGACAAAAAGTTAATTCTATACAAAGAGCATACGTATTGCTTTAATAATAACTCTTCTACCAAAGCAAATTCCTACTGGCAATGCACGAAAGCCACCTCAAATAAATGTCAAGCGAAACTAGTAGTAGATGATAATGGTAAAATTATACCTGGAAAGCGAGACCAGCACACACACCCGCCCCCGGCATATTTCATGAGTGGCGGACAATATATCCAAATCTAGATTAAACTCTAACTTAATATTAAGGAATTGTTTTTAGTTGAATGTGTAAGGACCATGGAAGAACTATACGTATAGATATTGATAATAAGTATATTTTGAATGACATAATGATTATTTTCTGTGTATGAAAGTTCCTATGACTACAGGGAAAGGATTTTGTGAAGAAAAGCACAGAAATACTAGACCATGCATTTATTTTAAAGAGTATAACTCTGTAGATACACATTTTTTACAATTAGTTGTTTTGATGAACTGCAAATTGCAAAAAACTAAGGAATATTTGAATTTCCCGGACTACCTTAATGAATACCCTAACTTGCTTGATTAACTTATCTTTTATGCATGTGTTTCTGGTACAAATAGTCATATTTTTCTTTCTCCCTTAATAAACATAATTCCAATAAAATCCTTAATTATTTCTTTTAAGTTCATGAATGGGCTTGATTTTGTATTTTCATGCTAAAAAATCATCCATGTTAATTTCAACTTAATAAATATGACTTTATTTCAGAAGTCAAGTACATAAATACAATGCAAGGCAAGCAGTTAGTTCTACATAGAGAGTACACATATTGTTTCAATCATAAGTCGTCTACCAAACGGACTGTCCAGTGGCTGTGTTCAGGAAGAACTAGAAAAAATTGCAAGGCAAAAATAGTGGTGGATGGTCATGGAAAAGTTATATCTGGTAATCTAGACCATAGCCATCCACCACCACGATTTTTTATTAATCCTAAAGGCCAATATTTCAAGATTTAAAATATGCTTAAAGATAAGTGACGTTTATACGCCCAAAATTGTATGATTAGTCAGAGGTTAATCATTACTTAATTTTAAGCATTGTTTAGAAATGAACTTCAAGGTCTTCGTCGTCGTTAGTTTGAAAACTTAATTTGTAGGTAGTTCATTTTGTTGAGTGCTTGAAGGTCATATATTATTATAATATTATTCTTTTATCTTTTATTCCATGTCTTCTTCTTATCTAGTTTTTAGGAATTACCCAATAAAATCCTCTAAAAAATTCATTCCTTTTCTTAAGTGGTTGAATTGCCTAAATTTCACATACGAAGAAATCTTCTATCTTTCAATTTGATAAAATTAACTTTCAGTTCTTAACTTAATGATCAGTCTGCGCAATCAAAGGAACTACTTACAGGGAATGTTCAGGAAGCACCGCGCAAGAATGCAAAGCGGCACTTGTAATTAATGATTATGATAAATTAATTATGCCTCGTAACCGAAGCGAACAGACCCATCCGCCACCACAATTTTTCATCAGAAATGGAAAATATTTCGAATTAGTTAGCCTATAATGTCCCCCTACCAGCTCTCCTCTCGCTGTGAGAGGGAGTGTAAAATGCCTGCCTGAATTCGAACCTATGACCTACAACTCGTAAGTCGCGATGCGTTTTCACTGGGCCACCACTACTCCCATGAAAATATATCAGAATTTAATAAACATGCGTTGTTTCTAGTCTGAACCAACACAAATGTACGTTTAACCTTACTCTTGTTGATTGATTTATGTTTGTAATTTTCTCTTGCGTCGAGTTCCTATTTTTTACGACTTTTATGTCTGGCTAACGTTTGAGGTTGAACATTTACACGTAGATATAAGGCACGTTGCATGTCAATAAAAACTTTTATTTTGATTGTTTTTTTTAGATTTCAAGTACATAAATTCGAGGATGGGAAAGCAGTTGATTCTGTACAACGAGCACACATACTGCTTCAATCACCGCACCTTCATCAAAAGAACTACTTACTGGCAATGTACTGTAAAAAAGTGCAAGGCGAAACTGGTTGTAGATGATCATGGTAAAATTATATCTGGTAACCTAGACCACTGCCATCTCCCGCCTAGATTTTGTATCAGTAATGGACAATATTACAGAATGTAATATAGAAGGGCGCAGGTAAAGAGTTCCTGAAAGGACGTGGAGGAAGCCTTTGCCCAGCAGTGGGACAGTATAGGCTAAATAAAAAAATTAAATATACAGGGTCTAGTTAAATTAGCTAGCGAAACTCCGCAGACCTGATGGGTATCGATATCTAAACATGATAAACAAAAAAAAAATACATTTTCTTAACTAATACTTCAAGTAACAACTGTATCAGCGCTCGTTGACTAAAAAAAAAAACAACTAATCTTTTTTATATTGTCGTGTTTTTCTCTACCTTATTTAATTTGATCCTGTAGAAGGGAAGGGCATGAAATGCTGTCGCTAGTTTGAAAACTCAATTAGTTTTTTTTCGTTTGTTTAAGTGTACTCTTATTTGTTTATTTACATTTGATTTGAGTCCATTAATATGTTCTTCAGATCAAGTTTGTAATTTTATCCCAATAAAATCATCTGAACTTCTAACGTCTTTTAATGTTGGGTTGAATTGACTTGGTTTTGTATTTCGTGCTAAGAAATCATCCATCTTTCAACTTAATACTTAAATATAGCTTTATTTCAGATTTGAAGTACATCAATTCAAAGCAAGGGAAACAGTTAGTTCTACATAGGGAGTACACATATTGTTTCAATTATAAGTCGTCTACCAAAAGGACTGTCCAGTGGCTGTGTTCAGGAAGAACCAGAAAAAATTGCAAGGCTAAAATTGTGGTAGATGGTCATGGTAAAGTTATATCTGGTAACCTAGACCATAGCCATCCACCACCACGATTTTTTATTAATCCTAAAGGCCAATATTTCAAGATTTAAAATATATTTAACGTTTAGTGACGTTTATACTCCCAAAAATGTATGATTAGTCAGAGGTTAATCATGACTTAATTTAACAGCGTTTATCTTAAAAGTTGACAACGTCGAAAATAGCTGTCAAATATCTACCTGTTTTGATTAATTTGGTAATATTACTGTATGGAAATGTGAAATGTGACTAACTAGCGAACTAAAATATTAAAGAAAGAAAGAAAGAAAAGTATTTATTGGGACTCGCACAGGAAATCACACATTAAACTAAAAACACACTAAACATAAATAAAAAACAAAGCAAGCAAGCATATTGATAATGAAACGCAATAATTAATATCGTAACACCGAATATTTCGTTTGAAATGTAAAAAAAATATTTGGAAACTTTTCAAATGCCTTTTTTACACCTAAAACGGTTACAACATTAAATTCAGTGTTATAATTACAATTCATTGTTATTATTATAGTTCGCTAGTTAGCCACATTTCATATTTAATTTTTTTATTTTAAAATTAATGTATTTAAGAAAATATGATTATAAAAATTGTTCAAGCACTTATCTCCGAAACTATTGAGCCTAAAATTAAAAAAAAAACCCGAATGTTCTTGACTTAGATTACAGGTTATTTTAAGATCATAGATTTGTTATAGGTTATAACAAGTCTATGATCTTAAAATAACATGGTAAATCTCTCAATATTGTGCGTACAAACTTATATTTGCAGTTGGATTGTATGGGAGAACATGTTTTTCAACTACAATGTTAAGTTTGTTCTTGGGATAAATTCATCCTAACTACAGAACCCTTCATTCATTATGCGTGGTCCGACACGCACTTGGCCGGTTTTTTTCTTTTGTTAAGTCTTTGAAGGTCATATTTATTATACTCTTTTTTGTTTACTTACATTTGATTTGATTCCAAAAATATGTTCTTCAGATAGAGTTTGTAATTTCATCAGAATTAAGGCTCCTACAAACAGGCGCGACACGCGACGCGACTCAAAGACACCGCACGTCGCGCGACGTGCGGTGTCTTTGTGTCGCGTCGCGTGTCGCGCTTGTTTGTAGAAGCCTTTAAATCATCTAAACTTCTCATGTCTTTTAATGCTTGTTTAACTGACTTGGCTAGGTATTTTCTCGCTAGGAAATCATTCATCTTTCAATTTGATACTTAAATATAGTTTTATTTCAGATTTGAAGTACATCAATTCAAAGCAAGGCAAGCCGTTCATGGTTGTACATAAGAAGTACACATACCGCTTCAGTCGTATCTCCAAAGAGACTGCCAAGTGGCTATGTACGGGACGATCCAGACAAAACTGCAAGGCACACATACTTGTTGATGGTCATGATAAAATCGTAACTGGTAACTTATACCATAACCATCCACCGCCATATGACTACTATACGGCAACCGCCGCGAATCATCATGGGTTCTGATGGCGAATATATCAAAATCTAAAATTCAAGTCACGAGCATAAATATATTACTGTGGACAGCTCGGCAATAATATATGAAAAATATTTGGGAAATCTAAAAGTCCACGCCTCATAACGCTCATAAAAAAAATGTACCCATCATTAAGGGTAAAATTTCTCACTTCCCAATCTTGACGTATTATCAAAGACTATTTAGGTGTGCTTTGTTGGTTGCTAGGCAACGGAAGAGGTTCGAAGTTCGAAAGAGACTAGAAATAGATATAGATATTATGTATATTCGTTTTTATAAATTATAATTAAACTACTTTGAATAAAAAAGCCATTTTTAATAAGGTTCCTCCTAAATTGACTCCATTCGTAAGCTACAATGTTTTCAGGTTTCATACTTGATTGACGGGAAAAAAAATTAAACTATTTTGATGTTTTTTTCGTTTCTGCTGCAATTTTTTTTTTTTTTAAGTAAGTATAGAATTAATCTCCTTTAAATTACCTATACAATGGTATATAAATTAAGTAGGTTCTGTGTACTAGCAGGAGTGTAACAATAAAAACAGTTGCAGAAAGGATGCAAAACAAATTTTTCGATCGCAAAGCACTCTCTAATGCTTCGCGTTATGAGTCGTGCAAAAAACAACTATTCGAATAGCTCGACGAAATTCAGGGGCACCTGATTTTATTTCAGGTTTGGTCGCATAGTAAAAGTTGTCCAAAATGATGAATACAATGACCCCTTAAGAGGTTGTTAGTGTTTTACCAATAACCCCGTAGGTATATCCCGAAATTATAATATAAGTTAAATCACAGTTATTATAAATATATTATTCCCTTAAACCTCCCGGAATAGATGTTCTAAAATATTTTAAATGATGGTGAAACCGCATCAAAATCGGTTGTGGTTTAGAAGATCTAAGTGGTCACACAGAGAGACACGATGTTGCCGTTTTCATCGAGTCACATAGAAACAATCACACACAGTTGTGTCGCTGCGGTCTGTGGTTGCGATTGGGCGGTTTGCGGCACCTTCATTCGCCAGACTTTAGTAGCATATTATTGTAATTCCTTTTTTTTCAGGTACCCGCTATAGATGTGCTTTTAGTAGGATGTACTTACTAAACCTTTGGCTGTCCAAGAGAGCGAACCCGAACAAAAGAGCCCATTATGTCCTTCAATCATTGATTAATAGTATGCCAAACATTACAAATGTCGACATTAGCATGCTGAGAGGAAGGGTTTCTTATATCTGCATTAAGTTTTCGGCATTTTGGAAGACTGTTAACTGCTCAAGAGCTAGAATGGTGGCTGAATATGGTAAATGGTTGAATCGAGTAGAGGAATGTGACCTTTCAGTAGCTTCGGCACCTCCGAAACCTTTGCAATCTATCAAAATACAGTCCTCTATGCGCCGGCGACAGCTGCGATTTCAAAATCACAGCCTTAAGTAAAGGGTGCACACTTTTATGTTACTCAAATCTTATTTACATTGTTTTTTTTTACTTATACGAAAATTATTCCTGTTTTTTTTAGAGTAAAATTTTTGTTTCTATTCTTTTTATACAACTTTTTTCTTAGTCATTAATAATCTGTGGTTAATTTGAACTACGTTTCAATTTGCACGAACATTTTATTTAAAGTAATATTTTAAAACCCACACTAACACTGAAAAAAAATGATCTCTAATAGTATTAGTAGTATTGGGACAAAATATAAGACATTTCAACTGTGAACATCATATCGTTCAATATACTAACGAGACAATGGTGAAGTCGGAAGTATTTATATATATGTGTGTTACGTGCTGCCACTACTCGTCTTAGCGCTTACATTCACAGGGTGCTTATACACTTGGTTAGCACAAGTAAAGCGCGCGTCATTTATGAGATAATCATATACTATACCGATTCGATACGATACCTACTAAAATGATGGTTAAGTATTTATTTTTATACTTACTTATTTATTCAAAGTTTTTGGACTTTTTTTTTTTTTGGATAGCCTACGGCGAACAATACAGTTAGTCGTAGTGGAGCAACTTGCCGTTTATTGACATTGTGCTGGTTTTGTTTTTTTATTTTTATTTACTGTTTTTTTTTTGTCATAATCTTCTAGGTTAATTTAGATAGCCTATTAAGTTGCCATACGATAAAATAAATTATGTTGTTCCAGGAACCTACCAGTTTATAAATACAAGTCATGGTTCGAGGTTAATTTTGGCCTATGGCTTCACTTTCTGCCATCAGCGAAAATACGCGAGGGCATGTACCAACCACTGGCGGTGCTCATCAAAGCAGAGCAAGAAATGCAGGGCAACAATGATATTATTTGATGATAATACAATCAAGAACCAGAACCATGAGCACAATCACCCACCACCCGAGTTTATTATTCGCCACGGGAAATATTTTAAAATTAAATAGTTTAACTTTCGATTAACAATAGCACTAGGTTAACGGCTAAACCCAATAACCTATCTATCGCCAGTTTTGGCATACTGGAGATAGAAAATCCTATCTATCTATGGTTTTAACGTCCCAATAATCTGTCAGAGAATAAGGAATCTTACGGAATTGAAGGACGACATTCAATGACAGATAGAATTATACTGTCTACCATTAATAACGATCTGTCTTTTACTGAAAATTGGTTATTGGGTTCTGTAGTAAAATGATTTGGAACAAAAACACATCGCGGCCACTTGAGCAATGTGTTTTATAACTTAATTATAAACCTTAACCCCCAATATAAAGTTTATTATCGTTCGCAATATATTTGTCGCAGCCATGTGGCCATCAAAAGCCAGGTGCCAGGTGTGGTTCATAAGCCAGCTACTTGGACGCTTAGGCCATTCATTAAACGCCGGTATTCAATTGGATGCCTAGGCCGATAGTTAATTGAACTAGAATCATTCAACGTTTAAGAACATGGCGTATTGAAACTCAGCCCTTTGAAAATGACTGACCTAGACTCAGCCAAGTGATACAAATGGTTAAAAAAAATCTGTGAGCAATTTCGAAACTTGAAAATAGAACTGGTCACAGTTCTAACATAACCTATTTCACCCAGTTTTACTAAATGACTACACGACATTCAGCCATCTGGTTAAACGTTCCGGTCAATGACTTGGCTAGTTATCCTTCAGCTATTTAATTGGATGTCGGCGTTTAATGAACGGTCTAGGCGTCCAATTAGCTGGTTAATTTAACCAGATGGCTGCGATATATTTACTAATAATAAACTATGATGCAAAATAAGAACACAACATTATTTGTGGTCTTATTTTTCGGGCCGTTTTTGATGCGTTTATCCTTATTGTACTATTGTTGATCGAAGAGTTGAACTGACTCGACGGCCACGTTGTTCAAATGGTCGCAAGCGCTACTTACTGAACATGAGGTCCTGGGTTCGATTCCCATTATTTGATATTATATTATTATAAAATAAAAGTTATATATTTTTGATAAAATAAAAGTAAAATTAAAAAAAAGAGAAAAATAAAAGTTTATGAAAGTTATTTACAGTCAGCTGTTTATAATTCTTGTTGGAGTAGTACAGTCAGCAAAGAAAGTCCATTGACACTTATTTTTTAAACAAGAATTTTGGAATAAATAGGGGAGAATATCCTCTTATACCATATAAATATATTTTAAACCTGCACAGATTTATAATTCAAATAACAATAACTCTTATTTGGATTATTTTGTGGCAATTACAATAATTTTGTAAAAGTATCAGTGTTATCGACTTTCGTTGCTGACCTTACAACCACACGTCTGTCGTTAGCAACAGGTTTCCTAGAAGAGCCGCTACATAGCGTGTGCAATTTACCGGCGAATGAAGTCACTGAAATGTTATATACGAAAACAACTTGCTGTGTTTTCCTTGAGAGCGTTTTTGACACTGTAAAGTCAAACCCCGCTACCCAAAGATTGAAATCGCTAGATTTGCCCTCACCGTACTTAGATCACGCGAAAAAGGGTCCATACTGAGAAGAGTGAGCTCAGACTTTATTAAATAGCGTTGACAATCAAGTCAATTCACACGTCATTGGGTGTTAGAGGTGTCAAAAGGAAACAGAAACGCGACTATTTTTTATGGCGAATCTAACGATTTAAATCTTTTCGCTGCCATCATTTTCATGACAGCCGTCACTGCGGCCGTTATGAGGCGGCCACCGCTCTTCTAGGAAACCGTAGCTTAAGAACAGTTTTTAAGTTAGGTGTAATGGTTGACTGTGCCTTGATTTTTGATAATATTTACGTTAATGTTTTTTAATAAAATGATAATCGTTGAACAAAATCAACCAACATTTATTTTGGTTAAATTAGAATAATAACCGAATCAATGGTTGTGAAATAAATCTATTTTATAAGAAACAAGAAGTATTTATTGATTAACCAAACTATTGTATTACTAAAATTACATTACATTTTTAATGTTGTCCCTTTAAACTTCTTCAAAAAGAGGAGGTAAGTATGCAATGCGACTCTGTTTTTCAGAGCTCAAATTCATTGCTCCGCAGACAATTAAGCAGCCAATAATGTTACTTGGCTTCACATTCTATAAGAGCCATAATATTTAAAAGGCAAAGAAAGATGGTGACAACGCCTTCATTAGACATGAATTATATCACCCAAATATTTTATTCAAAATAATCGTGAATGTATGAAAATCTCCAAATAAATAAAATAATTCAGATCTCTTTCTTACCAAAAAAATTACTAAAAACTCTTTTCAATCACACTCTCGCTGTTGAGAATAGTGACTCCGTATCAAATTGTCAACGGTATTTTTCCATCTGTTACGATCAATGACCTGGTGGAGTGCGGCGCTGATAGGTTGTATCGAATATTTAAAAAAAAAACGAATTAACCAAACCTATCGAGTAGAGTATCAAAATAAAGGAAATAAAAAGGGGATTACAAAAATGTGTATAAGTGTTTAAATTTAATTAGGAATAATAAATTGGTTTAAAAAGTTTTTGATTGATAGATATAAAAATGGGCCATGTTTGTGTCGGACCAGTTTTTGTTCATTAGAGTGTTTCAGTTTTTAATTACCAACTTATTATATCTGTTTCAGATTACCACGTGATAAAGTCGACAGAAGGCACTATGAAACTCATTATGTACAACAAGTACACATTCTGTCATGCTCGCCTGGTCAAGAACAAAGGGATTCATCACTGGAGATGCTCAGCCTGTGCTCACAGAAACTGCAAAGCAAAATTAGTCTTAGACTTAGACGGAAAGGTTTTATTCGTTCACGATTACCACAATCATGCGCCTCCCAAATATTATTATCATAAAGGTGAATATTTTAAAACGAAGTGAATTTTTCAAAAGTATTTTTTTTAAATAAAAATATTATTTTGGAAATAATAGGTAACGATCAATGTGATTTTAGGATTTTATTTAAATGTTCTGTATATTTGGTGTCTTCAATAACATAATTATAGGTACATAAATATATTTAATAAAAAACCATAACATGTTTTTAAATTATTCTCTAAGTACATTCGCTTATCTGTTGTATAAATACTTTCCTTTTATTAAATAATTGAATTGCATTTTTATTAATTTGATAACAAAATTTACCTATCTATAGATACAGTGATACAAAGTTTTATTTATTTTAAAACCGACCGAGATACTATATTGGACTAGGTATTTAGAAACGTATAAATTTTCTTTGTATGCAACTCACAATACTAGTGCCACATGTGGTTAACATATGTAGGGTTTAAGCAGTGCCCTTAGAACAATAGATACACTGACCCCACATTTTTTTTTGCGAAAGTGTGGGAATATGGTCCGACTAAGGTGTTTTTAGGAAGTCTGAAGAGGAAACAGCGCAGTCGATTTTAGACCGCTATAGGATACGGAAGTCTAGGTAAGTAAAGATAGAAGACTTGGTGAATACCAAGAGGCCATGTCCCAGGGCGCTGTTAGGACAGCGATTTTTATTTATTAAGTAACATGTAGTTGGGTTATCGCTCGGATTACATTATGTAATGTAGTGTTAACCGTAGTTTGTGTATGTGTTTATTGATGAACGACTGGGTGAGTCTTCCTAGGCTGTTAGTGTAAATAACCACACTAGAAAAACTGATTGATGATGACAAGAGAGTTTGAGAAACTAATAAAATTGTTTAGTAAACAAGAAAAGAAATTAAAAAAAAAAATTGTTCCAGATATCGTGTACATGGGTTCACATCGGGGCACGCAGCTTATATTACACCAAGAGTTTGAACAGAACAGCTTGGAGAGCCAGTTACAATGGTCAGAGAAACGGCCGAAGCGGTCAACAAATCGGCAGAAGGTACTGGGAGTCACTGATGAGATCCGCCTGGCTAACGTGGGCATCCACCGGCTTGAGCAACTCGGCTCGTGGAGACGCTGTCGTGTGTGCAGCTCAAGAACTCGCAATAAGAGATCGAAAATACAGTGCTCAACATGTAAAGTGCCACTTTGCGTAGTTCCTTGTTTTGATTTATTTCATACTGAACATTTCTAACGGCAATGAACACATAAAAGCGAGGAACTAGCACCTTATTCTGTAAATACTTATTCACTATTATATTTCACGTTTTCCCGTAATAAAAGGTTTGGTCAGTAATAAAAGTGATGTTTTATTGACAGGTGGTGGCAACTCCATTGCCACCACATTTACGTTGAGGCTTCTTTTATGATAAATGACACTTCTTCGCCGATGAGACAATAAAAATATACTTTTTTCAGATATCAAGTACATCAGTTCACAACGGGGGACCCGGTTAATACTTTATAAGGATTTCACATATTTTCACCTCCGTCACGTCAGAAAAAAATGCATCCGTTATTGGCTTTGCACGGAAAGTAAACGCACGCGCTGCAATGTTACGTTAGTTCTTGACTATGATGGCAAAATCCAACGTGTAGCGGGCACTGAACACAATCATCCGCCTCGGAATTATGTAATTACTAAAGAAGGGCGATACGTCAGGGTTTGTAAACATGAAACAAGTCTTTATTAAACTTGTTTATTATTGCATGTATACAACTTTAGGGGTATGAGGAACAGGGTGTAAAGTTCACTCATCCCCCTTAGAAAAGAGAGGATCCTCTGACCAGACGGGTGTCATGTCTGGCGGGCAATTGCCCAGAGGTTGAAGTCGGGAGCTTGTATATATGTCCACCGCACGGTAAACTCTAATTGCGCGATGCAGGATTTGAGTGACGTCAGGATATTGTGTGACGTCAGATCTTTGATGCGTAGTTCGCATGTGGCGATGTAGATGCCGCCACACAACATTCCTTTTTGTTTACCTACCCTTAATTACTAGCCTAACCACACTCTAATTTAAAGTTACAAAGTGAATTGTTCAAATGTGCGTGGATGACCGAGTCCGAAACTTCAAGAAACTGCGAAAATAACTCAATTTTTTTTTTTTTTTTTGAGTGTGGGAAATTATCAAATAACTTCTCACGCTCTGGGCGGAGCGGGAGGGCGTGTCAGACTTTTACTGACTAAAACCCACCCGTGTTCCTTCCGTTGCCTGTGTGCCGGGGTCGCGATATCCCTTTCGGACAAACCCGCAAAAAATAAAAATAATAAAAATATGTATGCTGCGGTGAACATAATCGGAATCCTCGGAAATATATTCTTAGTAATGGGAAATACTACAGTCTTTAATTAAGACAACAATGTTTAAAGGCCACATACTGTTAAAGGTACATTCAGATCCGCTTCACCTGTTAAAAATCAATTCCAACAGGCTTATTATACTAAAAATATTTTAACCACATTAAGAGCGTTTATCCTAAAAGTTGGCAACGTCGAAAATAGATGTCAAAAATTTACCTGTTTTGATTAATTTAGCAATATTACTATAAGGAAATAGGAATGCATTATGATTGCATTTAATAATCAATATTCTAGTTCGCTAGTTAGCGACATTTCTTATTTCCATACAGTATTATTGCCAAATTAATCAAAACAGCGAAATATTTGACATCTATTTGCGACGTTGCCCACTTTCAGAATAAACGCTCTTAACGTTGTACCTACCTAATGTAACCCACGATAATAATTATATTATATTTCTGTTACACTGATCCGATTATGTTCTATGTGTATATTTGGTAACTAATTATACGAGTACAATTTAAAATATTGTAAAGTGATTCTCTTAGAACATTTGCTCATCTTTTGTATAAATACTTTTGCGTTTTAGTAAACTTATACTTGCAAAATAATATTCATAAAGTACCCCAGTTCTGAATGATTTTTTATTAATTTGATAACACAAATTGTAGTACACAGTAAATATTTACTAAAATAATTATAGTATAATTATTAATATAGTATAATATTATATAAAAAAATTGTAGTAAACAGTAAATACTTACTAATTAATTTCTACTGACTAAATTGAATATATGTTTATTCACGTGCATGTTTCAAAATTAATCGTTCATAACTTTGAAAAGTGTGAATAAATAAAAACACTAGTGGAGATGCAATTGAATCCTGAGTTCGGCTAGTAGACTTTTACAAAATTATTTATAATAATTGATGTGAAGTTTGTTATTAAATTCTAATATCAATTATATTCTGAATTCCTATTTGCTGTGCATTCAAAAAAGTGCTTTGAGTTTTGCTATTTATGATTTCTGTAACAAACGTTACAACAATTGAAGTAGGTACCTAAATGCAATTAAATTGAATTGATGAAATTAAGTTGAATTGATGCAATTAAATTGAATTGACGAAATTAAATTGAAATGATGAAATGAAATTGAATTGATGCAATTAAATTGAATTGATGAAATTAAATTGAATTGATGCAATTGAATTGTAAATTCGGCTAGTCGACTGTTAAAAAATGATTTATAATAAGTGATGTGTAGTTAATATCAATTATATTCAGAATTTTTATTTGCTGTGCATTAAAAAGTTGTTTGAATTTTGTTATTTATGATTTCTGTAACAAACGTTACAACAATTGAAGTAGATAAGTCACCTGAAAAATGAAGATAGTTAAAAAAACTTTATTTTTCAGAAATCAAGTACATCAATTCGCAACGAGGGACGCAGTTAATACTACACAACGAGTTCACTTATTACCACTATCGCTACGGCAAAAGTAGGGACATACATCATTGGCGTTGCACAGAGAGTAAAACTAAGCGCTGCAATGCTACAATAGTAGTAGATTCGTATGGAAAATATGGTTGGAGCACTAATAACCATAACCACGCACCTCGGAAATATATTTTTCGTAAGGGGATATACTATCGAGCCTAGTTTTAATGAAAAAAATCTTATAACCATATCACTTGGTTGAAGGCTATCTAATCTAGACCTACAATTATGATATGCTCAGGTACATCCAAATCCGCTTTATAAATCCGTACCGTTTGTACTCAAGAAAGGCCACGAACATTAAGGGGGCGCCCAATGGTGCAAAATCCAAAAATATTATCTTGTGACTGAGAAGGAATTATGAATAAAGGCTAAGGGTAAAAGGTTCTGTTGAGACACGAAGCAACAAAATACGATCTAGAGGAATGTGGCCGCTTTTCTTTAGATCGAATTTTGTTGGTTTCAATAACCCAAATTCGAAATTAACTCCATTTCAACACATCCAGATACACATCCACAGATACACATCCACATCGGACAGACTTGAAGGAGGTTTCCTCCTTCAAGTCTGTCCGACTCCCGCATGAGGATGTCCGCCATTTCCCCAAAAAAATTGCAAAGCAGTTAAGAAGTACTGTCTGCAAAAAAGGGCCCGTTGTAATGTAAAAAGTGTGTTATAACTTTATGCCTTATACGAGGTTGATTTGAAGACTATCACGCTGTAAAATTAAAGTTATGTTCCCATTTGAGGACATATATTTATAAGCGTTATATTCTTTTATTTCACGTTGATTACTTATTATTTAGCTACATTTTTAAATATTATTATAAAAAACATAAAAAAATATTAAAAATAGTTGCTCATCGGCATTAGCAACAGGGTCCAAGCTGCCGGTGGTCAGGGCTGTAAAGAGCAGAACCTCCTCACTATGCATGCCGTGTCCAGCTATGCTATTCTGTAAACATCTCACCGGGAAAACTTGGGTGAAGTGAGCTGTCAATAGTGTCAATCCCTGTGGAATGACAGCTCACACCACGCTCACTTCACCTAAGTTTTCACGGTGAGATGATTACAGAATAGCACTACAGAAGTACTGCTTTCTGAAACAAGCCCTTGACCCAGCCGCGTAATGACAGCCTCCTCAGGTGTTGATCGAGGCTCTCTAAGCGTTATATTATTATTAAAACCTTTATCTATCTTTATTATGAGAACCCAAATCTTATTTTAGTAACCTTAGTAACTTATGCCTAGAATATGATTAATAATCTTATGCTTAAGTTTGAAGTCGGACCTCACACTATCCACGTAGTATGTAGTACGTACTTGTACCAGTGACGCAGTATCGGACAATCCCATCTACCGCACAACATGCAGAGGATGCTGTGGCACGCATTCTGTGAAGGAACGAGGCATACCAGTTTCGGATGATGGCATAAAACCCGTCAATCCTCGCCTCAGCGAACATCCCCGAATAACCGATTGTATCCCTTATTTTTTTTAAAAATAATAACAGTCTTTTTGCTGGTAGGTAATTAGTTTTTTAATATCTTGACCCAATATTTTCTCACCTCATGCTTGGAATCGACGTTTACATTATTATTACATGTCATATTCTATAATGATGAATGATGCTTACTAAGATATGAACTGTCAGATTTCATAAATTTTGTTCACCCACAGAATAGTTGAGTTCCTAGAGCATAACATTTATATGTCTTTGTTTCAGAGTTCCAGTTGATCAAGTCGCAAAATGGTGCTCACGTAATATTGCATAATAAGTACTCGTATTCGTATTTTAGTGCCAAAGTGTGCAAAGATGCCCACCTTTGGCGATGTACGGCTCGCAGCAGTCAAAAATGCAATGCAAAGTTAAAAGTGGATGCCAAAAATAAAGTTATCTCCTGCGAAGATGACCACACACATCCACCCCCGAAATTTAAATTCAATAAAGGTAAATATACCAGACCTCAAAACTACGATCACGGTCAAAGGTTCAATCGGTTTTCTTCGGAAAAGCCGATGTATAACGAATATGAAATGAATGATCCATAAGTGGAGTGACATATTCAGTACGCCAACCTTGATCTAGGCGGGAATATAAATTGATTTCTTCTCCTTTATTTATCGAAACTCACATTTTTGGAAGATAATCGTTGGAATATTTGACCGTGGTCGTACTATACATAGCACTATCCGTGCGCATAAAGCAAGGAATTCGCATATTTTTGTAATTTTTGCGATCTAGACCGGTTTCTATGAGTGACAGCGGTAGGATGCGAGCGAGAGGTAAATACCGACGCAACCATTTTTAATCACATTATAAATGTGTACGGGTGGAATAGTTGAAACCAACGTAGCGCGTAGCTCTTAAGTGGTTTGCTACAATAGTGCTACGGCGTAGCACGCACTGTACTCGGGGTCTACGCGGGTTTTCTAATACACTTTGAATGACAAACATAGTGTATTCTTCTTAGTAGCGCTTCATTTTCTGGATTCGTGGCCGGTTGATGGCAACATTATCGCCTCCAATTACTTGAGACTTACACATAACTGGCAAAATATGGGTATAGAGGTACTATCGCGGATATCGCATATCTGAACCCCGTAAGGACTATTTTCCTGCTTGCAGCGCTCGGCCACTATAGTAATGTTTACCTACGAAAATAAAGGTTTGCAGGGGTCGTTTTCAAAGTGGTTAGATATGCGTGACCGCGATGGTACACAGGTCACCTCGGCCTAGCCCTTCAGGGAAAAAAACAGGCATCATGTTAAGTTTTTTTCAGGTTTCCATTATGTGAAGACGGCATCTGGAACAACGATGATCCTCTACAATAAATACACTTTCATTCGAAGTCAACAACACGCAACACTCAAGGACTGCTGGCAATGCACCGCCCGGAGTAGCACAGGCTGCAAGGCGAAACTTTTCATAAGCGCCGATGATAAAATGTTAGCTATCAGCTACAATCATAATCATTCATCATCATCAGAGAACGTTTTCGTCTAGAACGAAGTAGATTTTAAAATTGAGTTAAATATTCCTCCGAACATTATTAACATAATTTTTGGATGAAAATTTTTTTTTTTTTTTTTTTTTTTTTTTTTTTAGGTATTAAAATACCTAAGTATTCTATTCAGTTGAGCTTCGAGTGATGGTATTGCATTTTTTTCCAACATTCATTTCAAGGTTTAATAACCTTAAAACTACCGCCATAATTACACCACTACCACAATTATTTCACACAAATAGTATAAAACAAAGTTGATTTTCATGACTGGCTGTCTCTGTGCACCTAGTTCCCTAACCGAACAATTTATTTTGATACGGCGTTGAGCATCTTATAGATATTTTTTTGATTGCCGGAACTACGGTTAACTTTATTTTTGAGTTTTGTTTGCATCATAGAAATAAATGTGTATCTAGATATTATATTCTTTTTATTTATACATATATACAATAAAGTACACCAGAAAATACATAGTAAATAATATAAACATTACAAAACATACAATGGGCGACCTTATCGCTTTCTGCGCATCTCTTCCAGGCAACCTTGAATTCTATATAAGTGAAATAAAGTATATTATTCGTTGTATCCTGCCGTTTTTTTTACACTATGAGAAATATATCTAAGTATAAAACGAACCTATATGAACCTTTAACTTTTTGTATGAACCTTTTTGGTGCAGCCGTGAGGCACACACTATTGTTGTTAAAATATTTTTTTTCACTTTTTTTTATTTTGTAGTTTGTGTTTCACGAACTGTGTCCAAATAAACATTATTCTTTCTTTCTTTCTTTTCTTTCTTTCTATAACAATTAAACTACAAATTTTACCTCCCGGTTTTTAACCCCCGACGCAAAAAGTTTGACCGCTGTATGTGTGTCTGTCAGTGGCACTCAAGCATTTAAACGAGTGAACCAACTCGAATGTGTTTAAAAAAAATTGAAAGCAGGTTTTCTAGCGATGGTTCTTAGACATGTTTTATCAAAATCGGTTCAGCCGTTTGAAGATTATCAGCTCTTTTCTAGTTGATGAATGGATGTGAGCGTCTTCCACTGGTCTGATCGATTTCAAAGGTCATTGGGCATTTTGTTCGGACATTTGACCCACGGCGTACACAAACGAAATAGGGCAAGGTATATAGATAAATCTATCTACACCCCAGTGGTATGGGTCGCATTCTTGTGGGCCATGGGAGAATTGAGAAAAAATATATTTTATTTATTATTATTAAGGCATTTTTAAAGCATTTTTGTAACGAATTAACTCAAAACTTCTGTTACTTCAATGATATTAGAAGAACATAGTAACCTTGAACTGATGCTGCAGCGTCACCTAGAATTTACTGGATACCCAAATCCCTTACCAACTTACAGCACAGGTATCGTGTTTGGGCTCATTGGAATGGTCTCAATGAATAGGTTATAGATAGATGATGAACAGGGTCTGATGATGGAGTAGGAAAGAGAAAAAAGGAAATGTTTGTGTCGGGGGTTTTCTTGATTTTATTATAATTTCCTTTTTATTTTAATATAATACCTGTGAATCGTGCCTATGTTGCCCAAATTATGTTTTAACCCCATTATCCAGATCAGCAGAATTATACGTACAAATATTTTAAAGTTGCAATTTTTCAGAGTTACGGTCATATTTTACGGCACATATTTTCAAAAACTGTTTTTGTTGATTCAAAATTTTCCTCTATACAGGTTGAATATTTTTTTTATTCAATAATTTTTATTCAATTTATTTATGTGTAGGTAAACAAGTTTTGGCGGTATGGTTATTTTTAATTATTTATTGTTGATTTGCATACTTTAACAGTATTTTTATTTCAGGTTTACGATTTTTTGGAAGACCACAAGACTTCTTGTTTATTATCTATAAGGACTACACTTACTACCGATATAAAAATAAGAATCGGTGGTTCTGCCTTAATTATAAACGTAAAGAAAAATGCAGGGCCACGTTAATTGTAGTCTCCTCGAACAAAATCGTAGGTACTAGTTTTAAGCATAACCATGAACCCGAAAAGGTTTTAATTCCGAACGGAAACTATTTGAAATTCGAATAAACTTATGAATATTAGATGGGTTATATTTTATTCCAACATTGGTCAAATTATTATATGTCTTTCATGGGGTACTGTTTAAAGTGTTACAATAAAATACCTCCCCACATACTTCAACTGAATGAAACGAAATTTAAATCTTATATTAAACGCACACTATGCAGCCAAGCATATTATAAATTGGCAGATTATATTGCTGATAAAAATGCTTGGCCCAATGCTGGTCCTGCTCCACAAGGGCGCATAAACTAATTGATTAGCATTTGAAAGTACAGTTGGAGCTGCTGAAGATTTTAAAAACTATCTTTGCATTGTATAAATTCAATCTCTTAACATTGTATAATTGCATAGAACATGTGTGAGTACTATGTACCGACTATAAAGCTACCATTTAGGTGCAGGGTATGTCTTTCATTGACTTGAATGTGTCCTGGCGGCTGAGAGTATGTCATGCTCACTCTAATGTCTCGCTGACGGTGGCGCGTGTGTTGGATCATTTAGCTCCCTTCAAAATGGTTGAGCTGAATGGTGCTAATCCATGCGTCATGTTCGTGAACGGGCGCCGTCAGTAGGGACTGGTCATCTCTTAGCTACCACGGCTTATTTTAATTTAATTTTTAGGATTGTTTATTTTTTTTCTTTCTGTTACGGACGCTTTTCACGTTTTGCATCGTTCTCACATGTATAACTTCAACATGAATGATGTAACCAATAATTTTGTAACCATATTATGATTTAAAAGAGTGTCCGTGGAGTTTCTTGCCCGTTCTTCTCCATAGGTACCTACTACGCTTTGGAATGGGCATCTAGCTTCATCTTTCTGACTGACCGACCCCCTTGACAATTCAAAAGTGCCTGTAATTGGTTTATTTGAAATAAATGCTTTGAGTTTGAGTTTGAGTTTGAATTAAATAACTGGCATAAAGAGTTTACGATCATTTTTAGGATACCGTACCTCCGTCCGTCTGTCACAACCAATTTGCTCCGAGTCTAATGGACCGTTTAAGTTGATATTTGTTAAACATTATGTATTTTCACAGAAAACAAACGCGCACGTGTAACGTAAACAAATTAATTTTGAATATGGGGGTCACTTTTGGGGGCAAACAAAAAGAAAGTTTTGCAAACTGTACCGTGTGATGTATCAAATGAAAAGGCTTACTGCAAGGATCGTAAATTTTCTTTTTCATAAGTTTTTGAATAAATACTTTTAAAGATATTTAAGAAAAAAATATGAAAATTGACCATTCCCTGCCTCTTCTCTCCGAAACTACTGAGCCTAAAATTAAAAAAAAAATACAGAGAATGGTTCTCCACTCATAGATTACAGTAAAACCTATAAGCAGTCTATGGTCTTAAAATAACATGGTCAATCTCTTAACATTGTGCGTACAAACTTGCATTTGCAGTTGGAATGTATGGGAGAACATGTTACGAGTACATGTTTTTCAACTACAATGCTAAATTTGTTCTTGTGATAAATTCATCCCAATTACGGAACCCTTCATTATACGATACGTAGTCCGACACGCACTTGGCCGGTTTTTTTTACTGTACAGGGGCCTTACTATGACGTGTTAAAACCATCACCTTTCTGTAGTGAAATAAGGATAGTGCTATTCGTCCTGTATAGCTTCATCTCTTTCTCACACTGGAACGATGATGGTTTTAACAAGTGATAGTACAGCCCCTGGACCGACGAAGTTGAGATTCACTCGTTCTTCCCGTTATTACGATCATTTTATTATCAAGAATCTGTACCTGGGAACTTTCTAGTTACTGAGATATTGGAGGTCGTTCAAACTTACTTTTTAAATGTCTTTTACCAAAATAGGTTTTAAATGTTATAACTTAAGAGCGTTTATTCTGAAAGTGGGCAACGTCGCAAATAGATGTCAAATATAAGAAAGTATTTGGAAACTTTCCAAATGCCTTTTTTACATCTAAAACTAAATATTCGGTGTTAAGGTATTAATTATTGCATTTCATAATAAATATTCTAGTTCACTAGTTAGCCACATTTCTTATTTCAGTAATATTGCCAAATGAATCAAAACAGGTAAATATTTGACAGCTATTTGCGACGTTGTCAACTTTAAAGATAAACGCTGTTAAAATTAAGTCACGATTAACCTCTGACTAATCATACATTTTTGGGCGCATAAACGTCACTTAACTTTAAGCATATTTTACACCTTGTAAACTTTCTCTAAATCTTGTAAAGCGCTAAATATTGTAAACTTTTAGTATAAACGCTCTTAACTTTAAATACTACCACGATCATAATGTGTCGAAGCCCAGGTATAAGTTACTAATCCATGTTATTATATTATTAAGTATTTCATTAACTATAATTTAAGTGTTAACCTAAGACGTATAATTTGAATGTAACTTAATTTCACTGTACACCATAATGGGTCAATATAATAAGATATTAAGAATAAGAATCATTAATTTGCAGAAAAGATTTAGTAAAATTTTTACATATTGAGTACCATTTAAATTTCCATAAAATGTTTGGTAATAACAAATAAAATATTTAAAAATTAAGGGTTTTTAACTAGCTATATAGTCTTGCTAAAAAACTGAACCAATCCGTTTGAATGGGTCTGTATTTACAAATCACAAACTGCAACCTAATTGCGTAATACACGATCAATCAGAACAATTTCGAAACAGATTTCAAATCCATTGTTTCATTAGTTCGGAAAAACTTTATCTGCTTAATAAAGTATAACGCAATGAATGTTGTTGAACTGTCAAAATGAAACATTAGTCTGAATCATTTACGAAAATGTGTTACGCAATTAGATAGCTGATTGAAGCAGAGAATATCATTCTTAAGAACCACTTTGTCAATTTTAAAGTTAGGAAAAAAACTACATGAATATTTGTGAAATATAATTTATTTTATAATAAATAACATTTAATTTAAAAAAATAAAAAAATAATATAATTATATATTATAATTTTAAAAAAAGGTCGGCACCATGTTTTTTTCTGCCATTCATGTAGTTTTTGTAACATGAGATAAGAGCAGGTAGACGGATGATCGAGCTACGAGTGTATTCATGTCATTAGTACAATGATTGGACATCGAAGTCCGCACCTAATGCCCTTACTTGCTATTGTCTATTGATAATAGAGCAATGAAATACAGATCCAGAGGATCAGGCAGATGTGATTGGAAAACGGGAGGGGACGCCCTAGAAGGACATGGTGACTTTATTGGTGATATTCTTCAGACAGGTCAGGTGTTTAGTACTCGCAACCGGCGTGCGTGTATGACCAGGGGGCCTACCACCACCTCTAAAGCAGTATTATTTTAATCTTACTTCAGTGGAGGAAAGAGATGGAGCTATACGTCCTGTAGAGCTTCATCTCTAACACACTAAAGTTATATTAAAATAATACTGCTTTAGAGG
The DNA here is from genome assembly GCA_914767755.1 of Agrochola circellaris. Taxonomy (NCBI): domain Eukaryota; kingdom Metazoa; phylum Arthropoda; class Insecta; order Lepidoptera; family Noctuidae; genus Agrochola; species Agrochola circellaris. Next base: position 4,725,416 of record OU611859.1, on the reverse strand, counting down.
TGGTGGTAGGCCCCCAGATGTATGAACTTAATCGACACAAAACGTGTTATGTAAGGAACGTAGCGTGATTTTATGTGTGAAATCCAAATGGACAAAATTTCAACGTAATGTCACCTATCATCAATATTTTATAAAGTACAGTACGACAGAACTTAGATGTAGCATCGGCAAAATTCGTAAAACCGATCACCATCTGAACTGAGTGCGCCTTTAAAATCACCAATATTTATTACTGCTTTAGGTGAAAATGGTCTTTACGCAAACGCAATAACTTGTTAAGTCATATAACCAAATACATTCGTAAAATTGAAATTAATGTATGCAAATTTTCAAAATGCTACATCTTAGTTGTGTCGTACTGTAGAAAGTTTTACTTAACATACCAGAATAGCATAATTAATTATTCATTATCTTCTGCTAGAACGGGATAAAATCAAAAATACACAAACAATTCTCCGTTTCAGATTTCATTTACGCTAATTCTGAAAAAGGACAACCAATAATTGCATACAAGAACTTTACATACTACCAATGTAATAAACGAAATCCGACGAGTCGTGTCCAAAGATGGCGCTGTACTTCTCGGACGTACAAGAACTGCAAAGCACATTTTGTTTTAAATTTAAATAATAAAATGATATCTTCTAGTCTTGAACACAGCCATCCACCTAATAAATATAGTATTGTTGATGGGATTTGCCATAAAGTTAAGTTAAGATAATAATTAAGTTGTAAGTAAGTTAATACACTAATCTTGTAAATATCTAAGTGGCATTTAATTTTGTTCTTTTTTATGTATGATTTGTGTTACTTTCCTTGGCCTTACCTGTATCCAAATCCTACCATAATATTTGAAATTATGTTTATATGTTTAATTTGTATTATAGATGTGTCTCATTCTTCCGTTTTTTTACCCTTTAGTCGTTCGACACTGTCCAATGACAAAGATGTACGTTCACGGAACAACGTGATTGCGAGATTCACTCTTTATTATAAAATAAAACACTCTGTACACAACTCTACTTTCGGACCATCACGTTACCTAAGTAAAAAAGACGAAACAGCAGTGCTATTCTGTAACCATCTCACCGTGAAAACTTAGGTGAAGCGAGCGTGTCAATAGTGTCAATCTATAGCATCAGGTGGAATGACAGCTCACTCCACGCTCACTTCACCTAAGTTTTCACGGTGAGATGGTTACAGAATAGCACTGCTGATATTGTATACTGGATTATATCGCGATCCAAAAAAAGATTTCGTCCATTTAAGGGTAATTATCCTGGAGATGGGTGGAAAGGGTATAAGCGACATCCCAGCATTGGCTTTAAGATAAGAAGGGTGTAACTTTCTTGATTGCCTGTGTTTCTGAAACAAATTTAAAATTTCCAGAAATAAGTCTTTTAGAAACATAGGAAAAGAAACATCAAAAATGGGAGAATTCATTATTATTTATTACCAAGTTAGTCTAAGTCTAATAAAATTTACATTCTAAACATCTCGTTCTTTTACGAGAAAAATAGGTTTAAAAATCATTTATTTTCATCACGCACGCTTTCAATCACAATCAATCAATCAACTCAGCTTATCGCAGTCCACTGCTGGACATACGCCGCTTTCCGCATCCAGTCTGTTCCAGCCACGTTTTTAAGGTCATCGGTCTATCTAGTTGGGGGGCGTCCCACACTACGCTTGCCGATATGCGGTCTCCACTCCAGGACTCGTCAGCTCCACCGGCCATCGTTCCTTCGACAAACATCCAAATCATTCAGACTCCGAAGGATTCTCGCTTCTTATACTATGACATATTGTTGAATTGTCAAAATTAAAGGCATTACATTGTAATTATATTAGGTTTGCAATTACTCCACTGGCCAATATACACTGAATTTTGTTTTGATAAGCAGATGTGTTTTTTTACAGATTTTGAGTTCATCAAGTCGCAACGAGACAACAAGATGATATTACACCAAGGACACACCAACTGCATCTGTAGATCGTAGATGTATCTGTAGATGATAACCACAATCATCCAGCTCGGAAATACATCATTTCTTAGGGTACTTACATAAAAATGTAATAAATAAAATTGTTATGAGATTACGTAGGTCTTAACACGGCAGTTGGAAGATAATTATTAAGTTGTAGGCAGACTATTATCTAACCTTGTAAATATCTAAGTGATATTTAATTTTGTTTTTTCGTTCCTGAGCATTACCTGTATCCAAATCCTACCACAATTTTTAAAATTATATTAGTATATCATTTTAATTATAATTGAATTAATTGTCAAAATTAAAGGCATTGTAAGTGTATTACGAAATTACCCCACCGCTGGCCAATATTACAATTAATTTTGTTTTAATAAGCTTACATGTCATCTTTACAGATTTTGAGTTTATCAAGTCTCAACGAGGCTCGAACATGATACTATACCGAGGACACACCTACTGCTATGCTCGTTTAGCGAAGGATGCTCACCATTGGAGATGCACGTTATGTGCCCACAAGAGCTGCAAGGCAAAACTAGTACTAAACTTAAATAATCAACTTGTATCTGTAGATGATAACCACAATCATCCAGCTCGGAAATACATCATTTCTCAGGGGACTTACATAAAAATTTAATAAATAAAATTGTTATGAGACTACGTAGGTTTTAACACGGCAGTTGGAAGATAATTATTAAGTTGTAGGCAGACTATTATCTAACCTTGTAAATATCTAAGTGATATTTAATTTTGTTTTTTCGTTCCTGAGCCTTATCTGTATCCAAATCCTACCACAATTTTTAAAATTATATTAATATATCATTTTAATTATAATTGAATGAATTGTCAAAATTAAAGGCATTGTAAGTGTATTACGAAATTACCCCACCGCTGGCCAATATTACAATTAATTTTGTTTTAATAAGCTTACATGTCATCTTTACAGATTTTGAGTTTATCAAGTCTCAACGAGGCTCGAACATGATACTATACCGAGGACACACCTACTGCTATGCTCGTTTGGCGAAGGATGCTCACCATTGGAGATGCACGTTATGTGCCCACAAGAGCTGCAAGGCAAAACTAATACTAAACTTAAATAATCAACTTGTATCTGTAGATGATAACCACAATCATCCAGCTCGGAAATACATCATTTCTCAGGGGACTTACATAAAAATTTAATAAATAAAATTGTTATGAGATTACGTAGGTCTTAACACGGCAGTTGGAAGATAATTATTAAGTTGTAGGCAGACTATTATCTAACCTTGCAAATATCTAAGTGATATTTAATTTAGTTTTTTCGTTCCTGAGCATTACCTGTATCCAAATCCTACCACAATTTTTAAAATTATATTAATATATCATTTTAATTATAATTGAAAAATTGACAAAATTAAAGGCATTGTAAGTGTATTACGAAATTACCCTGCCGCTGGCCAATATTACAATTAATTTTGTTTTAATAAGCTTACATGTCATCTTTACAGATTTTGAGTTCATTAAATCTGAACGAGGCTCGAACATGATACTATACCGAGATCACACCTACTGCTATGCTCGTTTAGCGAAGGATGCTCACCATTGGAGATGCACGTTATGTGCTCAAAAGAGTTGCAAGGCAAAACTAGTACTAAACTTAAATAATCAACTTGTATCTGTAGATGATAACCACAATCATCCAGCTCGGAAATACATAATTTCTAAGGGGACTTACATTAAAATTGTATAAATTAAAATTGTTAAGAGATTACATCTAGGTCTTGAGTTAGAAGATTCAGCTAGAAAAATCAGTATTTCAAAAGAATCAACAATATTGCCATTATTACACGACTGCCCAAAAAGGAGTGCAATTCGATATGGTTCTGTGTTTGATATGAAATTAAAACTGAAAAAAATATAATATTTTTTTTTCAGTTTTAATTTCATTTCAAACATTAATTTTGTCGACATCAAAGAATATATTATATTCTTTGATGTCGACAAAATTAATGTTTTGTATTTATTAGTTATAACTGAACACTACACAATAACCTACTAATTAAATAAAGTGAATATTATTTTAATGACTATAATTTCGAAATTTTTTCGTGAAAATTCATATTTCAACTTATGCTAGTTTTAATAAAAAAATATATTTGAACTTATGTTTGTTTTAATGAAAATTCATATTTGAACTTATGTTTGTTTTAATAATTGCATAATTATAGAAATCAAAACTTTTGAACATTGTGACAACGGTCTCAAAATCCGTAAGTACCTAACCCTTTTTCTTCATATTTATTTTTCCACTTTCCACCTAGAACTAAAAACACAGAACAATTCACAAACTCAAGATTTTTCTTTCAGGCTACACGTTCATAAAATCACAGCAGAGCAGCAAATTGATTCTCCACAAAGACTACACATACTGGTACGTTCGAAGAAACATTAAAAGAAGAACAACTTCATGGAAATGCTCCTCTCACAACAGTAAAAAATGCAAAGCTACTTTGGAACTCGATTATAGGAATAAGATCGTGGACCCGGACATTGAGCATACGCATCCCCCGCCGATACTGAATCCGTTGCATTATCAACCGATTTCAGTACCTACTGATCATTTGTGTATAACTTATGGGGATTGAAATAAGGCATTTATTAAATCGAACCTCTATTTATTCCCATTTTGCGAAGAATTCACACTTTCGTGAAGATCAAATACTTCCTAATAGGGATCTTAAGAATAAAATAGCCAAATAATTGCGACCAACTTGGATGATGCGGTAGCCGGCTGCTGCCGCGACACCGCTCGCTTCGCTCGATCGGGTCGCACGCGGTTTATCACACACATTTCTAACCTTACCTAACCCATTTGGTCGGGATGCCCTAGATTAGTTTCTACGACCAAATGTGAGAATGGGCCAGAAATTTTCGATTATTTAAAAACGCGTACATTTAGAAGCGCAAAAAGTTTTTAGGCCATTCATTATTTTAAAAAGTGTTCATCGTTAGAAGGGTAATAAGTTTTTAGAGGTTAAATATTTCCCTTGAAATAAGAATAATGGCCTTCAATCACCTACTTTTTTTATTAATTATAAAAATGTGCATTACTATTATTAGTAGGTACTTATACATAATATGTAGGTATCCTTTTAGTGCCTTTTTTGACCAGTTTTGGAAGAAGTTATATTCTAAACAGCAGCCATTTCTTATTAATTTATTGTTATAAAACATTTGTGTCTTTGTAATTAATTAACATAACAGTATAGGATTTACTATTGTAGGAAATTATGATAAAATATACCTAATTTATTGAATATATAAACATGTTTTAATTAAAATTTAAGCCAGGACTATATTTAAAAATGTTTGTAAATTATGTCAATAATTGAAAATAATCATTTGATTCATTCAATGGAGACGCGTAGTTATTAGGTATAATGATTTGATGTTATAATTAAGTAGGTAATCAAAGAGACAGTTATGTTTTGACAACCTTTTTGTGAAAGTTTAGGTGAAGGGAGCTGTCAATAGTGTCACTGCATCCATAACATGACAACCATAGAAACGGGTTTTGTACGGATTTTGTCGACGGATGAATAGATAAAATGACAGATTGTGATTGTTTATCTGTCATTTTGTCTATTCTTCCGTCGTAGTAAGTATTGTGGTCATGCTAAGCGTGCTGGTGGAAAGACGCTCACTTCAAACTCACTTCACCTAAGTTTTTACGGTGAGATTTTTACAGAACAGACTGGCTGATACCTAGAAAGTGTCTAGTTTTTTGACACGTGTGTACATCAAAGATATTCTAGCAATTATTTTCAAAATCATAATAAGTATTTTGCATCGCACTTGATAAATAATTAATTAACACTCAAACAGAAATCCTTTTAATTGAAGCCATGGAATATATAATTATCACAGTCAACAGTTTTTCGTTTGTTTTATTTCCACCTATACTCAATGTTCATCATCAGCTTAAAACAGTCCACTGCTGGAGATATGCCTCTCTTATTGCACGCCATTCAACTCGATTTTCGGTAACACTCCTCCAGCTGCCTCCAGCTACCCTTTGAAGATCATCGCTTCACCTTGCCTGAGGGCGTCCTACCTTACGTTTTCCGATTCGCGATCTCCATTCAAGAACACGTTTACCCCAACAAACATCGGTTCTACGGCTAATAAGGCCAAACTATTGTCTGAACTATGTCGACAACTTTGCTTTGCTCAATTTTAGCTTGTTTCAAGAATCAATCTGCCTAACCTTTTCCCAACTATGTTGGGGTCGGCTTCCAGTCTAACCGGATGCAGCTGAATACCCTATTTTACATGGAGCGACTGTCTATCTGACCTCCAAAACCCAGTAACTGGGTAATACGATACCCCCTTGATAAGACTGGTTGTCAGATTTTCGGGCTTCTGACTACCCGTTACGACTGTCAAAGATCCACGAATGGCAGCCGGGATCAACGGCTTAATGTGTTTTCCGAGGCACGGAGGAGTCTCGGTATGTAAGAGGATCACCCATCCACGGACCAACCCCAGCAAGCATAGTTTAACCTGATGGATCGAATCGTGCGGCTGTTGTTACTTAGCCGACAAGCTCCTCCTAGCTGGTTTCAAGAATATCCTCTAATATTAAGAGCGAAGAGTCTATTGTCATTCAACAAAGACATAAGGGGTTACTGTATATGGGAAGACTAAGACAAACTTGGCACATGAAGTCTAGGCATCTATTATACAATTGAACGAAGAAATATCCTAAAATATCTTGACGCAAGAAGAGTAAACTGATGCAGCTATGGATACAGAAGATGGAAATGAATTGGATAATTTACTTGACGATCACGGATTTATTTCTAATGTTCAGATTTTTGATGTACATACCTAAAGGTATCCATCTGCTGTATTTGGAAACACACCCGTTTAGTTTAGCAAGAAAGCATTCCAAAGACGTGGAAGAGTCATCATTTCACCCGAAAGACGTCCACTGCTGGACACAGGCCTGCCCCAAGCACCGCCACTTCGACCGATTCTGTGCTTCTCGCATCCAGCGGATTCCTAAGGTCTTCATAAGGTCATCGGTCCACCTTGTGAGAGGGCTTTCAACGCTACGTCTTCCGGTACAAGGTCGCCACTCCAGAACCTATCGGTTTCATCGGCCATCTGTTCTGCGAGCAATGTACCCTGCCCACTGCCACTTAAGTTTGGCAATTCGTAACGTTTTAAAAGAAAGTTAATGCAAGTATCTGTAGATTTGTAGAGTTGTTAAATGTTGTGGTGTCGGAATTAATAATATAATTTGTGTCGTCCAAAGAGTAGGAAGTGTTAGTCCGTAGCTAGATAGAGAAATAGTCGTTGAAGAAGTAGCTAAAGGTTGGGCAGTAAAAAAAAACTAAAAACAAATGAATTGTGACAAAGAATTGTTTCAGACTTTACGTTCATAATGTCACAAAAAGGCAGGCAATTAATACTGCTAAATGATTACACGTACTGGCATGCAAACCAAGCTGGGCAGAAAAAAATTGGTCGTTGGAGATGTTCTTCCCATAATAGTAGAAGATGCAAGGCTAAGCTAAAGCTAAACTGTTTTAAACAGATCATACAGGCTGATATGAATCATACTCATCCACCACCACAATACTGTACCAATAATGGGAAATACTTTAGAATCGCTTAAGGGCGGAGGAGATTTATACACTTCGCGCCACGTCAATGAAGCGTGCTCGTCGGCCAAATTGCTTGATATCATTTACGTGTTTTGGTTAATAATCGCGCATGGAGTGGCGTCGGGTGTTACAAGTGTGCTGTGGCCTTAACGATTCTTTTGCTGATGCTTCATGCTTATTTCTTTTTCCGTCAAACAAACTTTTCTTGGTGCCTGATAGGTGACATTGTTTTTTTTTATTTCCTAGGTATGTTCCTAGTCTTTTTAAATTAGGTAATTGTTTTTTTTTTAAATTCGATTATGAAAAAGGTTAAAGTATTTAGTTGATTTATTTTTGTTTTGAGCAAAGGTGATTTCTGATTTGATCCTGTTGAAAAGATAAAAATAAAGCTTTAGTTTTTCGTTTCATAGATTCCTTCATAAATCTCAGGTATTACTTAAGTTTGAATAAATCTGATGTTTCTTTTGATAGCTTTTTATTGTTTATATACATTATGTAGGTAGGTATAGGCTTTATACATTGGAGTTTAAGAATGATAGACTCTGGGTATATTTCCCACGATTTATCCTCTTTTAATCAAATGTATTTGTGACATTCTGACTACTCATTGGTAATTTGAGTTTGTAACACGTTATTTTTGAGTAGCGTCGTGAACGATGTGCCTTAGTTATGAACATGTATAATTAACCATATCTGTTGCAGAAATAAGATGAAGATGTCGCGGAAGAAATTTATCTAGAGCCGAAATCTTAGAAAAAAAAGAAATACGGCGAAAAAAAGTATGATGCTATAAGAAAAAATAAAAAATTATATGAGGAATTAAAACAAAAGCAACATTTAAAATACATAAAACTAAAAGATGAAAACAATATCATAACCGTTAGCGAGATGTCACCACGTGACAGAAAAGAAATGGCGAGAACGGCAGAAAAAGCATAGGAAGAAATAGAAAATATTCTTGGATGACAAAGTAGAATAAGATTAATTAGTTATATGATTGGATAGTCACGCCATGGACCATACTGATGGCGCCAAATACGTAGCCGAATTCTGAGCTGACTCCATTGTGCGCTTTTATAATTTCTAACATGACGATATTATGGTGGAAATCTACGTCCACGTCCATAACATCACACGATACACGTTATCGTGGACGGAATTTTAAAAGCGTCTTCATTAATACATCTTCCTGGCTCCTGAAATACATGTTCTCTAACCTGGTTCTGGAGCCAGGGTCTCAAGTTTTTCTGTAACCTGTTTATGGCAATAAAGAGTTTATTTATTTATATATACTTTATTGTACACCAGATTATACAAAACATAAATAAAAAGTAATACACAAAAAAATATACAATGGGCGGCTTTATCGCTTACTGCGATCTCATCCAGGCAACCTTGTTAATCAGTTTATTTATTTATTTATGTATAATATATCTATACATTTTACTTCCCTGTGTTATCGTCTAGCCGTGACGTGGTCGTGGGTAGACCTCTACAATAATATCGTCACGTTAGAAATGATAAAATCGCACATTAAGAATGCCATTGAAACGCTAAGAAGAAAATTTTAAGACAATTGTGTTCCGCTGGATACGGGAAGAATAGAACCGGTCGAAGTGGCGGTGCTTGGGGGAGACCTATGACCAGCAGTGGAAATTGGGCTAAAATGATGCTGTGTTATAATTCCATATATGAATGATAGATTATATAATCTTAAATAAAACTTGATTACTTATTAAAGTGAAGTTCTACAAAGTTTTGGAGTTTTTTAACTGTTAAGAGCTCCCAAAAGCTTTTTACCGGCTGATAGTGTAGCAAGCTCACAAGAAAAACAAAAAAGATTGTAATATTTTATTCTATTTCAGGTTTCAAGTTCATCAGATCTCAAAAAGGCACCTCGTTAATACTACTAAATGGGTTCACATATTACAATACGCGACAGTCGAAGATTGGGTTCAGCCGCTGGAGATGTTCCTCAATGAAAAGCAAATTCTGTAAAGCATCATTGTGGATGGATGCTAATGCTACGACCATCTTAGACGGGAATTATGAGCATACACATTCGCCGCCTATGTATCTAAATTATAGTCAAAGGAAGATAACTGTAAAAAGACAGTAGGTATTATTACACTTACACATACATTCATTCGTACCTTCTTCCCATGGGGTATGCAGAAACTACAGAACGCCACCTGCTACCCTCACATATACAAACCATTTCTGGTTTAATGGTACAAAACAAACATGAACCTGTATTAAGACTGTATGCATAAATAAAAACTGACACCAAACTGTAACTTTACGTTTACCTCCGTGGAGCTAACGTAAGTCACAAATAAAATGAGATGTGAAGCGTACAAAAACGATAAAGGTACAAGGGATTATTTAAATTAAATAAGAGTATCTCAATGGCCTGCTGTTCCTGCTCCGCGTCCCTAGCTCGGGGTCGCTGCCCCACTGCTGCTACCAGCGCCGAGCGTCTCAAGCTATTACGCCTCTGCCGATACTCTTATTTACTTTTTATAATCCCTTATACCTTTATTTTTGTTGTACGCTTCATGTCTTATTTTATTCGTGACTTACGATTAGCTCCACTGAGGTAAACGTAACGTTACAGGTCATATACCTTATCGTAATCGCGAAAAAATTATCAGCGGTTTCATATATTTGCGTCGAGTAAGTAAATAGGTATTGAAGTTTTGTATGGGACAGTTGATAATTTTTTTGCGATTATGATGTTGGTCCCATGGAGAAAATTGTTCGGATTGATGGTCATTACCACATCCTTCTGGTACACCCTGAATAGTATGGTTGGTTGTAAATATTCGAATATGAAAGTATTAAATATTATGTGAATGTCGTGTGCACGTGTAATTAGTACTTTTAAACATACCTGTTAACTTTAATTAATATAATGTATAATTATCCTGTTGGTTAGTGTACCTATTTGAAATAAATAACTGAAACCAGAATGTATTATTGTATTTTAAGACTCGCATAGATAACAGTCAATAATAACTATGTAGTATAAAGCCAAGCGCGCAACGGCAACGGGCCGCAGCGAAACGCATTTTCGTTCAAAAAAGTGCGGTACGGCGCTCCAGTAGTGAGCAATTCTTCATAGAAAACGTACGAAAGTTATGTAGGAGGATTTTTGCAGTGCGTTGCGTTGCGGCGCGGCACGCCTAAATGTGCGCGAACCTTTAATGTTTTTTAAATAACATTTAAAAAACACAATTTTACAATTTATAATAACGGAACATTCAAATAAATAAAAAATATTATTCCATTTCAGACTTCAAGTTCATATCATGTACACAAACGGGTAAACCTTTAATACTTCGTTATGGCAACACATACCTTCGTGAGCCGAAGAAACAAAGATATGGTTTTCGTTGGACTTGCACTATGAGAAGCAAAGGCTGCAATGCATACCTGATGCTTAATTTTGAAAACGAAATTATTAAAACCAATTATGACCATACACATGCATCTCTCATGTTCATCTAAGAAGTATTTTAGAGGTAAAACACTTTTTTTGGGGTCGGCACATTCGATTCGGCAGTATTTGTTGAACAACAAAGACGACCCGAAGCAATTACAACACATATTCGGCTTTCATTCAGCTCAAGAAGATCGGCAAACTCCATTCGGTATCAACCCTCACCGAAACATGTTCGGGTCGGCTCGGCGCAATTTCAGCTAAGTCGAGCGGCTTATTCCCCACATAATGTACATATATTCGACTTTACTACTCGCCTGTGCGAATCATGCTGACTGGAACAAGTGAGTGTGTAGCACCCCTTATAATCAATGGAAAACATGTCTCTTTATTTGGCTTGTACCTTGTCCAGATAAGACGATTTACGCGCGTAAATATACGCGCGTGGGCGCCATTGATACATTCCATCTATTTACGCGCGAGTCCCAATGAGTATTGGAACTAGACACGGTTGTCATGTCTAGTTAATGCTCATAAAATGCCATACATATCTCGACTTGCATTAGTATATTTTTATTTTACAAATTTTTCAATGATTAAAGTTGAAGGTATTTCATATATATTTCATTGTGTTCATTTTTACTAGATGCTTAGTACTTTTTAGGCTTTCAAAAGCTCAGAAACTGATACACAAGGCCCGCTTACACATCCCTAAATACATTTAACACTAAACGTATTTTAAACATCATTCTGTCTCTGTCATCTTCAAATGATTGACTGAAATGGAACGATATTTTAAATTAGTTTAGCGTTCAATGTTTTTAGTTGTAATTAGTGTCATTGTATGTTTTGTAGTGTTAAATTTAGAAGTTAAAGTTTAAAGTATATATAAATAAATCACATAAATCACATAATAGTTCATACTCGTGTTTATTCTGTATTTGAACTCTTGTGATGGTCAGCACTTTTCTCATCATCAACTCCCTAGCCTTTTCCCAAACATATTGGGGTCGAACTAGATCCGGCCTTCTAGGCCTAATGCAGCTGAATACCATTATTTTACATGGCTGACTGCCGAATTGACCTCCACAACCCAGTTACTGGGTAACACCCTTTGGCAAAACTTGTTGTCAGACGTTCGAGCTTCAGACTACCCGTAAGGACTGTCAAAGATCTTTGAATGGCAGCCGGGATCAATAGCTTATCGTGCTTTCGGTATGGAGGGATCTCGGTATGTAATAGATGGTCACCCATTCACGGACTGACCTCGCCAAATGTTGCTTAACTTTAAAGATGTGGCTGTTATTATTTAACCACGAACCTGTCAGGGCCCCAGGTTCTACACTTCCCGCATGATGTGAATATTTCCAAGTTATATTTATTATTTTACAAAACTGTTAAAAAATTAAGTTTGGTAGTTTGGTGTGGGTTGGGTTTTCATTCAGGTGCTTCTGTAACCATGAATCTGTTTATTTAATTTTAGTAATAAACGTTTCACAATTATTCCATTGCAGGAATGTCTTCTTGAAGAAATGAAAAGAAAGTTAATTATTGATTTACTGATTACCAGCAAAAGCTGGTAATCAATAAGTATCAAATTAAAAATGAATAATAATCTGTCTGTGATTGTAATTTCTTGTCATAATGTCATTTCTTTTTACGATATACCAGGGTCAGCCAGGGTCAGCGCACCCGAAGTCGAGTACCTCGGCTGCTAGACCGTAAGAAAAGGCTTTTTTCAGCTTATTTACCTCAAACATATTTTCCAGATTTTAAATTGATCAAATCGCAGCAAGGAAGAACGTTGATCTTACATAAACATTATACTTACTGTTACCTCCGCCGCGCGCAGACCAAAGGCATCAATCATTGGCGCTGTACTGCCCACAGTCGCAAGAACTGTCGGGCAAAACTACAGTTAAATGAAGAACAAGAAATTATCTCAGCAAATTATGAACATAATCATCTACCACCAAAGTATGCCTGCCTTGAATGATATATGACACTAAGGCCCACTTGCACCGCAAAACACTAATGCGTTTAGCGCTAATCGAATTTAAATCATCATTCTGTCTCTATCATCTTCAAATGATTAACAGAAACAGAGCGTTGTTTTAAATTCATTTAGCGTTAAACGTATTTAGTGATTGGTGGTGCAAGCGGGCCTTAATAAATACTTTGTAAATAACTCTTTCTCAACTAATGCCATTTTTTGTTGTCATTTCTTTTTACGATATACCAATTAAGGGTCAGCGCACCCGAAGCCGACTGCTAGAGCGTAAGAAAAGGTACTTATTCCAGTTTATTTTACCTAAAGTATTGATTTCAGATTTTAAATTGATCAAATCGCAGCAAGGAAGAACGTTGATCTTACATAAACATTATACTTACTGTTACCTCCGCCGCGCGCAGACCAAAGGCATAAATCATTGGCGCTGTACTGCCCACAGTCGCAAGCACTGTCGGGCAAAACTTGTATTAAATGAAGAACAAGAAATTGTCTCAGCAAATTTTGAACATAATCATGTACCACCGAAGTATGCCTGTAGTAATGGTACATATATAAGGATTCTCTAAATATTTATGTTTTTGTAATGATAATTATATTTATGTCTGTAAATTGGTTTAAATAAAACACTTACACGTCAAAATAAAATTATGTTTAAAAAAATTGGTGTGTTCGGTGTTTCCTAACTGACCACTCGACACTCTGAGAATAAACGAACTCAGAAATCTCATTCTCTTTTAAAGTCCAGACGTTATCTTGGTCAGGACATATGAGGACCATGCAAAATAGTGTCTGAGATGGTCTTTTGAGGGAAGAACCATACAGATTTGAGTGGACGTGTCCTGTCAGAGCACTCATTCGTCAGTAATCGTGCAGCTCAACTCAGAAGTTAAGGAGCTCAACGCGTGAATATCCTTCTAGTCTTCTTTCTAACGAGTCCGCAAAAGCACTGTCTGCCAGATAAATAGAACCAAGTTTGTATGATATTGGTCTGGAGGTGACCAAAACCCTAAAAGATGCTGGATGAGAAACTATTTTAAAACTAGTAGAAATCATGACACTAAGGCACACTTGCACTACAAATCCCCATTTGCATTTCATTCTGTCTCTATCATCTTCAAACGATTAAAAGAAACAGAGTGGTGTTTTAAATTCAATAACCGAATTCAAAGGAGTAGGCTATATGTTCGCCAGTACGTTTTTTTTCTTTTTCAATTGTGGACCGATTTAGTTTGTATGTATTTAGTGGTGCAAGTGGGCCTTAATAAATACTTTGTAATACTTTGTCTTTCTCAATTAATATATTTTATTATAAACCAATCGTATGTCATGATAAACTTAAAGTAAGTACTTATATGGCTATTTTTAATAAAATTCAGAAAATAAAAATCATTAATATTATTTCTGTGACATGACTTTATTTTTCAGGCGCTTTTTTCAGCTCTTTTTGCATCAGTTTATAATCGTTCCTACTGCTGGGACTCAGGACTTCTCTCTGTGACAGTGAGTGAGTAATAATCCTCCACTCAGGCCCAGTGCGGGTTCAACTGGAGGTGACCAAAACCCTAAAAGATCTCGGATGATCTTTGAACTATTTTAAAACTAAAAGCAATAATGATTTAAAAAAAACAGATCTAAGGAATCTCGCGCACTAGACGGCCACGACTCCGGCTTGTCGTGGCCGTCTAGTCGTATTGTATGGTCTGCGGCTAGTTGGCCGTTGCGACCAAGTGCGCGATTCGTATCGGTTTCTATAGTTTACCTGGTCGCTGCGACCTCTGATCGAGGTCGTGGCCGTCTAGAGCGCGAGATCCCTAAATTCACCGCAGCTACCTTAAAACTTTTAATGCTTTTTAGGATTGGAGTTTATACAAACTACTAAGGGCCGGACCATATTGCTGTTTCGAAATTACAAATTTTACCATCTCCGTCACACTGTGAAAGAAGGGCATGACACCTGGCGATGTACGTCTAACAAGAGCAAACATTGCAAGACGATGCTGGTTGTGGACCAATATAGAAACATAATATCTATGAGCTGTGAACATAGTCATCCACCACCTTATTGTTTCTAGACAATTTTACCCATTTGGGGTACCGTGATATGTCTTGGCATGACTACTGGCGATGTTCTTCTAACAAGAGCAGATATTGCAAAACGATGCTGTTACTGGACCGATATCATCATAGGGTTGAAGTTTGTACAAAACAACTAAGAGCTGGACCATATTGCTGTTTCGAAATTAAAGATTTTACTATCTCCGTCACACTATGAAAGAACGGCGTGACACCATTTTGAATTAGTATAAAAATATATTTAAAAAATTATTATTAATAAATATTATTAGTGTTCTCTAGTCCCACGATTATAAAAAAAACCCGTATTATCGTGCAAGTACCTGGAGCCTGGACTACACTAGTAATACTTTAATTAATACAAAGTCAAAATAAATTCACTAGCGAAACTTCCCGGTCGTATTTAATACCTCTGTGAAGTTTTGCCAGTCAATTTAACTTGATCTTGTTTACATAATACCTACATAGCTGTTTCATGATCTCAATGATTTTAAGTCTACCATTAAGTGTACATAGTTATATGTGTAGAGAATATTAATATATCTAATAGTTAAATTTTATTTATCAGAAATAATTATGTAAATAAAATACGTACATAATGGAGAAGGGTATGTTTCTCTTTCGTTATTATCAGCTGTATTTTAACTACTGTGGGCGTACTGTGGGTAGTGTTGTTGTTATTGTGCAAAACCATAGCAGTTTAGATCACATTATAATTTACTATAAAATTAATCACACTAGCAATACACACACTGTAGGTACCATCAAAGAAGTTCATATCTAACCAGTTTCAAAACAAAATCCCGTGATCACGATGATCACATCTGTTACTGGCCCGGTGCTTTAGCTGCCGAGCGCTGCAAGCACGAATAGTTCTTACGGTGGTTAGATATGAACTTCTTCGATGGTACACGACACAACTATTCGAAACGCACGACAGTTTCTAAACGTGTTCACTGCCTGACCCATGAACCCTGCCTAGCACCAGCCGGTCCGAGATTTATGTTGGAGACTCTGATGAGCGTCGCTAGAGTGCGCTGGCGTCTCGATTAGTCAACTCAGTAACGTACTTCCGACATACATATAATCTACAAGACTCTTTAAAAATTAAGATTCGTAACAGTTATTTTGTTTTTCTTTTACTTCAGCTATTCCATAAATGGCGAAATGTGTGTTAGGTAGACCTCTGACAGGGGTTGCGAGTTGTCCGAAAGGAATATCGTGGCCCCGGCACACAGGCAACGGAAGGAACACGGGTGGGTTTTAGTCAGTAAAAGTCTGACACGCTCTCCCGCTCCACCCAGAGCGGGAGGAATTATTTGATAATTTCCCACCCAAAAAAAATATATTTAAAAAACATCTTAAGCGTCAGATAACTCCCGCAAGTGAACTACTGTAATAATAATAACAGTGACAGCCAATGGCTTCAAAGCCAAAAGCCTCGACCAACCCCTGAGGAGGCTCTCATTAGGCTACTATTTATTTTATTTTTATATTCTTTCATTTAAAAATGTAATTTATTTGTGTTTATGAAATGAAAGAAATAATAATAAATCATTTAATAATTTGAATAAATATTTATTCCATATTTTTTTGTTATTGCACCTACCACTCGTCTTTGCATCACCCAAAAGTTGACTGGTAGAAAATGCCTATGGCATTAAGACCGCCTCTATTCATTTGTGTACCTACTTAAAGTATTAAATAAATAAATAACTAGTGGATTAAGACATCCACCAATAACCAATTGGTCTTTCCATCCAGCCAGTCCTACTATCTTGAGTATTAGGTATTAATTTAATTTTTTTATATTTTTTGTTTCAGAGTACAGGTTAATAAAAACCCAATCTGGCAAGGAATTTTTGCTGTACAAAGGTTACAATTTTACTCTATATCGTTCCGGGAAGAGAGGCACTCAAAATTGGAGGTGCCCAGCACACAACAGAAAGAAATGCAGAGCAAGACTAGTTCTAGATAGTTTTAAAAACATTTTTTCTGCCAATAGTCTTCACAGTCATCCACCACCAGAGCATTTTATTCTTAACGGGAATTATGTTAAATTGTCATAAAATGTGCACGTTTTAAAAAATTGTTTATTTTGTCAGTCATTCGAATTAAAATATACATCGTGGTGACAAGTTTTTTTTTTAGTTTATTAACCATACAGACATACACCATCACCACAGATATAACAAAAATCAAACAGCCTATACAGCCTTTTCTCAACTATCTTGGGGTTAGTTTCCAGTCTAACCGGATGCAGCTGAATAAGCTTTCCTACGGAACAGACAGCTGTGCTGCTGGAGAGTTTGTTACGCCACTTTTTCTTCCCAGCTTAAGCACTAGGAAGTGGTTAAGGGTGGGTTCTTATGTAATTTTGACGTTCGAAAAGTGCTGATTCACAGCCTAGTTTGAATAAATGATTTTTGAATTTTGAATTTTGACCTGTATTTTACACAGAGCGCCTGCCCTGACGTCAACAACCCACCATTGACATAATAGTTTAGATTATAAACCAAATTAAAACGACCACTTCTGAACGGGGCCTTTGGCCCGTGTATACCAACATTCAATTAAACGTTTGATGGGGATGCGTTAAACTAGCCAGAAAAATTCAAAATGTCTTATGTGCAAAAAGCAGGTCAGTGTTACGTTGTTGTTGATTAAATTATGATTTGCAACCGTTATAAATATGGCTTCACAGAATTATAAAATCATTAGAATCAGCGATACAACTCCCTAAGTTACAATTGGCCTCAAATTTCATGATTTCATGAAATAGTAATTCAATAGAGTAATTATGAACTTACAAAGTTGTATTGATGATTTTTATGATTACAATTTGGCTGCGAATCATATTTAGATCCCGGAACCTGCAATATGCAAAAAATGTAAGAAATTTTGATTTGCGCGGCCTACGCTGACGCCTGTGCCTTAATTGAAAGTTGGTTCACATCGTGTGCAGTCAACAACGTGTGTGTGTGAGGTTTGAACAACTTGTTTTATTACGTACAACATCACTCTGTATGATTTCTAATATTTTTAATGCTTTCAGAATACAGCTTGGTAGAATCGCGTTCGGGAAAAAAATTGATTCTGCTAAAACGCTACACGTATTGCCACGCCCGTAACTTCAAGAAGAAAGGGACAGAGCATTGGCGCTGCTCCTCACACAACAGTAAAGGCTGCAAGGCAAGACTGGTGTTTAACAGCGAAAATACTATCGAATTTGCGAATTATGAACACAATCATCCCCCGTTTAATTATTGTATAGTTGGGGGGAAGTACGTCCGAGTATAAGCACAAATTAGTACAGATGATTCACTCCGCAAGATCATTTAAATAAGAAGCGACTCTTGCAGCGACACAATAAAGTGCAATTCAGGTTACAGTTATATTCACCATGAAGTTGCCCCTCTTTCTATCGCGTAAATCTTATATCTTCTGACTACGTTACGCGAAATGTTGAGCCCGCTGCGAACTTGTAGCTTCATACGTAAAATGCGGACTGCGCCTTCTGTACTATTCTGTGGTATAAGTATATAATGTGGAGTCAACAATGCGACAATAAATGAAAACCCTGGCAATACTAATGCTTAAGAGTATTTTGGCACTATAAAATTAATCCTAGCATCGAAATAAAAAAAGTCAAAATCTGACTAGCCTTTTCCCAACTATGTTGCGCTCGGCCTCCAGTCTAACTGGATACAGCTAAATACCGTATCTTACATGGAGCGACTGCCTATCTGACCTCCACAACCCAGAAACGGGGTAATACGATACGATGTTGTCAGACTTTCAGGCTTCCGACGACCTTCGTTACGCGACTGTCAAAGATCCACGAATGACAGCCAGGACCAACGGCTTAACGTGCTTTCCGAGCCACGGAGGAGTCTCGGTATGTTAAAATGGCCACCCATCAGCAGACCAACCTCGGCAAGCGTAGCTTAACCTGATGTATCGAACCGTGCCGCTGTTATTACTCAGCCACGAGCTCCTCCAATCAGAAATCGAAATTAAAAAAGTGTTTTTTTTTAATAAACTAAATGGTAGTGATGGGCCGACTATGGGTTTTGCCAATCTTTGACTAACCATGAATAGTGACTAAGCTATGGGATATATGCAGACTGTGAACTTCAGTAGATATACTTAAGCAGTTTAATTTATTGTCGTATTGTCGTCTCCATCTTGTATAGGTACAGGTTGTATCAGAAAGGTGTGGTCAAATTTAAGGGTGTGGTACAGACGACCAAACTGAACAACTTTCTCGATGAGACCTTTCTCGAGAAAAAATATCAGCCGTCACATACATTTAGGTCGAGTAGGTATTGAAGCCTTATACGGGCTCAGACCAAATAAAAAACCAAGACAGAGCGCTGCGAACAATACAGTGAAGCATGCCAAAACTACACCGCCGCTCTATGCATGCATGCATATTACAATCAAACTACACCACACAAAATGCATACATGTTAATGAAACTGGCTTCACTTCAGTGTTAACAGCGCTCTGTCTTGATTTTTTATTTGGTCTGAGTGTACGGGACAGCTAATAATTTTTTCTCGATTACGATATTGGTCCCATGGAGAAAGTTGTTCAGTTTAATGATCTACAGACCAGGGTTAAAGGGTCGGGTACACCTTTCTGATACAACCTGTATAACAACTTCTCTGATTGGAGAATGATACAATGGCATGCTATTTGCATACTTTTGTACAAGTTACAGTAATGTGTATTACGTGATTTAATGACTGTCCAAAACTTGCATGCCTGCTTAACGTCTATGTTGAGTGAAAAGCCAGTTAATCCCTAGTTTAGGCTCCTGTTCCACCGCCAGCGTGAGTCTCTCAGCGAGTATTCTGCCCGTCAAGCGAACGTCGCTAAGCGAGTACTCTCTTTGATAACTCTTGTCGCTGCATTAATATAATATGTATCTCTTTTACTTACACGGGACCTACAATCTTTTGTAGTTTTCTCGGCAGCGGTGGGACAGGTGCCTTAGACATTTTAAAGCAGAGGAAAAACGTAGGTACGGTTCACTGTGTGCAACTAGGCTCCCAGGCTGCAGCAGTGAGGCTACTGTAGGTTGCTTTTCAACCAAAGGCATGAGGCCATACCTTATTGATTATTAAAATTGTATATGTTTAGTTGAGATGTTAACACTATAAATATAATGTATGTAAATTTTATATTTTTAATACACTAATAAAAGATACTCGAATTTTCATTTACATTTTTTGATTGACATTGACATAATTTTTATGACATTAATGATTTCTTTAACTTGAAAATATATACATTGCAAGATATACACTAATTGAAAGAGCTTTTCAAGGAGAACCTTTGCTACTAACTCGACTTTTGCCAATTGTTAGTCAATTCAGACTTAATGACCTAAATAGGTGATTACTTGACGACCTAAGTTTAGGAATGTTCTTGGCGCCTAATAGCCATAAGTGATAATGATATCAATGGATAGTACTTTTTAATAGAAACATTACTAAAACGCATTAATCGTTAAGCAAATGAGTGCAATTTTTGAAAAAAAGTCATTTTTGAGTTTTTAATTAATCATAGTCTGGCCAGGCATTTTTTAGCCAACCCACTCGTGATATATTATTTAACATACTGATTAAAATACTTTTCGTTCATTAAACAGAACGAAGTGTAGGTCGTCTCTGGGATATATTCCCATAGGAATATATCCCAGAACCTCACTTGATGTAATGAAATTAAATTGAATGAAATTAAATGGAATTAAATGGAATTAAATGGAATTAAATGGAATTAAATGAAATGAAATTCAATGAAATGAAATTAAATGAAATTCAATTAAAATGTTTATTCTGTAAATAGGATATTGGAATCACTTTTACACGTCATATCAAAAAAGTATTAAAAATTATCTACATGAGTTCGGCGTTTCCTATCTGACGACTCTGAGAAGAAAGGCCGAAAGAAACTCAGAGGTCGCAGTCTCTTTTAAAGTCCAGACTTAATCTTGGTCAGGCCATATCAGGAACATATAGATTAGTGTCTGAAATGGTCTTTTTGTCACGGCCATCCATACTTATCTATAATTATTTAATTTAAGGTTACACTGTCACAAAGTCACACGCAGGTAACAACTTGATTGAAATCGATCAATATAAATATTGCTATCTCAAGAAAGCCTTGAAGACTGGCCTTAACCACTGGCGGTGTTCCTCTCATAATGGCAAGGGATGCAATGCAAGAGTTCTTCTCGACAGCGAAGGCGATATTGTATTCGGGAACTATAAACACAACCATCCCCCTAAGACGCAACGGCAAATGCGAACTCAAATTTTCCCGATGACTCTGTCCGCAGGAATCAAAATTAAAGGTGATTTATTCAAACTTGACTGAGAATCAGCACTTTTTGAACGTCAATATTACATACATATTATATACTAGCTGTTGCCCGCCACTTCGTCTGCGATCCAGGATGAAAGGTATCCTATGTACTTCTCCAGGTCAAGATCTATCCATGTGCCGAATTTCATCCAAATCCGTTCAACCGTTTTGGCGTGAAAGTGTAACAAACAATATTACAATATTTTGTTAATCATCACATCCTAACGTGGTTTGGATTTGCTTTGGATGTTTGTTACTCAATCACGCAATAACGGCTGAATGGATTTGGATGAAATTTGGCATACGGATACTTTATGACCTGGATTAACACATAGGACCTTTTTATCCCGGTAGTACGTTCCCGTGGGATAATTTCTAACCTCGACACGGGCGAAGCCGCGGGCATAAGCTAGTTGCTATTGCATAAGACAGTTCCCCAAAACGCCCGCCCTTCACCACTTCCTAGTGCTTTAGCTGGGAGAAGAAGTAACGCAACAAACTCCCTAGCACAGTCTTTGTGTAGTGACTGATTTGTCCATGTATAACCAAAGTTGAGTCACAATAAATGCGCCTTAAGTATATGTAATTTATATAGTATTTATTTATGTATTTTTACTTTAATTTTA
Organism: Agrochola circellaris; assembly: GCA_914767755.1. NCBI lineage: Eukaryota > Metazoa > Arthropoda > Insecta > Lepidoptera > Noctuidae > Agrochola > Agrochola circellaris. Next base: position 4,703,244 of record OU611859.1, on the reverse strand, counting down.
AACGGCCACTACTATTCTTAGGTAAAGTCAGAGAAATGATTTGTTAAGGCGTGGATATACGTGAATTGGGCTTCATTTAGGATACATTAAAACCTTTTTTTTCCGTAACCCTTACAAGATTTTTTTTCAAAATAATATATATTAATCTACACCATATAAAGCATGTCCCTATGGCTTCAAAAAAAATAAAAATATATTTGAAATACCATAAATAAATACGCAAAGTGGCCTCTGTTTTTGTAACTTACTACCATTTTTCTCCTAAACTATCAATCACAGGATCTTTTAATTGCCACCAATATATTATATTAAGTAATGCAGAGGGGACCTTTGCCTTATTTTTTGCCAATAACTATCTTAATTATTTATATGGATTTTTTTACGTAATCGCTACTCGCAAATCGTGTAGCCACCCCTCCGGCGCCCAATAAAACAGTGCGGGACGAGACGTTGTGCTGAATGGACCTGTGACACTTTTCTCCGCAAACAAAATTAATGTCGGTAGCCCAACCAATTAGAAATTTTTTGGTTTTATATATTTGTATATCTTATCTTTCTATCTTTAGGTAAATGTTTTGAAGGGCACTATTAATTTATAAAACATTTATGGTTGATATTTTGGTATTATGAACGTAAAACTATGTCAACAAAAAGTATGAAAGTAACGAGCAGGGATGTTAAACATTTTGTCAACTTTATTTTTATAAAATTTTTGTAGATTTAGTTTATTATGATTATTTTTAGTATATGCGAAACCTGAATATAGTTTGTTCAGAATCAGTAACTGAATAGATTCCAATAATTTTAACACCATGTTATATTTTGTTCCAAAAATATTTTTAATTAAATTTTATCACCAGTTCATTACAATACAATCACTGTACGGTTAGGTACCTATTGGCAAACTATTATCAATAAGTGTACGACACAGGAGGCACGGGTTGCGTGGGGGTACCGCGAACCGCCGCGAAATGAGTATGTTTTTGAACAGACAACCAGGTAACATAACAAGCTTATAACTTCGTGATTTTTTATGATACAGTTTTGAAATTTTGTACCTTACACAAAAATACTAGACAGGTGTATCGGGTTTCGCATAATCAAAAAATTATCTTGTATACATATACATATTTGAATCAAATTATAATTTATTCGACAGCAGCATGTTTTTTAAAATGACGGTTATTTCTTTTTTCTCAGTCAAGTCAGACTTATATTGGCCTCAAATTGAATATATTTTGTGCGTGTAAACCGACGCGCCTCCGCCGTCGACACGAGCATAGTCCATGATCGGACGGCGAGTCACCCATTACTCGCCGTCCGCAAGCCCGCACCTTTTTTGAGGTGGGAAATTATCAAATAACTTCTCCCGCTCTGGGCGAAGCTCGGATGTGTCAGACTTTTACTGACTAAAACCCATCCGTGTTCCTTCCGCTGCCTGTGTGCCGGGGTCGCGATATCCCTTTCGGACAAACTCGCAACCCTGGCAGGCATTGGCTTTTACGGACCCCGTCAGTTGGTGCTGCGGTTGGCGCGCGTGGAACACAACGGTCGGAAGGATGGAGTCAGATTGACAGTTTTAGTAAATCTAACTGGTCCTTCCAAGTTCATAATGTCCCAGATTTTTTTAAAGTAGTAAATTTTATCGAGTAAATCAAGATATAAAAACCGGCCAAGTGCGTATCGGACCACGCACAATGGAGGGTTCCGTAGTTGGGATGAATTTATCCCAAGAACAAACTTAACATTGTAATTGAAAAACATGTTCTCCCATACGGAATGTATGAGAAATAATGTTTTTCAAACTGCAAATTTAAGTTGGTTGATTATTGGGCACGCCACATTTGTGGCGATAAGTCCCCTCTTTGAGGAGTGGCTAGAGAGGCGCCACGGCGTCCTCACCTTCCGCCTGACACAGGTCCTCACCGGACATGGTTGTTTCGGGAGGTTCCTGTTCAGGATAAAGCGGGAGGAAACGCCCGGGTGTCACCACTGTGTGAATCGCCCGGAGGACACGGTGGAGGTCTGCCCAGCTTGGGCGGAGCACCGCCGTGTCCTCACGGAGGCGATCGGCGGCGGTGATCTCTCGCGTCCGGCCCTGGTTCAGGCCATGGTCCGGAGCGAGAGTGCATGGGAGGCCGTCACCTCCTTCTGCGAAACAGTAATGCTCGCGAAGGAGGAGGCGGAGCGCGCGAGGGAGAGGCAAAATGCGCGCCCTCGCGCCCCTAGTCGCCGCAGGAGACGCACCGGGCGTCGGGAGTCGCGAGCCGACTTCCGGCCACCGTAGGCGCGAGCTTGCGGACGGTGAGCAATGGGTAGCTTGCCGTCCGATAGGGACCAGGCCCGGGTCGACGGCGCGTTGTGTTCCACGCGCGCCTCAAAGAGATGTCAGCACCAACTGACGGGGTCCGGAAGGGCCAATGCCTGCCGGGGTTGCGGGTTTGTCAGAAAGGGATATCGCGACCTTGGCACACAGGCAACGGAAGGAACACGGGTGGGTTTTAGTGAGTAAAAGTCTGACACGCCCTCCCGCTCCGCCCAGAGCGGGAGAAGTTATTTGATTATTTCCCACCATCAAAAAAAGTTGGTTGATTATTACTCGTTAACCTGTACAGCCTACTTAACTTTGATAGTTTTCCTTTTAATTTCGTTATATATACTACTACCGTGACTTTTTTCATATTTCCAAAACCAACCATTTAGCTGGCAGGGGGTATACTTGACTGTAACAAAATCAGTTAAAAGCTTAATATTTTGCAATCGGATTCCTGAATCCAAAAATGGTTTTCACAAACTCACAATATTTTTGAACGACCTTTCTAACGATACCCCACAACATAGGGTAGATGAGAAAAAAAAACATTCCCACTTTACGTGTAGGGGAAGTACACCAAAAAAAATATTTTACTTGATTTTATTTTACCACTTTGTTGGCATAATTAATAGGTACACCCATGCCAAATTACAGCTTTCTAGTACTAACCGTCTCTGAGCTAAGCCGCGGACAGACAGACGGACATGGCGAAACTATAAGGGTTCCTTGTTTACTACGGAACCCTAAAAAGGTAACATGTAAAATTCTCTTCATCATAGTTAAACCTAAAACGCGTAATAGGTTTATAGATATTTATCATACAATATAGAAATATAGAAACTAAAATATATAATACTAAAGCTCATTCATTTACAGAAAAACTAAAATTAATGTTAATACAAAAAATAAACTATAAATTATACAATATACAAAATTATATTTTTCCTTGCTTTCAGTCTTCGACATTCAAAAGGTTTTCCACCTCTGCATTAGATACAGCTACTGGAAGCGATAAGTAGATAGCATGCGGCGGCCGGGCGCCGGGCGCTGCGATGCAATATTATAGCACAAAATTATAGTTCGCGTTGCACGAAATTATTGTTAGGGGTGGGAGGCGCACGCGGGGGGCTTTGACTTAGTAACGCCCACATGACCAAGGTCAATGACGTATATCCCGCTCTTAAACCAATTGACTACTAACTTAAATTATCATTTGAATGAAAAAACTATATCACGTCAAATTGACGTAGGGTGTGAAGTTGCTTAACAATTAATTTCACAATTTGACTGTACTCAGCAAGGCTTACGATTTATGTTAAGTCACGAATAAGTATGTAGCGAATCTTTTTTATTCAAATCTAGTTTTTTTTTTTGTTTCTAAAATAAAATACTGTAATTTGTGTTTACTTTAAGTGTTTAAGAAAATAAAAAACATGATCAAAATGTTACGCTGTTTTTTATGAACATAGTCGTACAATTTCAACTTTTTTACTCCCATTTCGATCATTAACTTTCAAGTTTATGCTTTTTGTAGATGTTTTCATCTAAAGTATGATTATAATGTACCTACCTAAAATAAGATTAAGTACAGTGAGCTTCAAACTTTACGGCGGTTCTGAAGTGCGCTACTCGCTGCGCAGTACCCCACCCCTCACCCCCGCGGTCACATGGATTTGTTACTGCGCAGCTACTCGCCTCGTGTTCAGACCCGTCATAAACTTTGTATCGGACTGTACCATAGGTTACAAATAATGTTAAAAACATTTATTTTTCAGTGAAATTCATACATTCACGGTATGGAAAGGTGCTAGCTCTATACAAGGACTACACTTATAGCTATATCAAGCATTTTATGACGAAAGGAACGAGCCACTGGCGGTGCTCCACACACCACAGCAAGGGCTGTAGATCCAGATTAATATTAAACAGCGCAAACGCACTAGAAATTGGAAATTTAGATCACACACACCCCCCTTATAAATATTATATTTATCAAAATAAGTTTGTAAAAGTAGAATAATAAATTATAATCATAAAGGAATATTAAATATGGATAGTTATGAAGAATGTATAAAGGGTTATTGGTTATATATCGGCCATTAAGGGGCTGTAGGAGGTCATTTACAACCAAATGACCCCTTTTTGACTCCTCGGCAAATGTCAATAATTCAGTAATTTGACATTGTATATTTAAAAATGAATGAAATAATAGCAAATGTCAAATGACTCGAAAATGGTTGACATTGGCATTAGGGGTCATAAGGGGTCATTTGGTTGCAACTGGCCTCTCCTATATCCCCTTAACGGATTGCCGATATATAACCAATAACCCTGTTTAAGGGATGTTTTAGAAATGGAATTGTAAAGCTATAAGCTGTAAGACTGAGAAAATTGCCAAAGGAATCAGTCCGATTTAGGAATAAAACTAATATGTGTTTTAATTATTCAAATAATAATACACAGAATGTAGGTACCTATACCGGTCTAACTGCACACGTCCATGTCCGTGCTGTATCAGGTGCGTTGGCAGGTCTATTCTTGTGTCCTAACCAAAGCGAATGGTCGCGCGTATACCCGATCGTCGCGTTCAGCGTCACTCATTTGTTCAGAAAACCGGAAGGCGCCATCTGTCGGCCTGACGACGCGTTCGGGTTCGTCGAACAAAGTAAACGAGACAGTCGCGTGTTCTCGCGACGATAGCTTTGGAGGACGCAGCCGTAGTTTTGTTCACATAGCTCCGGTGCCGTACTGACACTGACGGTTGATTTCATAATAAGGCACAGATGTGTACAGTTAAGATGGCGCCCAAATGCCCACTAGCGCCACTCCTTCAAAAAAGTGTGAAATTTTCTAATACCTTTTATAAAGGTTCATATTGAGATCTGAAGGAACGAAATACGATCTAGAATTCTATAGGAATGTGGCCGCATTCCTTTATATCTTCATAAAGTATTAGAATTCTAGACACCCTTACCGAGGGTCCTTACTAGCCGTTATTTATAATTCCTTCTCAGCCCCGAGATAATATTTAAGTGGCGCTAGTGTGCCCTTGGGCGCCCTCTTAAACCTTTTTTTATCCAACTTCAGGGCAATAGGAGGGTTGGGCACGCCACAATTGTGGCGATAAGTCCCCTCTTTGAGGAGTGGCTAGAGAGGCGCCACGGCGTCCTCACCTTCCGCCTGACACAGGTCCTCACCGGACATGGTTGTTTCGGGAGGTTCCTGTTCAGGATAAAGCGGGAGGAAACGCCCGGGTGTCACCACTGTGTGGATCGCCCGGAGGACACGGTGGAGCATACGGTGGAGGTCTGCCCAGCTTGGGCGGAGCACCGCCGTGTCCTCACGGAGGCGATCGGCGGCGGCGATCTCTCGCGTCCGGCCCTGGTTCAGGCCATGGTCCGGAGCGAGAGTGCATGGGAGGCCGTCACCTCCTTCTGCGAAGCAGTAATGCTCGCGAAGGAGGAGGCGGAGCGCGCGAGGGAGAGGCAAAATGCGCCCCCTCGCGCCCCTAGTCGCCGCAGGAGACGCCCCGGGCGTCGGGAGTCGCGAGCCGACTTCCGGCCACCGTAGGCGCGGGCTTGCGGACGGTGAGCAATGGGTAGCTCGCCGTCCGATAGGGACCAGGCCCGGGTCGACGGCGCGTTGTGTTCCACGCGCGCCTCAAAGAGATGTCAGCACCAAGTGACGGGGTCCGGAAGGGCCAATGCCTGCCGGGGTTGCGGGTTTGTCTGAAAGGGATATCGCGACCTCGGCACACAGGCAACGGAAGGAACACGGGTGGGTTTTAGTCAGTAAAAGTCTGACACGCCCTCCCGCTCCACCCAGAGCGGGAGAAGTTATTTGATAATTTCCCATCCTCAAAAAAAAAAAAAAAAAAAAGGGCAATAGGAGGGTAATGTTTTGACCCCCAAAAAGCTGAGATCTCTTGTTCATCCCCATTGTATTGTGTACCTAATATTTTTTTTAACCTAAATAAAACAGTAAGCAATTAAATATAATAATTTGTAGTTATGTAAAAATGCGACTGCCTCTTTAGTCTAGTGGCTGCAAGCGCTGCTGCTACGCATGAGATCCTGGATTCGATTCCCAGGTCGGGAAAAGTGTTATTGGGTTTTTCCATCAGGAATTTCTCAGTAGTAGCCTGGACTCTGGATTTGTGCCCGGTTGATGGCAACAGGCTCGCCCCCTATTACATGGGACTTAAACATAAATGGCGAAATATAGTTGTTACTATAGGTACACCTCTGCGTAACTCTTTGAGGATTACGGGCGTGATATTAGGTTGTTTGTGTAATAATACATTTAAGGACGCGAATCTGCTTTATTAATACCTGGATAGGATCGAATACATATTTGTTTGACATTTTACCTTATCTCTCCCTCTCTCTCATTCTCTCTCGATCTCTCTCTCTCCCTTTCTCTCTCCCTCTCTCTCTCCCTCTCTCTCTCTCAGTGCCGAGATCGTAAAATAAGTATAACTATTAATCTTAAGCCTGAGCATTGTCTATCAGTAGTGTTAATTGTGACTTAACAAATTATAAATGAAACATTTTATCAATTAAATTCAATAAGTAGCCGATGTTGTCGCATTTTTGTTTAAAAATAACTACTTCCATGGCGGCGTTTACAACATGCCGCTAAAATGGCGGCATTAATTTAACACACGGGTACGGCTAGTGGCCAATAAAAATTATAATAAGATAAAATAATTCGTGAATTAAAAATTAAAATTTTCAAACAAACTTCGTAATAAAGCTCTCTCTTTACATCTTGGCTTCTTACTCTTTACACGTTATTAGTTTTAATTTCATTCATGTGATGTTATGATCCGTGACCCCGGCAAATGACCTCTGCGTTACAGTTCTTTAAGTACATGTTGCTCCAAGATACTATTTTAGAAAATTGTAATCACGTTCTCGAAAAAGGCTCTAAAAATTTCGATGAAAATTGCAAAATCGATCTAGCTAGGTTTCATTTCCGGGAAAATTGGTTTTCTCTTTTCATCCGAGTAGAGCTCAGTCGACCAGGTACCAACTAAAACGAAAACGCGAAACCGTATATGTGTGATAAATTAGTGTCGCCATTAAAGCCTCGAGCAGACGAGCGCGGCGCGACGGCGCGACGCGACTCGAACAATACAATTTCTAAGAAAATTTCACTGTATCACAATAACCGGTGTTGCGTCGCGCTAGTCTGCACGAAGCTTAAAGCGGCGCGTTGTAGGGCAGACTAATATTGTGGTACTGCAGGGCAAACCCCTCTTCTCATAAAGAAAAGGCACGAGCATTGATCACCATGGTTACTCAAGACGGGTTTGGCGATTTCAAACTTTTATAACGACATCGTCATATAATTGAGTATAACTGATGTCAACTCTCATTTTTCGTCTTTTTTTCAGAAAGCAAATGGATTTTAGAAAGGGATGGCTTCGTGTATTACTGTAAAAGGAACAATGGTCCGCGCGTGCGCTGGTATTGCAAGCACAGGAAGCACACTGCTTGTGCAGTCTCTCTGGTCACTTATGATAACGTAACCGTGATTTTAAGTGGTGAACATAACCATTAAACATATAATTACACTTAATAACTCAGAAACACAATGCACACTCACACTATTACTTACACACACACACGTACACACACCCTCACACATAAATTCACTCGCATCCATCACACAAGTGCGCTCCTTTCTTCTTTTTTGTATTTTCTCTTTACTTTATTACTCTGTTTTATATTAATTAGATTTTCTTTGTTTTTGTTCTTTTTTTAATTGCATACTTTTATTGTCGTGATATGTGGAAGAGCGGATTTCACCTAACACAAGCATCTTTTTGCTTAAAAGGTGATCTCCAACTCATGTGTGTCAACAATGTATGTAATTGCAATAAACATTTTTTTATTTATTTTATTTTTTTAAAGCATGGTTAAAACCAGCTTTTACACCCATGCAGGTCAAAGCTGCGTTCATGTGACATTTCAATGAACATTACTCCGTACAAAGCGACGGTGTAGTGACATTGTCTGTGTACTATCTCAGGCTTTGTCACTAGTTTTTGCCACGCGTACTTGTTGCGGTCGCGGTGCATGATCTGTGGAAATGTCACAATCACTCACATACACACACACCCTTACAAACAAAAAATACAACACACTCAAACATACACACAAAACACAACAAACACTCGCACTACGCAAGAGCATGCATACACTAAATTCCCTTAATTTTAATTTAGAAATTGTTAATGTTCTAAATATCGGTGTAGACACTGACTCCTCTTACACACGTACCATCAAAAAAGTTCATATCTATCCAGTTTGAAAACAAAATCCCGTAAACATGATGACCATATCTGTTACCAGCCCGGTTCTATAGCTGCCAAGCGCTGCAAGCAAGAATAGTCCTTACGGTGGTTAGTTACGAAATTCTTTGATGGTACCACATAGCTCAGCAGTCAGGGGTTCAATTATTGATGTATGAAATTATGTAACAACTTTTTGAAGTTTTTTTTTTTAAATTTTGATTAGTAGGTATGTTGAAACTGTATGTACTTCCCGTGTCCTTAAAAGGGTTCATTAGAAAACCAACGTCAGACAGCATTTGTCTGGCATTAATGCTGAAATGAACCTTTTAGGCACAAACATTATTGTTAAAAAAATATTTATACTTACTACTTGTTTTACTTTTAGTTATAGGTAACTTATTTTTATTTTTTTGTTTGTATTTTGTGTTTCACGAACTGTGTCTAAATAACCGTTATTCTTTATTTCTCTTTCTTTCTTTTATATAATTGTGGACACAGGTTTATTACGTAACATCGGGTGTGTTCATTATTTACATTTATTTTGAAGTAGGTACTTACAAAAAATACATTGCATCAAAATGTTTGAAGGATTTGTCTGCTCGGTAACTAAAGGCGAATTTCACCAATGAAACTAAACGCGATCAGCACATCTAAACCGTGTTCAAGAGCTGTCAGTGTCATTGTTGTTGGGGAATATTGACACTGACAGCTTTTGAACGTAGTTCAGATGTGCTGATCCCGTTCAGTTTCATTAGTGAAATCTGCCCAAAATAAATTGACGCAATGATAATAGAGAAGTTTCAATATGAAAGCGATGATTATTGATATTAGGAATATATGTACAGTGAAATGTGTAATAACAAAAAAAATAAAAATAAAAATTATTTCGGTCCCATAACTAGTCCATTTGGTTAGTATACAAACGACTTAAAAACTAGTGTTAGTACTTACATCTACCAGAAAAACAAAACAAACTATTAATTAACACGCCACAGTGGCATGTAGGCGTATCCAATGTCCCAGTATGGGGCTGTCCCAGCTATAGTTTTCAGGATGCTGTTGTAATAAAACTTCAATCTCGTGTGAGTACCTACTCGTAACATAGGTAGGTACTGTAATATACTCATGAATGTATTTTTTAATTGTTTAATGTATAGGATCCAAATAATTGATTAGTGACCACTGTTTTAAAATAAAGATTAAAGTTGTATTGTTTAATTAAATGTATTCTTTTTTTTTCTAAAAAAAATCAAAAAAATTGTTGTTTTTGTGTTCTTATAAGCATTCCAACCAGTTCCCATCTAAAGTGTTGGAAAAAAAGATATGTACTTATACATAGCAAGTAATCAAACAAGAAATGTGTTCATCTTCTAAGCCTATTAATTTTAGTATTGTTTTCAGAATACAAGCTGATCCCTCTACCCACTGGAAGCTACTTACTCAAAATTGGTCACCACACTTACTCCACAAACCGGGTCAATTTCTCCGGCCATTGTACCTGGTACTGCTCAAAAAGGATCAGCAAAAAGTGCCAAGTTCGAGTGAAGATGATCAATAAAGAGGTCGTAGGCTGCACAGGAGAACATACGCATGACCCTACAGACTGGCAAAATAAAATGAAAGCCAAAATTGAAAGCCTAGACTTAAATAGCTGCCAGTATCTTACAAACGCTTTAAGGAAATCAATTTAACATGACATAACCTCACGCCTGAATTCCTCAAAGGGATAAGCAGAGATGCACTTATGCTACGTTATAGTTCAGCCACATTTCGACAGTTAAGTTTAAGTCCCATGTAATTAGGGGCGAGCCTATTGCCATCAACCGGGCATAAATCCGGGGAGAAATTCCAGATGGAAAACTCAATAACACTTTGGCCGACCCAGGGAATGAACCCAGGCTCAGTAGTAGCGACCACTAATCCAATGAGTACTGGCAAATCAATTTAGTATTTGTATTATTATATTCTATGTGTATTCACACATTAGATTTATTAATACGGTCAGAAAAACAAACAACAGAGGATATTATTATTTCCCGGTAAATTTATTGTTTTTTTTTAACCCCCGACGCAAAAAGATATTTTAAGTTTGACCGCTATGTGTGAGTGTCTGTCTGTGGCACCGTAGCTCTTAAACGGGTGATCCGATTTCAATGCAGTTTTTTTTATTTGAAAGCAAGTTTTTTGGCGAAAGTTCATAGAAATGTTTTACCAAAATCGGTTCAGCCGTTCGAAGATTATTTCGCTCTTTTCTAGTTGATGAATCGATGTGAGCGTCTTCCACAGGTCTGGTCGATTTGAAATTTGGTATTCTGTTACTTCAATGATATTAGTAGAAAATAGTAGCCTTGAACTGATGCTGCGGCATCACTTGGAATTTGCAGGATACCCAACTCCCTTACCAACTTACAGCACAGATATCGTGTTTGGGCTCATTGGAATGGTCTCAATGAATAGGTTATAGATAGATGATGAACAGGGTCTGGTGATGGAGTAGGAAAGAGAAATGATGAAATGTTTTTTAAATTTAAATTTTATTTTTCATTTATTTTTTGTTTGTTGTGTTTTGTTAAGTAATACTTGGGAAGTAAAGCAATTAATTATTGTTGCTCGATAGACCGAGAGGTTACTAGTATGAAAAATCATAAATAAAATGAAACTGTATAAAAATCTTCACACTTCTAGCAAAGGTCGTATTGTATGTAATGCCTTAGTTTTAAGAAAATATAACGAACCTTTAATGCATTTAATAATTAAGTAGGTAACTACGTAATTTTAAAATTAATTAGAAACTAAAAAATATTCAATGATCAGTGATGTAATGATTAGGTTAAAAAATATTCAAACTAGTCGAGAATTAATGATAAATAACTATTGAGTTTCAACAAGTGTTTTGGAAAAAATGTTTTTTATTTTATTCATTGATAATATATATTTTTTTACTTTGATTTTTATTCTGTGTTAGAATGGTCAGTGCCTACCTGCTTAAAATTATTGTATTAAACAGATTAATCTATTAATCTTGTTTCAATTATACAATTTAAAAGCATTGCTCGTTGTATCTCAATTTTAAACATTTTATATAAATATTTATTTTTAGTATAAATAACTAACAACTGAATAATATAACTAATATTTATTTTAAATATAAATATTAGTTACCTGCGTTAAAAAGAATGGACATTTAAATGTTAAGTATAAGTACAGTGTAGGTATAACTATTGTTCTAATTTCAGGCATAAAATATATAAAATCAAGATTCGGTAAAAAACAAGTTTTAATCGACAATTTCACATATTCGTTCGTGAGAACCTGTGAGAAGAAGAATTTAGTTCATTGGCGTTGCTCATCGTTTGTACATAGGAAATGTAAAGTCCGCTTAGTTATCAACAACAATACCAAAGAGGTAATAGTTAAGGGACACCATACTCATGAGGCTCCGAGATTTATTGTGAGTAATGACGGAGAATATATTCGTTTAAAGTAGACTGGATTATCATCACAATCAAATTTATGAATTTTGGTGTACCTCGTCGAGAATTATTAAAAAAAATGTTTTCTGTTTTTTTTTTGTGTATATTGGGTGCCTCAACCTGGGTTACATAAATTACGAAAGATGCAAAAAAAAAAACTTTAATTTTTCGTGTTTCAACTCGTGACTTTGCGGAAATCTTTTATAAAATACAATAGACTACGTATATTTAGTAACCTAATCCGCTTAACTGTTCTTAAAGAGCCATAAAGAACCCTGTAAGAAATCGACACGTGTTTCACCTCTCAACGGGGCATCCTCAGGATGTCGATTGACTTATTGCGAACCCGGACCCGACGTGCCGACACGTCAAGCGTCGAGAGCAGTAGTACACTGCTCTTAGGATTGGGATTACGTTATTATGCGGATTAGGTTACTAAATATACATCGTCTATTGTATTTTAGGATGTTACGGTAAAATATGGCTAGCGCGCTCTTGGTGTGCTATCTGTCTTGTTCGCTCACTTTACGTCCTCCATATTCTAGTTCGCGTGTGTCGCTTTTGTTATTTTACATGTGTTCTTCAATATACCACTGTATTATCAACAGCCGCGTTTTATTGAACACTCAGTATAGAAGTTTTAAGAAGATTTGTCTCCGTATCTTTTCAAAAAGTTGTTATAATTTATTTTATTATTATTCCAGGCATACAATACATAAAATCAAGAGCTGGTAAAGAACAAGTTTTGTACGACAACTTCACATATTCGTGCAAGAGAATCTGTGAAGCAAAGAGCTTAGTTCATTGGCGCTGCTCATCATTTGAGAACAAGAACTGTAAAGTCCGCTTAGTTATCAACAGTAAAACCAAAGAGGTAATAGTTAAGGGATGCCATACTCATGAGGCTCCGCAGTTTACTGTGCGTAACGGAGAATATGTTCGTCTTTGTGTCCGGCCGAAACCGAAACAGTAACTGAATCTTCGGCAACTCTTCTAGTTTCGGCCGAAACCGGAACTTATGAAAATAAGTAAAAGTTAGTTCAAGTAATCACTAATATAGCTACCGGACGCAAAGTTAAGATGCATCTGCTGTTACCCTTAGAGCTTGTAACAATCTTTTGGAAAGCGAATAAATCCCTAATCGCTGATACTAAAAGTAGCATCTTTGCTAAGACCCTAAATAATTTAAAAGTAAACACTTCTTTTTATGGGTTTTGTACAAACAGATCCCATTACTAAGGCTTCGCCGTCTATCTATCTATTCGTCGTTCGTAGTGTATCAAAAGTATTGAAACTACGGTGCTTTTGTTTTGTATTGTATTGTAATGTTAATGTATTGTTTGTTGTATGTGTAATGTATTGTATTGAATATTGTATGACTCATTGTAACTTGAATTAATATTTTAATAATAAAACCAACAACTCACGCACGCAAGTTTCGGTGGGGCTGAAGATTCGGCCACATTTTGGCCGAAACCGAAACTGCGTTGGTACCAGATTTTTTGGTCGAAACCGAACCTTCTATCGTTTGAAGTAAACTATATCATCATTGTCTCATCACAATCATTAAGATGATGTATTGTTGGTTAGAATATTGCTAAACTTGAGAATTAGAGGTAAAACTAGGAAATAACTGCATATTTAGGCTTATAAGTATAGTGTAATTTAGACAATTATTAAAAAATTTAATATATGTAGATGGGTAATTCTTCTACGAAAATACTGTTTAATTTAAAATTTTCTGTGTTATGATATTGGTCAGTAAATAAAAAGCTCGTGTTAAACCTATTCATAGATAATCTGGTTTCAATTGTGATGAAGAAAATATAAATCGTTACTGAAGTAAATAAATGAACCTGCAGCTGAAACTTGAACTTTAAACAGCGGTTGAAAGTATTGACGATACCTACTTTCTGATTGTAGACACAAATTAACCAAACAGTACTTAAGTAGTAAACAGTTAAGTACTGTGTGTAATGTATTTTTAACCCTCGACGCAAGAAGAGGGGTGTTATAAGTTTGACCGCTATGTGTGTATGTCTGTCTGTGGCACCATATAGCTCTTAAACGGGTGAACCGATTTGAATGCGGTTTTTTTTAGTTGACAGCTGGTTTTTTATTATGGTTCTTAGATATGTTTTATCAAAATCGGTTCAGCCGTTTGAAGATTATCAGCTCTTTTCTAGATGATGAATGGTTGTGAGCGTCTTCCACAGGTCTGATTGATTTGAAATTTGGTATTCTGTTACTTCAATAATATTAGAAGAACATAGTTACCTTGAATTTACTTTTGCAGGATACCCAAGTCCCTTACCAATTTACAGCATAGGTATCGTGTTAAGGCTCATTGGTATGGTCTTAATGAATTGGTTATAGATAGATGATGAATAGGGTCTGGTGATGGAGTAGGAAAGAGAAATGAGGAAATGTTTGTTTAGTATGATAATAGTATAATTTCATTTGTTTTTTTTCTTACTCATGTATATCAATAACTTTCTGATTGTTCCAGAAATACAATACATAACATCAAGATTCGGTAAGGAGCAAGCTATTGTCAACAATTTTACTTATTCGTTCGTAAGAGAGGAGGAAAACCAAGTTCATTGGCGTTGCTCGTTTGCAAGCAGGAAATGTAAAGTCCGCTTGGCTGTCAGCAGTACAACCAACATGGTAACAGTTAAGGGGGGATACCATAATCATGAAGCTCCTCGATTTGTTGTGTGTAACGGCGATTATGTTCGTCTGGGTCAGAGAACAGTACAGAAAAAACAAAAAAAAAGGAGACTTAAGCTGACTGACGTCGCGGCACGGCACGGCGGGGCAGGGCGTGCTTCGGCAGCCCGAGCGACGCTTTGTTACGACGCGTCATGCCGCGCGCTTCCTCCTTTGCCCCCGCGCCCAACCCAGGCTGCGCCCCATTCGCCGAAAATACGGCCGCACCTGTTTTAAACCTTATTTTAATTAGTTCAATTGTCATAATCCTGTGACCTATGTGGCTCGCGGGACGCGTTGCCACACCGCGGCAATCCATGTAATGAACCGGCATGACACGACATGCCGCGGCGTCCCGCGGCATCCCGCGGCATGCCACGATGTGACGATGATTCTATGGGAATAAATTAATATGAATTCTAAACTCATTGAAATAAGGATTAAAAGAACTTGATCAGAAATAAAATCCTTTACCGTGCCGTGCCGTGCCGCGACGTCAGTTAGCCCTATGCGTGGGCGCGGTGTGTATACACTAGAATTTGTGACATAATGATGTCGATTCGAATTTTGCTGTGTCAGAAAGCTTGAACTTATGCATTAGAAAAAACGAAACATGTTATCTCAATTTAACCTCTCAGGTCACTCACCCAATGGCCTTGGCGGCTGCTAAATGATGACTATACAGCATGTATCAGATATGTGCGGTCATATTTAAGGGTGTGGTACATACCATCAAGCTGAAAAACTTTCTCCATGGGACCAACATCGTTATCGCGAAAAATATATCAGCTGTCCCATACAATTGGGTCGAGTATATATTGAAGTATTGTACGGGACAGTTGGTATTTGTTTCGCGATTACGATGTTAGTTCCATCGAGAAAGTTGTTAAGTTTGATGCCGCACCCTTAAATATGACCACGCATTTCTGATTTACGCTGTTTTTTTTAACGCTGAATATAATTGACTGCTTTTATTTAACCGTTTAATCTACTATTTGCTTAATCTACTGTTGTGATCACAATTAAAAATCATTTCGAAAACAACTGTTTTTAATTTTTTTCTTACGACAAAATCTAATCTAATTTACTCCCTAAAATTTGACGCAAAATCTTAAAGAACTTTTTGCAGATGCAGTTCTCATGCCAACAAAGAAGGGGAATTTTACTTTGCACTTCGGATCCTACAGCTATTGGTGTAACTCATACAAGAACACCGACAGGCTAATCAGAAGGTGGTATTGCTCTAAGAGGAAAGTAGAACAGTGCAAAGCAAGCGTAAAGACAGTTGAAGCAAAAGTTGTTGCAGTATATGGTAAACACACTCACTAGAAGCATGTAGAGGTTAGAGAAGACAGTAGAATCGAAAATTGTGCCAAAGTATATCCTATGATTAATGTACTTTAAGATCCAGAAACATACAAAATGTTGGAACAAAACAAGACGCCAAAATACGAAGTATCGTGACTTCGAGTTGTAGGATCAGTAAAATCCGAAAATATTTCGTCGATCAAAGATGTATGTAGTTAGTAACAAAATTTATGGAGTCTAAGGCCTTATCTACACGGTGCGATTTAATTCCCAGTGACAATACCATAAGTTGAAGCAACAATAAAAGTTGCACCTTCTAAACAGTGTTTCGATGATGCAAGTCATTTGTTGCTTCAATTTTATTGCACGCCACAGGCAAGAAACTTGCATCGTGTAAATGGAGTTTGCAATTTAATATATTATAATCAAATTAATACCAACATATTGATATTATTTGATTCTAGCTTTGTTAAATTAATAACCAAGTTTCAAGAGTGTTTTAAAGTCCTTCCCTTAATGTGCCAAAAAACTTTCTTGTCAAAATTGATGTGATCTGTATGAGTATTACGAAGGCTTACTTTTGTATAAACTTCTTAATTTGTTTTATACACTTATCATGTATAGATTTTAAATTGTTATACTAAATTAAATATTTAAACTATAATGTGTTTTTATGCTTGCTTTGGTTCTTAAATCATTGCTTAATTAGGTAATATCATCTATATTTTAAGACTGCAGAATTTCTTTATGAACGTTTTTCTTTAGTTCAACAGAATTCATGTCATTAGGTTGATTTTCTATACGGTAAAGATTCATACTGATAAAAACGTGAATTTTTTTTTTCAGGTATTTTTGAGTTTGAGCGATCAATTCGTGGAAACTACATATTACGTTGTGGAGTTCATACGTACTATTCTGACGTGCCTACAAAAACTTTGGATAATAAGAGATTCCGATGGTACTGCTCTAAAAAAAAGAGTCGACATTGCCCAGCAAGTGTTAGAACTTATGGGACAATGCCCGTTGGAGTTTTTGGGTGTCATACGCATCGAGAAGAATACTGCAGAAAATGAGTCATAAAACTAGGAAGTTTTACCAGGCTAGATGTATTGATGAATTATTGTGTAAAATAAATAAAATTGTGTAAAATTAATTATTATGTTAAATCTTTTCCCGAAATTTTTGTTTGCTATTACAATTAATACTTAGTTATAGTTTATTTTTTTAATAAAAAAATACCTTTCTACGTATAATTGACTAGCATTTTTTATTGAATGATCCTATAAAAATATTTTGGTTTTGATAGAAAATGTAGTAGAAAAAAGACATAATTATTTTATACTTTCAGTTTTTTTCTTAACCGCAAGAGGGAAGCACGGGATGCTATATAAGAATGCAAAGTACTATCAACAGATAGAGAGTTTTGGTATAAGATGGAGGTGTACCAAGAGAGGATGCAAGGCCTACTACTTCGAAACAGACGGAGTTTTAACGAGGATGCACGAGGAGCACTCCCATCCATCTTGTAACTATGGAAAGTCATAAAACCGTGTCATTGTAAGCTACGTCCGCACTCGTTACATTCCAACGGACAATACACCGTACAAAGTGACGGTACTAGTCACGCTATATATGTGGTTGTATCATTGTCTGTGTATGAATATGTACGAAGCCTCGGAATGGATGGCTGTGTGACATTTAGCCACGCGTAAAGCGCTTCAAGGATCTTTTGGTGCTCAAATGATGTTGACAGAGGCGCTGTTGGTAAACATTTGTGTGATTGTTTTGTGAAATGTATTTAAAAAACGAAATACCGGCTTTAATTAGTTCGGATTTTGGCCACGTGCCAACAGATCCTATTACAGCTATATTTGACGCGGTCTCGGTGTCTGGTCCGTTGAAATATCAAAGAACGAAAATTGCGTTTATTGGAATTACAGCAGAAACATACACCTTAACAAAAAAAAAAAAAAAACCAAGATTATAATACCAAAAGGGCCTCAGCTCAGCATAATGTCAGATGACAACACAAAATGTACCTGCTGACGCTGATTTTCAGCTGCAACCCACGACTATCATTAATATGGTCGCAACCTTTACATCATTGTGTGCTGAAGAGGATATCGATTTTTAGCATAACCGTCTCAAGTGATGTTTGATTGGTATTATTGTGATATTTAATAAAAGATTTAGAAATCTGTTTATATACTCCTGGACGTGGACACCTGAT
Source organism: Agrochola circellaris (assembly GCA_914767755.1). Classification (NCBI taxonomy): domain Eukaryota; kingdom Metazoa; phylum Arthropoda; class Insecta; order Lepidoptera; family Noctuidae; genus Agrochola; species Agrochola circellaris. Next base: position 4,684,906 of record OU611859.1, on the reverse strand, counting down.
TCGAGCAACCCTGCATATTTTTGTTTAAAGGTCTCTCTATCTTTTTAAATAATGGTAGAACAAAGAAAACAAAAATGTGGTTTGGAAGTCAGTCACTATCAATTCCGTCAGTCATTGATGCACATTTGAAAATCTCAAGAAGTGTGATGACATAATGCTGGTTATTTATTGCAAAATATAAAGCAATTATGTATTTACAAAAAATCTATTGATTGGACTAAAAAATTAAAACACTATTACGTTATTATTCTACAATATTAATATGGTTGTTAATCGTTAAATTAACTTTTAAGAGCTATTTTTTTTACTTTTTTCTATCGTATCTTAGTTGTATTATATTTTCAAGACACTATCTTACTAGCATATATCCTGGACAATATCATATATTGTTCTAATTTTGTTTATTGCCGTGGATCATATCCTTCTATGTATTATAAAACTTGTGTTTAGGTCCTTTTTTTTTTTTTTTTTTTTTGGATGGGAAATTATCAAATAACTTCTCCCGCTCTGGGTGGAGCGGGAGGGCGTGTCAGACTTTTACTGACTAAAACCCACCCGTGTTCCTTCCGTTGCCTGTGTGCCGAGGTCGCGATATCCCTTTCAGACAAACCCGCGACCCCGGCAGGCATTGGCCCTTCCGGACCCCGTCACTTGGTGCTGACATCTCTTTGAGGCGCGCGTGGAACACAACGCGCCGTCGACCCGGGCCTGGTCCCTATCGGACGGCGAGCTACCCATTGCTCACCGTCCGCAAGCCGTTACGTTACGTTATTATGTTGCTTGTAGAATAATCTGACAAAAAATTACTGATTGCCTGTATATTAATATGGTTTTTAATCGTTAAATTAACTTTTTAGAGCTATTTTCTTGACTTTTTTCTATCATATCTTAGTTGTATTATATTTTCAAGACACTATCTTACTAGCATATGTCCTGAAGAATATGATATATTGTTCTAATTTTATTTATTGCCGTGGATCATATCCTTCTATGTATTATAAAACTTGTGTTTAGGTCCTGTAGACCCCTTAAAGATGCTCTAATAAAAGCTTGTTTTTTCTTTAAGAGCGACTTCTTCTCTTTTTCAATTCGTGAATTAAAATTTGGAACAATGGTGATACTGAAATGATGGCCAGTGTGTCAGCTTCAAAACTGGTTACAAACTTTTTCTCTGACTTATCATTATTTTTATGTTTAGGCATATAAACATAAAAGTGCTCGGTGGCTCGATTTAGGAGTTCAGGGAGTGTATAATAAGAATTAACATAGCAAATAAGTTACATTTATATCTTGCATTGATTTTGTCGATGGCGTAGTCCTAACTCAGCGTCTGATTGAAGCAATATTCATTCAAATAGATAACAAGCCGAATCTCATAGCATTGTGTTAACTTGGTTTTGAAGAATGAGCCAGTGAGCCTTGTCAGCAATGCATGAATCTAGTGCACATATTTAAAATAAAACTTTATATTATGCATAGGTAGTTCTTCAAAAATATACAATATTATTTATTACAAGTTTTGCAATAGTGTGTTTTTGCTTATTTTATTGCGTTGTTTAACTGAAATAAAATAGCGTTATTAACCAGTTTTCTTCTTATTTTTAAGATAAGGGATTGAGTTGGTGGATAGCGTCAACCTTTGTTTATACTTAGTACTACTTACTTCTAAGGGTTTAATGGAGTAAACACTCTTTTGTTTCAATAATTATTTTCAGCTTTAATTTCCATCCTTTTCATGTGTGTCATTGGTTCTTACATTCCAGGTCCGGGGCAGATTATTTTCACGAAAAGAGGGAAATTGCTACTTTTGAATGGATACACATATAACCGAAATTGTGTGTCTGAACGCAAGATCAGGTGGCGATGTTCACTCAGGTCATGTTCAGCTAGGATCCATACCATTGATGACGTCATCGTGTATGCTCATGAAGACCACAACCATCCCCCGAGAGACGTCCACAGACTCGTTTTTCAGGAGAGCTCTTTTGATTCATAATTTATTCCATTTGTTACCTAAACATGTAGACCTATGTTCATCATAATCATAGAATAATATACCATGTTTTAAATATAATATTATATAATAGAGAAAAAAAGTTTAATGTTGTTTGTAATGAATAAACTCAAAAACTACTAACCGATTTAAAAAATTATTTCACCATTAGAATGCTTTAACAACACAAAGTAACATAAGGCTATAATTTACAAAGATATCACGCGGGCGAAGTCGTTGGCGGAAGCTAGAAAAAATAATAATATATTAATATAATAATAAATATAGGTATTTTTAATCATTTATTATTCTTTAGTTAATATTTTGTAATAAAAAAAAATGTATCGCTTTATTTTTCAATGGAATTTCATTTACTTAAACATGTTCAGTAACATAGGCTATAATTTATAAATATATCACGCGGACGAAGTCGCTGGCGGAAGCTAGTGTTACATAAATATAGGTATTTTTAATCATTTATTATTCTATGGTTAATATTTTGAAATAAAAAAAATTATCGCTTTCTTTTTCAATGGAATTTAATTTACTTAAACATGTTGGTGTCTTTTAATCCAAATGTTGATGTCCTTATTTCAATCTGCCTAGCTTTTTCCCAACTATGTTGGGGTCGGATTCCTGTCTAACCAGATGTAGCTGAATACCAGTATTTAACTTAGACTGACTGCCTATCTGACCTCCACAACCCAGTTACTGGGTAACATGATATCCATTGGTAAGACTGGTTGTCAGACTTGTTGATGTGGTAATTTATGAATATTATATTGTATTTCAGTGAATTTTATTACGTCGACAAGAGGACATAAGTTGCTACTCCGGAATGGGTACACGTATAATCGACGTTATGGGTCTGAATACAAGATCAGGTGGCGATGTTCAATCAGGACATGTTCAGCTAGGGTACATACCATTGATGACGTCATCGTGTACGCTCTTGAAGACCACAACCATCCACCGAGAGATATCCACAGACTCGTAGTTTTTCAACACAGTTTATTTTGATTTGAAGTCATCATTCTATTGCACTTATCCCAAATTATATTATATCAATCATATTATTTTAATCATATTTGAGGTCACCGCAACATGTTTTCTTCTTCCATTCTTTTTATAAACCGTAATTTCGGTAGTCACCCACTGTCTAGGCCATATCATCTTTCACAGAATCCATCCCTCATTTCTTTGGTTTAAATAAATGTAAATATTCTATTTTAGTGCAATTTCATTTACCTAAACCTGTTTGGTATTTTAATTTATAAGTGTCTTTCAATCAAAAATTTTATATAATTTATGTTTTTTTTTTTGTTTCCAGTGAATTTTATTCCGTCGGCAAAAGGGCGTAAGTTACTAGTCCTAAATGGATACACATATACTCATCATTATCGGTCTGAACACAAGATCAGGTGGAGATGTTCAGACAGGTCTTGTTATGCTAAAATCGTTACCATAAATGACGTCATAGTGAATGCCCTTGAAGAACATAGACATCCACCGAGAGACCTCCAAAGACTCTATAAAATCGAAAGCTCTTGTGATTCATAATTTATTTTATTTGTCACCAAATCATATCTTTTATTTGTTACCAAATCATATCTATCGATGTTAATGATAAATCATCATTCTCTTGCCCTTATCCAAATATATTTGGGGTCGCCGCAACATGTTTTCTTCTTCCATTATTTTTATAAGCCGTTATTTCGGTAGTCACCCACTGTCTAGGCCATATAATTTTTCACAGAATTCGTCTTTCATTCCTTTGGTTTAAATAAATTTAAATATTCTATTTCAATGCAATTTCATTTACCTAACCCTGTTTAGTATTTTATTTTATAAGTGTCTTTCAATCAAAATTTTTATATAATTTACGTTTTTTTTTTTTGTTTCCAGTGAATTTCATTCCGTCGGCAAAAGGGCGTAAGTTACTAGTCCTAAATGGATACACATATACTCATCATTATCGGTCTGAACACAAGATCAGGTGGAGATGTTCAGACAGGTCTTGTTATGCTAAAATCGTTACCATTAATGACGTCATAGTGAATGCTCTTGAAGAACATAGACATCCACCGAGAGACCTCCAAAGACTCTATAAAATCGAAAGCTCTTGTGATTCATAATTTATTTTATTTGTCACCAAATCATATCTTTTATTTGTTACCAAATCATATCTATCGATGTTAACGATAAATCATCATTCTCTTGCCCTTATCCAAATATATTTGGGGTCGCCGCAACATGTTTTCTTCTTCCATTATTTTTATAAGCCGTAATTTCGGTAGTCACCCACTGTCTAGCCATATAATTTTTCACAGAATCCGTCTTTCATTCCTTTGGTTTAAATAAATGTAAATATTCTATTTCAATGCAATTTCATTTACCTAACCCTGTTTAGTATTTTACTTTATAAGTGTCTTTCAATCAAAAATTGTATTTAATTTATGTTTTTTTTTTTGTTTCCAGTGAATTTTATTCCGTCGGCAAAAGGGCGTAAGTTACTAGTCCTAAATGGATACACATATACTCATCATTATCGGTCTGAACATAAGATCAGGTGGAGATGTTCGGACAGGTCTTGTTATGCTAAAATCTTTACCATTAATGACGTCATAGTTAATGCTTTTGAAGAACATAAACATCCACCGAGAGACCTCCAAAGACTCTATAAAATCGAAAGTTCTTGTGATTCATAATTTATTTTATTTGTTACCAAATCATATCTATCGATGTTAACGATAAATCATCATTCTTTTTCCCTTATCCAAATATATTTGGGGTCGCCGCAACATATTTTCTTCTTCCATTATTTTTATAAGCCATTATTTCGGTAGTCACCCACTGTCTAGGCCATATAATTTTTCACAGAATCCGTCTTTCATTCCTTTGGTTTAAATAAATGTAAATATTCTATTTCAATGCAATTTCATTTACCTAACCCTGTTTAGTATTTTACTTTATAAGTGTCTTTCAATCAAAAATTGTATTTAATTTATGTTTTTTTTTTTGTTTCCAGTGAATTTTATTCCGTCGGCAAAAGGGCGTAAGTTACTAGTCCTAAATGGATACACATATACTCATCATTATCGGTCTGAACACAAGACCAGGTGGAGATGTTCAGACAGGTCTTGTTATGCTAAAATCTTTACCATTAATGACGTCATAGTGAATGCCCTTGAAGAACATAGACATCCACCGAGAGACCTCCAAAGACTCTATAAAATAGAAAGTTCTTGTGATTCATAATTTATTTTATTTGTTACCAAATCATACCTATCGATGTTAATGATAAATCATCATTCTTTTGCCCTTATCCAAATATATTTGGGGTCGCCGCAACATATTTTCTTCTTCCATTATTTTTATAAGCCGTTATTTCGGTAGTCACCCACTGTCTAGGCCATATCATTGTTCACAGAATTCGTCTTTCATTCCTTTGGTTTAAATAAATGTAAATATTCTATTTCAATGCATTTTCATTTACCTAACCCTGTTTGGTATTTTACTTTATAAGTGTCTTTCAATCAAAATGTTTACATAATTTACAAAAAATGTGAGCCGTCACGGGACGCCTGGCAGATGTGAAACATCGACATTATTTTGTAAAAGTAATATGCAGAAAAGAACAGATTGTGATAGGAACTAAATATGTCATAATGATAAAATAAAATATTACGATTTTTTTTCCAGATAACGATGACTATTTATTGAATAAACATTTATTTTCATTAAATACAAAAATTTACGAATTTATTTCAAATCGCGACTAAGTACTTAATTCGTCATCATATAGCGCATGCGGCATGCGTCGCCACGCCAGAAATCGGTTTTACGTGCGGCTATAGATGTTTCACATCAAAAAAATTGTTTTCCAGTGAATTTTATTCCGTCGGAAAAAGAGCGTAAGTTACTAGTCCTAAATGGACACACATATACTCATTATTATCGGTCCGAACACAAGATCAGGTCACCCACTGTCTAACCATATCATCTTTCACAGAACCCGTCCATCATTCCTTTGGTTTAAATAAATATAAATATTCTATTTCAATGCAATTTCATTTACCTAACTCCGTTTGGTGTTTTACTTTATAAGTGTCTTTCAATCAAAAATTGTATATAATTTATGTTTTTTTTTTGTTTCCAGTGAAGTTTATTCCGTCGTCAAAAGGACGTAAATTACTACTGTTGAATGGATACACATATAGTCAACATTATCGGTCTAAACACCTGATCAGGTGGAGATGTTCAGACAGGTCTTGTTATGCTAAAGCCGTTACAGCTAAGGACATCATATTGGACGCTTCTGAAAACCACAGACATCCACCGAGAGACATTAACAAGGTCCTTGTTTTTCAAAAAAGCTCCTGAATTACTGTTCTTTATGTTATCTAACTATTGCAGCTCTTTTATTACCAAAACAAATTTTAATCGTTTTTTTTTTTTTTGGGTAATTATTCATTTTACACGTCATGTATTATTTTAATTATTTCTGTGTGAGCTTCATGTGTAAACATTTAATGCAGTAAAGAAATAACAAAATAAAATTATTCTTATATCATTGTAAGTTCTTATAAAACGTTCTTATAGCATTTGTAAGCTGCCTGTAATCGTCACCATTTATTGGATATTAACAATAATTTTATGAATACAATTTTGCATTTCAGTGACTTTTATAAACTCCAAAAGAGGACGTAAATTGCTACTCCTGAATAAGTACACGTATACTCGACGTGCTGAGTCTTCAAACAAGACCAGGTGGCGATGTTCAATTAGATCATGTTCAGCTGGGGTCCATACTATTGATGACGTCATCGTATACGCTCTTGAAAACCACAACCATCCACCAAAAGACGTCAAAAAACGTTTTTTTTTTCAAAAAAGCTTTTGTGATTCGCAATTACTGTAATAAATAAGTAATATTAGATGTTTTTATATTATTGTTACTTTCTCTATAAGCTCCCTGTAGTTCTGACCATTTATAGCATTTGAAATTTAATTTTTTGTAGGCACTTTTAGTGTTTTATTCATTGGTGTCATTATATCCAAATATTTTTATAATAAATTGATAAACAAAACTTTGGATTCCAGGTAAATTTATAGTCTCGCAAAGAGGAGGACAGTTGCTTTTACTGAATGGGCATACGTTTACTCAAAGTGGTATGTCGCATGGACAAAAGTTGAGGTGGCGATGTTCAGTCAGGTCATGTTCAGCTAACATTCATACCATTGATGACGGCGTGGTCGTTTACGCTCGTGAATACCACGACCATCCACCAAGAAAAATCAGGAAGAAGAGATTTATTTGATATCGTGTTAATTTAAGAAAAGTTGAAAATAAATCACATTAACACGCATAGATCAGCAAAGTCAATGGCAAATAATTTATTTAAATAAGCCATTAAAAGACACGTATCAAAGTTTACTCGAGTATCTCTATCTCTTTCTGACACTCAGAAATGCAATTCACTAGAGCATTGAGTATAAGTGAAGGGAAGAAAAAACGAAAAAACGATGGATATATTGTGTTACTGTTGTTCATAAATTACCGGTTTCTTTAAATACTATCAGAAAGAGATACAGCTTTATTGAAGTATCAAGATTAAACGTACTACAAACATTCAGGGAATGACATGAAAGTTCGTTGTTGCTCTAGTCACTACTCGTCACTAATCGTAAAATTATACCCACGAAACGTCATTACCTACTATCCCCAAAAGTATTATAACAATTTACGTTGTGATATTATCTTGTAAATATGTAATATATACTTACGAGTATATGTTAACGATAACTTCTCTATAAGTTCGTATACTTGATGCGCAAATAAATAAATAATTAAGTTATCTATATACAATGTGAAATTGTATATTTGGGGTCGCCGCAACATATTTTCTTCTTCCATTATTTTTATAAGCCGTTATTTCGGTAGTCACCCACTGTCTAGGCCATATAATTTTTCACAGAATTCGTCTTTCATTCCTTTGGTTTAAATAAATGTAAATATTCTATTTCAATGCATTTTCATTTACCTAACCCTGTTTGGTATTTTACTTTATAAGTGTCTTTCAATCAAAATGTTTACATAATTTACAAAAAATGTGAGCCGTCACGGGACGCCTGGCAGATGTGAAACATCGACATTATTTTGTAAAAGTAATATGCAGAAAAGAACAGATTGTGATAGGAACTAAATATGTCATAATGATAAAATAAAATATTACGATTTTTTTTCCAGATAACGATGATTATTTATTGAATAAACATTTATTTTCATTAAATACAAAAATTTACGAATTAATTTCAAATCGCGACTACTTAATTCGTCATCATATAGCGTGGCGACGCGTCGCCACGGCATGCGTCGCCACGCCAGAAATCGGTTTTACGTGCGGCTATAGATGTTTTACATCACATACGATTTATAATTTGTGGGTAGATATACAATGTGAAATTTAATTCGTTTGTATCCTCTTAAGGGGTCATTGTACTCATCATTAGGAACAACTTTCACTATGGCGCCAACCCTGAAATCGCGAAAAAAGAATCAGCTATTCCATACATTTATGTTCGCCTAACTCGTTATAATGTAGGGAACAGCTGATTTCTTTTCATAATGATGAGTACAATTACCCCTTAAGAGGATGCAAATGAATTAAATTTCACATTGTATATCTACCCACAAATTATAAATCGTTAACATGCAAAAGTATTCAATAAACTGTTTGTTTTAAGTGTCGTGTTGATATACCATATGTAAGCTGCAATAATTAATATCATCATCTGTAACCTTTTCCCAATTATGTTGGGGTCAGCTTCCAGTCTAACCGGATGCAGCTGAATACCAGTATTTTACATGTAAAATAATAAATGACTATTTATTCGCTTTGTAATATCATTTAATTATTTCCCTTCACTTAAAATTCTTTTGATTGTATTGTTTTTTTAACACGGCCTGTATGTTTGATGATATTATCTTCCCATTCAAGCTAAAAGAAGGGAATTTCAAAACCAAATTGATTAATCAATTTTTTAGTTATTTTTTATGTAAAAAATATATTTGATTTACCTATTATTAAAAATGTGTTATTTCTTTATTTCAGGTCTCAAGCTCACACCATATTTTTTTCGAAGCAGCCGAGGCAAAAATATGCTTATGATTGGTGACATAAAGTATAGAATCAATAGAATCTGTTCTGATAAAATAAGATGGCGGTGTGCGACGCACGAGCGTTACGGATGCCCAGCAAGACTACACACTGTCGATAACGATGTTGTTTACTTTGTGAATAAGCACAAATTAAGTTAAATTACAATACGGCCGATGAATCATGGCCGGTCCGAACTTTGCGCAGAAGGCTGCGCAATAACATTTTTTAGGAACCAAATGGTGACATGAGGCGAGTGTGAGTGAGAAAACATGCGCGAAAGTTCGGAGAGCCTATGTTCAGACCAGTCATGATTCATCGAGCGTATTGTAGGTTGTAGTTAGGTATTTCAATATGTTTTTACACTTTTTACTCTAAGGCTGAGATACAAATGCTACTTAGCGTGCTTTGGCTAATGTCCACTTTCACTAAAATTCAGCAAAATAACGCTTAGGTATTGCTAAACGTAAGCAGTTTCCTATACAACAATTCCCGTTTCACCTTTTCTTTCTCAGTAGGTGTCAGCTTCGAAATTAACAGTTTAGTCACTTGTTTCTAAGTAAGTTCGGTGTCTGTCAATATTGTTAACAATCTGTTGTTAGGCAACCTGTTAGAGTTTTTTATTAATTTCTATAATACTTTATTAAGCACACAAATGTAAAGAGGCGCGACACTACGCATCGGAGAATCGCTGTCGTAACTTTACTCAGTATCGCCTTATGGTTGGCTTTTGCGTGTATTTTGCGCTAAGTTACTGCTTAATGTTAACTTTACATTTAGGTGTCGTCTACTGTTAGTGAAAATGGGCATAAGAAGCAGTATCCCATCACTGTCTTGCGAATGTTAAACTTGTAGTGCTGGATAGAGACGGAAACAATTATCTTAGCCACACGTAAAGGAATATTTATTCATCTCGGCCTTAGTACCCTTGCTTAATATTTTTTTATGAAATGTCCTCAGTATTGGTTGCACCTTGAGCCCATTAGAATGCTCAAATTAGTTAGGTACCTACTTATGGATTCGATTTCTTTGTTTTTTTTTGTATTTTATTTGGACTAAGGGCAAACGTAACTTGTTATAAACGTAAACCACCAGAGCCAGAATGTCACAGCACTAGTATTTTAATGGTAGTTCATACATATGTCGCAGTAAGATGGTTAAAGCCGTGATATAGTTATATCCCTAGGGATATAGACATATACCGTAATAAAGTTATATGGAAGCGGTTCATAACTTTTTTTCTTTCATTGTCTAATTTATAATTGGTTTTTATTAGATACTTAAACTAATGTGTGAATTTTAAATTAATTATTTTGTATAATTGCATATTTTTGATTTTTTATAAGGTCATAAGTTTTATTTTGATATGTAGTCTGTGTGTTAGTTAGTGTGTCCAAAATACGATGAAAGTGCACATGATTTTAGATAGACGCTTTTCTTAAATTAATTTTAGATTAATAATATATTTTTTTTTCTCCTTGGCCCAAAAACCATTTATTTTTAAATTTATCATTTCTAAAACAATAACATTCAAAGGCCCTTTACTCCAGTTATTATCGGTTATCATCCTTTCGTTATTCTATACTATTAAACGAGCAGTATTTTTATATATACATATATGTATTTGTAATCACGTTCTCGAAAACGACTCTAACGACTTCGATGAAAGTTGCAATATAGGGGTTTACGGGGGGGGGGGGGGGGGGGTCGATCTAGCTAGGTCTTATAACTGGAAAAAATCGTTTTCTCCGTATTATCACCCGAGCGGAGCCCGGTGATGAGAATTCTCTATTTTACCAGAGCAGAGTTCGGTCGCCCAGGTACTTTTCATATAAACGTATAATAAACTCCGTTATTTCAGGATAAATACAAAGCAATGCAATCTATTTACTATTTATTTAAAAAAAAAACTCTAAAATACAGCACTTTCAACAATATTACACGATAGCTGTCGTTATTTTGACATTGTTTTTCTAATGCCATAATAAATGGAGTAGAGTGATAATAAGCACACTTGGAATGTTCCAATACACAGGTGAATTATTCATAAAAGCAATAAAGAGATGACATTCCCAAATTCCCAGGATAATATATTATTTAACATACAACATATTATTTAATAACAAGCCAAGTGCGAGTCAGACTCGCACACAAAGGCTTTTGTACCACAATACTATATTTAGCAAAAAACGTCGAAATAAACACGCTTGTTGTATGGGTTCTTAAATTTTTAACTTTTGTTATTTTTATTATTAAACACACAAATCAAACTATGCTCGTACGTCATCACTGAACTCGGCTGATCGAACCGAACATTTGTTACAGAAAGTTAGTACGTACATCATCGGACATCATCGGACGATTACGGTTGATGTGTACGCACTCTCTTTTTTTTTACACATTTTTGGTTCGATCGATATGTTTGATCCGAGTTCGGCGAATGACGTACGATCATAGTTCAGCTGATGACGGATTTGTCATACGGCTCGCGTTAGGCTGATCAAGACCTGTGCATGGTATATTTGTAACTATTAGAATATTGTGACATTTCTTATGAGAGTTCTTTAAATAAAACACGAATATAATTTTATAGTTTTATTTGTGCCTTTGGATTTAAATTAAAGCAGTGGTTCTTTAGGTAAGCCATAGACACATTCGCAAAAATACTCCTATGATTTTTCACTGTAAGTGGCACTTGTACAAATGATTTTCCAAAAATTTTACAAGTTGTCACAATATAACTGATTGAACTTTAAATTTTGGGATTATAATGTGACTTTTAATGTCTGGTGAGTTTTATTATTTTATCAACAGTGTAAAATAACATTATCACCTTATTTCAGACTTTGACCCAGTATTCTTCACCAATGGTAATGGATCCAGGATTCTCATGCTTGGTGGAAATAGGTACCGTAGAAATGGCGCGGGAGACTCTTTCAAGATCCGATGGAGATGTACCAGCCATGCCAAATACGGATGCAAGGCTGTTGTCCACACAATCAACGACGAAATTGTTTATTTTTTAGATAGCCATACTACTAGTTATAAAGAAGGTCTATAAATGAAATAGTCGCACAAAAAATAATTAACACGCTTCTGCTCACGACTTCCGACCGCATGGAAGTCAACTATACTGCCCTGCTAAGCCGAAAGGCGCTATCTCAATCGGAGTAAGTTTTGAGAAAATTGACGTTTTGTTAATTGCAATTTTAGGAAACATAAGGATATAAAAAACTTCTGAGTGGTTTTTTTAAATGTTTTAAGTTGGATAGCGGTATTTGGCTTATACCAGTAGATGCGAAATTGTTATAGCTATTGAATGCCATAAAAAAAACTAAAAGGGCTTATCTCTGAGATAGCGCCTTTTGGCTTAGCAGGGCAGTATATAACATATCCTATGGCACTCGACATTAGTGGAACATTTCTATCACTGAAAGATTTTTTGTAATCGATCTAGTACTTCCAGAGTTTACTTCTCACAAAAAAACAAACAGTTTGCCTCTTTATCATATTACTTTAGATGATAGTCCGACGTCGACATTAAAATCTAACTATAATTCTGAAGTTTTTACTATGTGACGTCACAAAACAAACCTTTTGCCGCCGATGAAGGTCGCACTCAGCGCGCGGCCGAAAAAACCCGAAAATTTTCTTTCGCTCGTGCGCGTTGAATTTCTACTACTTGTATCAGTGAAATGACTAGACTAGATTTAAAGGCCTACTTTAGAAGTATTTAAGTTTTGAATGGACGTGCAAGATAGGTTATTTTACATGCGCTACAGGGTTCAAAGAACCTCGTAACGATCTCGTACGAGGCAGGTTGATTTTGATAATTGTTGCTACTGCTATTGATAAGTAACAAACGTAATTATTTTAAAAAGTTTTTTTTTGAACATCAATACATTCTAGGCGACCAGAGAAAACATATACTGGATGTTATGAGAAATTAGAAATAAGTAGAGAAACGTAAAAAAGTTAAGAAAGTATAAAAAAATTACGATATGTTTATAGAGTAACCGTGGAGTTTCTTGCCTGCTGTTCTCCATAGGAAATAGGAATGGCAACCGATCACCTAGCTTCTGACGTTTCAAAAATAAAATATTATTGAGTACCTACCTATTTGAATTGATAGGTTTCTGCCAAAAATGTAATAATGTTTTTAATTTTAATTTGAAAGTTTTCTGGCAAAAATGTAATAATATTTTTAATATTCATTTGAAGGGTTTCTGGCAAAAATGTAATAATATTTTTAATATTAATTTGAAGGGTTTCTGGCAAAAATGTAATAACGCTCAAAGTTTGACATGTTTCAACAAAAAATATTATAATTAAGTACGTACGTACGGTAGCATACTTAACTTCATATAAATGCATGCATGTTTTAGTGACAGATTTTTATTTTTTTAAGTATTGAATTCGAATGAGATTTGGAGTGGTTGTAATTTGGTTAATGTGTTATTATAAAATGTATAAAATATTAGTCTTTTATTTTGTTAGACCCTGTTGAAGAATTTTAGCTTGCATTAAACGAAATTATCAAAACTTAGGTTTATTACATTATGTGGCACTTAAGAAGCTTTTAGTGAAAGTAAAAATGATAAGGTACAGGTATTGCTCCAACAATGTTTTTATTTTCAGATGAGTAGATAAAGGTAAGGCTGCTAAGCATGAGCTCCTGGGTTCGATTCCCAGGTCGCCCAAAGTGTTATTGGGTTTTGCCATCCGGAATTTCACAATAGTAGCCTGGACTCTGGATTTGTGCCCGGTTGATGGCAATAGGCTCGCCCCTATTACATGGGACTTAAACATAAATGGCGAAATGTGGGTTTACTATAGGTACACTTCAGCTTAACCCTTTGGGGATTGCAGGCGTGATTTTATATTATGTAAGTATATGTGAGTAAGGTGTATATATAGGTAAGTAATATGTCCCGAAAATTGTTTCCTTCATGATACCTACTGAAAGACCCTAAAATATATTTTTCATACGTAACAGGATTTAACAAGTTTTTATTTTTACAGATATTCTCCTCTTACGATCTCAGAAAGGAAAACCATTGATCGGTATGGGCCCCTACACTTACTATATGAAAGGGTCCCATAAGAATAAAATCAGATGGGTTTGTTCGACACACCATAACAGAGGCTGTGGTGCTTCTATCTATACTATCAACGGAACAATTGTTAAAATGATCAACGAGCATATTCATTAATTACTAACAAACTATTCTTACGCCTTTTTACATAGGTAGGCAAAAACGGCACTTTCTGCGATCCATTGTGTTAATTTATCATAATGTCGTCTATGTAGACAAAAATCAGTCTTATCCTCAGTTTATGAAAACAAAATAAGAATAATGATTAAAAGTTGTCCAAGTATTATTGTTGGACATTGATTGTGCCATAATAGAGGGTTCCCAACCTTTGTCCAGTATAAACTATTTTCTACATGACTCTGTTAATAAGCGGGATTCAGTTCCTGAAAATAGTTTCGAAGTGACATTGTTCAGGAGTATTATAGATTGGTGTATGATCTTTTGCCATAAAAATAACAATACATGTTTCATCATTTGTAGGGAATTGACACATCTAAAGACTACCAACTCTTTGTTATTTTATAAATTACTATTTTGTTAATTTATGTCAACATGATTTCTATTTTATAACACTTATACTTAGATAAAACGGATTCAACTAATTGTAAATCGTGAAACGTCGTACGATTATTACTAGTCTAGTAAAAAATATTGTTTGCTAAGTCATGGATATATATGTTCATATGTTCAACCGATGAATTGGTACTTAATCCAAATTATTTAAAAATTGTAAATTAGTTCTTAATAAAAAATATGCCATATTCGTTATAAAGTTTTAAGTAGTTACTAAGATTAAGTTTATTTTGCATTTAAATGAAAATTATTATTAATTATCAATTCTCATCGTGTAAGTCTGAAATATTAACTTATAAGTTGGGTATTGACTGATTTAACTTGATTTAAAATGATTAACACTTGAATTATGGGATTTAATTATGAGTTTATGAGATTATTATTAATTCGGTATGCCAAAAATTGTTTTCGGTGTCGGAAACTAGTGTGTTCCTTAGGACCATAATCTAGATTTTTATTTAAACACCTTAAGGCCGCTAACCAATGATGTTAAAAAAAATTGGTTTGACTTAATTTATAGCAAATAATTTTATCATGCTTCATTCTGGAAGAAGAACTTTTAATTAAGTTTTTAGACTCTAGAGATAATTATTTTAGTTCAGATATGGTTCCTTACAACTTGACGAATATTCGTAGGTTCGGTACACTTGTTCTAATCCATGGCTTCAAATATTTGTAGAACCTACAGACATTTCTACATATGTTAGCACCAAGCACCTACGGTACAAGAATCCTAGTGTGGAGCTATTAATATTAAGATTTTAATAAAAATATTTACTAATTTCATCTATTGTACTAATCAAATTATTTTAAATTAGATGTTAGAACGAAGTTCCTTATTGCACTCTGCACAATTGATGAATGAGAGCTAGACGTGACAGTCAATATATATATTTTTTGTCTTGCTCTCATTGGCCAAGTAAGCAAAAGCGGAAGGAACTTCGTTTTGAAAAAAGAGAACTGATTGTGTTGTAATTATTAACATTTAGAATAAAAACTTTCTATGAATATTTTATTGTGTTGTCTAATTTTACACGGGTCATTATTATCCCAAGGCCTATGTCCAGCAGTAGACTGCAATAGGCTGAGTTGATTGATATCATCTCAACGTAATGGAAAAAAAAATGGTTGCTGGCTGTATCTGGTCCTAGTGTATTGAACACCAATACCGACTGCACAATTTAATTCCAGTGTCCAAATAAACTTACTAGTAGCTTGCATGTCATTGTAGCTTGTGTGTATTGTATAACAACTTTTAATTGGTGATGGCCACGGCTCTTGGCTAAGCAATAACAGGCGCACGGGTCGAACGATTAGGGTAAGCTGCGCTTGCCGCGGCTGGTCCGTTTATGGGTTACCATATTTACATACCGAGACCAACGGCTTAACGTGCTTTAAGCCGAAAGCACGTTAAGCCGTTGGTCCCCGCTGTCAATCTTGGATCTTTAACAGTCGTTACGGGTCGTCAGTAGCCCGAAAGTCTGACAACAAGTCTTACCAAGAGTAACTGACTTAGTAACTGGGTTGTGGAGGTCAGATAGGCAGTCGCTTCGTCTAAAATACTGGTATTCTGCTGCCTCCGGTTAGACTACGACCCCAACGTAGTTGAGAAAAGTCAGGGTGACGGGGACGTGATGATGATAGGTACGTCACAATGGAGTGCAAGCTGCTTGCATTCTTTTGTGCTGTTTTAGTTGGCATTTGAATTCCTGACTTAACACTGTTTAACACTCTTTAGAGGTATGAGGAACAGGGTGTAAAGTTCACTCATCCACCATGGAAAAGGGAGGATCCTCCGACCAGATGGGTGTCATGTCTGGCGGGCAACTGCCCAGAGGTTGATGTCGGGAGCTTGTATATATGTCCATCGCGCGGTAAACTCTAATTGCGCGATGCAGGATTTGTGTGACGTCAGGTCTGTGATGCGTAGTTCGCATGTGGCGATGTAGATGCCGCCACAACTCAAAATTAACCATCATATTAACTAATGTCTAACAAAAACGTTATTATTACAGATCTAGCTGCCCATTTTCAATACACATCTCGAGGCAACAGAGTTTTGGTGCTAAACGATTTAAAATTCAGATACAACGGCGTTGCAGGCAGCAAAACAAGATGGCGCTGTGCGACCCACGAGAGATTGAAATGTAAAGCTATAGTGCACACTGTCGATGATGTTATTGTGTATTACGCTGATATACACGCTCCTTATGACTGGCTAACAAATAAATAAAGCCAACCCGAGTAGATAAACCTGAACGTTTGCTAAAATTCTAGGAAAACTGGCTAATAAAGACGAATATGAATACTTGTATTATAAAAGCAATTTACAACGCTTTGAGAAAATAAAATGGTTTTATTACCTACCCTATAACAAAACGCACCACCCCTTCACTTATTCTATTTTGTTACGCTAAGTGGAATCTTATGCAATCTCCAATATATTATAAAATGATTTCCTATACTCCGATTTCGTATTTTTGTACAAATAGTAAACACAAATGTATGCATTACTACTTTATTTTTGTAATAAAATAAACACAAAGTTGGCATCAGGAATGACTTAGGTATTTGAAAAATAACAGAAAAAATTAAAAAAATGGTACTTGCCGTAGTTTTGTATACATACTAACTCATTACCTCCCACTCCCAATTTTTCTTTCCTATTTTAACTATATTGTCCAAATGCTGGGCAAAGTTCTCCTATTTTAAGTACTTCTCAAATAATTTTTGTCTGTTTTTGTTGTTTTTTAGCGACATTCGTGATGTCACGACGTGGTAGAACGCTTCTACGCATCGGAGGCTTCACATTTTGTAAGCAACACGTGTCGGGGCCCAAAGCCAGATGGGTGTGCTCAACACACAACCACAAACGATGCCGAGCTACTGTTCACACTATTTATAATGATATTATTAGAGTTAATAATAATCATATGCATTCGTAAATTGTATTGGGCTTGTGCTTTGGTTGACTAGAGAAAACTCACTACAGGGGCCTTACGTGTTAAAACCGTCACTTTTCCGTTGTGAAATAAGGATAGTGCTATTCGTACTGTATAGTTCCATCTCTCTCTCACACTGGAACAATGATTGCTTTAATAAGTCATAGTACAGCCCCTGAATTTATATAAAACTTGCGTTTCAAGAACAGTTATAAGGCTGTAATGTAATAAGGTCGATGAATCATGGCCGGTCCGAACTTTGCGCAGAAGGCTGCGCAATAACATTTTTTAGGAACCAAATGTTGACATGAGGCGAGTGTGAGTGAGTGAACATGCGCGAAATTTCGGTGAGCCTATGTTCAGACTAGTCATAATTCATCGGCCGTATTGTGAATAGTGTTTGGATCTGTTGTGGGCATTATTGTAATTATTGTGTCGCTTTAGCCTCGTCCGTGATAAGATACAAAGATAATACAAACTAACTCACTTAGATTAATGTTATTTAAGTTTTAATGTACCCTATAGTTTACAAGGCCTTACATAATTTGTGGGGACTTAGGAATTTAAATAATGTGCAATATCACACATAATATATTATTCTTATTTTACTAATATCTATATTTAAAAGAATATCCTTGGGGTTTCTTGCCCGTTCTTCTCCATAGAGATCTACGTTTTGGAATGGATAACTAGCTTCAACTTTCTGACTAACTGACCGACTCTTTGACATTTCAAAAGTGCCTGGAAATGGTTTAATTGAAATAAATGCTTTGAGTTTGAGTAACAATTGCAAAAATTCAAATAGTTGCGATTTTGAGCTAAAACTTATTATTTTTTATTGAGTATAAGTATCGGTTGATTTTTATTCGATTTCTGAGTTAGCAGTTATTAGTGGCATCTTGGGATAAATTTGGTTAATTTATGTGCAATGAAATTTTATTTTCGAAAATTAGGGCATGTCTACCATTTTTTATGAGGCTTTCGGTTGTATGGAAACTGGCCTATTCCAATTAAGTTGTTGATACTTACGTAACATAACATGACATCACGCCTGTATTCGAAGGGTTAGGCAGAGGTGAACTTCACACCCTCATTTTTCGCCAGTTATGCTTAAGTCCCATGAAATAGGTGGCGAGCCTATTGCCACTAACCGAGCACAAATCCAGACTCCGGGCTGTTACTGCGAAATTCCAGACGGAAAAACCTAATAACTTAAAACACACTTTGTCTGACCCGGGAATCGAACCCACGACCTCATGCTCAGCAGTAGCGCTTGCGACCACTAGACCAATGAGGCAGCTTGTTATTACGTTTCAGAATATTTTTCTATTTTAGTATGTGGTATAACAAT
This sequence comes from Agrochola circellaris, assembly GCA_914767755.1. Taxonomy (NCBI): domain Eukaryota; kingdom Metazoa; phylum Arthropoda; class Insecta; order Lepidoptera; family Noctuidae; genus Agrochola; species Agrochola circellaris. The sequence continues at coordinate 4,665,791 of OU611859.1, read as the reverse complement.
AGTAAATAAATAAATAAAATAAAATAATCTTTATTTCTACTATAAATTGTACATCAAAATGTTCACTTAGGAATACAATCATTCAAGCGTAAAAATAGTTTATATAGTTAATTATGCAGCTAATAAAAATAGTCTTAACTAATTTATAATTTAAATAAATTACATAATATTTAATTTAAGTTGTTGCTTATTTTGTTTTTACTACCTGTGACTCCCAGCTTATGAATATATCGCAGAATTTTGTAGAAATATGAGCAGTAGTAGAAGTAGATAGTAGTAACTAGTGAAATTAAATTAATATTAAAAACCTCCAACACAAACATTTCCTCATTTCTCTTTCCTACTCCATCACCAGACCCTGTTCATCATCTATCTATAACCTATTCATTGAGACCATTCCAATGAGCCTAAACACGATATCTGTGCTGTAAGTGGGTAAAGGAGTTAGGTATCCTGTAAATTCTAGGTGATGCTGCAGCATCAGTTCATGGTTACTATGTTCTTCTAATATCATTGGAAATTTCAAATCGATCAGACCTGTGGAAGACGCTCACATCCATTCATCAACTAGAAAAGAGCTGATAATCTTTAAACGGCTGAACCGATTTTGATAAAACAGTCTAAGAACCATCGCTAGAAAACCAGCTTTCAAATAAAAAAACCGCATTCAAATCAGTTCCATCGTTTAACAGCTACGGTGCCACAGCAGACACACACACATAGCGGCCAAACTTATAACACTCTCTTTTTGCGTCGGGGGTTAAAAATGAGAAGTAAACATTTTTAATAACTTAAGTGTGTTATCCTTCAAAGTTAAAGTTCCTGAACACATTCGTAAGAAGCTGGCAGTATCATCGCAACGTTAATGTTTTCCGTTTTTTTAACTACAGAACGCCATCTGCTACGTCCCTTACATCACCAATAAGGTCACCATATCTGGATATATGGTGACCTTATTGATCTAGAGCGTCCCCTTCCGGTGTATCCACTCACATTTGCCTTATTAATTTTTGTTAGTCGCTTTCCTTCATCCTCTCAACATGACCAAACCATCTCACCAACATACATTATGGTCTCAATCTGTCATATTTTTAACTGTCAGCATTAATGTTTGTTTCGTTTTAGATAACCATTGCTACAAGGTCAATATTCAAATCCTATTCTATTACAGTTACCATGTCGACGTCTCAAAAAGGGAAGCCGATTTTAAAATTTAACGGCTATACGTTCTTCAAGAAGTACAGTTATGGAGTCAAGAACTATTGGAAGTGCTCCACTCATCATACTAAAGGGTGCAAGGCTACCATCCTGGCTGTTGCCGAAACTATTATTGATATGACTGGTGAACATAATCACTGAAGAAACGCTGCTGGTAAAACTGGCACTGATGAAAGAAGATGGTAGGAGATGAAATGAACTTCAAGGAGATACAAGGACTACAATGAATACGAAGGAGTAGGAGTATCTGTATACTCCCTCTAAATATACATAATGGCCTTTCCGTTATATAGATTTACTTGCCTCTTTCGTCATCAACAGCTATATTTTAACTACTGTGGGTATTCTATGGGTAGTGTTGGTTATTGCGTGTTAGTTTTTCTTATTTTAAATCAAGAAATTTCACGCGGACGAAGTCGCGGGCTGAGGCTAGTAGGTCTATATTTAGTTCACTTATAAACTAGGCAACTTACCACTATAAGGCGAACATATTATTTTCATACCGCATTAATTCTGCCATAAGTATGTGGGTACCCACATACCACATATTTTGAATTTGTTACAACAAACACTAAAAGTGCATTCAACAATAAACAAATAAATCATATTTATTCAAAATTGTTTTTTTTTCAATAGCAATTTTTTGTTTTTGCAATTATCCGACATAATATATTTATCTTTGAAAATATTTCGCTTTGATGATTGCATGCACCTAAGTACCTACGTATTCAAAATCTTTTTTTAAATATTTTTCAGATTATTTCTTCACAGAGTCAAAACGTGGGAATCATATCCTGTGGGTCGGCCGTTACAGTTACTGTTTGAAAAAGAACTCAACAGGATCTAGAAAACGCTTATGGCGATGTTCAACCCACTGCAATAAAGGATGCAAAGCGCGAATCCATACAATAGACCAAGAAATTGTGTACTGTATACGTGATCATAATCATTGAGAACTTATTTATCGCCGTATTTTGACGTATTAAGAGGGCTTATCCTAAAAGTTGGCAACGTCGCAAATAGCCGTCAAATATTTGACTGTTTTGATTAATTTGATAATAATACTATATGGAAATATGAAATGTGGCTAACTAGTGAACTAAAATAATGATAATGAATTGCAATTATAGCACTGAATTTGATGTTATAACCGTTTTAGGTGTAAAAAAAAGCATTTGGAAAGTTTTCAAATACTTTTTTCTAAAACTAAATATTCGGAGTTACGTTATTAATTATTGCATTTCATTATTAATATTTTAGTTGACTAGTTAGCCACATTTCATATTTCCATACAGTATTATTGCCAAATAAAAGTATTTGGAAACTTTCCAAATGCTTTTTTTACACCTAAAACAGTTATAACATCAAATTCAGTGTTATAATTGCAATTCATTATTAATATTCTAGTTCGCTAGTTAGCTACATTTTATATTACCATACAATAAATATTGCCAAATTAATCAAAACAGCGAAACATTTGACATCTATTTACGACGTTGCCCACTTTCAGAATAAACGCTCTTAATGCCCATTTTTCCAGTGTGAAAGAGAGAGACGGAGCCATACTTGACGATTAGTACCACCTCTTTCTCGCAACGGAACAATGATGGCGCTAGGTAAATCTATACATATTATAAATTAAAGTCGCTTTTCGTGTCTGTCCGTGTGCCCGTGTTGTTCTTCTAAACTACGATAAGGAATTTGATGCGATTATAACCATAATTTAGAGAATTTATTCCAGAAGGCTTATGTCTACATAAATTAATATTAAACTTACATATAAGTAATGAAGAAATAGTTTATTAAGTAGTAAAAACTGCGCAAAGCAGGGGCTAGTACTTCTTAATACTGCCCCAGGATTTAATTTTTTAACCACTAGAGATCCCCGAATAACTTCAATAACAAATAATGAATTAATTATTATAATTGTGACTTTTATTTTTAGTATGAATTTTATTGTTTGTTGTTTTAATAATTTATTACAAATCATTATACAGTTCGCTTTTTGTTTTTTTTAAACCAACTACCAAATAAATGGATGTATTCCACTCAGAGCAATGATTTCAATGGCACTTGACCGAACGGCACCAAAGCTGTTCCACTAACAGCACTGAAACATATTTTTAATAGGTGCGGTTCGGTGGAAAAGTTTATTAATATTATTTTCGTTCCTCGAAGGGCACCTACGTTAAATGTCATTAGCTGGCCAGTGACACCACAGTGTTTTTTTAATTATAATTTTATTGTGATTGTGATGAAATATAACTTAAATTAGCTCCAAACTGTTTTTCAGTGTGTTTTGCGACGTCACAAAGAGGCAACTGTTTATTGATCTACGAAGGATATTCGTACTTCAAAAAGTATCGCCGGAAAGCTGGAGACTGGTGGATGTGCTCAACACATCATAATAAAAAATGTAAAGCTGGTGTTTTTTACAGGAATGGGCATTTAGTGCCTTTAGATGTCCACCGTCAACATAACCATCTTGGTCGATAGACTCTTTAGATGATAAATTAAGTCTTATTTGTTAAGGTTAAAGGAAAAGACGCTTTTTAAAGCAGCGTATCCTTTATACCATTTTTGTTGTTGTCAAATAGTAAAACTGAAAAAAAAAGTTTTCTTAAAATTAATATTAATTGACACGTATTTATCGAAGTTTTTTTTTTATAAATATTTTCTGCACCTGTAGCGTGAACTCGTCACTAAACCCCTACAAAAGCTGACATAATTACCCCTAGTACATGTAGGTACCTACACCACTTTGAAAAAGCCTGTTGTACCTAAGGCAATGGTCGCCATACTATGAACTAACGACCAAAACTACAACGACTGCCGATAGATGGTGGCCAAAACTTGTAATTTATCAAAATCTGCTAAATATCACCTTTTGCATTCCAGTTACTTTCACAACATCTCTAAGAGGGAAGCGAATTTTGAACTACAAGGGCTACACATTTTTCAAAAAGCGTAGCAATGGAATCAAGGACTTATGGAAATGCTCTACCCACCATAGCAAGAAGTGCACAGCCACTATCATGTCCATCTGTGACCACATAATGACTGTCAGAGACAAACATAACCATGTAAGACCAATCATGACAACATTATAATTGGTACTAAAAATGTGGAATAACGAGGTATTCTTATCAAAGAAAGGCCAAAGAAAAGATGGGTAGATTGTGTGAAGAATGATATTAAAGAGAAGGGAATAAAGGATAGCGTGACGGTTGACAGGGGAGAATGGAAAAAAAAAAACGTGTTACGCCGACCACAAGTAACATGGGACAAGGGCGGGCAGATGATGATGGGTATTTTTGTTAAAAGATGCTCCCCGCAGGAGTTGTAAAACGCATAAATAACTAAGTAATTAAGGTAATACAAGGTGTAAATGAAATAACTGAAAACCTCTTAGAGCGGCCATACACGGGCAGCTTCAAGCAGTCAAGATACTACGGGCTTCTATTTACATACATACATGGAACCGTTCGAGCAGTTGCGACTGCTCCAGGCGGTCAGCAGTACGGCGAAATTACATCGTTCGGTCAAGCAGTTACCAGGCATACACTGACTTCTTGAGCTTTCGACTACTCTCGCGCTGCTTTCCCCTCCGCCTGTGCTCTTCATGCCACCTCAGCGTCGCACGCGCCTCCCGCCCGCTACTGATTAAATTGTGACTGATGTAGCAGTTGAAACCGACTGCTGCAACAGTTCTTAATGGCAGCTTCAAGCTGTTGACTATGACTGCACGAATGGTCCGTGTATTTTGATCACTGGGAACTGCTCGAGCAGCACGCGTATGGGTATACCCTAGGGGGTGATTATACACGTCATTATGAACAATTTTTACTATGGGACCAATACTAAATTCGCGAAATAAAAATCTTCTGCTCCTTACTTTATGTTCGCATAACTTAACAAACTGTATGGAACAGCAGGCTTTCTTTTTCGCGATTTCAGCCTTGGTCCCATATTAAAAGGTGTTCATAATGATAAGTAAAATTGCCCCGTAAGAGGTTTTCAACGATATTTCAATTAAATTTGTAAATTAAATCGTGTATATGTTATGACGTGTCATTGTGTGATTTTATGTACACGCCCAAATATAAGTAAAAATTGTACTACTTATAAAAGTTTAATATCTGTTTAAAAAAAAAAAAAATCCCTCATTTGTTTCTAGGGTCTTTTACGCATAGCGTTTATCAGTCCCATCGTATAAGAAACAGTTGTACTTTCACAATTAAAAACATTTATAAAAAATAAATAACAATTCTAGTCAGAAATAACTATGTAGAGAAGCATTGATGCTTTAAAAATGTAGTGTAGTTTGTTAACACTGTAACATATTTCTTACGAATTATTACCAAAAAAAATAATTCAAAATAAAAAAATTGGCTCAAATAACCAAAATAATGTACCTATACAGGCTGGCAGAGAAAACTGTTACCATAGATTCAGTACGTCATTCTGAACGAGGAGTTCGTTGATATTTTTCATCGGTTATTTCTACTGTTCCATACATTTTGACTGCGTCGGTATTGCAATTTTCTATGAAACAGCAGACTCTTTTTTTAATAACTGACGAAAAATTCCAGCGTATGGGGGTTTAGAATCATGTACTGAATCCATGGTAACAGTTTTCGCGTCGAGTCGCAATATGAACACAAAGTATACAGGATACAAATTTGTATTCATATTATCTGTTGTGTGTTTGTCAATGTTATTTAACAATTTGTAACAACTGTCAGCCTATTATCCTTTTTCTTTCTAGCTATTGCCCGCAGTTGCACTCGTATTCTAAGGCAACTACTACGTGTAAACGGGTAAAAATTACGATTAGATCTTAGTCTACCTAGGTACCAAAGATCCAAATTCACAAATATCTAAACTTTATAATATATTTAAATATAAATTAATTAAGATTCCATCTGTTCTATAATTGAATAGAATTTGGTACATTAATGTGTATTAATTAGCCCTCATATTATAATGATCGTATGAAAATTATTAATTAATTAAATTATTAAATATATTATTGGAATCATAACTTGTATAAGCTTCATTGGTCCAGTAGACCCATTTAATTAAATATGTTGCCTTTTCACTTCCTTAGTAACAAGTCAGTTTACCTACCTATGTTGGAAAATTGTTTTCATTTCATTCGAAAAAATATTAAAATATTATATTACAAAATATTATGATTGTTTACTTTAAGTAATAGAAATTAACTGCTTTGGGTGCCAATATTCAATAATAGGCGGTATGGTGCTTACTAAGTCCTTTTGTATTTTTTTAGATTTTTGCGAATTCACGGAATCAAGCACTACTGGAAGGACGATGTTAAGAGTCGGTGATTACCTGTTCACCCAAAAATCTTCAAGAGGATTGAAGGTCCGATGGGTCTGCTCCAGCCACTGTTTCCGAGGATGTAAAGCTCAAATCTACACAGTGGAGAATAATATTATCAAACTGAATAACTTTCACAATCATCCAAAAAAAAACCTTTGCTTTGAAATATTGTAGCTAAATAAAATATTGTTATTCTTTAAGAAGATCTTTTCAGGCCCACTTGCACCACGAATCACTAAATATATATGACTAAATAAATATACATGACTCATTAAATAAATATACATGTTTAGTGCCAAACTAATGGAAAATATCGTTCTGTTTCTGTCAATCGTTTGAAGATGACAGAAACTGACATATTTTCAATATGTTTAGCGCTAAACGAATTTAGTCATTTGTGGTGCGAGCTGGCCTCAGTCTTCATTTTCGTTAGTGAAATAATGTAAAGTAAAATCAAAGTAGACTTACTTAGCAAATTGTATGTTGATATAAAGTCCGTTTTAAAGATAAATACTTAAAATTATATTTAAGAGTCATAACTTTGGGAACAATCTTCAAAAAGTAAATAAGCAGATGAATAATTAATAACTATTTTCTTCCCACTTCTTCAAAAAAATCAATCAATAAAAATAATTACAATCGTTAACCTTATTCTAAGATATAGACAAATAGATGTAAGTTACATTAAGTGCGTACATGTTGTTATGTACCATCCCACTGATTTTGAAGTAGGCAAAATAAGTTAGTTAAGCGCGTAGAGAATTGCTGTTTATTGTCACTAGTTAGCTTTAAATATTAGCTTGGACACTTAGATAAAGAATGGTCTCTATAGTATTTAGTAGTCGCTAAACTAAACGCCAACAGCGTTTAGTTTAGCGACTCGTGGCAGTCACGGTCATAAAACGTACAAGTAATGAGGTCTCGTGTCATTGCGGCTACGAACGTCGGCCATGGCGTATAGTATAGTCACCATCCTTTTATTGTTTTTTTATGTGCTTTGAACAATATTTTTTGTTCGCCGTGTCCAGTGTACTGGTTTTGGTGTACCAAGAATAAGTGCTGCTTCACACGCTCCGACTGCCGGTTAGTCGACGCTTGAGCGTGTGAAAAGGCACTAATGCTAAAGGCAGCTTTTATAACCATTTTATTATGAGTGAAACAGATTTTTCCAACGTGAGATGTATTTTAACCTTGGCATTTTGACGTCTTACAGTTTTTCAGGGAATAACTGCCAGGAATTCTAAATTATTTCTGATATAAAGATGTGACGTTGGAAAAATCAGACCCTATAGATTGCACCTTTAAATATGGCCTTGGGTAGTAAGAAAAGGAATGGTCTCTATAGTATTAAATAGCCGCTAAATGAAACGCCAACACTCATGGTAGACACGGTCAAAAAACGTGCAAGTAGTGAGGGCTCGTGTTATCTCGCCTCCACGTTGTATGACCGCGGCTACCACGAACGTTGACGTTAGCATATACCAATGACACCATCCTTTTACTGTTTTTAGGATTCCGTACGTCCGAATAAAAAAACCGAACCCTTGTGGGATTACTTTAGTGTCCACTGCGCTTTCTTCTGTGTACCTTTCATAATTATTTCATGCGTTCGTGTAAAGGTAAAGGCACAGGTACGGTCTGTAGTCGACTGCAGGCAGCAGCAGCGTGTGTCGCCGCGACACTACTGCTTTCTATATATTTCTATGAAATACCTTCCGTAGCTAGCGACACGGTGATTCATAGAAATACTCGTACGTAGACACCAATAGTGTCACGAGGACATGTGAGGAGCTCGTGACTAAGTAAAAATAGCCGCACGGATCGATCCATCAGGTTAAGCTACGCTTACCGGGGTTGGTCTGTGGATGGGAGGCCATCTTTACATACCGTGACTTCGCCTTGCCTCGGAAAGCACGTTAAGCCGTTGGTCCCGGCTGGCATTCGTAGATCTTTGACAGTCGCCACGGGCCTTCAGAAGACAACCAGTCGTACCAAGGGGTATCATATTACCCAGTTACAGGGTTGTGGAGGTCAGATAGGCAGTCGCTCCATGAAAATACTGGTATTCAGCTGCATCCAGTTAGACTGGAAGCCGACCCCAAAATAGTTGGAAAAAGGCTAAGCAGATTGACATAGAAACCAGTAGTGTCGCGGCGACACGTCGTCTGCTGCTGCTGTCTGCAGTCGGCTACGGACTTGTACCTATGTGAGATGATTGTACTTATATGAGAATATAGTAGGTGTTTGTCTATGTATTAAAGAATAAATAATTTTATTCTACGTTTAAAATAAGTGTAGTATACTCGTAGTATCAGATTCCATAAATTAAAAAAGGTTCTAGTCGTTACGTAGTTATTTTTGTGATCAAGAGTTTGAATTCAACCATGTTGTTGTATTGTATTATTAATAGGTACAAGATAATTAATTATATAGGAGGGAGATAATCTGATAGTAGAAATGTTATTATCTATCGCATTTTCTCTATTGGTAATATAAGTTAACCCATTGTAAGATATTTTACGTATGTCGCTTGTGTTCTAGAGATTGAAAAATTCAATTTATCTATCAACTGAATAATTAATAGAGTAGACTTAACTTTAGGGCACGCTTGCACACCAAATTACTTCATATATTTAGCGCTAAACATGCGTTCATTCTAAAAGTGGGAAACGTCGCAAATAGATGTCAAATATTTCGCTGTTTTGATTAATTTGGCAATATTACTGTATGGCAATATGAAATGTGGCTAACTAGCGAACTAGAATATTAATAATGAATTGCAATCATAACACTGAATTTGATGTTGTAACCGTTTTAGGTGTAAAAAAAGGCATTTGGAAAGTTTCCAAATACTTTTTTTACTAACTTTTAGGATAGACTTCGAACAATTGACAGAAGTAGAACGATGTTTTAATTGTTTATCGTTAAATATATTTAGTGTTTTGTGGTGCAAGTGGGCCTCAATTAATGACAAAATAATAAATAATATGTCAGAATTATATGTACGTGAATAAGAAAATGGTGTAGGAATTATTTGAAGAAAGAAATAAAGAAAAGTTGGTTTATTGCCTCAGTAAAGCTTCGTGCAGACTAGCGCGACGCGACACCGGTTATTGTTATACCGTGAAGTTTTCTTAGAAATTGTATTGTTCGAGTCGCGTTGCGCCGTCGCGTCGCGCTAGTCTGCACGAGGCTTAACACGTGCAATACGTGGATGTAAAAAATTGCACGATGAATATGAAATCTGTGAATAGTACAAAATTGCTAATTTCGTAAATATTATTAATTGTTTAAAAAAAATATATACTTAGTTCAAATTCTTGGATAATGATTTCAATTTGGTTGAGTGAGTTGAGTGGAGAAGAAGTACCTAATTTTGATCCTGTTTTTTTATAAATGTTTTTTTTTTGTTATAAAGCGATGGTATTATTCTAGCGAAATAAGTTTGTATTGTATATAAAGAAAATCTCTAGCTTCAGAATTATTAGCTTAAATGTTGTTGTTTAGCTTGTAAACTGTGATCATGTTATTGTGGTACGTATAATTATTATAAATGATAAAGAACAATTTCCAACCAATTTAATATTTTCTTTTTGTCTTATTATTGAACCTTATGCAGCTAATCTGATCCAATATTTAAATGTAATTAATTTTTAATTACTGGAGACTTGTCGGTAATGTAGAACCTTTGGTTTATGGTCTTGCATTGAGGACCACAGACTACAGAGGTAAGACATTTCAGACATACCTATATATATACCTACTACTTAATGTTTATCGAATTAGGTAAATAATTAGGTAAGAACCGAATCATCTAAGTTATAATAAGATCGAATAGATATTTATAGAGGAGATCAAGGACTGACTGTGGAGACACGATTAAAAAATGCCTAGCAGACTTAAGTGAGCGAATTTCATCAATGAACTGAACACGATTAGCACACCTAAAGCTTCGTGCAGACTAGCGCGACGCGACACCGGTTATTGTTATACCGTAAAGTTTTCATAGAAATTGTATTCTAGTCACGTCACGCCGTTCGTGTCGCGCTGGTCTGCACGAGTCTTAAATCATATTCAAGAGCTGCCAGTGTTAATATTCCACAGCAATGATTGACAGCTCTTGAACGCGACTTACAGGTGCTGATCGCGTTCAGTTACATTAGAGAATCGCCCTAAGTTATTTCACGAGATAATGAAGACCCTGGACACTTTTTTTTTCAGGTGTTGCTTCTTAAGTTACTTATCTGCCTTTTTGTTTCCAGTGACCCTAATCAGAACCAAGAAAGGAAAGACAAATATAAAAGTGGGTGATAACACATTTTACTTGAAACCCGGCAACTACAAGACCGACAAGAAAAGATGGTGTTGCACGCAAAATAAATATTGCAGGGCTTGCATTCATATAGTGGACGATAAAATTATTGCCATTTATAACGAACATAATCACGAAAAGAAATAAATGTTGAATATGTTTTTTATTTTTTATTTACTTCTCTTCTGAAGTTGATTGGTCTCCAAAGTAAGCTTTCTATTTGTTTTTACTGTATTTTGTTTAAAAATATTGGTAATATATCCAAACACACACACATTGACATACACACACACACACACATCACATGGGATTTATCCAAATTGGCGAAATGTTAATAGTCTTTGGCATAGGCTATTAACATTTTGCCAATTTATATCTAAAAGAGAAGTGCACAGACTCTATGCACCTCCCTTTTAGATAGCAAAACATGGTCTCCAAGGTAACATTAACAATTTGCAGATCTATCAGGCTATTTTTAACCATTACCTATTTAAGAAGGGGTTCGTGGCTAAATAATTACAGCTGCACCGGTCCATCGAAGGTTAAGCTACCCTTGCCTCGGTAGGTTCGTGGATGGGTGACCATGTATTAAATGCCGAGACCCCTCCGTGCTTCAGAAAGCACGTTAAGCTGTTGGTCCCGGTTGGTCTTTGACAGTCGTTACAGGTAGTCAGAAGCTCAAAAAGACTGACAACTAGTATTACCAAGGGGTATCGTGTTACCCACTTACCCAGTAACTGGGTTGTGGAGGTCAAATAGGCTGTCGCTCCTTATAAAATACTGATATTCAACAGTATCCGGCAATTCGAAAGCATCGTGAGGAAACCGGCATACCTGAGAGATATTTCTCGACGTCATGTGAAGCCAAGTCAGAGGCCCATGGGCGGCTTTAAAACTCTGATACCAGGTTAGTACTAACCACACGAAAAGAAGAAGAAGCTGCATTTGGTTAGACTGGAAGCCGACTCTAACATAGTTGGAAAAAGGCTAGGCAGATTAAATTGGTACGGCAAACGATTCGTTCGACTTTAAACTCTTTAGGTACTTATTGAATTTTTACTAAATTATTGGCTTTGTTTTTCAGAGCCCGCTGTTTTCGGACATACACGAACTGGAAATAAAATGGTACTGTACAGAAACAATACATTCATAATGATTAGCAATAAAAAACAACAAGAAAGCTCTCCTAAAACGAGGTGGGCTTGTTCAAAGCGTATGACAAGACGTTGCAGAGCTAGGCTGACTACGGTCGATGATATTATTATTTCTGTCTACGATGTACATTCTCATTTCTATTGAATCTGTGACTAAAAAGCCACCACTTCAGCCATTTTAAGACCATCATGAATCGTCACTGCAACGTTGCACATACACTCACTAACTCACCCCCACATACACCTATCCACTGACTCACAAATGCCCACACTAACTCACTCATACAGCCCTACACCCACTCACTGACACACCCCCACTCACACGTAACTACAAACGAATGTAAACAATTTTTATTTTATGTTTAAATTTTTTAAAGATTTGATTTAGTTTATCTGTGGTCTAAAATAATATCCTCTACCTTATGACATGTGTCAAATAAACTTATTTTCCTTTCTTGCTTGCTTTTCTTTCTTTAACTGGAAGTTAAACAAATACACTTGTAAAATAAAAAAATAAAACTTACTGTTGACTTTGGTATTGTCAGCAGCAGTTTTTTTGTTTTTGCTATAATTAGATAATATAACATCACGCCAGTATTCCCCAAAGGGTAAGGCAGAGGTGCACCTATATAGTACACCCACATTTCGCCAGTTATATTTAAGTCCCATGTAATAGGGGGCGAGCCTCTTGCCATCAACCGGGCACAAATCCAGACTCCGGGCTGCTACTGAGTGAATTTCCAGATAGAAAATCCCAATAACACTTTGCTCGACCTGGGAATCGAACCCAAGACCTCATACTCAGCAGTAGCGCTTGCCACCACTAGACCAACAAGGCAGTTGCTATATTTGTTTACTTATATTAACTTATTTTTCATTCGAATTTATCACTTAAACCTCAGCCATTTTATTTAAATAGGTAAGCGAAAATGACTCAATATTCAATATCTTTATGATCAACAAATATAAAAATATTGGAACATTATATTATATTTTTGGAAATTGTCATATTTTCTGTAAGTATTGGATAATTCCTCATTCTAATTGTATCAACGTGAAACTTACTTGAAGTGAGCTGTCACTGTCACTAATCGACCGGCAGGATGCTAGGTATTAACACTATTGACAGCTCACTTAACGCTCATTTCATCTAAGTTTCACGGTGATATTTTTACAGAATCGACCGGCTGTTTCAAGACTAAATTTTTCGGCAAAAATAATCTTTAGTCTAAATTATATCGTATATACTTACAGGCACAAAAGCACAATTCGTTGTATCGAAAAAAGGCAACGTGCACGTAGTTGTCGGTGAATATAGATTTTATAAGAAAAAGGATGCGCGAAAGAAGACTGAAAACTTTGGAAAGAGCAGATGGGTTTGTACCAAGGGAATACATATGGGTTGTAGAGCGAAACTGGTGATTGTTAATGACGAAACTATTGTTGCTTGTAATAATATACATTGTCATGAGCCTTAAGACCATTCATTCTAAAAGTTGGCAATGTCGTAAACAACTGTCAAATATACAATGTGAAATTTAATTCAATTGCATCCTCTTAAGGGGTCATTGTACTCACCATTATGAACAACTTTCACTATGGGCCAAACCTGAAATCGCGAAAAAAATATCAGCTGTTCCATACATTTATGTTCGCATAACTCGTTATAATGTAGGGAACAGCTGATGTTTTTTTCGCGATTTCAGTGCTGATGTTGTGATATTGATTATGAAATGCAATAATTAATATCGTAACACCGAATATTTAATTTTAGATGTAAAAAAAGTATTTGGAAACTTTCCAAATGCCTTTTTTACACCTAAAACGGGTACAACATCAAATTCAATGGTATAATTGCAATTCATTATTAATATTCTAATTCCCTAGTTAGCCACATTTCTTATTTCCATACAATAATATTGCCAAATAAATCAAAACAGGTAAATATTTGACAGTTATTTGCGACGTTGCCAACTCTTAGAATAAACCCTCTTAAATTAAATTAACTTGTAAGACGTTTAACATTATAAATGTTTCGGCTAAACTATTTGTGTTCATATTACCTACATTTCGTATTTCTGAAAAATAAATAAGGTAATATTGTGTTTGTTTTTTTCGATTCATCTTAACTATATAAAATTATAAATGCAAAAGTGAGTTTGTTTGTTACGCTTTCACGCTAAAATGGCTGAACGGATTTGAATGAAATTTGGCATATGAGTAAACGATGACTTGAATTAGGATGTAGGATACTTTTTATCCCGATATTCTCACGGAATCGAGACTTATGCGGATGAAACTGCGGGGCAAAGCTAGTCAAGTATAATATTAAAGTACTGTATTTTTTGGGCAATAAAAATGATGTAGGAGCTCTGGTGAGTCTAGACCGCAAAAAATATACCACAGCAGACTATAACAAAATAATAATTAATTCATTTCAGCTTCTGCATTGGAGTTACCGAGTGGTTTTCTGAATCTAGAACTTTATGAAAACAAACTAAACTCACTAATGAAATCGACGCACGTAATCGCCAGAAAAGAGGGACAGTTAATAAAAATAAGAAGAAATTGTCAAGGATGCTACAAAAGTAAAATGGTGGAATATGGCTATAAATCGGCCAAAAATTGTACGAAAAAAGTAGCCACTTACTGTCCCGACTGTCCAAACCAACCACATTATTGCTTGCCATGTTTTAATAAAGAACATTCCCCGTAGTTCTCTACAATTGTTGTAAATTAAGAGCGTTCATTCTAAAAGTTGGCAACGCCGCAAATAGCTGTCAAATATTTACCTGTTTTGATTAATTTGGCAATATTACTGTATGGAAATACGAAATAAATCTCTTACTAGTGTCCTAAAATATTAATATTACTTAAAATATTAATAATGAATTGCAATTATAACACTGAATTAGATGTTGTAATCGTTTTAAGTGTAAAAAGGGCATTTGGAAAGTTTCCAAATACTTTTTTTTTCATCTAAAACCATATAGTCGGTGTTACGATATTAATTATTACATTTCATTATCAATATTTTAGTTGCCTAGTTAGCGATATTTCATATTTCCATACAGTAATATTGCCAAATTAATCGAATCAGCGAAATATTTAACAGCTATTTGCGACGTTGCCCACTTTCAGAATGCACGCTCTTAAAGTCGCTTTTCGTGTCTGTGACCGCGTTGTTCTTCTAAACTACGCAACGGATGTTGATTAGGTTTTCACAATCATTTAAATAATTTATTCCGGAAGGTTTATGTGTTTAATACATTTATATAAAAATAACATTATGATAAAGACATCTTGATTTTTTGTGTCATTAATTGTCGGCGATATCTTTCAATCTGAATCAATTTGATTGAACCGTGTAATCTTACCTAATCTGTAAATACTTTATGAAATCCACCGTAGTTTTTTTATTTAAATGAAATAAAGTTATGGTGTTCGAGTATTCAATGGTTATCTAGCTAGATTTCGTCTATCGAAGAATGTAGTAAATCTTCTTCTTCCACGCCAAAGCATTGTTTTGTTTATTTTCAAGCACAGTTTGATTTTTCACAAGGGATACCAAAACATCCCATCTCATACATCGAAAAGTTTGCACTTCTATCTCTTTTAACTTTAACCATACTATTTAAAAAATATTGTTTAAAATAGTAACAAATTAAAATCACACGATTTCCAAACCAGCCACAAAAACACCACAAATGGCAATTGAGAACTACCAATGACGTTTGACGAGTAAATCTTAGTGCAGACTAGCGCGACGCGACACCGGTTATTGTTATACCGTGAAGTTTTCTTAGAAATTGTATTGTTCGAGTCGCGTCGCGCTGGTCTGCACGAGCCTTAACTTTGACGTATTAATGAACTAATGGCTTTTTACGTCATCCACCAGTAAGTTGTTACTCGAAGCTTTATTTTCGTTTGTGAATTTGACAAAAGATACTCGTAACTTTTACTTGCCAATTAACGTTTTAAGTAGGAAGTAATTAATCAATGCTTTACTTGGAGATGGTGAACGAGGTCCTAACAGGGTTCGTTTATTGAAAGACAGACAGCCTCTTAATCCGTTGAAGGACACTGAACGAGACATTAGAAGTTTTATTGTTAAAGTAGGTCTGGTCTGGGGGCCTTCAGTGTCCCATAACGTGTTAATGAGCGCAGCACGATATGAATGCAAAACAAAAAAAAAAAGCTGCATATGGCCCAAATTGAACTATCCAAACCTAATTTTGCTGTATTTCATTTTTAGTTCTGACTGCACTTTTGACAGTCGACGTCAAAGTTATAAAACAGAGGAAGAATCTTATGCTCGGCATAGAGGGAATAAAGCGTGTGCGGTCGGGAGACCCCCGTCAGGAACGAAGTTCCTTACGCGATACTCGCACGCATATAATACAGAGAGAGAGAGAGAGAAAGTCGCATGGAGGGGGATAACGCTTTTTCCTTACGTGACGATTTTTACCAGTCAATTCCTACCGCAAGCCGCGTTAAGGCCCTTCCCTTAGCGAGCGTTCGGTCCTTCTCTGTCCCGCCGCTTTGTCATGGTCTGTCTCACTCTCTGTGCACGCCGCATTCACACAATTTTTTAAATTATTTTAATAAAACAAGAAAAGCGATGTTTTGAAATAAGTTAAGTAAAACGAATTAGTAAATTTTTATAATTATCTATAGTGTAATCCTCAAATAAATGGAACGTCACCTTTATCAAATGATGCATGCAATCAATAATTTTAGTCATTATTTAACAAGGAGATTTTCAATTAGTTTATAACACATAAAAACAAATAAGAACGTGCAATGTGATGATAGGATATCGAACATTAATAATATGATTTTAAATCGTGCCTCTGAATAATTAAGTTTTGCTAGGAGAACCCAGAAAAACGACAAAACTCACAAGATAACAACTCGGCCCAACGGGAATCGACTTAGATGAAATCGACGTAAAAGGATCATTCATAAAAAAATATTAATAAAACCTTTTGTTATTTTTTCAGCAATCTTTGTAACATCGCAAAGAGGTAAAACAATGATCAGACTGAATGGTTATAATTTCTATTACAAGAAGACTGGTGATGGATCCTGTGTCAAAAAGCGATGGGTTTGTTCCACCCATTTCTGTAGAGGATGCAAAGCTGTTATCTACACGGTAGATGATGTCATCGTTTCGATAAAGAATGATCATAATCATCTACCTATGCCACGCGCTTTCGTTGGCAATATAACAGTGAGAGATATAATTCATTTTGAACCAACACTCCTAAGACACTAACCCAACGTTCAAATATACAAGGTGGAGACGACAATACGACAATAAATTATTATACTTCGTATGTATATCTGTCGCAGCCATCTGGTTAAATTAGCCAGCTAATTGGACACCTAGGCCGTTCATTAAACACCGGCATCCAATTGGATACCTAGGCTGATAGTTAATTGAACTAGAATCATTCAACTTAACCGTTAAAGGCCTGATAAACAACTAATTAACGTGCTAATTGACGTGCTTGAGGGTCACCCAGGGCTTTACCGGTTAAACAAATTCGCGTATTAAAAGTCAGCTCTTTGAAGATGACTGACCAAGACTCAGCTAAGTGATTCAAATGGTGAAAAAAAATCTGCGAGCAACTTGGAAATAGCGCTCGCCGGCCGCTGACACGGCAACGGTCGCTTCGCTCGCTCGGCTCGCACACCATTGGCCTAACCTAACCTTTCATCATTTCACCCAGTTTAACTAAATGACTAGACGAAATTTTGCCATCTGGTTAACGTTGCGCGCAATGACTTTACTAGTTGTACTTCAGCTATTTAATTGGTTGTCGGCGTTTAATGTACGGCCCATGCGTTCAACTAGCTGGCTAATTTAACCAGATGGCTGCGATATATCTAATGACGTTCTCAGTCTGCATCCAAAAATTCAAAAATATATTATCCAATAGTTCAGTCACTATATTATAGCAGATAGCTAGTCAAAAATTGACAAACCCCATAGTCGGCCCTTCACTAATATTTAAGTAAGTAGTTTGTTTGAAAAAATCACGTATTTAATTTCGATGTTAGGATTCATTTGGTTAGTTTCAAAATAATCCTATGCATTAAGTATGTTTTCTTTTTTGTTTGTCGTATTGCCGTGTCCACATTGTATATGCTATCCAAAAAAATATATATAGATTTATTTTTTTATTTTTTATGTTTCCTAATATGTTTGGAAAAATATTTTTCTTTTATTACGTTAGATGTCTTCTTCTTTGTCTTGTTGATCTGCGAGCTAAAGTTACTAAATTTATTTCTAATAATTTTAATAATGTATTTACTATAATTTTAGTTGTGAAAATATTGTGTTTATAATAATTACTTAAGTAATATAATATATTTTGTAAATATACAATGTATCTATCGTCTTGTTACAATATTGTAGTTTTTTTTATTATTCATTTTTTATATCCGAATTTTCTCACGATTTGTGAGCGTGAATAAACAAAACAATAACGAATGGCCAGAAAACTTGGTCCAGAAAAAAAAAATGATAATTCTGTGTGAATGTGTTGTAAGATTGCATTATTTCTTGATTTGCAGAAACAATCAGGTGGAAAGGAAGTAAAAAAAAGACCACAGGACGACGGCGACGAGGAAGACTATGCGGATACTGTCGGCGGCCAGGCCATGTCTGCAGCACTTGTCCCTATCGAACACATGAAGACAATGTAAAGTGGGTTTAGACCAAGTCATCATCATCTGCCGAGCCATTTCCCAACTATGTTGGGCTCGACTACCAGTCTAATCGGATGCAGCCAAATAGCGATTACCTATCTGACCTTCACTACCTAGTTACTGTCCAATACGATACCCCTTAGTGAGACTGGTTGTCAATATTTCGGGCTTCGGACTACACATAACAACTGTCAAAGATCTACAAATGACAGCCAAACGAAATACAAGTTATTGAATTAACTGAAACTTCTTAAATGGTGATTGTAGACATTATTTTGAAAACCATGGGAGAAAACATGAAATGTGGGTGTACTAAAGGTACCTACACCTCTGCCTAACGTTTCGGGGATAACAAGCGTTATGTTATGGAGCAGCAGATTCTTTTTGCGATATCATTGTTGTTCCCTTAGTAAAATAAAAGCTTTTCATAATTGGACGTAGTTAAGCAGAAAGGATCAAACCCACACAGAGTTAGTTTTGAGATATTCAAGTTTTAAGATCAGATCGTGTTATGTGATCGTATGACCTGCCATACATACGGGTTGGTAACGTATGGTCATAATGACATGATGCATTGGGATTGTTTTTGTGATATTAAAGTTAACTACAAAGAGTGTTTTCGTGTACATAACTTTTCGCCCATAGTGTGGGTTGGATCCTTTCCGCTTAACTACGTCCAATTATGACTACAATGACCCCATATAAGGTTTTCAGTTATTTTAATTACACCTTGTATTTGTGGCTGGGCACGGTTGTTTATTTAGAAGAAGAACTCTATTTTGTTATTTAATTAATATCTATATTTTGTCTGGCCAGTGCCTTATTAAGAGCATTTATTCTAAAAGTTGGCAACGTCGCAAATAGATGTCAAATATTTCGCCTTTTTTTATTAATTTGGTAATATTACTGTTTAGAAATATGAAATGTGGCTTATTAGCGACCTAGAATATTAATACTGAATTGCAATTTTAACACTGAATTTGATTTTGTAACCGTTTTAGGTGTAAAAAGGGTATTTGGAAAGTTTCTAAATACTTGTTTTACATCTAAATATTTGGTGAAACGATATTAATTATTGCATTTCATAATCAATATTTGAGTTCACTAGTTAGCCACATTTCTTATTTCCATACAGTAATATTGCCAAATTAATCAAAACAGGTAAATATTTGACAGCTATTTGCAACGTTGCCCACTTTTAGGGTAAACGCTCGTAATACAGTCGTAACGTCAAAAAGGTTTTACGCTACGAGTAGGTACAGGTATAAAAAAAAAAAAAAAAAAATTGTTATCTCTAGTTTACCTCTCATGTTAATTCTGGCACCTCTATAAGTTACATTTTTGATTTAATATTTGTTAAGTTATCAATCCTTTTTTCACATTAATAAAAATAAATGATGATACTGTACTTAGGCAGAACCATGCAGTTAAGATTTTTGACAATATTTGTTACTGTTAATATAAAAAAAAGAAAATAATATTATTTTATTCACAACCAATACATTGATTCAATAATAAAATGTGTCACAAGTTCCTTTTAACCGACTTTTTATGTCATTTTTCAATTTTTTGTAAGGTTCTGTACCCAAATGTTTGTAAGCCTCCGCGGTCTATCTGTGAGTCTGTCTACCACAGGCTTTATATTTTTAACCGTTATGGTAGACTCTATTTTGGAAAATAAATTTAATAAAAGTAAACAACAATAATTTTGTGATACGGAACCCTTGTACGTCTTCGATTGTATTTGACCGGTTTTATTTTTCCGTTTTTTTTTACTCACTGTTTCAAATCATAAATTTTCTTTTCAGTTACATTTGTGATATCAAACAGGGGTAACCAAATGGTTCTACATAAAGGATTCACATATACTGAAATGAAGGATAAACGAACTAAATGTCGGGTCGTGAGGTGGACTTGTTCGAAAAGGATGCGATATCACTGTAAAGCGAAGTTACGGACTCTTGACAATAAAATCATTGCTAACCACGATGTTCATAACCATGACTGAGTTTTGGAGCACCTACCTTACGCGAGGCGTACACCTAATCCGTTATCGGCTGAACTACAACGCTACAAGATTAATGACGCGCGTGGCCAAAATCGGAACTAACGTTGCCGTCTTGTTTTGTCAATACAATTTTTGTGACACAATTTCACAAATGTTTACCAACGCACCCTTGTTAATGTCAATCAGGCGCCAAAATATATTTGTAGCCTATGCTAAATAAGTGCTCTAGGTATGTTATATGAGTCTGAAATCGCCAACCCGTCTGGAGCAAGTGGAAGACGCATATACCTTGCAGTGGGACAATAATAGGTTGATATTATAATTTACTCTATGCTCGAACGTCGTCCACTGATCTTTGCCGTACGAACCAAACATTATGTAAAGGAAAGTCGGTTCCTAAATCTAGTTCTCGGACGTCATCGGACGATGTCGGTTCCATAAGTGTTGACGGATTAGGTGTATCCAAGCCGGAATCATTTTGACGGTCAATTTAATCGGTTGAGGGACACAAAACCAGACATAATGGAAGTTTTATTGTTATTACGTCTGGTAGTTTAGTGTCCCGCAGTGTTAATTATAATTGACGGAAAACGGACTTTTATGTCTGATTGGTAAAAGACAGTGTGCCATTTAATTCACTGGTCGACAAATTTTGGGGAAATCTCTGTAGTCTTTCTACTTTTACTGTAAATTCACTGTTAATAAAATATTTAAATAAAACTAACTTTGTACTTTATTAATTACTCGATCGCTCCAGAAAGAGTGTGGTGTCTTTTTTTATACATATTTTAATTGTAACACATATTTATTAATTACACGTAGAATAATCTTAATTATTTTGTTCTGCTGTAATTAGCTTGCTCACATGTTTGCATAACGTTACATCTCTGCTTTACCCCGAAGCGCTATATAACCTCACAATACCACTTCGGAGAAAAAAAGTAGTAATGTAACAGCATTTCCATTCCAATTTCACCATTATATTTTAGAACGCATGAAATTCTCGCATATGATACAAAAAAAAACAAATAAATTATTAACCTATATATTTGTATTTTGTTTCAGATATCACACACAACTATTACTTCGAGAAATCTAATATGGGGAATTTAATGTTGGTTATTGATGGGTACCGATACTCTCTCATCCGAAATAATACCAGCAAGGGTTCTAAAAGTCGTTGGAGGTGTGGTCGCCATAGTCTTGGTTGTAAGGCCACAGCAGTTACTGTCAATCAAAAATTGGTGGCCATACATCGATGGCATGATCATATCCGACAGGGGAAAGGCAGAGTTAATATGTATATAAAAATAAAAAATAAAAGTATTTAATAAAATCAGAATTTTGACTACTTAATATCCGGTTTCTTTTTCGTTAAACTTGATAAAATCTTAAATTCACTGACGGCATTGCACAGCCTAAACCGTTGGGTCAAGAACCATGAATTATTAAGAGTTCTTTTTGTAACAAAAGTTAGCAATAAGGAAGAATTGTTGAAAATTCATTCCCTAATTGGGTCAAATATAGGATGAAAGTTTGTAAGGAATGTCGTATTTTTTTACACGACTTGTATTTTTATGAAAATATACTGCTAGATAGCTCATGCTGTGTTGAAGACATTATGCAGTCAGGGTAACGGGGTTGAAAGCACAGCGTGAACGTACTGAATCGTCACTTGTTAAGGAACTTTAAAATGTATACTCTACTGCCCTTTGTGCGGCACGGTTGCTTTAGGGTACGGCGTATAAACCGCGTGTGTTTACAAACGGCCTAAAATTGAAGGGAGGAGCGAGTGTGTCTGCTTTTAATAGAAAGAAAAGAAAGAAAATAAATAAAAGAAAGAAGAAAAAGAAAATACGTTTATTTGCGGTAAACGTGACGCAAAGAAAGAACACAAAACAAAAAAGAACAAGTTGGGGGAAAATTTGTGTCACATCCACCCGATACGGCCATCGCTCAGCATATTGCTGTTACCCTATGCGAGACAAAGCCTCAGTGCTGATTTTCAGCGACAGCTGGTATACAGTTTTTATAGCAATAATTGTCCCGCCAAACTACCATAATAATAATATTTTTTGTATTTTTAAATGTTTTTGTATTTTTTTTTTTTTAATATTTAAAAATATAATTTATATGTATGTTAGGAAATAAAGGACATAGTAATATAATTATGTAATAGTATCTAGTAACTATGAATTCGCAATTTTAACGTATTCGAGTAAGTAGACTTGTAGAACTATATTATATTCTTAGAAGTATTACCAATAAGTTTAATAATAATATACTACTGAGTTTTTAACTCAAATTATAATTAAGTGATTAATGATATCCGGGAGGACAGTGTTTAAAAGTACATAATTATATAAATAAAACACACCCATGACATGGCATAAACACCCACACACACACCCCACTTGACATGACGTGGTGTTATAATAATAAATTAATCATACAAAACAAAACACACCCTCAACACTGATTCACATGACATGACACAATATGACACTCAAATTATCCCCTTCCACACTTCATCACTCCGGCAGAATTAGTTAGTTGAAGTAGTCGATTATAGAATTAGTCGTTAGTGAATAACCTAGTATGTGAGTTTTTTTATCGCATACAGGCCTCTGACTTGGTTTCTCATGCTGTCGAGAAATATCTCTCAGAACAACTATTCTCTAAACACGAACCAATATGAAAATCTGTGAACCTACTGCGGGTTCAAGTTGATCGCTGCAGATCCAATCTGGCCAGATGGGTTATAATCGAGCCATCCTAAACGCAGTATGGAGCCCCGTCACAGGATGTGCTCCACCTTCTCTCCTGCTCGTCATGCACGACTACCTGCTTCCTCTATGACTTAAATAAGGCAAACGGCAGAGCTATGGGTGTGTGTGTGTGTATGTGTACTGGTCGGACAAAATAATTATAAGTCATCCAGAGGTGTAAAAGAAACTAGGTACACAAATGGGGAATTTGGCCACAACTTAGCGATGTTTTTGTGATCAGAGGTAGTAATTGTTTAATTGAGTGATATGGAATTATCGCCAGGTGATATCTACTAACTTCTTACCTTTTAGTTACTTGGCGATAATCCGTCGGGCCTCTTTATGTCATTGTATTGAAATGTTTATTTCTGACTACTGAGCTTAGTACCTATTATTGATAATAATAATATTTACCGTACTTAATTAACCATTTATCTCTCTCTACTAAACTATGCCTTTTCTAACACAACATCCTTATCTATATTCTGTAATTTCTCTCTTTAAAAACATATTATCACGAATAAAACCAAAGAATCTTTGTAACATTGTTTTTTTATTAATAAATTTTGACTGCCCGTAGCCTATTTTCCTAACCTAACTATAATTTATATCGTAAAATTTTTTTTTTTTTTTTACTGTGTGTAATTTTGACCTTTTTTTCCTTTCAGAAGCGTCGCGATGCCGTTACGAGCGGTCCAATCTGGGTAACCCAATGTTGGTGATAGATGGATACCGATTCTGTCTACAGAAGAAACGCAGTGATGCAGTAAAGAAGCGGTGGAGATGTAGTAGCCAACATGCACGCTGCAAGGCCACTGCCATGACTGTGAATGATACTGTTGTCATTCTGGGTGCAGATCATAATCATTAGAAGAATTGTATAGTCATAGGCATTGACTAAACTAAACCTTTTACAAGAAACTTAAAGACGTTCTTAAAATTCTTGCAGTCGCTGCACCTTAACAGTGGCAAGTCTGCAGGAGATGCGTTTGAGAATTTCGCTGTAATAAAATTATTGATACGGATGCGGTCTGACATTAATTATAAAAGTTTAATAGACATTTAATATGGAAACAGAACCCATATCCAAAAATAAATACTTTAGAAAAACGCTTTTTTGGAAACGTTTAGTTTAGCCGATGTCCTATTGAAACGTAGTATATACTTTATGAAACTTTGGGTACCGTAAGTCAAGTAACTGAATCTAGTCACTTATTTTAAGGCTTAAATTATATTTTAAGAGAAATGTGAACATTCCAAATAATTTGTGATGTTTATATACAGTCAGTATCATCTTTCTCCTGAGCAACATATCTTTTTGTTCCATACTTCACTGCAAGTCGTCATTTTAGTAGTCACCCCCTTTTTAGCCATACTATCGTTCACACAGTCCTTCCATCGCCATCGTTTCTTTGGTCTTCCACTACTCTTATAGTTATCCTCATTCATACTCAAAACTTTCCTCACGAGTTCGTTGTTTATATACTTACAGTAAGTGTCGTAATATTGCAACCAAATAAATAATTCATCGTGGAACTAAGCAAACGGGGAAACCTATTAGATTATAAAAATATATTTTTAAGACGTTAGTCACTAGATTTAATTGTCCTTAGTAAAATTTATGCAGTTTTTTTGCAACCCTAATAATATATATCATATGCGGTATATTAGCCGTAAACACTCACTCATTAACTCACTCGCTCATTTAGCGTATGGACATTTAAGTGTTCAACTATATTCGATTGGGAGTGTGTGTGTTTGAAAACATTTATGCATAAATGTGCACAGAACATCATCCAGCTTAAACTGATGTTTTTTTTTTGCAAATGTACTTGTTGTATTAATGTATCTTATATGCTATTTCAAACTAAAAACACAGTGGGGTTCAAAGCATCATATTATTACAATGCTTATGGACTTAAAAAAATCAGGGTTTATTATTCATAATTAGTAATCAATGTACATTATTATCTTATAATCACAAATCATTAAAAGATGAGTCACATGCATTTATTAACAATAGTATTGTTAATAATTAAATATTCTAGTCACTTCTTTAATATAAAAAAAATGTATTCTAAAATTCGTATATTTTAATTGAGAATATCTAGTCAAAGAATAAATTATTTGTGGTGACACAGATTTTTCTTTGCTGTTTTCAGCAATATTCAAATGCTAAAACTGTTTTTATTTCTAATTATTTTATTTTGGACGTATCTACCATAGCATCACGCCTTTATTCCCGACGAGTTAGGCAGAGGTGTACCTATAGTACAACCACATTTCGTATATATTAGTTTTAACAATGAGATCCAGACTATCTTCACAAGATTTTATATGTAAATTGCTGTTTCCCGACAGGTACTAAAAATGAGACGTTTATTTTCAGAATATCCGATATGCCAATATGCTCATTCTAACGTGGGGAACCCAATGTTGGTGATAGATGGATACCGGTTCAACCTACAGAAGAAACGGAGTGATTTGACCAAACAACGTTGGAGATGCAGCTGCCAACATTTGCGTTGTAAAGCCACTGCTATTAGTATCAACGACCGAGTGGTTTCCCAAGGAGGAAAGCACAATCATTAAGAAATTGGACAGTATTACTACTTAAACACGATGCATTTGGCGGCCACACACGCTACGTCCTACCGGAGAGGTCTTTCTGTGCTGCGTAGCTATTCACAACCATTCGAAAATTGTCGAATTGAAAATTACACATTTTAAACTACTATATGTATGCCCCCGACAGCAAATGGCAGTCGGAAGAATGCCGGTCTATTTGATTTAAACTGTCAAATTTTCGGGACTTGTGAACAGCCTTTACAGCCTCTTTTGACAACATTGATTGTGGTTCGATTCGTCACGGAAGTATTTCGAACGGTTTTGAATAGCTGTGCAGGTGTGCTTGCACAGCGTAGGTAGATAGACGGAGCGAGTATTGAAATAGACCTGTGCAGTTTTCTGAATCTGCACAGGCGACCGGAGCAGAATCGAAATCAATTCTTTTGAGTGACACCGTAGGATGAATAGCGTTGTGGACTGAAGACCTCTCTGGCCGGACGAAGACCGGACTGTCTCAGACACACTTCAACATCCGCACAGGTAGATCGTGGGGTGGACTGTAGAGTGTCTGGCTTAGATAATATGCGCACGTTAAAGCGCCTCCACCAAGTGTAGGTACATTGACAAATGTCCCGCATATAGCTTGCACCTTTACCAGCTCTAGTAACATGCAACGTGTACAAGCGCCATGTATTATATAAAACAATGTATTTACTTCGTGTTAAGTAGTGTAACAATATCTAGTCATTGATGTTAAAAAAAGAAGTATTTATTGGTGTGAAAACATTCCATAATAATCGTGATATTTATAGTTGAGCTAAGCATAATGCTGAGGTGGAGGTAACTCATATAATTATTATATAATATATTCAGATGGAAAAGCCAATGAATCTATAGTTTATTTATCCCCTGTTACTTGGGACTTAAACATTACTAGTGAAATGTGGGTGTACTATTGGTTGTTGTTGTGGTGGTATGTATATAATTTACACCTGCCTTGTCTACACCTCAGATAATGCTTAGTCATATAAAATAGTATCTAGTCATAGTAAATATAAATTAAACGTGTCCAAATCTGATTATTCGTAGTATTCACCACTACCATTAATTAATAATAATAATAATACCAGCCTGTTACTGTCCCACTGCAGGGCAAAGGCCTCTTCTCATACAGAGAAGGCACGAGCATTGATCACCACGCTTGCTCAAGACGGGTTGGCGATTTCAGACTTATATTAACTATAAGTCCAGGTTTCCTCACGGTGTTTTCCATCACCGATGTCAGTAATGTCCAAGATAAACTCAGAAAGTACATATGAATTGATAAAGTCACATTGGTACCTGCCTGGATTTGAACCCACAACCTCGTGCATGAGAGGCGAGGCCTTAACCACTGGGCCATCACGACATTCACCGCCACCATCAATTATATTAATATAATATTATTAAGTATTCAGTCACCATTAATTATTAATATCAAAAATGTTAAACAGTTCTTAATGGAAATATTATAATGACAGTAGTTAGTAAATGATAGTCAAGTTCTATGTTCTGAGTTTTTTCACCATGACATATCAGCTGTCGTGATGTTGAAAAAACTCATTAAGAATAAGATTGTAGAAGACATTGCCATTTTCAATAAAAAGCAATAACATGCAGGTATCAGCTCAAAAAGATCCACCAACGATCATGGATCCGCGACAAAGCGGTTCTTATTATTAGGCATGTAGGTTAGTGTTTGTGTGTGTGTAAGTGTGTTGGGATAGAGGGGTGTGAATGTATGAGTGTGCGAGTGTGTGTAGTGATAATACACAAAAATATTGTTGCATTAGGGTTAAAATAAGATTGTCTATATTAATATAAATTATTTATCCGATGGAACATTGATGTTTATGAGTATAATTAGTGAAAATGTTAATCAATAGTCAAACTTTGAATTGCACCTTATTGATGTATTTTCGTTGTTTTGTAATATATTAAGAAACACATTCTGTTCACTTAATTAATGAGAACATTCGTCATCTTATCTAGTCAATGAATAAAATGTTTGATGTGAAATTATTTATGAGTTTTTCGTTTTGTTTTAGTGACAGATTAGATGCATTTAAAAAAGAAACCTATAAATATTAAGTAGGTTACTACAAAATAACATATTCGTAGTTTTATAAATTATCAGGAAATAGTATTTTCCAAGCAATATTTTCTACATTATTGCAACAAATGGATAAGTATCATGTGTTTAGTTTCAAGACCCTACCGAACTTTGCTGGGTACGAAAATCTAAAGCAGGAAACCAAATATTGGTGATAGATGGGTACATTAGGTACTTCTGCAGCTTGCTAAAAAATGCACAGTGATGACGTAAAAAGCTGGAGATGCAACAGGCAGCAGTTATGCTTCAGTTGCCATTACTGTGTTGACGAAGTGATTTATCAACCTGGAGAACATAACCATAATCGTTAAAGGTAAAACAGAATAACTGGTTCATAAAAAAAAAAGTTATTCTCATTTCAATGAATAAAAATATTTGTTGTCTTCATCCTCATGATAATACTATTCAATTAAAAAAATATTTGGTGTATTTTCGCGAACTTTTTATTTTTACCATATTGACTAAGTTAATTAACTATATTTAATAAACGCTAAATTTCCTGTATACATAATTTGTCACACAAGATTAACACACACACACACACACACCACAATTATGTACAAATTATTTTTTTGCCATGCATATTTGTTTATTCTATTTACTAACATAGAAAACTTCACGTTTCCTACAAGAACGGTACTAACAAAACTCTTTTGTTTCAGAAAATAGTTGGAGTATCGTGAAATCAAATGTGGGGAATCCGATATTGCAGATTGGCAAGTATCGCTACTGTTTGCAGAAGTCTCGCAGTGATGCTAAGAAACAAAGATGGCGTTGCAGTAGTCAGCATATACGGTGCAAGGCAACTGCCATCACAGTTGACGAAACATTGCTGACTCGTCTTGGAGACCACAATCATTAAAATGTGTAATATTTATCACCTACGTTTTCACCATTTAGAACACAATCATAAAAAAAGCCATAGAAGAACACGTTAGGAAACAACACTAACAATACCGATTGTCACCTTTATGACTTAATTCTCTCATTGTGAACACAGAATCGCAGTTACTTTTATTTTTATCTTATTTTTCTCAATATGTTAAGTGAACTAAAATGTTCTTTTTTTTTTTTGAGAAATAAATGTCTTTAAACAGAAGGCAAGACAAATCTGAACGAAATTGCGCGAAGAAAAGACACAGCCAGAAAAGCTATCTAACTTTGACTTTTTTTGACCATAAAGTACATAGTAACGCAGATATTTATAATTTATTGAAAAATTTGTCATTATATTTAAGTTAATGCATTTTGTCAAGTTACATCCATTAGTGTGATGATTCTAAACAAAAATATTTACCTACTTTAAAAAGGTAAAAATATACTGTACTTCAAATACTTATTAGATTAGGTCGAAGAAAGTTACTTGGTGTCATATATTACTATTTTAAGTTTTAGAGTGTGTTAGTGTGTGTGTGTGTGTGTGTGTGTGTGTGTTTGTGTAGAAGTAGATTTTCGATTCAGATATAGTAATTATGAATGAGAGAAGAATTTTGGTGATACAGGTGCAAGCAAGTGACCGCTAGTGTGAGGAAGATAGATATATTTATTACTAGCTTTCGCCCCGCGGCTTCGCCCGCGTGGACGTCGGAAATTATCCCACGGGAACGTATTATCGGAATCAGAAGTATCCTATATGTTAGTCCAGGCTATAAGCTATCGGTGTGCCTAATTTCATCCAAATCCGTTCATCCGTTTTTGCGTGATTGAGTAACAAACATCCAAACACAAACTTTTACATTTATTATAACGGGCGGGTGTAAAAATACCCCCAACGAAGCCGAGAGTCATTCGTTCTTCCCGTAATTATGATATATATTTCTTTTGTACTGGACCATACCTGGGAGTCTTCTGGTTACGGATATAATTGAAGGTGAAAAATCGAATCATTTTTAGCGTTTTTTTTGCGAAAATTAAATTTAAATGTTAAAACTTTACTTTAAATACTCCCATGATATCTGTTCCGTTGCATGCACCCATAAGCACAATATTTTGCGTGCGTTACATTACGTTTTACCGTAAACAGCACATTTTTACACCAATAATAAAAGTAATTTCCCAATTACTTAGTTTGATGTACAGAATGAGTAGATGACGGATTCTTGATGGGTCTTTTTACAGCCTGTATTTTGTAAGTTACTGTGCGTGTACAGGTAAACAAAATGTGAACGGGGCAAACGTTACAAAAGTTGCAATGGCGATTTGACCACCACGTGATTGGCAATTTTTTTTGCATCAGTTGTCGAAAAAAAAATAACCTTTAAGATTTCAATTTGACAATTTGTTCCCGCGGCCTCCTCTCTGTGAGAGGGAATGGGCTGTAATCCACCAAGCGCGCCCAGTGTGGGTTGGTGGATGTCACATGTCTTCGAATTTTTGGTTCTAGGACATGCCGGTTTCCTCACGATATTTTCCTTCACCGCTTTGAGAGCAGTGGTGATGAAATAATTGACACAAAGTAAAGCGCAAGCCTGCGTTTGGACCCACGACCTTCAACTTGTAAATCGCGGCCGTTACCACTGGGCCACCACTGCTCTCACCCGATAACCTGTCACACCAAAATTCCTTTCTTTAGGTTACGTAGGTATATGTTAGTGTTAGTACTAGCAAGGATCTTAATTAAAAGGCCACAGTGTCTACATAATTTATATTTAGTAACTGCACCTAATTGATTATACAATGTGAAATTTAATTCGTTTGCATCCTCTGAAGGGGTTATTGTACTCATCATTATGAACAACTTTCACTATGGGCCAACCCTGAAATCGCGAAAAAAAGATCTGCCGTTCCCTACATTATAACGAGCTATGCGAACATAAATGTACAGCTGATTTTTTTTTCGCGATTTCAGTATTGGCCCCATGGTGAAAGTTGTTCATAATAATGAGTACAATGGCCCCTTAAGAGGATGCAAACGAATTAAATTTCACATTGTATAGGAGTGTGTATGATCATTCGTTTTTGCTTGGTTAATTAGGGACACATTGTAATCTTCATGTAGTCACTTAATTAATAAGGAACAAAGTAATTATAAAAATTATTAACGTAGGTTTCTATAATATTTTACCAAAATATAATATGAATTATTTAATAATTATTTGAGTATAATTAGTGTGTTAAAATAATTTATTTTGACATAAGTAATAATAAATATTTCTTACTATAATATTATATTCTAGTCCACTTTCTAGTCTGATTATTAGTCTACCTCATACCTGCTGCGTTGTACCTGAAATTATTTTTTACTGATGCCGTGAAAGAGAGACGGAGCTATACAAGGCCGATAGCGCCATCCCATTTTCGCAGTGAATGAATGATGGCATTAATACTTCATTATACTACCTTGATCTCATAGATTTAAAGGCTGTTACAAAAATAAAATGTGTTACGATATTAAAATAACACAGTTTAAAATAATGTACCTAATAGGTTAAGGATACAAACATAATTCAAATAAAACTGTACATAATTAATGTTAAAACATACCTAATTCAAATATTAAAGTTGTATATGATGTGATTTTATTTGTTATTTTATTTCATTAAAAGATTTAGTTTCTGTTACAAAATATAAAAACATAATCAATGTATAAGTTTATTTGTGTGTATGTTTATTATGGGCACTTCATAACTTAATGTTCTAGTCATTTTTGTATGATTTAGGTTTAAGTCAATAAATAAATTTATTTGGGATTTATTTGTCTTTATTTGTGATATAAATGTTTTATTTCTGTTACAAAAAAAAAATCCGAGAATGATATATTAATAATAACTAATGATAAAATAATAATTAATGATAAAATAATACCTACCTGATTATTAAAATGCTATTTTGTTTTAGGACTACGATGCAGTTTTGTGGAATCCTATAAGGGCAACACACTGCTAATTATTAATGGGTATCGGTTCTGTAAGCAGAAATCCCGTGATCATCTCAGGACGAAACGATGGAGGTGCAGCTACCAAACTCGAGGCTGCAAGGCTACTGCCCTAACCGTTGACGACCAACTGATGGCCCATTTTGGAGAACACAACCATACTGAACCGTCCGGAGTCCGTTATTACGCAATGAAGTAGTATTCGGGGTGGATTTGCCCTAAGTCAACCCATCAAAACTTCGCTGGGTCCTACTTGTACGTACTCGTCTCATCATCTGTCTAACCTTCAGTCGGCTTCCAGTCCAAAGAGATGCAGCTGAACACAAGTATTTTAAGACTATGACTAAGACTACACACACCCACACACACCCCCCAGACACACATACACCCACACACACCCCCCAGACACACATACACCCACACACACATCAATATAAAAACATCGAAGAAGAGTAGTAATCAACACGAAAAGAAGAAGAAGTGCACTGAAATATTGATGATGAAATGCAATAATTAATATCGTAACACACTTTGTAAAGTATTATATTATTTTAATTATTGTGAATGTGAGGACTATGTGGATATTTTATTTTAATTTTTTCTCTTTCATTTATTTTTTAATTCTCAGTTAGTTTTAATGATGGTCTTGGCAGTTTGAGTAGTTGATGCGGCCTACCCAAATATCCTTTCTTTGGTATTGTTCGTCGAGTTGAGCTCCTTCAGTTTTGAGTTGAGCTCCACGATTACTGACTGGACAGGTCCTCTCAAATCTGTGTGGTTCTTTCCTCAAAAGACCATTTTAGACACTAATCTACATGGTCCTCATATTATGACTTGACCAAGATTATGTCTGGACTTTAAAAGAGACTACGACCTCTGAGTTTGTTTCGGCCTTTCTTCTCAGAGTAGTCAGATAGGAAACACCGACCTCATCTAGCTTATTTTTAATATTTTTTCTATATGACGTGTAAAAGTGATTCCGATATCCTATTTACAGAATAAACAATTTCATTTCATTTAATTAACTTTTAGATGTACATAAAAGCATTTGGTAACTTTTAATGCCCTTTTTACATCTACAACTTACAACACCTAAATCAGTGTTGTTTTTGCAATAATGTTCTCAATTTATTTGTTCTAACTACCATTCACGAATAAAATAATTAAATTTCACAACTTAATAGCGATATTATAGTTGAAGAATGGGTAAATAATGTATATGATTTATAAAACAAAAATGGTTACAACAATAAAATCTTTTTTTCTGTCTATGGTCAAGTCTATATGTAAGTATGGAATTTGTGAGTAATGTGTAAGATATTAGACTCGCCCAACCTCTGTTTCTGCATTACTTGTGGCGTAAACTGGCGGCGCGTCGCAACAGCTGATCGATTGCTGTTGTCTGTTGGACGCTTACCCCCGCAGTCAAAGATTTAAATCTTTAGATTTGCCCTCACCATACTTATGTCACATGAAAAGTGTCAGTATTGAGAAGGGTAGGCTCACACATTTTGTCTATGGTGTTTCCATGGCATGTCTGTGTCAGAGGTGTTAATGTTAGCGACACAGAAAAGCGTCCTTTTGAGGCGGTAGGGCGACGATTTAAATCTGTGCCCGCGTTCAGATGTTTGATTTGGCCGCCGTATTATTTATTGTGTTTTTGATTTATCTATATAATTAAACTGTTTGTAGGTACCTAGGTACCCTCAAGTATATTGTAATAACTCGTGTTATGTAATTATTTCATAAAATATTATTATGATGTAGTTTTATTTGTCATCGTAACTAGTAGTTAATTAAATCGTTTAAAATGACGTCGCTCGACTTTGCCCGACATCTCTAGTAACACGTGTTGCGAGAAATTTGTCTCTTTGTGAATACGAGGCTTAATGTAAGAAATGATAAATTAAAATTCTGCCCTTATATTGTTTTTTTTTTGCACCTTATTTTAACCTATTATGTGTAGCGTAAGAGAAGTGTTTTTCTTGTTAAAAAAATATTCGGATAGTTCTTTTAGCTGATAATAATGAAAATGTTATTGTTTTCCAGAATAAAAATCTATATTTTTATTTATTTTTTCCCAGGATTAACAGACATACGATTCAATTTTGTGGAATCCCATAAGGGTAACTCAATGTTAGAGATTGATGGCTATCGGTTCTGTTCGGCGACATCCGGTGATCAACACATTAGAAAACGCTGGAGATGCAGCCACCAAAGTCGAGGCTGCAAGGCATATGCTCTGATCGTTGACAGTGAACTGGTTGATTACTTTTTTAAACACAACCATGAAAATATCTATACGAAAAATGGACTTCCTACACCTATAGCTGAAAAAAGCATTAAAGTACCAGTTATGCAGAGGGATTTATAACGATCATACCACCAGTAGGTAGGATATTTTATTATTTATATTAAAAGATTTATTTAAAAGCGGCATTTTTTTTTTGCAGTTTATAAGCATAATGCCTCTACGAGTTTTTGAGTTTTATGTGAATTAGGTTAAAGTTTTTTTTTATTTTTATTACGATTAGTAATTAAGTTTGTTTGTTTTCAGGAGTACGATACAATTTTATGAAATCTGCTTTTGGTAATACAATGTTAGTGGTTAATAACTTTCGGTTCTGTTTGCGGAAGTCCAGTGAACATTTTATAAAGAAGCGGTGGAGATGCAGCAACCAAGGTCGAGGCTGCAAGGCTTGTGCGGTGACCGTTGACGGTGTACTCATTGGTCATTATGGAGACCACAACCATAACAAAAATAAATAGGTACAGTGGTACGACAAGAGCGTGTCGGGAATCATTTAAATTTTTGACGAATATATAGAAAAGTAAAATGTAACTAGTAGGGACTCTGCCTAGAATGCTCCGAGACAACAAAGTCGTTGTTTTTCAGAAAAAGCACTTCTCCGGTCATAAAAAGCCACAAAGACGGCTGGTGATTACAGATGTTGGAGGAGTTTGGACACCGTATTGATAATAAAGCATGTGTGAATTTTGAAACCACTATAATTATAAGTTTATAAGTTTTTTTATTTTATTTGTACATAGTGTAAGAACAGACCGTTGGCTCCATGCATCGAGCGAAAAACGCACGCACATAATATAGGAACGTTTCACGTACAGCGAGCGCAATCTCGACTGGTGTTCGACCGAGAACGCCGTACGTACAATCACGAACATTAATATCTTACATTACGATCTTGACAGTTAAGGGTTGTCAGAAGCCCGAAAGTCTGACAACCAGTCTTATCAACGCGTGTTACCCAGTAACTGAGTTGTGGACGTCAGATAGATAAAAAATACTGTCCTGCTAAGCCTAAAGGCGCTATCTCAATCGGAGTAAGTTTTGAGAAAATTGACTTTTTGTAAATTATAATTTAAGGAAAAATGTTGATATAAAAAACTTCTTAGTGGTTTTTTAAGTTAGATATCGCTAACCGATGGCTTATACCATTAAATGCGGAATTGTTATAGCTACTGAATGGTATAAAAAAATTAAAAGGGCGTATCTCAGAGATAGCGCATTTCGCTTAGCAGGGCATTCTATTAGACTGGAAGTCTAATAGAATGCAGCCTCAACATAGTGGGGAAAAGGCTAAGCAGATTGATTAACTCGTAACACAATAAAATATCTATCAATACTTTAGGAGAAAATCGCTTTTGAATCTTGCGTGTATTTACGCAAGATTCAAAAGCGATTATCTACTGACTATACGCGTCTTTGGGTGTGTGCGCCTGCCTTCGCTCGTCATATAGAACCGGCCTTCTGTATCTATCTATCCTGTGACCACAATGTGTCCGGCTCAAACTAGAGAACCAACTAGTGGAAAAATGTATTAAAACATTGTAGTAGAGATTTTTAACGACTTACTACATTATGTACTTATTAGTTCAATAATAAATAACTCAACAAAACTTACATACAACACAAACATGCGCTCCTTGTTGTATTTTTGTTTTTAAATTATTTTGGTTTTTCTTTTGTTTTTCAATTGCATACCTGTTATTATGTTAAGTGGAAGAGCGGAGTCACCAAGATTTCCTTGCTTAAAAGGTGATCTCCAACTCATGTGTATTAAGGATTTGGGTAAATGCAATAAACATTTTATTATTTTAATAGATGTTTTAAAGCTCGTACAGACCAGCGCGACGCGACGCCGCGCCGCGACACGAACAATACAATTTCTAAGAAAACTTGACGGTATAACAATAACCGGTGTCGCGTCGCGCTGTCGCGTCGCGCTGGTCTGCACGATGCTTTACTGTTTCATTGTGTTTTAATTTACCTTCGTGTTCAAGAGTTCAGATAGGGACCCCGTGGTCAGGGTTCCACTTACAGATGGCCATAAATAAAGTGATTGGTGCAGCCGTTCGCAAGTTATGGCGTGACCAAGGGAAATAGGGATTCATTTTTTATATATATAGATAAAGACCTGTGTGACCTGGTAAGATAAAATGTAACTACTGGTCGTGGCTTGGTACATACTATTTGCAGTTAAATTACTTAATATTTTATAATATTATGTAGGTAAGTAAATTCGTTGCTACGCAACATTATATGAAACATATTTGATTTCTCTCTCATAAAGAGTTACTTATACTTATATCAAACATTTCTCATCTCAACACACATTTTTCATGTATAATAAAAAAAAACTTCTGGTCGGTCTCTACGTTTTCGTAGGCCAAATCGTAGCACCTCGTAGCACTTCGTAGCACTGTCTACGGAGTGCTCTGAAACTCTTTTAAAGTCCAGCCGGGGTTGCGAGTTGTCCGAAAAGGATATCGTGGCCCCGGCACACAGGCAACGGAAGGAACACGGGTGGGTTTTAGTCAGTAAAAGTCTGACACGCCCTCCCGCTCCACCCAGAGCGGGAGAAGTTATTTGATAATTTTCCAACCTCAAAAATAAATAAAAATAAATTATTTATATTAAGAAATTATGTGAGTCTGTCAATGGAGGGTTAAAAACGTTTATACTATGTAACCCATGCCATAATCTACCCGTAGTTCTTAATAGTCTAAGTGTCTAAACATTTGTTTTTTGTTTTTAGAACTTTTGGATAGCTCGCAGTTTTCATACGGCACAACACTCAGAGGCAATCCATTGATAATATACAACGGTTATCGATATTGCAAGATTAGAGATAACAGATCAGAGTCGTTGAGGAAGCGGTGGCGATGTTCAACCCACCACAACCATGGATGTAAAGCAGTGCTGTATACAATCGAACAAAGTGTTGTCGCTTTAAAAAATGATCATAATCATTGAATATGTTGACGAAATACAAATTGGGCGAAGCTACGGTTTCTTAGAAAACCGGTGGCCGGCACATAACGGCCGCAGTGACGGCTGTCATGAAAATGATGGCAGCGGGGTTTGACTTTACGGTGTCAAAAACGCTCTCTAGGAAAACACACCAACTTACTTTCATAGATAAAGTTTCCGTGACGTCATCTGCCGGTGAATTGCGGACGCTTTGTGGCGGCCGCCGTTCTTCTAGGAAACCGTGGGTTTAGCAAGCGCAGAGCGGTGAAATTTGTTGTCGTCATGTTATTTCGCGCTGCAACGAGTTGAGGCTATGTTTACGTATAGCCCTGAAGCACGGATGCTATTTCAATGTACGTTAAAATAGCGCGCGATTGTAACATGGAATACGGTACATTTGTACCGTGTGTTTCAAGTGCTTTTTTAACGCTGGAACTCCCGGCCCTCGACTCCAAAGCTGAAATTTGAAAATTGGTTGGATTTTCGTTTTAAAATCGCCCGTGCGAATCAGAGCTCAGTCATGTTTAGTTTTTGTTAATAGTTAGATTTTTATTATTTGTTATTGATTGGGTACAGATTTTGTTTCTATATGTTTATAAAAAAAACTAGCTCTAATTAAATTTTCATAATTTATCCAATATAGAAAAAGAATTATTTGTCATGAAGTACAAAATTATACAACAGTCGTCGCACGCATCAAACGGCTGCTTGGGCGTTGAGCGCGTGCTCACGATCTAATTTATATTTTAACACGCCGATAATAAAGTTAATAATAAAATGCCAAAAATTGTTTTATTTTAGCTCCTTTCGGTACACAGTGCTGAGCCTTATATATAATATTGAAAAATTGCGATTAACTACAAATGTTGTAAAAATATTCAAAAGTATATTTTTAATGGATCGCCCGGAGGATACGGTGGAGCATACGGTGGGGGTCTGCCTGGCTTGGGCAGGGCACCGCCGTGTCCTCGTGGAGGCGATCGGCGGCGGTGACTTCTCGAGTCCAAACTGTGATTATAATGTGCTACTCTGAAGCACTATTAGAACTTACCTCATTACTTAAAATACCTACCTAGTGTGGTTGAAAAGCCCCCTCAAACACAAAGGAAAATAAAGGTTTAAAGCTAACAAACTAATTTTTAGATTAACTTGTAATATGTATAATAATAAATGACATCGCTCTAAGCAATACGTTAATAAAAATTAATTTGGAAAAACTCCTTTAAATTTAAGATTTTTAATCCCTAAAATAACATAATCTCTGATAATAAATTAATAGAAAATGTTGGTAATAGATACATAGAATACTCTTCAAAAATGAACTAAATTATATTATCATAGCAAACCTAGTATTTGATTTTTTTGGTAATTTCTTTTTTTTCTCATTTATTTCAGTGTACCAAGGACTATCCTTCACGACACGACGCGGTTCCAAAGTATTGAGTTTCAAAGGACACACATTTAGCTTAAAATTAGTTAGGGGTTACAAAAAAACATGGAGGTGCTCAAAACATAGTGCTTTAAGATGCAATGCTTCTGTTTCGACGATTGATGACACTATAATTAGAGAAAAAAATGACCATAATCATAATTGATATTTTGCTGAATTATCGTATGAGCATCATATGGTAATTCAGTAAAATATCAAGTCAGTACTGTACTATGTTTGATATTAAATGGACAATTAACTTGGTATACCAAAACTTTAAAGGCTTGAATACTAAGCTTTATTTCTTCAAACTTATGCTCAATGCTCTTCTGGCAAGTTGATGTCTGGAGTGTGACTTGTTTGCCGGGAGATGGAAAGAGGTGTGTCGTGAATCTTTTAGACCTTGTGAGAAGATGGATGAAAGATAATTAGATAAGAGCCTATAAGTAATGTTTTTTTTTTCACTTGATTGTAATTTTGTTTATTTTTAACCCCCGACGCAAAAAGAGGGGAGTTATAAGTTTGACCGCTATGTGTGTGTGTCTGTCTATGGCACCGTAGCTCTTAAACAAGTGAACTGATTTGAATGTGTTTTTTTATTTATTTGAAAGCAGGTTTCTTAGCAATGGTTTTAGACATGTATTATCAAAATCGGTTCAGCCGTTTGCAAATTATCAGCTCTTTTCTAGTTGATGATTGGATGTGAGCATCTTCCATAGCTCTGATCGATTAAAAAATTTGGTATTCTCGTAATTCAATGATATTAGAAGAACATAGGAACCTTGAACTGATGCTGCAGCATCACCTGGAATTTACAGGATACCCAACTCCCTTACCAAGTTACAGCACAGGTATCGTGTTTGGGCTCATTGGGATGGTCTGAATGAATAGGTTATAGATAGATGATGAATAGGATGTGGTGAAGGAGTAGGAAAGAGAAATGGGGAAATGGTTGTGTCGGGGGTTTTTTAAATTTTAATATAATTTCACTTGTTACAAATTACTATTATTTTGTATGTAAATAAAAAGATATATAAACAAGACAAAATAACAAAATTATTGTTATTTTGTCTTGTTTACATATCTTTTTATTTTATTTTTATTTTACCTATGACACATTTTAGTTTGTAAATTGGTACGTACAACGCGTTGGGATTAATTACTGTGTAATGTTATGCAAGTACACTTAAATAAACAACTAGGTTCTGGATCTTGGAGTGTGCTTATGTTTTGTTATTTTTTTATATATATAGACAATTTAGAACCATTTAAGCCATGGTTGTCTTAGACGAAGTCTTACCAATTTTTTTTTTTTTAATAAGGTTTAATAGAAGTATTGTACAATTTTTTTATTTTTTCTGAGCTTTAAATGTCTGTAAAAAAAATTTCTAATGACACAGAAGCCTAAAACATGTTTTGCTTGATTGCTTACACATTACTTTAATTAAATAAATAAAAAATGAATTCATTTATCATTCAATTTGGCCATAATTATGCAGTTTACATTAAATTTTGAGAATTTCCGAAATAAAACTAAAAAATTTGGTTAAAAATATTTGATAAGACTTCGTCTAAGACAACCATGGCTTAAATGGTTCTAAATTGTCTGTACTATCTTCGCCTTAAAGCTTTGCACCCATCTTCCAATCACCCTGTATAACAAGTTTTTAAGATATACAATTTTTTTCCCATTAAGTTTTAAAGACATTACCTCTATACGCAAAACTCAATGGCGCTATTCTACCTATATAAAAACAGAGTTCTATGCTCTTGCCATTTGACTTTAGACATTTGTAACATAAAAAAACGGCATTACGTGTTACAGGTTTGCAATTCGTGATGTCGCTACATGGAAACCGGCTTCTACTACATCGAAATCACACTTATTCCTACAAATCTCGGAATGGAACCAGAGTTATATGGCGCTGCACTAGATATTGTTCACGAAAATGCAGAGCTGCTATCTACACTATTGAATACGAATACATTATTCAAATTCGAGGAGAACATAACCACGACCCACCACGACAGAGTGAGAGAAATTGGAAGATGGTGACGCTTTAACACTTTTATAACACAAGGGACATTATGGGCCATTTTATCGAACGAAAATGATCGCGATATAAAGCGCGCGTTAGTTGCTTTATTAATTTTGCGCTAATTTTCATTCGAGAAACTGGTCCTTAGTCCCATAATAATTGAGACTAATGGGACAATTTGTCCCATGCTTAGTTGATACAGGACTGAACTTTCGTCGTATCGTCGTCATTCGGACTATTGAACACAAACAGTTACGGGATGTAGAAAAAAAACAGAAAATCAATATTAAGACATTTGAGTTTTTGCTACGTCTGAAAGGTAACCATAAAGGCACTGACGATATCAAATTGTTATCACTGATCTTTGTTTGACTGTACATCCAGGCCTAGTACATTTGAGTTCGCTCGATCGACTGTAATATGATAAATTATGTTACATAAAATTAGAAATTGACCAGGGCTGTGATTATATTTGTTTTTGTTTAAAATTACTTATTTAATTTGTATTTACCGCGCCAAAAATAATGTGTATATCACTAGTATTTTTTTTTATCAAAGTGCCATTGTTAAGTAGTTTTGTAAAAACTGTTTTTGCCTATTCTCTTAGTTTTTATTCAGAAATACTTACAATACAGCCGATGAATCATGGCCGGTCTGAACATAGGCTCTCCGAACATTCGCGCATGTTCTCTCACTCACACTCGCCTCATGTCACGATTTGATTCGTAAAAAATGTTATTGCGCAGCCTTCTGCGCACAGTTCGGACCGGCCATGACTCATCGGCCATGTTGTATGTACACACAACGGCACTATAAACTTATGTGATTGGTTGTTGTCATTCTAGTAGGCCAATCACAATGCTGTGCTGAATTCATCAATAGGTTTAGACGAAGAAGAACGAATGTTAATACTTATCTCTCGACTGTTTTCTGTTTTAAAGTGTTGTTGTTATGTAGGTATTTAATTTTCTATTAAAATTT
Organism: Agrochola circellaris; assembly: GCA_914767755.1. Lineage (NCBI taxonomy): Eukaryota > Metazoa > Arthropoda > Insecta > Lepidoptera > Noctuidae > Agrochola > Agrochola circellaris. The sequence goes on along the minus strand of OU611859.1, from coordinate 4,623,953 downwards.
ATACTTACGTATTGAAAAATCTTTGGCATCATACACACTTAAACCATGTGTTTTTTCCATCATGTATAAGAATGCCTCTTTACCGGCGAGGCAGGTAGCGGTAAACCTCGCTGTTTAGGGCATCAGCGACTCTAGCGTTTTTAATAAGTAATCATCTTTAGTGATAAAATATTGTATGTAGATGTCAACCATCGCTTTGATAAAAGTCGTAAAAATGTCGATCTCAACATTATTAATACATATTTTACTAATTATAACATAATTTGTAGAGGTCAAATATATTATGTGATGTGGTTATTTGATGTTATATGTTGCATACCTACAATGTATCTATTTAAAAAGAAAACTCATGAATTAATGACATAGTTATAAAAGGCGCTAGGCACGCACTGGAAGCAGGAACATTGCCAGCGGCAGCTGACAACTCCGGTGGACCCTTAAGTTTTTAAAACTATAAACAGTTTTGCTGGAAATAGATAGGTATATATATATATAATATTTTGAAAAATTTACATAGGTTCTTTCTTTTTCGTGTGGTTAGTGACTAACCTGGTGTCAGAGGTTTTAAAGTCACCCAGGGACCTCTGACTGGGCTTCACGTAGAGAAATATCTCTCAGGCGTCAGGTTTCCTCACGATTAACATAGGTAAATTAATAAAACAAAAGTGTTGATATTTTTAAATCTTTCTTTTTTCAGCGATGCCAAGATGTCAGAAAATAAATAATAACGGTAGCATGCTTTTCACCGGCTTCACGTATGGTGTCCACTTTTCACGAGCGAACGTAAATGACGTCATGGAAACAAGATGGCGCTGCAGCAAACATTTCCTAGGGTGCGAGAGTGCATTTTACATCGTCAGTGGAAAAGTCATACAATGTGGTTTAGAAAAACATAATCATCCACCATCATAAAGAGAATCAATCTGCCTATCCTTTTCCCACCTATGTTGGGGTCGGCTTCCAGTCTAACCGGATGCAGCTGACTACCGGTATTTTACATGGAGCGACTGCCTATCTGACCTCCATAACCCAGTAACGGGGTAATACGATACCCCTTGGTTAAGACTGGTTGTCAGATTTTCAGACTTCTGACGACCCGTAACGACTGTCAAAGATCCACGAATGACAGCGGGGACCAACGGCTTAACGTGCTTTCCGAGGCACGGAGGAGTCTCGGTATGTAAGAGGATCACCCATCCACGGACCAACCCCGGCAAGCATAGCTTAACCTGATGGATCGAATCGTGCGGCTGTTATTACTTAGCCACGAGCACCTCATAAAGAGTGTCGTAAAAAAAATGTTGTTCGTAACATAACGCCATCACGCCTTGTTACCCCGAAGGGTTGGGCAGAGGTGTACTCACATTTCGCCAGTTATGTTAGTCAACTTTGGGAACCACTGACCTAGAAATTTTTGAATTGACAATCGAGGTTATTTTTATATCCTCAATTTTCGTCGATGATTTTTCAATTATAATATAATAATGTTCTTCAAACAATATTTGTAGGATAAAGTGGTGAGACATAAAGTTGATGACCTACCCAAATACGGATCAATGTGTTACTTAAGTCCTATTTAATAGGGGGTGAGGCTATTGCCATCAACCAGGCTAAAATCCAGGCTCCGGGCTGCTACCGAATAATTACATATAGAAAAACCCATAACACGTCGACGTTCGTGTTTAATACTTTAAGGATATTTATTTCAAATTGTAGATCTCAACCTTAACCTAACGTTGATCTTAACCTTAGAAATGGTAAGTGACGTAAAATATATATTGATCGTGTCATGTACATTTACCGTTGTATGGTAAGTGTCATAAAACAAATGTTATTCGTGTTTAAAACTCATGTTTATCATTAGATAAACATGAGTATACATGTTACGTTGGACCAATCTGTTCCGGGCATTAGTCCGGTACAGATTGGTTCCACGTCACTCACATTGAAACAGATTCGCATAGTTAATGTGTTACATTTCATTTTGCATTGTATAACTTTGGCCGGCTCATTTCACCAATTCGAAGTCGATGTCAAACCTTATTGTATGGTAAGTGTCGTATAAAATTAAGTGTTGTTCGTGTTTAACACTTAAATAATTATTTCCATTTAATTGTCGACGTCAACCTTATTAAATGGTAAGCTTCAATGAAATGTTTGCAATATTTCGTCGTGCGATGATACTTTATCGAGCTTAAGGGCCCTTTGCACGATACGGCATTTTTTACCGACTTCCAAAAAGGAGGAGGTTATACAGGGTGTTTGGCGCATGGACCGACACAATTTTTTCAGGAATTTGGGAGGTCATTAGCTAGGTTCTACCCATACACCCTTTGTCCCAAATGTCACGGTTGGTTACATATGATTATTTTTTTTAAATGAAAAAAATTCCCAAAATGTGTCCTTTAATTTGAAATAACTTTTTTGTTTGTGGGTGTAGTGGCACAAAACAAATTTTGTTGCATTCTCCAAAGTCCTTTAAATCTAAAAACATCTTTGTTTTATACAACTGGTTTCAAGAAAATTCCTTACAAGCTTCCAAAGTTAATTTTTGTATTTAATGAATGAAATTTTACAACTTCTAAATTAATTATAAAAAAAACTAAAAGCTATTTTGAACCTAGGTAGAACCTAGCTAATGACCTCCCAAATCCCTGAAAAAATTGTGTCGGTCCATGCGCCAAACACCCTGTATGTTAGTCGCGTATGTTTTTTTTTTTTTTTGTTTTATTTATGTACACCGATTTCTACGTCAATTGTGGACCGATTTTAAAAATTCTTTTTTTGTATGCTTCCAAGTTGGTCCGATATAAATTGTATTAACTTTGCTTGGATAGTTTTTGAGTAAGCTTCAGTAATACGTATTTCTCCCACTAAGTATATGTGGATGATATGATGATAACTTCCTGTAACTGTTATTTACATAGCAGGTGGGGTAGGTTCCATTACTAAAAAGTGAAAAATAAAAACTTTTTACAACTTGTTTTATATACGCGCCATCGACGTGCTGCAGTTTATTCCAGTCAAATAACGCGCTATTAACGCGCAGTCAACGCTCGTTACGTGAAACGCACATAAAAAAATGCTGGTAACTCGCTGGGGTATCAGCGGTGTTTTAGCAAGTATAATAATATACCCAATGTATCTAGTCAACAGTGATATTAAGATAATTTATTAATGTCGACGTCACCCTAACTAAGTTATGGTAAGTGTCGTAAAAATTAAATGTTGTTCATGTATAATAGTGTTATATTATGGCACCTTAAAGTCATAAAAAAGTTGTCCGTGTGCGATACCTTAGTACTTAAATGTGAATGTTAAAAGTTTTCGATGTAAACCCCATTCAATGGTAGGCGTCATTAAAACGTTTTTCGTAAAAGTTCGTAGTGCAATTTAGTGCGTTTTACCGGCAAGCATGTGAGGCAGCGGTAAACCTCGCTTTTTAGGGCTTCACCTACTTTAGTTTTAGTATTTGTATCAGTGTATCTAGTCTTTAGTGATAAAATATTGTTTGTAAATGTCAACCATAGGTTTATAAGTGTCGTAAAAATGTCGATTTTCAAAGCGTTTTAAATATTTAATATATTTAAAACGCTTTGAAAATCGACATTTTTATAGTAGGTACCTCATTAAATGATTGGTAGTTCTTGTTTTTTTTATTTTATTGTACTATAAAATAAAATAAAGTTCACTTTTATTGTTTTATTGTACTAATTATTAACACCGTTATAAAAACCGGCCAAGTGCATGTCGGACCACGCACAATGAAGGGACCACTCACAATATTTTTGAACGGCCTTTCTAACGATACCTTACACCATGGACTAGATGAGAAAAAAAAAGAACACCCCCACTTTACATGTAGGGGAGTTACCCTAAAAAAATATATTTTTCTTGATTTTGTTTTACCACTGTTGGCGTGATTAATATGTAGGTATACCCATGGCAAATTAGAAAGAAAGAAAGAAAGAAGACAGACAGATAGACAGACGGACATGTCGAAACTAACAGGGTTCCTTGTTTACTATGGAACCCTAAAAAGGCGCTAGGCATGCACGGGAATCAAGATCTCGTCTCTGTCTGGAGCCCAGTCATCGCCAGCGGCAGCTCAAGACTCCAGTGGACCGTTATTTATAAAATAAAATAAAAATAAAATAGCCTTTATTTACTATACTAATCTAAACTTGACATAATTAATCTAGTTTATAACAGTAAAGATATTTATGATTACATGTATAATTTTGTATGTATGTATATATACAAATATATATATAATTTATTTTAGTAGAAGTAGCCTCTGAGGCGTAGGCCTGTCCTCTTCCTCCTTTCCATACATCTCTTTGCCGCCTCTCGCATCCATATATTATCCATAGATGTGGACCCTTCCACATCTCTGGTTGAACATATCTCTGCATCTTTAACTTGGCCTTACTTTTTTTTTCCTTATCCTGTCTCTTGGTACCCATTCTGTTAAACGTTTTTTTACTTGTCATTATTCATCCGACATCCTACTACGCAAGACCGTTATTAAAAAAATATATATACACTGTTGCTGGAAATAGGTAGGTAAGTATGTATTTCGAAATAAAATTAATATTTGTAAATTAACAAAACATCCTTTTTTCAGCAATGCCAAGATTCCAGAAACTAAATAATAATGGTAGCATGCTTTTCGCCGGCTACACGTATAGTGTTCACTTTTCACGAGCATACAATGAAGTCATGGAAACAAGATGGCGCTGCAGTAAACATATCCTTGGGTGCAAGAGTGCATTTTACATCGTCAGTGGAAAAGTTATAAGATACGGTTTAAAAAAACATAATCATGCACCATCATTAAAATCCTTACGTTTTAACTTTCATGTTAGGAGCTGAAACTTTTCAGCACATACATAAAAATATTACGACAGTAGATACCCGTGTGTTAAATGATCATTCTGAAAGTTGGCAACAGCTATGTATATCTGTCACATATTTCACAGTTTCGATTTTTATTGCGTACAAGGTCAAGACACAATTATTTTCTAACAAGATAATATTTACTATTTAAGCTAACAGTTTTAAATTAATGCTATACTATTAAATCAGCAATATTTCAAGTATCACGTTCTGTAAAAACGTCTCTAAGGATTTCGATGAAAGTTGCAATATAGTAATTTACGGGGGTGAAAAATATTTCCGTATTTTCACCCGAGCAGAGCTCGGTCGCCCATACTTTAGAACAATAAGGCTACCTTAGAATAATAACATGGCAGCATGGAATTAGTATGTACTATACATGGAATTAGTATGAACTATCTTATTATTATTATTATATTAATACGTGAAGCAAAAACTTTGTACCCCTTTTTACGAAAATTACGCGGACGGAAGAGTATGAATTTTGGCACAGTTAAAGTTTATATGGAGGAGTGCAGAAAGCTAATATTTTTTATAAGATAAAACATTTGAGATACATTAGAAATTAATTAAATTAATAAAAAAAACATTACACACAGGTAACTTAGAATCATGACATTTAAATTAATTATGGTCGAATTTCGACATCTGGCCGACCACTAGTACTATTAAATGAGCATTCTCTATTTTCACCAAAGCAGAGCTCGGTCGCGAGAGAGAGATGGGCGGGCGAGATGGTTACTATCGCGGTTAGAACCTAGATGAAGCTGGCACCGGAGCGTGGGGATTGGCTCAATAAAAAAGAGGCCTTTGCTCAGGAGTGGGTGAAGTCGAGCTGTAGATGATGATGATGATTAAAAGAGGGGACAGAATCATTGGGCATTAATAAATTCATCCGCATTGCTGTCAACAGCATACGTGCTCAAAAGGCTGGCAGCATTAGGTACCTCGTTGTGCAGTCCTGCTCTTACTCCACAACCACAACTAATTTATTAACATTTGAAAATACTGTTGGAACTGATAAAGATTGTAAGACCATCTTTACATTGTATAAACTCAATATCCTTTGTGTTATATAATCTTTCATTGACTTGAATGTGCCCTGGCGGCTGAGTATGTCATGCTCACTCAGATGTCACGCTGATGGTGGCGCTTGTGCTGGATTATTAAGTTCCCTACAAGTTGAGCTGAATGGTGATGTTCCACGCGTCATGTTCGTGATGAGGCGCCGTCAGTTAGGATTGGTCATCTCTTAGCTGCCATATCATATCTTTTTTTTTGTTTATTCTATGTATTTGCTGTACTCTGGACGCTTCTAACGTGTAATTTTTTTTACATCTTTCTCACATAAAATATCGTTATAAAATCAACATGAATGATGTGACAAATATTTTTGTAACAATATACTAATTTAAAAGAGTGTCCATGGAGTTTCTTGTCCGTTCTTCGCCATAGGTACCTACTACGCTTTGGAATGCGCAACTAGCTTCATATTTCTGACTGACCGACTCCTTGACAATTCAAAAGTGTCTAGTTTTGGAGTCTGTATGGCAATGCCATTGCTGTCAACAGAATAAGTGCCCAAAATGCTGGCAGCATTGCCTTGTTGTATAGCAATGCTAATTCTTTCCCCATTGTTTTGATAGATTGATCTATAGTTGAAATATCGATATTTAGTGCACTGAAGTATTGATTATGTACCCTGACAACGTACAGGCAACTGAAGGAACACGGGTGGGTTTCAGTAAGTAAGAGTCTGACACGCTCTCCCGCTACGTCCAGAGCGGGAGAAGTTATGATAATTAACGACCAAAAAAAATAAAAAGTTAGTGTTGATTATGTATACCTAATCTGAGGATGCCAAAGCTGCCTTCTTACATATATCCCGGGCGCAATAACTTGACACCTGATACCGCTTGATACCGCTAACCCGCGCGAGGCCCCGTTCTCGTCCTTCAGGACGAGAGCGGGGCCTCGCGCGGGTTAGCGGGAGGGGAGTCGAGTTTCGAGCCAGGTGTCAAGTTATTGCGCCCGGGTTGTACAATGGAATGTACCGCGAGATACTGGATCGTAATCATTAACCTGATTGCTATTTCAATTTAGTTAGGATAGCAAAACTATGAATATTTTTGTAATTTCCATTATTAGTTTCTGTAAATATTTAAATTAATTTGTCAAAATGTACCTCTACCTATTATTTAAAAAATAAAGGAACGAATTTAACGTTTAAAGTTTAGTTATAACATTAAAACTTGATTTGAAAAAACCTGACTGTTAAAAAGAAATTCAATTTTAAAGATGTAAGTATTAGGATCTTTTAGCGCGTCGCCAAAGTCGAAACTAACGCCGCCATCTTGTTTTATCAATAAAATTTCACAAATGTTTTCACCAACTACGCCCTGTCAATTTCATTCAAGCGTCAAAAGATCCTTCATCATCTTCACGTTTACATTTCACGTTTTCTTCCTCTAATCTCCTCTCTCAACCGTTACGCTATCATACAATTCCTTCTCTTTCATATCCATACTTCCCAGGCACACATTTCTCCTTACAGTGCCACAAGGATCTTTTTGTGATGGGCCCCCACCACGAAAAGACCCTTGTGGCACTCTATAGAAAAAGATGGTGATTTAACAGTCCAGAATATATTACTTTTCACTTTTCTTTATTTTATTTACAGAGTCACCAGTATTTAAAGTAAGCAACAGGGGTAAATCATTAATGACTTTTGCTGGTTACCGCTATAGTTCGCATTATGAGAAGGTCCTTGCAAGCAAGAGCACAAGAACAAGATGGCGTTGCATGAGACACAATAGAGGATGCCGGGGTGTCCTTTTCACCTTGAATGAAGAAATATATGGTGAGATGACGGAACATAACCATGGACCATCGATGGATGGATGGATAATACTATTTAGCGGGCGTTGTGATATTCGTAAAAAAAAAAAGTTAAACTACTTAGGACGAACGCCCTCAGTGGTAACAGCACCAGTATAGCCTATTATTCTGTTAAAAATTCATACTACGCTAAGCTAACTTAAGGCCAAAGTGTTACTACTGACGTGCGGTGGAATGTATCAAAATTTTGATGTCGTGCCTAATAAAGAGATGACAAAAGTGTGTTAAAACATATTTCGTTTTGCTAACAGTAGAGCTCACAAACATTTTTGCAACAATGAATACACCACTAATATACCACTAAAATTTTCGATTTGGTTTTAAATAACCTTTGTAGTGTAAATAACCAAGTCAGTTTAAAATTCAATAATTAATATACAAAGCCAACTTGAAAAAACCTGACTGTGGCTGTAAGTTACTAAAAAGCATATGGTGGCAAGACGTTAATTATACAGAAATAAACTAACCTACAACTAACCAACTACTATCTGCTAAACACGAGATTTTAATTTTGAAGCTACTTCACACCTAACAAAACTCAGTCACACAAAATGTTCGACGGGACCTAACGACGAGCGACAACGACAGCACGATCTAACGGTGCACAGTAGCGCCGTGTATTCCCGATGTCCCCATAAGCTATGTCCCCGTTAAAGGGGACAAAGGGAATTTAATAAAATAATTAAAAGTACTTCCCATTATCCCCGTACGCCATCCCCGTTAATTTTGACGTTCGAAAACTGCTGATTCTCAGCCTAGTTTGAATAAAAGACTTGAATTTTGAAAATTAAAATACAAAAAAAATTAATATAAAGTAGTAGTATGTATGTATATGTATATACTTTTCAAATAATGCCCGTTGTTCCCGTTGCGTTAAAATTATAAGTGAGAGTGCCTTAACAGAGAGAATATTATACCTTAATAAATGCCTACATATAAAATTATAAAATACATAATATCCAAATAATAGCTATACATATGCAATTAAAAATCACCTAAAATGTAAACAATAGTAGCATTTTTTTTTGTGTAGTAGGTATATGTTGCAATATACTAGCTTTCCGCCCGCGGCTGCGCCCGCGTGGGTTTTAGTTCCCGCGGGTACCTACTACCGAATGAAAAGTACACTATATGTAGCTTACGGATATAAACTATTCCACAATCAAATTTTATCAAGAGCCGTACACTAAAAGAAGACAAAAGCACAGATAACATTGTTTTTGGCGAAGCTCTGATTGGCTCATTCTAAATCCCAGTTCAGAATTCCTCCCTTTATGACTATAGGAGCTAGGAATTTAGTCGTGAACTTGACAGTGGTAAATCGTGACGTGATGTCGGTCAAAGTGTAAAGGAAGAACTCATGTACGTACATTTTAATATCTATTTAAAACCGTTAATATTTTTAAGTGGTAATAGTAGGTATATGTACATAGGAGTATAGGATGCAAAAGTTATAATATCTATATATGTACTTTAATATAAAAACGTTCCGTTGTTTTCAGCAGTTATTAACATGTCAACAGAGTTGAAGCCTGGCCCATCTGGAGGAAGAAGTGAATTGAAATATATAAATAGAAAGGGCGGCACAGTATTATTACATGCAGGATACCAATTTACGAAAAAAACTACTTATAAAAGTGGAGCTACAGTATGGGAATGTCACATCAGAAAGAAAACTAAATGTACTGGTACAGTGAAGATTCAAGTAAGTGTTTTAAGAAGTAACATTTCATATCAATTTATATACAGGATACATGTACTTAAATATCATTGTAACATTAATGTTTGATACCGAACTTAAATATTTTTAATATTGACAATATTAAAAATAATTGTTTAATTTTATTTTTTTTAAATTTAAAATCAAATAAAAAAAAAAATTGTTAGAAAATCAAACAAGAGTCGGGTTTTATTCGTTTACCGGGACTGCGTGCGTTGATGAAATAAGTATTAGTTTCGGGTCTACGGGTACCATCTTTGTTGCTGTTTATAGACTTTTTATAACCTTCCTCGGACTTCAACGAATAAAAAACATATCTTCAAATAAAAAAATAAAACTAATTGGTCAAGCCGCTCTCGAGTTTTGCGCTTAGCAACTCATATAAGCATTAATATAGATTTTATAAATTTATAGGAAAGTCAGATTTTAAAGGAGACTTCTCACACATGTACACCAGAGTTTAATTAAAACCTGCTCGACCGACGGAAGATTGCAAGAAAAAAATCGTCACATCGGATTTACCTGCCATACCAATAGATTTGAACGCCACAATATCAGATGTAAAAGACTTGGTGCTCGACAAGGTAATTACAATCGAAAGCCAGAAAATTTTTCTCTACCGCTACAGAAATAAAACTTTTAGTGTTGATAAGACTATTTTTAATGACGTAAAATATGTTTAAGTGCCTCCAAATTGACAATGCCTGATCCTGCTCCACCTTTCATTAATTTACACCAAATGTAAATTAATTAATCCAGGGGATTGAGACTCGTGACCAGCGACATCATCGTAATTAATAATTTATATCTGCTAGATAATTCTTCGCTGATTCGAAGACTGCCGTGTCGTCACAGGACCGAATGGGTGCATTATATATTTAATTTAAAATTACATGGTTGTGGTGAATTCCATCATATTATGGCAGACTTCAATACCAATTGCCTTTGGTCCTATGATCATTTAATTTTGGGTCCGTACACCAAATCAATAAAATAAAAAACCATATTGTATTTATAGCATACGAACGCATAAAAATCTGAACAAATTAGGATTTATTTCGGACGTCGCAGCGTCGGTCGGAACTATACATATAATACACACGTAATTACTAACAAACAAAGTGTGCTATGCATGGGATGATGGCAAACAATCAAGCTAACCATTCAATGATAAATAGTTCCCGCCGCAAAAACCAGTGGCATCGTAAGTGATGGTGCATGTCGTGATGGTGTTTTAGGTGGGTACATGTGTTATGTTTTATGCGCGCACGGTGATGCCTGCGGATAATTATTTATATGTTATGTTATGTATTTGTTCACACTATTGGTTGAATATTGACTATTTTATGTACTATTTGTTTTATTGCATATTTATGTAAATTCATTAAACCTGACTTGGTCTCCGTACGTCTCTTTCGGGTGACCACTGAAAATCAGCGCTGTGCTGTGGGTCTCCATAGCACAGCATCATGCTGAGTGGAAGCCTTCTTGTCACAGTCATGACGTGCCAGCAGCTGCCGACTATTTCAGTTTTGTGCTCGTTACTGTATTTAAATCTATTCTGTTTCATTTTCTTTATTATTTACTCGAGTTTATCATCTTTTTTTTTATGCACGTGTTTCTGTGACAAATAAACTTATTTTTCTTTCTTTCTTTCTTTCTAAGTGTGTAATTATCCCAGAGATCTGAAATATTTGATTTACACGGTCTGTTGACTTTTTATTAGGTAAAGATTTTGATGATCAATTTTGTTGCAGTTACATCAAGATTCGCAACAAACAGAGTAGGGAGCCAGAATTTGATTGTTACCGGTTACTCGTATAGTATCCATACGCGGAGAATATTTGATACAGGCATCATTAAAACAAGATGGCGTTGTTCTAAGCATAACAAGGGGTGCACCGCCGTTGTTCACACCATCAACGAGAAATTATGCTGTGATTTGCCGAAACATAACCATCCTCCTGAACATTCAAATTAGCTGAAATCATTGCTATAGCATGCCTAGAACTTAGTACAATTCCGAAAAATAAACGTACCGTATCGTTTCTCTAAATAATGGAATTGTGGTATAAATTTTTTAATAATTAAGCGTGACTTTCGAGTCAAGCGTCTTTGGCAGATTTATGTACTAACTATGCAAAAATGTAAGGAACGGAAAGAATGTACAATGACAGCAGTGCCAAAAAAAATTACAATCCATTTTACACAGTCATAAAATAAGAAAATAATAATTTTTGGTTGAACTGATTTTTAGGTGTCTGGTTACGAAACAGAAGAGTTGGAGAGCAAAAGCAAACTCCAATCCCACTAAAGATAAAAGACCCACTAAACCCAGAAGAATTTGAAGTAGGAAAAAGTATTTTTGGGCCACGGATAAACAAGAAAATTAATAGACAGTTATGTTTCCCTGATGAAATTGAAATAAAGAGTAAAAAGCATAATAGGGTTGTCCTACCACCTCCTGATATCAGAAGTGACGGCCTTGGACATTTTCCCGTTTGGAATCAAAGACGGCAACGCTGTAAATATTCTGGTTGCACAGGAAAAACCTTTATTTCATGCGAAAAATGTCGAGTTGAACTGTGCCTGAATAAAGATCATAGTTGCTTCCGTACTTTTCATGAATAGATATTATTAATAAGAAACAAATTATTAAAGACTTTTTTGTAAAGTATTTGGTTTTGACTTATTATTTTCCCCTAACTACCTACTACCAATAACTATTTTTTTTATTAATTAATTAAATTTTACTAACATTCTTTTTTTTCATATTTGTTGAGACAAAAAAAAAATAGCCTTCTAGGGACTCACTTTTTTATTTACTTTGCTAGAAAGTATACATATACTAAACAAGTTTGTGCTAAGCACGAGTTCATGCCAATCAATAGTGAAATCATGCAATGGGTACTATCCGAATTCAAGACTCCTCCTTAAGGCTCGTGCAGACAAGCGCGACGCGACAGCGCGACGCGACAGCGCGATGCGACACCGGCTATTGTTATACCGTGAAGTTTTCTTAAAAATTGTTTGTTCGAGTCGCGTCGCGCTTGTCTGCACGAAGCTTTATTCGTTGGGCAATTTGGAGACTTTTTCACGGAGACGACGGCTCGGCAAAGGTGAACGCAAAATTGTGTGAAGTGTAAAATTTCCATTGTCTGTTACTAAATTAATCAGCTCCTTCCTATTATCGTTCAAAATTAAACCGTATTACTTTATTACAGAGACGAAATTTAAACTACCGAGATACGAAGCGAATAGAAGAGGAAAACCGCAAATGATACTGGCTGGCTTCTCGTACAACGTTCATGTGAGGAAGCACATTGATTATGGAATGGAAAAAACAAGATGGCGCTGTACTAAACATAAGAAAGGATGTAATAGTGTTGTTTACATGGTTGATGGTGAGGTGTGCAGCCCACTGCCGACCCACAATCATTATCCTGAACACGAAGAATAAGTTAACTAGTTTAAAGTTTCGGAATCTAATATTCCCAAGTACAGATCGATGAAAAAACAGTCGAGAAGTGTCGTGGGACCAAAGTTCCTTTCACTTTTACACACTTGTGCTAAAAAGTGTAACATTTCGACCGTTCGCTACACTTGCTGTTACGTAACAAAAGTGTCGCGACATTCAAAATGATACACTTTTTTCGGTCTAGCTCTGATTCGCCAAATTAGGTATAACTCAGAAGACCTTAGTTAAATTAACGCAGCCGTGATTGTACAAAAGTATGTGTACCATCTACTTACTTAATAAAGGTTAAAATAGAAATAAGTTTTTTGTTAAAGTTCAAAAAGGTTGTAGTCTCGCTAGAATGGTTGGTGACGAAATATGTAGATATACACTAGGCTTCTGCTCTTCATTCAATTATTTTCCAAATTACGGGTATTTTGTTGTATAATTTTATGATGAGCTCATACAATGAATCCCTTGGGTAATAATCTTGACATTGAAATTATTGTCTAATGTTCTCAAAAATATGTCATTATATTTTCCATGACTGAGTGACCTTTACATACTACCTTTACATTATAAATGATAAAAATGTACAAAAAAAAAAAAAAATTTTTTTTGTACATAGGTTTTTAGCAACTAACACCTAGCTTGGTATTGTTGTTAATTCCTAGGATTTTAAAATTTTGTTTCCTTTTAATTTATTTTACTTGCAAGAAATTGTAAAGATAGATAAAGATAAAATTGTATTAAAATAGGAGTGTTAATATTTTAAGTGTTTCTCTTACATATGGCAAATGGTTATTAAAATAATAATTATAATGTTGTAGCTTTGTAGGTAAAGGCTGATTGTGGTTTTTCTTTCAGGTATTAACTTCATTCGTACTCAAGTAAGCATCGGGAGAAAATGCAATCAAGAAGAAATAGGTAGAGAGAGACAAAAACAGGTATTTACCATACAGACATTATCAAGTACATCGCGAGTATTACTTAATTTAATAAATATGCTCAACCTGAGTTTCCGGGTTCAATTCCCGAGTCGGGAAAGTGTTATTGTCTTTTTCCGTCTGGAATTTCTCAGTAGCAGCTCAAAGTCTGGATTTGTGCGCAGTTGAGGGCAATAGGCTTTGGTTGGGAAATTATCCAATAACTTCTCCTGCTCTGGGCGGAATGGGAGGGCGAGTCAGACTCTTACTGAAAAACCCACACCTGTTCCTTCAGTTGCCTGTACGATGCCAGGGGCCACGGTATCCCTTTCAGACTTTCCCGCGACCCCGAAAGGCATCGGTCCTACCTGACCCCGTCAGTTGAGCTGACATCTCTTTGAGGCGCGTGTGGAACACAACGCGCCGTGGACCCGGGCCTGGTCCTTATCGGACTGCGAGCTCCGTCCGCAAGCCCACGCCTACGGTGGCTGGAAATCGGCCTGCGATTCCCGACGCCCAGGGCATCTCCTGCGACGGTTAGGGGCGTGAGGGCGCCAAATTTGCCTCTCCTTCACGCGTTCCGGCTCCTCCTTTGCGAGCATTACTGCTTCGCAGCAAGAGGTGACGGCTTCCCACGCCCTCTCGCTCCGTACCAGGGCCGGACGCGAGAGATCACTGCCGCCGATCGCTTCCACAAGGACACGGCGGTGCCCCGCCCATTCCGGGCAGACCTCCACCGTATGCTCCACCTTGTCCTCCGAGCGATCCACACAGTGGGGACACCCAGGCGTTTCCTCCCGCCTTATGCGGAACAGGACCTCCCGAAACAAAAAAAATCGACTGCTAATTTAAACAAGCATTCCTATATACCGCACTCTTAATGTAATTCATCGTTATTATGTTATGCATTGGATCGGTCTGTTTTTGTGGAATTTATTCAAATTATTTTTAGATATAATATAATATAATCTTTATTTGCAATTTTTTTATATTCTTTAAAACACGCTTTTTACACGAACTATTTTTTTTTAAATAATTAAATTGACTTGTACTAGTTACGATATAAGTACCAATGCAGCTTGTGACTTCTTTTATATCCAATGATTAAATCAAAAACCGTGGAGCGCTTTTTAGCTGTGTGTACATTTAATTAATTAAACAAAGCAGTTGTTTTAATTAATTAATAGCATGACCACGAGGTTGTGGGCAAGTAGGTACCTACTGTACCTATGAGACATTTTCAATTCATATGAACTCTCTGAAATTATCTTGGACATTACTGACATAGATACAGGAAAATCACCGTGAGGAAACCTGGACTTATAGTTAATGTAGGTCTTAAATCGCCAGCCCGTCTTGAACAACCGTGGTGATCAATGGTCGTGCCTTCGCTTTATGCGAAGAGGCTTTTGCCCTGCAGTCGGACAATAATAGGCTGGATTTGTGTGATGTCAGGATTTTGTGTGACGTTAGGTCTTTGATACGTAGTTCGCATGTGGCGATGTAGATGCCGCCACAATTATAATTACGACACATTTTTGTAACGCAGAGAAAGCCGATTTTTTTTAAACAAAAGATTGTTCGGTTCTAACCAGAATTTAGAAAATTCCACCGTCCTTTTTGAATGAAAATATTTCAAAATTATAATGTGCTTTTATTTTTTACTACCTAACTTGAAACAGTTGAGTGTAGTCAGAACTATAGCTAATATGGAAGAGAATATCTACCAATGAAATGATGAATATCGGTAAACGAAGCCCAAAAAATTATATTTTTGCCTATCCACAGATCTGAAATTCCTGGTGTCAGCTCGAGGAAAACCCATGCTCAGCTATAAAGGGTTCAGGTACTCTGGAATCATGCGTAATAATTCCAGGAGCCGATGGTACTGTTCTTCGCATCATGCTAAGGGGTGTAAAGCATACATTCGGACTATTAATAATGTCATAATAGCTTCTTCAGAATGTCATAATCATGAAGTATCACAAAATTATTATTATTCGTCTGCGCCTGTATAAGTAATATTCAAAATATTTAATTGAAAAACAAAATATTTATGTATGTAGTTTATAAATGATAAAATATTTTATTTTCTACTTAATTATGAAATGTATTGTTAAAAAAAACTGTTTATTTGCTTTTTTTAAGTAAAATTAAAGCAAATTTTAAAATAAATAGTTTTAACATTTGCTTTAATTTTATTTAAAAAAAAGCAAATAAACAATTTTTATAAATGTTACTGTTTTCTTAAATATATAATTATGCTTAATAAAACTGAGTTTTATTCAATAAAAAAGTGATACTATGTAAAAGTCATCTAATATTTTGACTTTAATTATGCAACTAGGCTGAATTATTAGAACAGCTTCAAGTGATTAAAAAATCAAACTAAAACTGAATTAAAATAGGTGTTATTAAAGTTTAATAGTTTGCAATAAATTATTACGAATACAAAACCAATTTTATTCAATTA
Organism: Agrochola circellaris; assembly: GCA_914767755.1. Lineage (NCBI taxonomy): Eukaryota > Metazoa > Arthropoda > Insecta > Lepidoptera > Noctuidae > Agrochola > Agrochola circellaris. The sequence goes on along the minus strand of OU611859.1, from coordinate 4,607,580 downwards.
CTCATTCTGAAAATAATAATTATTATTTTTAAACAGTAATAAAGCTGGACACGATGGCCAAAAATGATATATTTACGCTAACCAATAACTCTGCCTTTTTAAAAGAGTGGTTATTCAGTAAAACAATTCTAATTGTAGTAGATGTTAATCCGAGTAACAAGTCTTAATTTGTAGTCAATATTTTAGATATTTTTGGTTACCATGTAGATAACACGAAAAAAGTCATCGAGTAAGACAAGAATAAAACATTAAAATAAAATTTCCTTTCTTCGCAGTACCACTAGAGGAACCGACAGGATTGGAAGATGACGAAGCTAGTAACGTCGTACAATCACCAGAAGAATCAACAATGGAGGAAGATGACGACGTTGTTTTCATCCCAATACCACCACAGGAACCGATAATAGTCGAAGATGACGAGCGTACGCCTACAGATACAAACCAAAACAAAGGAACGTTCAGTTACGCCAGAGCGATTTATGCCAGGCCAGATACAACAAACAAAGCTAGGCCCAGTGAAGCTTCTGTCGAAGAACCGACCACAGCGGCTCACACCGGAGAAGTGATGAATTCGGCTACCGTCGGACCAACCATCGGATGGGGTTCCATGAGAGTGTGGCCTAAAGAGGATTCCACCAGCATAGGGAACAGTGAGACTAAAGCGGCTTCCGCTAGCACAAATACGTGTGCGGCTTCCAATGACTCAGGGAATACTGCTGGTTCCACTGCAGCAGAAATCAACGCAACTTTGGATGGTAAAGGGATCTATGCGAATTCCATCAGATCAGGAAACAGTTCGGCTACTGACGGCCTGAGAACCACTGGAGCAAAGATCGTTGTGGGTTACGCAATATCTTGTGCCTGTTCCTCTGGAGCAGAAACTAACGCGGCTTCTGCAATGACCAGTGCGGCTTTGAACAGTGCGGAAACCTCTGTAGCAGAGACCAATGCGGCTTCTGCTATGACCAGCCCGACTTTCAACAGAACAGGGAACAGTGAGGATTCTGCAATAACCAGTGCGACTTTTAACAGAGCAGGGAGCAGTGTGGCTTGCAACAAACCGGGAAATAGTGCGGTTACTACAATTTATCTGCTTCCGGCTAATAGGGTCAAAGTCACACCCAAAGAAACATAAATAAAAACCAAGCAAGAATAAATTAATGGTAGACTTGTAGACACAGCGTGTCTGTCGCAGAAGCCGTAATTTATTCATGCAAGAAACCCCATTCAGAAATAAACAATACCTCAGCACCTATACAGGGTGTCAGGGACATTGACGCGAAGCCGGTTACCATGGATTCAGTACATGATTCTGAACTCCCTTGCGATGAAATTTTTCGTCGGTTATTTAAAAAAAAACAGCTGCTTCATAGAAAAGTGCAATACCTACGCGGTCAAAATGGATGGAGCAGCAGTTTCAGTTGAATCATGTACTGAATCCATGGTAGCCGGCTTCGCTTCGATGTCCCTGCCACTCTGTATGCAGGATACCAGCCATGAGAATTATCATCTGCAGGCTTTTTATAGTTTATTCGTACTATATGTGTGGTTTATACAATAACATAGTATTTACGCAATTTAAGATAATGTGATCTACCTGAAATAAAGGTACATTTTGTGTCCATGCAGTAAGTTTACGCAATTTACTGTGATGTTATAAGATTGATAAAAACTATACTGTGTCTATGTTTTTAATGTTGTGTGCCTATAATCGACATATTAGTCAGTAGGTATAAGTATATCTTATTTAGTTATTTATACACATCCCGAACATAATAAGGGTATGAACCAAATTGTTGGTAATAATCATGTCATAATAAAATTAGTTAAAACCTACATGTCACTTGAATATAAGCAGCTAAATGACATTTTGGAACGTAAGAGTACAAAAAATTATTGTGATTGTGTAAGACTGAAGCAACTTTAAGTCTGGTTAGTAGGAAGGTAGATACAATTTATTTATTTAGAATTGTTAAATGTACTAAAAGAATCTACTTTTTATTTAAAGATATTTAAAAAAAAACAGAATTTGTCGATTAAATATGTAAACTTATTTGAATATAAGCATTCTTGATACGCAAATAAGCTTTAATTCAGATGTTCATCAATTTTTTTTTTTATGTAACCAATGGTTATTGGTTAATGGTATGGCACCTTTGGTTTCTACCTTAATATACAAATATCTTGTCATAAACATTTTAGAGTGGTTGTGTTGGATAGAGTGCACCTTTTCATTGTCATTTTCCTTATATTATTCTATAATAAGAACATGATCTTTCTTTCTTTTTCGTGTGGTTAGTGACTAGCCTGGTGTCAGAGTTTTTATGCCGCCCATGGGCCTCTGACTTGGCTTCACATTCCGCCGAGGAATATCTCCCAGGCATGCCGGTTTCCTGACGATGTTTTCCTTATTTATTTATATATACTTTATTGTACACCACAAAAATACATAACAAGAAGTAATAATTAAGCACTACAAAATATACAATGGGCGACCTTATCGCTTTCTGCGATCCTTCACCGTTTTTGAAGCAAGAGATAATTATAACATACGCATATGAATCCGAAAATTCAGAGATGCGTGCCTTAGGTTTGAACTCGAGACCTATGTCTTGGCCGTCCGACGGTTACACCACTAGGCTATCGCTGCACATTAATGATGGTGGCCGGGTCCGACGGGTCCCACGGGGACGAGTCCGTCCAACTGACGGGGTCCGTTAGGGCCAATGCCTGCCAGGGTTGCGAGTTTATCCGAAAGGGATATCGTGGCCCCGGCACACAGGCAACAGAAGGAACACGGGTGGGTTTTAGTCAGTAAAAGTCTGATACGCCCTCCCGCTCCGCCCAGAGCGGGAGACGAGAAAAAAAGACCTATGACTTGCCAATCCAACGGTCACACCCTATGCTATCACTGCTATAGAACATGCCAATCGCCCTTCATTAATTTCTAGTCACGACCAAATCATTTAGATACGATGTTGTCGCTACATCCTCTTTTAGTCCGCAACTGTATTATCAAATCATTCCTCAATATATCATTCAGATTCCCACTGTACATACTACTGAACAATTATCTTCTACCTTTATGTCACATACATAACCGTAGATACTACCACATCATTGTGAATCACCAGTTGTGCCTTTTTGGTCTTCGACTATTTAACAACCATCGCACGTAGACTTTCTTTTCTCCTTCATTCTCTCATTCACTCTATCACATCTGCATCAATCTTACCACCTCTTTTAAACATATTTCCCATTGAATGTAACATCATTTGTATTATGTTATCTATTCCCTCACAGTGATGTGTTGTAATCGTGGCAAATCGATTATTCCTTTCAAGAATCTAATTTTTATTAATAACTTCTTCATTCCAGGACTAATGATTTTTACGACTCCTCGCGGCAAGCGCCAGCTGTATTACAACGGGTTTAAATATTCTTGCCGTAATCGGTATGAAGGAAAGTCAGACGTCCGTTGGTACTGCTCATCTCATCACTCCAAAGGCTGCAGGGCATCTGTGAGGACCATAGAATATAAAATAGTTAGCCTGTCAGAAATACACAACCATGAACCTACACTACAATGGATTGATAAAAATAATATTTGATTAGCACAATTTTACCTTCATCTAAGGCTCATTTTGGAAATGATATTTTAAATAAAATCAAATTAATGCTGTCCATCTAAAGTGTATGTAGGATATTCAATGCAATAATTTATTATTATAAGGCACTAACAAATAAGAGGCTATGGTCTATGCAGCTACTTTTATATAAAGAAATCTCGTCTTGAGTTTAGATGGACTTGAAATTACTAATGTGTTGTAACAACACCAAATTGTGATTATTTTAAATATTTATATACTAAATGGTGATTAGAGAAATATATTATCGATTATAATATCTCAGTGCGAGACGTAAAACGTCAACTTTTTATAGTAAATGAACTTGTAAATGCCAAGCATTCAGTAAGTAGGGAAGCTACACGCGTATTACTTGTGGTAACTAAGTGTACAAACAATGCTGTAAATGTGTTCCTGAGGACGTATAGCATCAGCATGTAACAAGAACACGAACACACACTTCCGACTTCGCCATTGTCTCGGACGATACGAAGAGCTCCTGCGCTAACACACACATTCACAGCATGTTTGACGCTTGGTAACCACAAGTAAAGCGCGCGTCGCTTCGTGAGATCAAAATACTATACATAATTTATAGAAACTGATTAGCACGAACGATGACTAAACTGTACACTGTAAGGAAGACAAATAGGCATGACATAGTTAATTATTCATGCATATAATTAAGAACCTTCATTACAGTTGAGATTTTGTATTTTTTTTAAAGTTTTACTTACATGACATACATTAACTGACGCCTTCTTCCCATAAGACAGACAGTACAAAACGCCACTTGCTACGATCCTTACCTTTTACTTCGTTTACGCTAAGTTAAACGCCTTTTTAAATAAAATCCAATAGTAAGTTGGATTTTATTTAAAAAGGCGTTTAATTTCGTTACATGTTTCTATAAGTTGGATTTTATTTAAAAAGGCGTTTAATTTCGTTACATGTTTCTACTGATCTGTATTTTTTTTAAATTTACTTAAATTGAGGAAACATAGTTTTCCTTTTTAAATGTATAAAACAAACGTGATAATGTTTTGTTAAGTTTGTTAATTAGTCCTTAATTTATGTTAACCTTTTGTTAATTAACAATGGTAATTAAAATGGGTTTTTTAAGTTTATGTGTTTATTATGTATTTTATGAACGTAAAAACAATAATAATACATACATAAACAAATATGTATGAGTGAAGATACAATAAAAAAGCTTAAAAATAAACTTCTGACAGAAAAGGTTAACCTGTGTTTCTCCTTGGTTTTGCCAAGTAAACACACGTAAAAACAAGTTACTAAAAAAGAGGTGCTGGTGAAATGCATGCAGATTATCCAAATACTTCAAAACATTGAAACAATAAAAAACTTGAAATTCCCAAACACAAAGTCCAAATGTTTCCAAATTATTCATTTTTCTAAGGTTGGTAGAAAATGCCTGAGGCATTAAGGCCGCTTTTGTACAGTAGGTACTACCAATTTTTTCTTTATTTTTTAAATTATTTATTAATATATCCCTCTCTTTCTAGCAACATTCATCACCTCGCGTCGTGGCAAGCGGATGATAAGGCTGAAAGGACAAAACTTTTACCAAGTTCGAGCCCAAGGAACCAAGATCCGATGGGCCTGTTCCACTCACCATCGGCATGGCTGCAGGGCCGCCATCAGGACTATTGATGATGTTATAGTATCTGTTAATGACCACCATCAGCATGATTTACTGAAGGATGTAAAACTAGATTATTCTTTTTAAAATTATTAACTTTTTTTGTGGCAGTCGCGTGGACGAAATCAACAAAAGGCAGAAATAAAAAACCAGTCATGACATTATCATCTTTGTAACAAAGATGGTAATGTACGACGAAATATCAAGCTATACATTTCCAGTATAAGCTGATCTCCCATTATAAAAGCTTTCCGTACAATGAGAGGTCAGGTAACACGATATCCTTTGTTAAAGACTGGTTATCAGACTTTCAGGCTTCTGACTATCCGTAACAACTGTCAAAGATCTACAAATGTCGACCGGAACCAACGGTTTAACGTGCTTACCCATTCACGCACCGACCTCGGCAAGGGTAGCTTGACCTTCGATCGAGGCCAGCTTATGATGGAAAATAATGTATAGCTCGATTATGTTGTCGTGCGTACATTATTATTACGTGTCCAGTTGAGTGTATATTTTTAAATGTAAGACATATTCAGACCAACAATTCAAAGATGGTTTAAAAAGAAGTTGTAGAAAACTGCTTTGTTACCTTATCTTGTGTGTTCAGTTTACATTGATAAAGATTTTTCACATCACCAAGATCCTTTTTTTTTGTGATGCATTAAAATCTTTTTAGTCTGATTGTAGCTTGAAATTACATTATATTGTATCGTTTCTTGGGCTTCCTTTACAAAACTATCATAGAAAAAGTGTTCCTGTTTTATTAAGTCCGTCAGATTTCGTATTATTCTCCATTAGGCGAAACTAATGGAGAATAAATGTATGTAATCATTTTATAAGTTATTTTTTATGCGTTTTTATTTATTGTGTGATTTATAGTACATAGTTCCTTTTTGTGTATTTTGTTAATTTAATTTAAATAAACATACCTTCATCTACAAAAGTCTTAATTACCTCAAGTGATTTTTTTTACACCGTTATTATTTACTAGCTGCGCCCCGCGGTTTCACCCGCATAAGCCTCGATCTCGTGAGAATATCGAGTTAAAATGTATCTTATGTACTAACCCAGGTCATGGTCTATCCATGTGCCAAAATTCATTTAAATCCGTTCAGCTATCTTAGCGTGAGAGCATAACAAACAAACTCACTTTCACATTTATAATATTAGTTAGGATTTTATCACAGTTCCCAATACAATCACAATACACACACAATATCACATACAACACACACACACACACACACACACACACTCACACACACACACACACACAATACATAACCCCACACACAATACAATACAACACACACACAATATTCACATCAATGTTCACAGTCACAATATTTAACCCCTCGTCTTTATTTGTTTCTTTAGGTACCTTTGTGTGCATTCGTTTGTAAAATAAAGTGTTATGTCGTAGAATGATATGAAAATTCATATTTTCGAGAAAACTCGGATAATTAGAAAATGGTGAATACAATTGTGCAAGCAACTGGGTGAAAAGAATGGATTGTTACAAATTGACACAAAATGCTTTCAAAAAATCTTTCCTCCAAGAAGTTGACTGTAACAAAAATTGCCCAAGAGTTCAATGACTAAGTACATACATATATTACGGGACGCCTTACCATGGATACCAGTAATGATAGTCTGCTGAGTATAAAGCCCGTAATACACAAGCTTGTAACTTGTACAAAAGTACCAATTAGAAGTTATTATGGTACAATACGATACAAGCTAAAAATGAAATAAATGATTGAGTACCTATTGAGTTACTTGCTTACTGTCGTGCAAGGGACAAGCTTCTGCATTTTCGGCTTAAATTTTATTTGGAATATTAAATTATAGTGTTGCATGAATAATCTTTATCTTTTCTAACCTTCTTTTACTTAATTTTCAGCCCGATTCGTACTTTCTCAGAGAGGTAGGCGAATGATCCAAGTAAATGGATTCACGTACTCATCACTGCCTTCAAAGTCAAAGAAAAAAAGATGGCGGTGCTCAACTCATTCACCAATGGGATGCCACGCTCATGTCTTCACCTTGGATGACCTTGTGATCGCTGTGAATGGGGAACACCGGCATCCTCCGCAGAATATGAAGAAAGTTGATATACATTTTTTTTGATAACTTGAGGGTTGTTCGTATAAGAATAAGAAGTCGGTAAGGGCCACTGTTGGGCCACATTATGACTGTTGCCTGACCTTACAAATTGTTCTTGCAAACCTTATAATGAATCTTTGGAGATTTTTTTTGCCATAGTATTTTTGATAACAATAAGTTTTGCTAGTTTTAACCGTCTTCAAAAAAGTATGAGGTTATGCGGTCGGTGGGTTTTTTTTCCATGTATTTTTATACCGTATTTTCCGTGGTTACTGAGCCGATTTTCGTGTTTTTTTTATGTGGTAGAGGAAGCTTGTGTATTCCCATGTCAATTATACATGTTAACTTTCCTCAGGAAGTTTCGAATAAGCTTCAATAACTTCAATTTCAGAAGTTGGTGATAATAAACTAAAATACAAAACCAAAGACACCCAACTTCCGAAATTTAAGTTATTTTGCACTTTGAGCTTCGTAGCGTTTTTTGAAAGTAATTTTTTTTTAACCGGTAAAGCCCTGGGTGACCCTCAAGCACGTCAATTAGCACGTTAATTAGTTGTTTATCAGGCCTTTAACGGTTAAATTAATGTTTTTATTATGCTATGATATAGTTATATTATACATTTTATTATTTATGATAATAAAAAAACTCACGCTTTCTTCCCATAGACAATTTTTTTATATTATAAGAAAAAATAGACTAAAATATTTCAAGAGAAACGATCTCATAGGAGTCTTATTTTTATTATACCTTTAAACAGTGGTGTCTCTTTTCAACTTAAAATGTCGTACCTACAAAGTGAATTACATCATCACTGCCTAACTCTTCGGGAATTATAGGCGTGTTGTTATGAATCAAACAAAAAATTTGTTTTTATTTATTTACTTTTATTACGTGTTGTGAATCAAAATGTGTGAAATTGTTTTTATGTTTGAAATTAGGTCTAGATTATAGAAAAATATGTACAAAAATCATGAACAAAAAAGTTTGTTATAATAAGTTTTGTTTCGTCATGTTTTTCAAGTTCAAGTTATGAATTTCTCTTTGCCAAATTATTAATAGGTAAGATAGCATTTTCACCGGACAAAACTGCGAGGTAATTGCGTTACACACATAAATTGACAATTGATCGCAATGGGTTTCATTTTGACAGTTCGCCCACGTTCATTGTGTTTTTACGTTGTTGAGCAGGGTAATTTTTCAAACCTATGAAGCAATGGATTGGCAAAAAAGAAGTCTGTTACGCAATTAAGGTGCTGGTCAGGTCCTATTTTTATGTGAAAATATAAAATGAAATTTAGACACAGCCAAATAAGTCATCCGTATCCATAACCCATTTAATCTGTAAGAAAAAAAAACCTATAGATACTACCTACCTCCTATTTTTGTTCGTAATAATAATGTGCCATGAAATAAATTATAATTTATTATAGAATAAATAATCAGTTTTCTGAATGCTAACACTAATGAACTTTTGTTTAATTTAGAAATCGCAAAGTATGCCCGATAAATAACTCACCAACATAGCTATTCACAACCATTCGACAGGTTCTCGAATCGAAAATGACACATTTTCAATTAATAATCTGTCTTGCCCCCGACAGCAAATAGCTCAAAAATTCAAAATTCAAAAATCATTTATTCAAACTAGGCTGAGAATCAGCACTTTTCGAACGTCAAAATTACATAAGACAGTCCCTAAAAACGCCCACCCTTCACCACTTCCTAGTGCGTTAGCTGGGAAGAAGAAGTGGCGCAACAAACTCCTCTGGCGCAACAAACCCCCCAAGCTGTCGGAAGAATGGCGGGCGTGTATTTTATTTAAGCTAATAAAATTTACGGGTTTGTGAACAGCCTTTAGAGTAATCCTTTGATAACATTGATTCAGCACGGAATGGTGTCGAACGGTTGTGAAGAGCTATGCAGGTATCCCATTATTACAAAGTGATCGCAGCGGTCGTTCGTTCGGGTTCGCGGAAAAAAATATCATTAAGGCTGCCGCTAACAGGCGCGACGCGACTCTGGTGGAACAATTTGCATGAAAACTTCACGTATGCCGGCGGCGGTGTCGCGTCGCGCCTGTCTGCAGCGGATTTTAGCGTTACCTACCGTTAATGTAGGTACTTAAAATCCCAATCTTATGTTATTGTTTGATTTAGTTACCTTGGTTTTATGTTATTCTGTCCTCTATCTCAAGTCTATGACATCTGAAGCTTCACTAACTATAGAAAGTTTTTCTTAATTGACTGTTACCTACCTAATCAAATCTTTGCTATCGGTACATGCCTATTGCCTGTTTAATCAAAGAAAAATATGCTTGATTTCAGTGACTCAACCAAAATACTTTAATCGGACCAAGAAACCTTTCCTTAAAAACAGCAAGGAGGCTGAACAACGTCGCCATCTTTTTGATGAACTCATGAAAACTTTGTCGGAAGAAAATGTAAACTTTTCTGAGTTAGAAAATCGTATTGATGCTATTTGCGGGACGATTATCAAGAATTGAGAGTTTTTAAACAATTATTATTAAGAAATTCAAGTTCTTCTATTGTATGTACCTACGTACATAAAAAAGTACATATTGAAAAAAGAAAATGTACCTTTCACCGTGTACTGACACACATTATTAGGCCCTTTTCATGACTTACTATTCAGTTATATTTAATCTATGCATAAAAAAAGTAATTATTGCAACCATTAAAATTAAACTGTTTCGGTATTTGACACCCAATATTTCATTTGACAACGGTAACCTTGAGGTTTGTGGCGGCATCTACATCGCCACATGCTAACTACGCATCAAAGACAACATCCTGACGTCATTCAAATCCTGCATCGCGCAATTAGAGTTTACCGCGCGGTGGACATAATATGTCCACCGCCCAGAGGTTGAAGTCGGGAGCTTTTATATATTATATAAAAGCTCCCGACTTCAACCTCTGGGCAGTTGCCCGCCAGACACGACACCCGTCTGGTCGGAGGATCCTCCCTTTTCTATGGTGGATGAGTGAACTATACACCCTATTCCTCATACCCCTAAAGTTAGTTAAATTTTATGACATGGGCCATTTTAGGAGAAAACACTAACGCGAAATTAACATAATAAGTTATAATCTGGATTTATTATTACAGCTGAATTCATACAATCTCAGAAAGGGAACCGCTTGGTTCGTCATAAAGGTTACACGTACTATCCAAGGCCCACACAAACTTCTAAGCAACTGTGGCAATGTTCTACCCATTTAGCGAAAGGATGCCAAGGCTACGTCATCACAGAAAATGAAGTAATTATAACAATACAGGAAGAACACAGTCATGCTCCGAAAGCAGATTAAAGACAACTTTTGCATTTTGTACAGAATTAAGACGAGTAATTTTCAATATCGTGTGCATTGCAACCAGATCCACGTCTAATTACATAATTTTCAGCAGGTGTATCGCTAACCCCTTTACGTTCAGAACACAAAAATGATTAGCTGTTTTCAAAAGCATTCCTTTCTCACACAGCGGGCGCACTTTTTCGAACTGTGTGTGTTCTTTTTTGTGTTTCTTCTTTGCGTCATGTTTTACCGCAAAAAAATGTATTTTCTTTCTTTTCTTTTGTTATTCTCGTTCAAAATGTTGGCAATACATAGTCTGAAAAATAATAATAAGGTGTATGTGAAAATTGGTTCTTAACACTTTAATTCCTAAACCATTGTGATCTTTTATCTTAAACCAACTTGAATTCAAAGGATTAAAAAAAAACGCATGGTGGGGGATAACGCTTTTTCCTTACGTGATGATTTCAACCGTAAGTCGCGTAAAGGAACTTCGTTCCAAAAAATCCTGATCCCTGTTTTAATTATATCCCTGGATTTATTATTATTACAGCGGAATTCATAAGATCAAGGGAAGGAAAGCGTTTGATACGTCTTAGAGGGTACACGTACTATGAAAGGCCTTCTAAAACTAGCAAGCGGCAATGGCGATGTTCTACCCACTTATCACGAGGATGCCGAGCGAACATCATCACGTTCAATGAAGAAATTTTAAGAGTACATGAAGAACATAGTCATCCACCTAGTTTGAATGCAATGAGAAAGCATATATTCTAACTTCTAAAGCCCTACATTCCAACGTCAACGTTTTGGTAAAGGATAAATCCAGTTACAGACATTATCCACTTTTAACAGTACTACTATTTGAACTATCAAGTTCCTGTAATTATATGTGGATGTGTGAGCTTCTGTGAGATGTTGGACAAAAAATTTGTGATTTTGTGCCAATATTATTTATTTTATTTATATTTAATTATCAAGTAACAAGAATCAATATGTTAGTAACAATTTAGTATTTGATTGTTAGTTTTACTTGTTTTCTTTGTAAATTTGGTGTATTATTTTTCTTATTGTTATTCCTTGCTTGTTTTAAATACACCTGTTTTTTTAACTGTGCAATAACGTAGATTTGTCTGTAATGTTGGTCATGTTTTTCCCAAATATATAGAAGTTTTCAAAACGTGCATCAATGCTTGTTAGTATTTTTTTGTTATTTTTGTTTATTTCACCTACGTGTACCTAACTAAATAAATATTGTTTTATTATTACGAAGTCTTTCAATAAAAATGTACGATCTACTTTAAAACTTCGGTTTTATTTTAGAAATCTGGTTCTCTACTCGAGATTTTATTGCTAAACATAGGACCAAAATCTTAAACACTTCAGCAGCGTTGCTGTGATCCAGTTTCAAGGATAATATGGTGGTGGTTATGATGGTTGTGGTTGTGGTGGTGCTGGCGGTGTGGGCTTTGCTTAGATTATATTTAGGATGATCTAAAATTACTAACTAATATAATATTATCTATTATTACAGCGGAATTCATACAATCAAGGAAAGGGAAGCGACTTATACGTTTTAAAGGTTACACGTACTTTGAGAAGCCTTCAAAAACATCCAGGCGACAATGGCGATGTTCTACCCACTTAGCGCGAGGATGCCGAGCGGACATCATTACAGAAAATGAATTAATTGTGAGAATACGAGAACAACACAATCATGCACCTAGTTTGAATGCTATGAGAAAGCAAGATTTTTAACTTCTAAAGCACAGTATCCCCTGGCAAAAACAAAAATCATGTAAATCATGTACATTTAATTGTTTTATAACTGTCTAAAGTCTTTTAATAAAAAAGTACGACCTCATACAAAACTTCCGTTTTATTTTAGAAAGCTGGTTGTCTATTCGAAACTTTACTGCTTAACATACCAGTAAAATTCTCTCTAGGATCAATCTCTTAAACACTTCCAATCGCTGATCTAATTTCAAGTTTGTATGTGGTATGGATACTTTGTATAATTCTGTAATTATACCGAGTATGTGGAAACGCCGGGACGCCCTTAGAGGACATAACAGACTGTAGATCTGTGGACCATTTAATATTTTGCTAAGTATCTGGTACTTGTTGATGGGCCTACACTGTCCTCTCATACCTTTTAACACTGTAATTTGGAAACATTCTAAAAACCATTTACTTTTAAAAGAGTAACCGTGGAGTTTCTTGCCGGCTCTTCTCCATAGAAAACGACCAATTGGAACCGTGCACCTAGCTTCTGACGTTTCATAAGTGCCCTTGTAGGTTTGTGTGAAATAAAATATTTTGAATTTGAATTTGACATATAATGACCTTATTGGTAATATTCTTCAGAAAGCTCAGGTGCGTAGTACTCGCAAACGGCGTGCGGCCATATGTATGAACGTAAACGAAGCAAAAGGGTTTTGTAAGAATCATAGCAGGTGGCGTTCTGTAGTTTCTGCCTAACCCCCATTAGAAGAAGGCGTGAGCTTATGTATGTATGTTACCGAGTATCCAAACCAAATCCTTCGAAAATTACCATAATCCTACTTTAACTGAAATTTCACATGAGAAAGAAAAAGAAAGAACAAAAATAAACAATTTGGGGGATAATTTGCGTCACATCCACGCAAAACGGCCATCGCTCAGCATAATGCTGCGACTCTATGCGAGACAGAGCCCCAACGCTGGTTTTCACCGACAGCCGGCGTTGACGTGATGACGTCAACCGGTGCAGCATATAGTGAAATAACAAAGTAAGACAAAAATAAAATGAATAAATACAATACTTAGTCCTAAATGTTTATATAAAATAAAATATTTAAAATGGTAACATTTCATACCGTCGGCGAGTCACGCGCCGTGCCGCGCCGCGCTGTGTGGACATGAGTCTGTCCACATGCGACATTTCAGTTTCGTTGTCTTTAGTTAGGTACAAAGATACTAACTTGAATTCAACCTTTAATGCTGGATTTATTATTACAGCGATATTTATAAAATCACAGAAAGGGAATCGTCTAATACGCTATGGAGGATTCACTTACTCTGAACAGCCTTCTAAAACTACCAAGCGGCAATGGCGATGTTCGACCCACTTATCGAAAGGATGCCGAGCGAATATCGTGACAGTCGATGAAGTAATTATAATAGTACATGAAGAACATAACCATCCACCTAGAGTGAGTACAATAATAAAGCTATTACCTAGAGTGAATGCAAATAAAAAGCTAAAATATAACATCCATTGTTTCTCATTTAAAAAAAAACTAAAAAACGGAACGTACCTATACTCCATAGGTTTAGGTAGTTAAATAAAGGTAAACAAATCGTAAAAAGGGTTTTTATCGTTGACACTTTCGAGATTCAAATACGATAAACCAAACTAAATTTATTTTAGATTTTTACAATAGTTTCCTCTTTTATTTATGTATGTTAAACTTTATCATTTATTCTTAAACTACTCTTCGTAGATGTAACTGCTTGAGCACAATTTTTTAGTAAAATTTATAATAATAATATAATATTTTGCAATCTGTCTATTGTAAAGAGCCCGAACTCTAAACGTCAAAGATTTATAACGTTGCTAAATTGAAGAGTACAACTTTGACATAACATGACAACTGAAGTGACAGGTATTTCGTTTAGTCGGTTACTGGACAGCTGTCTCTTCACTAAACCTATGGAGTATAAGAATAACATTTCTGTTTCATTTTCAAAATCTGGAACAACTTCATTCGTCTTTTGCATATTTGAGCCTTTTCTAAAAACGCAGGACCAACAAAACGGAGCTTTAATTACATACATTTGAGACATTTTAAGTTTGTCTCAAGGAATGCTTTGCTTTGCTTTGGTGATAGTACAAAATAAAAAACCCTGTTGACCTTTAATCCTGGATTTATTATTACAGCGATATTTATAAAATCACGGAAAGGGAATCGTCTAATACGCTTTAAGGCTCGTGCAGACCAGCGCGACGCGACGGCGCGACGCGACTCGAACAAAACAATTTCTAAGAAAACTTCACGGTATAACAATAGCCGGTGTCACGTCGCGTTGTCGCGTCGCGCTTGTCTGCACGAAGCTTTAGAGGATTGACGTACTCTGAACTCCCTTCTAAAACTACTAAGCGGCAATGGCGATGTTCGACCCACTTATCGAAAGGATGCCGAGCGAATATCGTGACAGTCGATGAAGTAATTAAAAGAATACGTGAAGAACATTATCACTCACCTAGAATTAGTTCAATGAGAAAGCTAACCCACCAAGAGGGAATGCAAAGAAAAAGCTAAAATTCTAACATCCATTATGTTTCTCATAAACATTTTAAATAAAAACGTACCTAAGAATAACATTTCTGTTTAATTTTCAAAATCTGGAATAACTTTTACCCGTCTTTTGTTCACTTTTTTTTTTAAACAACGAAGACTTAAACAGATTTAACAGAGGGTCCCGAACTAGGCACAGCCTGTATCTTGGTGACCCAAACACTGATCAAAGTTAACAATTTAAAGGGTTCCGCTGCGCAAGATTGTTACTGATATTATTTTAAAATGAAATTCATAATAATAAAATGTACAAACAATGTGAGTAACAAGACATACAAAAATATTTGAGGTGAGTAAATGTGTGGTGACTGTAATTATGTATTTTATCAGAGATGTTAACATAAGCAGCAAAGTAAACTTTCTGTTTCCTGATAAGTCCGGCACAGCAACCATTCTTTAAGTTAAGTTTTGACCTCAGAGTAGATTTTCGGTAGGTACGGTAGAAGTTTTACTTATAGCATTATACCTGAATCAAAATCTGGAACAACTTCTCCCGTGTATTGCCTATTTGATCCTTTTCTACAAACGAAGGACCAACAAATCGTAGAACCAGACCAATAATTACAAACACATGAGACATTTCACCTTTGTCTCAAGAATTTAATGCTTTGCTTTACGTTGGTTGTCTTCAGAGATGGTACAAACAATACTAAGTTGACCCTTAATCCTGGATTTGTTATTACAGCGGTATTCATAAAATCACAGAAAGGGAATCGTCTAATACGATTTAGAGGGTACACGTATTATGGAAGGCCTTCAAAATCTAGTAAGCAGCAATGGCGATGTTCCACCCACGGGGCACGAGGATGCCGAGCTAACATCGTTACAGTTGATGAAGAAATTATAAAAATAAGTGATGATCACAATCATGCACCCAATTCAAAAGCAAATATTGTAACTTCTAATGTGTGGATCCACACATGAACATGGACATGAATCTTAATGATGTGAACGGTATAAGGAAATTTGAACATTTTTAATCCCAGCTTTGGTCCCAAAAGTTGACGAACGTGTGGATCGAGAAAATAGAAAAAAAAAGAAAAGAAAAAAAGAAAATGCGTTTATTGCGGCAAACATGACGCAAAGAAAAAAGATAAACACAAAAAAGAACAAATTGGGGGCCAATACACATCCACGTGAAACAGCCATCGCTTAGCATAATGCTGTGACCCTATGCGAGACAGAGCCACAGGCAGCACTGATTTTCAGCGACAGCCGCAAAGCCGAATAGCATTGGCCAATGGTGGTTAGTGGTGGTCACTGGGTTTTCCGGGGCGGTAGATTTTGGCATGTAAAAATAGAGAATAATAAAATAAGAATAGGGTTTTATAATGTTATCATAACTTGTATTACTTAAATACATGCGTCTGTGCAATAAAAAGTTAGTTTTTATTTTTGGAATCAAGGATTACTTCACCTCATTTTTACTATTACTCGAGCCTTTCTGAACATAGGAATCTTACTTATTACCACACGAAACGACTTTTTTGGCTTTTACTTGCATACATTTCCCGTGTCCTTCATTACAAACTTTGTCCAACAAATATCATTTACATACCTAATTAAAAAACAATATATTTCCGGGAAAAATAAAATAGGTACCTAAACTTTTAACATCTGCAGCTGTTGCCCCCATATTTCGCAAATTGCCCCCCGTTACTGGCCCTTAGGCGAGTTTCGAAAAACATAATCGTCGTAAATATCATTCTAAACCTATTCCCCAATGGTTATGCGTTATATTGTGTCAGTCAGTCAGTCAGTCAGGTGACGATTCCTTCTAACTGATTTTGGCGCCCTCGACAGCTTTCTATTTTGTTCCCGGGGTTGGGAACTTCGGTAAACAGTAAAAAAAAAAGTGTATTTGGTTATTGTTACAGCACCCGATTACATTTTATCAGTGAGGGGCAAAAAAGTGATGAAGTTCAAAGGATATACGTACTTCACTACTATGAAGCATTCATACAAGATTTGTTGGAAATGTTCCACACAGAGCAACTGCAAAGCTGTGGTTTATACCTTGGGGAATAAAGTGTATGGGGGGAAAGGGGAACATAGGCATTCAAATTAGGAAGACACGAATTTTAATTAGACTTTTTTATTTAATGTACGAATTTAGACAGGGACAAGTCCCCTAATTCTATAGAATTTGGAGCACTTACTACGTGTCTCTGTGTAAAATTTTGGCTATAAATCAGCTAGTGTCCTGTGTTTAGCCCTTCATAAAGAGCGTTATATTTGTAATTATTCCTACATCTTATCTCATTAAATGTCTTGCCCTGTTACATATTTGTGGTGAACCAACCCTTGACAATTATGAACAATAACATTTAGTTAAGTTGGAGGAATTCTCAGAATTATTTGTGCTCTCTTTCTTAGATTTTGCTAGTGAATAATATTACTTATACTTTTTATTTTTAACGGCCTCGACTTACAAGTTGTACGTCGTGGGTTCGAACCCAGCCAGGCGCTTTACTTTGTGTAAATAATTTCACCACCACTGCTCCCAAAACGGTGAAGGAAAACATCGTGAGGGAACCGGCATGTCCTAGAACCAAAAATTCGAAGACATGTGACATCAACCAACCCGCACTGGGCCCGCGTGGTAGATTACAGCCCATTCCCTTTCGAAGAGAGGAAGCCTGTGTACCAGCAGTGTGAACATTATAGGCTACTTATGCTAAACTTTTTATTAGTAAGGTCTATATAGTTATTATGTACTATATCTCCATGACTAATGTAATTGAAGTTATGTTTTGGTACTATTCAATAAATCAGTCAAACCTCTGAATGACTTTTTCCCAAACTCCCGTTTGTTGAAATAATACTTCATTGCAAACAGTGTTTTCGTTATAATAAAAACCTTCTTAAAACAAATAATTCTGGCTACGCAATCAACTCAGCCAGTCGCGGTCCACTGCTGGACATAGGCCTATCCCAAGGTGCGGCACAAAACCCTGTCTTCCGTCTTCCACATCCAGTCTGACCGAGCCATTAGAGCTTTTTAGGATCATCGGTCCATCTAGCTGGGGGGCGTCCCACCCTACGCTTGCCGCGCTTGGCTATTTACTAACAATAACAAATCAGTCCTTCTACGGTTGGCCACTTTTTAACCTAAGGACACTAACTTCCCAAACCGTCAAGCCCCGCTGACTCCCACGCTGAGCGGGGCTTGACGCGGTCACGCGGTCTGAGAGTCACCTGACTCACATGTGAGTCAATGGGGCTTGACGATATGGACGCGTGTGTCAGGTGACTTACGCGGCTCATTTTATGGCCTGACGGGTATACTCGTCAACTAATCAACAAAACCATTCAAAATATCATATCCAACATTGAAATAAAATAAATAAATGACAAATTGACATGAAGCGCGTGTCAATGTCAAACCGCGGGGCTTGACAGTTAAAACGTAATAAAATGGACGGGGTTTGACCTTATTTTTAAGAGTTATAATAAAGGTCCACTGCCGACTATATAGAATCTAGGTCGATTTTACCTAGTAAAGTAAGCAATTAAACGTAACCTAGAAGATATTTTTCCTTGGTCCTAACACAATTATTATTAAGAGGTATAATAAAGGTCCACTGCCGACTATATCTACGTCGATTTTACCTGGAAAGTAAGCAATTAAACGTAACCTAGAATATATTTTTCCTTGATCCTAACACAATTTTTTCCTTTCAGGTACAGATGACGAAATAGGACCAGTGTTCGTCCTATCAATGAAAGGCAAGCGTATGTTGAAATTCAACCACTATACTTACTATGCTACTTCAGTGGGCCCGAAAATTCGTTGGCGTTGTTCAAGCCAGAATGGATGCAAGGCTACAGTACATACTTACGAAGATCATGTTATTAGTGTCAACGAGAATCATACGCATCCTCCGAAGTATATTCGCAAGTCTCGAATGCATCCACATAAGTTTATGCGTTAAGTTATAAATTGTTAAAATTAAACATTTATTTGTGATGATTGCCAATTGACAACTGTATAATGTATTCTGTATAAATCTGACCATGAAAACTTAGGTGAAGTGAGCTGTAAATAGTTAATTCCTAGCCTCAGGTGAATTGACAGTTCACATTAATCTCACTTATATGTAATAGACTTGCAGGAGCCCAGAAGGCCAATTCTCGTACTAAAAAAACCATCACATTGGAGTCGCAATCTGTCAAACTTGTCAAAAATGTTGGTAAATTATTATTAATTGTATTTTTGACAGATTGCGAATGAAAATAGAATGCGAACGTTCTTAAAAGTTACGGGAATAAGGGCTCTGATATTTAGGTATATTTGAAAATAAATTACAAAATGAAATGAAAATGTTTTACACCAAATGCAGGTCCATCTTGCAGACGGTTTTTTTTTTATTGAAGTTGTTATAATGCCAAGAGTTCTAAAATAATTATAAATTATAATAGCTTATATGTAGAATTAAGAAGAATAGAGGTGGATGTAATAGAAAAGAGCAGTGGTGGCCCACTGATTAATCTTAAGTGATTGTATATTTTACAAATATTATTGTTAAACGTAAACAGACGTGTATATATAATATATTATATATATATTATTTTGCTTATGTGTCATATTGCTTGTGGTCTTTGCTAATATTACAGTAGTAAGTTGTTAATCATTTTAGCAAATATATATTATTGTATGTTATTCCATCTTCATCAAATACATATATTAATATTATTGTAGGCGTAAATCATGTCTCGTATTTCTATAAAATATAATCTTTCATTGTATTTCTTTCGGCCAAAGGTATAATAACTATGTGATTACATCGCTTGCTTGACATCTTTTGTGTTTTTTTATCCTAAATAATAACAGCCGTACGGTCGATCGAACGTTAAGCTGCTCTTGATGCGGTCAGTTCGTTGATGGGTGACTATCCATTAGATCGACACCCCGCCGTGCCTCGGAATGCACGTTGAGCCGTTGGTCCCGGCTGTCATTCGTAGATCTTTGACAGTCGTTACGGGCAGTCGGAAGCCCAAAAGTCTGACAACCGACTGGTTATCTTGAAAGAATGAAAGAATAAAGTTTATTTGGACACAGTTCGTGAAACACAAAATACAAATAACAAAAAAAAAATTGAAAATAATGTTTTAACAACAATAGTGTGTGCCTCGCGGCTGCGCCAAAAAGGTTAATTTCAGCATTAATGCCAGACAGATGCTGTGTGACGCTGGTTTTTTGATGAACCTTTAGGGACAAGTGACGAGAAGTACGAACAGCTTCAACATATCTAATAGGTACATATTTTCAATACTCAATACTAATGTCTCAATACCCCTTGGCAAGACTTTACCAAGGGTATTGTGTTACCCAGTAACTGGGTTGTGGAGGTCAGACTAGAAGCCGAACGTAGTTGAGAAAAGGCTTGGTAGATTGAATACTATTTTTTTAAATTGAAAACCGTATTTTAAGGTATGATTGCTATTCCCGCTGCAGGTGGCAGTGCTACCGTAGCAGTGCTGCAGCGGGATTCGGATTCATACATTTATTGCCGCGATATTGCTGCCGTGCTCGGAATACAATCTCATATAAAACTTGACCAATTTGGTAGCCAAGAAGGATACTTCGCTAAGGACCATACAATATTTTTTGCAGCCATTGGAAACTTCAAATAAGTTACCTATTTGAAATCTCCAACGACTTCAAAAACTGCTTGAGTACCAAATTGGTCAAGACGACAAATGAAAATTTTGTGAAAAAAACTTATTTAATAAATCAATCTATACGTATATATATATAAATCAATTGCCGTGCATTAATCTCGCAAAAACTCGACAATGGCTCGACCGATTCTGATGAAACCTTGGTAAGTTACTGTGTGCGGGACGGCAAAGGTTTAAAAAAATCCAAAAAGTTATTGGTATAATTATGAATGATTAAATAAACAGTTTTTTTTTTCGTTTTGCAGAATTAAAGTTCGCCTATTCAAAGCGAGGCAACAAGCTTCTTGTCGTCGACGAATATACTTTCTACCCTCAGGTATCCTACACAAATAATAGAATAAGATGGCTGTGTACTTACTACGGAAGAGGATGCCGATCCACCATACATACTATAGAACAGCACATAATTAAAACAAAAAATGTGCACAACCATGAAAAGCCCCCGAAAGAAAATAGGTCTTCGTTTAATGCAAACGTGATTTAATAGAAAATGTAATATTATTGTAAAAACAATTTTATTATTATTTTAAGACTGTAAAATTGAATTTTATTATTTTGAGCTTTTAAATTATGTACGGAACAGTTCATTACTTACTCTACCGACTCACGCGCCATGCATTCTGCACACACAGCATTTGTACTTATTATTGCAAATAATAAGTAAACTACAAATTATGTAAATATCATCTTGGAAATAAAAAGTATATAAAAATATTATTGTTGATATTTAAATAATAAATCGAGTAGTATTATACACATCAACACAATCTAGGGATATTTGAGTTATTCATATATTGAAAAAAAACTACTTAGAAAATCTTATAACATACTTATATCAACATGCGCAGTATTTTAAACTCTACCAATAGGAAATTGAATACAAATCTAAATAAAAAAAGGCTTTTATAGAAGAATTACAAAAAGTTAACAATGTCCAAAAAACGAACTTCTGTTTTTGGTGATTAAATAAAGAACTGGACGTGAGAGACCAACTCTCACGTCCAGGTGTTCTCCAAACACGTATTCTTCGGGAATGTAGATGAAAGCCGAACTGGGATTCATCAGAGAACAACACTCTAGCTCATTGGCGATCGTTCCAAGCCAAATGTTCATTTGCCCATTGTAATCGTCGTTCGCGATTGCCTCGTTGTATTGCTGGAATCCGAAGTGGTGGTCCATAGAGGTTGATAAAAAGTAGAGTGTTCAACTCGGGAGCAACACTATTTTAAGCTCGAGAACACGTACTTTGAATCCCTCGCTGCGCTCAGGATTCTACTTTAGAATCCTTCGCTCCACTCTGGATTCAAAGAAACACTCTCGCCTTAAAAATAGTTGTTTGCTCCCTAGGCAAACAATCTACCATTATATGGACAGTACTTTTAAAGTTATGATACTAAACCTGCAATATCCCTAGACAGTGTTGATGTGTGTATTATCTGGTAAAGGTATTGGGGATAAACCTTTTTTTTTTTTTTTTTTTTGAGGATGGGAAATTATCAAATAACTTCTCCCGCTCTGGGTGGAGCGGGAGGGCGTGTCAGACTTTTACTGACTAAAACCCACCCGTGTTCCTTCCGTTGCCTGTGTGCCGAGGTCGCGATATCATTGGGGATAAACCTGGATTGCATTACAGGTTGAAAATAAATTATGACAAATTAAATTGTTTGCACCATAAATAGGTAGGTTTTCCATCTATTTTTTAGGTACTAAATACTTAGAACCGGTTTTTATTTTTACTTCAATTAAATTGTGTTTGTTTAGCAATTTAATGTCCTTTTTCTTAAGATACAATAGTAAAGGACCACCGACCAGATATACATCCTTGAGACATCTCTATGGTCTTCTACAAAACGTGCAGAACTACAAAAAATATATTTTAAGACACTGGAGTGTAAATATTTAAAATATTTATTTAAAAAAGTTAAAGCTTTTCCCTCCTTGTTGAAAGGCTCTTTCATGACCGCATACCGGCGATAAAAATGGGACACGAGAGGCCTAAGTTGGGTAAGTCCCAAATCAGGCTTCCTCTCTGTGAGATCCTATAATGTTCCCAGTGAATATGTGAATAGGTTACAAAATATATTATATTAATTAATACCTCTCTTTATTACAGGTCTAACATACAGATATTCCAGGCGTGGTAACAAGCTTATTATACGGGATGGGTATACCTATTACCATCAGAAAACTTATCCTAATACCAAAACAAGATGGGCCTGCACACACAGGAATGGATGTCGATCCTTCTTACATACAGTTCAAGAAACTATTATTAAAGTGTATAACAATCATAACCATGCCATGTAAAAATCTAAAAATAAAGGAATCAGTTTTCAAGAATTTAATTAACCGAAACATTTGAATAAGGGTTTTAATAAAACGAAAGCAATTAAGAGTACTCGAGCGACTCTGGGACCGCTGTCAAATTGGGACCGCGGTCCCAGTTGCCTGAGCCATTTTTTTCTTCTTTTTTCTTCAGGCGACTGGGAACACTCGCTTCCCGTCTTTTGTTTAATCGAAATTTTTGTACAGTTATAAGAAAAAGTATTTGAAATAAAATGCAAAACATGTTTTGGTGGTTATTAGTATAGAGTCTATACAATAATGTCTACACTATAGATTAAGAACAGTGACTAACCACGCGCTGGCTGGTTGCAGTTGGTCGGAGTAATCGTATAGCGTATATTAAACGTTAATCGTTCATTAATCGTTTTAATTAATCATTAATTACAAATGACTGATGGATTAATAACTACATAGATATAAAATACAATAGACGACATATCGCACCTTTGGTAGAACAAGGGCATAATTAATTGTCAAAAATTGCCAAACGAATGTTTTTGTCCCTCCAGTTCAAAGGGCCTTTTTAAAGCATTTCTGCATATTTAAGTCATTTTGGCAATTTATGACAATTATGCCCGTGTTCTACCAAAGGTGCGATATATTCAACAAGTCAATCGTCATCCTGAGGATGCCTCGTTGAGAGGTGAAACACGTGTCGATTTCTTACAGGGTTCCTTATGACTCTTTAAGAACAGTTAAGCGGATTAGGTTACTAAATATACGTCCTCTATTGTATTTTATAATGGATTTCTGCAAAGTCACGCCTGAGTCAATTAACAATTTTACATAGGTAGGTAAAAATGAATATTTCTGTAAGTGGGTTTATACAAACACTTTTACTAGATGATGTCGGAGTTTACTATCCGACAACTCCGAAAAGAAACACCAAATCAAACTCACAGATCAGTCTTCTTTAAAGTCCAGACATAAATATGACAAGTTTTTTTTAGCTGGTGCCCCGGTGACGTATGTGACACACGCAAGACGAGGGTGTAAAATGTTATTACTATCAGGATACACATTTTGCCGACAAAATATCTTCCCTAACGGAAAAGCAAGGTGGCGGTGTGCGGTACATAATAAAAAAAGTAATTGCAGAGCTGTCATCCACACATACCAAGACTGCATACTGAAAGTGACGAATGTACACAATCACGAACCTCAAAATAACTGGATCCCTTGAGACACTATTGTACCGATTTATATGTTTTTAATCAAATTGTGGCAATTCATTACGCAATCTTATAATATATAATAGTAGATTATTCACCATGGGGATAAAGCAGTGTCTTATGTCACGGGCGCCACTTTTATCCCCGAGAAGATTACTCTCTTTTTACACCTTCTGCGAGGTAATAATAAGCTATTCAATTTTCTAATGAGATTTTGTTTTCTTACGAATTTTTAGTTAAGGTTCTCAATTCAAATCACATTTTAGAGGGTTAGGGAATATTATTTTATTGCAATAATATTTTATTGCCTGGCTAGAACCCAAGGCTATAATGATTTAATTTTGATTAGGTTTGCTTATACATATAATTTTACATAAACGAGCAGGTGTTGTTAAAAACTTTTTTCAGTCACTACTGGACAAAATAAATGTTTTAATCATTCTGTGGCAATTTATTTCGCAATCCTATGATATGTAAATTCTAGCTATAGGTATTTCGAAATAATATAATATTGATTTGTTTTTTTCAGTTTGTTCCCCGGCGACGTTTGTTTACTCGAACCGAGGTTCTAAAATGATATTACTCACAGGATACACATTTCAACGACAATTGGCTCTTAACGAGAAGGTAAGGTGGCACTGTGCGACACATCGGAAGAAAAGTGGATGCAAGGCAGTCATCCATACATACCAAGACTGCATACTGAGAGCGTCGAACGTACACAATCACGAACCTCAAAAAAACTGGGTCCCTTGAGACACCTGAAACTTTTATCAGTTACTATTGAACAGAAATAAATTGCTTTAAATTAAACTGTGGCAATTAATTAGTTAATTGATTATTCACCAAGGGAATAAAGCAGTGTCTTATGTGCAGTCATCCAAATATACAAAGGCTGCACACTAAGAGCGACGAATGTATACAATCACGAACATCAAATGAACTGGATCCCTTGAGAAACCGGTTTTAGTAGTCACTACTTTAAGAAAGGAGTAGAGCAGCGGATATTGAATAATACACTAACTTCATGTTAATGTT
The DNA here is from genome assembly GCA_914767755.1 of Agrochola circellaris. NCBI lineage: Eukaryota > Metazoa > Arthropoda > Insecta > Lepidoptera > Noctuidae > Agrochola > Agrochola circellaris. The sequence goes on along the minus strand of OU611859.1, from coordinate 4,582,283 downwards.
TTAAAGTGCAAAATTGTACTAACATCGGCATATGGCTACTGACAGCATGGCTGGCATGGCTTCTGGCTGGCTGTTTTGTATATGGCTGCTTGATTTTGTTTGTCCTCGAGGTGTATGCACGGTCAAACACTTTAATCATTGAAAATATAGTTTATTTTTCAATGATAAATATCAAATTTGGTGTACGCTGGGACTTAGAAGTGACTTTATGTAATCTGCGTTCGCAATTTATTTGCCAAACATGTAAACAAAAACGAGTTTTAGGAAAATCAACTATAAACCTTACCCATAAGGTTTAGTTTGCGCTACAACTTCATATTTATTATGATTTTTTCAACAGTACTAGTCAGTCTAAAATCAACTTTATTTACACTTCCATAAAGTTGATGTTTGTTTAAGTGGAAATAACATCAATTGGATGCAACGTTATAAATAAACCTTAGTCTTTACAGTGACGCAACGTGTTGATCTTTTCCTGCTTTTTTTACTTTTCTCTATATGTCCTTTTTATTGGTTGTTATTTTTTCTATTCGAATTTATTTAATTGATATTCTTCCTAAAAGTGAGGTATAAAAAAACAAAGTTATAAGGTAAGTCTTTATAAAGAACTTTATCGTAGGTAATAAAATATTTATTTGCAACTTGCTAACCTATCATGATGACGTTTCCGTTCCTTTAAAAGTTGACGAACTCATAGTTCATGGCCGCGTCCTATTTATAAGCAATCGTCGCGCGAATACACGATCGGTCACGTGCATATCACTTTTTGTTCGGAAAACTAGAAAGCGCCCTCTGTCGGCGCGACTACGCGTTCAGGTTCACCGAACAAAAAATTCGAACGATCGTGTATTCGCGCGACGATCGCTTTTACATAGGACGCGGGGTAGTATAAATACATAGGCAGTTTTCAGCAATGTAAGGCCCAAGTAACCTCTTATTACAAACATACATAAACTCATGGCTTGTTCCCATGGGCAGAAACTATTGAACACCACCTGCACGCGTAGCATGACCGCCATAGAAACGGGTTTTGTCGACGAAAGAATAGACAAAATGACAGGTTGTGATTGTTTATCTGTCATTTTGTCTATTCTTCCGTCGACAAAACCCGTTTCTACGGTGGTCATGCTAAACGTGCTGCTACGATCCTAACATTATGTCTTACTGTATAATTTTCTTTATTTACAGAATCATTTAGCTTCGTTGAAACTCGACGGGGACAGAAAATGATTGTGATGTCAGGGTATCATTTCCACCGGCAGAACTTACTTCCAAATGAAAGAGCTAGATGGAGCTGTGCTACACATAGGAAGAAGGGATGCAAAGCTTCAGCACATACTTATAAGGATTTCTTAATAAAAGCAAATAACGAACATAATCATTTGCCTAAACAATCTGATGGCGTTATGCATGTTATGGTCTGACAAAAACTGAGTAATGAGTTTTAGTTGGGTTTTTTAACTGTATATGTCGTAGGATGATTTTATTATTCGAATTTTCGCGCAAACCCTAGGGATTTTGCGAAAACACGAATAATTAGAAAATGGTGACAACATTTCTGCGAGCAACTTGGTTGAAATAGGTTAGGTTAGAACTCTGACGAACCGTGTCTTTTTCAATCTCCCTAGGGTTTTCGCGAAAATTCGAATTGTCAAATCGTCCTACGACACAGTGTCTCGTCGCGTCTTGTTAAAAGTAGACGAATGTCAATCTTGCAAAACTGACAGTTCGGACTGACATACGTCAGAAAATTGTATAGCATACCTGCATTTCATCAAATAGTTCCTTTGCCGTAATGTTGGCTTCACTGTTGTAGGACGAACACGAATTCGCTACAGCACTACCTAATAGGTCTGTTGTTAAAGTTTAACAGTGGAGCCAACAATACCGCAAAAGAACTATTTAATGAAACGCAGGTATGCTATACAATTTTCTGACGTATGTCAGTCCGAACTGTCAGTTTTGCAAGATAGACATTCGTCTACTTTTAACAAGACGCGACGAGACGGGTTAAACCCAACCAATAATCTGAATATTAATCAATCATTAATAGTTATGACAAAAAACATTCAAGAATTCATAGGCGTACCCATGGGGTCAGGGGGGGCAGCTCCCCCCCCTGGATTTTGTATGCCTTAGTACTGTTGTCGATAAAAGTTATGTTACAGTCACGTTAAGACTTACTTTACAATTACAGTATCAATCAACAGTACAGTATATTATTTAGGTATGTATTAATTTTAGTAAAAATTGCGCTGCGCGGCCTTTCATGTTGTGCCTATCATACATAACTGACTTTAAAAAGGATTCTATGTTCGGCTGTTTTTTTGTTTACAATGTTCATTGATTTTTTCATCAATCGTGGATCAATTTTGAAAATCCCTTTTCCATTTGAAAAAAAAAAGACAAAATCGGCCCACAATTGACGAAAATATCGTTACACATTATTTGTTTTTTTTAAACATACATACGAACAGAACCTTCTGTTTTGAAGTCAGTTAATAATACGCGAACGCAGCAGCAATATCAAACTATGTAAAACATATGCGGGGGGAAATTTCTGATTGCCGGGGCGCATATAATATGTTTTACAACAATATGTTTTAAAATGTAGCTATTGTTGTTATTTTAAAAACGAAATAACAAAATGCTTACCTTGGTAGGTACCATCGAAGAATCATATCTAACCAGTTTGAAATCAAAATCCCGTGAACACGATGACCACATCAGTTACCGGCGCGGTTCTATAGCCGCCGAGCGCTGCAAGCAAGAATAGTCCTTACGGTGGTTAGTTATGAACTTCTTTGATGGTGAACTACTCAGTGACGTCCCTTAAAGATAATGAATCATTAACTTTAATTGACCCACATAGTATAAAGTATGTATTTATTTATATATACTTTATTGTACACCAGATTATACATTACATAAAGAAAAAGTAATACACTATAAAATATACAATGGGCGGCCTTATCGCTTACTGCGATCTCTTCCAGGCAACCTTGGATCTGAGGGTCTAGTGTGAGTTTCTTTTATCCATCTCGATTTTACGCATCGACCGCGTTCGGCGGTCTGATTGGCCCTCCACTGACCTTCACTGGTGAACCACCAAAGTTAAAAACACTCACACTAGACCCTCAGAAAGGTGTGGTCATCATTATTTAAGGGTGTTGGTACCATGGAGAAAGTTGTTCTGTAGTTTTAATGTCTCCCCCTCGAATTAAAAGTCTGGATACGTGCCTCGACAAAGTGGCACTTTGTGGCACAAGACATAAATTGTTTCTTTATGTATCACCACGATCAATAAATTTACAGTTAAACCAGAAAAAGTATGTGCTTCGGTAATCTTCGTGTTTCCGAATTAACACGAACGTTGCACCACAGAGTAACCCCCCACAGAAGTAAAACTGCAAAGTTTTGTGCTGCCGCACTTTGTCGTAGTACACCTAATATTGCGCGTTTGTATGAAGTTGTTTGTCTGTCGGGTAACCTATTCCGATCGTCATTTGTCACTCAAAGTTTATTTGGAATTACATTGAGTTGTAAATCTATAATTTTGTAATCACGGTAATACAAAATAGAATACTTCCATGGTTGTAACAGCTCTATATTAGACCACATAATCACGCGTTCATGATAAACGATAATTCCCGAAACGCATTCTTTTCTTGGGATATCTGTACTCTTATCACTATAGCTGTTTTAATTAATCATTTTTTCCACGTCGATTCCCGTTATGTCGACTTTTGAGTTTTCTAGGTTTTTTGTATTTCCGTTTTTTGCCACCGAGTTTCTTTTTATTTAGGTATAGCTCTGGATATCAGTAAAAACAGTATATTTGATACTTTATTTTTGTTGAACAGTAAACAGTATTTTAGAGTGAAAAACAGCATAATACTGATTTTAACAATATGGTTGGCAACCCTAGTCATGCCACCCAGTCATGCTGCCGCGTAATGTATTCTATTTCATACGATTTCATATAATTATATTATTATAAACAATATTGCAGATTAGTTCAAATGTGGTCTTACCTTAACTCGCTATACTTCTTACGATCGCGTTCAGTTTCATTGGTAAAATTTGGCTCTTACTATCGAATGAATGCGCAATGATGATTATAAACCACATAATCTGCTTTCGCAATTAATTTGCCAAACATGTAAACAAACACGAGTTTTAGGAGAAACAACTATAATGCTTACACATAAGGTTCAGTTTGCGCTACAACTTCATATTTTTTATGTCTTTTTCAACTTCTAATCGGGCTAAAATCAATTTTATTTACACTTGTATAAAGTTGATGTTTCTCTAAGTGGAAAACTCGTGTTTGGTTAGATGTTTGGCAAATAAATTGCGAACGCAGATTAGGTAATATTATTTTCTTAAAGTATATTTTTTTTAACTAAAAACAGTTCACATTTCAAGTAATAAAAAGAAAAATACGTTTAGAGTGTGCCTCTAGGCAGAATTTTTGGACCATAAACTGCTAATCATGTGGGTGTACTATAGGTACCATCAAAGAAGTTCATATCTAACCAGTTTCAAAACAAAATCCCGTGAACACGATGATCACATCTGTTACCGGCCCGGTGCTATAGACGCAAACAAGAATAGTCCTTACGGTGGTCAGATATGAAATTCTTCGACGGTACACCTCTGCCTAACCTTTCAGGGAAGGCAGGCGTGATGTTATTTGTTGTTGTTATAAAATCCATTATTTTTTCAGACCCACTTACGTACGTCTACTCAAAGCGAGGTACCAGGCTGATGTTATTAGAAGGATATTCCTTCTACCGTCAAGAAACGTATTCCAGTAAGAAATCAAGATGGCTGTGCTCAACAGACCATAGAAATGGATGCAAAGCTCTTATTCACACCCTTAACGATAAGATAATATTACAAAAGTTGGATCACAGTCACCCGCCGAAAAGAAACTGGTTTATAAAAAATCCTTGTTTTTAAGCTTATTTTTTATTGGCTCACAGAATACAGGCACAGTATAAATAAGTAACAGTATTATGTCTTCATAGATATAGTGACGAAAAATTTAAAGGGTATGCTGAGATGGTTTGGTCATGTTGAGAGGATGAATGAAAGGCGACTAACAAAATGTATTTAAAAGGCAGATGTGCCCGGAAATGCTGGACGGGGGACGCCCTAGGAGGACATATACTGATCTTATTGGTGATGTTCATCAGAAAGGACAGGTGCGTAGTACTTGCAACCGGCGTGCGTGTATGACCAGCCATGCGATTCTGTAAACATCTCACCGTGAAAACTTGGGTGAAGTGAGCTGTCATTAGTGTCAATCCCTGTGGAATGACAGCTCACTCCACGCTCACTTCACCTAAGTTTTCACGGTGAGATGGTTACAGAATAGCACTGCTGATGTATGAACGTAAACGAGGCAAAAGAAGTATGTAAGGATCGTAGCAGGTGGTTTTCTGTAGTTATATATGTATGTGTAGAAAACGGCCGGAACGATGCGCTTCGAAATTTTAGTGTATATCAGTACGCAACAATCTCGAGTTCGCGGCAGTTAGGCACGGAGTCGGAAGGTTTCTCAAGGTCGCTGACAAGTAATACTGTTACTTTATTATACTGTTATAGGTACATACATACGATAATATAACCGACTAAACTTTTTAGTTGGAATTATTTTTCAGCACCAACTCTCCTACAACAGAACAACAGTTTTTATTTTTATAATTACAAATAAGTTTAATTAAATAACTTGAGAATCGTAGTCCTTTAGATTACTATTTACTTAAATACTTAACTCACAGCCAGTTGCAGAAACAAACAACAAACTATTAAAGCTGTCATTGAATACTAACCTTCAATTAACTTGTTTTAACTTGTTGCAGAAAGCAACATTAGACTCGATTTTAATGGTCGAGATATTTCTCGACGGCATGTGAAGCCAAGTCAGAGGTCCTGTGGCGGCTTTAAAACTCTGACACCAGGTTAGTCACTTACCACACGAAAAGAAGATTTAATGGTTCTTTAAAGATATTAATGAAATCATTAGCATAGTATAATTGATTCAGGCGTGACTTTGCGGAAATTCATTATAAAATACAATAGACGACGTATATTTAATAACCTAATCCGCGTAACTGTTCTTAAAGAGTCATAAATAACCTTTAAGAAATCGACACGACGTGTTTCACCTCTGAACGAGGCACCCTCAGGATGGCGATTGACTTGTTGCGAACTCGGACCCGACGTCAAGCGTCGAGAGCAGTGTGAGTGTTCTTACAGGGTACTTTATGACTCTTTAATTAAAAACAGTTATGCGGATTAGGTTACTAAATATACGCCGTCTACTGTAATATTATTTTAATAATTAGCTTTAATGATTCATTACTTAATAGGGCGTTAATGTTTGTCCTTGTGCAACTGGGTGTTAGTTAATAAAAATTAATGACCCTCAAAATAACGACTATCAATTAGACAGAACCGAATGCTAAAATATCACGGACAATAGTAGATTACAAATTCATCACAATCGCCACGAGGCCGCTGGCTAAAGTCCACGTCTCGAGAAGCTATAAATTTTGTAAACAAAGAACTTCTACTAAGTTACGTAGCAAAACAAATAATCCCAAATTCAATCAACTCTAAGTAACATACGTGGAATACGAAACTAACGAGCAATTTCTCTTGGTCGGGTTATATTTTATCGCTGTCGACGACAGCGCTTTATATAGCTAAAATATAACCCGACCAAGAGAAATTGCTCGTTAGTTTCGTATTCCACGTATGTTACTTAGAGTTGATTGAATTTGGGATTATTTGTTTTGCTACGTAACTTAGTAGTACGTAATTTATAGCTTCTTGTGACCACCTTAGTTAGTTAAAACTGCCGTTATTTAATGGTAACATTTGACTCGAAGGTTGAACCCCACGTCAAGACAAATGCTCTTTTTGAAAGTCAGTTCTTTAGGATAGTGGTAACAAATTCAATATAATAGCAGTATAATATTTAAAAAATTGACAAATAGCGGCATCGGTAAATAGCAAATTGACCAAAACACTTTCGATTAAAATCGTTAGCACCAAATGTAGCTTGACTTTTGTTGTGCTGCGAAGGGTCGCATGCGCATGCCACAGGTGACAAAACACGACCGTAAAATTATCAGTCGTTGGCAACCGCTCGCCAAAATAACACGTGTGATGTGTGGCTTAGTTGGACTATCAGTACGCAAAACTGTAGATAGGTAGATAAATACTCGTAGAAAACTTTTATAAATATTATGTACTTATACAAAAAAATTGCGGTAATGAAGTGTGTGACATCAAAAAGTTTGCCGTAAATCTGTGGGTGTAGTATGGGATCTATCGAAATTTTTGATATTGGACGTAAATGTGTTAGGTTAGTAATATTGTATTCCTAAAATTACTCATAATGTAAACAAAAAAGAATCTCCGACATGATTTGGTTTTAATTCATATTTTTACCCTGTGGAATAGTTATAATTATTACATAATCCGGTCCAAGAATTAAAGAATGGTAAGTAAGGAGAATTCAAAGAGATCAGTTTACAAAAACTTTTGTGTTCTACAGTGTCGTAAAAATAGGGTGGCAATGCAGTAAAAAAAAACAGGTAACTACAGTTGACTCAGTTCTTCTTATTAAAGGTTCAATTTCTTTTAAAAGATCCATAACGTAATTCTTAATCCTCAAACAAATAAAAGCATTTAAAGAATGCAGGCCATCTGCCCATTCCTTTCTGGAAGGTAATTTAATGAAATCATAATCAATAAAGTACATGCTTTGTTCGATAAGGTGTTTAATTATTTATTATTGTAACTACATACTACAACTATACATTAGTAACTGTACATACATTTTTCTGTAAATATTTCTACACTGTTTAAATAATAAAATAAAATATGTATATAAAAATGTGCAGCAAAAAACATTCCCAAAATATCTTTATCGCGTTTTGAAAAGGACCTGTGTCCTTTTTTTTCTAAACTTTCTTATTTTATGGTCCTTTGACGTTCTTCTAAATGAAAAAGAGAACAATATGTATTATGTTAAAAATATTGACTTAAGACAGTGCAAGACGGTCGACAGAACACTTAATTTTTCGTCTATGACAAAAGTGCTACAAAAACGCCAATTTTTTTAAATTTAGGAAGTTTGGAAGTCATTTGTGTGATTTCGGTCCGCAAGCTTTAATCACACTGTCGGGAGCTTATGGCCAATCGTATAGCCGACACACCCGACGGCGCGGACGTGCCAGCTGACCCTCGGACAAGGTCAACTCTGCAGAAAGGCTTGTTGACGATCTTATGGCACCAGCTTTATCCACTAACCGTCTCATTACAAATAGAGTTCTAACCTTCGTAATAGGTTTATATTCAGTTTTTGTAAGTAGAGTTTTAACTTTGTTCCGAAAGTTAAAGTTAGAACCGGTTTTGAATTGGCACAGTAAAAGACGATGTTGAAGGATGTTATCCCCACTCCACCACAGTCTCGTGAGAAAGCTCACTCAACGAAAACTCAGAGTATTGTCAACAACGGCCAGTGGACAAAGTCCTTTCATTTTTTTTCGTTTTATTTGCAAATATTTTGAATCCCGGTAACTTTATGGTTCAATAGACAGCAATACTGTTTTTATTCTCATATTGTGTTTAATAGAATGTATGGCAGAACGAGTGTGTGTAAGACGTGCAGAAAAAATGAATAAGCCGATTAAAAAGTAAAAAGGCACCTAATATTATAAGTGAGTAGTATTTAGTTTTTCAGATTTCATAAAAAAAGCAGTGCGATGATAACTTTAGATACGTGGCTGGAAATAGCAGAACAACGACTTTTTATAATAAAATTCAAATCTAGAAAACCCCTTTAGCACTTACCCTTAATAAAAGTTTAGTAAAAATTGCCTTTAGTTTTATTTAATCTGTCAAAAAACAAAGATTATTCCTTTCTATTTAAAAGACATTTTGTAAAGCTTCAAAATCAGACCAAATTATTTATTCAATGCTGAACCGGTTTCGTTAACTAATTCGCTTTGGAATAAATAGTTCGTAACATGCAAAAAAACATTAATTGAAATCAGGTTTAGCCGGTAGCATTCCTTATCTATAGAACTCATTTTAACAATAATAAAAATTTTGTACATTTTTTTACTAATCACCGTACATTTTCCAGGTACGGATACTGCCGTCGCTGTAAAATACGTCTACTCGGGACAAGGAGAGCAATATATTCTTGTATCTGGCTATTCTTTCCAACGTTTGAGGACTTACAGTACTAGGGTGACTTCCTGGGCCTGTTCCACTCACTACAAAGAAGGGTGCAAGGCTAAGGTCCATACATCCGGCGACCGCATAGTATACAGGAAGTTCGGTCACCATCATCAGCCTACAAAAAATTGGACTGCAGAAAAACCGCAATCAAGGTGTTATAATAAATATCTCTCAACTGACAAAGAGCCTGTGATTTTGGAGTGACACATGTATTAAGAATACATTTTGCTGATAAATGTATGAGAAATGTCTCAAATAGCTATAACATTTGATTAATACATTAAGGGTTGGCAGTGCTTTTTCACATTTTTTTTTTTAACTATCACCTGCAAGGTTTATCCTCAATCCGATTTTTTTACTGACTGGTGAAACTCTTCAGCTAGCCAGACGTTTTATTTCGTGGCTACTACTTTAAGTTTTCTATATAATCTTATTCAAAATCCATAACACGATTTTTTATAGGCGACCCATTAGGGCGAATTTCACCTCTCTTCAAACTGAACGCGATCATTTAAACCCGCGTTCTAGAGCTGATGATCATTAATGTGGAATATTGACACTGACATCTCAGTTTCATTTGTAAAAGTCGCCCTAATACATCTAAGTACATTTTAGCTAACAAATGTATGAAATGTATCCAAAAGCTCTAAGATTTGATTAATAAATGTATGCATGTATGTTTTTGCTGACAAATGTTCGAAATTAATCTTACCGCCAATCTACTTGCATACTGTGTGCTGCATTAATTTAGCGTATTTTAGCTTTTTGTCTAGATTTAGTCATTTTTACGTACAATTTTGGTAGTGTTAAGAAAAACGAATAAAATTATGTGTGTGTGAATTTGTTGTATTTATTTTTGTAATAAGCAACGTCCTATGCGATTCTATGACTAGCAATATTGTTGTTTCCTTTTGCTTTTGCTTTAATTGGTGGAGCCTTTTTATGAACGCCTGGGCGATTTTACATAACTGAATTATGATTAGCCTGTAACCAAATGAATACATGACTACTTCTTTAATTATTTTGTGTTTCATTTTCTGTCCTTCTCTACTGTTCTGTATCGTTTGGTATATCTGTCGCAGGCAATTTGTATGATGCCGCTTTTTTTTACAAGCAGCGTCGTCTGTTTACAAAATGCTTGTAACTATGAAATATGCCGAGGGCAAAATGTAAATTGCTTTGTCATTTTATAATATGCCACATCATTTGATGGACAATTCAAACGCCGTTTACAAAATGCCGCGGCAAATTGAATTGCCTACATATTTAGTCATCCGGCACGTAAAAAACGCTAAGGTGTCCAAGGAATCTGGTGCTCGGAGGACTCCTGCGGAATATTATTGGTACAAAAACTGTCGCAAAATTGTAATCTGCAACGAACCATTTACAATTTCACGCATTATTTTTCCATAGTTTATAATCTAACGGAAATAATACCGTCAAATTGTAAACTGATAACAGACCTGCTTGCGACCTAACGCACCTTGTGCTAATACTAAATAGCTTGCTTAGCTGCGAGCAACTTGGAAATAGAGGCTGGTCATAATTCTACCCTAACCTAACCCATTTCACCCTGTTCACAATTCTTCGACAATTTGAATCTAACGGAAATAATACCCATAGATTATAAACTATCGGTTCTCACTCATTTTACGGTGACATAATAGGTACCTGATTGCTGGAATAAAGTCTGATTTGTCCAACCTATGTTTAATGATGGTCACCCAACAATCAATGTCAAAATTATAACAATTGAACGAGTTGCCAATTTGCCTTCGGCATATTTCAAAGCTACGAGCGTTTGTAAACGTATGACGCCATTTGATGACGAATCATACAATCTGCCAGCGACATATCTATGTGGTTTGTTCAACTGTGTAACTCCGTGTTTAAGACCTTCTTATATGCTAGTATGACTATGGAACACGTGCGAGTGAAATGTGTTCTGGTCAAAAATACTATATTCGCAATAATTAGGAATTATGTTTCTAACGGCCTCAATGTATTTTAGTTCGTAGTACTGTATAATCAACGCTTAAATTAGGTTATTTTTTACAGGCTCTGTAACTTACGCATTCTCAAAAAAAGGTAAACCGCTAATCCTGGTTTCGGGATACTCTTTCTACCGTAATCGGACTTCTGTCAGCAATAAAACAAGATGGCTGTGTTCTACACATCAAAGCAGAGGATGCAAAGCCGTTGTTTATACAGCAGAGGATCAGATAGTATCTATGAATATTTATCATAACCATTAAGCCTATCATATATCGTCGATTCTAACTTCAGATCCGTGGGACTTCATCACAATTCATTCCGAACGCAAGGATCACTCCCTGAAGCAATTTGTTTCATTAAATTGTTTTAGTGCATGTGCACGGATCCGTTCAGATCGTTCAACATGTTAGCATTACCACCGTAGAAACGAAAGACAAAATGACAGATTGCAAAAAGATTTCTAAGGTGCGATGTCAAAAATTAATAAAATAAAATATATTTTGTTTGACATTTAATGTCACTGTTGTGTGACATTCAAAGTGACATTTAATGTACCTTTGTCTTCGTAGAGTATTGATAGAGGTGGTGACGGTACGCGTGTTGGAGCAAGTTCGACTGTGCACATTAATCTCTCCATATTGGTAGCCTTTAGGCTTGAGAAACCAAAAACTTGTTTGCATATGTACTTTTATAATTGAAAAGGTTTTAATTTGTTAATAAATAAAGGGCTACAATATTTTTGATTCTTATTTTTATTTCGTATAGTTTGACACTCGTATTGCTTTTTCCTAATCAGTTATAATGAGGCGTATGTATGTATTTTAAAAGATTGTTACAGATTTATTGTGCTTTATAATACATATTATTTTCGACGTCAAACCCAGAACCCTGTTGGACAATAGTGACTCATGTTTTAAACAGAAACTATACTAGTTGAAAATTGAAACTCATTACAGAGCTTAAATAGTTATAACACAGACTTTTATCCAAAATAAAAATGTAAAGGTATATCTTTTTTTACAGGCTTTGCAGATTACGTCTACTCAAAGCGAGGCAATAAGCTGATTCTAATATCAGGCTACTCTTTCTACTGCCAACGGACTTCCATAGGCCAAAAAACAAGATGGGCGTGTTCCACGCATCAACAACATGGATGCAAAGCAGTTGTGCACACAGTGAATGATGTAATAGTATCTTGCAAGCTTGAACATAATCATTTGCCTAGAGTCAATTGGGTGAACGAGAAACCCGGACATTGTATGTTAGATTTTTCACAACTTAATCATTTTTAAGGCTCGTACAGACCAGCGCGACGCGACGGCGCGACGCGATGGCGCGACGCGACTCAAACAATACAATTTCTAAGAAAACTTCACGGTATAACAATCACCGGTGTCGCGCCGCGCTCTCGCGTCGCGCTGGACTGCACGAAGCTTTAAGCTGTTATTTTATAAATAAATAATTATTTAAAATACCTTTTATGTGATTGATAATGTCATGTAATATCTTATTTAAAAAAACAATTAAAGAACTTTCTTATACAAAAAAGTTATTATAATATTAGCTGCGCCCCGCGATTTCACTCGCATATGTCTCGATCCCGTTGGAATACCGGGGTAAAAAGTATCCTATGTCCCAATCCAGGTCATACTCTACTGCCGGGGTCGCGGGTTTGTCTGAAAGGGATATCGCGACCTCGGCACACAGGCAACGGAAGGAACACGGGTGGGTTTTAGTCAGTAAAAGTCTGACACGCCCTCCCGCTCCACCCAGAGCGGGAGAAGTTATTTGATAATTTCCCATCCTCAAAAAAAAAAAAAAAAGGTCATACTCTACTGATGTACAAAATTTCATCTAAATCTGTTCGGCCGATTTAGCGTGAAATCGTAACATACAAATACACAAAGTCACTTTTGCATTTATAATATTAGTCAAGAAGTTAGTATTAAGATTTCTGAATTTCGAACAGACAAAGCATTGATATTTTTTTAAAGATATTTAAGCAAATAGATGAAAATTTCCTATTCCCCCCTTATCTACGATCCTAAAATTTTGAAAAAAATACAGAGAATAGTTCTATGGTTATAGATTACAGAAAAACCTATAAGAAGTCTATGATCTTAAAATAACATGGTAAATCACTCAATATTGTACGTACAAACTTACACTTGCAGGTGGAATGTATGGGGGAACATGTTTTTCAACTACAATGTTAAGTTTGTTCTTGGGATAAATTTTATTCATCCCAACTATGGAACCCTTCATTGCGCGTGGTCCGACGCGCACTTGGCCGGTTTTTTATTATCACGTTACCTACCATTTCTTTTTTGTTTCGTTCTTCTTATTCTGCGTTTACACCAAGGTATAACATGTATTCCACATCTCACATCACTAGTTTCGTTTCTAGCTTTCACCTAAACAAGCTCAAAACCGTAAGCAAAAAAAATTACAAAAAATTTCAGTAAACAGGTTTTGCAAAATAATACTTTTAATATTAATTAAATTTTTACAGGCATTGCAGATTACGTCTACTCAAAGCGAGGCAATAAGCTAATCTTAATATCAGGCTACTCTTTCTACCGGCACCGAACATCCAACTGCAAAAAAACAAGATGGCTGTGTTCCACACATCAACAACACGGATGCAAAGCTGTTGTGTACACAGTATATGATGAAATAGTATCTTGCAAATTAGAACATAATCATTTACCGAAAGTCAATTGGGTGAATGAGAAACCCACACATTTTGTGTGAGATTTTTTACAATTTCTTAATTTTTAAGCTGTTATTTAAGTAATAAATAAGTATTATTTAAAATACCTTTTATGCGATTGTTATTTCATGTAACCACTTGTTAATTATTTTTGTTTCATTCATATTATTAGGCAGGGTAGAGGAGGGAAAAGTCTGTTTTTCACATATTGCCTTGTAACGATTTACGTATAGGTATTGGTTTTTTCTGAAAAGTTTTATAAACAATCTTCTGTAAACAAGTTTTGTAAAAAATACTTTTATTTTTATTTTTTTTACAGGCATTCCAGATTACGTCTACTCAAAGCGAGGCAATAAGCTAATCCTAATATCAGGCTACTCTTTCTACCGGCACCGGACTTCCAACTGTAAAAAAACAAGATGGCTGTGTTCCACACATCAAAAACACGGATGCAAAGCTGTTCTGTACACAGTATATGATGAAATAGTATCCTGCAATTTAGAACATAATCATTTGCCGAAAGTCAATTGGGTGAAAGAGAAACCCGCACATTGTGTGTGAGATTTTTTTACAACTTCATAAAAAAGAAAGAAAGAAGAATAAGTTGTAAAAAAATATATTTAAAAAATAAATAATTATTTGAAATAACTTTTATGGGATTGTTATTTCATGTAACGGTCTGCTTTTTAAATATTGCCTTGTAACTATTTACGTATAGGTCCAATACCTATACGTAACTGTTTTCAAAAAATTTATACCTAGAGTCAATTGGGTGGATCAGAAACCCGAACTTTGTATGTTAGATTTTCGACTACTTTATAATTTTTAAGCTGTTATTCTTAATATATAAATAAATATGTAAAATACTATATTAATTAAATATATATAATGTCTTGTAACATCATATTTCAAAAAAAGCATTAAAGAACTTTGTACAAAAAAAAAGCTATTATAATATATCCGAGTTTCTAACAGACAAAGTTTTGATTTATTTTATTTACATTTTATTTTAAAATTAAATTACATTTTGAGATTATGAGTTTTTTAAAAGTTTGGTGTTATGAATTGATTTAGCTTTTTATAAAAAAAATACTCTTATTTGTTATTTTTTCGTATTTTTTTTTTGTGTTTTGTGTTATAACATTTAATTAAGATTTGCACACCAAATACGTGGTTGAATATGACGAAAAACTAAACGTATGTATATTTGTCAACTTATTGTACTTCGTATTCTTGCAAATAAATAATATTCTTATTCTATTACTATTCATCTTTTTTTATTTTGCTGTTCCATTTTCCATTTTTTTAATAGTTTACACTATTGAAACAAGCTAAAAATTGCAGGCTTTTTGATAGACAACTTTCTGTTACTTAACTAGTTTTGCAAAAAAATAGACTTAATGTTAATATTTTTTTTACAGGTATTGCAGATTACGTCTTCTCAAAGCGAGGCAATAAGCTGATCCTAATATCAGAATACTCTTTTTACCGCTAACGGACTCTGCATAGCAGAAAAACGAGTGATAAATATTTTTTAAGCTATTAGTTAATTAATAAGTTTTTTACCACATGAGAGCAATAAATATTTGAATTTTAATGAATAAATGTTAATTAAAAATATCGTTTAAGTGATTGTTATTTCATGAAACCACTTCTTTTTATTTCATTCTTCTTAGTAGGTATGACAGTGCGGGGTGACATCTAATTACGTAACACATTTTCGTAAACGATTCCGACTAATCTGTTTCATTTTGACAGTACAACAACATTCATTGCGTTATTTACGTTGTTGAGCAGATATTTTTTCGAACTTATGAAGCAATGGATTAGCAATCTGTTTCAAAACCATTGAGATTCTGATTGATCGTGTATTACGCAATTACGGTACAAGTTGTTCTCAAAAGTTTTACAAACAATCTTCGGTAACCGAGTTTTGCAAAGTAGGAAGGGAATAGTGTTAATATTAATTATTTTTTTACAGGCATTGCAAATTACGTCTACTCAAAGCGAGGCAATAAGCTAATCCTAATATCAGGCTACTCTTTTTACCGCCAACGAACTTCGTTTAGTAAAAAAACAAGATGGCTGTGTTCCACGCATCAACGACACGGATGCAAAGCTGTTGTGTACACAGTATATGATGAAATAGTATCCTGCAATTTAGAACATAATCATTTGCCTAAAGTAAATTGGGTGAATGAGAAACCCGAAATATGTGTGTGAGATTGTTTACAACTTAAGAGCGTTCATCGCAAAAGTTGGCAACGTCGCAAGTAGCTGTCAAATATTTACCGTTTTGATTAATTAGGCAATATTACTGAATGGAAATAAGAAATATGGCTAACTAATGAACTAGAATATTAATAATAAATTGCAATTATAACACTGAATGATGTTCGTTTTAACTGTAAAAAAAAGCATTTGGAAAGTTTCCAAATACTTGTTTTTACATCTAAAACGAAATAATCGGCGTTACGATATTATTCATTGCATTTCATAATGAATATTTTAGTTTACTAGTTAGCCTTATTTCTTATTTCCATACAGTAATATCCACAAATTAATAAAACAGCGAAATATTTGGCAGCTATTTATGCGACGTTGTCCACTTTCTGTATAAAAGCTCTTAATAATCGTTAAGTTATTTAAGTAATAAATAATAATTTAAAATACCTTTTATGTGATTTTTATTTCATTAAACCTCTTCTTTTTATTTCATTCTTCTTAGTAGGTAAGACAGAGCGGGGCACAAAGGTAAATTGTAAATTTTTTACTTAGTGCCTTGTAATTATTTACGTATACTATACAGATTGTTCTCAAAAGTTTTACAAACAATCTTTTGTAACCGGGTTATGCAAAAGAATAGTCTTAATATTAATTAAAAATTTACAGGCATTGCAGATTACGTCTACTCAAAGCGAGGCAATAAGCTAATCCTAATATCAGGCTACTCTTTTTACCGCCACCGGACTTCATTTAGTAAAAAAACAAGATGGCTGTGTTCCACGCATCAACGACACGGATGTAAAGCCGTTGTGTATACTGTGTATGATAGAATTATATCTGGAAATTTAGGACATAATCATTCACCTAAAGTCAATTGGGTGAATGAGAAACCTCAACATTGTGTACGAGATTTTTCGTAGTTTAGTAAATTTTAAGCTAATAAATTACGATGTATAATTTATTTGTGTTTGTTATTTTGAAGCCTTACTTACCCTTTTATGTAATAATTGCTTATTCGTTCCGTTTCTTTTGGTTTTAGTTTTTTGGGCACATTATAATTTTCTAAAGTGCAATTTAATATTTATTGTAAGACATCCTAGCTTGTGAGACATGCTCCCGGAAATTTAAAACCTTAACAGCCAAAAGTTGCTATCAGGAAGTCAAACTCAGATCAAGTGGTTTTTATTATTTACGAGCTTTTGCCCGCGGATTCGCCCGCGTGGATGTCGGAAAATATTCCACGGGAACGTAGGGCAGAGCGGGGTCACTAGATCTTGATTTCGTTAAAAGCAGTGTAGCTTAGAATTAATGAGGTAATAAAAATACCTTTAAAATAAATGGTTTGTTTATATGGTTATATAACACCATATTTTTTTGTTGCAAATATGTTTGTGTACTAGACTAATTCACATGAATATCACAAACTACCGGGATTGAAAGTACCAGGTTATAAATTACTTTTTGTTCTTTCTTGGGGTCATGTTTACCGCAAATAAATGTATTTTCTTTCTTTCTTCTTTTTACCTGTGTGCCAAATTCCATCCAAATCCGTTCAGTCGTTTGCGGCAATCCGGAACATATGTACAGTGGGCTCCAGAGAAACCTCACCCCTTTTTGCATTGTTTTTTACATTGCTAGGGGGTGAAGTTTCTCTGGAGCCCACTGTACATCCAGACAAACGGACAAAAAAATTTAAAACTATAATTTCCGGTATCAAACTCGTTCCCACACCTCGTAGCAATTACATTTTTTTTTTATATTCAATGATCAGTTTTAACTTCGTTACTATTTTATTAGGTACCTACCTATACCTATGTATAGTTTTTTTATTTGATTGAGTGTTGTTATTTCAGCACAATCACCAGCTTGACTGTGTTTTTCAAGCAGTACAAGGCATGAGAAAACAATGATCGTGATACTAATTTAATTGTTTACAGACATTGCAAATTACGTCTACTCAACGCGAGGCTGCAAGCAACTCCTCATATCGGGTTACGCATTCTACCGCAACAGCTCATATTACAGCAATCAGAAGACAAGATGGTTATGTTCCACGCACCACGGGAAGGGATGCAGGGCAACGGCCCACACTGTAGGTGATCGAATAGTCTACTCGAGGTTAAATCACACACATGCATCGAACGGAGCACATCAAACATAACTTAATATTGTCACTCTAGAAGTTAATGTCATCGGTGTTCTTTTGTCCCAGTAATTCGTTCTGGATAGCGTTTAGCAGTGATTCCTGCTAAAAATAGACCTATTTAGCGCAGCCCCGAGGCACGCCACTGCTCTCAAAACGGTGAAGGAAAACATTGTGAAGAAACGGGCATGTCCTAGAACCAAAAATTAGAAGACATGTGACATCTACTAACCCGCACACAGGGTCCGCGTGGTAGATTACAGCCCACTCCCTCTCGAAGAGAGGAGGCCTGTGTCCCAGCAGTGGGAACATTATAGGCTGATTATGCATATGACGCGGCACAATAATTTTGTTATTTTTTCACGTAAGTTTATGTTCCTTTATTATACTGTGGTCAAATAAACGTTATTTTTCCTGTCATTCATTTTTAATACCTATGGAGTTGGGCATCGGAATGGGAATGTTTTCGTCAGAAACATAACACACAGATTATGGTGTTGGACAGTTTATACAGAGTGGCAGGAACATCAACGCGAAAACTGATACCATGGATTCGGTATATGATTCTCAACCCCCCTGCGTTGAATATTTAGCCGGTAATTAAAAAAAAAAATCTGCTGTCCCATACATTTTGAACGCGTAGCTATTGCTATAAGTTCGAAAAAAAAATTGAGCAGATTTTTTTTTCGAACTTATGAAACAATGGACTAGCAATCTGTTTCAATTCATTTCAATTTATTATTGATCGTGCATTACGTAATTAGGCTGCTGATTTTTTGTAATAACCGACGAAAAATTTCAAATCACTACCATGGATTCAGTACATGATTCTGAACCCCCCCCCGGTTCAGAATCATGTTCTGAATCCATGGTATCAGTTTTCGCGTCGATGTCCCTGCCACTCTGCATAGTTAAAACTAACAAAAAAAATAAAAACAAGAATATACAAAGATGACCTTACAACTGTTACATAATTGTTTCATCTTAACAATCAGTTCATTTTTTCGGTGCTCCCCAAACTAAGCAGATACACCTGGGGGTGTATCTTGGGGACCTTACTGATTAGATTGTTTTATTCGTGCATGTGCATGTGGCCGATCACGCCAAACTGATGTAGATCGTTGTTCAGTTTGACCGCTTTGGGTATGGAGTTCATATTTTTTATTTTTTACAGGCTTTGCAAGTTACGTCTTCTCGAAGCGAGGTAATAAGCTACTTTTAGTAGCAGGTTATTCCTTTTACCGCCAAACGACTAACAATAGTAAGTCTAGATGGGCGTGTTCTACGCATTCAAGTAAGGGATGCAAAGCTGCTCTTTATACACTAGGAGACGTCATAGTACCAGGTACCATAAAATTGGACCATAAACATTTGCCAAGAGTTAATTGGTTGTACGAGAATCCCAATGTGTTTGATAGATTTTTAAAGATTGATAATGTATACTCCGTACGACAAAATCATTAAAGTATAACTTTTTGTCTCTGTGTTTGTTTTAAACACGGTTTTTTTGTTATTTCTCCCTACCTTGCCTGCGTAGTTCGTTTTGTTTTTGGTAGTTTGGGTCAAGTAAATAGGCCTTGCAGCATCAATCATCAACCGCATCATGCTGAGATAGGAGCCTTTTATCTGTTTTTTTTTTAAATTACCTATAAAAGTGATTCCGATATTCAATTTCAGAATTTAAAAAAATCATTTAATTACCATTTCCGTATTCTTTCGGCATTATCTTCGTGACTTATGTTATCTTTTAAAAGATTACTGACCACAATGCATATCCAATTTTCTGCTTTATTAAATCCTGCCATTTCCGAGTTAACTTACCTTTTTGCATGCACTTGTTTATGTGACAGTTTTCTATCTTTAATTCTTTCTTTTCATAAAAATGTGACAACTATGTATTTTTTTAAACAAATATGTATGTCGCATTGCCAGTTATGATAAATACTAGCTTCCGCTAACGGCTTCGCCCGCCTCATATCTTTAAAAATACTACCTACCTATGTTACTCAGTGATAATATAAAATTCAACTGGCGAGACATTTTTTTAAATCGGTCCAGTAGTTTTTGAGTTTATTCATTACAAACACACAAAAATATATTTTTTTCTCTTCATAATATTAGTTTATACTACCTGACCCGACAGAAGGTTTCCTGTCCAAATTTCAATAATTTATACAAAAATCCCATAGAAAATAAACCAAATTTCCCGGCAACTTTTCAAATATTTCTTTCCCTAAGAATCTGATTCGAAGTATTAGCTCACGTTCGCATGGACGTAAAAATATCGCGGCGGGATTTTATCGCGCACTGGATTTTTAACTCTCGGTGTTGAGCCGAGCGTTGAGAATCCAACGCGCTGGGATGCACTCTCGTCCCAGCGCGTTGAAAAATCACACTGTTGGATTTCCAAGTCTCGGCGCTAAGCAGAACGTTGAAAATACAGTGCAGGAAAAAATATCGAACGTAAATATTTTAACAGCCAAATTAGTCCAGCCGTTCTGAAGTTATGCGCTTAACGAAGTACATTTAATTTTTTTTTTTGTTATTATAGTTACTAGTCATATTGTAGTTTCTGCTTAACATATAATAAAATTGATATTTCATGGGGAAAAATGCACAATTCTGAGAAAAACTCCGTAGATAGTTTGACATACAACGATCGTAAAATCGTTTGTATTATTTACAGGCATTGCAAACTACGTCTGGTCAAAGCGTGGGAAGAAGCTTATCCTATTATCGGGATACACCTATTATCGGCACTTCAAGACAACCAGCAATCAAAAGACGAGATGGATGTGTTCCACGAACCGCGTGAAGGGATGCAAGGCTGTAGTCCATACAGTAGACGATCACATAGTCTTCTTGAAGACAGTCCACAATCATCCTCCCAATGGGCAGTACCAATACCTTAGTAGTATTGCCAAGTCATAGAATAAGATAATTATATAGAAGCGAAAGTCATAGAATGTCCTAGAACTGGAACATAGATAAATCTTTGTCCGGACGCCAATGTGACTCACAGAAATAATAAAATAAAAGAAAATAATTGAATAAATTATACAACATTACCTGCGGCATTGTTTCATTACCATCCAAATCTCAAATCATTCCATTATACAAATAAATTACTTTAAAAATTAATTAATCGTTTAGTTTCGGATTAACATATTATATTAAAACACCTCATATTTCAAAGATAATAATTGTGTTTTTTTTTTGACAGAAATGGCTCATTACGTCTACTCCAAGAGAGGCAGCAGGCTAATCCTTATGTCGGGATACACGTATTGTCTGCACAAGACGTCCATCAGTCAAAAGTCCAGATGGATGTGTTCCACGCACCATAGGAAAGGGTGCAAAGGTGTTGTCCATACACAAGCCGATCGGATTGTTTACGCGAAGACAGTCCATACTCACCCCTCTAATGGGCACTACCGATTTCATGAGCAAGTCACCGGAATTGCCAAGCCGTAGAATAAGAAATCCGTGCAGAATCGAAACTCGTGTTCTTTTCTAGACAGTGGCGGACACCGTTTAAGTTGGCTCGATTTGTGGGCAACGTGTGAGTCGTGAGTAAGCCCACGACATTTTTACGTCCGTGTGAACGTAAAAATATCACGGCGGGATTTTATCGCGCACTAGATTTTCAACTTACGATGTTTAGCCGAGTGTTGAGAATCCAACAGAGTGCAATCCAGCGCTTCGAAAAAAACACACTGTTGGATTTTCAACTCTTGCTGCTAAGCAAAGCGTGGAATATTCAGTGTGCAAAGAAAATCGCCTTGAGAAAATATCGCCCGTGAGAACCTGGGCTTACACTGAATAGAAAGGAGCGAGTGTGAATTCGGTCATTCTGCACAGTGCCCCCCTCCCCCACCCGGCCTCGACGCAAATTCAAGGTCATAACATAAGCGAGCTGACTATATAAGCTAAATAATAACACTAGATTTATGTTTGTAAGACTAATAATATTGTAATTATAGACGTAAGGTCGTGCCTTGCCTGAAAGGTCATGACTCTCCCGTGCATGTTCCGTGGCACGACTGGATTCGCTGCTTATTCCTTCTTGCTTTTTCTGTTTTTAATTTGAATAAATATGTAAAAAACATTACCTGGCATTTTATTTACCTTTCATAAGTAGTCACTAGTCATTGCCAGATATACTTTTCTCATTACCACCATCAACATTCTTTAGGTAGTTAACAAAATTCACATTTACGGTTTTTGACTACATTTAGGGACATTTAATTTTTCATCAGTATACCATTCAAACTCAAACTCAAAGCATTTATTTCAATTAAACCATTATAAGCACTTTTGAATTGTCAAGGAATCGGTCAGTAAAAAATATGAAGTTAGTTGCCCATTCCAAAGCGTAGTAGGTACCTATGGAGAAGAACGGGCAAGATACTCCACGGACACTCTTTTAAATAAAATAAATTGTTACAAAGTCACCTATTCAATTTCAAAATCAGAGAAATAGGGTTCAAAGTGCCGGGGGTAATTAAAGCGGTAGCTCGGAATCAAGAAAATGTGCCTAAAGCAGTAATTGTATGTTCTATGCCTGAGAAACAATGATCGTAAAATTGATTTTATTTTTTAGGCATTCCAAATTACGTATACTCGAAGCGAGGCAGTAAGCTAATCCTAATATCGGGATACTCCTATTACCGGCACCAGACATACGGGAATCAAAAGACATTGTGGATGTGTTCCACGAACCGCAAGAGAGGATGCAAGGCTGTTGTCCATACAGTAGACGATCACATTGTGTTCTTGAGGAAACAACACAATCATCCTACGAACGGGCAGTACCAATAGGATGGGCAGCGGGAGCTACTGCTCTTTATTCTTCTGTCAACATTTGAATAAATAATACAACACTTCCTGCAGATTTTTTATTTACCTTTTGAACAACAGTCTCATTTCTCAATTACTGCATCCGTGTTTTAACCGACTTCTTTTAGGTAATGATTTCATTTGTTTTCAATAGAATTTTGTGTATAGTTTTTAAAAGTTAACTCTTCATAATAATTCAAGTAGTTTCTGATTATAATATAATATAGCCTTTATTTCCATAACTAAAAACTTATAATTTACAAGTGGATTACTAAAACAAAAAACTTAATACTTAAAAAAAAATGTACACTTTTCAATTAGGTTATGGGCCCTTTTCGGGAACAGGCCTCCTCCAATTTTTTCCAGGTTTCCCAATTTTTGGCTTTGACCATCTAGTCTTAGCCTATGCATTTTTTTTTATTTCATCTACCCAGCGTTCCGGTAGGCGACTTCTGGGTCTTTTTCCTGTTGGTCCTGACCATCTCGTTTCTTTGTTTGTCTTTTAATCGGATCTTAAGGATGCTCCTTTCCATTGCTCGTTGCCTCGTTTGTATTTTGTCTTTTTGAGTTTCTGATTCACATAGATAAAAATATCGTATGATATTTTAGTGCGAAAAATTCAAAAAATCGGAAAAATACTCTACAGGTACTTGAGATACAGGTACTTAATAAATTGTTTGTTTCATTTACAGCCATTGGCGACATTGCTAATTTTGTCCTATCAAAGCAAGGTAAGAAGCTTATCCTATTATCCGGATACACCTATTACAAGAACAAGACATCCCAGATGCAAAAATCGAGATGGATATGTTCCACACATCATAGGAAAGGTTGCAAGGCTGTTGTCCATACCGTAGCCGACCACATTGTCTCCTGGATGACAGACCACACTCATCCTTCTACTTGGCAATACCAATAAAATACCTAGGTAACAATATTAATACCTCAAATTGCTTAGCATGATCCTCCGTTATATCGAAAATACTGCAGCATTAATTTAGAAATAAATATATGGTAAAGTTGGGGACTAATGTTTGACGAAAAAACGATTCCATAAAACTTGACAGAAAAAGTTACCTCCAAACCGAACAATAACACGCGAGTATTAAAAAAATACTTTAAATTAGATCATGAAACTTTGCATTATAAGTAAATTAAATATATTATGGAGATACTAAGTTTTTTTTTTAATTACCATTTTTTTTCTCCGAAAAAATAAATTACCTAAACTATCGGCGCCTTGGAGCCTTCTCCCCGCCACTCGGTATCGCTCTCACTTAGTCCGCGAGCAGTAGTGTGTGAGCAAAATAAAGAGGGAATTTAAGCTACGGTATTACGAACTCTAAAAGGCTGCAGCTGCTGCTGTCGCTGAAAACCAGTGCTTTGCGCCATTTTGCGTGGATGTGACGCATATTTTCCCACATTTTGTTATTTTTCGTGTTTGTGTATTTTCTATGTCATGTTTTACCGCAAATAAACGTATTTTCGGTCTTCTTTCTTTCTACCCTTGCAAAATTTAAATAACCTCCTTTTTTTGAAGTTGGTTAAATACATCTAACAGCATTATTAATAGATTTTTGGTGGTTAAGGAAACTTAATTCTAAAACGAATTATGCTGTTTATTGTAATTTATTTGAATGTACTTTTGCGGTAGAATGGATTCTCCATAAAACTGTAACAACTGATTTTTTTACCTACATTCATTGGAAATAAATATATCTATTCTATTCAAGCCATAGAGTACGAAAACTGAAGGCACGAAAATCATGTTCTTTCCAAGACCGTGACAGGCACGAGCCGCGTCCGAATCGGCCCGACTTATAAGCAACGTTGTAACACCGTGCTTCATTCGTGGCATGAATCGAACCCGGCTGGCCCTTGCAGAAATAATTATAATCGTAGTGCCCCAGTGGTAGCTACGGCTCTTCATTTTTAATTGAAATAAATTGTACAGCATTTCTTGCAGTAATTAGATTACTTTGCTCATTAATACAGCCATATTAATAAACATTTTTTTTTTTTTTTTTTTATATTATAACAGACTTCTTTTAGGCAACAATTTCGGGAGTTTTGTATTTTTTGTCAATTTCGCGTACCTATAATTTCTAATAAATGTAATTATTAATTTAAAAGTAAACTGGTCGTAGTTTCTGATAAACATATTATTATAATAAAATAACATGTGATATTTCACTGAGAAAATAAGAACCCTAAACTTTTTAGAATTACTCGGTGGTACATGAAATAAAATTATCGTAAAATTTATTGTATTATTTTCAGCCATTGCAAATTTCATCACATCGAGGCGAGGTAACCAACTAATCCTATTATCCGGATACACCTTTTACAAGTTCAAGACCTCTAGCAAACAAAAGACGTTGTGGATGTGTTCCACGCACCGTGGGAAGGGATGCAAGGCGGTTGTCCATACATTACAAGATCGCATTGTCTCCTTGAAGGAAGTGCACAATCATCCTCCTAATGAAAATACCAATATAAATAGAATGTATTACCAAGCCATGGAATAAGAAAACCAATAAAAAAGTGACACTTATGATCTTTCCTAGACCGTGACGGGCACGAGTCGCGTCCACGTCGGCACGATTCGCATGCGAATCGTGGCCATGCCAGAAATAATCCAAATCATAGCGAGGAGCTACCGCTCTTAAATACATACAACATTACCTGCAGCATTTTTATTGGCCTTCCGAATCTAGTGTCAGATATCAGATTTACTTTTCTCTTTGACATAAATTAGGCAATATTTTTGAGAATGATGTAATCTTAAAATGTTGTGTATAATTTCAAAAAATTTACTTCATAAAATTTCTGATTAAATGTAGAACAAAATAAAATGTGGTATTTTTCTTATAAAATAAAAAAGTACCAAATCCGAAAAATACTCAGGTATTTGGGATAAATTGATCGTAAAATTGTCTATATTTTTTTCAGCCATTCCTAATTTCATCACATCACGGAAAGGTAGGCACATAACACATAATAAAATAATGTGTGATATTTCTCTAAAAAAATAAGCACCCTAACAGAGAATTACTCGGTAGTACATGAAATAAAATTATCGTAAAATTGATTGTATTATTTTCAGCCATTGCAAATTTCATCACATCGAGGCGAGGTAACCAGCTAATTCTATTATCCGGATACACCTTTTTTAAGTTCAAGACTTTCAGCAAACAAAAGGCGTTGTGGATGTGTTCCACTCACCGTGGGAAGGGATGCAAAGCTGTTGTTCATACAGTTAACGATCATATTGTCTCCTCAAAGAAAGAACACAATCATCCTCCTATTAACACAATTAATATGAATCGAAGGTACCCATTAACAACTTATGGAATAAGAAATCAATAAAGAAGTGAAACGTATGGTCTTTCCTAGACGGTGATGGAAACGAGCCGCATGCGCGTCGGCACGATTTGTAGACATTGTGGCCGTGCCAGACAGAATCGAAAACATAGTGAGGAGAGGAGCTACCGCTCTTTAATTTTATATTTATTTAAATGTTGAATAAATATAACGTTGTCAATGTCATAATCAGATTAACTGTACTCGTTACAATCATACGAATAGGGATGATGACAAAAAATTTTTTTTTAGTTCGTCTTTGATATTATAAAAAAAAATTGGACACGTATTCTTTCTTTTTTTACGTAATCTAAAGATTACGGCGATACATTGAGGTAAAATGTGCCATGACGTCACGAGTATGTAGAGTTTATACATACTAGTGACGTAGCGGCCCCCACTCCCCAACTTAAAATGCGTTTTATCAAAGTATTTTTTCAGTATAGGATAAAGCAAAAAATACGTGTCTAATATTTTTTTATTATCTGACTGACGGACTAATTAGAATTTCATTTTTTTTACCCAGGCATCATCCCTATTGTAACCTAATTCTATTAGGCAATATGTTTGAGAATTTTGGCATTTTAAAATGTGGCGTATAATTTCAAATATAATTATTTGAAATTATACGCCACATTTTCGTTCGTACATTTTGCAAATAAATTTCGTAAGTGACGTTATTTAGGCATATTGTCATTTTACACGTGCAGCCTCTGGACCAACTTTACGCAGCGGGCGTACACCGCACTGCGCGTACAGTATAACAATGCTTTTAGGATGCTGTTAGGGTTTCCGCGGTATTGTAGTACCTCGAGTATGTTTGCTGAGACAGATGATTTTTTCGTGATCATAAGGAATCTGAGCGCTTCACTACTAAGTCGCCTACAAAACAGCTCGAACAGCGTCCTGAAGGTAGTAAGTTAAGTTGTCAGAGCGGTGGGATCTGCCCCTGTTGCAGAGGTGGATGCAGCTTCATAGTAGGGCCTCCCCTCGTATTATGTAATATTTTTGTGTTGTGTTTTGTTTTATTCGTTTTGGATGAAATTTGTTTTTATACAGGGTGGCAGGGACATCGACGCGAAAACTGATATGAGCTGTTTTTTTTTAAATAAACGACGCTAAATTTTAACGCATTAGAATGTTTGAGGGTTATTTTATTGTGTATATGTGCTTTTTTATATCAATTTTAATGTTTTAATTTAAATTTTATGTAATGTTATTACTTATTGTTGATTATTTGAAATAAATGAATGAATGAATTCATTAATTACTGCATTGAGTTTCTGTTTAACATTATATTAAACAAGTGGTATTTCGCAGCGAAAAAAGCACCAAATCAGAATAATAATTAGTAGGTACTTGAGAAAGAATGATCGTAAAGATATTTGTTTTGTATTATTTTCAGTCGTTGCAAATTTCGTCAAATCCAGGCAAAGTAAGAAGACGCTGATCCTATTATCCGGATATACCTATTATAAGCACAAGATATCCGGCAATCAAAAGACGTTGTGGATGTGTTCCACACACCGTGGGAAGGGATGCAAGGCTGTTGTCCATACATTACACGACCAAATTGTCTCCCTGAGGAGAGAACATAATCATCCTCCTATTGACAGTTCCAATATTCACAGAATGTACGAATATTACCAAGTCATGGAATAAAAAATCCATAAAGAAGTCAAACTCATGGTTTTGTCTAGACCGTGACGAGCACGAGTCGCGTCCGCGTCGGCACGATTCGTAAACATCGTGGCCGTGCCAGTAATAATAAAAAAACCCGGGGATAATCACTTAAATTAATAAATAAAGTATTTCCTGCAGAATTTCTTCTTTGCTTTTCTGTTTTCAGATTAACTTTTTTTACGTGATCCTTATTATAACGGACTTTTTTATAGCTAAATTTTGTTATCTTTGTGAATTTTGCGTATAATTTTAAATAAATGACTAAAAGTTTCTGAAAAATAAATTGACTGAGAAAAAAGCACCAAATCAGAGAAATCCTACTCAGTTGGTATTTGATATCAAAAAAGATCTTAAAATTGTTTATATAATTTTCAGCCATTGCAAATTTCGTTGAATCAAAGAAAGGTAAGCCGCTAATCCTATTATCCGGATACACCTATAATAAAATCAAGACAACCAGGAATGAAAAGATATTGTGGATGTGTTCCTCGCACCGTTGGAAGGGATGCAAGGCTGTCGTCCATACAATAAACAATCGATTTGTCTTTTTGAAGGAAATACACAATCATCCTCCTATTGACAGTACCAATATGAGAATAATGTATTGCCAAGACATAGAATAAGAAATCCAAAAAAAAGTGAAATTCATGATCTTTCCTAGACCGTGACGGGCACGTAAGACCGTGACGGGCACGTAAGACCGTGCCTGACCCGTGCCTCATACATGGCATGACTCGGACCTGGCTCTTTCTAGCATAAATAAACCTTTATTCGGGCGCTAATGCACGAGTTCTTAACAAATAACACGACCAATAATAATAACATGACATAGCTGTACAAAGTTTTTTTGGCTCGTGGCCAAAATCGGAATTAACGCCGCCATCTTGTTTTTTCAAATACATTTCACAAATGTTTACCAACAGCGCCCCCCTGTCAATGTTATTCGAGCGCCAAAAGATCCTTGTAGCAGTACCCTAGAATACTAATCTTACTTTATCACTATTTATTAATAATGATCGCCTGGGAGACTATTTTTTAAATATACCTAAAGGTCGAAATTTTGTTTTAAAACTTTTACTGAAATTTAAGAATTTTTAACCGAATTAATATGAATATAAATTATGAATTGTGTCAATTTTACCACTATTATAATCTTATACATTTTATCTTTATCTTTAACAATGTTATCAATTTCATTTAATTCAATCAATTTAAAAAAAATTGTTGATCATTTTTAATCATATTTCATTTATCTGAATTTTATCTTTGTGTGCAGATATTAATATTTTTTTATGAATTTACTTATACTATTAATGTATGAATTTATTTATTTATTCATTTTTATCAATATTTGAAAAAAAATATTAACTTTAATCAATTTTTATCAATTTATATAAATTTCTACCATTTTATATTTTGCAATTCTTATTAGTTTTACCAATGTCGAAGAATGTCAATTTTACCTTTAACAATTCTATAATATTTAAACTTTTGGTGAATATATTATTATTGTATAATATTTTTACTTTTTACCGATGTTACCAAATTTTCTATAATAGCGCTTATTACTAATTAAGTTAGCATAATTGTCTGATTTATTGTTTTATGAATGTGGTGTTTACCTATAAGTAACTGATGCACTGTTATTTTACTTTTTAAATGTATTATGTGTTTGTATCAGTGTAATCAATTGTTGGTGAACCTAATAAAAATAAATAATAATATATAATAATTATGAACAACCAAATACATAGCAAATAGTTCCGCGGGATCGAATTTTATCAAGACATAGGTCAAATTCGACCGTACACGTATTTACACTACTGAATAGCAGACAAACGCTATTCAGGATATTTCTGCTCGTTTGACGGATGTGAGGACGGTTGGTACCTGGGAGCATGTCGTCAGTATCGTGTGGTACTATGGGATTGGAAGGCGTTTAGAGAATTTCCTTGGGCCCAGCCAGTGCCTGGGACAATAAATTGTACTAGACACTGAAAACACCGAATAATCTATTGGTTTCAATAAAACACCACCACACCGTGGTGTATGTACAGCATGTTTACACAAATAAATAAACTTACTTACTTACTTAAAAGTAAAAGGTTTTTATTTGTAATTAAGAAGGTATTTATATTTGAAAACTCCTAAAAAACATCAACGAATATCGTTTTCGTGAAGTAACTACTTCACGAAAACAATATTCAACCAATTCCATCCAATTGCCACTTTTAAATAAAACTTTTATTTCTTCCTTCAGATTTTTATTTAAGCGATGACAGCGAGAAGGATCCGACTTACGAATTGCCACCCAAACCGCCAAGATACTCAAATTTAGAAGAAAACTATGATAATAATATTGTTATTGAGGATATCGATGTATCCAACACTTCTTGTACACAAGAAAATGGAAACAAAAAAGAAAGAAAGGGATTGAGTAAGAAGGAAAGAGAGAAGAAAAAACAACTAAGTAATGGTGGTCAAAGCTGTCTGACTGCCAAAAGTAAAATTATTCCTGGGAGAGAGTTAAAAGACTTGTCACCATGTAGACTTAAGTGCTCAGAAAGAATAACTGGGGAAGATCGCAAGACATGCAAAAGAAAAATTTTCAAGAAGAGTACAAGACCATCAGGCTCAGGCTGAAAAAATGAAAGACAAAGAAACAAAATCAACTCTGCCTGGCTTTTTCACAACTGCTGGGGTCAGCTTCCAGTCCAACCGGACGCAGCTGAATACCAGTATGTACCAGTACCATGGTGGGCCGCCGACCGACGAGTTATTCTTGCACCAAAAAAATGTTACGGCGATGATTAGTACTCTGTACTCTTTGGTTTAGAAAATTAATGTGACGTTTGAGTTAAATTATTGGCATTAAGAGCGTTTATCCTAAAAGTTGACTACGTCGCAAATAGCTGTCAAATATTTACCTGTTTTGATTAATTTGGCAATATTACTGTATGGAAATATGAAATGTGGCTAACTAGTGAACTAAAATATTGATCTTTAAATGCAATAATTAATACTTAACACCGAATATTTAGTTTTAGATGTAAAAAAAAGTGTTTGGAAACTTTTCAAATCCCTTTTTAACACCTAAAACGGTTACAACATCAATTTCTGTGTTATAATTGCAATTCATTATTAATATTCTACGAGTAGTTCGCCAGTTAGCCACATTTCTTATTTCCATACAGTAATGTTGCGAAATAAATCAAAACAGTGAAATATTTGACATCTATTTGCGACGTTGCCCACTTACAGAATATACGCTCTAAATTCTTTATAACTTAAATTGTATATTATTATTTAAGAAATGTAAAATAGTGTAAGCCCAATGGATAGATTTTTGAGCACATAAATATTTTATGCGACCTACTGTTGTACTTACTAGTAGTTCTGCGAACAGTAGACAGAGCAATTTATTGCATTTTGAGGACCTATTGCTGCTCATCACGGCGAAGATCCTCATCAGATATACACATTTTTTTTATGAGAGCGACTTAACGTAACTACCTTTCAAATAAAAAAAGAACCTTCGAAATTGGATCTTATAAGGTGGAAATATTCAGTAGCCCTCTTTTTGCCCGATTTCGGAGGATACTCCTCCAATCAAAAATCCCCAATGACAAAAAAAGTGTATATAGTCGTAAAACCTGTATACCAAGTTTCGTCCAGATCGGTTGTAAAATACTACCTGTAAAGTAGTACCAACAAACTGACACACGAAAGCAAATTTTGCCAGATTTGAAGCAGAGATGCTGCGCTCGCTTCGCTCGCTCGGTCACCTACTAAAAATCACGCTAATAAATGATTTGTTTAGAAAAAAAAAATCCCACGGAAATAATTACAATCAATGCGGGGAGGTGGGGAGCGATGGCTACTGCTCCTTATTTTTCATTCACATATTTCAAATTACCAATGCACATAATTATTATTATGCCCTTCATTACTAAAGTCGTTACTACATTTTTAGAAATCAGTGAAATTATACCCAATAAATACCTCAGAGTTACTGTAACATTGATTTATTTTTTACAGGCATTGCAAATTTCGTCTACTCAGCGCGTGGCAGTAGGCTAATCCTAATATCGGGATACACCTTTTACCGGCACCAGACTTCAGGGAATCAAAAAACAAGATGGATGTGTTCGACGCACCATAGGAAAGGGTGCAGGGCTGTTGTCCATACATTGGGCGATCACATTGTCCTCTCTAAGAATGAACACAATCATCCTTCTAATGGGCAATACCAATAGACACCCTATTGGTATTTGGAAGTCTGTTGGATTGAAAAGTCAGAGAATAAGAAATCTGTATAGAAGCAAAACTCACGTACTTTCTTTTAAGGGGATGTTGACAAAAAAAATTGCCCGTCATTTAGATTATTAAAAAATATTGGACACGTATGGCGTGCCCCGTACCATACATGGTATGGCTCGAACACAGCTAAAAAAAAAGCGACAGCTATAGGATGCCATATATTAGTTTCAAATAATTTTATGCATTATACTCGAACTTCGGTTTCAATTTGGTATAAATGATATCGTAAAAATATTGTTTTGTTTTTTGTTGCCTTATTTGTCCTACTCCTGGTTAAAGGCATCCTTCCACGTTCTCCATCACCTACAAACCCGCGCTACCTCTTTCAGATCCAGAAACCTATTCAATTCGTCCCCACACTTCCTTCGAAGTTTGCCGCGACCCAATCCTAGATTACTGCGCAAGTGCTGAAAAAAATTTACGTAACCGTTTTTACAGATATGGAGTTTTTAGAAATAGTGTATAAACGACGAGAACACAAGGTTTCAACTGTCTGGAAAAATTTCCTCAGAAGCAGAGATAAAAGTCGTGCCAGATGTAAATTGTGCTTCAAAGTGCTAAAATGCAAGTCTGGTTCTACAACAGGATTACAGAGACACTTGGCAAACAAATCACACAAAAAAAAATAAGAACAAAAGAGGAAGAACATGAAAAAAAATCCTGAACTTTGTTAAAAGTTGAAGTTGCTATGCCCAAACAAATAAGTAATAAACGTTGCACTCGGGGGACCCATCGTACGCTTTTATCATTTCTAACGTGACGATATATCGTGGACGTCCACGGCATCACGATAACACAGGGAAGTAAAATGTACGGAAATGTAAGACGAAGCTTTTAGATTTCCGTCCACGATAACGATATAATGTGCACGTATTTCGATGCATCGTGGACGTCCGCGTAATTTCGTCAAGTTAGAAATTATAAAAGCGCACATTGGGTACTTGCATGAAGCAGCGGGTTTTCTGGTACAGATCGTTGGAGGTTGCAGTTACAAAGTTTTACCTGTTTCTTTTTGTGTGACTGTGAGCACATAACGGGGCTATTTCACTCGCACCGATAGTACCGACTTGTCTTAAGGCACCGCCGGCGATTAGCAAGAAGCGAGTAGAGCTAGCAACTAAAAACGCGTTGGCGAGCAACGAGTAGCGAGTGCGTGACGGCGAATCACTGGTATGCCTATGTACCAAGCGTGAGTCTCTATGCGAGTGTTCTGTCTGCCAACCGAGTATCGCTGAGCGAGTACTCTGTTTGATAGCTCTTGTCGCTGCGACAAATAATTACTCGCCGGTGGTGTCAACAGTCAGCGATCATCTATTAATAACAGTATCTCTTTTACTTACACGGGACCTGCAGTGCTATTCTGTAACCATCTCACGGTGAAAACTTAGGTGAAGTGAGCGTGGAGTGAGCTGTCATTCCACCTAATGCTAGAGATTGACACTATTGACAGCTCACTTCACCTTAATCTTCACGGTGAGTTTTTTATTTACAGAATACATCGGCTGTAATCTTTTATACGTTTCTTGAAAGAGAAAATTGTTGATAGTCGCTTCCTCGCCGGCGGTTGTAGTTGCGTCTATATGCAAGCACCCATAGGTACTAGTTATGACTATTTGGATCTCGACTGACATGAAATATTTATTATTGACTGATTTGTCTTGACTTGTTTTTATAGATAAGGCGAATGTCACGCTAAGTGTAAATTGTGTCACAATTGTGTTAACATGCCTCAAATGTTCCTCTTCGGGATTATCTTTACATGTATGCTCTTTTGTAATTCTGGTAATAGTGAAAAATGATTAGTAGATAATAAAATAAAAAAGTAAAAGAACAATTGCCTTTTTTTCTAAATTAAACTAAGCTTTGGGCCTATAATATTAATACCAATTCTTGAGCCAGCTGTCAACGTGACGGCACAACGACTGTCGGTCATCCAGGATAACTTTAATACAAATAATTCATAGACAAAGTAATAATATTGAAGTAAGTACCTATTAACAATATATATATATATTTATATAAAAAATCTTCTCTTTTTTCACAGAAAAGGAGATCTCAGATTGTGTTATAATTGATTTAAAGAACAAAGAAACAACAGTGTGGGAGCATTTCCTTAGAAACGAAGATACATCAAATGCAGAATGTAAATTATGTCATGAAGATGTTAAATGCGACGCTTCTTCTACATCAGAATTAGAGAACCACTGGGCAACAAAACATGAAATACAATTTAAAAGTGATTATACTGTTGAGGTTAAAGTTGAAGGTACCTATAGATTTCTAGTTTTAAAATTAATGTTTTTTCTGGCTCGTGACTAAATAATAACAGTCAGAAGCGGCAATCTTCATGGTTAAGCAAGGCTTGCCGAGGTCGGTCCGTGGATGGGTGACATCCATTACATACCCAGACTTTTCCGTGCCTCGGATGACATGTTAAACCGTTGGTCCCGGCTGTCATTATTAGATCTTTAACAGTCGTTACGAATGGTCAGAAGCTCGTAAGCAATGTTCAGCCCGTAGTGATGCCGCCAGTCTCTTGGGCACATTACCAGATAACAATGACGCGGATGAATTTTTCGACGCCATTTTGTTTTTTTTAGGTTTAGTGTCAGGATATTTTATTGTTTTTATTTAATGTTTGTAGTTTGTATGTAGGGTAAAACCAAAGTACTAGATATTGAGTTGACAATAAAGTAGGTACAAATAATGCTCTTAGGGTCAGTATCTCGAACGAAAATTGTCAACCGCACGTAGACTGCTGCGATTGGCTATTGATAAATTAAAGAGGTATGATGAACAGGGTGTAAAGTTCACTCATCCTCTACAGAAAAGGGAGGATCCTCCGACTAGACCGGTTTCGTGTCTAGCGAGCTACTGCCCGACGATTGATTTCAGGAGGTCGTATATATACCCATCGCGCGGTAGACTTTGCTTGCGCGTTAGGATTTGTGTGACGTCAGGTCTTTGATGCGTAGTTCGCATGTGGCGTTGTAGATGCCACCACAATATCATTCAACCAATCTCAGCAGTTTACGTACCTTTGATAATTCGTGACATTAATTTTCGATCGATAAACTGACCCTTAGTAAATTATATTACATTAGGTACAGTAGTGATATTTTTCGAATTCGGAGTGAATATTGTATTCCTTTTATTTACAGAAGATGCAGAAGGAGAAGAGGAAATAAAAGAAATAACTAAAGAAATGGAGTTTTCAGAATTCAAGCCTGATAGAAAGGCATTTTCAGCAGTTTGGCAGCATTTTCTTGTAAGCGAAGACAAATCTTACGCAAAATGTAAATTATGTCTTAAAGTACTCAAACGCTACGCGGGATCTACATCAGCACTACAGAACCATTGGGCAGCAAAACACACAAAAGAAGGAATCATCAAGAAAAAAAAACCATTCGAGTTAAAATTTAAAGGTCAAGTATAGATTTCTTAAAATTCCGGTAATTTTTTTTAATTTTTTTTTATATAAATTATATTTGTTGATAGTAATTACATTTTTTAAATATTTTTTGCGATTGTAAACTCTCTCGTTGATTAGAAAAATTACAAAACTCGAAAGCAATGAATGTTTAAATGATAAAATTTACCACCTTAACAAAAATAATAAAGCAACGAGTTTTACTTTTATTTGCAGAAGGTGAAGAGTTAGCCGACGGCGAACTGACGAGTACCCGGAGGTATACTTCTGCAGT
This sequence comes from Agrochola circellaris, assembly GCA_914767755.1. NCBI lineage: Eukaryota > Metazoa > Arthropoda > Insecta > Lepidoptera > Noctuidae > Agrochola > Agrochola circellaris. The sequence goes on along the minus strand of OU611859.1, from coordinate 4,546,030 downwards.
CTGGAAAAGTTTTGTCAGAAGTGAAGACAAAAGTCACGCTAAATGCAACTTATGTGGCAAAGTGATAACATGTCACAAAAGTTCCACTTCAGGATTATCGTCCCATTTAATGAGGCATCATAATATAAACAACTAAAGCTATGCTCTTTTAATTTTGTAGTTCTAGTCATGTAAATGTAAATAATTTCTTCAGAAAGGTAAGGCGCGTAGTACTCGCAACCGGCGTGCGTGTAGGACCAGAGGGCCTAGTGTGAGTTTCTTTTAACCATGTCGATTTTAAGCATCGACCGCGTTCGGCACTCTGATTGGCTCTTCACTGGCCTTCACTGGTGAAGGGCCAATCGGAGCGCCAAACGCGGTCGTTGCGTAAAATCGACATGGTTAAAAGAAACTCACACTAGGCCCTCAGATGTATGAACGTAAACGAAGGAAAAGGAGTTTGTAAATATCGTAGTAGGTAGCGTTCTGTATAGTCTGCCTAGCCCTATGGCAAGAAGGCATGAGTTTATGTACGTAGTCATGTAACTTCCACTCTCCTACTATTTTGCTGGGCCAGAAAGGGCCCACAATGATCTCATAAAATTTTAAGATACTATCAAAGTATGTATTGTGTAATTCAATAAATGATTGAGCATTTCGTAACTGGTAATAATGAAAACCATTATGTGAATAGTAAAATAAACAAATAAAAGAATAATTGCGTTTTATTTCTAAAACACACTAGGTTTTGGGCTCTAAGCTATAATTTATAAACAAGAACTGATCATCAAGAATTCACATTATTTATATTTTATCTAGACAATTTTCTTTTTTGACAGAAAACCAGATCAGGCAGATCGCAGATTTCGCAGTTTGGCAGTATTTTCTTAGAAACGAAGATACATCAATTTCAGAATGTAAATTATGTCATGAAAAGTTTAAACACAAAGCTGATTCTACATTAGAATTGAAGAACCACTTGGCAACAAAACACAAAATAATATATGACACTACCAAAAATTTTTATTTTGTTAATGTTGAGGTTGGAGGTTAGTATGAATTTCTTAAATTTTATTATCTAACAATATTATATCTGTTTTTTTCTTGACTAACAAAGTAGATACAAATATTGATATCAGATCAAATAATATTGCAATAGGTACAGTAGTGATATTTTTCGTTGGCAGAGTGAATATCGGTTACCTTTTATTTACAGAAGACGCAGAAGGAGGAGAAGAAGTGGAAGACTTAACTAAAGAAATGGAGTTTTCAGAATTCAATCCTAATGGAAAGGGAAGATCAGCAGTTTGGCAGAATTTTCTTATAGGCGAAGACAAATCTTACGCAAAATGTAAATTATGTCTGAAAGTAATCAAACGCTACGCAGGTTCCACTTCAGGTTTACAGAACCATTGGGCAGCAAAACACACAAAAAGTGAAGTATTTTTCTTTTTGTATTTTTTTTCTTAAAATTCCGATTTCCAATATTTTGTTTTACATTATTTTATTTATTGATAGAAATGATATTTTTTATTAATGTAATAAATTAATGTGAACAAAATGATTTTTGCGATTGTAAAATCTTTCGTTGGTTAGAAAAATTACAAAACTCAAAGCAATTAATTTTAAATGAACCATCGAAACTAAAGTTTTAAAGAGACAAATTTTACTTTTATCTGCAGATGGCGAAGAGTTAGCCGACGGCGAACTGACGAGTGGCCGGAGGTATACTTCTGCAGTTTGGAAAAGTTTTGTCAGAAGTGAAGACAAAAGTCACGCTACTTGTAATTTATGTGGCAAAGTGATAACATGTAACAGAAGTTCCACTTCAGGACTATCGTCCCATTTAATGAGGCATCATAAAATAAAAAACTAAAACATGCTCTTTTAATTTTGTAGTTATAGAAATGTAAAAAATCTAAATATTTTATTTCACATAAACCTACATGGATACTTATGAAACGTCAAAAGCTAGATGCACGGTTCCAATTGGTCGTTTCCTATGGAGAAGAACCGGCAAGAAACTCCACGGGTTCCCTCTTTATAAATAATTGGCTTTTACAAAATTTACAAATAACAGTGTTGGTATGAGAGGATAGTGTATATCTTTCAACAAGTACCAGGTACTTAACAAAATAGAAGATGGTCAACAAATCTACAGTCAAATAAGTCAACAGCGTTCTCATAATCACAAAATAGAAAATAATATATATATAAAATGTAAATAAGTTAATAAAAATAAAAATCAATTTTAAACGAAATGACATGATTGCTATTACAAACAACAACAATTGTAACAAATCTGAATAAAGAGTTGAAATTAAGTTGTAGATATATAATATGTAACTGGTAATAGTGAATTATATGTGTATTGTACATAGTATTTAAATAATCAAATCATCAAGAACATTTAAAAGCGTTTCCCAATGCATAACATTACCGTAAAATAAAATTGTAAAATAAATACTCGAGCCTTATTGAAGAAGCCCCTGCCTGCCTTCACTGCCAAAACAACTTACATTAATTATGTTTATCAAAATAAACTTTTGCTTTTCACAGAAAAGGAGATTTCAGACTTCGTAAATGATTTAAAGAAAAAAGAATCTTCAGCAGTTTGGCAATATTTTCTTAGAGGCGATGACAAATCGAATGCAGAATGTAAATTATGTCATGAGGACTTAAAAAACGAAGCTTCTACATCAGGACTAAGAAAACACTTGGCAACAAAACACAAAATAAAACTGGAGACCATCAGAAATTTTTATTTTGTCGAGATGGAGATTGAAGGTTGGTATGAAATAGTAGTAACGGCTGTGACTTGCGAGTTGTCGGTCGAAGGTTCGAACCCAGACAGGTGCTTTACTTTCTGTAAATTATTTCATCACCACTGCTCTCAAAACGGTGAAGGAAACCGACATGTCCTAGAACCAAAAATTCGGTGACATCTACCAACAACCCACTCTGGGCCCGCGTGGTGTTGCAAATGTTGATTTGAGTAAATAATAATCGAATCGAACATCAATCAATATTTTCGAAGGAGTTAATGGTCTAAGATAGTGCTCGCGTGGGGCGAGCACTAGCTCTAATGTTATATTCTAGGAACAGACCTAGGAAAGACCTTCACCCATCTGTTTAATGAATGAAAAGTATTTTATATCAAATTATGTATGTTAAAAAATATTACGCGAATGGGTTGGCAAAAAAATACCTGGCCAGACTATGATTAATCCAAAATTCAAAAAAGACTTTTGTTCAAAAACTCATTCGTTGCGCTCATTCGTTTAATGATTAATTATTTTTAGTAACAAATGTTTCTCTTAAAAAGCACTATCCATTGATTGTCACTTATTGCTATTCGGCGCCAAGATAATTCCTAAACATAGGTTGCCAAGTAGTCACCTATTTAGGTCATTAAGTCTGAATTGACTAACAATTGGCAAATGTCGAGTTAGTAGGAAAGGTACTCCTTGAAAAGCTCTTTCAATAGTGTTTTTTTTTTAAATCACACTGGCTAGTAATAGTTTAGCCAACTAACTCGCGATATATTTTCTAACGTTCTAAATTTGATTTAAAATACTTTTCATATATTAAACAGGTGCAGGTCGTTCTTCTACGAATCCTATGCTATAACGCTGTTCGAAAATCCGACACTCGAAAATTTTGATTGTTTAAATCAAATAGACGACCAATATTCTTTCGACAACTATTTTCTGTCGGAGTTTTTTATTGGTCTGTTTTGTTCGGTATTAGTGTTATTTATCAATGGCGAAGTAAATATTGTATTCCTTTTATTTACAGAAGAAGAAAATGGAGAGGTAGGAGAGCAGAGGCGGGAGTCAACTGACGCCGTACCAACTAATACCCGGAGAAATGCCTCTTTAGTTTGGAATTATTTTATCAAAAGCAAAGACAAGCGTCATGCCAATTGTAAAATATGCCTCAGACAGTTGAAATGCATGGCTGGTTGCACATCAGCATTACGGAATCACTTAAAATTCAAACATAACATAACTAAGTAAACGGTGAATGGAGACGACGGCATAAATAAAATTAATATAAAAAAAATCACATTGGATTAATATATAAAAAACTATTACTTACTTTAATTTTGTAGCAGGTACTTAAAAAGAAACAATAAATAAAAAGAACAGATCAGAACAATTTTCTTTTTTTTTCTAAATTAAACTATGTTTTGAACTCTAAGCAATAATTCATAAACAGAGACTAATAATAATTAAGTAGGTTACATTACGTATGATATATTTATAATAACTATCTTTTTGTGCAGACAAGAAGATTTCAGATTTCGTCAATGATTTAAAGAGACAAGAATCTTCAGCAATTTGGGAGCATTTTCTTACAAGTGAAGATAAATCGAATGCAGAATGTAAATTATGTTATGAAGAGTTTAAATACAACGCTGGTTCTACATCAGACTTGAAAAAACACTTGGCAATTAAACACCACATAAAAATGGGTGCTATCAAAAGTGTTTATTTTGTCGACGTTGATGTTCAAGGTTAGTAGTACCTACATATTTACGTATAATAATAATACCAGCCTTTTACTGTCCCACTGCAGGGCAAAAGCTTCTTCTCATACACAAAAGGTACGTGCATTGATCACCACGCTTGCTCAAGACGGGTGAGCGATTTCAGACTTAGTACCTGGTCGACCGAGCTCTGCTCGGGTGAAAATAGAGAATGCTCATCTAATAGTTTAGGACGATTCATACTAAATCCATGTATAGTACATACTAATTCCATGCTACCATGATAGTAGGTACTTACTAATTCCATGTTGCCATGTCATTATTCTAAGGTAGCCATCTTGTTCTAAACTTTGGGCGACCGAGCTCTGCTCGGATGAAAATACGGAGAAAACTTATTTTCCCAGATATGAGATCTAGCTAGATCGATTTTGCGCCCCCGTAAACCCCTACATTGCAACTATCATCGAAATCGTTAGATCCGTTTTCGGGCACGTAATTAAAAATATACAAATATTGCTCATTATACGTTATGGATATTAACTATAAGTCCAGGTTTCCTCACGATATTTTCCGTCACAGATGTGAGTGATATCCAAGATTAACTGAGAAAGTACATATGAATTGAAAAAGTCACATTGGTACTTGACCGGATCTGAACCCACAACCTCGTGCATGAGAGGCAACGTACATTTCTAAAATGTATATATACTGTCGGACAAGTATTTGGTATTCCTTTTATTTTCAGGGGATGGAGAGGGACGAGAGGTCAGGGAGCAGTCAAATGGCAACGAACCTTCTAGTACCAGGAAAAACGCTTCTAAAGTCTGGAACTATTTTGTCAAACAAGACATGTCTCATGCTCAATGTAAATTATGTACCAAAGTGTTAAAATGCGATAAAGGTTCAACTTCATCATTAAATGCTCATTTACGGCTTAAGCACAAAATGTAAATTCATATTTATTATGTAACGGGTATTGGAAAACAATAAATATTTCGGAATAAACATGTCACTTCCTCCTAAGATTATTCCCTCTTTTGTACAGTCGATTACAAAAGAGCCGTGCTTGCTAAACAGGTTTGTTTACATTTTTATCAACGTAAATTGGAATAAGGTTTACATTATTTACCTATTGAAAATCATTGTTCACTGAAATGATGTTTTTAAGGCTTCAAACAAGCTTTTACGGGGAATTTCAGTAGTCTTGCAGATTTTTCTGAGGGGCGAAGATAAATCTTATGTAAAATGTAATTTGGCTCAAAGAGTTTAAATGCAACACGACTGTGAAATCATATTATAATTAAAATATAATATAAAGGTACAATTCCGTGGCAGACCGCAGGTGTTTCTATGACACCGACATGTCGTTAGCTAAGGAAGGTATTTTATAGAAATTCATAGAAACCAGTCGTGTCGCGGTGACACGTCGCCTGCTGCTGCCACCTGCGGTCGGCTACGGAATTGTATCTTTACTGTAAGAAACATGGAAATGTAAATAAATAAATATTTTAAATAATTAAAGCAATAGTTTTTCTTTAGTCAATTTAACATTTGACGAAAAACACGAAACCCTGATCATCTTGTATTATATTATTTTTTACGGTACAAGAACGTCTTTATTTTAACATACCTACTTTTGGACATGTATAGTAAATATAGGTATCGCTCGATCTTATTTTATTTTTATTTTTTATTAAATTGTCTCCCTTATAACTTTCCACTATTCCTTATGTGAGTGTGTTTCTGGCCAGTCTCCCTCGGCGACGACGCCCCACTGCACCCACTGCGTGATGAATCTGGCCCATCTCCATTTCTATCTCTTTTGTACCCATAATATTTGCAAAATAGATATCTTTACTTATGTTATCTTATCTTGTCTTATCTCCTCATTTTAATTTCCCGTTTTTACAGAAAAGGAGTTTTCCGACGTCTCAATATTTTGCAGAGAAAATGTCTCCGCAGTCTGGAAGAACTTTGTCAGAAGCAAAGACAAACTCTATGCGAAATGTAAATTGTGTGGCAAGGTGTTAAAATACCACGGTACTTCGTCATTAAGACGTCACTTTGCAGCAAAACACAATCAACTAGGAGCTACCGAAAATATTGTGTATTTTGTTAAGGTCGGTGAGGAAGATACAGAAAATGAAGGTATGTAACCTATCAACGCTGTGTGTTCTTACTAATTACAATAGGGAATATGCAAGTCAATTAAAGCTTTTTAATTTTTAAATATACTTTGTACTGGTCTGTAGAAACAATTTGTTTGCATTATCATATTTTCAACACAAAAACAAATAGGATGTTTTTCATTGGTAAACAAATCTCTAAGCAGTGAACTAGTACCTGAATAAAAACATATATAACGCCTAGGTACTAGCCACTTATTTATTTAACACATTTTACCTTATATTTATACACCAGATAAGGAGTCATCTGACGACGAGCTTACTACCCGGAAGAAAACTTCCAAAGCTAAGAAAAACAAAATCGACGGCAAAAGTCGAGAGTGTGTGGTCGAGTTTGAAGAAATTGGGAATAAAGGTATGGATAGATTTCTAAAGCTCAGGCCAAACTGCAGTTAATCCGCGCGAGATTCGCTTTCGTAATTCGCTCGCTCTGATTGTGTCAACTAACTTCTTTGGAGGTGATCAAACTGGCGCGAATAGTCTCGTGACTTCCTAATCATTAAGGCGCTGACCGTGGACAATTTAGAATCGTATGGAAAAGCATGTAAGACATTTCCATTCGATAACCATACGATTCCAAATTATTCGCGGACAAATTCAGCGCTCAGCGCGTAAAACAGCATCAGCGCAGTCGCAACCCTCGTTCCACGCTGCCTTCGCCTCAGTGTATTTTGAGTTTTATGCTGGAGCTGCATCTGCGTCTATCCAACTTCAAGAACGATTTTTTAAATAATATTTAAAAATAAAAGTGTTTGTTGTTGCGAGTCAACCAACAAAAATTTGTATGAAAGAAATCATGAGTGGCGACAGTGAAAGAACAGCCATGCTATTCTGTAAATATCTCACCGTGAAAACTTAGGTGAAGTGAGCGTGGAGTGAGCTGTCACACTATTGACAGCTCACTTCACCCAAGTTTTTTGATGGTTACAGAATAGCACTGCTGGTGTATCGAAATTGCTTGTCCTCATGTAATTATGCTGAAACGCACGTGACTAAAATAGTTATGAATATAAAATGTTGATGGATAGAGAGGAAGAGGAAGACCAACGAGAAGATGGAGATTGTGTGAAGAATGATAAGAAGGAAAAAGGAGTGTACGATAGCGTGACGGTTAACAGGGGAGAATGAAAGAAAATACGTGATGCGCCGACCCCACGTAACGTTCCTACGTTACGTGAGGTCGGCGGATCACGTATTTTTGGTCATGTATTTAAGGGCAAGAAGATGCTACTCATCTAATCGTCTTTTTCCTTTGTATTTAATTCTTGTTACTATGCCTAAGTATCTAATTCCTTCTTTCACAGCGAAGACGTTTTCAAAATGGACGGGGAATTCAACAGTCTGGCAGAACTTTCTTAGGAGCGAAGACACGTTTAAATCTTACGCGAAATGTACATTATGTAACAAAGTGCTGAAATGCGAAGGTGGTTCCACCTCGGCATTAAAAAAACATTTAGCAGGAATTCACAGCATTTTCCAATGACATAAAAAAATATTAATAACTCATTGTGATAAATTCGACCACATAATCATATTTTTGTAATTTTATAATGTAAGTTTTTATTAGACTTGAATAAGTAACTTAGTACCGAAATGAACAAGTACGAGTATAATCGGTAGCAAATTAAACTACTAAAATGCGTACATTTTCGGTACCACATAAAAGTACCAAGGTGCGTTTTTTACGGCAGAACTTCCAGAAACACAGTTTATTTACATACCTTAATTTAATTAACTATTATTAAGGTATGTAAATCAACTTAATTAACTAAATTGGTACTTTTATGTGGTACCGAAAATGTACGCATTTTAGTAGTTTAATTTGTTTTCAATTAAACACTTGGTACGAAATGATGAACTCACGAATGCTAAACTAATTTTGTTATTAATGTTGTTAAACAATTTAAGTACTTAATAAAAAGGTTTTTCGATTTTAATTGTTTATCTTTATTATTTCATCTTTAGTATTCAATCATACATAGAGAATATAATAAATAGATTAATACCTAATATATTGAACGAAAATGATCTGAATTAAGCTTCGTGCAGACCAGCGCGACGCGACAGCGCGACGCGACACCGGTTATTGTTATACCGTCAAGTTTTCTTAGAAATTGTATTGTTCGTGTCGCGGCGCGGCGTCGCGTCGCGCTGGTCTGTACGAGCTTTTACGTTTTCAATTCAAAATATTTTTATTTCACATAAACCTACAAGGGCACTTATGAAACGTCAGAAGCTAGGTGCACGGTTCCAATTGGTCGTTTCCTATGGAGAAGAGCCGGCAAGCAACTCCACGGTTACTCTTTTAAAAGTAAATGGTTTTTACAATGTTTCCAAGTTACAGTGTTAAAAGGTATGAGAGGACAGTGTAGGCCCATCAACAAGTACCAGGTACTTAGCAAAATATTAAATGGTCCACCGATCTACAGTCTTTTATGTCTACAACGTTCTCTCATTCACAAAATTTAAAAGAAAATAAGCTATATAAAAGAAAAATGAAATTCCTAATAAAAATAAAAGATAGATATGTTGTTTTTTTTTTGTATCTTAGTACCAACATTACCAAAAAGGGAGTAGCTTAACCAGCCTTTAGCGTTCCCAGTGCAGGGACACAATCTTCCTCACTGTGAGAGGGAGTTGGCCATAATACACCACACAGCCCCAGTGTAGATTGGTGGATAAAAAGCGAGTATTTCTTGACAACTCAGATTTGTTTTTTTCTGCTCGGGAGTTTTTTGCGACACTTCTTCTTCCCAGGTCTCACTAGGAAGTGGTGAAGGATGGGGGGGGCTGTCTTATTTAATTTTGACTTTTGACGTTCAAAGAGTGCTGATTCTCAGCCTATGTAGTTTGAATAAATGACTTTTCATTACGTGTAAAAAACAAAAAAAATATGTTGTACACATTTTATTTTCAGACGAAAAGGAATTTTTAGAGGTCATAGTTAATCGCAAGACTAAGACATTGCTAGTCTAGCAATGTTTTCTCAGAAGTAAAGACAAACGCCAGTCAAAATGTAAAAAGTATCCTTTTGCTATGTTTGATTTTTTTCAGTACATGAATGATGTAACCCTTATTTTGTAAAAATATTTTGATTTAAAAGAGTGTCCGTGGAGTTTCTTGCCCGTTCTTCTTCATAGGAACCTACTACGCTTTGGAATGGGCAACTAGCTTCATCTTTCTGACTGACCGACCCCTTGACAATTTAAAAGTGCCTGTAATTGGTTTATTTGAAATAAATGCTTTGAGTTTGAGTTTCTCTTATTGTTTTTTTATTTTGTTTTATTGAAGATAAGTTAATCAGCTGACATAGAATAGACACGAAATAAGAAACAGTGATAGTGTGCAAGAACTGGATGAAAATAATTATGTACGCAAGGATGATTTCGCTCTGCCTGATTCACTTTGGATGTCTTCAAAATTGGCACAGTGTAACTCCCGCTCGTTCCTTATTTTGTATCTCTTCACTTGTTCTTTTTTTGTTTTTGTGTTTTATTTGCGTTTATTTGCGGTAAAACATGATTTACCGCAAATAAACTTATTTTTTTCTTTTTTACCTAAATAGGGAATGAGACTGTTATAAAAGCACTGAAAATTGGTAAAGAGAAAAAAATATTGTTCGCCTTTCTTTTGTATATATTTTGAATAAAATGGAAGGCAATCTACACATTATTATCACTTCCAAACTGTAGGTAAATGAGCCTCAAAATCCGACGAGAAGCTACATTTGAATAAATAATGTATTATTATTTTATTGTGTTTTTATTTACCTTAGTAGGTACTTACCAATATTTCCAAAATTAATCTCGGAGTATTTTTAGACAACTAAGATTTTAGGAATGATGAAACATTTATTATTCCTTTTATTTTCAGACGATGAGGAGTTTTCAGACGCAAAACTAAATCATCCGAATACCGAGCCGTCTCCAGTCTGGAAATATTTTCTTAGAAGTAAAGACAAACGCCGAGCAAAATGTAAAGTATGTCGCAAAGTAATAAAATGCGCCAGCGGCTCCACTTCAGGATTACTGAGACATTTACCGAAACATTTAAATAATCCAGGCTCTATTAGAAAATTTCCTGTAATCGTGAAAAAGTTCGATACGGAAGGTAATTACATTTTTTTTAATTACAGCCAAATTCCACTTTTACTACTTTTATACAAGATATAACTGAAAACCTCTTGCTCCACCATTGGCCCCTTAAAAGTGGGTATCCAATCGTCCACTAGCGCCACTGCTAAAAAAAATATTATCTCGTGACTGAGAAGGCATTATCAAAAAAATCGATCTAAGGAAAAGCGGCCACATTCCTCTAGATCGTATTTTGTTGCTTCATGTCTCAATATGAAACTTTATAAAAGGTATTAGAAAATTCTAGACACACTTACCGCGGGTCCTTACTAGCCGTTATTCATAATTCCTTCTCAGTCACGAGATAATATTTGTTTAAAGGAGTGGCGCTAGTGGACAATAGGGCGCCCTCAAAAAAAAAAAAAACAATGATATTAGCGCTGAAAGTACCAAAAATATGGTAGATATTTGTGGCTCTGCTTTTGATCTTCACTATGTATCGTCATCACTTTTTCACTATGTATTGTCATCGCGGGCATCAACGGTGACGGCATAGATTTTAAATTTATACAATAATGTATTACACCTTTTACTTTCAGATGACGAAGAGGAGGAAGAGGAGTTTTCAGACGCCACGCTTAATCGATCGGAGGCGGAGATTTCTTCAGTCTGGAAATATTGTCTCATAAACAGAGACAAAAACCGCGCACAATGTAAAATTTGTCGCAAAGTTTTAAAATGTGACAATGGTTCCACTACGGGATTGCGGAGACATTTGGCATCAAAACATTGCTTATATAACTAACATTAAAAAATAAGATTAAAAAAAAAACAATTGAACCTGTTTTGTAATTAATACGAAACATAAATAAATAATTTTAAATAAATCGTTCATTTGCGTTATTATTTAACTTGGTACCAGAAATTATCCGTATTCCCGGTACCTTTTATTTATGTACTTATTATGAAATATTTAGATATCACACCTTTCACTTTCAGATGACGAAGGGGAGAGTTTTTAGACGCGATATTTTTTCGGGCTAAGGCAATCTACGATATTTTGTCTTAAGCAGAAAAAACGCTAGGCAAAATGTAACTTATTTTTAATTGTGGCAAAAGTATTACAGGGTTACGGACACATTTGAAATCACTACACTGCTTATACATATAACTATTATTTATAAACAACCCTTGTTGTAAAAAAAAGTTATATCTAAGTAAGTAGTAGTTTGTATCGAAGTATCTAATTTTCAACATTATGTCTGTAATCCACATGGTGTATATATGGTGATTGGTAATTGAAATCGCGAAAAAAAATCAGCGGTTCCCTACATTTTGACGAGCTATGGAACATAGATTTTTTTTCGCATTTCTTCGTTTGGTCCTACAGTATAAGTTGTTCATAATGATGAGTAAAGTCACGTGTTTAAATATAGGTCACTAATTATCAGTCACCCCAAATAATAAACAGTAGGTATTCTATCACTGTTTTGTTAATAAATACAACCCACATAAATCATTACAAAAAGCGTGCAATTACGTTATTATTGAACGTCATGCCAAAGTACTGGAAATTATCCAGAATTTCAGGTACAGATAGGTACTTAGCAGTAGGTACTTGTACCAGTTTCTCATAAACCCGTAAATGTATTTTTTATTGATTTTAACTAGTTTTTTTTTTTTTTTTTTCTTTATTAGTCTTTCTTAGTATCTAATTTAACCGGAATACAAAATTTTTTTGTAACGTGGACACGGCTTAAACGGACAAATATGTAGACTTAGTACTTTTTTAAGCAGTCCTATTGTATGTTTTCATTTATTTTTATCAAGTGAAAATTTTAGAATTTCGTTTCCAAATGTGAATGAAATTCTAATATATTCGCAATCTAAGATGGGAGAATCAGTGAACCATTAATACCTTTGGCGGTGCAAAGGTTCTACAATTTTTAAATATTATATTTTTATTATAACTGATTTGTAATAATATCTTGTTAGGTACTCCAATAAATACGAGTGTGCCTTTTAGTTAATTACCTACTTAATTGTTTCATTTAATAGTATGGAAAAATTTGCTACCCACAGGAGTTATAGAAATTATTTACTTATGTTATATAAAAACAAAAATATCGTGGCATATTTTTGCAAGAACGTCAACTTTTGGAATGTGATAAGTGTTATAGGTGTGTTTAATTGTTAAGTGATATTATTTATTACAGAGCAATGTACTAAGTCTAGTCCGTATATACGAGGCTCGTCGGCGTGGTCAGAAGAAGGCGTAGCAGCTGCAGTCCATGCTGTGATCAGTGGACAGTTGTCAGCATATAAAGCTTCTGAACGATATGGCATTCCAAGATCGACCCTCAGAAATCGTGTGGGACTTGAAAAATTTCGCAAGTATTTAGGAAAACCAGGAAAAAACTGATCGAAATCAGGAAAAACCGGCCAAATGCGAGTCGGACCACGCACAATGAAGGGTTCCGTAGTTGAAATGAATTTATCCCAATAACAAACTTAACTTTGTAGTTGAAAAACATGTTCTCCCATATGGAATGTATGGGAGATTAGGTTTTTCAAACTACAAATTTAAGTTTGTTATTGGGATAAATTATTACTCGTTAACCTGTAAAGCCTACTTAGCTGTGATAGTTTTCCTTTTAATTTCGTTATATATACTACTGCTGTGAATTTTTTTACAAATCCAAGTACCTACAACCATTTAGCTGGCACACTTGACTCTAACAAAAATTTGCACTTAAAAGCTTAATATTTCGCAGACGGATCCCTGAATCCAAAAATGGTTTTTACAAACTGACAAATATTTTTGAACGACCTTTCTAATGATACCCCACATCATAGGAAAGATGAGGAAAAAAAAAACAACCCCACTTTACATGTAGGGGAGGTATAAAATAAAAAATAAAAAAAAAAATTTAGATTTTATCACCTTGTCGGCGCGGTGGCGTGATTAATATGTATACCCATGTCAAATTACAGCTTTCTAGTACTAACCGTCTCTGAGCTAAGCCGCGGACAGACAGACAGACATGGCGAAACTATAAGGGTTCCTTGTTTACTACGGAACCCTAAAAAAGAACACCACCCGTAAAGTTGCGGAGTGAAAAAAAAATCGGTACGGTAACTTTTAAATATTCGGTTAAATTGAGATCTCAAAGTTACAATTTTGATTAACATTTATGTGATTTTATTAATTTATATCTGCAGACTATAGAGTATTGTAAATTATTAACATAACATCAAGCCTGTAATCCCCAAAGGGTTAGGCAGAGGTGTGTTGTGTGTTGTATATAATTATCAAGGAATATTTTGCGTACTAACATTATAAACAGTATCTGGGCGACCGAGCTCTGCTCTGGTGAAAATAGAGAATGCTCATTTAATAGTATAGGAAAGTTCATACTAATTCCATGTATAGTATATACTAATTCCATGCTGCTATGATAGTAGGTACTTACTAATTCCATGCTGCCATGATAGTAGGTACTAATTCCAGGCTGCCATGTCATTATTCTAAGGTAGCCATCTTGTTCTAAACTTTGGACGACCGAGCTCTGCTCGGGTAGGAATACGGAGAAAACGAATTTTCCCGGATATGAGCCCTAGCTAGATCAATGTTTCTCCCCCGTAAATCACAATATTCCAACATTCATCGAAATCGTTAGAGCCGTTTTCGAAAACGTGATTACAAATATATATATACAAATATTGCTCATTTTATAGCATAGGATATATAATTATAATGTTAGTATTCAAAATATTCCTTAATGTGTCTGCACTAAAATATTGATGTACCACATTTAACGCAAATAAATGATTTTGATTTAATTGATTCGACTAAATCCTCTTGGCCTATAGTACTGATAGTGCATCTAGGATTGCCTCCACATGAGAGGTTACTGGTATCGTCTTAGTTTTTTCCCCGTCTCTTTTCCATATCTTTTCAGAGTATGGTACGAGATCACCAAGGAGTTATGTCAGGGGAATCGGCAAAAATATATTTCCGTCGACTGCAACTACATTAATTGTGATATAAAGTACAATCAAGTAAAATAATCGTTAAAGAAATTGACACCCTACGTCATACACAGATCAAAGAATGACAGTTGTATGATTTGAAAATACGGACAATTTAAATGGGTAGTCAATTTACTTAACAGTAAAATTTTATTGACTTTACTTACCTACCTACATATAGCGCTGCAAGGTTATTTTGGAACGTGGCCAAAATCGGAACTAACTTCACCATCTAATTTCTTCAAAACGACACTTAATTTCCAACAGCGCCCCCATGACTACGTCATTCGAGCGCCAAAATGATCATTGTACAGACCGTTCACTATAACTTGTCCCTTGCTGTGCCATGTTGGCACCATTGCCTGTCAAGCTTATTTGAATTCTAATAGAGTTCAAAATGGCGACTGACAGAACAGGGCTATCAAACGCGTCACGGGACAAGTTATAATGAACGCACAGTAGCAAAGTATTCATAGTTTTTAGTTAGTTTTCTGTTATTTTGGTTTAAATACTTTTTCTATCATTTGTTTTTCTTTTCAGCCAGTGAGCAGCTAATGTTTATGATGTCAAAGAAGGGAAACGTGATGCTAACTTACCGTGGCTACACATACCATCTAAAATACACAAGAAATATGAAGAAAACTTGGAGGTGTTCAAGACATTGCTCGTTCCATTGTCGAGCAACTCTGACCACTATAGACAATAGAATATGTAAGTCCAAAAACGAGCACAATCATCCGAGTGCATACTTTTAGAGATTCTTGGATTCGGAAGGCCTTACAACGTTCATGCTAGTTAAATAAGATGATCATGTCACACCTGACAGTCAAGCTCTGGGGGTCAAGTCTGCTATTTTTAATGATTGGTCATTATGACAACTATACCAAGGCAACGCCATTACGCTAAAACTTCTTGATCTCCTAAATTCATAATCACTTGTTAGTCGTCAAAAGATATGCCAAAATAATACGACATTACCATAATACGATCAATGTTTCCAATGGAGTGGTGGCGCCATCTGAAATCATAAAGACATAACTACCTTTCAATTAGGAGATAACCAAAACCGTCAAAATATACAATGAAGGTGTCGATGTCGCACCGATGACTAAAAAGATGCATGGAAATCGGCTGGCTTTGTATGATCATGTAATGCGGAGGAGTGAGAAAATGTCCTGAGGAAAGTTATGAGTACGAATATGGGTGGCTTTAAGAGTAGAGGAAGACCAAAGAAACGATGGATGGACTGTAAAAGATGATATGGCTAGAAAGAGGATGAATATCGAGATGGCGACTAATAGAGATGTATGGAAGAAAAATACATGTTGCACCGACCTCAGATAAATTGGTTTATGGGCAGGAGAATGATGAATGATTAACTATCGGCCATTCGGACAGAATTGCGTTAGCAGACTTAGCCCCCACTACTTAGGCCACATTGAGGCGAATCCTACGCGGGACGCGACTGTTCGAGTCTATTTTTTTAACAATTAGAAAATCACGTGGCTAATCGCGTCCGTTTGAACACCTCCATATTAGTTAGTCGGAGCGAGGGAATTTCTTCCCGTATGCCGCGCGGGATTTGCCTCACTTTAGCCAGAAGTTTATGTCGTCATCTGTAGAGTTTTGATGAGACCAGATTCTTAAGTTGACAAATTGTTAAACCTGGTATACCTCCATTGTATAGGTATCACAATTTAATATTTAGCGTATTCAAAAACTCTTAATTACATAGGATAAGAACTAAGGCCGGCTTGCACCACCAATCACTAAATACATTTAGCGCTAAATTCATTTAAAACTTCATTTTGTTTCTGACATCCTCAAACGATGACGAACTGGTCTATTATGTAAGGCTGAATTTAGTGTTACACTGATATCGGTCGCATACCGTCTGTCACACGTACCAAGACGATGTTGATAAATGCCCATCCATTTATCATCAGCGTATAGTGTAGCACCGACCGCGACGGTCAGCGAGCGCGAGTCCATATAAATTGGTACGCGACCGATGTCAGCCGGTCGACCACTAAATCCAGCCCAAAAATCTCACCATGGAAGCTTAGGTGAAGTAAGCTTCAAGTGAGCTGTCACTCCACCTGATCATAGGGATTAACATTCACTTCAAGCTCACTTCACTTAAGTTTGAAAACTAAGTTTGCTTTAAGTGAAAAGTGGTGAGAATTTTTACTGAATAGACCGATGAATGACGAGATATTTTGAATTGATTCAGCACTAAATCGTGTAGTGATTGTAGTGCAAGTGGGCCTAAGAAGAAAATAATGTGTTGGGTAATCATTAAATTAGATAGATAATTTTATTTCGTTGAATGAATAATGGACTAATGTCGTTAAATATAGTTCGATGTTAGTTTGACTAAGTTAAAATATTGTGTCGAACACAAATACTTAAATACTTATCATGAATGCCTTAAAATAATTATAATTATCATTGTTTTTAAAATAATATAGAAAATTTAATATATTCTAAAACGTAGTATACAGGATGAATTTGAATTCATGCGACACCTGTTAAGGGGTCATTGTACTCATCATTATGAACAACTTTCACTATGGGACCAACGTTGAAATCGCGAAAAAAAAATCAGCTGTTCCCTACATTTATGTTTGCATAGCTCGTCAAAATGTAGGAAACAGCTGATTTTTTTTTCGCGATTTCAACGGTGTTGTTGAACAGGTGTCGCATGAATTCAAATTCACCCTGTATACTAGCATAGTTATTAAGTGAATAACTAAATGCAGTTTTGCCTTAGACTGGGAGCTTTTTGAATAAAATTCTAAGATGGATGCCTCTTGTATACGATGAATTTGGATCCTAGTGACTTTTAAATTATATTTCTCAATAAGAAATTACAAGGATTTCACTTACTTGAGAACATTTTTAAACCTTAAAATATAGTACCTAAGTATTAAAATAACATAGACAAACAAATTAAATAGGTATTGCTTTTTTCATCTAAATCATTTACTAATTAACATTTATTAAAGAACTCAAACTTAAAACTTTTCAATCCACCCGTAAAATAAATAATTTGCGTGGTCGCAAATATTCATAAATCATAATAGACAAGGAATGCGAACCAGTGGGTTGCGTAACACACTTAAAGTAGCAATGGTTTTCGTTTTGACAGTTCAACAACATTCATTGCGTACGTTGTTGAGCACACAAATTTTTTGAACATGATACGAAGCAATGAATTAGAAATAGCCTTGAAAATCATTCATTCATTGTGATTGAAAGTGTGTTAGGCAATTAGGGCGCCAGTGCCACAGTATAGCAATGCAGGAGTAGGACAAGTCTTTTCATGGTAGTTATGTTTCCTAATGTCGTTTATTGGTGTGCTGGGTCGTCTTCATGATTTTTGCAACATTTATTACGATTTCCTGCTCACTTTTTTGGAAAGATAGTTTAAGCAAACTCAAGAAAATTAATTGATAAGCAAATTTATTACAAACTTAAACTGTCCGAAGGTATATTCAGATCACAACGTTCATTCTTTGACAGTTGTATAGAATGGTTATGTCATGGCAAATTGAATTAAGGTGTCAATTTGCTTAAGTATTAATTTTCCTGTCTGCACATATAAAATAGAATAATCAATTTTATTGTTATAGTTACATAACAGATTTTACGGTTACTGTCGAGAATGTTGAGTTTTATCTATAATTAAATCTATGTACAGTTTTTATTACAATTATATAAAAGTGCCTTTTAGTTATGAAATAAATGATATTTTTTGGAGAATTTGTATTTATTTAGATGTCCTTAAAATAATGAACTATTAATAGCCCTTGGTGGATAGTAGGGAGCAGCAAAAGAAAGGTGAGACATCTCGACGACACAAATAATATCGGCGGTAAGGGTAAGTCCAGGGATGCCAGGTGCCAAATTCTGGGCTGACTCTATCTAAATTGGCATCGACACGCCAAGTAGAAGAAAAATAACGACTACGTTTCTTTGTACTCAGCTGCATACGCTGAAGTCTTGCTGAAGGTTTCTCCTGACTAGTGAATCCATTTGACTTTGAATTCTGACAAATCTTATCCTTCTCTCATAGTCTGCTTTTCTAAAATAAATAAAATAAAATAAACTTTATTTCCAGCATCGCAATAACAACCATAAGAATAACAAATACTTATAAAGAAAAAATAAAATACAAAACATAACATCTCATGTCGTGCGTACAAATATTATGGTTGTTAGAGAGTAATTCACACTGACCTCCGTACTAGTAAAAACTGTATCACGGTAGGTCAGTCTTCCTCGTTCTCCAACAATCACACACTTAACGGCACTTTATAGTGAACATAATATTTTGAGACATTTAGCAGGTGTTCGGTATTAATTAATACATTCGTAAGGTGGGTAAAACTAAAAATTATTATGTATATGCAAAATATTTAGACAAAAAATTGTTATGAACAAGTTGTTGTGTTGATGTTTGTATGATGTTGTGTGTTGCTGTAATTGGTGTATGTGACTGAATATGTGTGAATACGAGCTTTGTGTTTTGTTCTGCACTTGCTTCATTTAGCCGCGGGACATGCACAAGTGGCGAGTGGCGTGGGCGTGGCGACGGTGTGGCGCGGGCGTTGCGCCGCCCGTTTCATATCTCATTGGTACAAAATGTATAGGAACGACGTGGCGCGGAATATACACAAGAGGCGTGGCGCGAGCGAGGCGACGACGGTGCGGCGCGGGCGTTGTGTGTATATATGAATCAATTGTCGAATCATTAGCTATAGAGTCCTATATAAACGCCTTTGTCACAATTCCAGGACAAATATTCTTCACGCGTTCAAGCAGAGGTGCCCGTATCATAAACGCAGATGGTTACAAATTCCTAAGACGAACAAACTGTGGTCGAAAAGTTAGATGGTACTGTGCGCAGCAGCTAAAAGGGTGTAAAGCAGTCATATACACGATTTCAGGTGTCCCTTCGTCCAGCATACTCACCATGGAATCCTGATATTTCATGAATGTCAAAAAACTGTTCTGAAATAGTGCTAAATAGTGCCCAAAGGAAAAAAATAGTGCTCTTGTACTTGCGAAGTTATAGCCATAGTTCGATGAGTATGCTGGACGAAGGTTTCGCCCAGCATACTCACCTCCGTCCGGAGAATCTGTATACGCTTCAAACATAATTCATACTTCAAAAAATAGTTCCCAAATAGTGCCAAACGGTGCCCAAAAAGAAAAAACAGTGCTCGAATAACTTCGGAGTTATAGGCTTCGTTCAGTGAGTATGCTGGGCGTAGGTTCTACGCCCAGCATACTCACCTCAGTGCGCGAATATCGAACGAGCTATAGGTACAATTTACGTCTCAAAAAATTGTGCTTGAAATAGTGCCCAATATCAGTCCAATTTTTGCTTGACTTTTGACCTAGAAAACCATTAAATTTGATTGTAAACTTCTACATACATTACATTGAGTACAGTCGAATACAATATTATTAACTTTCTTTCTAACAATTTTTGTCTTGTGTAAATTATTAATTGTCTATGTAAGGGAGTATTTACTTTAGAATCGCAATATTATTAATTACACATTATTTTAATAATACTTTATAATAATATGATTAAGCCTTCGCGCGTCGCATGGGACCCCGGTAGCTAGGAACAATGATTTTATATATTTTGTCTAGATCACGGCGCTTGAAGGATTAAGATATCAAATGAAGTAAATCATGCATGAAAAATAAAGTTGCTGTTATTAATGCTTACATTACAACTGACAAAATTATTCAAAATAATCATTTTCCGGATCAAGGACGGTACCACAACGTTTACGGAATTGACCTGTATTCCTCATGTGATAAAGTTCAATATAGTGTGGCAGTAATGGATGCACGTACGGTCAATAGGTATGGGGCTTACGACGCGCGGCGCCCGCGACGCAAATGAATATGTTTATGTTTAAATACTAGATGGCGCTGCCCTAACATCTTACGATTATTAGACAAGACCGATCTGTATTTTGAAGGTGATAAGGGTCCATTTTGTGTCACAAAGCGACGCGCGGCGCCCGCGACGCAAATGAATATGTTTATGTTTAAATACTAGATGGCGCTGCCCTAACATCTTACGATTATTAGACAAGACTGATCTGTATTTTGAAGGTGATAAGGGTCCATTTTGTGTCACAAAGCAATCGAAACGAACAAGCGCTTCTCAGTTTCTTTGTTTGTTTACTTCGTCGCTAATATATGATACTGTGGAATCCGATTTTAGTAGTTGCAAAAATTGTGAGTGTAATGTAACTTTTATAATAGATAACATACAAAGTTATGGTTTTTATAGTGCTAATAGATACTTAAATTGTACAAACCAGAACTGTGAAATCAATAAAGGTTCTGGCACAAAATGTAGTTGGATTCCAATAAATGTAAACATATTGACGACTCAAGGTATTGGAGCCCTTAATGAAGCTCTATTAGTAAATGATACTGAAAGGAAATGTAAATACCAATTATGTAACGGTAAAAACGCATACAAATATGAAGTACTAGACTTCGTATTTATTGAAATTAATACTTCAATTGAAATAGAAATTGATGAAATTCCTAAAGAGATCATAATAAACGGTGACACCTTTAAAATTCTGTCGGTAATAGATTTTACAAATGGTGAATCAGGACGCATGGGGCATTACAAGTCAAAGTGCTATCGATTGCTAAAGAGAACTTGGAACTGCTATGATGACCTTAGTAAAAAAGTTTGTAGTAATTCCCAATATACTGTACCACACTGCATTATTTATACGCGAATGTAAGATGAAGATCGGTCCTAACTTGTTAGTTCCTATTTTGTTATTGTTTGTTTGTTTTTTTTTTGTTCTTGTAAAAGTTATTTTATTAATAACTTACAGAAATGTGATTATAAACTGTGATTGTTAATTTGTAATTACTATAGGGTATTTAATATTAATAAAAAAAACGTGATTATAAACTGTGATTGCTCAATTTATACTTATTTGTAAGATAATTTTATTGTGATTAAAACGTTGTAGCAGTAAAACAAAGTACAAGTACCTACGTGTTATATTTTAGAAAGTTTTACCAATATTTGGCTAAACATTTTTTTATAAGTATTTATATACAATATTAAAACTAAAATTTTTTCTATTTACATTGATTATATTATGAATGTTAACAAAAGCTGTGAACTAGTTAACTAGAATTCTGATTACTTTGGCCCTTTAAATAGTAATAAATAACGTAAGTAATTAAAAATGTTTTTTATTGCTAAACCTTTCATTGATGAAACTATTGGAAAGAGTTTTAAAAATTTGTATAACTATGTCACAGTACTAGTTTTGACTGGTTATAAGTTTTGCCTGCAACATATATACAAAAAGAAACTGTATAATTTCCTTTTTACAATTTTTCAAGATATTAATTTTATTGGCTGCAAATGACTGTTTTTATTCAGACAAACACACAATGCAATGAAGTAATAGACTTCATTTACGCTTAAAGTTTCATTCATTTATTATTATTTATAAAATATATAATAATGCATTTAATCGAAAGTTTTTGACATGTGAGAAAATACCATAATTATTTCCAATAACATGAAGTCTACAATTAGAAAGTTTAATATTTTTGTCCAAAAACATGTGTCGACGACTGTACCCCATTTTACGTTAGTATGTAGAAGTTTACATTAAAATTTAATGGTTTTCTAAGTCAAAAGTCAAGCAAAAATTGGACTGATATTGGGCACTATTTCAAGCACAATTTTTTGAGACGTAAATTATACCTATAGCTCGTTCGATATTCGCGCACTGAGGTGAGTATGCTGGGCGTAGAACCTACGCCCAGCATACTCACTGAACGAAGCCTATAACTCCGAAGTTATTCGAGCACTGTTTTTTCTTTTTGGGCACCGTTTGGCACTATTTGGGAACTATTTTTTGAAGTATGAATTATGTTTGAAGCGTATACAGATTCTCCGGACGGAGGTGAGTATGCTGGGCGAAACCTTCGTCCAGCATACTCATCGAACTATGGCTATAACTTCGCAAGTACAAGAGCACTATTTTTTTCCTTTGGGCACTATTTAGCACTATTTCAGAACAGTTTTTTGACATTCATGAAATATCAGGATTCCATGGTGAGTATGCTGGACGAAGGGACACGATTTCAGACACAGATGAAGTGATTTCTGTTAAAAATTTGCATAATCATGGGCCGCCATCTTTTTTTTAAGGTGATTGACTTTTTGTTGATGTGTACGTAAGGGTTCTAGTTGCTATATGCATGTTCGGTTTGGCATGAATCAGCACGGACGGGCGGTAAAAGCGTATATAAATAAAAATGCTTATTTATTTTTTATTTATTTATAGTAGTTGTATTTCCACATGCTGTTCGTTGGTAACGTAGCACTTGAGAGCGGCTGGACCAATTTGCCTATTTTTTATTTCAAAATGTTTGTAATAGTTCGAATAAAGCTTCGTACAAACAAACGCGACGCGACAGCGCGGCGCGACACTGGCTATTGTTATACCGTGAAGTTTTCTTAGAAATTGTATTGTTCGAGTCGCGTCGCGCTGTCGCGTCGCGCCGGTCTGCACGAGCCTTTAGGGTTTTTAAGAAAATAAATATTATATCGAATAACTGAACGTCATTTTTGTATGGAATATTGAAATTTGGACAGGTTCGCGGGTCAGCTAGTATGTAGATATATATTCGAGAAAAAGCTGCTCGGCGTAGCTCGAATTGAGTCGAGCCGACCCGAACTTGATTGAGCGAAGGTGCTATGCTGCTCGAAGTTTGCCGACCCACATGAGCCGAATGGAAGCCGAATATGTGTACTTACATAGCATTAAATTGCTTCGGATCGGTTTGGCTGCTCAACAAATACGTACTGGCGAATGGAATGTCCCGACGCGAATTTCAGTAATTACGTTTGTATATACCTAATGTAGTTTTTAGTGGATTAGTAACAACTACCTCTGTATTTTTTGTGTTAATTTGCATATGTTTCTTTCAGGTTTTGTTTTTCTCAAAAATATATAGAGACTATATTTAACAAAAACAGTTGCATTTTTTAACCATGTACCTATTTTCAGGTAAGAACATTACAGAACGGGTCGTATCAAAATGTACCGAATTACAGTACAACTATTTTCTTAATGTCCCTCGGCAAACTTCGTGTTTCGTCAGTCGTCGGGTTTCTATCAGTTGCCATTTGCCCTTGGTGCTTGTACGTATTGACTCCTAGAGCTGCGCCCGCGTTACCGTCAACCATAATTACCAAGTGCAAAGAGCAACTGATAGAAAGCCGATGTTCGCCACATACAGGGCAAAGTACTTCGGTAACCCAGGTACCCTACGTGAGATTGTCAGTGACACCAAGGCGCTGCTGGCGCTCTTTGAGGAGCTGGGATCGAATAACCGATTTTTCCCACCCATACGCAAAATACCCGCTTAGACGTGGAGTTGCGGATATTAGCCCGTATTACCTATTACCAATTAGAAAGCCGATGACTGCCGAAACTCGAAGTTTGCCGTGGGACGTAAAGAAAATAGTTGTACTGTACATATTTTTGATTGTGTTTACCAATTATTTGGTCAAATGATCTTCATTCCGGGTGTGTTTTTTAATATAAGACACTTATAATAAGACCTTTCTTAACATCCAACCGGTAAGTATGTTTAGTGATGAAACGAATCAGACCGGACTCGACTTCCAATCTAAGGAGATGCAGCTGAATACAAGTATATTACACGGAGCAACTGCCTATCTGATCTCCACAACCCAGTTACTGGGTAACACGATACCCCTTGGTAAGACTGGTTGTCAGACTTCTGGCTACCCGTAACGACTGTCAAAGATGACATGAATGACAGCCGGCTTCAACGGTAAGCCGTTGGTGTTTGGTAACGTTCATTCCGAGGCTTGGAATTCCATTATGTAATGAATGGTCACCCATCCACGAACCAACCGCAGCTAGCATAGCTTAACCCATGATTGGCCGGTGCGGCTGTTATTATTTAGCCGTAACCAAACAACCATGTACTCATAGTTTTTTTACAGATCTTAAGATACTTGTATGGAGAGCTAACTTGCTTTGAAACATTTTTTCTTGCATAACCTAATTTCTTCTCCATTTTCAGGTTATTCTGTAATATATGAAGATGGCAGGTTTCTGTCTTACAGGGGATATAAGTTCACCCGGCATAAAGTAAAGGGTCACAAGATCAGATGGCAATGTTCCAGGCAGAGACATGCGCGGTGTAGCGCGTCGGTATATACTGTTGATCAAATTATCATCAAGGGAAATACTGAACATAATCACCCCCCACCAACAAAGTGGTGAAGAATGGAGAAATAAGAGGGAATTTGAAGAAGATACTGCTGATGATATTAAGCCTGATACATATTAAGAGTCCTTGGACAATTTCAAGGTGTTTATGTAAGTTGATAGTTTTAAAACTGAACTGTTTTGTAAAAAAAAATGGCAGATAATTAATGTTGTATATATTGGCGATGAGTAATAGGTAAATGAGAATATAAAATATTGGTCGAAGACTTTTTAATTATAGAAATAAAATGGTGTATTTCACGTCCATAACTTCTTATGTTTCCACCGAAACGTAGTTAATGTTTCAGGGAAACAAACCACCGAATTATATTTATATTTTTAAGTTTCTTATCGCACTTTACACTCTGCACACTTGGCGAATAAGAGCTAGACCAAAAAAACTGTAACGTTTTGACCGTCACGACAGTTTTGTTACCTACGTAAGGTTTCGTAAAAAAGTGTAACATTTTGACCGGCACGACAGTTTTATTACCTACGTGAAGTTTCGTAAAAAAGTGTAACATTTTGACCGTCACAACAGCCATGCTATTCTGTAAACATCTCACCGTGAAAACTTGGATGAAGTGAGCTGTCAATAGTGTCAATCCCTGTGGAATGACAGCTCACTCCGCGCTCACTTCACCTAAGTTTTCACGGTGAGATGGTTACAGAATAGCACTGCAGTTTTGTTACGTAAAGATTCGTGATTAGCCAAGTGTGCAAAAGCGAAAGAAACTTCGTTTCAACCGGGTGTCCCACGACACCTCTCGACTGTTTTTTTTACGTTTATAAAAAGTTCTCACGAATAGATATAAGTTTTTTACGTATTAAAAAGGCCCATATTGTTTTAAATTTTTTTTAGGTAGGTACTTACTCATAGATATGCTTTTATCTAATACTTTATACGTAATTATTTATATAAGTTACTACTAAGTTTTTTTTTTTGTTAGTGGTATATCAGAATAACTATAGGTTTTTTATTTTTTTATCGTAATTTGGTTTACGAATAGTTTAATTAAAATAAATGTGCCTAAAGAATGAAATAATAAGACCTTTTATTCTAGTAGCACTACCTATTTGATCTACTATCAACTTCCCTATTCCAAACTACCACAACTGTTAGTCATTAGTTGAGTAATAAAATAATGTCACCTTTTCCCATAAAATTGTTACCATAAGTTACCATACTACTACAACCCTTAGTTTTGTCAATGAATTCAAATATAGTTTAATGATTTCTCCTCTTTCAGGATGTATCGTCGATTTCCAAGGCCGACGATTTCTCTCCTATCAAGGTTTCAAGTTTACCCGCCACAGAGTGTCGGCAACTAACACGAGATGGCAGTGTTCGAAACGAAGTAAGGGAGGTTGCCGCGCCGCCATCTTTACTAACAAAGACGATGTCATTATTAAGGCTTTTGTTGAACATAATCATCTACCACCTGTTAACGTATGGTCTAATAAATATGAAAAATATTAAGTAGTCAAATAATAAATAAAATTGAAAAGAGTATGCTTAGATGGTTTGGTCATGTTGAGAGGATGAGTGAAAGGCGCCTAACAAAAGGTACCTATTAATTACAAGGCTGGAGAGGACGCTCTAGAAGGAGATATAGTGACGTGCGTGGATGACGAACCAAACAAAAGGAGTAGATATACAGGGTATCAGGGCCATCGACGTGAAGCTTGTTAACATGGATTCAGAACGTGATTCTGAACCCGCCAGCGTTGAAATTGTATGTCGGTTATTACAAAAAAATCTGATGTTTCATAGAAAACTGCAATACTTACCTACACTGTCAAAATGTATGGAACAGCTGTTTTTTTTTTTTAAATAACCGATGAAAAGTTTCACCGCTGGGGGGTTCAGAATCACGTTCTGAATCCATGGTAGCAGGCTTCGCGTAGATATCCCTGCCAGCCTGTACAAGGATCATAGCAGATGGTATTGTGAATGCTGCCTACCCCCATCGGGAGAAGGCGTGATTTTATGTGTGTATGTAAAATGATAAAAAAAACTAAAAGTAAAAGTCATAAAAAAAAATACATTAAATTATGTGTTCATTACATTTGAGTTACATGAGCGCTATCAATTTAATTCCAGATTCAATTCTAAAATTTAAATTAAAAAAACTTTTTCATTTGGTGATTTATTAAATATTATACAATAAATATTGTGATGTGACTGTACCTTTCTTAGAAATAAATAAATATAAAATAAAGTTATTGTAGTTATATTTGCCCTGGTTCTGGATTTATTTTACCCAATTGCTGGAACAAACTGTCCCTTATATTATATGGAACTTTTAACATAGCTAGTGAAATAAGAGTGTGTTTTACATGTCAGCCTTCTAGGAAGCCCCGGGCGTCGGGAGTGCCCCGGGCGTCGGGAGACGCGAGCCGACTTCCGGCCACCGTAGGCGCGGGCTTGCGGACGGTGAGCAATGGGTAGCTTGCCGTCCGATATCCAGGCCCGGGTCCGGACGGCGCGTTGTGTTCCACGCGCGCCTCAAAGAGATGTCAGCACCAACTGACGGGGTCCGGAAGGGCCAATGCCTGCCGGGGCAAACTCGCAGTTTGTCCGAAAGGGATATCGCGACCCCGGCACACAGGCAACGGAAGGAACACGGGTGGGTTTTAGTCAGTAAAAGTCTGACACGCCCTCCCGCTCCACCCAGAGCGGGAGAAGTTATTTGATAATTACCCCCCCTCAAAAAAAAAAACAAAAAACCTCCTAGGAAAACGAACGTGATATTTTGACTAAATCCACTTGGACACTTTTTATATTGGTTTTGTCTGTAACAATTTCCATCGTATTTTCCCCAGATTCTTCAGTGTTTCTCTCAAAGCAAGGAGGTCTTCTGTTGACGTTATCAGGTCACAGGTACAGTGTACACCGGAAGAACAGAATGACCATCAGATGGAGATGTTTGAACCGAAGATGTAAAGCATCCATTTTTACCTATAGCTTTGGAGACTATGAAGTTGTAAAAGGAAAAGGATGGGATCAACATAACCATCCACCTCCGGATTTATGATGACACAGAAATCTTATATGAAAAAGATTTTTTTTTTTTTACTATTTACATGAAAGGAAGAAAGAAATGTATTTTATTTGGGACGTGCACGGGAAATACACACCGTTAACAAAAGGAGCATTTTAAAATCAGAAAATTAATATATTTTTCAAAATAAAAATAATAACGATCTGTGCGAGGCCAAAAAGGCTCCTATCTCAGACTTATACCTATAGCTTTGGAGACTATGAAGTTGTAAAAGGAAAAGGATGGGAACAACATAACCATCCACCTCCGGATTTATGATGACACAGACATTTTATAAGAAAAAGAGAATAAAAAATCTTTTATCTATTTAAATAGAAAGAAAGAAAGACAAGTATTTTATTTGGAACGTGCACAGGAAATACACACCGTTAACAAAAGGAGCATTTTAAAATCAGAAAATGAATATATTTTTCAAAATAAAAATAATAACGATCTGTGCGAGGCCAAAAAGGCTCCTATCTCAGACTAATCCTGCGATATATAAAAAAATAAAATACCGCAGCGCTGGCATTCTGATAGGGCCTGCTGTGATACTATGTCGGACACACCTACGGACATAAATATAAACCCCACCCCAAAATAAATAATTTATAAAATACTAGCTTCCGCCAGCGGCTCCACCCACGTGACATCTTTATAAATTATAGCCTCACTCAGCTCTTACTCAGTGATAATGTAGCATTGTACTGGTGAATTTTTTTTTTATCGGTCCAGTAGTTTTTGGTTTTATTCATTACAAACAAAAATTCAAAAATATTATTTTTTATAATATGTATTGGTGTAGAAAAAATAATAAGTTGTACTAACTAATATTTTACCCGTGAATTAATTATAAATCAAAATTATTAAAAATTAAAAGTATTCTATTTCACATAAACCTACATGGGCACTTATGAAACGTCAGAAGCTAGGTTCACGGTTCCAATTGGTCGTTATCTATGGAGAAGAGTCGGTAAGAAACTCCACGGTTACTCTTTTAAAAATAATTGACTTTTACAATATTTTCAAATAACAGTGTTAAGCTTCGTGCAGACCAGCGCGACGCGACACCGGTTATTGTTATACCGTCAAGTTTTCTTAGAAATTGTATTGTTCGTGTCGCGGCGCGGCGTCGTGTCGCGCTGGTCTGTACGAGCTTTTATTAGGTATGGGAGCACAGTATAGGTCGTTCAACAAGTACCAGGTACTAAACAAAATAGAAGATGGTCATCAAATCTACAGTCCACTAACCCTACAGCGTTCTCACAATAAAAAAATAGAAAAGAATCTATATAATTATGAGATAAATGAATTAATAAAATAAAAACCAATTTTAAACGAAATGAAATGATTGCTATTACATCTGTAACAAATCTGAATAATTATTATGTCTTCAAAAGCCTAGCCAAGCTTAAAGAGTTGAAATTAAATTGTAGGTATATAATGTCAAATAATAGGACCATTATGTCAAGGAAAAAGGTTAAAAAAAAATGTCAAATTGGGAGCAAATTTGCCGTTTATGAGGTATCAGGGCAGCCTGTCTTCAACGTAGTGTTTAATTTTATAATATCGCACACCTAGATAAAGATTAGCATAACTCAAAATACCTCTTTTTTCAGGAACAGCAAAAAAACGGATTAATTAACAGCAATAATCCGTTTTTTGCTGTTCCTGAAAAAAGAGGTATTTTGAGTTGTGCTACTCTTTATCTAAGTGTGCGATATGCTTACTTGATAAGGACACGTTTAATGTGATTTTTGAACTTTTCGATTTAGACCCACTTGAGTTACATTTGGTAATGAGAACCTATTACATTTAGTTTAGTTATTACAGTAGGCTTATATTTAAAACTGCACAATTACAGTAGGCTTATAAAAATACACCTTTGTTTTGTTGAATAAATATACGCACTTTATGTTAATTGACTTTAATTTTATATTGTCAATTTGAAAATATTGATTGCGTCATTTGCAAAACCTATCGATAACGACTCCTTATTGTAATATCACACTTACGACACATATTAATCACGTTAGGTTCAGGCCAGACGAGCGAAACCCAGTGCAATTTGCGTCGCTGGAATTGAGCCATGAAACGTAAGAACTTTGAATTTGAGTTTGCTCATTTTATGTCGATTTCAGGACCAATTTTCACAACGTCCTCCCGAGGGGGTCGTATTCTTCGATTGTCGGGCCATAGACTCAGAAAGCAATACTCAAGTAACGGCAAAATAAGATGGCAGTGCTCGACCCATATGAATAAAGGATGCAAGGCCTTCGTCGTCACCCTTGACGACGATACGATCGTCCATAACAAGAACTGGCATAACCATACGCCTGTAAAAAATCTGGACCGTTTTTGAGATATCTAAACTTCTCACTATTGTAACTTCAAAAGTCGTTAATAATGTGTTTCGTTTACTATATAATATAAAAATCTAAGTTGTGTGCAAACTTATTGTGTTTTTATTTTCTTTCTTATTATTCACTGGTCTCTAATGTTAATATTAATTTTAAAGTACATATTATAAATCACGTCGAGTTGAGACCAGATGTGTAAATCCCAGCGTAACTTGCGTCGCTGAATTTGTGTCAAGAAACATAAGACACTTGAATTTGAGTTTGCTCATTTTGTGTCGTTTTCAGGACCAATTTTCACAACGTCCGCCCGAGGGGGTCGTATTCTTCGATTGTCGGGCCACAGACTCAGAAAGCACTACTCAAGTAACGGTAAAACAAGATGGCAGTGCTCGACCCATATGAATAAAGGATGCAAGGCCTTCGTTTTCACCCTTGACGACGATACTATAGTTAATAACAAGAATTTACATAACCATTTGCCTGTAAAAATATTTGACGGTTTTTGGGATGTCTAAACTTCTCACTATTGTAACTTCTAAAGTAGTTAATAATTTAATGAATTTGGTTTACTATGTAATATAAAAATCGAAGTTGTGTGCAAACTTATTGTGTTTTAATTTTTCCTTCTTATTGTACACTGGTTCTCGCGTGGAGCGAACACTAGCTCTAATGGTATATCCTAGGATCAGACCTAGGAACGACCTTCACCCATCTGTCTAATGGATGAAAAGTATTTTAAATCAAATTTAGTATGTTAGACAATATATCGCGTGTGGGTCGGCTAAAAAATTCCTGGCCAGATTGTGATTAATAAAAAAAACTAAAATGACTTTAAACATTGCATGACATACATTCTTTCTTTCTTTCAGTGGACAGAGCTTTTCAAGGAGAACCTTTGCTGCTAACTCAACTTTTGCCAATTGTTAGTCAATTCGGAGTTAATGACCGAAATAGGTGACTATTTGTCCACCTAAGTTTAGGAATGTTCTTGGCGCCCAATAGCTATAAGTGATATATCAATGGATAGTGCTTTTTAAGTGAAACATTTGTTACTAAAACGAATAAATTGTTAAACAAAAGAGTGCAGTTTTTGAAAAATAAGTCACTTTTGAATTTTTGATTAATCATAGTCTGGCCAGGTATTTCTTAGCCAACCCACTCGCGATATATTTTTTAACATACTAAATTTGATATTAAATACTTTTTATCCATTAAACAGATGGGTGAAGGTCGTCTCTAAGTCGGATTTTCGACCATTCATATTCACTTTAAAGCACATATTATAAATCACGTCGAGTTGAGACCAGCCGATCGATTCTGTAAAAATATCACCGTGAAACTTAGCAGAAGTGAGCGTGAAGTGAGCTGTCAATAGTGTTAATCCCTAGCATCCTGCCGGTCGATTTGTGACAGTGACAGCTCACTTCACGCTCCCTTCACCTAAGTTTCACGTTGATATTTTTACAGAATCGACCGACTGATGAGTAAATCCCAGCATAACTTGCGTCGCTGAATTTGAGTAAAAAAACATAAGAAAGACACTTGAATTTGGGTTTGCTAATTTTGTGTCGTTTTCAGGACCAATTTTCACAACGTCCTGCCGAGGGGGTCGTATTCTTCGATTGTCGGGCCACAGACTCAGAAAGCACTACTCAAGGAACGGTAAAACTAGATGGCAGTGCTCGACTCACATGAATAAAGGATACAAGGCCTTCGTTTTCACCCGTGACGACGATACGATCGTCCATAACAAGAATTCGCATAACCATTCGCCTGTCAAAACTTCTCACTATTATACGTCTTAATCGTATCGTATTCTTCGATTTTCGGGCCAAAGACTCAGAAAGCACTACTCAAGGAACGGTAAAACTAGATGGCAGTGCTCGACTCCCATGAATAAAGGATGCAAGGCCTTCGTTTTCACCCGTGACGACGATACGATCGTCCATAACAAGAATTCGCATAACCATTCGCCTTACAAAACTTCTCACAAATATACGTCTTAATCTTATCGTACTTCTAAAGTATTTAATCATTTTTGTTTTCTATGTAATATAAAAATCACAGTTGTGTGAAAACTTGTTGTGTTTTAATTTCATAGATGTAAAATTCCTCTTTTAAGTAATTACAACTACTTTTATTTACCACATCATTTGACTGAGCTAAATACCATCAAAGTTGAGGTACGTACGCGCCCCTATTTAGTACGCTAGTGCTCTAATTTTTATATTCACTTTTAAAGCACATATTTATTCACGTTAAGTTGAGGCCAGACTAGCAAAACCCTTGACTTTTCGTAATTTTCAGGGCCAATATTCACGATGTCCTCCAGAGGGGGGCGAAGACTTCGTTTCTCAGGGCACCGATTCGGCCAGCATTACTCAAAGAACGGGAAAACAAGATGGCAGTGTAGCCACGTCAATAAAGGATGCAGAGCTATCCTCTTTACCCTGAATGATGACACAATCATCAAATACAAGGATTTCCATAATCATTCGCCAGACTTTTGTAACTAATAATAAACAGGTCTGAAATACCACATTCTTCTCAGTCCATTTACTTATAATTTTATATTGCTTAGGTTGAGGCCAGACGAGCGAAAGCCAGCGTAATCTGCGTCACTGAAATTTATTCTAGAAATGTAAGATAATTTGAGTTTATAAATTTTGTCGTCGTTTTCAGGGCCAATATTCACGATGTCTTCCAGAGGGGGGCGAATTCTTCGTTTATCTGGTAACCGATTCAGTCAGCATTACTCAAAGAACGGCAAAACAAGATGGCAGTGTTCCACCCACGTCAATAAAGGATGCAGAGCTACCCTCTTCACTCTTGATGATGGCACGATCATCAACCGCAAGAATTTTCATAACCATTCACCTGTTGAAAATATGAACGACTATAACTGTTACTTTTAAATTAAGTTAACATTAATATTAGATGCTAAGGTTGAGGCCAGACGAGCGAAACCCAGCATAATTTACGTCGTGAAATCGATGACATTGGTATTTCGAGTTTACCTACTAAGTGTTCATTAAGTGCAAAACAAAATATTTATTTATTTATTAATACTTTTTTGCACAAATAAAAATAACCGTACAAAGCCGGACTTAACGGCTACGGTTTCCTACAAGAGCGTTGAGCGTCTTTCGTCCTTTAGCGTCACATAGCGTCCGCAATTTGCCGGCAAATGACGTCACTGAAACGTTAATGAAATTAAGTAGGTGTTTTCCTAGAGAGCGTTTTTTGACGCCGTGAAGTCAAATACCGCTGCCATCATTTTCATGACAGTCATCACTGTGACCGTTACGCGCCGGCCACCGCTCTTAGGAAACTGTTCCTTTAGTGGTTTAAAATTCCATTGTTTTACTAGCAAAAAAAAAGCTGGAAGAAAATTAGGGTGGTCAAATTAAAGATCATCTAAAGCTTCCAAAAAATGTTAAACAGTAGCTCAGAAATGATTCTTAAAGACATAAATGAAAACTAATTTGACAACTGTAAAGATTTAAACAGGTGCCGTTCTGTAGTTTTTGCATAGCCCCATTGAAAGAAGTCGTGGGCATACATATGTGTGTAAAGATTTTCTTGTTCTTTCTGATGTGTCTAATTTCACATATTAATAAAAGATCTTTGAATCTTTTTACAAGGTTTTTTTCGGCTACTTTGCGTTACAGTCGCATCAATCGAAATTATAGGTATTTGTCTTAGCAATTAAAAATATAGAAAATTGTGCATTTTATTTATTTAATAGATAAGATTATAAAATAATTTGTTTAATTAGTTATTGACTTTATAATTTCACTACTGCGAAAGTGCGTTAAGTGCTCGTGGCACCAAAAAAATTAGGAAAATTATAAAGGAGTTGTATCTAGTCTCAAGACAACTTGTCTAATTAGGTTTATTATAGATTTGATTTATCTTTGTTTTATTTGATTTATTAAAGATTTGTTGTACTTATAGTTCTGGATTAATTAATTAAAATACATTAAACAAAATAAAAGAGCTATTTATAAACATTCATTCATTCACTAGGTCTAGGTTAATATTAATAAAATAATATGCGGCGTAATTGCGTAACACACTCATAATGACAATCGCTGTCAGTTTAAGTGGAACAGATAAATAATAAAAAAATGAAATGAAGCAATGGATTTTGTCGCATTGTCAAAATTAAAGCGAGTATGTTTCGGAATTAGTTCACCAATTCACCATATTAGTTTCATACAAGTCTTGTAACATTACTGTTTGTTCTTTACAGGTGTATTCTGTGAAACGAAGAGAGGCGCTCGAGTTTTACTCATCGGTGGATACATGTTCTATCGCCATCGAGACACAGGGGAAAAAACTCGGTGGTACTGCGCAACGCACTACAGACGCGGGTGCAAAGCTAAGATATTCACCATCGTAGACGATATAATTAAAATTCATAATGTACATAATCATGCTTCTGTCGTACAATAGGTTAGATATAAATTCTCTGGCCACACTGAGGCGAATCCCTGGTTGCAAGATGCGACTGCGCAGGTCAATTGTTTTAATAATTAAAAAGTGACGCGACTATTCGAGATAGTTTGAACACCTCAATACAAGCTAGTTGAAATGATTCGCGTTAGCGAATTTCGTCCCAAATACCGCGTGGGATTCGCGTCAGTGTGGCCAAAGCTATCAATAAAACAAGACAAAGACGACTTTTCCACCCGACTACGGCGGAGTGTTATGATTTGGACCGGTATGTATGTTCATGTGTTCCCTCATAAGTACTAAACTACTCATCATAATTTGACAAATGAGGTATCGTTGGAAGCGTCTTGGTCGTCCGCTGGTTAAAGGCTATGTGATGTCACATTAAATTGAATATGGCGCCCTCAAGAGGACACAGTCATGAAAAAAATGATGCCATGTTGGGTATCAAATGGAAGGGCTTAGTTGCACGTTTAAAAATATATATTATAACTCCAAAATAATTTAAAAAGACGCTTGCAATGATACCTCATTTGTCAAACTAACTTTTTTTTTAAATATTGTTTTGTTTTAACGAAGATTAATTAGATAACATCGTTTATTAGTGTTATACTGTATAGTTTGAATTGAAAATAATAAAAATGTGAAGCCATTTAATTTATATTTTATTATTTAACCTTCAATGCGGTAATGGTGAATCTAGTAGGTAATGCACAACGAGCTTGGTTGAATCTCTTTCCCCTTTTCTCCAAGTTGAAGCACGGCTAAATAATTTTTGAATGTTCTTTCAGCGAATGCGGTCTTCACAACATCGAAGAGAGGGGCTCGATTAATAATTTTGTATGGGCATAAATTCACACGCCATTTGGACTCAGGGGTCAAGACTCGTTGGCATTGCTCAAATTATAAAAGCAAGTGCCGAGCCACGATAATTACTGTTCAAGACACGATCATCAAAGTCAATAATGAACATAATCATCATAATATAATTAGTTAATCATTTAAAATATCAATGTAGATCGCGATATTATAATTTCTGCAAATTGTCATATTTTCACGAAATAGTCTTATTTCCATCAAATATGTATAATTTCGGTAATTAAATTAATGTATTAAATTATTTCAGTTTTAAAAGTCAATAATGAACATAATCATGCCCTTAAATATATCGGGTGTAAAAAGACACTTTCCGAAGCCGAAAGCCACATATTCTACCCATTATTTGCATCATTTTTTTCCACTAAACCATACCTGGGAATCCACTGGTTCTGGAGATATTGAAGGTCAAAGTCGCATTTTTTTTTTTTACTTTTTCACGAAAATGAATTCTATGCGATAATACGAAACTTTTTTCCAAACAAACATTACCTGAATTTTAGATTTATCTTAACAGATTACGCATTTGAAGTAACAAAAACGCAATGAACAACAAGGGTCTACCTACGTAGCGTAGGGG
Organism: Agrochola circellaris; assembly: GCA_914767755.1. Lineage (NCBI taxonomy): Eukaryota > Metazoa > Arthropoda > Insecta > Lepidoptera > Noctuidae > Agrochola > Agrochola circellaris. The sequence continues at coordinate 4,509,619 of OU611859.1, read as the reverse complement.
CGGAGCTTAACTAACACTGAATCCGTTCATTCAAGCGTGGGTTCGCGTTACATTGCGCGCAATAAAAACTTGTTTTTTTTTATAAAAAAAAAAAAAATTACGGTTCCCAGCAATAATTTTTGCGCAAAGCTACTTAGCTATACGTACAGTATGCGTAGTTTACGGCTTTGTGATGTGTCTTTTTACACCCTGTATATGATACCGAATGTATAAATAAATGGTTAAATGACATTGTTTGTCTTTTTCACTGACATCAAAAAAGGTGGATCTTATGCATTCGACAATTTTTTTTTCATGAAATTACTTGTGAATCAATTCCGAGCTTGAATCTCTTTTCCCTTTTCTCCAAAGTTGAAGCACGGCTAAACAATTTTTGTTTATTCTTTCAGCGAATGCGGTCTTCACAACATCGAAGAGAGGAGCCCGTTTAATAATTTTGTATGGGCATAAATTCACACGCCATTTGGACTCAGGGATCAAGACTCGTTGGTATTGCTCAAATTATAAAAGCACCAGGTGCCGAGCCGTGATATTCACTGTTGAAAACATGATCATCAAAGTCAATAATTATCATAATCATGCCCCTAAATATGCATGATAAAAATAAATTAAATTGTTTCTTTTTAACCTACTTCAAAATGGTAGAATTTATAATAATTTAAAAGAATATTTATTTTACAAGTGTGGTAATACAGTCTTTTACAATAAATGTAGTTTTACGGATTAGGAATTAATTGTAAAGAGAGTAACAAATTACAGAATAGAATCTAGCATCCTAGCTGGGTTACATGGTTACCTGTATCTATTAAGGTTCACTAATTCAAATTGAGACTGCTTAGGAATATAAGGTGTAATCGTATGAAAATGTATACTACGTGAAGTGTTAGTGTGTTTGTTTTGTGATGTAGGGGTGTGTGTATGTGTGTTGTGATGTAGGTGTGCGTGTATGTGTTTTGTGCTATAGTTGTGGTGTGTGTGTCTAAACGGAAGGGAAAGAGGTTGAGTTTAGTTACGGAGTGGTAGATGAGTCACTACGATTGTTAAGTAAACAGATATTCAGTGTCGTCGTAGTTTAAGTTGGTTAGAAAGAGTGTTATTTTTATTACACATTTCGTGAGAGGATAGTTTTGATTTTCTATTGTAGGGTGGCCCTAGGTAGTCGTTTTTTTTTCTAAATACAAAGCATGTAAAGGGTACTTTGCAAATTCGTTCTTCGCATAAGTGAGGATTGAGTTTGAGTAAAAGGAGATTTTGTAGAGTTTTAAAAAAAATGTTGGGAATTTATGTTTGCTGGACCGTGAGCACTTTGCATTTTTGATATAGAACAAAGGTTGGTTAGAGCATTGGTCGGAAGCAACCGTAAGAATGGATCTTTGAGCGCCTTTCAGAGTTGAGTGTAGTTTTCGCAGCTCCAGCTTAAGAGATGATTGACTGACATAGCGAGAGATACACTGTGCGTATCATATAAATTGGCAATGTGTCTGACTGAGTTTTTTTTAAACTCTGGTACAACTAATCAAACAGTAATGTGAGTGTTATGAGCTTTAAAGTTAAGGTGTTTATCTAGAATAATACCGACGTATTTAGTTGTGTCAGTAGAAATGACGGGTATAGAAACAAAGTGACCTACCTCAGTCCGAATTCTAATATTTTTAATCTGTGAATGTAATTTTGTTCGTGTTAACAATGGCAACTCATTCAAATAAAAATGTTATCACAAAATGGGTTTAGTCCTCAGTAAATCCACCTCAACAACATTAAAATGTGACGTGCAAAATCACCTCAATCCATTTCGACCAATCACGAGCCTGTATTTTTTAATTTTTAACTCGGTTGATCTGTTGGTTTACAAGGCAAATCTGTTAGTACTTCTAAGAAAAATGGATGCCATATGCAATTGTGCAGATACGCCTCAATCCATTTGTGGTATTTCCCTCTATATTATCGGCTCTTAGACGCGCGTGCCCTCTCGCTCCCGCCGCTCACAGCTGACTGACTGCTTTACGACCGCACGTGCGCTAGAGACGACATAATGCTTCCTTCTCTTTCACTCACAGACACTACATCCCTTCCTTATTTTATAATTTTTGTTTAATGAGACAATTCTTAAGATTCTTACTTAATCAATTTATTATCACTATAACTTCAGATTACTTGATTGGGAATAAACTATAATTTTATATATTTCTTAATTCTGGTTTTTAATATCCTGATTATCATCAATCTCCTCTTCTGAACTTTCTTCTACTGCCATTTCTAAATTCTGTCCATCGATTTCTTTGTTCACGGATTTCCATTCTCCCTCCACTTTTTTTAAATGCAATATGTTGCGTCTTAACTGCTGTCCTGTTTCGTCGTTCTGTACCTCCACATCTCCCCCGTTTCTTGACTTAACCGTATGCGTGGCTGTATCAAAATTAAGACTAAGTTTATTTGTTTTGTTGGCATTCTTCACATACACTTTATCTCCCACTTGTAAGTCAACATCACGAGCTCTTCGTCTTTTATCTGTATACTCTCTTCCTTTTTCTTTTTGTTCCTTGTCTTTATCTCTTACATCCATGTCTCCAAAACTTTGTTCTGCAATATCTATCATCGGAATCTTGTCCCTAAATTTCCTTTGAAAGAAACAGGGAGAGAGTATACAAAACTTCATATTACGGGCATCACCCGAATAAAACTTCCATGTATCACACTCTGACATACCTATGTCGCATCACGTCATGTACTTGCAGGCATCACCTGTACTAAATTACATTACGAAGTCCTTACAGGCGTCACCTGTTCCCGGACTACCAGGCATCATCTGGTAACATCACAACTTAACACAAACAGCACTCGTTTGTGTCCAACTCATCAGGCTGATATTGTACATCAAAACTTATGTAACAGGCGTCACCTGTGATTTAGTCCATACAGGAGCAGACTTATGTTCTCTCTTATACGAGCATTATTACTTTATACAGTAATCTAATATTAGTCTAGTCTAGTACTAGATAACGAAGTCAATCATGCAACTCAACAGTATGTACGCATTTTGTATATTTTTTCAATTTTGAGCCGACCGGGAATCGAACCCGGTCTCCGTAGTTCACAGGCAGGAATTTTAAATATGACCGAAATGTATTCGTTTATGGTATGACCTTTAGCTTCTATAAATAAATCATGCAATTAGTCGACACCATAAGTGGGTACTTATTTTTATTTTAGTTAGCAATGAGAAACGTAAACAACCGGCCCGCTTGGTAATAATAACCTACAGCATCAATAAAACAACGCTGTCGTCTCGCATCATAGGTGACTAGATAAATATGTTACATATACGAATAGAATGTTTACTTCACGGGGCCTCGCCGTTATTTGTACTGTGAGTTTAATTAGATTGAGCAATCCTAGTCTCAAATCTCAAAACACCGCACATTTTTTTTTTTTTTTTTTTTTTTTTTTTTTTTTTTTTTTTTTTAATTTACAAGCAATTTGGATCTAAAAATTTTAAACTAAAATCTAGGCTATCCTTCCTATTTGAACTATCTAGTTCCGAGATAACCGAGACCAAGCACAAAGATTCCACATTAAATTTGATCAAAGAAAACAGAACTTCAGGTATCTCGTTCATGGTCAACACACACACACAGTCACACACTATTCCCCACGGGAATACCGAGTCAACCCTTGACTCTATGGTCTTCGCTTCTAGGCGAGACCCGACTATACCACCCAGAGCTACCGCCTACCGCGTACCCACGGACTACTCATTGAGTAGATACCGATTTCCAACGGGCTACGGCTACGGCGATACTCTGGTATAGTCTCCGACCCACTGAACCCAGAACCTGGTTGTTCAATCTTAAGTGATAGCAACTCATCATCTATTTCATCTACAATCTCAATTGGTACTTGGTCCTCGGGCATTCTCCTTAAACTCGAACTCAAACTCAAAGCATTTATTTCAAATAAAAGAATTACAGGCACTTCCGAACCGCCAAGGGGGTCGGTCAGTCAGAAAGATTTACCTATGGAGAAGAACGGGCAAGAAACTCCACGGACACTTAAATCTTAATCTATCATGTGTGTGTGTAGGTTCGCTTAGAACTTAATGCTCTCAATGTGTAGCGATCGGTAACAATTCTACAACTCTGAATGGTCCCTTATATTTGGGGTCTAATTTAGTCTGGTTGTGTTCTTCGTTTTGAAGCAACACAAAGTCACCCACCGAAAACCTATCCAGTTGCGCTTAGTCCTATCGAACCGTTTTTTTTTTTTTTTTTCATATAGAGCTGACTTTTCGATTAACCGGGCTGAGTTTTCCCTAACATGTTCGAGATCTGCGTCAGTATCATCGTCGTAAGCTAAGAGACCAAGACTAAGGGGGCACGCAGCACGCTACTTTACCGACTTGTAATTCGAGTGGACTTGCTTTTGTTACCCTATTGACTGTACAGTTTAGTGCCAGTTGCACATCTCCTAAGGCATCCTGCCACGACCTATCTTCGTTCACTTCAACCGCGGTAAGCATAGATTTTAAAGATTTTAACGTGCTAATTGTACGTTCAACTTGACCGGTTATCTCGCGATGATCCCGTAGGTATTAAATGAAACTTAATGTTTTTACTCTCACGAAATTCCCTAAACTCATGTGTTAACCTTTAACCAAAACTCAACAACGACTCGGCCAATTCTGACCATTTACGGGTTCTAAATTTTGAGATTAGGAAACTTTAATCCTCAACACTTTATTCTTTTAACAAAAGACTACTTCTACTTCTCAATGAACTAAACAAATATTGATTAATCATAGCAAAAATCATCAACCAGAGCCATGTACCATCGTTTTCCCAGATACAATCATCTTTTTCACTAAGATCTTTAGACACTTGGAAACCCACACACGAGTAAACCACTCTAACGCCACGGCTCTCCAGCCAACCAGCAATCACATTGCTCTCACACATCCAGCGCATGGATCAAACTATGGTCTCTCTAGACCCCGACCTCCGCCAGTCTCTACTGGTACGGTCACACACAATACGGCCAATAGAGAACCCTACTCGCGTGGTTCCCATAACTTAGGCTTGCTCATCACCACTGATCACCATCTACTTCGACTGGTACATGACCTATTGGCATCTTTTCTTAACTTTCCGTGACTTAGTAAGTACTGTAAGTACGATTAGAATTACCATTATTATTGCTTTTAACTTTAACGTATAGCGATCATCTTTAACAACTTCAGCTACATTAAACAGACCTCTGAACTTCCGATCTAACTAAATCCGATTTCGCTTTTTGATTTCTAATTAAACGAAATAGGCAAATCTGCCTTTGTCCTATCAAATATTACTTTGCAAATAAGTGTCGGGAAGCACATCACAAAATTAAAACAAAGAAAACACAAAACCGATCTACATAGTTGGTGTTCGCTAATCCTTTTGTAACATAAGATTTGTTCTGTGCTGAATACACGTGTTTGACCAATACCCGTCAACGTAACAATGTTATTAACTCGTTTGCCACTTAATTTGGCTGCACAACTGTCCTTAACTAACGAGCATTCAGCACCAGAATCGTAAAAAAACAATACAGATCACCTTTTTGTTCTAACGTGCCTGAGGGAAAACTTCCACTCGCCGTTCACCGTTTGCTTCACCATCCGATTGGCTGCCACTGCATGGTCATGCACCGGGCCGCGATATGTCCTAGTTTCCCACACGTGAAGCACACGAAGGGCTTCGCTGACTACTGCGGGGCTGCTTGGCTCGATACTGAAGACGTCGTAAATCTTCTTCTGCTGTCGCGCACCATGATCGCGCACGATGATCACGCATAATCGCTTGCATGTTTCGAAATTCATAACACAGAAATAAAAATGGGTTAGAATTGGTAAACTAAACAAAAACTACACAAAAAAACGTTATGAAAAGTTTTGCCGGGTATTTCGCAAATATCTCAGAAACGGTGCGTCTGAGCTCAAAAATAACCAAATTTTATTACCCTTTTATAAACCCCAAGAAAAGGATAGGAATGCTAAATCCCAAAAAAAAAAAACTTATTTTTCAGTTCTACCCTCGAATTATAATGTTCAAAAATACGGCACACCAACGGTCACTTTTAGCGTTTTCATTTTGCGCCTAAACCAACACGAATCCCAATTCTGATGTCGGATTTAGATTGTATGAATCTCTCTCGTTATCAGGCATATTTTAACTACTGTGGGCGTACTAATGGGTAGTGTTGGTTATGCGCAATAGAAAAACAGTTGCAGTTCAGATCAAATTATAATTTACAATAACATTACTTACACTAGCATTTCACACACTGTAGGTACATGATAACTATGTGGTATGTGGTGTGTGGTATTTCCCCCTTCCTTATTTTATATATATATATATATATATTTTTTTTTTTTTTTTTTTTTTTTTTTTTATAATAATAATTTAACTCACAGTAGTCCTGTTAATCCTCGTCGCCAAAATGTGGTATTTCCCTCTATATTATCGGCTCTTAGACGCGCGTGCCCTCTCGCTCCCGCCGCTCACAGCTGACTGACTGCTTTACGACCGCACGTGCGCTAGAGACGACATAATGCTTCCTTCTCTTTCACTCACAGACACTACACCATTGATGAAATACAAAGACGCCTACTCCATCATAATTTTGTGTTTTGGTAACTTCTGATCAGCTTTCATTTTTAAAGTAAAGTTTTTTTGGGAATGTGGGTTTTTGAGGGGACTTACGGATCTATTACATTTACACATAGCGTAACAAAAAAAACATGATTTACACAATTTCAATGTACGTCACTTAATAATTGAAAGTAGTAATAGATTATGCAATCGACGAGTTTTTTTTTTGTTGATGTTAGTATTTGCATCGATTTGTATTGTCTTTTCATGTATTAACCGATAACATCTGCGGAGTTTTGCTAGCGAATTTTATTTGATCCTATATAACAAAGTCGCTTTTTATGACTGTCTGTGCGAGCGCATAGATCTTCTGAACGCGCTTTGGGTTTTGATGCGATTTTTCCATCATTTAGGGCATTTATACTTATTCCGGAAAGTTTATGATTTGTGTTAATATTTAACTTAGATATAGCAAAAAAATCTCGATGTTTGCTCATATCGTCATTCGGCATTTGTGCGAAGCAGGGGCGATTCGCTTGTCAAAATATATTTTTATATATGCAGTGTATAAATAAATGAGTAAATTCAAATTCAAACTCAAAGCATTTATTCAATTAAATCAATTACAGGCATTTATAAATTGTTAAGGAGTCGGTCTGTCAGAAAAACGAAGCTAGTTACCCATCCCAAAGCGAAGTAGGTAGAAATCGTTTACTAAAACCTGCACGCCCCTCCACAGAAATTATACAAACATTTGAAAAGTGCATGCAACGAGCAGTGGAGAAGCGTGCAGTTTTATAGTACCTAAACGATCTCTACCTACCTATGGAGAAGAACGGACAAGAATCTCCATGGACACTCTTCTAAATCAAAATATTGGTTATAATAATGGTTGAACATGACGCATGGATCAGCACCATTCAGGTCAACCATTTTGAAGGGAACCGAATGATCTAACACATGCGCCACCATCAGCGAGACATTAGAGTACAAACTGCCAGGGCACATTCAACTCAACGAAAGACGTACCAGTAAATGGTAGCCGTATGTAGTACATGGTACTCACACATGTGCTATGCAATTATATAAGCCTATACTATTAAACGAGCAAAGTAATCACGTTCTCGAAAACGGCTCTACCGATTTCGATGAAAGTTGCAATATAGGGGTTTACCGGGACGTAAAATCGATCTAGCTATGTCTAATATCTGGGAAAATTCGTTTTCTCCGTATTTTCACCCGAGGAGAGCTCGTTCGCCCATACCCCCTACTATCATGGCAGCATGGAGGAGCATTGAGCCAAGCATTTTTGACAGCGATGTAATCTCCCAACTGATAATGTGCTTGGCTGCATAGTGTGCGTTTGCAAATTAATTTTGTCTGTAGTTTTGCTTCCTAAATTCATTCATACCTACATACTCGTAATATCACGCCTTCTTCACATGTTTAGTTTCTACCTTCCCCGGCAAAAACTACAGAACGCCAGTTGCTACGCTCCATACATACTCTTTTTGCCTCGTTTACGTCGTGTTTTCTACGGGTTTTGTCGACGAAAGAATAGACAAAATGACAGATTGTGATTGTTTATCTGTCGTTTTGTCTATTCTTCCGTCGACAAAACCCGCTTCTATTGTGGTCGTGTTTAGCGTGCTGGTCATACAGGGTACTTTTTATTTAATTGGTAAAACTTCAGAAACATGATGAGCAGCAGGATCTAATTTTTTTTTATTATGTTTTCAGCTAATGCGGTCTTCACTACATCAAAGAGAGGGGCCCGTATAATCATTTTGTATGGCTATACATTCACCCGCCATTTGGACTCAGGGGTTAAAACTCGATGGCATTGCTCAAATTATCAAAGCAAGGACCCGTGCCGAGCAGCTATATTCACTGTTGACAACATGATCGTCAAAGTCAATAATGAACATAATCATGGCCCTAAATATGCATGAAGTTAAGAAGTCAAACAATTTAATTTAACTATTTATTTGTAATAAATGGTTAAATTAAATTGTTTGACGGAATAGTTAAAAAGTCAAATAACTTAATTTAACCATTTATTTGTAACAAATGTTTAAAAAAAAAAAATTGTTTCAATTTTTAACTATTCCGGAAGGTTTATTTATTAATATTATGTAACTCAGATATAATAACACAGAGATCTCAATGTTTTCATATATTGCCATTTCATCCATGCAAGGGCGAGTCGCTTCTCAAAATATATTTAAATAAGTGTGCAAATAAATTAGTAACTTAATTTCGGTTGTAGTTTTCGTCCTAAACACTGAGCTTTTTTATTTCAATGAATTGGCGAAACTACAAAAACATGATGAATAAACTATAGGTACCATTTTAAATTATTCTTTCAGCTAATGCAGTCTTCTCAACAAATAAGAAAGGTGCCCCAAGAATATTTTTATATGGGCATACATTCACGCGCCATACAGTCACGGAGGTCAAAACTCGTTGGACTTGCAGACAAAGGAACGGGTGCAAAGCTGTAGTATTCACTACTGGAAATACGATCATCAGAGTCAAAAATAAACATAACCATTTACCGAAATAATTATGTCAATACTATAAGTAGGTACTTGTAGACCTAATCTTAAATTAAGCGTTATGTAGTTTAAGTTGATTTTTGATTGACCGTTTGTAATAAAAAAAGTGATTGCAATGCAATTTGAACTTTGTCACGTACGTCATTGAGTTCATGTTCTCAAAAGTTATGGAAGGTACAACAAAGAACAAAGTGTGTCTATAAAATCATTTTCATTCTTACTTTACTGTAAGTAGGTACTAGTATGAATAACTAAGAAAATGTTAAAAAAAAATACGATAATCGCGTACCTAATGATATTGAGTACAGAATGCGGTCGATTATTAAAAGTTGTTACAGAAGGTTTATCCATTCTGTGGAGAATAACATCTGGTCAAACCCCAAAGCGTTCAGTACCCTAATTACGGAATACACGATCAATCAGAATCTGAATCGTTTTGAAACAGATATAACACAATGAATGTTGTTGACCTGTCAAATTGAAACAGATTAGTCGGAATTGTCAACGAAAATGTGTTGCGTAATTATTAGATAGCTGGTCTTTGGTTCAAAATCTAGCTCTATACCATCCGAAATTACATTAAACGAATCAATAGGTATTAGGTATTTTTCCTTAATTTGTTCTCAATAAAATAGCTTTTACTGAGGAGAGTTTTTAAAGCATTATACAGAATTGATGTTACCAAAGGTGCTGGTCCGGACGGCGCACTTCATAAAAAAAGTTTTAATAAAATTGATCTGTAATCAGCTGCCTACTTATAGTTATTCAAATTTAATTATGTAATTTCAATTTATTAATTTGACCTTTAATAATAATTTCGTTTCATTTGGATTTAGTTTAATTGGACTAACGATATGTTTTTTTTTTATCTTTTAAGTTTTATCACTTCATTTACCTTATTTAGTTTTTTGGTTTTCGTTTTGTTACCAAGTACTAATATTTTTTTGTGATTTTGTATGGTTGTATTGCATGTAATGTAAATGAAACCTATTATTTATTATTTTATAATCGAATCTTATTTCGTAATTTTATTATGTAGGTATTAATTGAATGTTATTGCTAATATTTTAATGAATTATCGAATAGTTGTTCACCTTTTAATAAGAATGTTGTGCATTCCTATAAGGTGATGTATTTATACAGTATTGAAGACAAGTAATTATCTATTGTTACTATCTTTGTAAATATGTCGTTGGGTTATTCATTTATTTATTTACTAAGCAAGGCATTGCTTAGTAAATAAATAAATGAATAACCCTATTGTATTTTTAGTGTAAGTACAGTCGCGGTCTAAAAATATTTTTTTGTTTTCAAATTAGATTCTTTATCACACTGTGTGCAGTAAAGTCTGAAATGCTATATCTTATTACTTTTTAATAGTTGAGAAACATAAATAATTGGACAAAAAGAATATTAATGATGTTTTTTCATGATGAACTCATTTCTTAATTTATTTAAAAGTTGACACATTTACATAACTGCATTTGTTACAATGTCACTTATCAAAAATATTAGGTGTGAAATATAATACAAATATATTTTTTTCTTTTCTCCATGAATATGGCTTGAGTATTAGTGCTATATCACGAAAACTCAATACATCTCGATTCACCGTGAGATTTTAGATTCGGCATCATGGCGAAGAAGGGGAAATAACTGATCATAGAAGCAATTCAAGACGACGGCCGATACTAACCGCCGCCGCGCAAATAACCGATAATAATAGGTTCGACATTACATAGCACGGCTTCACACCAACTAGTCATTTTGCAGCTTTGTATGACGTGAGTCCTCGGATGGTTCGACGAGCTTTCCACCGAGCGGGGCTACACTGCAGACATCATGCTATTAAGAGGCTTACAACAGCTAAAGCGCGGTCACTGTCGGACTGCATAGAAATGAAAGAGAAGCGCGATGACACGACGCAGGTAATTTATTGCAAAATATGAAGCAGTTAGCGATTTACAAAAAATCTATTGATTGGACTGGAAAATTAAAACACTATTATGCTAATATGTAGCTTGTACAATAATCTGACAAAAAATCAGAATGATTGCATGTAAATTAATATGATTTTTAATCGTTAAAAGAAATTTTTAGAGGTATCTTCATGATTTTTTTCTATCGTATCAAATTAGTTGTATTATGTTTTCAACACACTATCATACTAGCATATATCCTGAAGAATATCATATATTTTTCTGATTTTGTTTACTGCAGTGGATCATATACTTTTACGCATTATAAAACTTGCGTTTAGGCACGTTTAGGTCCTGTGGTCCCCTTAAAGTGGAACACAAATCTCACTACAAAACTGCCCGACTTAATTTTGCGCAACAATAATTGTCTTAATTTCGATATTTATTTATTTTATTTATTAAATAATATTTTATTATTATTATTTATATAATAAATTTATGTCAATTTCTATTTCATTATGTCGTCCTATTTTTGCATTTTCAGTATGTAATCATTTCGACCTCGCTTGGTTAATGCCCTTATGCCATTTTATATTTTTTTACAAAAAAAGGTTCTCTATATTATATCATAGACGACGGGTAAATAAAAAAAAAACTATGCTCTTTACCTAATCAAATCACTATATAATCACTTACTTTGTGACATAAATGTGTGCATGCAATTATAAACCTTAAAGTGGTAAGCATTTTGAGACCGCAACTGTACAATGTAGTTATAAATCATTCTGCCTAGCCTTTTTCCAACTCTGTTGGGGTTGGCTTCCAGTCTAACCGGATGCAGCTGAATACCAATGTAGTTATAAATAAATTATGTATTCTAGTGTTTCTTTTTATTCCTTAAAACTAAATCAAAACTCCGACCAGACTGTTTGTGCCTATTTGTGTATATCTTCAAAATGGCGCTACAGACTGAGAGCCTGCTTCTCAAAACTGTAACAGAAATGTATTAAACAAAAAGAGGTCCAAACATTTAAATCGATGATCATAACAACTCAGTTTTTAGTCGGATGCAGTGCGCAAACGCTCTTAAAAAGTTTAAGTTTGACAAAAAAAGATTAATAATTACAGTGACATAACTCAAACTTAAAGCATTTATTTCAAATAAACCAATTAGAGACGCTTTTGAATTGTCAAGGGGTCGATCAGTCTTAAGGCGACACTAACCGACTTTTAATGATTTTATACTGAAGATCCCGTCTTAACGAGCAGTGTTAATGATTTGGAAAAAAAATATGTTAAATTAGAGCATTTTTTTAATAACTCTGTGACTATTTTAGATTATATTTATATTACATAGTGTAATTAATTTGTAAAGTTATGTCTCACGCGGATAGCAAAAACTATCAAGAGTATTTTTCTGAAACCTTCACCATTTAAAAGATCATTTAATTATGTATCTTTTAATATACGTTTTTATTAGAATACTTTTTGTTTTGCGTATATGAAATCAATTATGCGTCTAATTTGGGACAACGCTGCTTGATGGTCCTATTACTGGCTGGACGTACGACGCGTTGCGTGAGCTCAGCACAGAACACACAAGCTAACCACTCAAGGCCACTGGCATATATCTGCGTCTTAAGATGAAGCTAGTTGCCCATTCCAAAGCGTAGAAGGTACCTATGGAGAAGAACGGGCAAGGCAAACACATGTAGGTACATCATATTAGGTATAGTCAACTATTCCCATTGACAGCGATGCGTACGAATTTATTGGTGCACAAATAGCTCTTAAAAAAAAAAAAAATACGTTTATTTGCGGTAAACATGACGCAAAGAAAGAAAAGAAACAAGTTCAGGGAAAATATACGTCACATCCACGCAAAACGGCCATCGCTCAGCATAATGCTGCAACTCTATGCGAGACTGAGCCCCAGCGCTGGTGGCTCTTCCCCTTTTTTTTTACATATTTGTACAACAATTACAATAAAATGTTTTGTTTCAGCGGTGTTCACGGAATCAGCGAGGGGAGCCCGCATAATAATGCTTAAGGGGTACAGATTCAGTCGTCATTGCGAGCTGGGTCAAAAGACTCGTTGGTACTGCACCACGCATCACAATAAAGGGTGCAAAGCTGTTATCATGACTATAGGAGAAGTCATCGTTAAAGTAAATAGTATTCATAGTCATGCTAATGTAAAAGAAAATAAGTATAAATGTGTGTTTTGACAAAATAAAGTTACTTACAATGAAATTTTTTGGAATTATTTTATTTATCATCGTTATGTCAAAATTAGGGGTGGTCTCCTTGCAGGCCAGACGCAAAATAAAGTGCAAAAGGAAATCTTCTTTCTAAATAATATCTTTAAAATAGAAAAATGTTGTGTCTGTTCCCGTGCCACTTGATAACCTCTGCTCTAAGTCTATCAAGCTGAATTAATATCCTACGCTTTTGCCAGTGGCTTCACCCACTTGAAGTTTACAAAAGCGTAGCTATTGCAGCAAAATTTTCAATGAAACCATTTATTTTTTTGAATTTTTAATGAATAAAGTGCGTGATGCGTCCCACGGTTTGCCCCGCATAAGTCTCGATCCCGTAGGAATACCGAGATAAAAAGTATCCTATATCCTAACCCAGATCATGGTCTACTCATGTGCCAAATTTCATCCAAATCCGTTCAGCCGTTTTAGCGTGAAATCGTAACAAACAAACAAATAAATAAACTCACTGTCGCAATTATAATTAGGAAAAATTATAGGTAGGAAGTTAGGATTCGAATTTTAACTATAAAATACGTTATTCCTACAGGTGCAGTGTACGCGAGATCCAAAAGGGGGGCCCGACTCATCGTACTAGCAGGGTACGCTTTCTACCATCATCGTACCATAGGACTGAAGGCTCGTTGGTTCTGTGCCTCCCATCATAACAAGGGTTGTAAAGCAGTCATCTTTACTGTGTGCGACGAAATCATCAGAGTCAATAATGTACACTATCACCCGGCTACCGACGTGTAGTGTGATTTGTGTTTTGTCATTTAAATTGTATTCAAATTATTATTATTTTATTTCACGTGCAGTGCGTGTGCACGGTTCCAATTGGTCGTTTGCTATGGAGAAGCGCCGGCAAGAAACTCCACGGTTACTCTTTTAAAAATAATTGGTTTTTACAATGTTTACAAATTACGAGTACACTGTTATTAGGCATAGATTTATTTTTATTTAAAAGCTCGTACAGACCAGCGCGACGCGACGCCGCGCCGCGACTCGAACAATACAATTTCTAAGAAAACTTGACGGTATAACAATAACCGGTGTAGCGTCGCGCTGGTCTGCACGAAGCTTAATGCGATATGGGTAATAGATATAGATAGATAGTTAGTTAAATAAAACCTTTATTTAGTGCGCACAAAAGACACACAACGAAAAATAATAACATACCTAATTATTACATGTCAGAAGGTGCACGGTTCCAATTGGTCGTTTCCTATGGAGAAGCACCGGCAGGAAACTCCACGGTTACTCTTTTATAATAATTGGTTTTTACAATGTTTTTAAATTACGAGTACACTGTTATTAGGCATAGATTTATTTTTATTTAATGCGATATGGGTATAGATAGATAGATAGATAAAACATTTATTAAGTGCGCACAAAAGACACAAAAGCACAATTAAATGATAACAAATTACATGAATAATATAAAAACAAGGTGCCAATATACAAAAAATTAAAAACATACTTAAGAAATGAGTGACTCTATGATATATGTACTTCAAATCAAATAACGAATATACTTAGTGCGGTGTGAGTCTCAAGGTTGCACCAAATGGGAGTCCAGCTCAGCATGCGTCAGGCAAATATTCCTGACGCTGTTATTCTGCTGGATCCCTGCAGTGACATACGGATACGGACGTCGAGCGTCGTCGTATGGGGGGCCAGTGTAGGCCTCTCAACAAGTACTAGGTATAGTTAATTGACTCAGGCGTGACTTTCCGGAAATCCATCATAAAATAAAATAAATGACGTATATGACGTATATAGGTTACTAAACCTAATCCACTTAACTGTTCTTAAAGAGTCATAAAGAACATTGTAAGAAATCGACACGTGTTTCACCTCTCAAAACTACTGAGGCATCCTCAGGATGACGATTGACTTGTTGCGTTCTCGGACATGACGTGTTTCCAAGTCAAGAGCGAGAGACAGCGTCTCTATATATACGGCGTACTAAATATACGTCGTCTTAAGAGTGTTTATCCTAAAAGTTGGCAACGTCGCAAATAGCTGTCAAATGTTTTGATTAACTTGGCAATATTACCGTATGGAAATATGAAATGTAGCTAACTAGGGAACTAAAATATTGATTATGAAATGGAATCACTAATATCATAACACCAAACATTTAGTTTTAGATGTATTAAAAATATTTGGAAACTTTCCAAATTATGCCTTTTGTACACCCAAAACGGTTGCAACATCAAATTCAATGTTATAATTGCAATTCATTACTAACATTCTAGTTCGCTAGTTAGCAATATATTTTATTTTCATACAGTAATATTGCCGAATTAATCAAAACAGCTAAATATTTGACATATTTGCGACGTTGCCCACTTTCAAAATAAACGCTCTTAATATGCAGCAAAAAGCAAAAAATACGTGTCAAATATTTTTTTATTAACTGACTGACGGCTTGAATAAAATTTCTTTTGAACGGCCTTTGTCAATTTTTTTGTAAATTTTTGTTCCAGACGATAACTCTCTTAGTTTAATTAGCGGTCAGTAAAAAATTTAAGCCTTGTCATTAAAACCTTCAATTTAGCATAATATCTATAGGATAATATTGTATTTTGTATCTCGTAATGCTATACTGTAGTTATATTATAAACATATGTTATACATAGGTACGAGTAGTTATGGGTTATAATAACTGTATGTAACTCAAGAACAGAGCATTTGTAAACAAAATTAAAATAGCATAATTATAAAATTGGTAAACGTAAAAAATCCTTTTATTATTCGTATCGTAAATAATATTTCCTGGAGTCTGGATGTATGGTACTGGTAATAGTAGTACGAGTCTATGGTAGAAAACATTATATTATATTACATTATATTATTTTTTCGTGTACATTTAAATGCTCTTTTTATATATACAATGTCGCCCATGGGCATGTGCCCGTATTTTTCTGAATATTCATGACAAATTATCGAAAATTAACTTTAAAGGCTCGTGCAGACCAGCGCGACGCGACTTGAACAATACAATTTCTAAGAAAACTTCACGGTATAACAATAACCGGTGTCGCGTCGCGCTAGTCTGCACAACGCTTAAAAGGTCTATTTTTTGTATTCTTTCTTATTATTTTTCAATATGATTTTGTGGACTTACACTTGTGTTTTTTAAATAAATACTGTTTTGTTTTAGAATAAAATGTCTTCACATCCGTTTTTTTTTCGTAGTCGACAAATTTTATTAAAAAATGTAGTTAATCCGATAAAATAACTCATAAGCTTTTAAAGGAAATAATAAACACAATCATGCCAATAACATAAGAGATATGGGAAACGCTAGTAAAAAAATAAAAAATTGATTAATATGAAAAATATTGAAGATTTCAAGTTAATTTTCAATATTTTTTCATGAATATTCAGAAAAATACGGGCGGTCACATGCCCGGCGACATTGTATATTAAAGGTTCCACATAATGTGGTGGTATATTTATTTATTCATTTAAACTTCTCGCACATAACAAAGTACAAAGGCGGACTTAATGTCTTAGGCATTCTCTACCAGTCAACCAAGAGTGGTGTGAAGATAAGATGGCAGGTGTTCTGATATACAGAGCACATTGACACAACTTATATCAGTTACAGAGAAAACTGTTTATAATATACATAATGTAGTTTTATCACGAAAAATCCGCCTACAGCCCCCTTTTGTACCTAAAAACAACTAACGGGAGGCCCGGATCTAAAAGATAAATTAAAATAATATCGGTGTGATTTTTACATCTTTATTAAAACCAATTATTGTTGTTAATACGCCAGTTGGTTTATAATAATCGTTTTATGAGCATAAACAAGTCGAACTATCGCTGTTTATTATTATTTTATTTGTGTTACACAGTTTCAATACCAAGACTGACATCAAGCCTTCGACCTGCGTCACCAATGGAAGAGGCACAAGTACTTAGAGCTTATAGACTTGACGAGCCAATGCCCTCTACGTCACAAAGGGTAAAGGAAACCAAGCACTTGCCTGTGTGTGCCAAAGACCACCAAACTTATCGATCTAAATGTAGAATGAAGGGGTGCAGCCAGAAAACTTTCGTAAAATGTTCCACCTGTAACATATTCTTATGTTTTAATGTCAATAGAAACTGTTTTTCTGACTTTCACTTGCAATTAAATTATGAATAAAACGTTTTGGTTTGATTAAAACGATCATCATCTGTGATACCCCTTTTTTCGCCCTTTTGGGAGGTGGGATTTTTATGTTTGCTGAAGTTCTTAGATTCAGACTACTGCCTCAGCCAAAAATCAAAAGGATACGACGTTATTTTATACCTTGAATCTCGGGATGATAAAGGCTCATAATAAATAGCAAATTAAAAGACACAAACCTGTGACGAGATGACGTCAGACGCACTGCATTCGACAGGAATGCAGTGCGTCTGACGTCATCGGACCATCAAAACTGTGTTTGTGTATAACTCGCCCTTTGCTCGGTATTGATGTGTATATTTTGTACTTTAATTTATCGTTACATGGCAGAGGCAGTATTCATTCGTTCTCGCAGAGGTGGCCCATTAATTTTACGTAACGGATACAGATTCGAAAGAGGACAACGTGGTTTGCGCCACGAATGGCAAAGGCTGCTGGATAGCAGCCTTTGCCATTCGTGACGCATCATGGCGTGATCATGGAAGGATTTCCATGATCACTTGCGAAGACGTCATTGTCAAAACTAAATAAATAAAATCAATAAACTAAATAAAATAAATAGAAAAACCCAAAAACACTTTGCCCAAGTTGGGAATCGAACCTCATGATCAGCAGAAGCGCTTGCGATCACTAGACCAACGAGGCAAATGCATTTTGTTTCTACATCATTTTTTTCTGCCTAGGAACGGAAGCTGTATTCGCACGGAGTCAGAGAGGGGCTGTAGTAATCGTGTTCGATGGGCACAATTTTTCCCGCCATTTCGTCAGTGGGTTGAAGACCCGATGGTTCTGCTCTACCCATCACTCTAAAGGCTGTAAGGCTGTGATTTTTACACTGGAGAACACCATTGTAAAAGTTAACAATAATCATAACCATTACTAGGCTGGTAAACAAAAAAAAAACTGGGCCCGGGTGGGGGGGGGATCATGGCCCACTCTCCCTCTCACAGAAAGGAGGCCTGTGTCTCAGCAGTGGGAACATTATAGGCTGATTTTGATATTCATATACTTATGCATTAAAACTCCTTTCAGACGTTTAGATTCTCCCACCACTATTGGTTGCATACATTGATTATTTATGTCTAGATAGATTGTCGCATGCAATAGAACTAAAACAAACAGGCCTAGGCTTTTTTTAGGCTGGTGTGTGTAACCGCTACGTCTTCGGCTGGTTTCTTAGCTGTCTGGGAGACCCGTACGGGTAGCGCTCGCAGTGCTCTGAAACGGGAGTAGTACGATTCGTTGTACAAGCTCTACCTGGAGCGGGTC
This sequence comes from Agrochola circellaris, assembly GCA_914767755.1. NCBI lineage: Eukaryota > Metazoa > Arthropoda > Insecta > Lepidoptera > Noctuidae > Agrochola > Agrochola circellaris. The sequence continues at coordinate 4,490,803 of OU611859.1, read as the reverse complement.
GCGTATTGACCTATCCGCGTCGCTGTGAAACAATGTTCTAGCGCCTCACGTGTCTCCGTTCCGGGAGCCCGTACGGGTCTTCCGCACAGTTTTTTTTTTTTTTTTTAGCGCATCTCGTAGCTGACCTCTGAGGTCATGAGGTCTACTTAACCGGTCAATCCTGTGGCTGCCTTAAGCTTCTACACTTAAAAGCCTCCGGACAGCTGTGAAACCAGCCTTTATACTCGCGCTACGTCATTGTGCTTTTCTAGCAAAAAATACCGTCCAACTGTTAGCCGCTAAATGCACACCATTTAGCGGCTAACGGTTGGACGCTATTTTGTTCTAATAGTTCACAGCTTTGACTGTCTATCCAGACATATTTATATCTTTGGTTGCATAATATTTTTCTTGCCTTCAGTGTAACTTTTTTAATTTACTTTTTCATTTTGTAAAATCATGTTTTCAATTCTATAGGTATATAAACTGGGATTACTGTATTAATAAGTTATTCTTTTTTTAAGTGTATTTCTACTTTTGTGTCTGTGACAATAATAATTTTCTCTTTCACTTGTGTAAAATTCATTGCATCGAATAAAAACACAACAGAATTTCTCGATGTTACCTCTAGACTGTGTGATAGAAATTAGTCTAGCTCAAAGCTGCTCATTAGATTCGTAAGGTAGATTGTGATATATTTTTTAAGAACTTGATTCTTTCTAATAAAACATAAACAAAATGAAATCATTGAATTGTTAACTTAAGACCTCCACAACAAGATCAATGTCTGGCGGGAGCTGTTTAAACCCCTTGACAAACTTTCCACCAGGGAATGCGTTAATATGGCCGACTTGGAAATCTCTAATTAGACTTCAAACCCAAGTTGACAAGGGTAAAGACAATCTCCACAGATGGGATTTCATAATCGGCACAGATCTCGTCAGTGAGTGCAGTTCGCATAGGTGAATTTCCACATCCAAGCACCGCCACTTCGACCAGGATTGTGCTTCCCGCATCCAACGTATTCCTGCGGCCTTCACAAGATCATCGGTTCACCTTGCGCGAGGCTTTCCAACGTTACGTCTTCCAGTACGCGGTCCCACTCGAGAATATGTCGGCCCCATCGGCTATCTATTCTACGAGCAATGTGCTGCCCACTGCCACTTACCTAAGTTAAGTAATTCTTCGGGTCATGTCTGTTGCCTTAGTTCTCCTGCGGATCTCTTCATTTCTCATTCGATCACGTAGGAAAACTCCAAGCATAGCCCTCTCCATAAACCATGAACTAATAAAGAGGTAAAATTGTTGGTTTGTTTGTAAGAGGTAATCCCTGGAAGTACTGATCCGATTGCTATTGCCGAAATGCCATTGGATTTCATGGTAGGTACACTTGACTTCCACGAGGACGAAGTTGCGGGCAGAAGCTTGTACCTATTCTGTATTCACAATTTATTCACTTCCATTTTATTTCCAGGGGCTGTATTCACATATTCTAGGAGAGGCGCCCGTATGATCCTTCTAGCTGGGTACAGATTCTCCCGACATTGCTTCTTGGGGGTCAAAACACGGTGGCATTGTGGCACTCACCATAACAAAGGCTGTCGAGCGAAGATATTGACTATCAGTGATGAATTAGTCAGAATAGATAATACACATAACCATCCAATTGTGAATTAACGTGTTATTAACGTATTATACATTATACAACATATATGAGAAAGGTGTGGCGATATTTAAGGATGGTACAGACCATCAAACTGAACAACTTTTTCTATGGAACCAACATCGGAATCGCGAAAAAATTATCAACTGCCCCATACAAAATATCAATAGGTATACCTACTCGACCCAAATGTATGGTACAGACCAGTAAGGTGTGGTTCTGATACATGCTGTATTTATATTGAATAAACATTTTTTTTTTTAACACGTAAACCTACATGGGCACTTATGAAACGTCAGAAGCTAATTGCACGGTTCCAATTGCTCATTTCCTAAGCAGAAGAGCCGGCAAAAAAGTCCAGGGTTACTCTTTTACCAATAAATAAATCTTCATTTAGCGGTAAATCAAAATGAAACGGCCTAGTCCTTGATCCCAAAACTTACTTCTAGCCTGAGTGATTGTGAATTTGTGTGCTGTTTGATGAAGAAAATACAGATCTCTTGAAAAAAGATACTTGCTTTTTATTGCCTACCCTAAAGCTACAGTTTCCTAGAAGAGCGTTGGCCACTATTTATGTAAGTGACATTATTTTAAGCCAAGCAACTGTCAACACTGATGTACTCGTAAGTTACTTGCACCAGTGTAGGTAGTTGCGATTCACGCAGCACGCGAGTGCAAGTGACCCTCACTCCAGTATGCTTTCGGCGATGTTCTAGTGCGCACGTGCTACACTGGTATACCTGCAACGAGATTCAGTTCACGTATTCAACTGTTGAAAATTACGTACATTGACCTGAAGGCCAGGTCAATGTAAATTGTAACTTACAGATTAGAATCTGTAAGTTACAATTTTGTAAAAACGGCGTAGGACAAATATGACAAAGGTTTCGGGGTAATAGAAAGGGACCGTAGAGGTAAACACTCAAATCACCCAGTAAAAAGACCCGACTACCAAAGAAAGTGGGAGCAAACTCTCATGTGAAGATGTTCCAACCCGTAGAGTTTCACTAAACCTACAAGAAACGAAAAGAGTAATTGAAACTTGAACTTTTTTGAAAATGTTGGGTTTTTACAAAGAATGGTGTGTTATTGAAGAAATTCCCGTAAATTGCAGAGTTGAAACGTTAAGGCATTGAGACAGTAAACAAAAACTTTAATCTTTCTTTCCATATGCCTAAAAAAATAAGTGTGTAAACATTTACAAAATCCTACAGATGAGCAAATATCAAAACACAATTGGCATTTACTCGAAAATGATAGAGCCCGACATTTAAAAGAGATTGACAAACAATTATGTAAGAATGATAAAACTATAGTCGCAAGACTTACTACTGACTAAACTCAAAATTTGTCACTTGGAAATGTTGGCACTTTTTACTACAAAAGAAAATTACATTTTTACAACTTCACTCCTTCTGTTAAGGCATATTCGCAAGGGTATTGTTATTGTGCCAAAAAAGGAGCCAATTAAAATAGCCAGCTGTGTTTTTGATTTCGGAGACCAGAATCAAAATAGAATGATTTTCCTGATATATATGTACTGCGCTTGGAAACGTGAATATTACTCATAGATTTCTTGGTATTGGTCGCACCCAAAACGAGGGTGACAGCATTCACTCTGTAATTGAAAAACCAGAAATGTTTTGATTTATAGTCCAGTTATCTAATTACACAACACATTTTCGACAAGTGGTCGCTTGTACCAGTTTACTTGTTTATTAAGGAAAACAAGCTACACAAATGCAAGTGATGCTATTTTTTTAGAATAAGAATATTTTGAAAATTAAATGCAGTCTGTTTCTAATAATATTCAAGTATAATATATCAAAATTTCATATTTCTGCTGAGTTATGTCAAAGTTACAAGCTACAAGATAGAACTTTTGAATCGCTGTCCTATAAAGTTATACGTAGGACCCGTCGAAATAACGTTTCAGTGACGTAATTCAATATATTCAGTAGGCAATACGTTAAAATGTGGCATGACGTCACTCCTCGGTAGATTTTATACGCACTTGTGACTTAGCGAGTCCCCACTCTCCAACTTTAAAGCTTCGTGCAGACCAGCGCGACGCGACGCGGCGACGCGACTCGAACAATACAATTTCTAAGAAAACTTGACGGTATAACAATAACTGGTGTCGCGTCACGCTGTCGCGTCGCGCTGGTCTGCACGAAGCTTAATGCGTTTTATATAAACCATTTTTTATTGTGTTATGCTACTAATTTACAAATAAAATTAAAATAACATTAAGATTAAAATATACAACTAACACTAAAATATATAAATTATAAACAATAAAGGGAGAGCTCATTGGGCATCAAAAAATTCGTCGGCGTCGCTGTCAGTGGGAAAAGTGCCCAAAAGGCTGGCAGCATTGCCACGTTGGATGGCAATGCTGATTCTTTGACCTAAAAATTGGCCAGCCCTCTGGTCACGTGAGGAGTCGACCAACCGCTTGGCGATGTCCCGAAATACTCGATGAGCACTCGGACCCCACGGCCCTAGTGTTTCAACCCCAAACGGCTCAAAAATATAGCTACCAATAAGGTTGTTATATTTGCGCCGTTTGAGGTTTTCTGCACCTGCAGCAGCCGCCCCGGCACAGCCCGCCGTGCTAGGAAGATGGGATGGCGCGAGGGTATCGACACAGGTTGCGTCCCACACCAAAGGCCTACCCAACTTCCAAGGCATTATGGTCATTCCGTCTGGCCTCTTCCCATCGTCACGTGCCAAGCCATTGGGTTCTAAAACAGCTGGCACCCCGGCGGTGACAAGAGCCCGACGGATGATGTCATTAATGCTTGCGTGCCGTGCCAAACGACCAGCGCTCTTGCTGCAGGAAAGGCCATGGTGTCCGATGCGGTCGACTGCTTCACCGCACTGACAACGATGCGGAGCCCCGCAAGGAGCGCCCAATCGCAAACTTGTAGCGAGCCGGAAAGTGGTGTCACCCAGCATAGTGCCTATGTTGGGTGAAGGTAGTGCCTGAAGCCAGAGGCCCGATTCCCATTCTCCCACAGCCAATAGGCGGGCACGCTCAGCAGTGTTGGTGGACGTATTAATGAGGTTATTCCGTACCAACCTGCAGAGCGGCTCATCCCACTGTCTCTGGGAAGACGGGTTCTCGGGCTGCTCCGAATCCGGACAAGCCACTTTCCAGGCGTTCATCGCATCAGTCAAACACGGCACTTCAGGGTCAACCTGGGAAGCGGTTAAGATTCTTGTGGTTAACCTTTCGGTGCTGTGGACCGAGGACAGGAACGCCGGTAAGCTTACACTAGAAATTTTGCGGACGCCGAGCCCACCAAAACGAATGGGTAGTGTGGCTTGCAGCCATGCGCGGTCGTCCAATGCCACATTTATGATTGATGTTAGCGTGCTTCTCATAATAAACTTATTAAATTATAATAACTAGGTAAGTATAGTTATAAAGATAATCATAAAATCAAATAAATAAATTATTATAAAATCAAGTAAATTTTTTATTAATATGATAAAGCAAAAATTACGTGCTTAATATTTTTTTATTATCTGACTGACGGACTAAATAGTTCTTTTTTTCCCCGTCAACATTTCTATTGTTGATTGGCCATTAAAGATAAATAAATAAACCTATACCTATAATACAGGTTGAAATTAAAATCTTTGTTTTCTTACAGACCCAGTGTTCGCTCGATCCAGGACCGGGGGACGTATGATCTTAGTTGCTGGGTACACGTTCATCCGACACCGCAGCAGTGGAGTCAAGACAAGGTGGTACTGCAACATGCACCACAGATCCTGCAGAGCAGCCCTCTTCACTATTGATGACGAGATTGTTAAAATTAATAATGAGCATAACCACTGATGGCGGTACCTATCTCGTTTATAAAGTTTCGCCAGTTAATTTTAAAACATTCTGTATAAAAATACTTTTGTCGTTTGAATGTTTCGTAGCGCGTTTTTCAAGTTAACAATGTAAGGCGCCTTAAAATACAGTCCCGGACTCCTAAATCGAGCCACCGTGCATTGCCACATGTAATGTATCAAGGCCTAAAACATCAAAATAATGATGAAACAACAAAAAGTTTCTATGCAGTTTTGAAGTAGACGACATACTGGCGATCATTTTGGTGTCGTTGCAAATTTCTATTTATGATCATTTAAATAATCATACACCTTTATACAAAAAAATGCAGCTCGATAAAGGAGTCCAGGAATACTCCAGCCGTGCTATTCTGTAAACATCTCACCGTGATAACTTGGGTGAAGTGAGCTTGATGTGAGCTGTCATTGCACCTAATGCTAGGGATTGACACTATGGATAGCTCACTTCATGCTCACTTCACCTCACTCTTCTCGGTGAGATTTTTACAGAATGGATCGACAGGACCCCTTTATCGTGCTGCATTTTGTAATAAGTATGCAAGTTAAAAAAATGCATCTACTAAGATAATTATTAATTTGTATTTCTCTGAGAGGTGTCAGGAACGCATTCTTTCAGCGGTTCGAGGTTAATAGAATTTGACTGTGTACTTTTTAATTAATTAAGTATAATAAAATGGTAGATTACCTATTTTGTCTTTCTATGTTTATTTATAAAATAATGTTACATGACATACATATTTAAGACTAGCTTCCGCCAGCGGCTTCACCTTCGTGATATCTTTATAAATTATAGCCTATGTTGTCAGTGATAATATAAAATTGTACTGGTGAAAGAATTTTTTAAATCGTGCCCGTCATTACTGAGTTTATTCATTACAAACAAACAAACATACGAAAAATTAAATCTTTTCTCTTTATATTACTTTAGATTAGATTAGATTATATGGTGGAGAACCTTTAATTTAATTGAAACTTGTCATCGTCATTTTTCTACAAAAATATTTTGCTGACTATGAAAAGCCTTAGTTCTCCGACATTAAGAGCGCTTATCCTAAAAATTGGCAACGTCGCAAATAGCTGTCGAATATTTATCTGTTTTGATTAATTTGGCAATATTACTGTATGGAAATAAGAAATGTGGCTAACTAGTGAACTAAAATATTGATTATGAAATGCAATAATTAATATCGTAACACCTAATATTTAGTTTTAGATGTAAAAAAAAGTATTTGGAAACTTACCAAATGCCTTTTTTACACATAAAACCGTTAAAACATCAAATTCATTATTAATATTCTAGTTCGCTGGTTAGCCACATTTCATATTTCCATACAGTAATAATGCCAAATTAATCAAAACAGCGAAATAGTTGACATCTATTTGCGACGTTGCCCACTTTCAGAATAAACGCTCTTAAGGTTCAATTCAGCTTCAATATCTAAGATTTTTTTTCAGAATCAATGTTCGCGCTATCTCAAAGGGGGAACCGTGTTATATTATATGCTGGGTACCGATTCGCCCGTCACCGTGACAATGGATGCAAGACTCGTTGGTTTTGTTCGACAAACCATAGTAGAGGGTGCAGGGCCGTTATATTTACTGTTGGCAATAAAATTATTCGGGTAAATAATGAGCATAACCATCATACTGTTGTAGAAAAACTTGACTCAGTTCTTAGAGTAGTATAGCATTTTGTGTGATCATTCAGGCCTGATAATTTGATAACTTTTATTAAAATTTTTACATTTCGATATATCCATTTCATTTTATACAATATGTTAATAATACTTTGTCCAATCCGTGAGGGTATTGTAAAGTATCGTGCTGAGAAGACTCTTGAATAGACACGCATGCGGTAATTAACCAAAAAAAAAAAAAAAAAATCCCGCGTTTTTTTTGTATGATCTAGGCAGTACATGGAGCGCGGGTGGCCGTCGCTTAGTGGGTGAGTTATGATTTCTGTCGTAAATTACCAGTTTTTAATTAAATTGGGGGTAATTTTGGTACTAAAAAGTGCATGTTAATTTCTTTTAGTTATTCAATAATTATGAGATTTTTTGCTACTTTTTGGATTGCTGGAGATACCTTTGTGCCCCTTTCTGATCTCATTCTTATAGATAGTATTCATCGTAGGTATGTAGACGGGGAGACCGGGGTGGTTGCTTATAGGGATAGGTAAACTAATTTCAACAACTCGTCAGCAGTGTACGAGTATTAGGTCATCTAATCACACTCGAGGATGCATTTCGGTACCTTCCACATTCTCCTTCTTATCGTATAGTTAGAAAAGAGTTCCAATTTTACACACATCTGTGCAGGGCACCATCTCAGTCGCGCGCCGTTCGGTAGTGGTAACATATTCTTGATTTATCATACTCGAAATTAAATTTTTTTTATTTTATTTATTTCTTGTGAAGTCTATAGATTTATGGTAAACTACTTTTCTAGTAATACAAAAGTTTGCTTAAGCCTCCTGGACCATATAACATAGTGGTTTGCTAATCGAAGTTAGTGTTAAGGGATAAAAGTAATCAAAGAGAAAAATGGCGATTAGGGCTAGAGCTGACACCAAGTGGTACTAAATACAAGTGTTTTTTTTTTGTCACCCTTTGTTATCCCACTGCTGGGCAAAGGTCTCGCCCATATTTATTGTGTTGCCTTCTCCGGCCAATCTGACATGAACGGTAGACCCGTTCAGTGTATGAAACTTTATAAATACTGTTACAAAGAAATATATTTTTTCGGAAATAAGCTTGGTGATTTTAATGGACTTACCTACATATGTAAGATGGTATTATTCAGCAACCTGCGTACGCTTTTTTTTTTTTTTTTTGGTTGGTTTATTATCAAATAACTTCAGGAGGGCTGGGGAGAGCCTGTCAGGTGTCAGACTCTTACTGACTAAAACCCACCCGTGTTCCTTCAGTGTTGCCTGTTCGTTGCCAGGGGCCACGGTATCCATTTCGGCCTTTCCCGCGACCCCGGCAGGCATCGGTCCTAACAGACCCCTTCTGTTGTGCTGACATCTCTTTGAGGCACGCGTGGAACACAACGCGTCGTTGACCCGGGCCTGGTCCTTATCGGACGGCGAGCTCCCCATTGCTCACAGTCCGCAAGTCCGCGCCTACGGTAGCCGGGAATCGGCCAGCAGCGATTCCCGACGCCCAGGGCGTCTCCCTGACCCTGTGTACGCCTTAATGTAGATCAGCGCGAGTTTTTTTTTTAATGCTGCTTTCTAGTATTTAATCATCATTCTATCTCTATCTCTGTCACCTTCAAAAGAGTGATAGAAAGCGAGCGACATTTTAAACAAAATCATTGTGCAAATCAGTTAAGTACTTTTTTTTTCAGGACCAGTTTTCACTCTGTCGCAAAAAGGTACCCGTATTATAATATATGCTGGGTACCGATTCTCCCGCCACCGTGACACAGGATGCAAGACTCGTTGGTATTGCTCGACAAACCATCATAAAGGGTGCAGAGCAGTAATATTTACTGTTGGCAATGAAATTATTCGCGTAAATAATGAGCATAACCATAACTTACCATTACTTAACCATCACTTAGAACTAAGGCAAGTAGAGAAAAAGTTCTAAGTGTAGTATATAGCATTTTGTATGATGATTCAGGCCTGATCATTTGATAAATTTACTTTTATTAAAAGTTTTACATTTTGTTGTATCATTTTATACAATGTGTAAAAAACATACTGCTTGAGGGTGTTGTTAAGTATCGTGCTAAGAGTGATGTGGTAATTTCCTAAAAGAAAGAAATTAATACACCGCAATTTTTTTTAATGAGGAATTTTATCTAGCTATGGTTCTTGCCCGTACATGGGGCGCGGTGGTCCTCGGGAAGCGGTTCAAGTCATAGTAAAAAAATACATTGTTTTTTTATGAAATTGGGGTAATCTTGGTACTACAAAGGTAAGCATTTCAAAAATAGTGCAAAATAAAACGAGTTTTTGTTACTTTTTAGACATTTTATTGCTGTAGCTTTGTGCCCCTTTCAAATCTTACAGGTTTTTTATACATTATATGTAAGTACCAGTGCTGGTTGCCTGTAGGAGTAGGAAGACTAACTGTCAAAAACTCTTCAGCAGAACGAGTTTTGGGTCATATCTTGTTCTGCGAGAACCAGTAAATAACAGTAACTACGATAAATTATGACAAAAGTGTAAATTATTTTATCAGGCTATTAGTGTCATTATCAAATAAAGTCATTTGTTACGTGTAAATTATTAAAACCCAAGAAATATAGACCAATAAGAGGAAAGTTAGTTAACCAGTCCCGGTCTTCCCCACTATTCGTAGTAGGGGAAACCGGGGTTGGTTGACTAAAAGCCATCACTGCTCAGACTCAGGCCCAGCTGGTACCAGACAAGTTCTTTTTTTTTTTGTTAACCTGTGCTGTCCCACTTTTGGGCAAAGATCTCGCCCATATTTTTCCAGTTATATGTGTTGCTTTCTCCGGCCAATCTGGCAAGAACGGGCTTATGTTTAGTCTAGTCTATGAAAATTTCTAAATATTGTTACAAGGAAATATATTTTTTCGGAAATAAACTTGATGATTTTAATGAACATACCTATGTATAGTAAATGTAATTCAGCACCCCATGTACGCTGAAATTTAGATCTGCGCGAGATGTTTTTTTTTATTGCTGTATACTAATATTTAAAACATAATTCCGTAACACATCGCTCTGTTCCTATCAATCGTTTGAGCTGACAGCGATCTCACCTTCAAACGATTGTTAGAAACAGAGCTATGTTTTAAGCAAAATTATTTACCAATGTTTTCCATCAATAAAGTTTCAAATCAGTTCAGTAGTTTTTTTTTTTTCAGGACCAGTCTTCACTCTATCTCAAAAAGGGACCCCTATGATAATATATGCTGGGTACCGATTCTCCCGTCACCGTGACACAGGAAGCAAGACTCGATGGTACTGCTCAACACACCAGAATAAAGGGTGCAGCGCAGTTATATATACCATTGAAAATGAAATTGTTAGCGTAAATAATAATCATAGCCATCATGCCGTTGGAAGAAATGTTGACCCAGTTCTTACGATCACACAAAATACTTTACTACACACATATAGCATGTGATCATTCAGGCCTGATCATTTGATGTATCATTTTATACAATATGTTAAAAAAAACTTTGTAAATATGTAATAAGCTTAACCATCATGGTGTTGTAAATAAACTTGGCCAAGTTCTTACGGTCACACAAAATACTTTACTACACGCATAGCATTTTGTGTGATCATTCAGGCCTGACCAATTGTTATTATACTTTTATTTCAATTTTAGCATTTTGATAATAATAATAATAATCAGCCTATAATGTTCCCACTGCTGGGACACAGGCCTCCTCTCTTCGAGAGAGAGTGGGCTGTAATCTACCACGAGGGCCCAGTGCGGGTTGGTAGATGTCACATGTTTTCGAATTTTTGGTTCTAGGACATGCCGGTTTGCTCACGATGTTTTCCTTCATCATTTTGGGAGCAGTGGTGATGAAATTATTTAAACAAATTAAAGCGCCAGACGGCGTTCGAACCCACGACCTACAACTCGTAAGTCGGGGCCGATATCACTGGGCCACCACTGCTCTGACTTACATTTTGATATATCTATACTCATATTATAAAGAGGTAAAATTTGTTTGTTTGTAGGTTTGTATGTAGGGGGTAATCTCCGAAACTACCAGTCGGAATTGAAAAAATATTTTTGCATTGGATAGCCCAATTCTTAAGGAAGGTTATAGGCCTGCGGACAAAGTCGCGGGGAGAAGCTAGTATTTTATACAATACTAGCGACCCGCCCCGGATTTGCACGAGTGTAATTCACATGAGAAGACAGTATAAAGCCTATGTCCATTTGGAAAAATTTACCTATCAAAAGGTGAAAGCATTTTTCATAAATACGAGTAGTAGCTGTGGTTCCGGAGATTACCCTCCATATTCACACAAACTCACAATTTACTCTGTCTCTATAATATTAGTATAGAGTTGCTTTTGCCCGCGGCTTTGCCATACATATTTTTTTTTGACAATAAACTCTTTGGAAAAAAAAAATTACTTCTTTGCCTCGCTTCCGAATGGCAGAATAGGTATATCACAAAAAATATTTTTGTCCATCAGGTGGATTATTAAAAAATATTGGACATATATTTTTTATTTTTTTACGTTAACAGAATATTGCGGCGATACAATGAGTTAAACTGTGCCATGACGTCACGAGTATGTAGATTCTATACTAACTTGTGACGTAGCGACCCCCACTCCCCAACTTTAATGTGTTTTTTCTATAATATAATATGATAAAGCAAAAAATACGTGTCTAATATTTTTTTATTATCTGACTGACCGACTAAATAGATTTTTTTGAGGCAGGGCATCGTCTCTATTAAATTGATAAAAACATTTGTTTTTTTAAATATCCTGTACCTACACACAAGAGCTTTTTTCTCAATAAATTAAACAAAATCTTTTTTTTTTCTCCCCCCATTCCCGATCGTTGGCAATCTAAACTTTCTACATAATATTTACTTTCCAGGCTTCGAGTACACTACATCGAAGCAAGGAAGAAGACTGATATCCCGTGGCGGCTATAAATATTGGCTGCAATTAAAAAAGGGCGATAGATGTCGCTGGTTCTGCTCTTCTCATCACACTAAGGGCTGCAGAGCAAACATACACACATATCATAACGATATTATTAAAATAAATGATACACATAACCATGCATCTAAGGAACCCTGTGGAACTATCGTTATTATAAAAGTATGTGAAGATTCAAATGGGAGTCTACAAAACGACCACGTTTAAATACTTCCTATTATTAAGCAGCTGTCTCACCGCCGCCGGCGAGAAGCGAGTAGAACTAGCAACTAAAAACGAGTTGGCGAGCAACGAGCAGCAAGTGCGTGACGGCGACGACCGATTATTCGCTGATATTAGCGCTCATGACTGTACGTCATGAGCGCTAATATGTATCCAGTTAGCAAAATTCAAAAGCAATGTTCTCGTGGAATATTGACGGCAACATTGAGATAAGACCTATTTTAGGTTCCAAAATACTGTGTTCGTAACAACATAAAATTACAATCAACACAGAAGGCGAAAATCACTTTTAAAGGTCAGTACCAAGCGTGAGTCTCTCAGCGAGTATTCTGCCCGCCAAACGTGCGTCGCTGAGCGAGTACTCTTCTTCGCTATGCTCTTGTCGCTGCTATAAAAGATCAACTATACGTATGACTTTTACTTACACGGGACTTCTGCAATCTATTGTACGTTTCTTGAGCGAGAAAATCGTTGATAACTAGTCGCTGTCTCGTCGCTGGTGGAACAGGTACCTTATGCTTCGAAGAATTCCCCAGCAACACGTATTTGTTTGGCAATGATTGTTGCCTGTTCGATAGAACTAACGCATTCAAAATATGCCTAAAAATAAAATTACTCTTTTTTTTCTCTTTTTTAAACAACAAGATCCAACTAACTAGGTTAAAGTATTAGTTACTTATTGTTACCCGTGACGTCGTTTTCGTATATTTTGAATTGAATTTAATATTTTTTTTGTACCAATGCATACAGGAAGAAAAATAGCCTAAAGCCCTCCCCTGGTCCTAGGTTACCTATCTACCAACATTTATAACGATCAGTTCAGTGGTTTAGGCGTCAAAAGTGAACAGACAGACAGAGTTACTTTCGCATTTACAATATAATAATATAAAGTATGGATATGAATTGAGAACTTCAGAGGCGCATAAGGCCGTTTGTCCATCACCACCTTCAACGGGTTGTCAACGAGGAACGAGATTATTCGAACCGAACGCGACGTCCCGGTGATGGCGAACGTTTTTCCACCGCGACAGAACTCGATGGTTTAGTATGTTAAGATAGACAAAACAAAAGCCGGGCGAATGGCACCGGTGCGACGGCAATGTGTGGATAAGATCAAACGTGTTTTATATTGCCAGCACATGGGCCCGTCACAATCTCGGGCCGAGTTCTAGCGGTTGCGCCTAACTACTCGAAAACTCAGGGGCCAAGCCGTGCGTGCACCCGGATCCCGCCCGGGCGCTCGGGTGACGGACGTGCGGAGGTCACGCGGCCATAGTAAACGCATGTATCGCTACTTTGGAGCGTCATCTCGTTCTCGTTGACGTCCCGTTGACGGTGGCGGTGGACAAACGGCCTTACGATTTCACGTAGAGGTTCCTATATTGCTACAAGCTTAGTGTATTTGCTGTGAAATCTTGAAATAACCTTTGTTTTTTAAGATAGATATTAATCATGATTTAGGAATTCTACTTTAGACGGAATGTTATGTTGTCATTTTTTTAAGAGATAAATATTAAGGTTTTATTATATCTACTCGTAACAAATCAATTAACAGACCGAGTGATAAGTCCTCCTTACAGAGATATAATAAGTACTAATTAAACATAAGTTGTTTGCCATATTTAAAAAGATATCATATCGATTGAATATGAAGGCTCCCTTCATATCTTAAATATGATTGAACCATATAAGTATTAAAGATTATGATATTTTACGAAGGCCAGTTTTTTATTAAACCTGTTCCAACGAAAAAAATAAAGAGTTAGAGAGAGTTATGGGCTTCTGACGACTGTTAAAGATCTAAGAATGACAGCTGGAACCAACGGCTTAACGTCTTTTGCGAGTCACGGAGGAGTCTCGATATATAATGAATAGTCACCTATCCACAAACTGACCGCGGCTAACGTAGCTTATCCTTCAATGTACCGTTGCGGCTGTTATCATTTAGCCCCGAGCCACTACCTACATATGAACCCTACACTCTATATTATAGCTTGTCCACTCTGAAATGACGCGCCCCACTACCGCATTATTCTTCTAAGTGACTAACCTGGTGTCACATGCCGTCGAGAAATATCCCTAAGGCATGCCGGTTTCGTCACGATGTTTTCTCTACCGCATTACCCATTGAAATCCGCATCACTGTGTGTGTAAATGCAATAGTGGAGCGCGTCATTTCAGAGTGGACAAGGTATAGTTATTCACGTCTACCTACCGGTCTCGTGGTCAGAAGCGGAACCGCTGAGCATAGGGTCTTGGGATATTGGGACTTCCCATTTGGACTTTCTCAGTAGCAGCCCGGAGTTTGGAAATTGGTGGTGTGACACCCCCATGCCTCGGAAAGCACGTAAATCCGTTGTTCCTGCGCCTACTCGTGTCGGATAGCCTTCCCATCAGACTATGAGAGTGTGGGAAGAAAGGTGCATCTGTGTCTGCGCACACACTTGTGCACTATAATTTATCATCTGGTTAGGTACTTGGCTAGACTCCATTGAGATTGACCGCCGTGACCGAAATTCGGTCGGGAGTACGTTTATGAGACAATCTTCTTATCAACTCCTTTTTGTCTGATTGTATCTGATCCGTCTTATCGTATGGTGCACAAACTTGGTCTTTGACTAACATCCAGAAGTCCAAACTCAAGGTCTGCCAACGAGCAATGGAGCGCAGTATACTAGGAGTTAAATTAACGGATCGTGTTCGAAACACTATACTGCGCTCCAAAACAAAAATAGCTGACGTGGCTCAAAAAGCTGCCCAATTTAAATGGGACTGGACAGGACATGTCTGCCGCATGCCGGACAAACTGTGGGCCCAAATAGCACAGAACTGGTGCCCTGAGACAGTGAGGCGGGGTCGCGGCAGACCACGTAGGAGATGGCGGGACGAGCTGGATAGGTTCCGTGAAAACTGGAAGGAGGACGCACAGGTTCGCGAAAGATGGAAGAAGTGGAGGGAGGCCTTTGCCCAGGAGTGGGACAGGGTAGGCTAGTATATATATATATATGTATCTGATCCTAGAGCAAGAGAAGCCGTTAGTTTTTGAACAGAAAAAGAAATCTACTAACGATAAGAAGACACGAAAAACGTGTGAAATATGTTTAAAGCTTCGTGCAGACCAACGCGACGCGACAGCGGTTATTGTTATACCGTCAAGTTTTCTTAGAAATTGTATTGTTCGAGTCGCGTCGCGCTGGTCTGCACGAAGCTTAAAATGGACCTGCTGTATACAGGCCGCATGCACTTCATATGTATGCATTAAATATAGAAATAGAAATTAGGAGTGATTACTTTATAAAAGCCTTTAATTTGTGAAAAAAATTGTAAAATGAAAACAAAATTATAAAATGTTCCGTTGACGGTATTTTATTGCCGAACGTGGTTAATCAACCTTATTAAAACTTTATTAATAATTTGGTGTGTTGTTTATTTTTCTTCTATACAAAATCCCCTCTTTGCCAAAATAAATCATTAATAAGCTCCCCCTTGCGTCATAGCCGAATGCGACTGTCGTGCGAATAAGAGATTACACGATTGTTTTTTTAATATCAGTTAATTATTTGACATTTCAAATGATTATTGTTTGTATTTTTCCATTTTTGAGTTTGACATTTGCATCTGTCAAATTACTATGTGGGATTAAAAAACGAACTTTAGGTACCTACCTCAATAATGACGTATTATATACGCGACTTGATTGATCGCGCGACGTTGTCATATTCATATAAAAATAAAGTTAAAACCTATAAACCTAACTACTACAAAAACGCCAACTAAAAAAAGGGAAGAAAATTACATCGGTTTCGGTTTTCGTATAACCGGAGTCACACGTAATCTGTACGATTTATGCCTTAGTAACTGGTCTTATTTATAATAATAAGGCTGGTTCTCGTTTAAAGCACCAGCATTGATCACCACGCTTGCTCAATACGGGTTGGGGATTTCAGACTTATATTTACTATGTTAAAGTCCAGGTTTCTTCACAATGTTTGTCCATCACCGATGTCAGTAATGTCCAAGATAAACTTAGAAAGTACATATGAATGGAAAAATACACATTAGTCGGGTTTGAACTACCAACCTCGTGAATAAGAGGCAATGCGTTATGGACTTATTTAGTAATTAAATTTTAATATAAAATTAAATTATAATGACAGTGAACTACGGTAATTGCTAATGTTTACTTTATTTGTGGTTTACCTGAAAAACTAAATTAAATCTATTCATTTTCATTAACAAATTATTTTAGACAACAAGAATCATCCAGGAATGAAATCGATACACTGTATGACCTCATGAAGCCAACGAACGAAGAGTACACGCTATTTTATCAGTAGAATCTCAAACTATTTTGTGCCGCCACCTATGAGAACGTGTTGTGAACCTTCTAGGACGAACGCCTTACGCCATCTTTCTTTGAAAATGCTACCGTGTTACTCTACTAGATGGCGCTTTTGGTACAACCCTTATTTGCAGACCTTCCTTACAAGTAGAAAAATAACCAAAGCCAAGCAAATCAGTTGATATGAGTTTGTGAATCTGTCAGCAACCTTCCCTGTTGATTATCCTTTCACGCGGACTACCTCTGGTTAACTCTTAAATAAACACTTGCAAATCTTTGTAGTTTCCTAAACGGACCTCAATTGTTTTCCTTCATTTGTTTTACAAAAAAAAGTATCCAGGGTACTTACTCAAGTTTTTTGTTTCAGATGCAATGTTTACTACAACCAGTAAAGGATCCCAGGTCGTGTTCCTACATGGCTTCAAGTTCACCAAACACTATGTGTTTGGTGAACACAGGCCGCTGGGCCCGAAGATCAGGTGGCGCTGCAGTCGCCACTATTCACATAAGTGCCCCGCAACTCTTTATACTTACTTAGATAAAGTTTATATGTATAAAAGTAATCATACTCATTTTCCGATAGTAAAAACATAGGTGAAGTGATCTTGAAGTGAGCTGTCAATAGTTGCATTCCCTAGCATCAGGTGGAATGACAGCTAACTTCAAACCCACTTCACTTTTCTTTTTTACGGTGAGATTTTTACAGAATACACCGGTTTTTTTTTTGTGTTTGTGTGTGTGTGTGTAAGCATACCATAGTGTATTTAATACAGGCTGTTGATATATTCACTGCATACTATTCAGGTGACAAAATCAACAGCCTGTATATTTCGGCAGTTAGAGTTGTTCTGTGCACAGTAATAGCAATATAAGCTAATTAAGTTAACAAGTAAGACGAATCCGAGAATAAAAATAAATTGTCAATGTTAGCCTATGTGTTGTGTAATCTAACTTTAGAACTAGTAATTTAGAAATATTAAAATAAAATTCGATTTTCGTGTATATCTGTATGACTGCGATGTTCTTCTAAACTAAGAATCGGTTTTGCTGAACCGGTTTTCACCATCATTTAGAGATTTTTTTTTTTTTTTTTTCCGGTAGGTTTATATGTATAACACATTAATATTAAACTTACTAAAGAAATCTCGATATTTTTTCACCTCGTAAAAACTAATTAGTACAATAATTATGATAGTACAACAAAGTTTCTCATAAATTTTATACATGCGGAAGCTTGTAATTAGCAAATTTCCCTACCTAATAATGATTGTTAATTGTGTTATTAGTCTGTAAGCTTTCTGTAAAATAAAATAAAATAAAGAATATGATCGGTTCTTTATTAGCATTTGTTTAAAATATTTTGTGTTGTGTTTGACATAAGTTCATACATCGTCCCATTTATCAATATTGGTTATTAGTAAATGCTGATTGCTCATTAAAACTACTTTTTCATTGTAACTTCTATGTAATGATAGTTGTAGTACCCAGTACTTATTAACTTATATGTCAAAACGTCAAACAAATTGTTTTTATGACAGCTGCGCGCACAGACTGCATTAAGTCTGACGAAATGTTACCATTTTAAATATTATATTTTATATAAACATTTAGGACTAAGTATTGTATTTATTCATTTTATTTTGTTATTTCACTATATGCTGCACCGGTTGACGTCATCACGTCAACGCCGGCTGTCGCTGAAAACCAGCGCTGGGGCTCTGTCTCGCATAGGGTCGTAGCATTATGCTGAGCGATGGCCGTTTTGCGTGGATGTGACGCATATTTTCCCCCAAATTGTTTATTTTCGTGTTTTGTTCTTTTCTTGCGTCATGTGTACCGCAAATAAACGTATTTTCTTTCTTTCTTCTTTCGTTTAGTAGTACTTACTTTAGTTTTAAAATCGTAATGGCACCATGGTTATAATTAGTGTAACGCTGTTTTTCATCTGACGTTTTCAAGGACAGCCTTTGATTCTTCTGAAATTCATGTTGGATAAAGGTTATCTTGCTAAAAAAACATCAGTGAAACAGATTTTTTATTAATATTTATAAATGAATAAAAAAGTTGTATAATAAAAGAGGTTTATCTTTTACAGGTACTTCCACGTGGCAGGATATTTTCATATGGGTTTGATTCTTCTTTTCGTGTGGTTAGTGACTAACCTGATGTCAGAGTTTTAAAGCCGCCCATGGGCCTCTGACTTGGCTTCACATCCCGTCTAGAAATATCTCTCAGGCATGCCGGTTTCCTCACGATGTTTTCCTTCACCGTTTTTTAAGTAAGTGATAATTATAGAATACGCACATGAATCTGAAAAGTCAGAGGTGCGTGCCTTGGGTTCGAAGTCGAGACCTATGACTTGGCAGTTCGACGGTCACCACTACTGTTTTGAATTTTTTACTGTGCATTACGAATTTGTAATTATAGTAGGATAAATTCTATATTGACTGCCTCGTCAATCTAGTCGTCGTAGACGCTACTGCTAAGCATGAGGTCCTAGTTTCAATTCTCAGGTCATGCAAAGAGTTATTGGGTTTTTCCATCTGGAATCAGTAGCTGCTCGGAGTCTGGATTTGTGCCCGGTTGATGGCAATAGGTTTGCTACCTAGTACATGGTACTTAAACATAACTGGCGAAATGTGGGTGTACTATAAGTAGGTACACCTCTGCCCAACCCTTCGGGATAACAAGGCAAGATGTTGATGTTTTCTATATTTCTGCACTAAAGTAGCGAATATAAAATGCCGCCCATGGGCATGTGACCGCCCGAATTTTTCTGAATATTCATGGAAAACTATCGAAAATTAACTTTATTAAAAGGGGTTTTTAATAAACCGGGGGGAGGAGGGGTATTATCTTTCATTATTTCTTATATATATTTTTTTTTTCAATATCCCTCTATAATTTTATGGACACTTGTGTTTTATAAAATAAATACTTACTGATTTTTTATAGAAAAAATGTCTTTGTGTCCGTTTGTTTTTCATAGTCGATAAATTACATTTTTAGTTTATTCGATAAAATAACTCATAAGCTTTTAGAAATAATAAACAGAATCCAAATCGAGTCAATAACATCGGAGATAGCAAAAGCTACGCAAAAAATTAAAAAATGAATAAATTGCATGAAAAATATTAAAGATACGAGTAGAAGCCCTTTTAAAGTTAATTTTTCTTGAATATTCAGTAAAATACGGGCGGCCACACGCCCGTGGGCGACATTTTATACAAACAAATAGTTAAATAATAAACAGTCCTCGACCATCAACTTGCATGCAAGTTAACCTTACCATTTCAACACGCAAGCTTCTTGCGTGCAAGATCTGCACTGGTTTACAAATCACAAATGCTGTTCAATTCTAATTTCTTGCGTGCAAGCAAACTTGTACACTTGAAATGCTGTTCTATTCCAATTTCTTGCGTGCAAGGAAAGTACACTGGAAATGTTGTATTACGAGTATTATCTGGTATCGGCACGAACTAATACGAATAGTTTATACCGTAATAAATGTATTAGCCAAGGTGGCAGCCAGTACGCTTTCATAGAAACTCTTAGAAACAACAGACATTACATATTTATGTTATCTTGCATGCAAGTTTACCTTGTCATTCCAATTTCTTGCGTGCAAGCAAACTTACGGTCTTTTTGTCTGCATCGGCAAAAACTTAGAAGAATGACTTATTATACCGTAGTAAATTTATTAGCCAGATAACCTTTAATGACTAGAAGAAAGAAACTCTACCAAGAAGCAAACATTACTATTTTAGGTCAATCAATCTGCCTAGCCTTTTCCCAACTATGTTGGGGTCGGCTTCCAGTCTCACCGGATGCAGCTGAATACCAGTGTTATAAATGGAAAGACTGCCTATCTGACCTCCACAACACAGTAACTGGGTAATACGATACCCTTTGGTAAGACTGGTTGTCAGAGTTTCGGGCTTCTGACGACCCGCAAAGACTGTCAAAGATCCACGAATGACAGCCGTGACCAACGGCTTAACGTGCTATCCGAGGCACGGATGAGTCTCGGTATGTAAAGATGGTCCCCCATCCACGGACTAACCCCGGTAAGCGTAGCTGATTTGATGCTAACCTGATGGATTGACCCGTGCGGCTGTTACTACTTAGCCACGAGTTCCTCCACATTACAATTTTTGTTTTTTCTACAGGCACAAGTATTACTTCAGATGAAGAAAAGATAGCGCGTAAAAGGGAAGTAAATAAACGTTATATGCAGCGAACCCGGGACAAACTTAAACAAGATCCTGGAGCTCTGAAAGAAGCACGAAGGAAAGATAGGGAAAGATACCGAAAGAAAAAAGAAAGAGGAATTGTTAAGTTCATAAAGGATTATACACCTCAAGAACAAAAACAAATACGACAGAAATGGAATATGAAGGCAAAAAGATATAGAACAAGAAAAGCTATGAGTGCAAACGTTGAAGCTAGAAAAGGATAAATCAGTTTTTTTTTTTTTGCGTACTTTAGTCATATTCTAATGGGGGGCAGGTAGACCGACATGTCGTATGTCCCAAGAACTACACAGGTCTGTTATAATACACGCTCCGGTCTACCTGGGCAGGCCCACCTGCATAGGTTAACCTCTCCCGTAGACCGTAGCGTGTATGGCCTACACTATTGTTAAAGTTGTTCATATTAATTGACCGAATAATTATCTGAATCACTGCCGATTGATTCAGACAATTATTTTCGATTAAAATTACGGAAATGACAGGAATTGCTTCCTTACCGAAACTGTGAATAAAAGATTTTTGGTTTGCATTTTAGGGCAAAGTTTAGGTATGTTTTATTTTTATGGTTTGACTGTTACCGACATATTATTTAATAGATCTGTCACTGACGTAAAGATTTTGTATCTGTTTAATTGAATAATAGAGAATTATCAGTTTTTTTTTTTCAATATTATTTTGTATATTTAAGCAAGTTTTTCTAAAATAATACCCGCCTAATATTGTCCTACTGCTAGGCACGGCCTAAATGTTTAATATTACCTGTTGCTGGCAAACAATTGTGTTTGCAAGCTTATATGATACTTACTTATGTTTTTCAATAAATAAATCTCAAAAACCCTCAAATTCCACATTTTCATTTCTGTGATTCCCTTTAAATTAGCAACGTACTCCACGAAAGACATTCCATTTGAAAAAAACTGCTGCAGTTTTTTTCTAAAAATACACTATTTTTAATTTTAATGGGTAGCAATGATTGTATGTTTTGGTAGCAAAAATATCAGAAAACGTTAATATCGAAAATTCTTTGTCAAATTCAGATTGTCTTCGAAGCGGAATGGCGTACCTGCGACACGAGTAAGTGTATTTAGTTATAACTACACTGATAATGAACTTGACTGTAACCTGCATGATGTGCAACTAACACCAACGCTTCAAGACGTTTTCCCATCCCCGTCGACAACTAATAACGCTTAAATTCTATTCAGTCGTTACCTACTTCATCTATAGACTTCAGTCACCAGTTCCTAGTACGTCAAAATCTTTGCCAATCACTAGATCGAAGCGTAAGAAGCTTACTGTGGTATCTTAAACAGTAAATAAATCTAGATTTTTACTCAATTACAGCGGGAAAAAGCCAAAGCCAATAACTGCACGACCAGTGGATAGTATCAGGTACGATGCTGTCGGACACTTTCCCGAATCAGCGAAAAAGCAGTCACGATGTAGGTTGTGCAAAGAAGGCAGAACCACAGTATATTGCGTGAAGTGCAACATGGCTTTGTGTTTTGTAGTGGGAGTAACTAATAAAAGAAACTGGTTTCGCCAATTTCACACTGAATAATATTATTTCTATTAAAAGTATGCTTATTAATTGAATTTTATAAATGATGACTAACATAGTTTTAAGACCTTTGTAACTAACAATTTATGGACAAATCAATTAGTGTACCTACTCCACGTAGTACAAACATAGGAAGATGTGATTTACGTTGTAGTTGGCAAGGTAATCGCTGAAGTACATATTTTCTTACGAAAACTGTAAAATGGAAGTATATTTTTTAATCCACATTTTTTTCTGTCTCCTGGTATCATAGTAAACCAGTTTAAGGGTATAAGACTGAGTTTCCACCAGAGATGAGAGGATACGTAGCGAGGGATGTGTGTGAAACTAACCAATAACATCGTTCCACTGTCATCGTTTGAGCTAAGCTAGCGTTGGTATTGGTTAGTATTACGGATTTGAGTTTGCCCAGCTTACATAAGTGAGTGATATTTAATAAGGTATGTTTTGCAATAAATACATTTTTAAAACCCTCATATTTTCATTTCTGTGATTCTGATAACTAGATCTATTTGAATGATGCTATAAATAAAGTACTTTAATTATTTTTATAGGATCCTTATTGATAGGATTATCTCTGGACACAGCGGATTTTATTTGTATTTAGACCTAACATAGGTACGAAACATTTAAAAAAAAGTCAAATAAAATTTACCTAATGTTACACACACCCCTGTGTCGTTTTATTTCCTGCAACTACATCTGTCAAACGATAAAAAAAATATTCAATTTTTATTTGTGGTAATGGTCATGTAGACTGCGTGCCGCTCGTGGCAGTACCTTTCACGCAAGGACGACATAACTTACGTGTCGGCCTCAATATAATGTTAACTTGCATGCAAGTTACGTGCAAGCAAGCACGCTCAGAATATGGTATAAATATATTTTCTGGTAGAAACACTAGGTAATAATATGCTGGCCTTCTGTGCGTACGCAAAATACGCGCTTAGACATGGAGTTGCGGATATCAGCCCGTATTACCTATTACCTATTACCTAGGTAATAATACTGAATGTAAAAGTAGGAAGGTTTACAAGCAACAATCATTATTACTAGGTTTTTCAGATGTGTTTGTTTTTGTTTCCATCTACGTGGCACGTAGAAGTAAAATGATATAATACATTCTTAATTGACCAATCGTATCCCACAGGCTTGCCACTTCGAAAGCGCGGTGATCCTGCGAAGCTCCTATCACATGAAGAAAAGATAGCTAGGAAAAGAGAATGGGGAAGAATTAGTACGCAGAAAAGCAAAGAAAGGAGGAAAAGAGATCCTGCATATCTGGAAGAAGTACGAAGGAGAGATAGAGAAAGATACCAAAGGAGAAAAGAAAAAGGGTTAGTTAAGTTCATAGAGGATTATACACCTGAAGAACAAAAAAGAAGACGAGAATATAACAACGAGAAGACAAGAAGATGGAGAATAAGAATCCGCGAAAAAGTAGAAGCTCTAAAAGCTAAACAAAAAACCAATTAGGTAAATC
Source organism: Agrochola circellaris (assembly GCA_914767755.1). NCBI lineage: Eukaryota > Metazoa > Arthropoda > Insecta > Lepidoptera > Noctuidae > Agrochola > Agrochola circellaris. The sequence continues at coordinate 4,466,805 of OU611859.1, read as the reverse complement.
TAATAACAAAGCTAAAAAAAGGTCAATCAATCAGCTGACTTTGAATTAATTCGTATTCTTAGTAGCAACCATCTCACTCATGAATAAAAATAACTTTTACTTTGGGACTGATTTATACAAAAATACAATACTCGCTGAAGCGGGTGTTATTTTCCCAGAATTAGTTCTGTTGTAATTTTGTTTTTCGTAAGTATTTTTACCCCCTGTTAGACTGCTAATGAATTAACATCGGCCTGTAAAATGACTCCAGCAGCTGCATCATCATAGAGTATGATTAGCAGCCTTGTTACACCCACTGTTGAATATAGGCGTCCTTTCTTTTGTGCCATGCTACCCTGGTCTGTGCGAGTCTCACCCAGGTCTTCCCCGTGATCGTCTATAAATACTATAATTTAGAGTATGTGTTCTGCTGAAATTTTCAGGAATGACATTAATTTCGAAACTCATTCAACTCGTCATTTCTGTGTATGTATACAGGGTGGCACGCGACGCGAAAACTGTTACCATGGATTCAGTACATGATTCTGAACCCCTATGCGTTGAAATCTATTTTATAATGTTCTATCTATTTTATAATCTATTCTATTTTATAATGTTTAAACCTAGTTAAATGTGCATGCTGTGGTCTCCTGTAATTGAAGGAGCACACGTAAAAGAACCGTTTTAGTTATTATGATTTATATTGTGTATGTGTATCCTTTGTTGGAGGTCCAAATAAATAAATAAATAAATAAATAAATAAATGTTTTGTCGGTTATTTAAAAAAAAATCTGCTGTTCTATACATTTTGGCCGCGTAGGTATTGCACTTTTCTATGAAACAGCACATTTTTTTTTTAATTAACTGACGAAATATTTGAACTTAGTGGGATTCAGAATCACATGTACTGGTAACTTTTTTCGCGTCGATATCTCTGCCACCTTGTATAGTTATAAAAGTTTTTATAACAGGTGATTTTGTTTTTTTTTTGGTATGGTGTAACTGTTACCGATAGAATGTAGGTAATGCTGAAATGGTGGTGGTGGTTATTGTAATTTTAAGTTGTAGGTATGTTTGTAATCCGTTTAGTCATTATTTGCGATTATTTGTCAAACGGTTTTAGTCATAAAAAATAAAAATAAACTTAAAAAAACATTAAGCATATATTTTTTTATTTGTGCTTAGTAGTAGTTGTGATTTTTTATTATGTTTAGTAATAAATAAATCTTAAAAAACCCACATATCCAGATTTTTATTTCAGTAGGTTTAATACTAATAAAATAGTTAAAACAAAAAGATCCAAAGAAATGTAATAATTGAATACTTCTTCTCATTTTATTTCAAACCAACTTTTTTTTACTGTAATAATAAGTATAAAATTATCGAACGATTAGCAAACTATCGAGTTGTTAATATATTATCTAAAGTTGCGTGATCGTTTACCTGATACTGGCTCCAAATCGAATTTAGGAAAATTTGAATTTCGCAGGCTACCATTGCGCATTCGCCTTAAGATAGACATTAAGGGGTTTATTTATAAACGTTGCATAGAGTTAAGTAATGTATTCATAACATACATTTTTGACGTTTAAACGTCACTTAACTTTAAGCAACGTTTATAAATATAGAGGTTAAGTTGCATTATAGTTTAATTAACAGCAATGTTTTTGTTACAGAAGCGCTACAGTACACAATTTCTAACCGTGGTTCATTGCAGTTATTGTTGAACCAGTTCATGTATTACTGTCATCATGAATCGTGTAAGGGTCGCAGGCGCCGGTGGCGATGCATAGATTACAGAAAACTACAATGTCCGGGAGTTATCGATACGGATGAGAACAACATCGTCGACAGGTCTGAACACCACAACCACCTGTATCATGAGACAAAAATAATGAAGAAATTGAACAGTAAGAAAGTGTTTACTTCATTATCAGAAGCTGAAGCTAGTATTCCGAAAAAACGTCCCAGAATTAGTAGGAATAAAATACATCCGATACCAGAGACTACAACCAACAAAACTTGTAACATATCTATAGTCAAAGTTGCCAGTCTGTGTGGTTTGTCAACCTCACCACCACACGGTACAACATAAGACTCAGGGGGCTTAAAACGTTGGGCACGCCACAATTGTGGCGATAAGTCCCCTCTTTGAGGAGGGGCTAGAGAGGCGCCACGGCGTCCTCACTTTCCGCCTGGACGCAGGTCCTCACCGGACATGGTTGTTTCGGGAGGTTCCTGTTCAGGATAAAGCGGGAGGAAACGCCCGGGTGTCACCACTGTGTGGATCGTCCGGAGGACACGGTGGAGCATACGGTGGAGGTCTGCCCGCCCGGCTTGGGCGGGGCACCACCGTCTCCTCATGGAGGCGATCGGCGGCGGCGATCTCTCGCGTCCGGCCCTGGTTCAGGCCATGGTCCGGAGCGAGAGTGCATGGGAGGCCGTCACTTCCTTCTGCGAAGCAGTAATGCTCGCGAAGGAGGAGGCGGATCGCGTGAGGGAGAGGCAAGATTCGCGCCCTCGCGCCCCTAGTCGCCGCAGGAGACGCCCCGGGCGTCGGGAGTCGCGAGCCGACTTCCGGCCACCGTAGGCGCGGGCTTGCGGACGGTGAGCAATGGGTAGCTCGCCGTCCGATAGGGAACAGACCCGGGTCGACGGCGCGTTGTGTTCCACGCGCGCCTCAAAGAGATGTCAGCACCAACTGACGGGGTCCGGAAGGGCCAATGCCTGCCGGGGTTGCGAGTTTGTCCGAAAGGGATATCGCGACCCCGGCACACAGGCAACGGAAGTAACATGGGTGAGTTTTAGTCAGTAAAAGTCTGACACGCCCTCCCGCTCCGCTCAGAGCGGGAGAAGTGATTTGATAATTTCCCACACTCAAACAAAAAAAGGGGGGGCTTAAAACGTCGCGGGAAGCTCCCATAGGTATACCGTGGCCCCTGGCAATGTACAGATAACTGAAGGAACACGGGTGGGTTTTAGTCAGTAAAAGTCTGACACGCCCTCCCGCTCCGCCCAGAGCGGGAGAAATTATTTGACAATTTCCAACTTCCAGTTCATATTACGAAATTCATCTGTTTGACAGTTTTATATTATAATGAAATATAAACATTTAAACTGTACAAATAAAAAGTAAGTATCTCATTTATTAATAAAAACTGTAAAGAAAAATTATCTGGTAAAATTACGGTCTTCATTTTTTTCATGCGGCAATATTTACACCAAATATGATTCTGATATGAATTGAATATGATTCAGCTAAAATATGTGTCACCATAGAGGAATTGCTGGAAATTCAGAAAATGAATTGCTTTTTGAGGAATTGCTTAATGTGGCCGTTTTAGGCCCCCTGTAAAGCTTTGGTTTCCTGAGAAATCGGTGAACGGTCACATAATAACGGCTCTCCAAATACAGAGCTTATTTAGACACTTTATTAATATCAAATACTGATGAAAGTTACAGATTTTCATGACGGCCACCGTTCTTCTAGGAAACCGTAGCTTTAAGGTAAGACCGTTTAGCCCTAGAACCGTACCCATCAAAACACTTAAGTTACAGTATCCAGGGGTACTGGTGTACCCCTTATGGAGAGTGTGTAATAAAACGTCATTACTACGAAATAATAAAAAATTATTAAAATCAACTTACATAAACTTTTATGGCACTAACTAGCCTTACTTTAAAAGAAACAAATGTTTATAAAAATAATTTTAGTTAACAATTTCTGCATAATACATTTTGGTGCTCTAAACATATTATAGTTACATTTATCATATTTAGTTCGTGATTTACGGTCTTTTGACCTTGGATGTAATGAACATATCCCAGATTTAGAATCGGAAGGGTTTGGAGTGTCTGGATGACCCCTTTTCCCCAAGTATATTTCCAATACCTACTTATTTGCGTGGAAATGCGTCGGTAACCCGGTATACCCAGGAGTACTGGAGTTCCCCCAAGCATAGCGACCACGACCACACGGTCACAGGATTTGCGCCCAACTAACCATTCGACGCTACTGTCGCGCAAATACGCGGTAGCGGTTGAGTAAAAAAAGTAATGTAATTTTTTTTTTTATAAATTTTTCCCTGTTCTAAGGTTAAACGGGCGTTTGACATTGAAGAAAAATAAGAGCTTTATTTTCTTGATATTTAACCAACCACCTCAATTATTGATTAAACTGACCGATATTGATAACTCTCTAGATATACTCGTATTGGTGGAGAGCGATGAATATTGGCTTTGTATTACTTTGACTACTTTGTATAAGTTAAGTAAGTTAAGACTAGTTTTATTTGTGAAGAATAAAACAACTTTTCTTGCTTTTTTTCTTTGTAATATATTTTACTGTTTTGAATAAAAACATTAAATGAGTATGTTTTTTTGTATCGATAGATTTTAGGTCTGTCGGTAATGTATTGTTTTATATATTTGTTTCCATTTAATTATTTAAATAATATTAGGATATATTACTGTGATTCTGATAACTGTTAACCCTTTTAACCATTTGATTAATCCTCTGAAATAGGTTTAGAGGTATGAGTATTACTCATCCTCTTTTGAAAAGGGAGGATCCTCCGACCAGACGGGTTTTGTGTCTGGCGGGCAACTGCCTGAAAGTTGATGTCGGATAGTCTTATTTAAGTCGTTCGCGCGGTAAACTCTAATTGCGCGATGTAGGATTTGTGTGACGTCATATCTTTGATGCGTAGTTCGTATGTGGCGGTGTAACCACTACATCGGTACTATTAATCTATTCAATACTTATTTATTATATCAGCTCTATCAAATTTTCATAGGTACCTAGATACCTACTATAATATATATTTTAGATATTGAAATTGGAATCAAAAATTTTCAATAAAATGTAACATGAAATGATCGTCTTGTTTTACTTCTAAGTTTTACACACTAAACATTTAATCATTTTTGTTTCCAAAATACCTTTATAGACTTGAGCATTCATTTGTAACAGAACATCGAGCATTCGCCGTTTTTAAATTTGTCGAACTGAACAACGAGCAGAGCTAAGAATAGAGGCAAACATCGTTACGCACCCTTTTACGATCATTCTAGCGAACGCTCTAGTCAATGCTCAAGGCATAGAGCGACGGCGGCGGAACAATGACAGAATGGCTCGGCTCGGCAATAAGCTCGAAGCAAATTTACTGTCCTTTCGCTAGAATGCTCGCTAGAACGCTCGCTAGAATGCTCGCTAAAACGCTCCCGTATATTTTTCTGTAATGTAACATTCTCTAGAATGCTCATTACAAGTAAATGCTCAAGTCTATCATCAATCCTGATTTTCATTACGGTGATTCAGAAAATTATATTCTGGATTTTGTAACATTGTGGCTTCTCAACGGCAAATAGTCCAGTGATGCTAAATATTTCACAATTAGTAAGTTACACAGTACATCACTAAAAACATGGTACAAGACTAATTTTCTAAGAACGCTCTGCATTTCGACATCCGCTTGCTTAGCTAGCAGAAGCTTTTCCCCGACCCCCAGGATTCTGAGTGCCCCAACTATTGTATATTTATACTAGACCCTCTGCGCTGGATAACCTATGTGAATATACCTATGTAGTATCTGATTTCGCGGGTGTCATGCCGGTCCACGAGACTGTAGAATATGTATGTGTTGCTACTGCATTGAGCTGTGCAGGCCAGACTATAAGCGATATAGCGAGCTATATCTGCTAACATCTTTATTTTACTTGCTTGCATGTCACATATATTACTAAGCTCTCTGCCTGTAAACCACTGCGACGTGTTGAGCTTTCACCTACCCTGCTTCACCTAGCTGGCATATCGCATGCGGCTGGCTGCTATTGCACCGCATTTTACATTCGCTCCCAACGCGCCTGCCAGGGTTCTGCTCCAAGCTGAGGGCAGGACATATTCACACTGCACACTCCTCCGATCTGCATGCTGCTCCAAACTGCGCGCTGCACGCATACCTGAGTGTGTCCCGAGAAGGTCAATCCGGTCATCTGCCGAGCCTGTGCTGGCAAGCTCCATATGTCCCCAGTCCCCTGCTACCAAGGACGGTACACTTCCTACTTTAAAGTGCGAGTGCTTAATGGAACAGAGTGACCTACCCGCGACTTACCCGTGTTACTTCTATTTAATTATATGTATTGTCCTATACTGCTGGTTTCAATTATTTCTATACACTACCTAATCGTTAATGGCCTGCGCAGTCTACTTGCAAAGCCAGCTACAATTGCCTTGCACGCATTGCCTCTCATGGATGCAATCTACTAATGTGGTGTGTCAAAACATCGAGATTTTTATCTGTACTATATCTAAGTTAAATATATTATATTAACCTAAATGTTCCGGAATAAATCCTCTAAATGATGGTGAAAACCTCATCAAAATCTGTAGTATAGTTTTAAATAAATAAGCGGTCACACAGACACACGAAAAGTGACTCGGTTTCAAACCAATCTGCCTAGCTTTTTCCCAACTAGGTTGTGGTCGGCATCCAGTCTAACCGGATGCAACTGAATACAAAATGGAGCGACTGCCTATCTGACCTCCACAACCTATTTACTGGGTAACATGATACCTCTTTGCAAAATTGGTTGTCAGACTTTCAGGCTTCTGACTACTCACAACGACTGTCAAAGATGACTTTGTTTACTAGCTACGCCCAGCTGTTTCACGCGCATAAGTCTCGATCCCGTGGGAATATTGGAATAAAAAGTATCCTATGTTAAGACATGGCAACAACCATGACCTGGGTTAAGACCCAGGTCATGGTTTACCCATGTGTAAAATTTCATCCAAATCCGTTAAGCCGCTTTAGCGTGAAAGCGTAACAAACAAACAACCACTCACTTTCGAGTTTATAATATTATCCCGCACATGATGTTCGATTTGCCTTGAGAAGTCGATAACAATAAAAATTCGATTGTGTCTCGTTATTGACAGTTAAACACCCGAATACTGAAACGCCACTCAAAACTTAAGCGTTACTTATGACTCGTTTAAAGCCTTTTGATTGGTTGAAACTAGTTTTAAGTTTTGAGTGGCGTTTCAGTATTCGGGTGAAACTCTTATATAAATCTACTCGTTTGTATTTACACTTCTCCTTTATCTAACCTTTGTAATTTTCTAGAGGCCCAGTTCATCATAACGACCCGCGGGGCTCTGACGATTTTGATAGGGGGCTACAAGTTTCTTCGCCATAGAACCACAGGGCTCAAGGTGCGATGGTACTGCGGAACCCACGGGACGAGAGGGTGCAGAGCTTTCATGTACACCATCGTTGGGACTAATGAGATCATCAGCTGTTTCAACGAACATTCTCATCCGACGCCAGTTTTATTGAACTTGTAGATATTTTTTCATTCTTTGGGGGCAATTTTTGCTGTTGTTATAAATTAATTATGGCAGCTACTCTTGTATCAAACGAGTTTGGAAAGAAGTAGTGTGATAAAAAAAAATACCAGTCACTAAGGTTGATAGTGAAACTGCCCAGTGAGCATCTTCTTCTTCTCTTCTTTTCTTCTTCTTCTTCTCTTCTGCTTTTTTATTTTTCTTCTTTTATGTTTTATTTCTTTTTAATATGCTAGAGATCTCTTATCGATGACTGAATCTCGGAAACTCGAGGTATCTTTATAATAACAAATTTTAAGTACGCTACTAAGTTTTTTTTTTTTAGGTTAGTTGTATTTTTTTAGTTAGTGTAGTATTGCATGCACTTTAACATAACTGGCGAAATGTAAGTGTACATGGTGCACCTGTACCTAAACCTTAGGGGAACCCAAATGTGATGCTATGTTATATTTCGGTGAAATTATGGTGTTATGGTTAGTTGAATTCGTTGGTAGTAGTTATGTGCTTTATAATAAGTATAAATCGATTCACGCACTTGCTAACGTTTGGATTACTAAAACCGCGATTTTTTTTTGTTATACTTATAACCTTGTAATTATGTGTTTTAAACTGAGGTTGAGTTGATAGTTCGTATTTTATTAATTTAATCAATTGAAATTGTATTTCAAAGGATCTGTTGATGATGTTTTGTTTCTTCGACTTTGTGTGAGATATGAAACTGACATTCCGTAGCTGTGTGAATCTCAAAGTTTTTTCGAAATTATGGAAATGTTTGGTTAAGGCACCTGTCACTCTGCCAGCGATTAACGAGAAGCGAGTAGAGCTAGTAAAGGTACAAATCCGTAGCCGACTGCAGGCAGGTGCTGGTTTCTACGTATCTCTATGAAATACCTTCCGTAGCTAGCGACACGTCTTGGTAATTCATAGAAACCAGTACTGTCGCGACGACACGTCGCCTGCTGCTGCTGCTTCTAGTCGGCTACGGAATTGTACCTTTACTAAAAACGAGTTGGTGAGCAACTAGCAGCGTGTGTGCAACGGCGACGAGTGGGTACTCGCTGGTTTGCGTAAGCGGGCGGCGACGGTACAAAATTGTTACAATTCTGTACCGTCGCTCGGCCATCGCTCCTCGCCGCTGGTCTCGTGCCCGCCCGCTTAGTCTCTCAACGACTGTTCTGCCCGCCAAGCAAGGGGGCGGTCTGAACAGTCAGCGATCAACCATTAATATACTGGGTTATTTGTAATATGTCGGCAATCCATGAAGGGGACGTAGGAGAGGTCATTTACAACCAAATGACCCCTTACGACTCCTATGCAAATGTTTATTCTTAATTTTCGAGTAATTTGAAATTAATTAATATTTCTATTTCGTTCGTTTTAAAACATAAAATGACAAATTACTACACGAAAATGGTTGACACTCGCATAGGGGGGTCATTTGGTTGCAAATGACCTTTCCTACGTTCCCTTAATGGATTGCCGACATATTAGCAATAACCCTTTGTGTATTTATTTATTTATTTAAACTTTTCACACTCAAAAAAGTACAAAGGCGGACTTAATGCCTTAGGCATTCTCTACCAGTCAACCAAGGGTGGTGAAGAGATTAGATGTGTATCTATTTTACTTACGCACGACCAACGATAATTTAATAACTTAACCAATTTTACTTACAATACTGTGTACCTACTTTTCCATGAGCTTTCTCGTCGACGGCGGGACGGGTGGCATAAATCGTTAAACTTTTCTTAAACAGAATCCTATAAATCTGCTAGGTGTACAGTTCCTTGTTTAAAGATTAAGCAATAAACGTTACAATTATTACATATTTAGCTCTTGTAATAAAATAATGTAACTGTAGGTATAGGTAAGTACTAGAAATTTATTTCTCAGAATATTTAAGTAAATTACAATAAGAATTTAAAGAAATTGCTAAATTCTATTATGTGAAATTGTTGTGAAGTAAGGTATTGATATTACCTATTGTTTTAAGATTTTTAGCTACATTTATGTTCATAACGTTATACATTATTTTTGATTAGACTAAGCAATAATGTGACTTTCTTTAATATTTTTTCTAAATTTCTATTATACATTATTTTATGGAAACTCTAACTTTTTATTTGTTTCACCCCAAACGGGTTAAAAAAAAAAAGCAACATCAAATTACTAAGACAGATTTGAGTAGCACCAGCAAGGTACTTATACTTTTTTTGCAAAAATTGTGAGCAGAATCTATTGAATACAAGGTGAAAATACCTACTATAACTTGCTAAATAGTCAAGTCAATTTTATCCTTTACAATTTGGCAAAATTGGTAAATATTTTTCTACCAAAAACACAACGTGTATCTAGGTAACCGCCTCGTTGGTCTAGTGGTCGCAAGCGTTACTACTGAGCACAAACTCCAGGGTTCGATACTGGGTATCGAGACACCGGACGGAAAAATCCCTGATGGAAAACCCCAATAACACTTTGCCCGACCGCCAATTTATTAAAATACACATTTTGTAAAACAATCATCTTTATTTCAAATTAATGAAGGATAAAGATACGTCACCAACCGTCAGCGCGACAGACGTCGTAACCTGGTGGCCAGTATATATCAGGGGTCGGGCAAAGTGTTATTGGGGTTTTCCATCAGGGATTTCTCCATCCGGAGTCTGGATTTGTGCCCGGTTGATGGCAATAGGCTCGCCCCCTATTACATGGGACTTAAACATAACTGGCGAAATGCGGTTATACTATAGGTACACCTCTGCATAACTCATTAGGGATTACAGTCGTGATATTATGTATAAAGAGTACCATTGAACAAAGGTTTTATTTCCCAGGTCCAATGTTTACAACCACATCCAGAGGAGCCAGGGTCCTCATCTTCTCAGGTTTTAAGTTCCACCGCCACCGTCGCTCAGGCTTCAAGACCAGGTGGGCTTGCGCTACTTCCAGCAAATGCAAGGCTGTGGTGTACACTATTCAGGAAGATGAGGTCCTCCGCTGGAATAATGACCACTGTCATCCACCACCTGATATTATATATTAGTTGTTTATTTGTTTAAGAAAGTTATTGACAGAAAAAGAAATATATATATATATATAGAGGGGCTTGTGGTTAAATAGTAACAGCCGCACGGGTCGATCGATCAGGTTAAGCTACGCTTGCCGCGGTTGGTCCGTGGATGATCATCTTTACATACCAAGACCCCTCCGTGCCTCGGAAAGCACGTTAAGCCGTTGGTCCCGGGTGACATTTGCAGATCTTTGACAGTTGTTACGGGTCGTCAGAAGCCCGAAAATCTGATAACCAGTCTTACCAAGGGGTATCATACTGGTAAAATACTGGTATTCAGCTGCATCCGGTTAGACCGGAAGCCGACCCCAAAATAGTTGGGAAAAGGCTAGGCAGATGATGATTGTTAGAAAAAGAATATTTTAACGGTTAAATGAAAAAAATAAGTTAAGTATTTTTTTCATACAGCTTCACTGCGAAGTATAATATTTTGTATAAATCAACAGGTATTTTTTTCAGTGTTTGCCTCTTATTATTTTTGTATACTTATGTTTCATGTTGGATTATTTCGAACGCAATGTGAATTGTTACTGAATAAATAAATTAAATTGAATTGAAGTAAAACTTGTTTATTTACATGTGTGCTTTCAACCACTGAAATAATTTTCTCAAATACGGAAGGTATTTGAGAAAAATCTTTCTTACTGTATAATGTTGATATGTGTTCTTTTAAAATAGTAACGTTGTTTAATTTAATTTATATTTATTAAGGGATAATAAACAACTATAACGTATACAATACATAAGGTTCACAAAACAGTATCGTTGTTAAAAATAGTAAGTAGAAGTAAGTTTTATTATAGTTTGACCGACACCGCTGTTCTGAGCCTTAGGAATGCGCGGCGGGCCGGCGGGCAGCGTTGACGAATGAGCGGCGGGCGGGACGCCGCGCGCCGTCAGCGGTGACCAATGAGCAGCCTGCACTGCCCCCCCGTCTCCGCACACTAAGGCACGGAACAGCGGTCTTGGTCAAAATATAAGGCTAAGAGTACGCTGAGTCGCAGGTGACGCACCACAGCACAGTAAAGATTTTGCAGGGTAGGGCAGACGAGGCAGACATAGGCCGCGAGCGCAAGCTGCGACGCAACTACATAGACACATTCGCGTCCTAGCTAGTACAAACAATCTGTCATTGAAATAAAATTATGAAGCTTCGTGCAGACTAGCGCGACGCGACACCGGTTATTGTTAAACCGTGTTTTTTTTTAGAAATTGTATTGTTCGAGTAGCGTCGCGCTGGTCTGCACGAGTCTTGAATCAGTGGTAAAAAACAAGTCACGACCTGCACGCGTCGCGCAGAAATCAGTGCCTACTCTACAACGAGACGTAGAGCAGGATAGACACATGTCTGTGTCGCACGTGCCTGCGCCGCAGCGTCGCAGCTGTCAGAACGTTCATGCATTACAACATCTACTCTGCCCTGCGCTGCGTGGACCTGCGTCACCTACGTCTCAGCATACGCTTAGCCTTAGAGATATAGAGATAGCATGATGTAGGTATAGTCAACAGCGCGTCAGTAACACTAGTACTACGAAATAATTTAATTAGTGAACCTTATAACTCAGTAACAAACTCAAGATGAAATTAAGCCAGGAACTTAAAAATTAAAAAATTGTGATACTAATCTAATCTTGTTTTTTTAAACCAAGATTAGCTTAGTTTAACATTTTTTTGTAAAACACAAAAGGAAAATATTTTATTACTGCCTTTGATGAACTTATTTTCCTTGAATAGGTTTTTCTCCTAAAGTTTCGTGCAGACTAGCGTGACGCGACAACGCGACGCGACACCGGTTATTGTTATACCGTGAAGTTTTCTTAGAAATTGTATTGTTCGAGTCGCGTCGCGCCGCCGCGTCGCGCTGGTCTGCACGAGCCTTAATTCAGAAACCAAGTTCTTATAATAACCAAGTACCTAGGTAGATTGGAGAGGTTTGGAAGGGGACACTTTTTCCCAGCAGGGGACAAAACAAAGGCAAAAAAAACTAGTAGATTTTTTTTTTCAGACGCTGTCTTCGCTACATCTTCAAAGGGAGCTCGCATGATAATTCTGAATGTTTACAAGTTTCTGAAACAGGGTCGATCAGGCAAAGATGGCGTTAGATGGTGGTGTGGCAGCCATAGGAAGAGAGGGTGCAGAGCATCGATAATAACTAAAAATGACATGATAAAGGTGGCCAAAAATATACATGACCATGGCCCACCATTTTTGCTCTCCGGATCTTCTTATTTTATCCCTAAATAATAAGATTCTGAGAGTTGACGTTAACGAAAAATATCTCGCGGATCGATTGATTGGTCTAGTGGTCGCAAGCGCTACTGCTGAGCATGAGGTCCTGGGTTCGATTCTCAGATCGGACAAAGTGTTATTAGGAGTTCTCAGTAGCTGCGTCTCGTTTTGTGCCCTTTTGAAGGTAATAGGCTCGCCCCCTATTACATGGAACTTAAACATAACTGGCGAAATGTGGATGTACCTACTATACTAAGCCGAAAGGCGGTATCTCTGAGATACGCCTTTTAGTTTTTTTTATACCCTTCAATAGCTATAATAATTTCGCATCTAATGGTATAAGCCACATACCGCTATCTAACTTAGAACATTTAAAAAAACCACTCAGAAGTTCTTTATATCCTTATGTTTCCTTAAATTACAATTTACAAAAAGTCAATTTTCTCAAAACTTACTCCGATTGAGATACCGCCTTTCGGCTTAGCAGGGCAGTATACTGCCCTTTTCGCCGATGTTACCAATTTTTCAATATTCACACTTATTACTAAGTAAGTTAACTTATTTCTCTAGTTCATTGTCTTATGCATGCGTTGATTAGGTACCATGTAACTGTTGCTATTTTACTTTTATAAATATATTATGTATCGTGTTTATCAATCTATTGTTGGTGAACCTAAAAAAATTAACCTCTGCTTAACCGTTCAGGGAATACTGGCGAGATTTTATATTATGTTTGTGGCGGCATCTACATAGCCACATGCGAACTACGCATCAAAGACCTGACGTCACACAACATCCTGACGTCACTCAAATCCTGCATCGCGCAATTATAGTTTACCGCGCGGTGGACATATATTCAAGGTCCCGACTTCAACCTCGGGGCAGTTGCCCACCAGACATGACACCCGTCTGGTCGGAGGACCCTCCCTTTTCTATGGTGGATGAGTGAACTTTACACCCTGTTCCTCATACCCCTAAATGTTTAATCCTTATCGAAAGCTGTGGTGCGATTTCAAATATGTATTATCAGTTATTTTTTTAATATTATAAATATCTAACATCAAAGTCTCTCACTAAAGATATTGTTTGGATCTGTTGTCTCCTAGAGCTTGTTCGCGGCCCCAGTTGTGTCCTCCGAACGCTGTCCCGCCGGAACCCGGATGTGGAACGGATGAGGACCTCTTTGTACAAATAAAGGAAAATGTGTGTTTTACTGTCTTAAATATTTTTTTAATTCTGTACGACCATGTTAAAAAAAATTGTGAATCGTAATTTCATTTGTATTTTTTTCAGCGGCAATATTTACAACCAGACGAGGGGGTCGAATGATTATTCTGAATGGTTACAAATTCTTAAAGCACAGCCTAGTAGGGAAGAAAATACGGTGGTTCTGTGAGAGGCATAGAAATGAAGGCTGCAATGCCGTGATCTATACTTACGAAGACAGGATCACGAAATCCAAAAATGTACATGATCACGACCCTCCGCTTTTGAGTGATGATGTAGACTAATTTTAATAAAAATGTTTATTAAATTCAGTTGTCGTTTGCGCCTGATTTTTTTCTTCATAATATGAATTGTAGGTAGGTAGGTTATAATACTTGTGATTAAATTAATAAAAGATTGTGTATAATTTAAATTGTGTACTAATTTGTACCGTTTATGAATGTAGGCGTACAGAGGTACAACTTGCGTACCTATTCTGTTAAAATATTTTAAAACCTACATTAGGGTCCATTGTACCTCAAATTTCTTAGCATGATGCTCTGTTATATGTCGAAAATACTGCAGCATTCATTTCGAAATAAATATATTTTAAAGTTGGGGATTAATGTTAAGTAGGTACTATGATTGACGAAAACACGATTCCATGAAAATTTATAGTAAAAAAACAACACACCGCTGGTATTCAAAAAATACTTTAAATTAGATAATGAAACTTTGCATAATAACTGTACTAACTATACGTAAAGCAGCGACTATATCTTTTTTGTTTTTAAATTACCATTATTTTCGCCATAAAAAGCAATCACCCGTCTTGCTCTCACTCACTCCGCGAGCAGTATGGTGCGAGCGAGATAAAAAGTGAATTTGAGCTGAAGTAATATGGGCTCTTAAGGTGGATCCGCAATGGTAGTCCGCTAAATTCAAATTTTCTTACGTCTCAAATGTCATGATTTCGTGAAAAAGTCCTTCTATATAAATCAAACTTCGGGAGACGTGGTCAAAACCAAAATTATTGACAATCATTAAAATTGCACGTCTCCCGACCTAACCTTATTCCTAAAAAAAAAACAGTAATATCGTGTCGATGTTATTAAAATAGTGGATTTCATAACGGAATACCAGCTTAGATTTAACATTTAATTTATTTGGTTTCGTGACATTTAAAAATATATTATGAAAATTTTCAAATGGAACCAATTTATCTCCCTCAAAAACCTATGGCTATCCATCGATTTCCATGTTTCGACGTTTTCATTTATTCAAATAAGTATTTATAATCTTAACCAACATAGTGAAATCTGCGTAAAATCACCCAATATCTAGTCAACATAATATATTCATTATTTTTTTTTAATAAAATCAACGCGTCTCAATACCAGTTCATTTGTGTAACACACTTATTGTGGTCATATACACGAGCGGATAGTAATTAAAAATACATATTATGTAAACTGCCTTCCGATATAATGTACCTATTTATTGCCTTTGCATTTTTATTTTACAAAATGAATGATACCGTTATCATTCATGTTTGTATAATAAAAATAGTTTATTTTTATAAAAATTTTGTGATGGAATCTTATGTTTTGGTAGAATTTATATACCTAACTCAAATAAAGTATAACTAAAATAAAGCCGTTATGTTTTTTAAATGATATAACTACATAAAGCATTTATAGTGCACATGTTAATATTCGTTATCAAATGCCGGATATTTTGATTTATCATAAATATCGGATTTTTACGAACCCTGAAAAACCTAAACCGATTTAGTGTTTGTTCACAGATAATATGCCTTTGTCTGGTGCTGAGAGACAGAAAAGATATCGGGAGCGTGTAAAAATGAACGATCCCGAGAAGTGGAAAGCATTACAGGAAAAAAACTTACTTAGAACAAAACAAAAATATAAAAAAATGGGAGAGCTTACAGACGAAGAGAAGGCGAGTAGACGAAGGTACTGGAGAAATTATAAAAACAAATATGACAGCAAACAAGAAGAAGAACAGCGTGAATCTCGAAAAAAATACCAAAGAAAATATCAGAAGAAATATTCTAATTAAGTAATTATTATCGGAGTCTTACAAAGGACAGAAATAATCACAATTTTTCATTTTAAAATGAATGATAACAGTAATGGGTGACTTTGAATTTAAGTCATAACCAATTTTATTGGGGGTGAAAATACCCATGAATTGAATATGAACAACTTTTACTATGGGACAAAACCTGAAATCACGAAAAAAAATCGCCTGTTCCATTCAATTATGTTAACATAATATAATTAAACTTAATATATGGAACACATGTTTTTTTCACTATTTCAGTGTTGGTCCTATGTAAAAGTTGTTCATATTCAATTCACCCCCCGAAATATTGTTTAAAAGCCACGCTCTCGCCTCTGACTTTTCGGATTCATGTGAGTATTGTATAATTATCACTTGCTTAAAAAACGGTGAAGGAAAACATCGTGAGGAAACATGCCTGAGAGATATTTCTCTACAGCCTGTGAAGCCAAGTCAGAGGCCCATGGGCGGTTTTAAAAACTCTGACAACAGGTTAGTCACTAACCACACGAAAAAGAAACAAAGATAGAAAGACTTAAATTCAAAGTCAGCTAGTACTGATAACATTAATTTTAAATATAAAAAAGTTATTAAAATGAATTATCGATAAAAGTTATGTCTCGCTAAAATGTTGTCATTTTCCATTTTCAGGGTGATCTTATGTCATTGGTAATATTTTAGGGCGAATCTCATGGTTGTTTTAAAATTGTTAGTTAAGATCACGTGAAACCTCAGAAGAATGACTTATATTATGACAGCATTTTAGTTATTGTTCTAAGCGTCAAACTAAAAGTTTTGTTATATCAACCTTCCAGATTGTTACATTATAATTATGAATAAAAATAATAAAGTACTTGACTTTTTTTTTCTTACATCATGAACATAGCCCTTGTTTTCCTTTATAAAAATTACATAAATGAAAATGTCCAAAATTTAGGTTTTGACTCATTAGAGATTCTAATGATTATAGTTAAGTAAATACATATTTTTATGGTCGGGAATCATATTTTGATCAAGATACAACCTGACACTGACCTGAAAACTGCAAAAAACGTTAGAAAATTTGAATTTTGCAGGCTGCCACTGCTAATCCTACTTAATAAAAAATAATATATAATGACGATACGATATAATGTACCTATTTATTGCCTTTGCATTTTGATTTTACAAAATGAACGATAACAGGTTTGTGTAATAAAAATAGTTTATTTATATAAAAATAGTTTACTGATGGAATCTTATGTTTTGGTAGAATTTATATAATTCAAATAAAGTATAACTAAAATAAAGCCGTAATGTTTTTTAAATGATATAACTACATAAAGCATTTATAGTGCACATGTTAATATCGTTATCAAATTTTTACGAACCCTGTTTTTAAAAACCTAAACCGATTTAGTGTTTGTTCACAGATAATATGCCATTATCTGGTGCTGAAAGACAGAAAAGATATCGGGAGCGTGTAAAAAATAACGATCCCAAGAAGTGGAAAGCATTACAGGAAAAAAACTTGATAAGAATAAAAAAAAAATATAAAAAAATAGGAGAGCTTTCAGACGAAGAGAAGGCGAGTAGACGAAGGTACTGGAGAAATTATAAAAACAAATATGACAGCAAACAAGAAGTAGAACAGCGTGAATCTAGAAAGAAATACCAAAGAAAATATCAGAAGAAATATTCTAATTAGGTAATTATTATCGGAGTCTTACAAAGCCAGGAATAATCACATATTTTTCATTTTAAAATGAATATTAACGGTGACTTTGAATTTAAGTCATGACCAATTTTACTGGGGGTGAAAATACCCATGAATTGAATATGAACAACTTTTACTATTCGACAAAACATGAAATCACGAAAAAAAATCGGCTGTTCCATTCAATTATGTTAACATAATATAATTCGACTTAATATTAGGTCCTATGAAATCAGCGTTTTGTATGGAGAATTTTAAAGAAGTTGCATTTTTCATACCAACATTTTCTTAATTTATACCTATAACAACCATGAACACTAATGTTTTAAAACTTTTATGCACTAATGTTTAAAAACTAAGATAACGTAATATGCCACTTAGATTAAGCGACAAAAATAAGTTTTGTCTAAGTTAAAACAAATAGTAGTCATTTCTGCTAACAAAATGAGGAGTAATTTTTAAGGTATTTTTTATGTTTAGAAAAATATAAGTACCTAATAAAGTTTTTTTACTGTTGGTAGTTGTCTATGATGGTCATTATTCGATGTAATATAATAGCAATTGATGAATATTTTAAATCATAGAAGTGACGAGGTTCTCTATTTGTGAGAAAAAAAAACGCCAATTTCATAGGTGGGAACCCAATATATGGAACACCTGTTTTTTTTTTCACTATTTCAGTATTTTTTTTAGTTGGTCTCATGTAAAAGTTGTTCATATTCAATTCATTAGTATTTTCACCACCCGAAATATTGTTTAAAAGCCACGCTCTCGCCTCTGACTTTTCGGATTCATGTGAGTATTGTATAATTATCACTTGCTTAAAAAACGGTGAAGGAAAACATCGTGAGGAAACATGCCTGAGAGATATTTCTCTACAGCCTGTGAAGCCAAGTCAGAGGCCCATGGGCGGCTTTAAAAACTCTGACAACAGGTTAGTCACTAACCAGTAACCACACGAAAAAGAAACAAATAAAAACATAGAAAGACGTAAATTCAAAGTAAGCTAGTACTGATAACATAAATTTTAAATATAAAAAAGTTATTAAAATTAATGATCGATAAAAGTTATGTCTCGCTAAAATGTTGTCATTTTCCATTTTCAGGGTGATCTTATGTCATTGGTAATATTTTAGGGCGAGTCTCATGGTTGTTTTAAAATTGTTAGTTAAGATCACATAAAACCTCAAAAGAATAACTTATATTTTGACAGCATTTTAGTTATTCTTCTAAGCGTCAAACTAAAAGGTTTTTATATCAACCTTTCAGATTGTTACATTTGAATTATGAATAAAAATATTAAAGTACTTGACTGTTTTTCTCTTACATCATGAACAAAGCCCTTGTTTTCCTTTATGTTATTTTTATAGAACTTTTTCATAAAAATTACATAAATGAAAATGTCCAAAAGTTTGGTTTTGATCCATTAGAGATCCTAATGATTATAGTTCTGAAAATATATATATTTTTATGGTCGGGAATCATATTTTGATCAAGATACAACCTAACACTGACCTGAAAACTGCAAAAAACGTTAGAAAATTTTAATTTTGCAGGCTGCCACTGCTAATCCTACTTAATAAAAAATTATTCACTGACAGACAACCAATGCACAGCCTAAACCGATGTGTCTAGAAGTATGAAATTATGTTCGTTATAATATGCATAACGAAAAGACCACTAAGAAAGGATTTTTGAAAATTCATCCCCTTTTTTATTTTTTTTTGTGGGTGGGAAATTATCAAATAACTTCTCCCGCTCTGGGTGGAGTGGGAGGGCGTGTCAGACTTTTACTGACTAAAACCCACCCGTGTTCCTTCCGTTGCCTGTGTGCCGGGGTCGCGATATCAAAAATTCATCCCCTAAGGGGGTGAAATAGGAGCTGAAAGTTTGCATGGAAGTTCGTAATTTCTACCGATGGGATATCCCACGGCACGGTAATAATAAATCGCATATAAATGAAACTGTAAATCCCAACTATGTTGGGGTCGGGTTCCAGTCTAACCGGATGCAGCTGGATACCAGTATTTTACATGGAGCGACTGCGTATCTGACCTCCACAACCCAGTAACTGGGTAAGACGATACCCCTTGGTAACACTGGTTGTCAGACTTTCGGGCTTCTGACGACCCGTAACGACTGACAAAGATCCACGAATGACAGCCGGGACCAACGGCTTAACGTGCTATCCGAGGCACTGAGGAGTCTCGGTATGTAAAGATGTTCACCCATCCACAGACCAACCCCGGGAAGCGTAGCTTAACCTGATAGATCGACCCGTGCGGCAGTTATTACTTAGCTCGAGCGAAATGAAACTGTGTACTGATTATAATTGTTTATAGGTAGGTACCATCGAAGAAGTTCATATTCTTCAACGTACCACCGTAAGGACTATTCTTGCTTGCAGCGCACGGCGGCTGTAGAACCGGGCCGGTAACAGATGTGGTCATCGTGTTAACGGGATTTTATTTTGAAACTGGTCAGATATGAACTTCTTTGATGGTACCTGATTTAAATTATATCAGTCGGTAATAACAATCCGTTAGATCTAATTCAAAGATAATTCCATGTACAGTCAAGGAAATTAATTGTTTATCAAATTGACACATCACGTCCATGTCGTCCATTGTCCGTGATATAATCATTTCAAACAACAGCTGTCAAAGATCGACAGTTGAGATTGAAATATACGGACAATTTCAGTATGTAGTCAATTTTATAAACAAATAATTTTGCTACCTTTACACAAACTACTATTCTAATCTTTGACGTTCAAAAGTGCCTTACCTATTTGCCTAACTTGTGCTTTGCCTATTTGAAATAAATTATTTGACTTTGACTTTGAATCCTTGTAGAAATATATTCACGTACGTACTATAGTTTATTAATATGTATTGCAGAGCCAGTATTCACAAAAACGTCTAGAGGAGCTACGATTATCTCAATAGGTGGTTATAGATTCTACAAACAAAGAACGTTCGGTGGTAAGTCACGTTGGTGGTGCCGCAACGTCCACCGTGGATGCACGGCCGTCGTGTTCACCATAGGAAATATTATAGTTAAGTGCAATAACAACCACAACCATCCACCTTAAGAGCGTTTATTCTAAAAGTTGGCAACGTCGCAAATAGATGCCAAATATTTACCTGTTTTGATTAATTTGACAATATTACTGTGTGGTAATATGAAATGTAGCTAACCAGTGACCTAGAATGTTAATAATAAATTGCAATTATAACACTGAATTTGATGTTGTACCTAACAGTTTTAGGTGTAAAAAAGGCATTTGGAATATTTCCAAATACTTTTTTTACATTTAAAACTAAATATTCAGTGTTACGATATGAATGATTGCATTTCACGCTCCTAATAATTTGATTTGAATGAATACATATTAAATGAAAAAGGAATAATAAATTATTAGTGAATTAACATTAATAATTTATCACAATTTTTGTTTCATTTAATATTTATTAATTACACAACATTAATATTTTGCACAACGAAAAGCCATCTTAACTTAAGAGCGTTTATTCAGAAAGTTGGCAACGTCGCAAATAGTTGTCAAATATTTCGCTGTTTTGATTAATTTGGCAATATTACTGACGACTAGAATCCATCGGGGTTTGACTAAACGCTATCAAAAAACGCTCTATAATGGACACACACCAAGTTACTTTTATAAATAACATTTCTGTGACATCATCACCAGTGTTTCATTTCATTCGACGGTAAAAAGCGGTCGCTATATGGCGCTCAATGCAGTCTTAGGAAACCCTAGCTTTACTGTTTCGTTACTAAAATGAACGCCGTCAATATTTTGACCTTGACCTTGTATAAAATTATAAGAAGTATGAATATTATATAAGTGGTAGATTGTAATAAGATTTGTCTAAAAAAAGCTTGTCCTACTGCATATTAATATTATCTTTGTGCTTACAATACATTGGTAGAAAAATTGATTTGTTTTATTTTGCAGGTATCTTTAATGAAAACTGTATAAATTAGTACAATATCGATAGATTTTATTATTATTATTTTATTAAAACCCTATCCGATTCGAAAGGGGCAGATAAATGATAAAAAAATAACAAAAAATATTATTAATATTGAAAATAAAAAAGTTATTGCTATTTAAAATTCACATTTTAAGTACCAAAATTACCACAAATCCAATCAAAATGAGCAAATTTTCAACCGGGGTCATAAGTTATGGACTTGTAGACGCCTGCTAAACGAAGCAACGGGCCGCCCGCGCCCTTGTAATAAACCGGTAAAATTCCCCATTGAAAAAAAAAAGTGGCGATGTTTTTTTTCTTCTTCACTGAAAATTACCATATTAATAGACTCTCAGTACGATACTGAACACCGTCGCGGATCGGACAAACTTTTTTTTACATGTTGATGAGGAGATGTGAGGAGTTTTCAAAAGATTTCCAAAACGGTTAGTCTGTGATATGAATCAAGCAAATCTATTCTTTAAGTTAAGTTTATTTTTTTACTTTCAGATCCTGTATACATAACTTCTTTACGAGGAACTCCGGGCATGTATATTGGTGGTTATAAACTATTTAAACATTTAAAATCAGATCATGGTAAAACGCGGTGGCGGTGTTTGAAACCAGGTTGTACCGCCGTTGTCTACACCATCGAGGATACTATTATAAGGTGCAATAATAATCACAACCATCCACCACCAACTTATTAAGCTTATATTGTTCCCACTGCTGTGACTCAGGCTGAGATCTATAGGGTGTACCAAAAAGGTTTAGTCCCATGGAGAAAATTGTTCACTTTGATGGTCTGTACCACACCCTTAACTTTGACCACACCTTTCTGGTACACCCTGTATAAACGTTCTTAGCACGTACCTTGGCATAAATAGCGTTATTCCTGTCATTGTCGCACAACTGTCAAACTAAAAGTGCAAGATAGAGACAGGAATATGTGTAGGTCAAAGCACGAGCTAAGTAACGTTTACAGATGTCGGCCTCAACCCTTCTTTGAAAAGTGAGCCATAAGCCACCACGTAGTCCCAGTGTCGGTTAAGCGGAACAACAGCTCAACAACAACATCTCAACAACAACATCTCAACAACAACATCTCAACAACAACATCTCAACAAGATCATCATCATAATGCCATCTTCAATTTTTTCTTTCTGATTTTTTTTTTTGTTATTATATTTGGAATAAGGACATTTAAGGGTGATATTGACCGCCACCAAAAATTCAACGCAGCTAATGTCTGACCTTGACCTCGCAAATGTCACGTTTACCAGAATTGTAAAAGAAAGGTTATTTATGATACGTTTTGCTCTGTTTTATTTTAAGGAAACCATAGTAAGGATGGTAAGGAGCTACGGTTATCTCAATAGGTGGTTATAGATTCTACAAACAAAGGACGTTCAGTGGTAAGTCACGTTGGTGGATGCACCTTGCTAAAATTAACGCCGTCAATATTTTGACCTTGACCTTGCATTTACCTACTATAAAATTATAAGAACTGTGAAATTAAGGTTGTCCTGATGACAGCAATGCGGACGAATTTTTTGATGTCCTCTTCCTTTTTTTTCTTTATATATTTGTACATAAAATATATATTTTAGTGGTAGATTGTATTTAAGATTTGTTGAAATAAATATTTGACGGTTTAAAAAAAAAGTCTTGTCTCATATATATAATACTGTGTTTGTAATAAATTGTTAGAAAAATATTCTTGATTTGTTTTATTTTGCAGGTGTCTTCATTAAATGAAGAGTGTATAGGTATTTTAGTATTTTTTTTACTCTTTGAGGACTTTTCAAAAGATTTCTGAAACTGTTACAAGTTATGTGATATGAATCAAGCAAATCCGTGCTTTAAGTTATTTATTTTATATTTCAGATCCTGTATACATAACTTCTTTACGAGGAACTCCAGGCATGTATATTGGTGGTTATAAATTGTTTAAACATTTAAAATCAGATCATGGTAAAACGCGCTGGCGGTGTTGGAAACCACGCTGTACCGCCGTTGTCTACACCATCGAGGATACTATCATTAAGTGCAATAATAATCACAACCATCCACCCCCAATACACTAAGCTTATATTGTTCCAACTGCTGTGACTGTGTGGTACAGACCATCCAACTGAACAACTATCTCTAAACTTCAATACCTACTCTACCCAAATGTATGGGACGGCTGATTTTTTTTTCGCGGTGTTGAGAAAATTGTTCATCTGGATGGTCTGTAGCATGGATGTTGCGAATTCACATCCGCAATTGCGAAGCTTTCGCATTTATTTAGACCTCCGCATCCGCATTAATCAATGCGGAGCTCATGCGGGTGCAGATGTGAGTGGAAAAGGCTCAATATAAGTAAAATCATAATCAACGAAATGGAAATTATTATCATTTAAATCATCTTTATAGCTCTAAATCAACACATTTTCATGAAATCGTCTTATATCCATCAAACACCTATAATTGCGGGAGCCATATTGATTTTTAAATTATTTTATTATAATCGCCGCAAATTGATTTACGATCAACATACAGCGAAACAGCGCTGCAATTTGCAAAATCGTAAGAAATTTTGATTTTTGTCTTGCCACCTTGATGGTTCCCTTAAAAAATTTGAGGCGGGTCCGTATCCGCATTCGCGGATGTGAGCCAACAAAAATCCGTAGGAATGTAAAAACCCGCAACATCCCTAGTATGTACCACACCCTTACATTTGACGACACCTTTCTGGTACACCCTCTATAAACGTTCTTAGCACGAAATTTGGTATAGCAGATCTATGAACGTTACTTATTACCACGTACTTTGGGTCACTGTCGCACAACTGTCAAACTACACTACTACTGTTAGTATTAATGTTCTTTTTTATTGTATATTTCCTGTCCCAAATAAAATATTTTTCTGTCTTTCTCTTCTAGAGAGAAATTCTACAAGTGCAAGATAGAGACGGGAACACGTCTATGTCACGAGCTAAGTAACGTTTATAGATCTCGGCCTCAGACCTTCTTTGAAAAGGAGTGGGCCATAATCCACCACGTAGTCCGAGTGTGGGTTAAGTGGAACTGTTGTTCCACTTAACCCACTTAATGTTTCACAACAACATCATCATATCATCTTTCACACAGTCCAACCGTCGTTTCTTTGGTCTTCCTCTACTCTTATAGTCAAAAATAAAACCACACCGTTGAATTTTCAAAGAATAGAATAGTATAGAATACTCGAAAGAAGCTCAGTTCAGGAGGTCTGCTCCCTAAGCACGATATCCGTAGTTTCGGCTGAAGTTACGGTCGATTCCTACTCTGTATCACCTACAGGCATGAGGTGACACCACGATTTGACAGTTGTAGTACTGCCGATGTGTTTTTGCCCGTCCAAAAATGTTTGTTCGTAGGTTGAAGGGTCCGGTCCAAAGTTTCGAACTACTTATGGACGGACCCGTATCTTAAGAGGGCGCCTAAAGGTCCACTAGCGCCACTCTTTAAAAAAAATATTATCTCGTGACTGAGAAGGAATTATGAATAACGGCTAATAAGGACCCTCGGTAAGTGTGTCTAGAATTTTCTAATAACTTTTATAAAGCTTTATATTGAGACACGAAGCAACAAAATACGATCTAAAGAAAAGCGGCCACATTCCTCTAGATCGTATTTTGTTGCTCCGTGTCTCAATATGAAACTTTATAAAAGGTATTAGAAAATTCTAGACACACTTACCGAGGGTCCTTACTAGCCGTTATTCATAATTCCTTCTCAGTCAAGAGATAATATTTTTTTTAAAGAGTGGCGCTAGTGGACTTTTAGGCGCCCTCTTAAGTTGACGTACTTTGAGAGTAGGCCCCCCTGCACCGAGAGTTGAAAATCCGAAAGTGAGATATTTTGGCGTATATTTAGGTGTTTCTTAGCATAAGTTCGTTACTGTCGTCATCCTATACGAGTGAATGTTGGTAGTGGATGTTAAATGCTTCCAATTATTTGATTCCACCAGTTTGTAGCCTTATAAAATTAAAATTAAAGATTATCAAACATTATATTTACTTTTAGTTGATTTAATATTATGAACTCTTAGACTGTATTTTTATAATTTCTCATTTTGATGTTTTTATGTTTTGCATGTCTTTTTATCATTAATACAATACGTAATTTTATTGTACATATCAAATTGTTGAAATTAATTTTATAACTTGTTTTTATAATATTTGGAAAATGTCGTAGGTATACATTTACCCTGTAGGTCAAATTTTGTATAATCTAATCATGTAATGTGTAACTGTTCATTTACCCAAATAAATAATATAAAATAAAATAAATACTTAAGAGTCGTACCCACTGACCACTCGATATAAAATGAACGAAGTCAATGTTTGACCTTGACCTTGCAATATTAAATTAACAGGACTGTGAAAGTACCG
This sequence comes from Agrochola circellaris, assembly GCA_914767755.1. Lineage (NCBI taxonomy): Eukaryota > Metazoa > Arthropoda > Insecta > Lepidoptera > Noctuidae > Agrochola > Agrochola circellaris. The sequence continues at coordinate 4,440,777 of OU611859.1, read as the reverse complement.
TCGTTCATAATAATAAGTTTGACAAAAAACATGTCCTTACCTACTATTTTTGCTAGTTTTATAAATGTTAATTAAGAATCACGATAATTTTTTTACTTGTTAGTTGTAATGAAGTCTAAGTATAAGAAATAAATCGTTTTGATTACCAGATTTTATTAAATGCGGAAACAGGAATCGAATATTAGGCGAGTAAATCTGAGGGGCAACGCTCGTATTTTTAACAACGTTCACTTTCTAATCTCAGTATCAATCTGTTAAAACAGCCTCTAATTTGCTTACATTTTTGACATTGATTGTCGCTGGGCTAAGATTGCAACTTGAATTTGATCGTTTTTTGGGTTCCGTACTTGAAGGATGATGAATCAGAATTCTATTACTAAGCCTCCGCTATTCGTCCTCCGTCTTTCTGTCAACGGGCTGTATCTGATGAAATATCAGAAATTTACACATATTGTGTATTTCTATTGCCACTAGCAACAAATAAATAAAAATTAAATAAAGTTATAAATTAAAGGATGACAAACAAGAAACGTGTTTTTTTCGGCCTTTTTAGCTAAATATTGTACGGTGGTACGTAACCCTTCGTGTGGGAGTCCGACTTGTGCTTGACCAGTTTTTTTTGCAAGTACGAGAATTGTCCATTCTGAATCCAATGTTTTGAATTTCGTTAACTTGTTATGTTTTATTTTATTTCAGTGCCAGTATTCGTAACTTCACCCCGAGGAGCCCCGAGGATTGCTATCGGTGGTTATCACTTGTATAGACAACGGTCAAATAATTGTGGTAAAACGCGGTGGTGGTGCTGGAAACCAGGGTGTACCGCCTTTGCCTTCTCTATCCAAAATACGATTGTTAAGTGCGATAACAATCATAACCATCCACCCCAAACATAATTTCATAAACTTATATTCCCAATGCTGTATGGCCCGCACCATTTCCACAGTAATAAATGATGTATATTGGAATATGATACTAGGCCGGGTGAAAGAAAAACGTGCTCAAGCCAGAGCACTGGCAAGATGGTCAGACGCGATCAAAAAAGCTGTTGGATATAGAATTTACCGAGCGGTCCACACTGCAGGAGACCAAATAGCTTGGAAACGCCTCGTATGTGGTCGCCATCCTCAGCATTGAGGAAACGCCGAAGAAGAAGATTGGAATATGAAAATGTATTTCCGCTTAAAATTTGTTGTTAGTTCAGTCGTGCTGACCGCACGATACAAAATGAAAATAGTACTTACCTAAATGTTTGACTCAAGGTCAAATATTAAGGGCTCAAGGTCAAATTTTTAGGTGCTGTCTTCATTTTGTAATAGTGTAAAATGTCTTCCTTATAAAATTATCAGAATTGTGAGACTAAGCCTATCTAATGCCTGTCATCTTGTGGGTATGTCTATCTAATAATAATTTGTACTTAAATCATATTAAAACATGTTGACTTTGAGATGTCTTTTTAACTCCAAAACCAAACCGAAGGTAGCAAGAATCGAATACTAGATGAATTTGAATAATTCTACTTCTTTTTATTTTTTTTCTTCTACTTCTTCTTTAACTGGCGAAATGTGGGTGTACTATTGGTGCACCTCTGCCTAACCCTTCGAGGAATACAGGCGTAATGTTATGCGTGTGCGAGTGTTTTTATACTTATCTATTGGTTTTTTATTTCAGTGCCAGTGTTTGTAACTTCATCCCGAGGAGCCCCAGCAATTGCTATCGATGGGTTTTACTTGTGTAGACATAGGTTCAGGAATGGTAAAACAAGATGGCGCTGCCGGAGACCAGGTTGCACCGCCGCTGCTTATACCATTGATGATATCATTGTGAAGTGCAATAACAATCATAATCATCCAAACTTTTAGTAGCTTAAACTTTAAAGGATCATTAATAAAAAATATTCTAGTAAAGTGAGTTGATTTAATCTGATCTCTTGATACAAAATCAATTTCAATATTTGACCTTGACCTTGAAATTATTCGAACTGTGAAATTCAACCTGTCAGACTGACTGTTACTGTCAGTCCTTCTACACGTATAGCTTGTGGGTCAACTTCACTCAGCGGGCATATAGCAACCTACGCGTTCAATACAGGAAGATTTTTTAGTCACCGTCCAAATTTTGATATATTAATCTTTGGCGAAAACCATTGAATATATGTTTTTTCTTTTAGTATCACTCAATACAAAAATATTGAGATATCACATCACAAAGTTATCTATTAAAAGTTGATGGTTCTGGACAACGCCGTGCCGTGCGTACACGCTAGGTAACTACGCGGGCTGGCCGCCCCGCGCGCCGCCGCCCCGCGCGCCGCCGCAATTCATTGATAACACAATAATAAACAAAGTTGCAAATTTTCCCTTCATACTTTCACGGGCTTAGGACCATCAATTAGCAAAAGGTTTGTGCTATGTTCACTATGATTAGAATGTAATCCTTAATTAATCAATTACAAATAAAGTAAAAAAAAATTAGATACCTACATTTACTTTAGAACTTATTAAAACCGTGCCAAAACTTTTTGCTAAGAGGCGTATTTAAAAAATTTGAATCAACTTATGTACAAATAATTAAAAATCGAAGTAAGTAATCAAAATAATCATAAAACAGTCACATTAACAATACTTTAATAAATGTTCAAAATGCATACCGTTTCTCTCTAAACAGAGTCTTGCACGTTTTTGCACATTATTTTTAATTTTGTTGAGCACTACAGTGTCACTTTTCACTTCGTCGAATGCACGTACAATTTGTCCTTTTAATTGGTCTAGGCTTTGGGCTTCCTCCACATACACTCGTCGTTTTATTTCGCCCCACAAAAAAAAGTCACATGGAGTAAGATCTGGGGACCGGGGTGGCCAGGGGACGGGCCCCCCGCGACCAATCCAACGATCACCGTGTTCTGAGTTTAAATAATCACGAACGGCGGCCGAGTAATGAGGCGGTGCACCGTCTTGTTGATAATAAAAATCACTATAGGCGATTGCCGGCACGTCATCCATGAAATCAGCAATTACTGTGCGTAACATATCTAGGTACGTGCCCCCGTTCAGCCGTCCCTCAATGAAATATGGCCCCAGTATTCTGTTGCCGACAATTCCAGCCCACACGTTTGCGCTAAACCGCACTTGGTGATACGTTTCTCGTATCATGTGTGGGTTTCGATATGACCACCAATGTTCATTATGCTGATTATACAGCCCCACTCGAGTAAACAAGGCCTCGTCAGTCCACAAAATGTTAGCTTCGGGGTGTGCGATCAGCCACTCGCAGAAGGCTCGACGGGGAACGGCGTCTGCGTCGTTCAAGGCCTGTACCTTTTGAAAATGGTACGGGTGCAACCCAGCAATATGGAGAAGTTTCCACACGGCATATTGGCTTACACCGAAGCGCCGCGCTGCATCTCGCGTACTCGCTCTAGGGCTCCGTTCAAAGAAATCGAAGATATCTTCTTCGATCTCTACTGCGAGTCTCGGCCTGCCACGTCCTTGAGCGTGTGTAGGAGTTATAAATTGGCCATGGTCTAATAGCCTCTGATTTGCGGCCAAAATCGTTTGGCGATTAGGTATGGAAGGATTTATTATCCCTTGATTGCGAAGGCGAGGAATACTCTCTGCTTCGTACAGTCTCTGGGCACCGTTCAAGCTTTCACCACTAACGATGTAAGATCGCACCATTTCGTAATACTCGCGGTGGGAATACATTTTATGCAAATTCACGATAGCGCGGGGCGCCGGCGCGGCGGCGGGATGCGCGGGAACACGGAAGTACACGCTTGCGCCGCGAAAGGGTGCGCGGGGCCGACTGAGGGAGGATAACGATAGATGTTTTGCGCAGGTGTAGCGGGGCGGGGGGCAAGCGGGGTGCGCGCTGCACTATTCATTGAATGTTTGCGCGGCAAGTGTAGTATTTTTAACGTTTAACTTAGTGACCAGGCAGAGCGGATAATTTTTTCGAGAAAATGATTTAATATGAAAATTTTACGTATCGATTTTTTTTCAAAAATGGAGTTAGTGAATGATACATAATGCCTAGAGAAAATTTGGACGGTGACTAAAAAATCTTCCTGTATAATAATGCACTGAGAGTACTGCTGCGGCTGCCGTGACGCTTTAGTGCGTCAGAAGATGTTTCCGGATAATAATATTGCTGGTTTTGACACCGTTACTGGAAAAAAAAGTGCATCCGTGCCCTGAAGACGCGTGTTCGCGGCAGCACCTACAGTATTCTCGGTGTGTTTGCAGATCGGTGGGAGGCCCCGATGCAGCTCCATGCTGAATTGTAATTGTATGTTAATCTGTCCGTCTATACCTACTAACGCTAGATATTAAGTAAAATTGTTACTAACCCACTCCCCATTGTTACTTTCTAAAATAATAGTATATATTTATTATAGGAATAAATTGCAAAAAAATAATTGTGATGGAGTTAAGGCTCATTCAGACCAGCGCGACGCGACTCGAACAATACAATTTCTAAGAAAACTTCACGGTATAACAATAACCGATGTCGCGTCGCGCTAGTCTGCACAAAGCTTAAATAATGTTGTTTAACTTTCCCAATTTACGTGGATTTTCGAAATTAATAACAGTCTTTGAAAATAAAAATGAAATTGGATTGAACTTTGAGTAGTCTTTCCAACCTAATACGATTGGTAACAGGAATCAAACAAATCTAAACCATAATAATATCATAACTAAAGTTTATTTTTCAATTTCAGTGCAATACACAACAACGGCTCGGGGTCGTCCAGCGATTACTATTGATGGTTACAGGTTGTTAAAACAAAGCACGAATAATGGTAAAACGCGATGGGTTTGCCGGAAACCTGCTTGCACAGCGGTTGCTGTCACCATCGAGGATTGTATCGTTAGGTGCAAGAACGAGCATAACCATCCACCGTTTACATAATTTAGTTATTATAAGAATACGCACGAGATACACATTATAATTATCATATACAATTTTTTTTTTTTTTTTTTTACTGTACGTTACAGTATCCTGCAAGGCATTTTCAGATAGTCACAGCTTACACATTCTCGAGTATGCATGCTCTGAATATGATAATTACTTAGAAATGCATAAAATAAACACTTGACATGATATTATTAACGATTAAAATGACATGAATACAATTCTTCATAGTTTCGTATTATTTCGTTAGTTGTTCTTTTCTATTAGATTCATATAAAATAATATAAGTATCTTAATATGAGTTAGATGTCAGTTTCTACTATATTGGAAAAATATACATAAATGATTACTATCATATTGCATGAATTTTTATTGGAAGACATACAATTTTTGGCCGACTTAATCGCAGAGTATACCAGTAGGTATAGTGACACATGCTAGCCCGCACATTTTGTCCAACTAAATCTGTATCTGTATCTTAGTAAGTTACTATAGTTGGCCAACTTACAATCATCTGTATCCTAGTCATTTACTATAGTTGGCCAACTTACAATAATTATCTGTATCTTAGTCATTTACTATAGTTGGCCAGCTTACAATGATCTCTATCTTAGTCATTTACTATAGTTGGCCAACTTACAATTTTATGTAGGTGGGAGCTCTGACTAATCTGACTTTTCATAAGTACATAAAGAATAAAACATATTAACTGTATCAAGTGTTTATTTAACCCAATTAATGCCCTGTTTTGAGGTTCTCAGATAAATGGCAAATATTCTCGTGAACTGGAAGCTCTACAATAGTGTGACAGGTGGAAATGACATTATGTGTACTTCTACAATTTTTTCTGGTGTTGTTCGCTATTTTATGTTTCCCTTTAGCAAATATATAAAAAACTTTGTGTACTCTTTTAACTCAATACGCTTGGTGACAGAAATTGAGCAAATCAACACTGATTATAATGCTCTGAGCTTTATAATGAGTGTTGATTTTAATAATGAGCGAGATGCGGTTCAGGCAAGTGCCGTTGAAGTCAGTGCTCTGAGTGGAATACCTCGTTAATTCCACCAGCACCATTTGACCACTGAAAAACAGCACTGTGCTGTGGGTCCCTCATAGCACAGAACCATGCGGAGTGTAAGCCTTCTGGGCCCTGTTTAATAAAGCTGACAATCCGACGAGTCCGACATAATATGTGGTCACAGTCACGACGTGCCAGCAGCTGCCGACTATGTTTTGTATCCGTGATTATATGTAGATTTATTTAGTTTTACTTTTCTGTTACTGTATTACTCAAGCAAGTTTTGTTTTTTTTACGCACGTGTTTGACAAATAAACTTCTTTTTTGTTTGTTTTTTTCTAATTCTAAGGTTTACTTCATTTCAGTGCAATACATAACTTCGTCTCGAGGGCGACCGGCAATTACTATTGGTGGTTACAGGTTGTTAAAACATAGAGTAACTAGTGGTAAAACGCGATGGGTTTGCCGAAAACCAGGCTGCTCAGTCGTTGTATATACCATTGACGATATTATAGTTCTGAGCAAAAACGGGCATAACCACCCAGCGCCTAAATGACCAGCCGATCTATACGTTGAAATCTCTATCTCACCGTGAGAACTTAGGTGAAGTGAGCTGTCATTCCAAATGACAATTTTGACAGCTCACTTCAAGTTCACTTCACCTATGTTTTCACGGTCAGATTTTTACAGAATACCACTACTCCTTCAAATAATCCCATTGCTGGGACTCATGATTCCTCTCCTTAAGATGACGTCGATGTGGATAACGTAATGAGTTTATACAATACACGTATACACAGATTAGTACAGATGGTTCACTCCAAAGTCATTTAAATAAAAAGCGACTCTTGCTGCCACACAATAAAGTGCAATTCAGGTCGCACAGTGTTCATTACCTACAGTTATATTCACCTAGACTTTGCACTCTCTGTCTATCGCGTAACTCTTATATCTTCTGACTACCTACGTTACGCTCACTGACGTTGGCCCGACAAGACGTACCCACCGCGTACTTGTAGCTTCATACCCAAAAAGCGGAGTGCGTCTTCTGTACTATTCTGTGACGAATGCTATCTCTTATTTTTCTCTGTTTGTTTTCGGGAATAAAATAAATAAAATACCATATCGGTTATCTAACAATGATTTCCTAATTCTAATTCTAACCTTTATTTCGTAAGTTGTTCTTTTGTTAGTTTCATATAAAATAATGTAATTATTTTAATCTGCTATTGTAAATTTTTCCTACGTTGGAAAAATACACCTATGATTATTATTATCGTATTGTATGAATTTTCGTATTTTTTATTGGAACTACTTTGACTTTACGGAAATATTTCTAATAAATTAAGTAGTTAAATAATAAGAAATATTGACTTTATCAAGTCTTAATTTATCCCAATTAATGCCCGGTTGCTGAGTTTCTCAGATAAATCAGTAGAGTTTGATTCGACAAAGTTAAATTTTTCGGTTTTGCACAAAGTTTTGTAAAAAAAAAACATTTATTAAGGCAGCGAACCAAAAACAATATCGAGTACATAATGACCGGATAAGGTTTCTACAGAAAACGAGCAGTAGTGGTAACAGGCATCGAATACAAATCCAGCAATAAAGTGAACTATTTTTTTTTTTCCAGCACCTTTTTATACATCTTCATGCAGAGGAGGACCAGCAATATTTGTCGGTGGCTATAGATTGGTTAAACATAGAACGTTGAGCAGTAAAACAAGATGGCGCTGCTGGAGGCCTGGTTGTTCAGCGGTCACCTTCACCATCGATGGTATTGTGGTTAAAAGCAATAACCACCATAACCACCCACCGTCGCCCACCGTCTTCTATAATGTGAAGAATAGGGTCGAAAGAGAAAAAGTACCTATATTAAATAGATATTGATGATAGCAGTCTGTATTTTCGACTTTCATTGCCTCAGGAAGCACGTTAGTCCAGTCACGGTTGTCATTCGTAGATATTTGATAGTCTGACAACCAGTGTTTCTAAGGGATACGGTATAACCAAGTTACATTAGCAGTCGCTCCATGTAAAATTCTGGTAGTCAGCTGCATCTGGTTAGACTGGAAGCCGGCCGAGCTTGGGAAAAGATGAGGAGTTTTTTGACGTGACAACGTCTTAAATTAGGTTGCGGCTCGGAGTCACTCATGAAAAAGTGTAACGCCCGCTCACGTCTGTTACGATGAGTCACCGCCGATAAAAAGACGTTATCACGTAAAATCTTCGCCCGTAAAATCGACTTTACAGGCAACCATTTTTATTTTCCTACCTAGTATTAAGCTTTGTGCAGACCAGCGCGACTTGTCGCGCGACGCGACACCGGTTATTGTTATACCGTCAAGTTTTCTTAGAAATTGTATTGTTCGAGTCGCGTCGCGGCGTCGCGTCGCGCTGGTCTGCACGAAGCTTTACTCTAGTAGTCTAGCTAGTGTAAAAAAACGATTCTGTGACACAAAAAAAAACGATTCTGTTACGAATTATTAATCATTTACCAGAATTACTGGATAAGAGCAGGTAGCAAATAGGCATGAGCTAATGTAAAATGTATCTAACTATAATGGATAGGTTAGGGTAAAATGTACCTCACCGTAATGGTTAGGTTAGGGTTAAATGTATCTGACCATAATGGTTAGGTTAGGGTAAAATGTATTTAACCATAATGGTTACATTTCGTAGTAGGTACTAAGAATAACGAGGTATGTAAGAAGTGCAGTGTGATTGTGATTTACACCCTCATGATTATAATACCTTTCATTGAAACAATTGAAAATGCACATTAGTTTCTGTATTTATGTATAGAGTGATGTCTTTGGTAATAAGTATTAGTACCTAAGTATATTGAATTGATCTCATATCTATAACTTATAAGTAGTTTTTTATAGGTCGAGACATGCTAAGATGGGTAAACCTAGTTTCCTGAAGCATTTTATGCTCCCTGGATCATATTTTTATAATAATAATTATATACAAGGTGGCAGGGACATCGACGCGAAAACTGTTAATCATGGATTCAGTACATGATTCTGAACGCCCCTGCGTTGAAATTTTTCGTCCGTTGTTTTAAAAAAATCTGCTCTTTCATATTAAAGTATAATACCTATGCGGTCAAAATGTATGGAACAGCAGATTTTTTTTAAAATAACCGACGATAAATTTCAACTCAGGGGTTCAGAACCATGTACTGAATCCATGGTAACAGTTTGTATAAAATTGGTAAAAAATACATAATTAAATCATAAAAGTTGATGTCAACGGTTTTACTCACGCATTTATATCGAGTTTGCCGTTCACCTATAGGTCATTTATCAAAAGTCGTTGACTGGTAGAATTAGGCCTCCCCCATAAAAGCCTAAAGTATTGTCATTGAATTTGTAATGTTTCAAATATTTATTATTTATGAATATTTTTTGGCTTTCAAGCTCAATGGTGCAAGAAACATCATTCCTAGACATTTCAATAGTTGTTGATAAAGTTGTAAAAAAAATGTCTTAAACAAGACTCAGTCTGTTTGCCTTACACAGTTGACTATCCTACTCTTTTAATATGTAACCAAACCAAACAAACCAAACAACAAAATTTTGAAAAAGAACAGGTAATCCTAATGACATAGAATACATTTTTACACGATTAAATTTCGGTCGTATCTAAACATATCGAACAACAAACGACAATCACATAAATTTTTTCGTTTTTCAATATTATGTTGGTTGGTTTAATTGGTTTGGTTTTAACCAAATTAAAAGGGTATATAAGTCAATCGTGTAATATTGTTTAAGAATTTTTTTTACAACTTTGTCAATATTACTGCAAAGTCTAGGATTGATTTTCTTGGCACCAATGAGCTAGAAATCCAAAAAATAAATAATATATTTTTACACGATTAAATTTTGGTTATGCTGAGCCTATCAATTTGGTTGAACCGGGTAATATGGCCAAAAGAGCATGAATATTTTTCTAAAATTCTTTGGAGGTAAAATAAAAAACATTAAGTCCGAATACATGATTTTATTTCTAAATGGTGCCATGGTTAATACAATAATGACTAGATTATTAAACTTAGTTCTGACTAGATTATGCAATATTTTATAAAATAAATAACACATTAAGATTGCGAAGTTGCAAGTAGACATCAAGATGGTTATTTAATACAACTTATCTTCTACCACAAAATTGCTAAGACTGTTCCACCATCTCCAAAGAAGTTCCAGTGAACTTCTTTTTGACAGATAATTATTACATACAATTTCTGTTTCAAGTGTTTTGGAGACTGTGAATCAAGCTAGTAGCGTGTATATATAACCTTATTATTAATACAAAACATTTTCTTTTTCAGTGGATCGCCCGATTTTCTACACATCGGAAATTGGCGCCAAAATTATGAAAATTCGCGGGTACAGATATACGCGGCATTCGGTCTGCTCATCTCGAGTGAGGTGGTTGTGTGCCGACAGCAGATCACGGGACTGCCACGCCATCGTAGTCACTATAGGACACACAATGGTGGACAAGCAGAATAAGCATACACATCCTCCTAGTTAAATTGTTCCTATGTTAAACCCGTATTCAAACATTAAAATTAACTTACTAAAAAACCCGATTTCTCTTACTGTGCACCTGTTAACGTCAAAATATTACAGTATTTAGGTTTAAATAATAACAACAAAAACTTAACGATTAATAAGACAGAAGTGTGGAGACGGCACGAGTTGTGTAGATCGTATTAAGAGGCGTCAGGGCACTCACTGAGGAGACAACCAGGCAGTGAATTCAATACGTTAGTATTTAATTTATATAATAACCTAGGACTTTGACAGCTCCAAGCGCACAGTTAGAAACATCGAGTATACTTACTATAGACGATCGAGTAAATCAGACAGCTGTCATAGTGATGTCATCCTAGAATATTTGACGGATTTGATCAGTTCTTAGACGAATGCGGGATGTGAGCCGCTTACCTAGTAGGGGACCTAACTTAGCCAATAGTAGTCTTAATATATTTTTAATTTTTATTTTTTTTATGTAGTTAGCCAAGCAAAGAAGCTGTTTACAATATATTTCTTTACGCGGAATTGCTTTTTATTTAGTTTACAACGGTGAAATATATTAATATATAATACATCGGCTTATAATTTTAAAATATAAAAAAAACATTGACAAGTATTACGTTTGAATACGGGTAAAAGTTACTATTATATTATGTTCCTTATGTATTAAAAAAAAATGGATGTCTATTTACGTTTAAATACGAATGTATTTTAATTAATTATTATAACGACGACGACTATTATTATTATTAAGTACTTATAAACATCTCAGATCATAGAAAGATGGAATAAATCAGTTATTTAAGTGCCAATTTTCTTAATCATAATTTATTATTTGACAATATTATAATTTCATAAATAAGTTGATTATCCATGATGTCTAATATAATTAAGTCTCGAATAGAATAATAATTTATTAATAAATCAATATCGTTCGTTAATTACACAAATAAATTACACACATAACATGACGCCTGTTTTCGACGATTAATAACAGTAATTAAGTACACGCTACAGGTAGATACATTTATAAAAGGATAAGCTTATAGGCACCATCCAGCTACAATTGCTGTCAGCGGGAAAATAATTTATTAAAATATTTATTACTTTAATTATTATATTTATTTGTTAACACACAAACATTTAATTACAAACCTACGGTAACACATACTATCAGTATTAAACATATAATATAAAGAATACAAGAGAAAATTATTTTGTGAACCTATAATTTAGGTATGTAATACTCGTACCAGCGGCCGTTGACCTCGAAATCAGTTGTAGTTACTTGAACTCATGTGTTCAGGAAAAGCTTTTGTTAACTGATAATCATTACATATTGATATACATCGCACTATTCTGTCAAAGTCTCACCGTCAACACTAAGGTGAACTGAGCTGTCATTTCACCTGATGGTGAACTGAGCTGTCATTTCACCCGATGCTAGGGATTGGCACTATTGACATCTTTGCGTTATGCTCGTGAACTGGTGCTGATTGTGGTGACTGGTCGTCTTGCTGATCATGGTTTCGTTATTCTAATTAGTAATTGACTGTTTATTTACTATATGAACATAATCCAGCATTGCATATGTAAACAGGCACGCCCTTTATGTTTGAAGACTTTTATTTTGGTACTTATTTAGTTTTGTTTATTTTTTTTTTTTTTTTTTATTGGCTTGTTTAGTTTTCATTGCGTTTCTTGGTAACTTGGCGTGTGCTAGCTGACATTGACAAATGATTTAATTTAACGTTCTATGTCTCGTAATGTTAGTTTCTTGCATACCTAATATTGTATAGAATCAATTTTCCTAACTGAACAGACGGCTGTGCTGCTGGGGAGTTTGTTGAGCCACTTCTTCCTCCCAGCACAAGCACAGCAAAGCACTTGGAAGTGGTAAAGGGCGGGCGAGGCTGAGCTCTCGGTGTAGTTTCAAGGTGAGATTTTTACAGAATAGATCAGCAGATCTGTGAAGGTTCGCTAGTTAATTATAATTTAGTTTAAAATGATATGTTTACATCAACGACATAACCTGCATAAAGGGCAACCATCTTTGCTGTAGTTGTTTCATTTTTGTTTGATTATTTTGATTTTGTATAGTGCATATGTGTTGTTGTTCCTGGACAATTTTACCGTTGTGAGTAAATATTGTTGCGTTACATATGTCTTCTTTAACACATTGCCATACTATATTTCCATTACTCAATTCAGACTTAAATCTATATTGGTGGCCAGTCTGGCGGTCTGTGAGGTAGGAGTCTTTGTTAAACTTATTTTCAGTTATATCTATAGATATATCTATGTTATTTAGTCGATTAGTTAAGGGGGCAGGAGACCTATTCCGATTTTCATTTGCAGATCCGGAATTAAGGCGATTGGTTAACGGTAGAGGAGACATATTCCGTTTTTCATTAACAGGTCGATTGGTTAATGGTAGAGGAGACATATCCAGATTTTCATTAACAGGTCTGTAAATAGGCCGGTTGGTTATGGGTAGAGCAGTAATATTCCGATTTTCATTAACAGGGCGGTAAATAGACCGATTGGTTAAGGGTAGAGGAGTCATATTCCGATTTTCATTAACAGGGCGGTAAATAGGCCGATTGGTTAAGGTTAGAGGTGTCATGTTCCGATTTTCATGAACAGGTCGGTAAATAGACCGATTGGTTAAGGGTAGAGGTGTCATGTTCCGATTTTCATGAACAGGTCGGTAAATAGGCCGATTAGTGAAGGGCAGAGGAGTTATATTACGATTTTCATAAACAGTGCGGTAAACAGACCGGTTGATTAAGGGTAGAGGAGACATATTATAATTTTCATTTACAGGTCGGTAAATAGGTCGAGTAGTTAAGGGAAGAGGAGACATATTCTGATTTTCAATAACAGGTCGAGTGGTTAGCGGAAGAGGAGATATATTCCGATTTTCATTTACAGGTCGATAATTAGGTTGATTGATTAAGGGTAGAGAAGGCACACTCCGATTTTCATTTACTGGTCTGTAATTAGGTTGATTTGTTAAGTGGTCAGGAGACATATTCCGATGTTCATTTACAGGTCGGTAATTAGGACAGCAACTAGATCCACTGTTTACGGAGATAGGAGACATATTCCGATTTTCGTTTAAAGGTTGGTCATTAGGTCTGCAAGTAGATTCATTGTTTACGGGGACAGGAGACATATTTGGCCTGTAATTGGGTCTATTAGTTACGGGTACAGGAGACATATTCCAATGTTCGGTCACAGGTCGGTTATTAGGATTGGTTAAGGGTCGAGGAGACATACTCCGATTTTGATTTGCAGATCTGCAATTAGGTTCATTGTTTACGTGGACAGGACACATGTCTCGATCTTCATTTACAAGTTGGTAAGTATGCCTGCAATTAAGTCCACTGTTTACGGGGACAAGAGACATATTTCGATTTTCATTTGCAAAGTAAGTAGGACTGCATCTAAATCCCCTGTTTACGGGGACGGGAGACATATTGGGTCTGTAAATGGGTCTATTGGTTACGGGGACCTGAGACATATTTCGATTTTCATTATCAGGCCAGTAATTAGGTCTATTATTTACGGGGACAGGAAGTATGTAATTAGGTTCATCGATTACGAGAAAAGGATTTAACTGACTGTCGAATAAAACTTTATAATTAGGTATGAAATTAAATAATGGTAGTGGCAATGGAACTCTATTGTTTACGGGGACAGAAGACATTTCAGAGGACTCCTCCTCCTCTTCCTCGTCTTCCGCGCTGTCCTCCTCCTCGTCATTCTCGCCCTCTTCCTCGTCCTGCTCATTTTCCCCCTCTTGCTCGTTTCGACCCTCTTCCTCATTGTCCCCTTCCTTCCCCTCTTTTTCATTCTCGCCCTTTTTCTCATTTCTTACCTCTTCCTCATTTCGCGCCTTTCCCTCTTTTTCGCCCTCTTTCATATTCTTCTTTTCTTTAGGAGGTATTACTGAAATCAACCATTATTTGTAGGACTTGTTGGATACCTTTTAATTCCATGCCTTATAGGTATATAGTGCGGTCGTCTAACACAACATTAACCGTACTTAGAATCTTCTCATGTAGGTATACGAAGCAAATGGCGACGTCAAAGATGTGACATCGATAAGTAACAAGTTAATGTATCCAAAAGTGATATACGTTTTTGTAAGGTGGTACGAAAACGTACAGTCCGTCAGTCGTGGACGGTCCAGTCGACCGTACTTCGATGGTAACACTTTGACGTAGCGTATTAGGGTGTTCTTAAATAGAATAAGAGGGCAACTTTTACTAATTTTGCTACCACTAAAGTGCGGCCTATTGTACATTAAAGGTAAAAAAAACTTGTCTGGCGGCTTTAAATTTTTTATTGGGTTATATTGGGTTGGGTATTTACAATTTCACTAGACGACTTGGCACTTAGACATATTTCATATATCAACCATGTTAATCGTCACACTCTAGTTTCGACATCTTCCTTTTTTCTATGATCTGAAATCTTATATTATTTCTCCAATATTTTATTCTTTGGTGATAAGTAACTATGTTCCTATGATGTGAAATCTCAGTTTAAAAATGTATATGTATGGTGTGCAAACCGATGTAGCGATGTGTAGAATTCATGATTTTAAATGTACCTAATAATTTAATCTAGCCTCTATCCATTGGTAGGCCAAAAATTGCATTCATTGTTTATTTTTTATTATCTAATGAAATAATTGTTGTGATATAAATTGGTTTTATTCCAATTTGTGAAACTTATCATGCCTTTTTTCCATGCCGTTTGTAAAAAAATCTATGTCAGTATGTTGTCTCCGTCTCTTACATAGTGACGGGCTTATATTAATTAGGTTGCATAAATGTTATCATAAATATATAAAACGTACCGCTATTACATGTATAGATGCAAATGTACAGGGTGGTTATGTGAACGAACTTGGAAGCTGGAGAATGACTTGAACGTTTTTAGAACTTTACACCATGTATGTACCTATGTGGACCTAAAACTCTCATTCGGTCCGTTGTGCGTGGTGTGTCCTAGCTAACATAGCCAGCCTAGCTCCGCCTAGAAGCACAGAATCTTCCTAGGGACTCAACAGGCTTCGCAGAGCTACTTCACTGTTCCGAGAAAGTGGAGACAGAAGTAACGACCTCGAATTGATACAATATCAAATTGGAGTTCATTTGATTCAGTACTACTTACTGTAATTTTTCTTTGATAAATGGACATCCAGTTTCAGTTTAGATTGTACTAAAGTTTTCTTTTGATGGCAAAAAAAACAAAATAAAATAAATCTATCCGTTCTCAGCAGCGCGATCTAAACCATAAATCCAATGATCTTAACACAGATTAATTATTCTAGGCTTACTTGTTTAAAAAATATACTCTGTACAAAATTATCTAAGTAGTTAAATGGTTGTGGAAATTCAGGTCCAAATGTTAATATATCCTGACTACGTAATGTTAAAGGTTCAATATTTGGCTAGTGATTCTATGAATAACTGTTAAGATCTCACTTTAATGTTAATTTGTATGTAAATGTATGTAAATTGTAAATGCTTATGAAATTCAATAAAGTCCATTTAATTTTAATTTTGCCTTCTTTAATTTTTCACTGATTCATGGCATTATTAGTTGCAAGTTCGATTTTTATTCATTTGTAATCATAAAGCCATGTAACAAAAGCCCTTGTAAATTATGGCTGATTCCAGGCATCACAAAACCAGTTTTTTTGTGCCTTCATCCCTTGGTCCCGGCTGTCATTTGGAGATCTTTGACAGTCGTTACGGGTAGTCAGACCTTCCAGTCAACTTCAAGCTTCGTGTTGACCAGCGCGACGCGACGCCGCAACGCGACTCGAACAATACAATTTCTAAGAAAACTTGACGGTATAACAATAATTAAATTTTTTATTAAAAAAAAAAAAAAAATCTTACCAAGTGGTATCGTGTCTAAAGTTCCACCTCTATAACCGTGTGTTCTGCCTACTATGACGTAGGGTGCTGAGACGTGGACGCTCACTCAGGAAGCCGTTTATAGGGTGAGAGTTGCACAGAGAGCATGGAGCGTTCCACGTTTTGCATAAGGCATATAGACCGACTTCGAGATCCGAAGACGTACGAAGATTGTCGATATCGGAAAACGAGTTATGGAACTCAAATGGAGTTAGCCAGGACAGCCGGCGAGGCGCAGTGATGCCAGGTGGAGTAAGCCTTGACCGAGTGGCGTCCAAGGATTGGAAGCCGAAAGAAAGAAAAGCAGTCTGTAGTGTTTGGTGTTGGATTCTTGTAGACCTCTATTTAAAAAATTGAATCTGTTGACTCCTTAGATGAAAGTTACTTTGTTTAATTTTCATTCTGACCACGTATTAAATAACGGTTATGAATGAAAACCGCTATAAATCTCTTTAAGTACAATATACTACTGGCCATAATATACTTTATTTTAGTGACCTCTCATTTTGCTATCTTTGATCCGCGACGATATATACTTACATAATAACGTTCATTTTGCAGATGGACCCATATTCTTGAAGACAATGCAAGGAAAAGAGAACCTTATTCTGCACGGATATAAATACATTCTTGTCTGTAATAAAGGTCGAAAGCCGATGGATAAAAAAAGATGGCGATGTTCTAAACAAAGATATAGGAATTGTAACGCAACTGTGTTTACAGTAGAAAATGAAATTATTGGTTTTAAACATTCACACAGTCATCCACCTGCGGGAATGGATATTAATAATTATGAAAGTGCAAACTACTAAATATGAAATGTCAATTTGTTGGATATGTGTTTTTCGATTTTTGATTTTATTTATGAGCAAATTGTAAATTACCATATTTTTCAATACATTGTATAAATAAATGATTTTTTGCTATCGCTTTTGTTCAGTTATGCTAACCCAAGATCAGTAGTAATTATGACTAATATAATATAATCGATGAAAAAAAGAAAATTGTAAATCAAAAGTACTTACAATCACTTTAATTAATTCCAGATCAAGCGAGGTTACAAATAACGGACAAAGGCGATTGGAATTTGATACTTGAAGGTCAAAAATATACCTTAAAAAGTGGAGAAGGATCTTCTACGAAGAAGGGGAACTGCACCGAGGGAGCTAAGGTAAACGCGGATGAAGTCGACAGTGATCTAGAAGTCATCAAATTATCTAAAAACAACTAAGGGAATGCCATCTGCTTGCGTTTCCTTTTTTATATTTTGCCGCTTCTGGCCTCTAACACTCGGTTAAGGTTGAACTAGTCTCGGGCTCGAACTCACTGGTAGGCGTGGCCAAAAAGCAGGCTGTCTCATCTGGCATCGTGTCCGACAGAGATAAAATCACTGATTCTATCTCTGTCCTAGAATCACTGATTATATCTCTGTCGGACACGATGCCAGAGCATGAGCAGTTAGACGCTGGTCTACATGCACAACGTCTAGTTCGCACGCGTAAAAACACCCTAACGAAATACATATTTTAGTAAACAGCGCGTAAAAAGTTACGAAAAGACGCGTATTTACTGACACCTATTTACTTGTTGTATTCGTTATTGATGGGGAAAGAGTAACGTTACGTAACTTTATTTTATTGTATTGATTGCATGAACATAATTTTTATTACAGAAAATCGTGGCTGAAAAACAATACAAGCAGGAGGATATGTTAAAAGCCTTAGAGGCTGTACATCAAGGTGCCACAACATCAGCTGCAGCAAGGAATTTTAAAGTGCCAAGAAGCACCTTGATTGACAAAATTAAAGGCCGTAGTTCAATAGGCTGCGCTAAAGGACCAATCTCTGTTTTAACCAAAGAAGAAGAAAATGATTTAAAGAGTTGGTTAATTTTCATGACAGAGAGTGGTTTCCCTGTTACCAAAGATCAATTGTTAGATAGCGTTAAATTATTAGTTAGCAAACACAACAGTAGTACTCCATTCACAAACAATAGACCAGGTCGACATTGGTTTGAATCATTCATAAAGCGCCATCCTGAAGTGGGTCAGAGGTTATCTCAAAATTGGACACAATCTCATGCTTTAGTTAAGGAAGAAAATATTCGTACCTGGTTCAAAGAAGTTCAGGATAATATTAATACTGCGCAACTACAAGCAGCTTCTGAAGACCCGCGTAGAATTTTTAACTGTGATGAGAGCGCCTTTTTCTTGTCCCCGACAGATAACAAGGTCTTAGCGAAACGTGGCTCTAAAAATGATTACAACATCAGAACTAGTGGTGAAAAAGAGTGCGTAACAGTTTTCGTAACAGCTAATGCTATGGGTGAATTGGCACCGCCAATGGTACTTTTTCAATTAAAGACAGTACCACACAAAATATCAAAATCAGCATCCAATGATTGGGGATTAGGGCATACAAAAAAGGGTTGGATGACAGGCGAAACCTTTTACGAATATATAACAAATGTTTTCTACCCTTGGGTTATAAGAAGTGGCATCCAGCTACCAATAATATTTTTCTTGGACGGTCATTGCTCACATACAACTCAAGAATTGAGTAAATTCTGCCGAGAAAAAAAAATTGTACTCATCGCGCTCTACCCAAATGCTAGCCATATTCTTCAACCAATGGATGAAGCAGTTTTTAGGCCTCTAAACAGGATATGGAAAAAAACTGTATGTGACTGGCGAAATGAGAATCACTTTGAAGAACTAAAAAAGGAAAATTTCTGTCCATTGTTAGACAAGTCTCTCAAACAATTGGACCAAAACTCCATTGTAAATGGATTTCGTAAATGTGGGCTGTCACCATTTGACGCTAATAACGTCGATTACACCTCATGTTTCACAAGTCGGTTGAGTCAGTCCACCCAGGAAACAACAACAGCTCCAATGTAAATGCAATGCAATGTATCTTTACCACAGGCCAACAAATAGGCTCACGTTTTAACTCAGTTTTAATGTTATTATTTTTATTTAGTGGATAGTTCTGTGTTGTCTGGATGATTTTTTTAAATATATGTGCAAATTATAAATTACCGTATGTTTCAATAAATAAATGTGTTTTTCTTGCCCTTTGTTAAGTCACCTTGCTTGTCCAAGATCAATAGTAATTATGACTAATATTAAATCGGTTAAAAAGATAACAGTAAATCAAAGGTACTTACAATCAAATTCCAGATCAACCTAGGATACTAAAAACGGACAGCGGCTATTGGAATTTGATACTTGGAGGCCATAAATATACATTAACAAGCGGAGAAGCATCTTCTACCAAGAAGTGGAAATGCATCGAGGGAGCTAAGAGAGGCTGCAAAGTTACATTAGAGACTAAAAAAAATAAAATAACTGACGTGAGAAATGTTCACAATCATTCTCCTAGTCGGACATATAATTTTGATGAAGTATACGGTATGCCGATATGAGCTATAACGGCATTTTTTTATAAGTCATGTTTTATATGTAGTGTTACGATATAACCATTGCAATCATAATCAATATTTTACTATATATTCTTAATCATTATAATATATTGAAAAATTTATCAAAACATCGACATCTTTGACAGCTATTTGAGACGTTGCCAACATTTTGAATGCAGCCTCTTAAGCTACGGTTCCCTAGAAGAGCGGTGCAATTTACGATTACTGCGAATGACATGACTGAAACATTATAAAAGTAAGTTGGTGTGTTTTCGTATCATTGCCTGCCATCATTTTCATGACGGCCGTCACTACGGCCGTTATGTTATGCCAGCCACAGCTCTTCTAGGAAACCATTGCTTTAAAGCTTGGGTACTACAGTTCATGAGAAATTTATCCGTGGTATTCATATAGAACCAAGCTTAGTTTAAAAAAACAAAAACCATTTCATGTAGTAAAATATTTGTGGAAATCTAGGTCCGAATGTGCAATAATCTGCATGCATGCAATTTGCATGTGTAATATCCTTACTACGTACATAATGTTAAGTACGTATTCAATATTTGTCTAGTCATTCTATGTAATACTCACTGTAACCGTATGTAAACTGTACTTAAATGCTTGTATACAATCCAATAAACCACATTTCAGCCATTTTTTGTATTTTTCTTACTGTTTTATCCGTTAGAAAAACTATATCTGATTTATGATTGCTGGATTTCAGGTATCGTTTTCATACAGTGAAAACAGTTAAACCCTACACTACAATTTATTAATAAACAATGTGTAACGGAAAGGGTCTGAAAAATCTATCCAAAAATGGTAAACAAGCATAGTACAAATAAGAGGATTATTATTATTATCCAAGATAAGAATGCTTGGAAACATGCTGGTCCTGCTCCATAGAACAAATTATACAATTAAGTTAGCTACCAGTTTGATTTTGTCTAGACCCTCTAGACAAAATCAAACTGGTAGCTAACTTAATTGTATAATTTGTATTTTTTTAATATATAACATTGACTTTACTTTCTTTGATTACTTCCTCACACACTGACTTATTAATTGTAAAATTTTCTACTTTTACAATGTCTGTAAATATGTGAGCACCATGTATCTATAACTTAATTAGTTTATCTGTCATTGCTTTATTTTTAATTCTTTTTACCTATTGTGGTATAGTAATTTTATTCTAGGTGCATCGTCTTCACATGTACGTAATTAGGTATATAATTAATGTATACACGTTATGTATACACGCTAGGAGAGCCATGGGTCCCATATACAATTCCTGAAAGAAAAACTCGAGTTACCCACCAACGTCAGATATAACTCTCCTAGCGTCGCTACAATCGCTACTGAGCCGTCCACAACGACTGACAGCACTTCTGTTCCAATCGAAGTTACAAAAAGCATGGTCAAGTCTAAGCAGCGGAAACTGAAGAAACGGAAACAACAAAAACCACAACCGACTACCCAGCTACCCCCGTGTTCTCAACTTGAACCTGAGGTCATTGACCTTAGCCAGTCTAACAAGCTTGACCAATCAACCCCGGCTATAATGACCAGCGTGGATGCCATCGGTGAAAGCCTCAAGGTGCCTGCTTCCCAATGGACGACTGTAACTCGGAAACATCGACAAATGGCTTCAATTAGTGGTATTGCTGGACCTACCGTAACATCACTAAAGGCAGTTGAACCACGTAAATATTTGCATCTGTGGAACATGGAATCGGGTGCTGATGAGATACGCAACTACCTGCAGCAGCTGTGTCCAGCAAGTACAGGTGCATGTTCGGTTGAAATGTTAACGTCAAAGGGGGACTACAAATCTTATAAGGTAGGAATACCAGTTGCTAGCTTCGAAATGTTTCACTCAGCTCATGTCTGGCCGGTCTACGCAAAGATTAGGCCCTGGGTGAACTATAAAATATCAGCCGGTCTACATAACCTGAACGGAAAACAACCCCAGCCTAGCCCACCAGCCAACAATCAGCCCTTTCGTAGCACATAAACTTTCGAACTTACATTGTTTTTACCAGAACGTGAGAGGTTTAAAAACCAAACTATGTATGTGGCGAAATAATCTACTGTTGATGGAGCACAATCTCGTTGCAATAACAGAAACATTTCTTGACGAGTCGGTTGAAGACGCGGAACTATCACCAGGAGACTGGAAACTTCTACGTCGTGACAGAGGCACGCCGTGTGGGGGGGTTCTACTCGCCGCGCGGTCGCCTGTTGTGTTGCGACGGCGCCGCGAATTTGAAACAGACTGTGGTGAAGATCTGTGGGCAAGTTTTGCGTGGTGTGGTCGTACTATTTACGTGTGTGCGGTTTACATTAAACCAAGTGCTAAAGACGCGGACTATATGCGTTGGTTTTGTAAAGTCGAAAGTTTTGCATCTAACTTAAAAGGATCTGTTTTAATTTTAGGAGACCTAAATTTGAATAGTGCTTCTTTATCTATTGTTAACTATTATTCTTACTTTTTATCTTTTTGTTGCCTGAATGAGAAGAATGTGGTGAGTAATTCGAATGGAGGTATGCTAGATGTGGTGTTGGTCCAAGAGAACGCTGGCACGATTAATACTTCTGTCGCTGTCACGGATGGCATAGTTAAACCTGACAATTACCACCCACCATTAGATATCGACATTAAAATTAAATCTACACGTACTTCTGATGTCATTGAACCAAGTAACATTGATACCAGTAAAGACTGGAATTTCAAAAAATGTAACCGAGATAAGCTTTTTGATTTACTTTCAAAAAATTCATGGGAGAAGGTTGTACAGACTGACGATGTATATTTAGCTACAGAGTACTTTTATGAGTCAATTTATTCCATCTTTGATGCTTGTGTACCAAAGAAAAGACGCCCTAAAACCACAAGTAGGCGTTATCCGGTGTGGTTCACAAAAGACATAATTCAGGACACTAGACTTAAGCTCAAGTGGCATACTGCCTGGAAGCGCACTAAATGTACAGTAGCCCGTATGAATTTTTCAGATTTGAGAGCTAGCCTTAAAACACGGGTGGCACTTGCTTATGCATCATATACCAAAATGATTGAAAATAATCTAAGAGCCAATCCACGTGATTTCTGGCAACATATAGCCAGTTTACGCTCAAAAGGTGGTTTTGAGCCGAGTGTTACCTACAACGGCGAAAAATTTGCAGGTGTTCATGCGGCTGATGCCTTCGCTGATTTCTTTGTTAGCGTTTATCTTCCCGATGTTCCGCAACTTGATGTTGAAAAGGCTTCCCATTGTGATACTAATGTTAGCAGTAATTATGTAAATATATTTAAATTCACTCCTCAGGATGTCATGTCAGGAATAGGTAAACTCAAAGTTAGTAGTTCAGTAGGGCCGGACAGCATTCCTCCAGAAATTTTGAAAACTTGTAAAAAACACTTTTGCTTGCCTCTATTTCATATTTTTAATCTATCATTAAAAACCGGAATATACCCACCACAATGGAAGATTTCAAGGGTCACTCCTATTCCCAAGAGTTTGAATAAAACATTAGTAGAAGAATTCCGTCCCATTGCCATTTTGTCATCACCAGCTAAAGTTTTTGAAAACATACTACATAACTATATTTATTTCCAAGTTGAAAAGTATCTGTGTAATGAACAACATGGTTTCAGAGCAAAAAGATCAGTAAATACTAACCTTCTTACCCTAGTAGATTACATATCTAAACGATTAGACCGTGGGGGTCAGGTCGATGTCTTGTACTTTGACTTCCGGAAAGCGTTTGATAGGGTCAATAATGATATTCTGCTGGCAAAGCTATGTGCCATCGGATTTCCCCCAGGGCTGTTACAGCTCCTCGCTGACTATCTTCGCGATCGTCAGCAGTTTGTCAGACTGGGCCTTTATGAATCCCAGCCCTATCATACGCGTTCCGGAGTCAGTCAAGGATCAATTCTGGGACCGCTTCTCTTCTTGATAATGATTAATGATCTTCCTTCAGTTATTCATCACGCCAGAAGTTTATTATACGCAGATGATTTAAAACTCTTTTCCGAAATTAATTCTGAAGTCGATAGTCTGGCACTGCAGCGTGATATTGAGGCGATAGTGGAGTGGGGTGTGAAGAACAAAATGGAATTTAACTCTTCCAAATGCTTCGTCATGAGTTTTACTCGAGCACGAAACCCTATCACCTTTACTTATAAACTGAATGGTAGCGCTATTAATAGAACATCTGGTATGAAGGATCTAGGTGTCACATTTGACAACAAGCTAACGTTTCATGATCACATGGCAACGGTAGCAAATGATTCATTTAGGCGATTAGGTTTCGTTCTGCGCAATGCTAAAGATTTTAGCAACACCAGCGCTATTAAATCTATTTTTAATGTACTGGTTCGTACCAAACTGGAGTCCAGTGCATGCGTCTGGAACCCGCACGAAAAGAAGTACACTTTACTCTTAGAAAAGGTACAAAAAGCTTATCTTAGGTATCTATATAAACGTTTGAATGGATATTATCCTTTTATGTATCCCTCGAACTTTCTTTTAGGCTGTTTAGGTTATAACTCTCTCGAGGTTAGAAGAAAAAATGACCAAATTATTAATATGTGTAAGATCCTTCAAGGAAAAACAGATGCTCCTGAATTGCATGACGAACTGTCCCGTCTTTTTGCTCCCATGAACTATAACCGTAGCAGGAGGCACAGATTGTTCGCCGTGCCTTGGAGTCGAACCGTCGCTCGAGCCCAGTCTCCTGTCCCTCGCACGCTCTCTGCGCTCAACGCTCTCTTGGACGCTAAGCCTCACTGTGATGTGTTCGCGGATGAATGGAAGAAGATCTTGTCAACATGTCTGGAGTATTGTGAGATGAGCGTATGACTGTCGAGTAGCTGTATTCTTTTTGTACTAATATAGTGTGTTGTGTCTTTAACTAATGTAATTGGCCTTTGGCCGTTTTATGTTAAAGTAAAAATAAATAAATAAATACAAAATAGTGTAACACATAAAAAAAAAGTAACGGTGGAGTTTCTTGCCCATTCTTCTTCATACGAAAACTACCTTTTGGAAAGGCGACTAGAATCAATTCTATTTTTTTGTAAATTTTTACGTTCAAGTGCCTTTTATGTGCCTAATTGAAATAAATTATTTGACTTTGACTTGGGTGAAGATAATAATTATCTATGCAAAGTTTCAGCTCAAATAAATTAGGTACCTACTCAAAAAATTCATACCAAAATGTTGGTTGCGTAGGTTTATTTAATTCAAATCATAGCAAACGTTCACCGCACTACACGTAACTTGCCGACACTGCGGAGAAGCGCGAGCGGTTTCATGAAGATGTAGATTTCGATTTAAAAGCCCTTGTCGTATAGTTTGTTATCATCTAGAGAACCCGAACACTTGATATGTCCATCCCCTATACCCTTTCGGTTACACATTGTATATGTAGAGTATTTTTCAATCAAGAATCTAATGCATGATCCGTTAGTTAGCATGATGTCAGTTTTTTGCACCACTTCTTCTTCCCAGCTAAAGTACTAGGAAGTGGTGAAGGGCGGGCGTTTTTGTGGGACTGTCTTATGTCATTTTGACGATCAAAAAGTCGTGATTCTCAGCCAATTTTGAATAAATGACTTTTGAATTTTTTGAATTTTGGCATGCGCAAACTTTTCAATGTTATTTAATGGCTTTTAGTTTTTTAGAATTTCCATCCGATGAAACTCCAATTACATCTGTTTCTTTTCCAGTTATTGTAACGAACATGGGAACTAAGCAGATCATCCTGAATGGGCAAAAGTATAGCCTCCTGTCCATGAACAGGGGTCGTGGTAGATGGCGATGCGTCAAACAGAGGAAGGGGTGTAAAGCCATACTCATCACATTTGAAAACACTATTATAAATGTTAAGAACAGTCATAACCATGAGTAGGTAGCAAGTTTATCATGAATCATTGTAAAATAGGTTACATGAGGTCTATCTACACGGGTTTTAGTCAAGGCCATCTAAGGGGCCATTCTACGTCAAACTCAATGCAACTTAATTTGCCTAAAACCAAAATCGATCATTTATTTTTCCTGTGCTTTGACGTGAAATAGGTAGTAAACCTTAGAAACCATAATGTATAATTAGAAGTAATTTATGTGTATTTAAGTTTAATCTAAATATAGATATGTATCAAAACTTACTTCTTTGTATTTCTTTACTTTCTCTGACCATTAACTATCAAAGCCCCGTTTACACGGCGATGATCAGTAAGATATTTTATTGTGTATATTTGGAATCACATGGCAGTTTCATACTGCATTTGTTTATATTATAATGAACAGTGCAATGTTTACGTGTGATCTATTATAGGCAGATTTTTCAGAAATTCAAAATTATACCTCGAATAAAGATGACTAGCGTTATAAAATCGCCCCTAAAAGAAAAACTTTATGTCTGCAAGACATCAATCAGATTTTTAATACAGTAGTTTAAAGCTTAATTCTTGCTCATTCCTAAAATAATCGATTTAATTTTTTACAATATAATATAAATACCAAAGCGCTTTGAATAAATGTATGTTACAGAGAAGGTCGCATCTGTGAACAGAACATTATTAAAAATAACGAAGTGATAAGTGAAAATAAAACTTTATTTACCTAAATAACAGTACATAAAATCGCCATTCCTCTTTGTGGAGGAGGTACATTAAATATTCGATTAGACAGGTACATTCAACCAGCTAACTGTGTACACTAGGTTCGTTGCTGTGGCTCTGAGGAACAGCTAGGTAGAAGCACATAAGTTAAAGACATCACTGTAAAAAAGACGTTCTTCATATCAAATAAAACAATAATATTTCAAATCAACTGGTATGCCTCTGCTGGCAACAAATGTCTTGTGGCGCTATAATGTGGGGAAAAGAGGAAATTTCGACCCTGCTCTCTGGCAGGAGCATCTACTTCCTCCGCACCCTTTCTGGCTAATGCATGACAGAATTTCAGCAGGGTCAGCGCCGCTGGTCCCTTAGTTGAGGTCACTGCTGATAGACGGCTGAGACGCCCTTGCTGGCTTCTTGTCCCCCCCAATTGGTGGGCTCTTCCTCTACCCCCAACCACTTCTGCACCTGGTGGTAGATTCTGTAGAAATGTTGGGCTACAGCCTGTTCGGTTGGGGCAGACGAGCGAGGTGGACTTTGGCGTTGTCAGCAGATCGCATAAATAACCCGTTACGCAGGGCGTGGAGAGTCGTCTTTTTCGTCGAACCCACCATATAGTGCCACCAGACATTTGGTCCCAGCAGAGGCTATCTCCTCATGAGTGATGTCACGGTTGAGAAACGTGGTATCCGCTTCAAGAAAGTCTGGCTGTTTTGAATGAAAGGATGCCTAACATCTTACCATGATATGGGTGATATATGGATTGTGTGCGGAATGATAGGAAAGAAGAGGGAGTGAATGATAGCGTGACAGTGGAGAATGAAAGAAGAAAACGTGTTGCGCCAACCAAGAGTAACATGGGACAAGGGCAGGAAGATGATGACGGCCGATATTCGTGGCCGCCCGGTTGCTCCGAATTATCCCCGAAGAAGTGACCCCTAAGGCGCAGAGTACAGTAAAATTGGGTAGCGCTTTGACTTATTTTAGACGAACGTCTGGTCGTCGTCACTTTCCAGAAAAGATATTGCGCGATTTTTTTTAAATATTTGTGTTGCTAAGTAATATGTATTTGAATCATTCTCTGTCGAAGACCTTTACATCTTACTCTTTTCGCTTCGTCCACGTTCGTACACGCACTCCGATTGCGATTACTATGCACCTGACCTTTCTAAAGAACGTCACCAATAAGTTCGGTGTATGTAGTTCCTTGTGAAATATTATTCATTACGATATTATCAATCACTTTCACTATTTTTACATTGGTAGTCAACAAAGTGAAAATTATTGATAAAATCATCACTTTTCTCTCCTGTTTGTGAAGTTTTAGTTTGAATTTTCTTTTGTGTTGTAGTTCTGTAGCGCCGGCTTCGTTTCTGAATCCTCTGTTGGTCCCTTAGTTTCTCTAACTCCTTCTTCGTGGGATCTTCACGTTGTTTTCGTTTGTTATTCCTCCATTTTTCCCTTAGTTTCTCTTTCTGCGCATCGTCTAACTCAACAACCTTCCTCGTGGCATCTTCACGTTGTTTTCTTTTGTTATTCCTCCAACGTTCTCTTAATTTTTCCTTCTGTGCATCATCTAACGATGCAAACTTCGCTGTTGTGTTTGCACGTTGTTTTCGATTCAGAATCCACTGTCGATGTCGTTCCCTTTGTTTCTCTATCTGTGCATGATCTAACTCTGCAGCCGTCTTTGTCTTTCCTTTTCTACCCCCTTGGTCCTTCCTAGGTTGCCTTTCGTAATTTTCAGGGTCATTTTTTAATCGATCCTTATAACTTAGATCGACATTGAGAGACCTTCTTGTAGATAACCCTAGAACCAGAAAATTATTTTAAAGTTCAGGTTTCAGGTCACCTACCTCAATATTGTGGAGCAGAGATTGTAGACAATCAAATTAAATCTTGTCGATGTTGACTGACTGTGCCATACATTCAGTTCCCAATTGGTAACTGTAGGTAGGTAGCAGTCTAATGAAGTGGTCAATTCTAAACCCATGTTTTAGGTATATCCCTTGAAAAAGTTTTCACCATTCCACGAAGAGAATATGTATATGTTCACATTGTAGTAACTGGACACTGAGTTTTGTTCCATCAGCAGAATCGAATAGCTTTGGTGATGATTGGCGATGGGAACAGGATCGCCAAACCATGATGACTAAGAGCAGTCATAGTAGTTAATTTCGGGTGTACAGAGGTACACCCGAAATTAATATTCAAACCTGGATCTCTTTTTAGCGTTTAGATTCACATTTCATTTTATTTTATGGGTGAAGGTTGTAAATTCCAATAAATGGAATGAGTTTGCAATCTTTATTCTTTTGAAGGGCGAATCATAAGCAGCAGTCAAAGAGCAGGATCAAGGTTTTGATACAGTAATTTCTGGCGTTAGAAGAAAAGAGGCAGTTCCAAGACTCCATATCCAAGACTTTTCTTACTCGGAAAAAGAGAATATAATACTTCCTACAGAAGCTTAACGTTAAAGCTAAACCGTTAAAAATAGCGCATTTAGAACTTTTTTTTTTTTATGGCTGATTTCTCTTAACGTCGATCTCGCCTGATGGAAAGCGATGGATAAGGTATACCTTAGTACGAGCGTGCTCAGAAAATTCCTATACAATCTTGCTTGACAGGTCATAATATGTGGAATGGGAAAACAGACGCTGGTCTGCCAGCGTCTGTGTTTCCATGTCTGAGTTCCACACTTTGGGCGTGCGCATAATAAATGTGGAGGAGAAACGCTGAGTACGAGTAGTCGGGATATCAACCAAGTGCGGATGGTACCCTGCAGTATGTCTGCTACTCCGGTAGTAAAAAGGGAGATGGTGGGATCGTCCACCAAGCTACTAAAAAGTAACGTGGCGGTCCATACACGACGCGCCCGATTACAAGCTAGTTAATAACACGTTACTAATGACTTAGTAACGTGTACAAACTGTACACGACGTGACCGTCGGCGTCGTGTACGGACTACTATAAATTGAAATACTAATGCTGTGACATTCTGGCCAGTCATCGGTGATTTGAGTTTGTAACACGTTACTTTTGAGTAGCATCGGAAGACTATCCCATCGTAGCCCATCGTGGACGGTGGGCCTTAGTCTTCTTCAACAGCTTTTGATTGTCCGAGACACAGTTTCGATGAAAAAAAAACAATTTCTTATAGAAAAACGAAATTTAATTTCTTTGTTAAAAGTGAGAAAAAGAATAACTGTACTTTTTATTTATTTTAAAAATAAAATCTTTTTACAATATCGGAAACACTTTAATATCAACAGAAATCTCAAACTAACACGTCTAGTACATAAACATAGGTACCTCTACCTAGATACCTACATATAACAAATTGGAAATTAAGTAATTTTCTACAATTATAGATAAACCGGTATATTCAAATATAGCTTTATAATTAACATAAAATTATTATGTAAATACAATATACTAATATTAAAGAAAAAACAATTAATTGTACACTAATAAAATCTTACTACTAACCTAATTTGGAAGTTTGGTACAGTCACGACCAACATTTTGTTATTATTTGTGGCGCCATCTACAACGCCACATGCGAACTACGCAGCAAAGAGCTGACGTCACTCAAAACCTGCATCGCGCAAGCACAGTTCCCTTTTCTATGGAGGATCAGGAAATTTACACCGTGTTCCTCATACCTCTATAGATTGATAAGTTTTGTCCAAAATACAAAAATATAGACCTACGTAGTGTCTATTTATTTAGGCACTTAGCATAGCAGACACGATACTTTTAGATAACTTCGTACTACCTACTACTTGTTTTTACTAGTTTGGCACCTTCAGTACAGTAACGTGCAGGCAACAAGACAAGATGGACGCGATATTAAGTGCCCATTGGTTATATCGGAAACGGGACAGCACCACATGTACACTCCAGGACGGAGTCATATATGACTCTCCACCTGAGCAGGTTTTACTATTATCATTACGCAACAGTTTACATAAGTAACTAAGCTATATCCAGACTTTATAAAAATGTACAATATTTTTAATAATATAACTTAACCATTAACTGAGTTTGTTATTTCAACAGGTAACAATCAGGAATGTAAGTAACAATAATAATGTGCAGTCGACCTACGAAAATCTTAACCATACAATTGAAGGCGTGACGCGATGGTGCGACGATATTGGTAGATTAATTTTCATAGAAATTGTTCTACTAGAGTCGTGCGGCGACGCGATGTCGCGTCGCGCCTGTCTGCAGAAGTCTTGACAAGTAACGAGATTAACGAGACAAAGTGCAAGTGATCAACGTTTTCCTAAGGTGATCATAATTATGTACCTGATTTAAATAATGTTATTAGTAAATAATGGTATTAAATATTCACAAGAGTCTAAATTTTTACCTTTGATAGTTTTAATACAAGCGAGTCATGAAAAAAATAAAAATAATATTTGTTTTGATAAATCACAAAAATTGGAGAGCGATTAAAGACCTTTATATTTGCAATAATCAAGGTACAAGTAGATACAGAGCCCTATTTTTTTTTCATTTATAAGGTTCTATATTAAACACGGTAAAGAAAATATTTATACTCTAATTAAATAGGTATAAAAACAAATACCTCATACGTATACAAATTACAACGTTTAACAGGTCTTAATAGTAAAATAATATCTAATCATGATTTTATAACTGAATATTTGGTTATTAGGTACCTATTTTAAAAACTACTTCACACAATAAACTGTAACTTCCATAAATAAATAAAATAGAGAATGTAAAATGTCTTTGATTTAAAACCCATTTATTTATTACTCGACAAGTCAAATATTTGCTCATAATATACCGGCTCAACATACGGTGTAGTTATATGCATGGACTAGGCTCGAACTTATTCTAGAGCGCATGCGAGATTTGTATTTCGTATGATTCTCGACTCAAATAAAGGTTGACAATTTCACATACAAAGTAAGGAGACAACTTTGCGGCCCCTGCCAGATGCGGCATTGTCAGCACTTTCCATACAAACCAAGCGTGTCACTCTTACTCGGACTACAACACAAATGACGTAAGGAAACTGACGGCTTTGAATGGCGCTCCCGACAGAAGTTGTGTGCTCAGCGTACTTTCGGCGTCACAAATTTTACTGAAACTGTCGTTTCTAGAAGCTGTCGGCACGGCGATTTCGTGCTCTGTGGTTTCACAAATTTAAACTCAAATCTAAAATCGAGATTGATAGTCGAGCAACGTTCTAGAATACACCCCCAATATTGGAAAAGCCGTAGATGAGTCGGTAGTTATAACTAAAGAATTATTTATAAATAAATAACTTAGGACAATAATTATTGTAACTTAAAACTATGAACAATTTCAAATAACAACATGAAAAATAATTAGAGCTTCACATAGGCCTGTGGTCATTATTTAAGATACTAGGTAAAGGTTACAATACAAATATAAATTCTCTAAAACGGTCAATTTACTAAATTAAGTGCTTACATTTAGGACCAGTTTCTCGAACGAAAATTATTGCAAAAAGAATATGACAAACAATCAAGCGCGCGTAAACAGCTGCGATTGGCTGTAGATTAATCTTTCAATCAATCACAGAAGTTTACGCAATAATTTTTGTTCGGAAACTGACCCTATATGACCCGCAACTCATCGTAATAAAGAATTTTAGAGCGCAACTCGATCCCCAAAGAACTCTTTTAGCATTAAAACTTTTCTAAAATATTACATAAATAAAAACAAAGCTAAATATCATTTAGCTTTTCGTAAGCCTCTGTGGTCATGTATGTTGTACATTTTAATGATAGCATCTTTTAAAGTAGTCAGTTTTGCCTTGCATCCTTTATCGCATTTGTTGCAGACCCAGTGCGTTTCATGTTTCTGGTTTATATGTTTTGAGCGCTTCTTAAATCTATGCTCTCCTAGTATTATGATTGCGTTTCCTTGCCTCGACCAGCTGTATCGTGGAATAATTCCTCCTGGAAGCAAAAAAAAATATCGTAAGTAATTATATGAAAGTAAAGACTATTTAAATACAGGTAGGTACATATTTCGATCTCGAACCACAGAGGTACTCTTTTAATGTTATCATAATCGGCCTATAATGTTCCCACTACTGGGACACATAGGCTTCCTCTCAGTGAGAGGGAGTGGGCCGTAATCCACCACGCAGGCGCAGTGCGGGTTTGGTGGATGTTACCTACATATCTTCGAATTTTCGGTACTAGGATATGCCAGTTTCCTCACGATGTTTTCCTCCACCGTTTTGAAAGCAGTGGTGATGAAATAATTTACACAAAATAAAGCGCCTATCAAGGTTCGAACCTACGACCTACAAGTCGTAAGTCGCGGCCGGTACCACTGGGGCACCGCCACTTTTAATTTACCGAAATGGAAAATTACGCAGTCTCTTTCCACCCTGCTATGGTATATGGCATTTAAGGAATATACAATATGTAAAAAAAACTTGTCCGATCCGAAAGGGGCACAAATGTAGGTACTTACTGCAGTGACATTATGTACCAAAAAGGAATATTTTTTATTATTATTATTGAAAATAAAAAAGTTATTGCTATTTTTTTTTTTTTTTTAACAAAATTACCCCAAATCCATTTAAAATTAGAAAATTTCAACAGTGGTCATATGTTATGACTTGTAGACACCCGCTAAGCGACGGCCGTCCACTCCCCAAGTAATAACCCGGGAAAATTCCCCATTGAAAAAAAATGTGGCGAATTTTTTTTTTTTCTTTTTGTCCGAAAATTACTACATAAATAGGCTCTAATCTAACAACACCCACACGGATCGGACAGGGGTCTTTTTACATGTTGTATACACACACATTAATTATTCCAATCAGTTACTAGATTACTGAGCACATTGTATTTTATTTTAAAGATATTCATGATTGTCATCGTAGGTCTTGAATCAACTACTAAAATAAATAATTACTTATAATACCTATTTGACAAGGGTGATCTTTAAGGTGAATCCGCAGTGGTTAGATTTATTCCATGAAATCCATAAGAGATTTCTTCTTATGGAACAAATCTAACTTATTGTGATGATTCTAATGATTATAATTCTGTAAATACATATTTGTTATGATCGCGAATCATATTTTGATCAAGATACAATCTGACACTGAGCTGCAAATTGCAAAAAACGTAAGAATATTTAAATTTCGCGGGATCCACCTTAATTTTAAGGATTTTAAATAAAATAATTGTTGTCAGGTGTAAAATTTTATTAATTAATTATAATATTATTATAGTTATGTACACTTAGGTATATCTTTTTTGTAAATAAAATAGGTTTGAAATAGCTAGATTGCACTGAATCAATTGCGTTTACGCCTTAAATAAGAGCTACCACCAAATTGCACAAAAATAATCTAAAAAAAAATGGATATAATTAGTAGGTATTTATTATTATTTTGTACCTATTTAATAATATGTTGGCAACACAGCATAGGTAGATATGTTTTCAGTCAAATATTTTGATCTTGGCAACTTTGACAAAGTAAGTTTTAAAAAAAAAATCTTCAGGAAAACCTAATTTGGACTATTATAAACATTTTAAAACAGAACAGAATAGCCTTATCTGTCCAGCCGCTCTCAAGTGAATAGTGCTGCTACCGACGAGCAGAATTTCGTTTTTATTTATTTAAACAGATTAGTCAATTAGGCCGGTCATAGGTATTTATCCACGTTACAATTATTATTACTTACAAATATTTTATTACACAAGTGTAAAATCCCTAACAAGACATTTATAAAAATTATTTATCTTAGCTGTTTAAATATATTAAATTGCTATTTTCCCAGACGTTGCCGGTTACGATAATCGTAAATACGACAAAAAAAAACCTATCTGACACTACTCCTTCACTAAAAAATAAGATAACTGTCAGTCGTGAAATCAAAAAATATTAATCGCTTAAAGACATTGAAAATATAAATCATAAAAATGCTTTTTTGGTTTATTTTTACCAAAAAACAACAATGCCCGTGATCCTTTCAGCAATGAATACTTTTTTTGATTTGTACTTTAAACTGCCACGGTGAAAGGGGATTATTATTTATCATATAAAAATTGGCCCTCACAAAGTGTACACAGAAACTTTGCCCGCGGCCAATTAAAAATTATGTATATAATTGGGGTGGTAACCGGTTTTTCATTTTGTGAACCATACCGACTTTCATGCCTGAACTTAAGCACTTATTAAACCTACACAATTTGCACCAGGCCCTGGTCTGAACGTTGACCATACATTGCATACGCCCCGAACAGAAGTAACTGTTCTCTCTCTGAAGTTGGACGGTCCTCTTGAAGAACAGTTTGCATGATTCACAAGTCCTGACTCCGTAGTGTAGGCCTGATGTCACATCGCCGCAGACCGGACAAAAGTGGTAAACTGAAAATTTAAAATGCGTTATAATTTATTGATTTTATTTTGTACTAGCGACCCGCCACTGCTTCGGTTTTAATGACTTTAAAAATGAACAAAAAAAAAGAAAGAAAAAATTATGTATGTTTAATATGAATTTATTATACACATAAACCTTCTGGAATAAATTCTCTAAATGATGGTGACAATCACATCAAAATCCGTTGCGCAGTTTAAAAGAATAACGGGGTCACACAGACGGACACGAAAAGCGACATAATTTTTGAATATACAAGAAAGAAGATTTAGATTCTGCAGCTCATTCTTTGCTACGGCAGGGCTCATGATTGAGTAATAACAACCACACGGGTCAACTGATCAGGCCACGTTTTCTGAGGTCGGTCCGTGGATGGGTGACTGGGTTACATACCGAGACGTTAAGAATTTGGTCGCAGATGTCATTTGTGGATCTTTGACAGTCGTTACGGGTCGCCAGAAGCCCGAAAGTCTGACAACCAGTCTTCACGGAAAAAAATCTCGTTAAAGTTACGAGAATAACGTACATTTAACGAGAATGTACTTTGCTATATGTGACGACTATACTTTTTGGTAACAAGACCGTTCTCGTTAAAAGAAGAGAGTAATTACAAATGATTGTATCGTAATTATTACCGAACAAAAATGACCACGTTGCAAGTAAAGACTCGTGCAGACCAGCGCGACGCGACGGTGCGACGCGACTCGAACAATACAATTTCTAAGAAAACTTCACGGTATAACAATAAACGGTGTCGCGTCGCGCTGTCGCGTCGCACTAGTCTGAACAATGCTTAAATTTGTTATTCTTTACTATATTGTAATGTTATGTTAAATGTGTTTATTACAATAGGTAACTATACTTTTGTGTGGTTATTAGTGTGATACTGTAAACACTTCGATGCACCATCGTAATAATTAACAGCACCCCACGTTCCCCTCTTGCTAAGGGAGTGAACGATCATCGCGGGCTGGTGGTACGTCTACCTCCGCCCGCGTCACGCTCAGGGCACTGCGCCATGTCTCGTCAACGTGACTTGTGACGACATCACATAGTGTGAAAGTCTCGAGAAGAGTCTACTATAGAAATAAAATACTTCCGATGATGATGATGATGATCATTTAATGATTTAAGTACAATTTTATTTAACAGACTCATAAAAATAATTGAATCGTAAAACGTTAACATCATTTTGGATCTAAATTTCCCTGGGGAAATAAATTGTTAAGCAACACAACTGTCATTCTATGAAATGGGCATAACTCGGCAAATTGACATAGGTTGTCAATTTCCTTGGCTATTTGTTATAGGCTCTATATATCTTTAAATGAAAATATAATTTGTATAACAGATCATTTATTAAAAATTAATACCTATACAACATTTTATAATCTAATTTAATGTAAAAAGTATATAATGCTAGAAAAAATCAAAATATTTACAACGAATTATGCCTTTAACGTACAGTTATTAAGACTTGTATTATGAACACGTATTGTAATTAAAAAGTAATTAATGTAAGGTTCGTAGCAGGTGCCGTTCTGTAGTTTCTGTCTACCCCCTTGGGAAGGAGGCGTGAGTTAATAAGCTACAAACCAGTTTAAAAAAAAAATCTTTCTAACTTTACAATTATCTCTTGCAAACTGTCACTTTACATTTGTTTATACCAGGGAACGAAACCGGTGTGATCAATACGGATATTTTTTCGGTTACAACATTTATATTTTTACAGGTATTTTTAAAGGTTACCTTAAAGCGTCGTGCAGACCAGCGCGACACGACGCCGCGACGCGACTCGAACAATACAATTTCTAAGAAAACTTGACGGTATAACAATAACCGGTGTCGCGTCGCGCCGTCTCGTCGCGCAGGTCTGCACGAAGCTTGAATTGAATACAACCAGTATTCATACCGGTTAAAGAAACGAAAAATACATTTATCTTACACGTGCCGTCGGCATTAGTCAAAGGGCCTCACCTGTGTGTGTGTAACCGGTATTAAAACGGTAACCTAAATGAGGTAACATGTTTCTTCTTAGTCGTAGAAGTAACCAAAATTCTTCGATACCTGTACCGTAATTTATAAAGGTTTTCGGTCCCTGGTTTATACAGTAGAAATTGGCTATAGATTAATTAAAAATAATTATTTAAAAAAAACACAATCACCATAATTTATTATAAATCCTACTTCTATGAACACCGTGGGTATTATAGACAATAGAGCTAGTTAAAATATCCTTATAAAATATTATTCTTACATCTAAATAATATACAAGATGCCAAAATAGCTGCGGGTGGCGTTCCGTATTGTCAGCCTGTGATTTTGTGATTCACGAGAAAAAAAAAGTAAATATAAGGCGCGTATGTTTGTATATGGGATGTCAAAATTTACTCTTTTTTTATTGTTCTTTGAATCACAAATAAGCAAATTCAACGTAAGTATTAAAAACTCGATTCACTAAACACAACTAAGCTGCCAATAAACCCAATAGATGCTTTATGTATCACACCTAATTTCGAATGCCTGCTGTATATCTTTATTATAGAAATATTTTTACTCTAACTAGCTGACCCGACAGACGTTGCCCCGTCTTAAGTTCAAGCCAAAATCTCATAGATAAAAAGTCGTTCAGTATTTCCAGAATTTTAAAAAAATCCGTGAATCTTTTCAAATTTTTCTTTCAATAAAAGTCTAATTCGGACTATTATGAACATTTTAAAACAATAAATATCCAAATCGGTTCAGCCGTTCTCAAGCGATGCGTTTACCAAAGAAGAGCATTTCATTTTTTGTAGATGTAATACATCTTCCACATATGTAGATTTAAGTCAATGAATAAGGTAAGGAAAAGTCCCAACAAAAGATACAAACTAGTTATAACTTATTTGCATTTTTCGGCGTTCAGAGGCCGCCTATCACCAGCACCCTAATTACGTAATACACAATCAATCACTATCTGAATCAGTTTAAAAGAGATTGCTAATCCTAAAAAAAAATCTGCTCAACAACGTAAATAACGCAATGAATGCTGTTGAACTGTCAAAATGAAACTGATTAGTCTTAATCATTTACGAAAATATGTTACGCAATTAGATGCTGATTCCCGAGATTCGTGAAACAATATTTTACAGCGATAGTCATAATCTTTTGTAGTCATTTTATATTTTACAAGAAACCACTGGTAAACACAGCATTCTTAAATGTTGTCATGAGCGCACTAGTTCGCGGTGACGGCCACTTACCTATGACATGAGCAGTCTGATCATGACGCGCGGACACAGACTCACCCCCTTGCCACTTCTCCTGTCTTTTTTGACGTCATGGTTTAAAAATATTGTAAATCTTCACGCGTGTTTATCTATTGTGTTGTCTGTATCTACATTTGTAGACATACAAGATCCACTAAAGGCACTTCCACATTATGCGATACACTGGCACTTTCTTAGTCTCACGAAACTTTCAAATACAAACACTTGCTTGCATGACCCTTTCCCTTTTATATTTCTAAATTGGTTAAGCTATAATAGTAATTTTATTTATTTATTTGTCCGATTTCTATAGCAACTTAGTATACAAATTATATTTATAACCAAATTCATCTCTAAGTATTTGACAAACGAATAAAAACTATTATGTACTTCATTTGTTTTTTAAATTAAGATTACTGGCAGTGAATTGGGAGAATAAGTATGATTTAGTATAATACGGCCGATGAATCATGGCTAGTCTGAACATTTTCGCAGAAGGCTGCGCAATAAATTTTTTTTGGAACCAAATGGTGACATGAGGCGAGTGTGAGTGAGAGAACATGCGGGAAAGTTCGGAGAGCCTATGTTCAGACCGGTCATGATTCCTACCGTATTGCAAAAGGACCAACAATTTTTTAAATAAGTACTTGGCTGGTTTAAAACCTCAAAATGAACTTCGGTTCATTGGTTACTTTTTTAAATAAATTGAGGCCCTACCCCCGCGCTCCTTCTTTAGTCTCACTAAGGTTGGCAACATACCGACTTCAATACATTTGTGATATCTGCAAAACTTGCAGGATCTTTTGTAAGGAGTTAAAGTACATCCACCGGTCCGCTTCACACAGTCAAATGTAAGGGACTTGTCAAAGCTGATAGCTCTCTTGAAAAATGACTTGCAGGATTCACATGTGTGGATACCGTAGTGAATACCGCTCACGAAGTCGCCGCAAACTGGACAAAGTATTTCTATAGCAGCTTTCCCTGAGAAAAAAAAGAAAAAAGTCATTAATTCGTAGTTTTTGTGAGTATCTCTGGTAGGTTTTCAATTTTTTGTGGCTGGAAGATTAATCGTGGATTTTAATAGTGAGATCATGTTATTTATAAAAATAACCTTAATTTATTTTATTTTATTATCTATTGATAGATATGTACCTACATAATTTACCTGGTTCGTTTTTTGTTCAGACATTTTAGGAAAATAAAAAACCAAAACGTATTTTTCATTATTATTTTTAATATTTTTCAATAACCAATTTAAAAGTCGATGAAGACTAATCTTAATTGATGAACACAACATGAAGTAAAAACGAAATTGAACTCTCTTTATAAATTACAAAATATTATTTATTAGACCATTCAAATTAAAGTCCAAAAGTTTTTCGTACTGAACATTACATAATAAAATAATGTTGTTTAAGTTTGTACCCACACGAGTATAAATACATTTCACGAACGCGAGTCAATCAATTCAATTGATACCTTATTACAGTGACATAAGATTCACATGACGTGCGCTCGTGAATAACATTATCTACCCACTGTCAATCTATGACTGTGGTAACATTTGGAATTATTAGCATTGCCAGCGACTTTATGTCGTACCAATAATGTAGGATTCGAAGTAAAAAGCGTTTATACAGAAAATGGACATATTTACCTGTTTTGGTTAATTTGGCAATATTACTGTAGGTATGGAAATATGAAATGTGGCTAACTAGTGAACTAAAATATTGATTATGAAATGCAATAAATAATATCGTAACTCCGAATATTTAGTTTTAGATGTAAAAAAAGTATTTGGAAATTCAAAGTTATAATTGCAATTCATTATTAATATTCTAGTTCGCTAGTTAGCCACATTTCTTATTTCCATACAGTAATATTGCCAAATTAATAAAAACAGCGAAATACTTGACATCTATTTGCGACGTTGCCCACTTTCAGAATAAACGCTCTTAAAGTGTTGCCAACCCGGGCGATTGACCAGACTTACCTGATTAAAAAAAAACAAAACAACTTCTAAGTTTGCACCAAAAATAACATCACGCCTGTATCCCTCGAAGGATTAGGCAGAGGTATACCTATAGGTCACCCACATTTCGCGAGTTATGTTTAAGGCCCGTGTAACAGGGGCGAGCCTATTGCCATCAACCGGACCCAAATTAAAAAATATAAATAAATTAATAAAATAAAAAAAATCACTAAAATCGAATTCAGATATTATTATGGTATCTTTTAAGTACTTTTATAAGATAATAGTTCGTTGCACTTGCACAAGAGTGACGCCATGACAAATATGGCGTGCACTTTTCCTACAAGTTCGCGCCATTGGCGGTCGACATGTCATGACATGTCGAATCCATATTCAGATTAAGATGACGTATTTTTATGAAAAACTTGTATTAGGTTGGTGAATGTGACTCAATATTCAAATTAAAGTACCTGCTTATAAATAACTTAAGCCAGCATATTCATTGATTCCCAAAATCCTCAATCACAGTTCGATAAATGGCAAGTATTAGCTGGGTTTTTCTTTAAGCATCACGGCTCATGATTATGAAAATTATTCTGATAAGTTACAATTCCTTCTACTTTATGTAAGACTGCTTTACACCCAAAATAACTTCTTCTGCTGCATTGCCATCGCTCCTTGCAGTTTCTGGAGTAATGAAGCGAAAACTTGTAACCGTCTACGACCATCAGCATCTTGTTTTTTTTCGACCATTCATATGAAACTGTAAAAATAAATTAGATGTAACTGATTTTGATAGTTTAGACCCGTTATAATATCACTTCGTTGTCCGTTTGTCCGTGTGTCTGTCTGTCTGTCAAGATCCTTTTTCTCAGGAACGCGTGGAGGTTTAACGTTGAAATTAATATAAAATACGTAGGTCTATGGTCCCTTCCCATTAATACAGTCTACACAACACGAGTCGTCTCCACAGTTCTGTCTTATTATTCGTTAAGTTGTTACAGTTATTATTTAAACCTTAACCAACACACTGTAATATGTTGACGTTGACAGGCGCAGTTATAAAAATCGGATTAAACAGTGAAATTGGTGAAGTACCTACCTACTCCAATTTTACCGAGTCATTGTTCATTTGATTCGTTAGAAACTTGTATAACCAGTCTTATCAAGGGGTATCATATTACCCAGTTCAGAGAAGCAGTCACTCCATGTAAAATACTGGTATTCAGCTGCATCCAGTTAGACTGGAACTGGCCCAACCTAGTTGGGAAAAGAGGCTGGGCGTTATAAATTGTTCATTTGATAAAGTTATTAAATTTGAAGATTATTTGTAATCGATTCAAATAATTATCGATAAGTTGTGAATGGCCTGTTCATTCACGACTTATCGATTCATCAAATGTCTGACTCCGTATTAGGAAAATTAATTACTGACTTTAAGAACAACATTGTAACCAATATCTGTTGCAAATAAATAATAATGATTATTTGTAATCGATTCATCAAATGTCTGACTCAGTATTAGGAAAATTAATTACTGACTTTAAGAACAACACTGTAACCAATATCTGTTGCAAATAAATAATAATGATTATCATAGGAAAATTATGCTTAAGTAAATGAAACTTCGATTAAATCTCACTAAACCTGTATTTTAGGATTAACCTAATGAAATGACTAATTCACGATAGCGCATTAAAATGCGTACAAAGTAATACAAGTACCCCGGCAAAAATATAATGAGATCTAGATAAACATTCTACATAATATATTTCAGACTTCAAAAAACAAGATTATTGGCACACCTAAGGCTTAGCCTGCACTGCATTTTATTCACGCGGTTGAAACCTATTTAGTGTAGGTACAGCATTGCAACTAGCACGAATTTTAAATCGCCAATACGTGTATACAGAAGGTAAAAGGTTTCGCGCGTTTTTTAATCGC
The DNA here is from genome assembly GCA_914767755.1 of Agrochola circellaris. NCBI lineage: Eukaryota > Metazoa > Arthropoda > Insecta > Lepidoptera > Noctuidae > Agrochola > Agrochola circellaris. Next base: position 4,398,727 of record OU611859.1, on the reverse strand, counting down.
AGTGCGGGCGAGTCCTAGACCTTAAAAGTTTGTAGTAAGTACCTATACATATAGTGATAACTTAATATTGTAAGTTTTAATAAATGCTATAAATTTACTGCCGTTTCATTATAATTACAAGAAAAATATTATAAGTAATAGTCAAAAAAGAGATTCATAATATACTTAGTAAAATAGCGTAATTATTTATCTTACTACAAAAGGAAGAAAGTTCGGAAGGTTTGCATATACTTAACACTTTTGAGTACCTACGTAAACTTCTAACTCTTACATAATTCACCATTCTATTGTACGGCTGTCATTCGTAAATTTTTGACAGTCATTACGGGTACTTGTGGCGATGAACACATCATTCACCTAAAATTACTATGTAACATCCCTACGATAGTGACACGTCACTACGGTTTTTGGACGATTATTTTTCTGGTGTTTGGTAAATTATTAATCCTGGTTGTCACTATTCCTATTGTGCGCCTATCACTTGTTTTCCTGATAGTATCAATCTATTCAGCGTACTAGAATTTTGTGAGCGTTCCTGGCTGATTAAATTGTATAACCTATTATCACAGCGAATGGTTTTATTCCGAATGTTCGGGAGCAGTTAATCCCGCATTGGTGACCGCGACTACAAAATCACGCTACCTGTAATCAGTAGCTAGACAAACAAGTGCCAAAAGCCGGCGCCGGAGTGCTCACTGCGTGCGTCGTCCTGCGTCTGTCGTCGCGTTTCAAACGAGAGCATACAAGTACCATAATCATTTTGACGCTGATTACGACACTGCCGACGCCCAACTACAGTCCCGACGCTACATCGGTCGGTCTACGGTACATCTACGCTACGAGAATTTCATCGCGTTTCTGCAGACGTACAGACTACAACTTGCAGTTGGTACCTTACGACTGCAATCGCCGGAACAACCAGAGTGCATGATTGCATGTTGTGTGTGCTTTGAGTGCAAGTGTAAAGTGAAAACTGAACCAATGATAAGCAGCGCTGGACATTCCTAACCGCCTCACGCAAGTTTTTTTCTTCCTTTTTTTTTTTTCTCCATCTTTACTGTTAACTAATAACTCAAACAATTTGTTTACAAACTTTCCTAGTACTCAGGTACTTACTAACTGTCTACCGGCCTGCTTGCATTTAATAAGTAATAACATATCTACATCATTGTAATAAGCATCTTTAACTAACCCGCATCATATAAAAATATTACTTAATTACTAATTACTCAGCTGATTGATATAATTTATGAGGTTGTAAAAATTTATGTATATTGTTTGAATGCCTACCTACTGCTAGCTTAATTTACTTTTGGGTTTGTTTGGTACTGTAATTACCAAAAATAAATATATTTATTATTGTTTGTTTGTTCTGCGGTGCTCGGGTGTGTGGTATTATTGCTACTTGCTGTGTTTAGATTTTGCATCATGGCGAATGAACAGCTTCAGGCACAACTTGAGCAAGTGATGGCAGAAAATGCAGCATTACAAAAGCGACTAGGCCAGAATGAAGTCGAGGCAAAGGTTTGTAGGGTAGCAGTGAAATTACCCACATTTTGGGCTGACAAGCCTGCAATTTGGTTTGCACAAGTGGAAGCCCAATTCCAAATTGCTAATATTGTTGGTGATACCACCAAATACAATTATGTAGTAGGCCATCTAGATCAGAGGCTGGCAGGCGAGGTCGAGGATCTTATAACAAATCCACCAATCGAAGGCAAATATGAGAAATTGAAAGAAGTCCTTATACAAAGACTTTCAACTTCCCAAGAGAAAAGAGTTAGACAGCTTCTGAGTGATGAAGAGCTCGGTGACCGGAAACCGTCCCAATTTCTTCGCCACCTTCGCTCACTTGCCGGGACGGTTCTTTCAGATGATAATATCATACGCCAACTTTGGTTGCGTCGTCTGCCACAACAAGCCCAAGCAATATTAGCAGCACAGGCTGACATCAATTTGGATAAAGTGTCGGAGTTAGCTGACAAAATCGTAGAGTTAGCCCCATCACCTGCTGTTTGTTGCACATCGGCAACTTCAACCTTAACTTTAGCTACATTAGCTCAACAATTAGAAGTTGTGAGTAACCAAGTAGCTGCACTCTCGAAGCAGCAACACCGTCCTATACGTGACAGGTCCACATCTTCCGGCAGGTCAGCATCTTCCAGTAGGTCAGCGAACAATTTCAAGCGATGCTGGTACCACAGGAGATGGGGTGTTAAAGCAACTAGATGTACTAGGCCATGTGACTGGGAGTCGGAAAACCCACCCAGCGGTCAGTAGCGGCGGCAACTGATTGCGATAACATCGGCCGCCGCCTTTTTGTCACGGACCACGTGACCAGCCGCCGGTTCCTAATTGACACCGGGTCAGACCTCTGTTGTTTTCCACATCGCTGGTTACCGTCACGCAGGCAGCCTACTGATTATGAACTAAGTGCCGCTAATGGAAGTAGTATACAAACTTTTGGTACAGTAAACCTTAAATTAAATTTTGGTTTGCGCCGCGATTTCACTTGGCAGTTCGTGATAGCCGACGTCAGCACAGCCATTATTGGTTCTGATTTTTTGGCATTTTATCACCTTTTACCCGACTGCCGAAATAAGAAATTGGTCGACGGTACTACTGGACTAACATCTGCTGCTTCTACCGCTAGTATTGACCAGCCCAGCGTACGAGCAGTAGCGTCTGGTAAGTCAATATTTACTCAACTCCTGGCGGAGTTTCCAGATATCACTCGACCTCCCGGTTTTCCCAGAGTCATCAAGCATGACACAGTGCACTACATCAAGACCACAGACGGACCCCCTGTCTCCTGTCGAGCTCGACGTTTGGCGCCGCAGAAACTAGTTACGGCTAAAAAAGAATTCGAAGAAATGGTAAGATGCGGGACAGCCCGGCCGTCAAAAAGTGCTTGGTCTTCACCTTTACATATGACTGTTAAAAAAGACAACACTTGGCGCCCTTGCGGCGACTACCGCGCCCTGAACGCCAGGACCATACCAGATCGATACCCGGTTCGGCACATTAATGATTTCGCCCATAACCTCGCTGGTGCCAAGGTATTTAGCACACTAGATCTCGTTAAAGCTTACCATCAAATTCCGGTTTTCGAAGAGGATATTGCAAAAACTGCCATCGTGACTCCGTTTGGCCTCTTCGAATTCCCGTATATGACATTTGGTTTAAGGAACGCTGGCCAAACGTTCCAGCGTTTCATCGATGAGGTCACACGGGGTCTCGAATTCTGTTTTCCTTACGTAGACGATATCCTCATATTTTCCAAAGACGAGTCTACCCACCTTCAGCACCTGCGTGTCCTCTTCAAACGCCTGCAAGACTACGGAGTGGTAATAAACCCTTCTAAGTGTTTCCTAGGTGTCAGCGAAACCGTATTTTTAGGCTACCACGTTTGTGGTGATGGTACGCGACCCCCTCAGGATCGAATTCAAACGTTGCTGGATTTTCCACCACCTGAGACAGTACAAGGTATGCGCCGGTTTCTAGGTATGCTTAACTACTATCGTCGATTCGTGCCTCGTGCTGCGCAATTCCAAGCTCCATTGATTGATGCATTGGTTTCAACTAATAGTAAAGGTGCAAAGCCATTTCCATGGTCACCCGAACTCTTGCAACAATTTGAAGCTTGCAAAAAGAGCCTCTCCAACGCAACACTGCTGCAACATCCAATCAGCAACGCTAGGTTGGGTTTATTTACTGACGCATCTAGCGTTCACATTGGGTCCTGCCTTCAACAAAATCTAAACGGCCAGTGGTATCCACTTTCCTTTTTCAGCAAAAAGTTGACTCCGCAGCAGGCACAGTGGCCAGCTTATTACCGTGAATTATTAGCGATCTATGAGAGTGTTCAACATTTTCGGTACATTTTAGAAGTCCAGCATGCAACAATTTTCACAGACCACAAGCCCCTTTTGTACGCCTTTTTACAGCGACGTGAGAAACTTCCACCTCCACAACTTAACCAGCTATCATTCATTAGCCAATTCACGACTGACATCCAGTACATTAAGGGTGAAGACAATATCGTGGCCGATGCTATGTCACGCATTGACATAGACGCAATCACTCTGGATCAAGATTATGAAGTTTTGGCTAGGTCGCAGGCATCAGACCATGAACTTGCTAATTTATTGCAAGGTGGTTCCAGTCTAAAACTCACCAAAATCAGTACATCAGGGACCAACACTCCGGTTTACTGTGACATCTCTACTGGTAAGCCACGTCTCTATCTGACCCCTTCTTTCCGCCGCGCTGCTTTCAATAAGTTACACAATTTGAGCCATCCCGGTGCTCAAGCTACGACTCGTTTGGTGGCAGAGCGTTTTGTCTGGCCTTCGGTTAGAAAAGATTGCCGAGCCTGGTCCCGATCTTGTGAAGCATGTCAGCGCAGCAAGATTTCAAGACACAATTCTACCCCTGTCGGTAATTTTGACATACCATCCGGTCGTTTCATGCACGTCCACATTGACATTGTTGGTCCATTGCCCGTCAGCGACGAATACCGGTATTGTTTGACCGCAATAGACAGAGTGTCCAGATGGCCCGAGGTTTGGCCCATGCGATCCATTACCGCGGAGGAGGTAGCCGAGACTTTTACCAAAGAATGGGTATCTCGCTTTGGCGTTCCGGCGGTTATTACTACAGATCAGGGTTCTCAATTTGAGTCAGGTTTGTTTCAACGATTACTGCAGCAATTCGGTACCAAGCGCATTAGAACCACCTCATATCACCCCTGCGCAAACGGGATGATTGAGCGCGTGCATCGGCAACTTAAAGCGGCGTTAATGTGCCATAACGATTCATGGGCGAAGTCCCTTCCGATGGTTCTGCTTGGAATGCGTTCGGCGTATAAAGAAGACCTCGAAGCCACGGTAGCAGAATTACTTTACGGAGAGCCTCTCAGGCTCCCTGGAGAATTTTTGATGCCACCTTTACCATCAGGAACATTAGAAAACCCAGTTGATTTCGTTGTACAGCTGCGACAAAAAATGTCAATGGTACGACCACTACCAGCTAGTCGACATAGTGAACCAGCTTCATTTATATTCAAGAATTTGTCGACTGCGACTCATGTATACCTTAGAGACGATACCATCCGAAGAGCGTTGCAGCCACCCTATACGGGTCCATACAAGGTCCTGGAGCGTTCGTGTGATGGAAAAACATTCACCCTAATGGTAAAGGGCAACAAGGCCGTCGTAAGCGTCGACAGACTCAAACCGGCCTTCATTGATCATTCCGATCTGCAAACGACCCACACTATGCAATTGCCCGCCCCGGCTGATCCTCCTACACGGCAAGTCGTGAGGGATAAGTCGCCCGAGCCCTCAATCCCGCAACAGTCAGTACAGGTTCAATTGCCAGTAAAACAGTCCTATACCACACGCTCGGGTAGGCGCGTTAGATTTAAGAATTTCGATTAATTCCTTGTTTAAATGTTTATTGATGTGCTATTACTATGTACGATGTTAGTTATTTTAGCCTGGTTTTGTTCTCTCCGTAGGGGGGTGGTGTGGCGATGAACACATCATTCACCTAAAATTACTATGTAACATCCCTACGATAGTGACACGTCACTACGGTTTTTGGACGATTATTTTTCTGGTGTTTGGTAAATTATTAATCCTGGTTGTCACTATTCCTATTGTGCGCCTATCACTTGTTTTCCTGATAGTATCAATCTATTCAGCGTACTAGAATTTTGTGAGCGTTCCTGGCTGATTAAATTGTATAACCTATTATCACAGCGAATGGTTTTATTCCGAATGTTCGGGAGCAGTTAATCCCGCATACTCATAAGCCCAAAAACTCTGACAACCAGTCTTTCCAAAGAGTCTCGTGTTACTCAGTAACTTGGTAGTGAAGGACAGATAGGCAGTCCCTCCATATTAAAATACTGGTATTCGCCTGCATCCAGTTAGACTAGAAGCCGACCTCAACATTAGGTGGGGAAATACTACGCAGATTTTTTAATTGTATGGTCAGAGGGCGATAATGTTACCTAAGCAATTTTCAAATTCCTTGCCTACATAACTGACCTAACTTACGAATCTACAGTCATATGTTAGGTTCCAGGCCTTGATAGGCTGACCACCACGCGTAGCATGACGACCGTAGACACGGGTTTTGTCGACGGAAGAATAGACAAAATGACAGATTGTGATTGTTTATCTGTCATTTTGTCTATTCTTCCGTCGACAAAGCCCGTGTCTACGGTCGTCATGCTACGCGTGCAGTCTCATATTTGCAAATGAAGACAAAACTGGGACCGTGAAGTAATAATAGTGAAGTTGTGTCCCCGCGTCCTATTAAAAAGCGATCTTTGGGCGAATAGGCGAACGTCGCGGTCAATCTGGCGAAAAGCGCCCTCTGTCGGCGCGTTGACGCGTTCAGGTTCACCGAACAGAAAGTGACATATGGCGCACCGAGATTTTGCCGCTAATGAATGATATAGAGCGGGATAAAGCAGCAAGGGATCAAATGAACCCAATTATTTCGTAATTTCCTCGGCTTAAATAGAACGCTGCCTGAAACATGGATGGCCCTATTCGCCCTGTATACCTCCGTCTGGGTCTTGCACTAGAATAACGCTTTAGTATATTGCTCCTAGATGTAGTAAGTACCTAAGATCAAGGCCAGCAGAAATTACAACTAAGAGTATATTTTAACAAATGCTCAAAAATCACTGAATACAATTTCACAACCAAAATATTATCTACAACTATTTTACTTCTATAGGAAACACCTTTATTGCATAATTTACTAATTTAATCTCTTGACGTATGTCCAATATCTTATAATTTGACTAGTGTCATAAATTCTTAGATCATGATAAGTTATTTCTTTCAACTTTCTCGTCCAATTTACTGATTAGTTGTACAATACCATTTTTTTTTTACCTAGTATGAAGGATATTTTAGTGGAAATAATGACATAGTTCCCACTAACTACTCGGTATACTAACTACTACTCCGCACATCTTAAAATAGGCATTTAAAACTGGGCATTTTCGGACAAAAATGAGCATCCAAATTACTTCTCTATGGTCATGTCCATCCCAAGTAAGGTTTTGATCGATTGATGAGAAGTTCAGCTGCATCGTGGTTGTGGACACCCTTGACTTCAATTATGCGTTTCCCTCGAGTCTTTAGAACGCCCTTGCAGCATCTGTAGGAGTGGGTAGAGCAGGTCCATCTGACCACACCATTCCGAACGGAGTGCCGGCAGTAAGTGTAGTTTTGATACGATATTAGAGGTTTCCCTCTAAGAGATGGGATGATATATGCTGCGTCGTGACCATTGAGGAATTTTCCTGTAATTTCATTAAAAACATTGCGTTAGTCACGCGAGCAGGTAAGACGTTTAAGGACTTGGGATTTTAATAAGCGTCGTTTATTTACAAAATTGCTTGCAGTCTGAGCAATTTTTTGATAAATGATTAGGAGTGGACTGTAAACCAATCTTGTCAACCTCATCCAAGATATTCAGCTCTTTCTTACCAGTTCAAGGAGCCTTGAACAGCACGCGTAGAATGACAGCAGAAACGGGTCTACGGAAGAATAGACAAATGACAGATAAAAGAATAGACAAATTCACAGACTGTGACTATCTGTGATTTTGTCTATTCTTCCGTAGACAAAACCCGTTTCTATGGTTGTCATTCTACGCGTGTTGGTAAGAGAGAGCCCAGTCTCTTCTAATCTAAGACAGGTATTTTTTCTACAAGATTAAGAGGAGCCTTCTGAGCATGTCTATCCTATAGTGATTTTTATTTCAAACTGCTCAAATCTTCGACCTGGGTTAAACAAAAAATAAAGCTCATGTTTTCTTTTCAAATATATTTTTATACAAAAATAGAGAGCAATGGAACACAAGTGCACTAATACTGAAAATACATCGAATATGCCACCACGTTTGTACTAAAGCATCCAGTGAAAACAATAGGCAAGAATTTACAATAATACGCAGAGATCACAAAGTTGAGTTTTTATCACAAATTAGCACCTTACAGTACAAGATAGTTTTAGTTTAAAAAATACTATACTACGGAAACTAAAACGAACTGCCATTCATGGACGAAGACAAATAAACACATAAAAACCATGAGACATGACAGTCCGTTAATATAGACTCTTACTTATAGACTACATACTATATTTGAGCACCTTGTCTAATCCAAGTAAATCTGTCCAAAGCCTCAACAATACTACATAAAAAGGCAATGGCTAGATTTGTTCTCTTTGGCTAATGCCTGACTGAAAATGTGATAAAGCGGTCAAAATATTCCCTCTCTGTATTGAGCCATTCATTCAGTGGCATTCAGTCATTACACCCAATACATGAAGGAATTTAATCTTATATAAAACACAATGAACTTTATTTTAACACAGAATGAACAGGAGATAAATTACATAATATGACACTAGGAAAATGAGGAAGACATTACTATATTGCCGCCGTCTTAACTGGCTCGGTTATCAAAACAAATACCAAAGGTTGTATGCGATGACAGCAACGCAGCTACCGAATGAGAAAAGATGGCAACACTATATATTTTATTATGCTGATCCTAAAACGAAGACGACGTCAAACAAAAAACTCCGTAGGTGGATGATTATGAAGATTTTTCGCGTACATCAATCTATTTCTTTCGGTATACACTTTGGCAGGACAACCGTGAGTATTGTGGGTGTAACAGGACCAATAGCAATGGTCTCCTTGGTATTGCACCCTCGTGAATGTAAAATCTCCCAGCTTCATCAGTCGGTCCCCTCCTCTTGAGATCATAAACTTTACTGGAAAGTAAACGTAGTATGAGGATATTTTTATCAACAGTTTAGTTTATTTATGGGACATTGCCCCACAGCAGAGGTCTCAGTCAAATGCAAAATTTACGACTGATTATATAATTAAGTAATGTCAGTGGTTTTTTTTTATGCCATGAGATGGCAAACAAGCAGGCAACGTACTGATTAGTGGTTACCGAAGCCGATCGACAATGCAATACCTACCAGAACCATCGCAGGTACGTTGTCATTCCAGAGACAAAACTTAAATCTCCTATGCCTGTAATTACACCGTCACCCATGCCCTTAACCCGCAACAGAACGCTGCTTGGCAGCAAAACCACGAATGGTGGTGGATGGTGGTGGACGGTGGTAGTTCCTCGCGTTAGAACTCACAATAACCCACAAAACTCTGACACCAGATTAGTCTCTAACAACATGAAAAAAAAAGAAGTCACACAATTACGAGAACAATAAATTATTGATTAATTATCGGTGACCCCTACAGGTAATTAATGTTCACACCTTAGATAGAGTATCCACTAGCAAACTGAGTCGTAAGCAAATGTTCGTCATCAGGTGATGACATTGGGTAAAAGTAAATGAAATAATTACTTAAACAATATTTAAATATTATAATAGGATGGAGTAGTAAATGCCCAATCATAGATAATTAAACAAAGGTCAATAATAAAAACTTCTACAAATAGTTTAATCATTCTTAGATTAGGAATCAATAATAATAAAAGTTTTTTTTTTTGCGGTATGGGCATTCTGTTGGCCTCGATCTCGCCTGGTGGAAAGCAATGGATGAGATCTACAATGGAACTAGCTTGCCCAGCACAACCACAATAGAAACGGGTGTCGACGGAAGAATAGACGAAATGATAGATTCACAATCACAATCTGTAAATTTGTCTATTCTTCCGTCGATCGACCTTACCCACTTCTATGGTAGTCATTCTTCACGTGCAGAAGCGTTCGCTCTTGCTTTGAAGGCGGGTGAGATCATAATACAATACCTACCTTAGAAAGTATTTCAAAGACTCATGCTTGATGAAAGACTTTGTAGCAGTTTCTGTAAGTACCTCGTCACGCACAAACTAAAATATCGCAAGTACTACATTTATTGTGAGTCTTATTGTAGTGGCACTGGCGACTCTCTTTTGTTAGTGCTCAAATGCAGGCAAATGCTTTGCTTCCTGCTGGCGTTGTCTCATCGATGGCAGTGATTTTGTAAGTTTGTCTCTTTTCCGTTTTGTAGAAGCATCTGGTTCAGAATCTGTAGAGACTTTACCTTCATTTGTGTGCATTTTCTTTAGCTTTTTGATAATTTGTACCCCACAAAGGTAATCTAAATTAATGAGACAACAATACATTTTACAAAATACTTTGATTTTCACTTTACAAAATCGGTACCTAAAGATAATAATTTACGTGTAACATACACTTACATTATTATTTTAACTAATATAAAGTAATATCACATGACTCATTTTTTATTCATATGGTAATATTGAGAATTGCTACTGAGAATCGAGCCTGGAATCCCACGATAATAGTCGCACTTTCAACCACTAGGCCATTAAAGGCGCAGTTCTATTGATACCAATGGAACTGCGCTACGCAAGTGTCCAAGATTTGCTTTGTATGAAAATGTCGAGATCATCCACCGCATTCCACGGCCACGTTACGTACGGATGCGTGGTTCGTAAACAAGTCAACCTACGCAATTAAACTGCCCGATGGTAGCCACATACAGGGCAAAGTTCTTCGGTAACGTACGTGGGTTACCGAAGTACTTTTCGTGAGATTGTCAGTAACACCTTGATTGCTGGCCTTCCTCGGGGAGCTGGGGTGGATCGAATAATCGATTTTCCCACCCTTACGCAAAATACGCGCTTTGTCGTGGAGTTCCGGACACCAGCCCGTTTTACCTACTACATCTCTGTGTACGTTCTGACATTTGTCTCAGTAAAAAGCAGTATAAGTCTAAACTGGCTGATTCTTCTTAAATTTTACAGCATTAACACAATTTTTAATTTTTTTCTGTTTACAGAAATGGATTAGTGTTTGGAGCCTACTTTTAAGCAAACTATGCCTATGAGACTCCGCTTTTCCATAGTACAGCATAATTACTTAATTTAGTAACAAACCAGTACTTACTTAAAATATCAAATAAAAATAAGGATCTCAGTATTATGTGAGAGCAAAATAAAAAGCCACTTTCCCATAAAAATAAATTATATTCCTTGATATTAAAGAAATAAATTGATTACTTAAAATAGTACAAGACTTACTTAAGTTACTGTCAAAACAAGAATTTCATTTACCGTCCTGACAAGTTTTACAACAAGTCAAATATATTTTAATAACTTCTTTGGAAACATTACAAAACTTAGTTTTCAATTCGGCGTCCATTACATCTGTATTTGCATGTTTGAACAATAAATGTATGGTGTGTAATACACTGAATAGGTCTTCCATAGGCACATAGAACTTAATACTAGAATTAACTTCGATCCTGGGCTGTATCAACCGCTCTCTACCGTTCACATCCATGATGTCATAGCTTCCAAGCATTTTGTAGTCTTCAAAGTTTTTATATTGCTTGGTTTTTAGTTCCTTCACGTCTTTTATGAAGTCCTGGTACCTTGCTGAGTTGATGAAGTACAAACTGTTGCTTTTCTTGCGACCGACAAGGCGTTTTAGTTTATTGTTGAAGTCTTCCTTCATTGGGATGACGTAGTTTGCAGAAAATTTGTCTAAAACTGTAATTAAAACACACATATTTTTATGACATTTGAAATTCTTTAAATTCAATATACATTTGCTCAGGCTCAAACAGGAAAGGTGAAAAAGGCAATAACCACGAAGAACTAAATAAAAACAACAAAATTCCAAAGTATATTTTATTTAAACAACACAACAATACATATCAATCAAGTATTTTATTTAATAAAAATAATTTGTTATGATTACACAAAACAATGTAATTTTAATATAAAAAAAAAAACAAAGTTTCACTAGATAAGTTTTATTTGCAGATTTGAAGAATTTTATTTTGTTTGGAAGGCACATACAATTGCTCTTATCATTATTTATTAAACATTTGATAAGACATCATCATTCAACTCTTAATTAAATTTACTATGAAAGTTTCTTATAAACTAATGATTTATTGATTTAATTAGGAATAGGGATAGTTTTTATTTTTTATTCTATTTTATTCATAGAGATTTTAATCACAAACTGATTATACCACCCTCATTGGTACAAACAATTATTTCTTATGATTTAAATCCTATTTTGGTTAACTTATACAAGAGTCTTGCATCCTTTGATAATGGGGATGCAAGAATGCTATTACACCTACCAACAGAACAGGGATAGTTGCTTTAGCAAAACAATACTATTATCCATCTGAATCTTAAATGTATTCCGATATACTTACAAATATTTTGTTTAAATCTTTGCAAGCACAAACAAGTGACCGTAGATAAAAAGTAGGTCATCACTGCTCTGCTTAATCATTCCTAAATAAAACAGGAAATTATAGTAAACAACTGTCCTATAGAAACATAAAGATTAAATAGGTCATGGATACGTTGATTAAATTCCTTTTAAATAACAATAAAAAGAAAGAAATAAAAAAACATAGAAAGAATAATAGTGAAACTTATACTAAATCACTCACCAAAACATGTTGATACAGCGATATTCCATAAAAACAATAGGTAAATCAAGTAAAGAGCATATACTAGCACACTTTAAATATAACAAATTACTATTATTGTGATTAAATAGGATTGTAAAATACTTTACATTCAAATACTTTTGAAACTCCGCGCACAATTTTAGGTTATGTTATATGCACTGGCACTTTTATATTGTTCCCGCTTATATTAGACTAGAATTTTCACAAAAATTATACCATAGTCATTAGAATTAGGTCCATTTGGGGAATTTACAATAAATCCCCGTGTTTATTTTTGTTATTAATTACCCGTCATCCGTCAATCTGACACGACTGTCATTGCGTTGCGTTTCGGTTCACTCGAAACAAATTGATAGCATTCTTCGGTGCGTAGACGGTGGCGCCACCCCAAATAAACGACGGCAAGTTGCAACACATTTAGGCATGAATATAATTTGACTCCAAAACTCAGGAACAGGTACCTAAACAGTGTCTATATCTTACATCAAGATGGTATTCAGACTGCAGTACAAAGGCAGCAAGGTTCGTGCAGACCACAGACTACATAGTATGTGCAGACTGGCGCGACTTGTCACGCGACGCGACACCGGTAATTGTTCTACCATGAAGTTTTCTTAGAAATTGTTTTATTAGAGTCGCGTTGCGCTTGTTTGCAAGCCTTCAAGTGACAAAAAATAAATGTAGCTATTATAATAGGTAAGTACCTTAACCTTCGCTTTTGATCTACCGACACCACCGACACGGCCCCTAAGACAACCCATTGACCCGTATTTCTATAATTTCTTACCTTATTACTTTTTTTATTTTTATAGGTGTTTTTACTAGTTACCAAATAAATAGCAGCACCAATAAATTAGACAGACGCGTAAAAATATCGAAGTTTAAATACCTAATTATCATTAATTATTACATTCAAAAAATTATAGAAGATTCACAAATAAAAGCTTATTGCCGCACTCACAGACGTCACTTAAAAACAATTAACCGTGAGCTTTAATTGATAAGTTGGAACGCTGTTAAAATATTGATTATTTTTAAGTAACGTGTCTGAGTGCGGAATTAAGCCCGGCCGGTCAACGGCAAAATATAGTCTGACTGGCATGACTTTCTTTAATGATTATGATCAGTGTTATATTTTCTGATATTGCCATAAATGTCGATGAAGACCCTTGCAGGACACTTGAGCGTCTTCCGTTTGGAGCAGTACCAGCACCTGGACTTCCAGCTGTTTGAGAAAGTGTAATCTTGGAAGACCATCACTTGTCTGCCACCGGGCGTATGTACGATCTCATAGTGTAAATCTAAAAAAAAAAAACTTTATTAAAAAAAAAAAAAATTGTCTTTGACCGAGGCTCAGACTTAAGATTAACCACAGAGCAAAGGAGCATAGCATTCTTTCAGAAAAAGTTGTGCATCAAATTCGTAACATTATGCTCCAAAACAGGCATGACGGATAAAGCTGGGAACAAATGATCGGACGCGTCCGTAAGCCGCGGCTGACAGTCGTGACACATTTGTATCTGGATAGTACATTTAGCACTACACTGCAAACTATCGGTCCTAAGTCGCGGACGTGACCTTGAGCCGTCCTTAGCGTTCGGACCTCTGATAGAAATCTGGCCGGGTGGAGCTGTGAACAACGTGCACAATCATCGGACGCGACTGTCAGTCGCGGACGCGTCCGATAATTTGTTCCCAGCTTAAGTGTGCAACACTGAAGTGGGACTGAGTGGGTCATATTATCTTATGCTTAACCTATATTATAATTTGTCGAATGTATAAGCCCAGTTGGACTAGGGTGTCACCTAGTGATATTTACTATTTACCAATACCAGAATAAGTATCTACTTAATTAATTTGTATCTTACTTACTTATATGTATTATAAATTTGAAAGTTGTGTTGTTGTTTGGATGTTTGTTACAAAATCACGCAAAAACGGGTTAAAACGGCTTTCAATGAAATTTTGCACATAGATAGTTTATCATCTGGAATAACACACAGGATTCTGGACCCAATTCTGAAGTCCAGGCAGACGAAGTCACGGGCACAAACTAGTACCTTATATTTGCAAATAAGTATGTAGATATTTCCAGTAGTGGACGTCTTTCAGCTGACATAATGATGATGAAGTAGAGACCTACTTACATAAATGTATTTGTACTTTTTACTTGTGTTGCTGATATGACATAAAACTGGAAAAATACTACCTGGTTCTGTGTATTGTGGGATTCATACTTTTACCAGGCTTAAAAAAACAACATTCTGAATAATAAAAAAGTATTTAATTTATTTATCACACATTGTTATAAATAATCTCAACATTAGGCATCAGGTAGTAAGTCAAAGAAATTTAAAAAAAAAAAACTAGGCTTTTCTATCCCACTCCTGCGGGGTTATATTGCGTAACACACATTTTGACAGTTCACCAACTATCATTGCGTTATTTACGTTGTTGAGGAGTTTGTTGCGCCACTTCTTCTTCCCAGCTAACGCACTACGAAGTGGTGAAGGGTGGGCGTTTTAGGGGACTGTCTTATGTAATTTTGACGATCGAAAAGTGCTGATTATCAGCCTAGTTTGAATAAATGACTTTTGAATTTTTTGAATTTTGAACAGATGAATTTTTCAAACCTATTAAGCAATGGATTAGCAATATCCTTCAAAACTCGGATTGTGATTGAAAGTGTGGACTAGCAAATTGACCTTAAATTGTTCGTAGGTAGGACAATAAATAATACACAAGAACTAAAAACAATAGGCGTTTCGTTTATTGCTAATAGGAATATTTAGTAATACATAACTGATGTAAATACATAAATAGATCTATGGGTGGGTTTAAAGCTAACCCGCTTATAAAATTACTATTAAATTAATATTATATCTAAGTTTGTATTGCACGAAAAACACGAAAACAAAATCCGGCCTCCTATTGCTCAAAAAATCCTTAAGCTTCGTGCAGACCAGCGCGACGCGACGCACAGTGGATCGTCCCCATACATGAGGTCGGACATAGAATTAAAAATTGAAAAAGTATTTAATTGAAAAAAATGAAATATACAGTTGCATTACTCTATTATGGAACTACAAAAAATGTTACTACAATTTTTTTTTTTTTGACCAGTACTTTATGAGCAATTCGATGAAAACTGTTATTTTTCTATGGAAATGGTCACAAAAATGTCTGTATCTCATGATTCCCTCCTTGTTTCGATTTGCGGTTTTCACTACTGTTATTTACCCATTTTATGCCACATTTTCTTCAAGGACACATGGTGCCCCCAGCGACCCCCTACTTTAATGACTTATGAACGCTTCTGTTGGCAACAGAAGCGTTCATAAGTCATTAAAGTAATCCCAAATGCACCTGTTATTTAAGGAACTACTTAGGGATGACTTATTCTCAGTAATGAATATACTTAATGTACCTCCATTTCATCAGTTATACAATAAAAAGTATAGTTACTAAAAGCAAAATATCTCGGAAGGGGGTCGCTGGGGGCACCATGTGTCCTTGAAGAAAATGTGGCATAAAATGGGTAAATAACAGTAGTGAAAACCGCAAATCGAAACAAGGAGGGAATCATGAGATACAGACATTTTTGTGACTATTTCCATAGAAAAATAACAGTTTTCATCGAATTGCTCATAAAGTACTGGTCAAATAAAAAAATTGTAGTAACATTTTTTGTAGTTCCATAATAGAGTAATGCAACTGTATATTTCATTTTTTTCAATTAAATACTTTTTCAATTTTTAATTCTATGTCCGACCTCTTGTATGGGGACGATCCACTGTGCGACGCCGCGACGCGACTCGAACAATACAATTTCTAAGAAAACTTGACGGTATAACAATAACCGGTGTCGCGTCGCACGACAAGTCGCGCTGGTCTGCACAAAGCTTTATTGTACCTATTTATGCCAATCAATTCGTAGCAATCAACGAATTATTTTAAACATTAGCTACACATAGGACTATACTCTAAAAAAAATCTTTTACCCTTTTTTTACATAGAATAGGTAAAGGCATGGAAATTAATTGTATAGCAAATTGAGTGGCACCTTAAATTGTCATTCCTCGAAATGTAGGAAATAGCTAATTGGCGTAGTGGGTCAATTTAGTAAACCTACAAAATTAAATAAATTAAACAAAACATACATTTCCCAGACTTTACCTACTTACAAAATTAAAGCGAAGAAAACAATAAGTATTAAGTTGTCTAAAAACGCAATTAATAAAAAAAAATGCGTCATT
This sequence comes from Agrochola circellaris, assembly GCA_914767755.1. Classification (NCBI taxonomy): domain Eukaryota; kingdom Metazoa; phylum Arthropoda; class Insecta; order Lepidoptera; family Noctuidae; genus Agrochola; species Agrochola circellaris. The sequence continues at coordinate 4,381,949 of OU611859.1, read as the reverse complement.
TCAATATTCATAAATTGAACACCCGACCTATACAAATCTCACTGTGAAAGCTTAGGTGAAATGAGCTTGAAGTGAGCTGTCAATAGTGTTAATCTCTAGCATCAGATGGAATGACGGCTTACTTCCTCCAGATTTTCACGTTGAGATGTTTACAGAATAGGACGGGATACTTAGGTGTTGTTAGGACTAAATACAAAATTAAATAATATTAAAGAAAATGAGTTGACAATTAAAGTTTTACCTACTGACAAAGTTAAAACGAACAAAACAATAGATATTAAGTAGCTCCTCTAAAAACGCATTGAATAAAACAAAAATTCGTCATTTCAATATTCTTATATTGAACAGCTGATCAATTCTTTAAAAATAATCCCCGAAAACTTAGGAATAGTGAGCTGTCAATAATATCAATCACTAGCAAAAGCCGGTCGATTCTGTTAAAATATCACCGTGAAACTTAGGTGAAGAGAGCGTGAAGTGAGCTGTCAATAGTGTTAATCCTTAGCATCCTGCCGGTCGATTTTTGACAGTGACAGCTCACTTCACGCTCACTTCACCTAAGTTTCACATTGATATTTTTACAGAATCGACCGACAGGTGGAATGACAGCTCACTTCATCCAAGTTTAAGCGTTGAGATTTTTAAAGAATAGGACGGAGTAGCACTAAATACAAAATCAAATAATATTAAAGAAAATCTGCTGAGAATTAAAATATTATAAATTTTTTAGCCTATAAATTATTACAAACTGCTAATATTACAGTTTCACGTAGCTTCCATCTCTAGTCCTAAAAAAAGCTGGTGCACCATGGTTGTGCTCCAGTTCATGGAAGATGAGCTTTCCTGAGTCGTTGAACCGCAGTTTCGCTGAGCACTTGGCTGAATACTTACTGCTGCAGTTCCAATATCTATGGTCACTCGTGGTTTGGGCAAAGGTATAGTCCTTGATCATAAGCAACGTTCTCTTTCGTTTACCAACTTGGATCCTTTCTATATGGAACCCTGGAAATTATGTGTGCTTAGAACTTGATTTTTATTTTATTTTAACATAGTGGAAATCGTCAAATTACATTAGTTGATAATGGGAACGCTATTTTAAATTGATGGTGGTATTCCCTTTGCCATAATGTGGGTTACCTACATAAATGACTCTCTTTGAAAGCCCATAAAATGGATGAATTTATTCAGAAAGTTAATTAAGTACTTTAATATTCTTACGGGAATTAAAAAAATTGAATAGGTTTTCTTTTTTTATTAAATTGTAACAATAAATGCAAGTTTTTAAAGATTTCATAACATTGTTCCTAAAATTATAATAATTATTTTTTGGTGTTGTTTCTTTTTTATTATAACCATAGATAACAAATCTTATATACAATATAACACTAAATTAATGACAAACTAACTAACTATACAAATAAATACAAAAACAAACGGACACTTATGCTGCGGTCCCACGGCCCGCTTTCTCACAGGTCAGATCTTGCCAGGCCAGGCCAACAGGCCGTGAGAATCGTCAATCCGATGACACCTGTGTGGAAATGCTCATTATGGGCCGCGACAGGCCTCGACAGGTCGTGGGACCGCGGCTTTAGGCGTCGAAGTACTCGTCCGCATCGCTGTCATCCGGAAACGTGCCCAGAAGACTGGCAGCATTGCCACGTTAAATGGCAATGCTAATTCTTTCGCCAAAGAACGAGCCAGCCCCCTGGTCACGTGAAGTGTCATACAGTCGGCAAAGAAATGTCCTTAAAAGGAGACACGCACTCGAGCCCCATGACCAGAGCATTTTGACCACAAACGGCTCAAAAGTGTAGTTACGGTATTTTTGCCGCTTGAGGGTCTCATTAGCCGCAATAGTGGAGCCAGAACATCCCGCCGTGCTAGGAACATGGAATGGGTTTTTTGTTGATGATAGATTTGGAAGTAATAAAAACCTGTTAGAAATAGGAAAAAATAGCTTTATTTTATGTTTCTAACAGTGCTGTCCCATTTCCATGATAAAACAGGGAAACAATTTTCATTTATTCAGACTTTCCTCCACGGGCATGGCGATCAATCAACCTGTACAAAACTTTAAAACTTTTTGACTATTTCTCAGAGAGCAGTAATGGTGAAATAAATTGCACAAAGTCAAGTGGATGTCTGGGTTCAAACCACGACCGGACGAACTGCTAAGTCACGGCTGTTAAGTGCTCATACACACAAGCGGCACGTGTCAACGGCAACTGAGTGAGGCAACTGCTGCCGTCGATAACGTGCCGCTCGTGTATTTGAGTACCGTGAGTATGAGCACGAGCAGGTACCACAGGGCCACTGCTGCTTTAAGGTGCCATTCCGTACCCGACCGCAGGAGGCAACTGCAGGAGACGTGTCGTCACGACACGAATGGTTTCTATGAATTTCTATGAAATACCTTCCGTAGCTAGCGACACGTCGTTGGCAGCTACGGGCGAGTGACAGGCGACATGTGCAGCCCGACCGCAGACCAGTACCCTATTTGCGTACCTAATACACGATCAGTCAGAATCTGAATCGTTTTGAAACAGATTGCAAATCCATTGCTTCATAAGTTCAAAAAAACATCTGCTCAATAACGTAAATAACGCAATTAATGTTGTTGAACTGTCAAAATGAAACAGATTAGTCGTAATTGTTTACGAACATATGTTACGTAATTCGATAGCAGTAGTGCCGCCAACGCTCGAACAATAACACGTTTTTCTATCTTATAACTACCGACTGGAATATGGGCAGTTGCCGCCTGCGGTCGGGTTCGGAATCATGACCGTAGCGAAATGACGCCGCGACACGTCGCGTGCAGTTGCTGCCTGCGGTCGGGTACAGAATGATACCTTTAATGGGGAAGGCAAGTGTCAAAATGGCGTTGTCGTAGCTAGTTCCAAACACAAGGCGTGAGACGGTTTTATTTTATTTTTGCGAAAATGACTCGTTGTGTTCTTAAATACTCCGAAATTTAAGTCCACCATTTTCCGAAATACCCCAAAATTTGAAGATTGTGGCTTAAAGCTATTTGTATTTTTTTTTTTATTAAGTAGAGTGCACACGCAGACTTTGCCTTGCCCTAAATGTAAATAACTTATTATTAGTTAATTAAGTAAAATGAAAAGTTTCCTGTCCTAAAAATAACAAAAATAACTGAACATTACAAGATAAAAAAAAAACAAAATAAGTATTTTAATTCACATAACCTACATGGACACTTATGAAAAGCCAATAATTGGCTTTTACAATATTTTCAAATAATAGTGTTAATAGGTATGGGAGAACAGTGTCGGCCTTTCAACAAGTACCAGGTACTTAACAAAATAGAAAATTGTCAACAAATCTACAGTACACTAAGCCTACAACGTTCTCACGTTCACAAAATAGAAAAGAATATTTAAGACCATAAATAACCATAAACGTAACCCTGTTTAAACCAAATAGGTACAACAGTAGCAATACAAAAACAAAAACTACAATAATTTTAGGTTAATGCTGTGTATGTCTTTAGTTGGTTGGTAAGCCTATAAACAAACAATAAAAAGATACATGTAAAAATATTGCGTAATTAACGCGACAATCTGCCAAATCGACTAAGACTAGAAACCTATAAAAACTTCTAACAGAAATTCTAATTTAGTATATATTATTATGTAAAGTTCAAACCAGGGTCGGTAACAGCAAATCGTGTAATGGGTTTTAGATAAGTTAATATAGAAAACTTAATAAAGTAGTAGACACGAAAAATAAGGTTTGACTAGATCAAGAGTTTCACCAGACAGTTAAAAAAAATCGGATTACGGATAAACCTTGTACGTACATGAATTTTAAATAATTAAAAACGTGCAAAAAGTACTGCTGTCTTTTGCTTTTGATGTCTACAATTAGCTCAATTAGCTTTAACTGCAATATAAATATAGACAGTCTGGAAACTAGGCCTATTTGTTGAAAAGATTTAAAAATTTCCATTTTTAAAAAGATCGCGGCGACCACTCGTCTCGACACGACACCCGCAACTGACCCGTCAATGAGCGCGTCTGTCTAAGTGTTCCGTTTCGTTTACTACGTAGTTTCTGTACTGTCCATATTTATACTGTGGCCGACCGTCCCCATTAGATATAGGTACCTCATTCAGGTTAATGGCGGAGGGTGATTGTGTTCAAAACCATGAGGAATTACTAAGTCTAGTTTATAAGTCACTTTGGCTGGACATCTCTTAGACACTCGACTGGAACAATACCAGACGTATGAGGATCTGTTGGATCTTGAAAACGTGTGGTCGTGGAACAGTAGCAGCTGGGCTCCTCGGGAAGAATGTACTATTCTGGCTGAAAAAGGGGTAAGTAAGGAGAAATATTAATGGTCATCATCTATTTACTTATCAGAGCAGCACCGCCCTCCCTCATGATAGTGTAAGAGAAAAAATAGGTAATAAGTAATTTTTAGGTGTACATAACATGGGCCTGCAGGCTGTGTTGTCGCCCGAACAGTCAGGCCCAAAGACGGGGCACGAAATGTTCCATGCGCGCTTTTATGGGAGGACGTGCGGTCGTGAGATCGACCGCACTGCATGATGGGGCCTGCTAGGCATGGCGGTCTGATACCAGTCGGGGGTGCGGCGAATGTACAAGTATCTCCCGGGCCCCCGACTCAGGGTAGTAAGTAGTAGGAACAGTGGGGGCTTTATTCGGCATGAGTCAGACATAACCCTCCGTTATCCTAAGACGGCGGGTAGGTATCCATGAGCACGTCCCCATGGAAAAAAAAAAACATATATACATATCACAACATCATGCCCTGCTTCCCTGAAGGGTTAGGCAGAGGTGTACCTATAGTGATCTCACATTTCGCCAGTTATGTTTAAGTCCCATGTAATCGAGGGGTCGAGTCTATTGCCATCAACCGGCATTAAGGGTTATGTAGGTACTTAAAGTGTACCTAGCTATCACCACATGTTTGTCAGCCCTTCTGTCACAGGGCTGTATCTTTCCTGACGGGGTTCGGAAGGACCAACGCCTGCCGGGGTTGCGAGTTTGTCCGACCGCGATCCGATCGATCGCGACCCCGGCACACAGGCAACGGAAGGAACACGGGTGGGTTTTAGTCAGTAAAAGTCTGACAGCCCTTCCGCTCCGCCCAGAGCGGGAAAAGTTATTTGATAATTAACCAAACTCAAAAAAAAATAAAAAAATGGGCTGTATCTTTCAAACTGTATTAACTAGTCAGTTGAAATTTTCACAGAATACCTACTTCTAGTAGGAAACTATGACCGTCATCACTGGTATCTGGTACTAATAATATTGAAAAGTCCTCCGCCGGCCCTAACAATATTACTTATTGCGCAATTTTTCAAATACCGGAGTTACCGACATAAATCGTAAAGCAAGCAAGCTAAAGTGGCAGTAGGCTGGCCATGTTTGTCGAAGAACCGATGTCTAGTGGAGCAGACGAGTTCTGGAGTGGAGACGGCGTATCGGCAAGCGTAGTGCGGGACGCCCCCAGCTAGATAGACCGATGACCTTAAAAATATTGCTGGGGCAGACTGGATGCGGAAGACAGGGTGTTGTGGCGCAGCCTGGGAGAGGCCTACGTCCAGCAGTGGACTGGGATAGGCTGAGTTGAATGCGCAATGTTCTTGGTAGTCCAGGGTTAACATTGAAGATTTAGCAATGATTGAACAAAAGTTTGAGCGAGTTACAATTAACAATACATATTTCATTTGCAATTCAGCTTATGGGCCGCCAATGTATTTTTTTTCTTACTCTGCTCTGTCCCGCGCACAGGCAAAGGCGTCAATGTTACTGCGTGAAAATAATATGTAGATGTAGGGCCCGGCCCGCCTTCGTTGATTATTGTTAAGGTGTGTCTAAACATAAATTGCTGAAAAAAAAAAATTGCTGTTCCAAATATTTTACCCGCGTAGGTTCACATTGCACTTTTCTATGAAACAGCAGATTTTTTTTAAATAACCGACGAAGAATTTCAGCTCATCTCAGAATCATGTACTGAATCCATGGTAACTGTTTTCGCGTCGATGTTCCTAGGTAACTATAAAGCCGGATTTACATTACGAAACTAGTTACTTAGTTATTCATTGATGTTTCACATGTAAATAAATATTATATCGGGTGTAAAAAGACACTTTCCGAAGCCGAAAGCCACATATTCTACCCATTATTTGCATAATTTTTTTCCACTAGACCATACCTGGGAATCCACTGGTTCTGGAGATATTGAAGGTCAAAGTCGCTTTTTTTTTTTTTACTTTTTCACGAAAATGAATTCTATGCGATAATACAAAACTTTTTTCCAAACAAACATTACCTGAATTTTAGATTTATCTTAACAGATTACGCATTTGAAGTTACAAAAACGCAATGAACAACAAGTACCTACCTACGTAGCGTAGGGGCGGAGCTTAACTAACACTGAATCCGTTCATTCAAGCGTGGGTTCGCGTTACATTGCGCGCAGTAAAAACTTGTTTTTTTTTATTAAAAAAAAAAAAATTACGGTTCCCAGCAATAATTTTTGCGCAAAGCTACTTAGCTATACATACAGTATGCGTAGTTTACGGCTTTGTGATGTGTCTTTTTACACCCTGTATACGCGTGAACCTAACAATGAATGGTCGGCCTATAGTTGCATAGGCCGACCGCTTACTCGTAACTAAGACGGTTCTTGAAGTAGGAGCGCAGTGTGAGACGGGTGTGGAGTCGTGATGCGAGAGCTCAGTGACTCGTCAACTAGAGACAACTTGACAGTTGTCTCTAGTTGACGGGTAACTGAGACGGTTCCTGGGTGCGGGAAGGGTGACCCTTTCCCGCACCCAGGAACCGTCTTAGTTAAGCGGTCGGCCTATAATGTAAAAAAAAACGAAGCTTCTGTCAAAATTTTAATCAAGGATTTTCGTCAGATTTTATTCTGATTTCTCAAGAAAAACAATAAATTCGCCGCACACAGCTTATTTTAATATGCACCGTAGATGTGATAGAAGTGAAACTTCTTAAAAAATAAATAATAAAAGAGATTAAGTGTGAGAGACAAAGCGAGAGAGTATTTCCTTCTCCTTCATGTAAAGAAATGTTCCAAAACGTGACGCATCCATGAAATCTCACTCTCAATTCTCGCCCAATTATTATCGATTCGCCGCATAAGAAGTTCCACTTCACTTAAGTTTCAAGTGGTGGGTGTTTTGAAGTGGAACTCAATAAATCGACTCAAATGATTCGAAGAAATCTTTTAATTAATAAAAATCTGGTGAAGGGTGATTGTGTTCAAGGTTTTGAGGTATAAACACACTGTCTAGTCTATAAATCACTTTGGCGTGACACTTCCTTGACAGTCGCCTTGAACAATACCAGACGTATGAGGTTTTGTTATTTCTTGAGAACGTATGGTTGTCAAACAACAGCAGCTGGCCGCCTCGCGATGACTGAATTATTTTGAAGGCTGGAAAAAGTTAAGAACCAGGAGTTATCAGTTATTCGCATAAACTAGGGTTTCTTAGTAGAGCGGTGGCTGCCACATAGCGTCTGCAATTTACAGGTGAATGAGGTCACTGAAACGTGTGTTTTCAAAGAGAGCGTTTTGACACCGTAAAGGCAAACTCCGATGCCCAAAGATTTAAATCGCTAGATTTGCCCTCACCATACTTATTCACGCGAAAACGTGTCCAAACACCACACATAATTAAATAGCGTTTCCATGACAATCAAGTCAGGTCAAGAGTTGTGTGCCAGAGGTGTCAAAACGAAACAGTAATGCGGCTATCTTATGACGCGGTAGGGCGCATCTAAAGATTTAAGAGGGCGCCTAGCGAATCTAAAGCTTTATATTGAGACACGAAGCAACAAAATACGATCTAAAGAAAAGCGGCCACATTCCTCTAGATCGTATTTTGTTGCTCCGTGTCTCAATATGAAACTTTATAAAAGGTATTAGAAAATTCTAGACACACTTACCGAGGGTCCTGTCTAGCCGTTATTCATAATTCCTTCTCAGTCACGAGATAATATTTTTTTTAAAGAGTGGCGCTAGTGGACCTTTAGGCGCCCTCTTAAATCTTTACTGTTGCGATCCTTTTCTTGACAGCCGTCACTCCGGCCGTTAATGGCGGCCACCGCTCTTCTACGAAACCGTGCCTTTACTATCATTATCTAACTATTATTGAGACGCTCGTATCAAAAATAAAAAAGTACCTACATAGGTAATAATACAAACTTATTTTTCTCCAGACGTCTATACTCTTTTGTAAAAGTGTATCAAAATTCACAAGGGCAGCGTAGGTATCAAAAATACGTAGGTAATGCTTTTGAAGAAGTGATTTATTTATGACAACTTTTTTTTCTTTTTTCTTATTTTTGCGAGAAGTTTAAATAAATAAATTTATTTAGCATGTAGATAAGTAGATTGGGCCACCTCGATACCAATTTTAGTATATAAAAAATCGTACATGTCGACTTTTCAACATATTCACGCCAGATAGGATATTAAGAACATCGTTAGGTCATACACCCATTTAATTCGTCATAATACTGATCTACATTGATAGTACACAAAATATCATATATTCTTAATTTAAATGCATACATTATTATTGTATTTATAAAAGTGCTATCCGTATTAACTAAAGACCTATTATAATATATAAATAATGACTAGAGAAAAAAAAAAAAAAAATTGTCGTCTATTGTAAGTTGTACCAACCGTGCGTCGTATCACGACTTTATAGCTACGAAAGATATTAATTAGATCATTAATTTATTAATGACTAATAAAACGTTTCTTAAGGCGAAAGCGTCAAGGTAGCCCGCGAAAGTCAAATAATCTTACGTTTTTTTACAATTTGCAGGTCAGTATCATGTAATCCCATTGAATGACTATTACATTAAATCATGACATTTGACAATTATGCTAACTTATGGAGTTGTTTTGCTGACTGTAATGATTATAATTATGTAAAGCCATATTTGTTACGGTCGCGAATCATATTTTAATAAACATACAACCTGACCCTGACCTGCAAACTGGAAAAATCTCAAGAAAATTTGAATTTCGCGGGCTACCTTAGCGCATCCCCTTTAATTTGGAATTTTACGAAAAAAATTGGTAATTTGCTGCAGTTTCTTGCGCCACTTCTTCCCAGATAAAGCACTAGGAAGCAGTGAAGTGCGGGCGTTTTGGGGAACCGTCTTTTGTAATTTTGACGTTCAAAAAGTGCTGATTCTCAGCCTAGTTTGAATAAATCACTTTTGATTTGATTTTAATTTATTATTATTAATTTTACCAATCGTGCAATATTCATACATGTATGATTATTTTCTTTTTATCGGCAATCAGTTACAAACTTATCTTTATTCTTTACTTTTCTGTTCCTTCTTCGTGTCTTTATTTTCATGTGTACGTGAAACATTAAATTAATTAAATGTTGCTATGGGTAAAAAAAAATGATTATATTCACAAAGAGTTAAAAATACACACTACAATTACACGCAGACACACTGCACTATGACTAGTGGTAATGACTAGAGATTTTTGGTTACTACACCAATGGGATACAAAATATATTGAGACCTACACTCGAGAGCAATGAATCCGGGTCACTTAAAGAATCCTAAAAATCTCGGAAACCAAAAATGCTAGGTTAATGCAATAAATTGTATTTAATAGACAATGTAATACTCCTTAAATGAAGGTATTAAAACTTCTTAGTTATTGTAAAGTTATATCATAAAAAAATCAAATTTGAAAAAGGGCCACTTTCAAAGATGGAACTACGAAATTACAGCATTTGGTTTTGCTTTTGTTTGTAATCTGTCATTTATGTGGGTACATAAACCATGTTGATAGTGCTCTATATTCATTATTCAAGCTGAAATTATGTCGCTTACGCCTGAAGAATGCACCAGAATACTTACAATGCTGGAAACCGGCCGGAGTCAGCGCGATACAGCCAGGACTGTCGGTGTGTCGCTGTCAACAGTACAAAGAGTTCTCCGACGTTACGAAGAAACTGGTTCTAACCTACGCAGACCAGGAACGGGCAGAACCAGGTGTACCACAGCACGAGAAGACCGATACTTGGTGAACACCATGCTTCGAAATCGCTTTCTCACAGGAACTGAACTCACAAATCAGTTTCGACGCCTCGGAGGAAGTAACCCAAGTGCATGGACAGTAAGACGTCGGCTTGCTGAATCTAACTTAAAACCCCTTAGACCTGCAAACGGCCCTAAACTGGAGCGTGGGCATCGTATTTCAAGACTAAGATATGCCCAGAGCCACGTAAATTGGAGTATTGAAGATTGGTCAAAAGTTATGTTCTCCGACGAATCAAAATTTATGCTCTACAAGCACGATGGAAGACACAGAGTGTATCGAAGACCAGGGGAAAGATTCAAGCAAGCATGCATCGAAGAAAAAGTAGCCTACGGTGGTGGGTCTGTACTTGTGTGGGCCGGAATTTCTTCTGAAAGTCGCACAGAGCTGGTGATCATAGAAAACGGCTCTTTAACTAGCGTAAGATATGTGGAAGAAATCCTCAATGATCACGTTGGTCCATTTATGATCAATTTAGGTGAGGATGCTATATTTATGCATGACAATGCCCGACCTCATACAGGTAGGATTGTGAATGACTACCTTCAAGAGATGAACATTACTCGTATGGAGTGGCCAGCGCGCAGCCCGGATATCAACCCGATCGAGCATGCTTGGGACGAGCTAGGCAGATGCGTAAAACAACGAAACCCTCCCCCAATCACGCTTCGTGAGCTCAAAATTGCTCTCACAGAGGAATGGGAGAATATTCCCCAAAATCGTATAAGGAACTTGGTGTACAGCATGCCAAACCGCGTAAACGCAGTAATGGAAGCACGAGGAGGCAATACGAAGTATTAAAATTCAAGAAAATCGTAATAAAGTTCAGAAATTTCATGTTTCCTATTTTTGTTTTAAGGAGAGATCAGCAGTTTTTTTCTTTATGTAATTTTGTGTTAATAAAATGTATGGTGACTCATATTTTTTTTACTTTCATTTCAGGAGTATTACATTGTCTATTAAATACAATTTATTGCATTAACCTATCATTTTTAGTTTCCGAGATTTTTAACATTCTTTAAGTGACCCGGATTCATTGCTCTCGAGTGTAGATGAATATTAGACTAAGATTTTTCACAAATCGTGAATTTTATATTTTATACATTATAAAGATCAAGGGTCTCTCAGACAGGCGGGACGCGGGAGCGCGACGCGACTCTGGTGGAACAATTTTTATGAAAACTTCTCGGAAAATTTTCTATCGGTGTCACGTCGCGTCGTCGCGTCGCGCCTGTTTGCAGGTCTCCCCTAAGGGATTTGTAGAATAATGGCGATGTTACACGTCTCAAAAGACCATTTCAGACACTAATCTACATGATCTGACCATGATTATGTCTGGACTTTAAAAGAGACTGTGATCTCTGAGCTTATTTCAGTCTTTAGTCAAATAGGAAACACTGAACTCATCCAGTTTTAAAACATAATTTATTTTCGACGTGTCAAAGTGTTTGTATACACCTACTTCCAGAAGTTATAGTACATTACTGTCGCGGACTGCAACGTAGGCATTGATGGACGATCGTGAGAAAGTGGGCCGAGGCGAAGCCTAGGCACACATACGTGAGTCCATCAATACCTGGTTGCGTCTAGGCTTGTATATTACTTTTCTCAAATAATGCGCGGAAATTCAAACTAAGTAAATTAATTACAAATTCCAAAATCAATGGCGAACAATGATAATTTTTCACCCGCCAATATGTTCGTTTGTTTCTACTTTACTTTAAACATGTAACAACTATATTTGTAAGCCAAATCGAAATTTAAATAAAATTTTGATAAGTCCTTGATTGCCATTTTTTTCTATTTGGTTGAGAGATTATCAAATAACTTCTCCCGCTCTGGGCGGAGCGGGAAAAGTTATAATGAATTGAATGAAGATGATATAATTGAATGATTGGTCTTTAGTATACGTGTTTTATTAATAGGTATACCTTTTGCTTTATGTATAATAAATTAATAATGCGTCTAATTTGGGACAGCGCTCCTTCATGGGCGAGTTCTCGATAGGCTGTACGTACGGCGCGTTGCGTGAGCTCAGTACAGAACACGCAAGCTAACCACTCAAGGTTACTGGCATATATCTGTGGCTTAATTGATTTTATTATTGGGATTCGACAGTGTCGCAGCTAGTAGACGTACACTGTTAGTTTTCAACATTTTTTTAGAAACGTCTGGAAAGGTTGGTAGTGGTGACGGTGGGGGGTGATTGTGTGTTAGGTCTACCGACACGACATAGTTTTCATTGTTCAGACAAAGCGTTGCCTTACACCTGCACCTGGCCCTCCCAGAACAGTAGTACGTTGAAGAGTCCCCAGTCTCTGCTGCAAATCTGAATTCGTCAACTTGGATTATTCTAATATTCTCTAATGGTAGAGGGCGCACTGGAGGACGCCCAGGCGGACGCGGCTTCGGAGCTGAAACTAAATAATTTTAAATTAAAATGACTGCATTCAATAGTGTCTTTCAAAGTTAAATTAATAGTGGACAGCAGGCAACTACCTGAACACATGCAAAATAATAGAATGTTATTATATTTTTAGAATGATAAAAATAATAATATTAAGGAAATTCCTCTCTTTGGAGCCCTGAGCTTGAAACCGTGCCGCATCCGGTGGGCTACTAATATTTGTTTTTAAATATTCTATTACTAACTTATTTAAACTTATTTAAAAATGTAATTGCTAAGTATATTCATGAAATAAAGGAAATAATATTAGTAAGAATAAGAATATTTTTATTTGTTCATTGTAACAATCTTAAAACTATTATAATTGGTCTCCTGTAATTGAAGGAGCACACGTAAAAGAACCGTTTTAGTTATTGTGATTTATATTGCGTGTATCCTTTGTTGGAGGTCCAAATAAATAAATAAAATAACTGTATACTGTTAATAATTATTTTGGGGTTTATTGTAAACGTTGCTTAAAAGTTAAGTAATGATTAGCGACTGTTTAACCATACATTTATGACGTTAAACATCTATTAACTTTATTCAACGTTTATAAATAAAGTGGTATATCTGTAATTATCTTGATAATCAGTTTTTTTTGTTGAGTAATGAATTTGTGATGACATTAAAATAATCATGATTTCAAACGTGATCACGTTTAAATTCAGAATTTATGACATTTTTAAAGCTACGTTTTCCTAGAAGAGCAGTGGTCGCCACATAGCGTCTGCAATTTACCGGCGAATGACGTCACCTAAACTTTATTTATAAAAGTAAGTTGGTGTGTTTTTCTAGAGAGCGTTTTTTGACACCGTAAACTCAAACCTCGCTGCCATCATTTTTATGACAGCTGTCACAGCGGCCGTTATGTAGCGGTCACCGGTCTTCTAGGAAACCGTAGCTTAGCCGAACATAATTAGTAAAAACATGTGTAAATTGCAGCTTTTTTGTTACGCTAATAAATGTAACAAGTACCATCGGGAGCCCTGAAAACCTTCGGCGCCGGATGGTTGTGACAGTCCCGATAACTTGCAACGGTACCGTCCTCCCTTAAGGTCACTTTAGCCGGACAATCCATGGAACCTTTTTTTGAGCAATACTGATTGCGGAAAGACCTACCCTTTCTAGAATACGTGAAACTTTGGTACAAGAGTACCGGTTTACCCTTTACGTTGATGATTTCGTATTCATCTGAAATGTTAAAGAACGGTTCTTGAAGTTTTAAGTCAATTGTGCATAAAGTATTAACACATTTTTTTTTTCTTAGGTTTCCAACAATAAAAATGGTTTTTATCTGGTTAATTTAATTAATTAATTTGTCCTTGTCAAACTTTTTGTATCTACCTAGATTTATAAGTGAGCGGTCTCCTTATAATAGGGATGATGCCTGGTTAAAAAAAAAAGAAATTCTAATCAGTATATCAGTCAGATAATAAAAAAATATTAGTCACGTATTTTTTGCTTTATCATTATTAATAACAAAATACTTAGATAAAACGCATTTTAAGTTAGGGAGTGGGGGTCGCTACGCCACAAGTAAGTAGAAAATCTACAAACTCGTGACGTCATGGCACATTTTAAATTAATGTATCGCCGTGATCTTTAGAATACCTACGTAAAAAAAGAAAAAATACATGTAATGTCAAAGATTGACAAAAAAAAATTTTTTGTCGTCAACCCTATTTGACGAGTACACTACTATTTTGCGATCTCTGTATACTTACATGTAATTGTGCAACCTTTGCTGGAGATCTAATAAATAAATAAATAACACGTCCTACAAAGCATTTTTGTGAAAAAAAACAACCTTTTTTAAGTAAATACTTATTTTTAATAGAGAAACAGCATATTAAATAAAAATAAAAATTGCACATAATATATGTATGTATATTTTCCATTTTTTACTTAAGAAATCTGTAGATTTTGTCTGCTTTTGTTTTTTCATTTTATTGTAATAACAGTCTCTAATACAATGTTATGTCGAACTTTAAAACGACTGATCCAGCTTGCAGAACAATTGAAGTCGAGAATACCAAAACGCGCCGCAAAATAATTTGCCTTTTCCTGTAGCATAGGGCCGCTGACAGGTATTCCTTTGTTTCTCGTGATTTTAAACCACTGAATTAACGCTTTATCAACATTTTCTTGTCGCGATTTTCGAAGCCTCTTCGGTTTCAAAACATTTGAATTGAAGGATTGCTTTATCCGGTTCTTGTTTTTGAAAATCGTTGAGATTGTCGAATGACCCACGCCAAATTCCTTTGCGAGAGATGAGTTTGATTCTCCATTTTCTAATCTGCTTATTATTGCACCTTTCTCCTCAATCGTAAATGCTTTACGACGTTGAGACGACATTTTTTTCACATAAGATATCACTAAAAAAAATGCGTGAAGTTTATAATAAAAACTACGCTAGATCTAAAACCACTAATACCTCAAAATAGATACTAATTATAATATTTACATATTTACGATATTTTAGGGATAAGGAAAATAATATGAAACACCAAGATATTTTGTCATTCATTTATATTTCTTTGCCAACATCAAATCCAATATTCTACACCATACCATCACATCTCCTGTTCTCCACATAATATCTCTATTTATAATATTCGATTATTTACAATAAAACTAATAGGTTACCTTAATTTACATTAGACCTCCAATAAGTCTATGCCAATCTATCTTTTAACCGACACAGCCACTAGAAACATCGTACCGCCGCGCACCAGAAGGCCATTTTGACATATCGAATCTTTCGGTGTTGCCAGTACAATACCCAACAATTATGTATTAATAAATTGAAACCTAACACTCGCTCATCCTGACGCCGTGCATGTCCTCATGCACGCAAGTGAATTAGTAACTAAAACCTAACACTCGGCTTGCAATTACTTACAAGTTATTTCCAAAACTTATAAGTACACAGTTTGAGAACCATTCTTCTCGCCATAATATAAAATATAATACAAATGAGAGATAAATTATTGAAATAACCACTAGGTATGACATGGTGGTATAACGTAAACTCAAACTCAAAGCATTTATTTCTATTAAACCATTTACACATTACTTTTGAATTTTCAAAGAGTCGTCAGTTAGTCAGAAAGTTAAAGCTAGTCGCTCATTCCAAAACGTAGGTAGATCTCTATGGAGAAGAACGAGCAAGAAACTCCACGGATACTCTTTTAAATCAAGATATTACAAAATCCTCGATACATTATTCTTGTTGCTTCTATGTGTGAGAACAATGTAAAAAAAACAATATCAAACCAAAAGACATGATTAAAGATCAGTCCTGGAAGTAAGAGATGACCAGTCTCAACTGACGGCTTTCGTTCACGGATAAGCACCGTCCAACTCAACTATTTGAGTATGCATGACCTACTTTCAACTATCCTTGTCTTTCAAGTTAAACACACATCCTAAATGTCTACATGGTACTCACATTCACATTTTCTTGTTTTGTTTTTTTTATTTTTACTTTGTAACTCTTTATTCTGCACGGAACTTACTATAAAATACACTGACATTTGCTTTAATACCTTTCTACATCTAAAAACTGCAAATAGCAGTGGCGTGCCAAACATCTTCCGGAATAAAATATTAAAGATCTATTATTTCAATCAAGTTTGCAATCAACTTCCATTGACTAACCCGCAAGTCTATTACGCATAAAATAGCAATCAGCAATTATTGACACTAGTGCCAAAATAAATAAGTAGCAATAATCGGTACTAACGTAATAAGAAATTCAACTTTAAAACATGTGTAGCAAAAGCTTTGTCATGAAAAAATAACTTAAAAATCAAATTTCTACTTGAAATTTACCAAATATCTTAGCGTTGGCTACAAGATGCATAAGTGGGTGAAATCTGTGTTTACTTGAACTACAAACGATATTCGGCTGTTCTCAACAAGTACGTTTTAAAATATGAAAAACAAATTTCTGACTGAAGTATTTATTTTAAAATATTTTTTATTTGATTTTTTTGTACTGTCGTCGTTTTTTATTTATTATTGTTTGCTACAAATAGTATGTGGCAAACATTTCTGAACTTGTATTTTTATCCTTCATGCACGTTTTTATTCTTGTATGTGTACACATGTTTGACCAAATAAATATATCTTATCTTATTTTAATAAAGTTAACTTTAAAATTAACAGTAATTAATCCTGTTTCAGTATAAAATGGCAAATAAAGTTTCCAATGACCAACTAGATGAACTTCTAGATTTTCTAGCCATCCTTACATAATTTTAGGTAACTTTTTCCGAATTATAAGACGAATTTGCATTCATCAATCAGCGGGCGACAGGCAAGAGATCAACAACACGGGAAACGGTTATCGCAATTTGACAGCCAAATTTGCTCGCCGATGGCTATCGCTCAGCGAACAAAAACCATGCGTCATACGAAGTAATCGCGATCACCATGCGACCGCTGCACATTTTTGTTGAGTGATTGTTCCTAGAGGCAGCACTATCGCTAGTTTGCTATGGTGTGGTTATCGGTGATACATAATACGGATTTGCAATTTAAGAGCAACTATTGCGCAAATTTCGCAAATTTCGCTATCTAGCTAGGCTTCCCGCTTCTGCAAGATACGTAATAAGCTCGCGGAGACGGTATTTACAGCACAGGAAGTCGGTTGCACAAAGTTTCAATTAATTAAATAAAACATTTACTAAATAATCTGCACCCTATCAACAAGATTTAGTTACATTAAAACCAAATGCTATCATTCTGCCTTCTCGACATCAAGTTTGTCCTCAAACAATAAAAAACACAACAATTGTTATGTTGCTTGCTTTTTCAATCAATATTCTAAAGAAGACCTGAATGTTTACCGTGAATTATTACAGTATCTAATTAAATCATCGGCTAACAACATTTTCATAAAACTATGAAATAATTAGTCAGTGACAATTTACTCCAAAAACATAGGAACCGTTTAAATATTACATAACCGCATTTTGTTAATTTCTCATTTTCGTTAGCTCATTCATACTTTTCAATACTAATTTACATCCGTCACTCATTGCACCGTAAGCTTCACTGATAAAGCACTCTCACTTGCCAGCCACTGTACGACTTCAATGAATGGCCTATGCTTTGGTTGAGACATGCAACCGCGAGACTTCGCTGGCGGTTGACCACTCACCGTGAGCTTCATCAACACTTGTCTATCAAGCCAATCACCAATCACGACTTCCATCTACCAATCATCTATATTTCTGGTACGTATTTTCATTTTAGCTTTTAAACAAAGTCAAAGTCAAAATCAAATCATTTATTTCAAATAGGCCCTTGTAAGGCACTTTTGAACGTCAAAGTTTACAAAAAAATTAATTGATTCTAGTCGCCCCTTCCAAAAGGTAGTTATCTAGTTACTCTTTTAAAAAGTGTTACAATATTTGTATGTGTAGGTACATTCGTTACATAATTATATGTGAAGACGAGGCATCTAAAAAAAAAAAAAAAATATATATACGTTACCACAATAGGTAGAAAGAAGAATTAATAAATATGAAGCAACGAAAGATAAATTAATTACTTATGTGATAGATGTACGGTTCTCACATATTTACAAACATTGTAAAAGTAGATGATTTTCTTAAAAAATTTACAATTAATAAGTCAGTGTGTGAGGAAACTAAAGTAATACCGATATTTTCCCTTAATAATTTCAGTTTCGTATAAATCAATACATTTATCACTATTATTTCTACCACAGAATAAGTTTTAACAAAACAACTTCATATTTAATTCAGATTTCCTCTTCACTTTCAAGCAATAACTTAATCATAACATCATAGATTAGTTATATCTATTATTTGTTATTCTGTCAATATTATATGATATTTTTATTCGTTCAAGTCAACCGTATCATAATTGAAGAAATGTTAATCATAAACTTCTGACGATTTTCTTAATGATGTAACACAATTTTCCGTTTGTATAAACTATGACCAAACTCCACAATTAAGGTGTGTTTCATTTATCACCTGCCTTATCAACTGAATCATTTTTTTTCAGATAACTGTCTTGTGTCTAAAAAAAATATCTCATTCATAATTATTCTCGATACTATGAATTAAATTACGACCAAACAGAGCTTATGTTGGGGTTATAATCTGATTTTAAACGAAAACAATTGAATTCCTTGATATTATTATCATAACTGACTTTATAAGCTCTAACCAGTAGCATTTTATTTTTAAATACTTTTAAATCATTTACGAGTACCTATAACGATCGTTTTCATATGTAACTTGTGACCCTTCTTACTAACCATAATTTTGTGAACCTTCCGTCACAAGCATAAAATACATAATAGAATTATAAAGTCACACTGTTTTTTCATTTTATTGTAATAACCGTCTCTAAAACAATGTTATGTCGAACTTTAAAACGACTGATCCAGCTTGCAGAACAATTGAAGTCGAGAATACCAAAACGCGCCGCAAAAAATTTTGCCTTTTCCTGTAGCATAGGGCCGCTGACGGGTATTCCTTTGCTTCTCGTGATTTTAAACCATTGAATTAACGCTTTATCAACATTTTCTTGTCGCGATTTTCGAAGCCTCTTCGGTTTCAAAACATTTGAATTGAAGGATTGCTTAATCCGGTTCTTGTTTTTGAAAATCATTGAGATTGTCGAATGACCCACGCCAAATTCCTTTGCGAGAGATGAGTTTGATTCTCCATTTTCTAATCTGCATATTATTGCACCTTTCTCCTCAATCGTAAATGCTTTACGACGTTGAGACGACATTTTTTTCACATAAGATATCACTAAAAACAATGCGTGAAGTTTATAATAAAAACTACGCTAGATCTAAAACAACTAATACCTCAAAATACATAGATACTAATTATAATATTTACATATTTACGATATTTTAGGGATAAGGAAAATAATATGAAACACCAAGATATTTTGTCATTAATTTATATTTCTTTGCCAACATCAAATCCAATATTCTACACCATATACCATCACATCTCCTGTTCTCCACATAATATCTCTATTTATAATATGCGATTATTTACAATAAAACTAATTTCGATCACACTATGATTATTGTCTCATCAATTTGGAAAAAGTAACCACATCGAATCAGTAGTCATGGCTAACAAAAGTTACGCAACATCGTTTAGTTGCAGCAACATGTTTTTATTTAGCTTCTTCTTTTCGAGTCGATCGATGGCAAAAGTAAAAATATTTTATTACATAACATTAGTTGGGCTCAGTAGGTGGCCACGCCAATCGCGGCGTTGCGTGGCGTTTTTAGGTCCTCGATGAGTAAGTGGATCACTTTGGATACGCTAACAATTATGGGGCATGGTTTGGTCAGGAGCACCACATTCCCACTGGGAGTCGGTTGGGGCGGTCTACTTGGGTCCGCAGTATATTGTCGATTGATTTGTTTCCATGTAGGCTTTTCATATAGTTAGCTTGAAAAATGTTTCTACTAGCAACATTACATACACGAATGTGCTTTAAACTTGTTTCACACACAAACACATGGCTGCAACAATGCTGCGCAACTTTTGTTTCGAATACCTTCGGGGTATGAAATGTGTACATAGTGTCACGTCAAATTCTATTTTAAAAATAATAAAGAAATTAAAAAAATCTTCTATAACTGCACATATTAAATGGGAAAACGACTTAAAAAAAAAAACCGTGGTCAATCTAAACCGAGAGTAGCCAGCGATGCAGAAGATATTGTGAATTAGCAAATGCAAGCTGACAAGACATTAAAACTGCTTGTCTACAAACATAAAAGAAAAAAAACATCGTATTTATACTACAATAATCGATATTTATAATAAAGCTGAAGAGTTTCTTTGGTTTTTTATTTGTTTGTTGAACACGCTAATCTCTGAAACTACCAGTTGGATTTGAACAATTCTTTTTGCTCTTTGATTCTATTTAGCACCACCCTTAGGAGCCGAGCAAAACGAGAAAAAGTAAAAAAGAACGCTAGAACAAAGTAACGAGGCACAGCTATAAGATATAGCTATATCGGCTCGACAGTATATAAACGAGCATAGCAATAATGACACACCGACAGAATACATTTCCATTTATCATGAAAACGGTTGCCATAACAAATAACGTCATAATCAACTTAATGATATGCTAATTAATAGTTAATTACGTTACACGGTTCGATTTTAGTTGATCCACTGCTAAGTCGAAAGCGATTTCAGCCATCTAAACAGACTTTTAATCAAATTGAATTTCAAATTCAGTGTTTTTTCCAAAATCGATGTGTACCCGGTAAAAGTGTCTGCATGAGACTGTATAGTAAGCGCAAACTTTATGGCCGCTCTGAAGTGCGCTATTGGCTGCGCAGTACCGCACCCCTCACCCCGCTGACCCATGAATTTGTTACTGCGCAGCGACTCGCCTGATGTTCCGAGCTGCCACAAAGTTTGCATTAATCTGTACCTGACAGTAATTAGTCTTCTTTTACCCGGTTCGCCCACAAAAAATCAATCAGCTTTCTTCTTACCGCCTCACCTTGCTGCAATTCGATATCCTCTTCTGTTCTTGTTCCGGAACACCACGTTGAGTCGCTGCTGTCAGTGCTGTGTTCTTGGCGAGTGAAACTCGGACCTTCAAAGATAATTTGCATTTGAATCACGTCCCAATCAGTCTCTTAGAGGGTAAAACTAATAGAACAGACTAACTGAACAGACAGCTGTGCTGCTGGGGAGTTTGTTGCGCCACTTCTTCTTCCCAGCTAACGCACTAGGAAGTGGTGAAGGGTGGGCGTTTTGGGGGACTGTCTTATGTAATTTTGACGTTCGAAAAGTGCTGATTATCAGCCTAGTTTGAATAAATGACTTTTGAATTTGAATTTTGAATTTTTGAGAAATGATGTGAAAGAAAAGAAAGAAAGAAAGAAAAATATTTTATTTGGGACACGCACAGGAAATACAAATAAAAATTAATAATAAAAAATTAAAAAAAAACAAAAAAGAATTACTAGGCTTTACTGCCTCGTTGGTCTAGTGGTCGCAAGAGGTACTGCTGAGCATGAGGTCCGATTCCAGGGTCGAGCAAAGTGTTATTGGGTTTTTACATCTGGAAATTCTCAGTAACAACAGCAACTGCCATCAACCGCGCACAAACCCAGACTCTGCGTCTGGGTTTGTGCGCGGTTGATGGCAGTTGGTAACTATGCATTGTTTATACACTGATTATTAGTAAGGGTAGTATGTAACGCCTATTCACAGCTTATAATAATGTAATAGGTAATATCTTTATTTCCAAAAATACAGATAGAGAACATTAACATATAACATTTGGATGCTGCAGAAATCTGTACACAATAGATTAACCTCTGTCTCTTAAACTAGGGTATCCTGTATCTTAAGAGACAGCTGCTTATACATTGTATAACGATAAAACAGTAAAACAAATGTTTAACTTATTTTTATTATTAAAGCTGTAAAATTATTTTATTACCTTTTTTCACTCCATATGGAAAAAAAGGGAATTCAAGAAAAAAAATGGTTTAGTAATCAACTAAGTATTTTAATATTTCAACTGTTGTATTATAATTTTAGGTATTTTTACACATGAATTTTAAATTTTTACTTCCTTAATATTCATAGACAATCGCTTAGATATATAATGACAGCGGATAAATTTAAGTTTTCACACAAAAAGAAATTGTAAAATTTTAAACAAAACTAATACTATAGATCAAAAGGATTAAGCAGTATTATGCGCGCTTGCATAACAAAACACTAAATACATTTAGTGCTAAACTAATTTAGAACATTGATATGAACATTGAGAACTTCTAAAGATTGACAGATATACTGTCAATCTTTAGTCTGACTGGTTCAACATTCTTTCGTTTCGAAACTTGAGCGAAATGATAGCTAAAGTTCGTTTTTTAATTCCAGTTATGTAGTAATGACATTTCAAATCTTTGTGGTTCGTTTTTTCAATTTAGAGTTCGACATTTGCACGTGTCAAATCTACTATCTGGGATTAAAATACGGACTTTAAAATAGTAATAACAACGCCATTTTGAACGTATTCGGAACATATGACAAAATGGAAATCCCTTTTAGAGCGTTTTGTGTTTCTACAACGAGATTTTTTGTAGATTATGTCAATGCACATTTTTTACTTTTCTATCTTTACTATCGCGGATAGAATGTCATTTTGTCCAGGCCCTCTGCATAGCTATACGCAACCATTCGAAGTGCTTCCGTGCCGAATCGAACATCAATCTTTGTTATCGAAAGGAGACCTCTAACCGCTATTCACAAAACCCGAAACTCGGAAATTTTGACAGTTTTAACCAAATAGACGGCCACTATTATTCCGACGGTTATTACCGGTCGAGGACTAGGCAAATCAGATATAGTTTCACCGAGACCGCTCTACCGCGTCTTAGGTAAGTGCGGCGATATGGGGAGCAGTGCAGGCCGCTCATTCGTCAACGGTCACGCCGTCCCGCCGCTCATTCGTCAACGCTGCCGCGCCTCGCCGGGCATTTCTAAGACGAGGTACAGCGGTTTCAGTCAAACTATAACCAAGTAGGAGTCATTTTTGGCTCAGAAGCCTGTCGAATTGTTGTGAATAGCTATAGAAGGTGCTGGTATGTCTCCTTCATATTATAGGACGTATTATTTCTCTTTCTGTGCTACAATCTAACTTATCATCCAAAGTCATATTGATGTTGCGTCCTTATTTAAATCTACTTATAACCTAAAATATTGACCAAAAGCTCCCTCAAACAGTTTCGGTGGTGGATGAGTGTGAATATTATAAGCATGCGCAAGAGTTCCATCTTTGTTCAGCTTGAGTTTTGCTTTGCAATCCTTACTCAGCTTCTGTGAGCAATACTGGTTACAATACGACGCTCCTTGCCGCGAGAACGTAAAGTTTTTATACAAAACCGTCCTCTTTCGATTTAATATAATGACTTTATATTGATCTGAAAAAATAATCAAAATAAATAAATCATCGTTTATTTATAAAAAAGGGCACATTTACAATAAATAACTTAAAAATAGAAATAGAGACCGTTGCTTATTTGCCTGAACTTGGTTGACCCTGTGCTTCAGGCTAAGTACTTATAAAATCAATCTGAATTCATTTTATCTGTAAAATAGATTCAGATTTTTTTTATAAGTCATCAGTTTCGACAGTTTCAGTCAAGGATCTTAAAGGAAGGGAAAGGGAAGACAGCAGTAGTTCTGGGGAGTTTGTTTTGCCAGTTCTTCTTCCCAGCTAAAGCACTAGGAAGTGGTGAAGGGTGGGCGTTTTTGAGGTACTGTCTCATACAATTTTGACGTTCGAAAAGTGCTGATTCTCAGCCTAGTTTGAATAAATGACTTTTGAATTTGAGTCCTTTATATACGGGGACATGTTGTAGTTTTGTAGGATTCAAGTGAAACCGCGGCCAATAGCAGGTATATCTTATTGTAATTTATTAATTATGAACACACAGAAAATAAAAATTAAGTATGAAGGCTCGTGCAGACCAGCGCGACGCGACTCGAACAATACAATTTCTAAGAAAACTTCACGGTATAACAATAGCCGCTGTCGCGCCGCGCTGTCACGTCGCGCTTGTCTGTACGAAGCTTTAATAATGTTTTTAGGATGCTGTCGGAGGTCCCTCGCATCCTACCCATTATTGATGCTGTTCTCTTACTCATAATGGCATGAAAATCGTCAACATGGGCTTCCCCAAATATCTGCGCTGCAGAAGCGCGCGAACCCCATGCAGATTCTAAATTGTAATCCCAATTAATATTATAAATGCTATTGAAAATGAGTTGCCTTGTTTTATGTTACGGTTTCACGCTAAACGGCTGAACGGATTTGGATGAAATTTGGCACATGGGTAAACCAAGACCTGGGTTAAGACATAGGATAATTTTTGTCCCGATATTCTAACGACATCAAGACTTATGCGGGTGAAACCGCGGGGCGCAGTTAGTAAATAATAACACGAATATGTCAGGAATTATTTATATTTGTTTTTTTGAATCTATCCTACTTTAAAATATCTCCCATAGGCCCGTACTATTTTGGGAGGAGGGTGATTATGAGGAGTAGAAGGCACTGCAAGAGTTCCATCTTCGTTCAGAACCAGCTTGGCTCCGCATCTTTGGCTCGCCCTTTGCGAACAGTACCTGTGTCGGGCCGATGAACTTTGTCTCGAAAATGTGTAGTTTTGGTACAGAAATAATGGTTTTCCATTAATTTCTATGATTTTACCTGAAAATGTGAAATGATATTAGGAAAATACATAAAAGTTTGGTTTTCATTACATTTCATTATTAGAAAAAGATGTGCATCCGTTTTTTTTTTTTTTTTTTTTTGAGGTTTGGAAATTATCAAATAACTTCTCCCGCTCTGGGCGGAGCGGGAGAGCGTGTCAGACTTTTACTGACTAAAACCCACCCGTGTTCCTTCCGTTGCCTGTGTGCCGGGGTCGCGATATCCCTTTCAGACAAACCCGCAACCCCGGCAGGCATTGGCCCTTAAGCCTTGGCCTTAAGATGTGCATCCCTGATATCACATGTTCGCGACGGCACCAACAGTATTTATTCTCAGTGTGTTCGGAGGCGGATGAAGCTCCAAGTTGAATTTAAATTTTAGTACCTACTAAGCCCAAGTACGCACGGGCGATTTTTTCCCGCAGCGATTTTTTTTCGCGCACTGGATCTTCAACGGTCTGCTTAGCGCCGAGGTGAAAGACCAACTGTGTGTTTTTTCAAAGCGCTGGGACGAGAGTGCGTCTTAGCGCGTTGGATTCTAAACACTCGGCTCAACACCTAGAGTTGAAAATCCAGTGCACCTTAAAATCCCCCGCGATATTTTTACGGCCGTGCGAACGTGGGCTAACACTGGATGTTAAGTAAAATTGTTAGTAACCCTATGTCTGAAAATAAAAGTATTCTATTCTATTCAATTCTATTTTTACCTTTCAATAAAATTCCGAGTCTTAAATCGTTTATATGCAATTAGAAGACATGCGAATGTTATATTGATGCAGGACATTCTTTCAAAACAATAAAAAAACGCATAACATAACATCACGCCTGTTTTCCACGAAGGCAAGGCAGAGTTGTACCTACAGTACACCCAAATTTCGCCAGTTATGTTTAAGTTCCATGTAATAGGGGCGACCCGATTAGAAGCAACCGGGCCCAAATCCAAACTGCTACTGAGAAATTCCAGACGGAAAACGCCGAATATACTTTGCACGACTTCGGAATCGAACACAGGACCTTACACTCAGCAATCGCGCTTGTGACCACTAGACCAACGCGGCAGTAATCGATTTTCTTAAAAATAAAATAAAATATTCAAAATATACCTGTATTAGTAATAAAGGAAGAGAATAAAATTCGTTTATTTGCAATTAACGAAAAAAATTAACAAGTTAACACACAAGAAAATAAAGGCTCCCGCTAACAGGCGCAACTCGACAGCACGAGGCGTCTCTAATAAAACAATTTCTAAGAAAACTTAACGGTAGAACAATTACCGGTTGTCGTGTCGCGCCTTTTTAGCTGGGAGCCTTAACAAGTTAAAATGTTAATAGATAGGTATAAATAACAATTATAATTTTTGTCTATGATATTTTCCATCGGCTGACATAAATATTTTCGCGGGTGGATGGTTGTGTAACGCGGAGACGCTTGCAAGACTGCCATCTTTGTTGAGCTTCAGCTTTGCTCTGCAATCCTTGCTTAACTTCTGCGAACAATAGTGATTCCACCACGATCGGCCTTGTTGAGCAAACGTGTAATTTTCATATAAAATCAATCTCTTTCCGCTTATTGTGATGATTGCGTATTGACCTGAAATATGTATAGGGTTTAAGAAGTTAGACTACGTTCATATGGTAATGTCCTACACATTTTTTTTGCACGGCTGAAGCTACGGTTTTCTAAAAGAGCGGTGGCCGCCACATATCGACCGCAATTTACCGACGAATGACGTCATTGAAACGCTATTTATGAAGTTGGTGTGTTTTCCTAGAGAGCGTTTTGTGATACCGTAAGGGATCTCGCGCACTAGACGGTCATGACTACGACCAGTGGTCGCAGCGACCAGGTAAACTATATAAACCGATACGAATCGCGCACTTGGTCGCAACGGCCAACTAGCCGCAGACCATACAATACCAAAGCTCTCGCGTACTAGACGGCCACGACTCCGGCAAGTCGTGGCCATTTAGTGCGCGAGATCTTTAAAGTCAAACCCCGCCGCCATTATTTCATGACAGCCGTCACTCTTCTATGAAATCGTAGTTTTAGTCCCACTTTTGTTACAGTGCAAGTGAATACTATAATAGCGAGCCTAACATTATACATAAACTAAAAGGGCTCCTTGGAACATAGGCAGCGCAGGACACACGGCAAACTAAGTACTACTTAATTTAGCCACAAATTGTAGTACTTAGTTAGCCGCTTAGGCTCCCTTGCTCGTTGCTTACCTCCCTGAGTCTGCTAACGCAATTATGTCGGAATAGCCGATCATTGACACCGTAATAATAGATTTTGACCAAATCTTTTTGGTAATCTCTTACTTAAAAGGCGCCATTATGATTTTCTGATGGTTTGCGACTGACGCTCCACTGGAAAAATGTATCGTATTTGGTAATGTCGTACATAATTACAGTCGTAAACGAACTTCTAGCACAATGGTAATGACGATGGCACTGCCTTGGTATGGTTCTCATGACGACCAATCATTGAAAAAAGCAGAATTGGGCCCCTGTTCGTTGGATTCCACGATTGAAAGACATGCGTTATGATTCAATATTATAAGAAATATATCTGTGCTAAGTTAGATTTGCCTATCTCACTTAACTACACCATCTGTTCATTATAGTTCTGTAGTGGTGTAAGCCGAAGTATGAAAAGATGTCATAGTTATGTGAGCTTAGTTAAGCTACGTGAGCTAAGTTAAGCTCCGTAAGTTAAGCTCATGGCGTGACGGCTAGTCGGATCTTCATTACTTCCAAAAGCAAATAATGTAAGTCATGATGGTATGATTATTGTAGTTTTACTTCTTTGTCACGAAATACAAGTTATAAAAATCAAATGCCCTAGCATTTTCCAATCAATGTTGGCTCTCAGTCTAACCGGTTGCAGCCTAATACCAGTATTTTACATACAGTTTATTAATGTGCAATAAATTACTGCGAATTGTTGAAGCAAGTCTTTGTAAAGTGCGTCGCAAAGAAAAAGATAAACAAAATAAAAGGTAGGTAATCCTAAACTTAACTTAATCCTAACTTAATATTATAAATGCTAAAGTAAGTTTGTTTGTTACGCTTTCACGCTAAAACGGCTGAACGGATTTGGATGAAATTTGGCACATAGGTAACCCATGACCTAGGATAGGACATAGGATACTTTTTATCTCGATATTCCCACGGGATTGAGACTTACACGGGTCAAACCGCGGGGCGCAGCACGTAGGGTCATAAAAACAAAGATTCATGTTGCCTATTAATTATTTAGTCTTGCTTTTATTAATTAAGTTAGTGCTTATGACTAGTCTTGGTACTTGACATGAAACATTAAATAACAATATCAACAGATCAATAAAGTCATTTTACATTATTTACTTAGGTTTACATTCAATTCTAAAACAATTGAAAAACCGACACTATTTAAAGCTGATATCAGACACGTAATTTTTTGTTCATTTTTGTCTTTCATTCAGCCTTTTTCACTCGAAATGAAATGTCTGAACACGAAATGAATAAAACAAAACTAAGTACACAAAAGTAAGTTTAGTAGTTACTAACTAACTAACTAAGTGAAAAATAAAACTTACTAGTGAACCGACCCAACGATGTTGCATTTCGGTACTCAGTATCTTTCACTTGAGCTCCGAGTGATCGAAAAATTTAATGAAATGAGTAAATGAAGTAATTCATTTATATGTAATTTTGTGTGTGACCGCTTCCCTCGAGTGAACGATTACTCGAGTAAATGTGCGTTTTTATTTAAGGGTGGATGCGATAAGGTAGCCCGCGAAATTCAAATTTTCTTACGTTTTTTCCCATTCGCAATCGAATAAATCATTCCCCGAGTTAACTGTCTGATATCATCTTAAACTACGCTAACACGAATTTTTCCGTTGAAAGCCACGTTTCTACAAAAAAAAAAGGTAATGCAGTCGAGAGGTGTCGTGGGTTGGAACGAAGTTCCTTTCGCTTTTCGTCCCGTCACGACAATTTTATTACGTAACCGTGTCGTGACGGTCAAAATGTCCACTTTTGTCGGTCCAGGTCTCATTCGCCAAGTGTGCAGAGTATAACGTACGATAAAGGTACAATTCCGTAGCTGACCGCAGGCGGCAACAGCAAGCGAGGTGTCGCCGCGACACGACTGGATTCTATGTATTTCTATGAAACCGACGTGTCGCTAGCTACAGAAGGTATTTAATTGAAATACATAGAAACCAGTCGAACACGTCGCCTGCTGCTGCCGCCTGCGGTCGGCTACGGAATGGCACCTTAAGGAATTTCGTTCCAAAAAAAACAAAAGAAGCTGCTTCACAGTCTGCAATAGTTTCCATCAAGAGCTTTGTAAAGTTTTGGTGGCAGATGATTGTGGTCGGTGATAACTTGAAGAATACTGCCATCTTCATTAAAAGTGAGCTTCGCTTTACATCCCGTAGAAGACTTCTTAGAGCAATACCGATATCTGACGTTTGAGCCCGATTTCGAATATGTATGCTTTTGGTAAAGTATAAGATCCTTGTTGCGGAATTTGATTGTTTCATATGTATCTGGAAAAAAACAATTCGTGCTTCATCATTGTGTTAAATTATCACATAGTCATAGGCATTTAGTATACATATATGCGATCATTTGGTTCGGGTGGTACAGCTGTCAACAGCGAGTATACCTACCCCATATCTGGAAAATGTTTTTTGACAGTCAATTTAAACATGAAAGAAATAAATTACCATTTTATTGACTACACAATATTTACATTAATATACAAACCTATAGTCTCAAATTCGTATTATCTCTTCTATAATATTTCGTATCTACATATTTTCATTAAATTTTTATAAATACCTACAAATTGTTAACATTATACAATATGTCTAAATCTTATTATTATTGAAAATAAAAAAGTTATTGCTATTTAAAATTCACATTATTAGTACCAAAATAACCCCAAACCCATAAAACATTGCGAATTTTCAACAGGGGTCATAAGTTATGACTGCGCCCCATGTTATAACCCGGTAAAATACCGCATTGACAAAAACGTGGCGATTTTTTTTTTCATTTTTCTTGTAAATTACCAATTTGCACAGTGGACTCTCAGTACGGTACCTAATAACACCCTCACGAATCGGAAGGTATTTTTAAAATTTTGTATTTTGTTAGATATGTAATCTCTGAAAACACAAGATACAATAGACTATATTTATGGCAGAGAAATGCACGGTTTCTGTGGGAATCACTTTGGGGGTGCAACCACGGGGCACAGCTTACATTATTATTTACAGACCATCGTCGCTTGAGTCACTTGCCAGCGGTTTGAACTGTAAATTATAAGTTTTCAAGATTCGTCGGTACAGCCATTTCTTCGCAACGTTACTTTTTGGTATATCCTCTTTGGCACAATATTCTAGATACAAAGAGTAAAATTTGCCTATTTTCAAGTGTTTGCCGATGTGAAGTTCCCGCTCAAGATTTTGCTCAGAATGAGTCACAGTTTCAAACATGATATCAATGTGTTTACGAACCGTATCTTTTATAATTTTTGGAGTTTTGTTAGCAGCTGGCAATTTTCCCCGTCTGTCTCCCTGTGATATGCCTTTTCTAGCGTTTCTTAGTGCTGTTGATACTAATTGTCCGGATATAGCTAGGGTGTTTACAAAGAAGGTTTTGCAAACTCTAACTGGTTCTTCGTTCACCAGAAAAGTGTAGCTTAGTGTGACCTCTCTTTTAAGTGGCTTTCCAAAAACACGGCGTCTACGAACTGGCAATTCAGACACTCTTGCTACTAGAAACTGCCTCTGTAAAGTCTTGTTCATATCATAATATTTCTTAAAGATACTGCTCCTAGCTTCGTCGTTTACATTTTCATAGCACTTAAGCTTACAGGTGCAAATTGCTTTCATTGTTTTTTGAAAGCTAGCTTTTCCTCCTTTTTTTGAATACTTTCGTTTAGAAGCAGTCGATGAAGCATGTGGTTTAGGTTCCACTAAATTAGTTTTCTTGTTTTTTACTCTTAGTGATAAAACATTATTAATAACATCTTCATCATCTGAACAGCTGTCTTCAGGCACTTTATCAGAGTTTTTATCTTCATCATAAACCTGTTCAGGTTCTAAAATGAAACTCAAATCATTGTTGATTTGTTGAGATTCCGCTTGTTTTTTAATAGCTGAGCTGCGCAATGAAAATCGCTCATAAGTTCTCGAAGAACCTAGAATTAAAACAATTAATAATCAGTTAAAGTAGCTAGTAATATTAATAAATTAAACAAACCTTTACCATACTAACACCCGAATACTGAAACGCCACTCAAAACTTAAGCGTTACTTATGACTCGTTTAAAGCCTTTTGATTGGTTGAAACTAGTTTTAAGTAACGCTTAAGTTTTGAGTGGCGTTTCAGTATTCGGGTGTTAGACTATTTTCTCTGGAATGCGCTTCCTCTTGATATCAGGACGGCCACCAGTCAGTATGCATTTAAGCGGAAATTGCAGAGTTATTTATTTTCAAAAAAAATAGTGTCAATCTCAATTACCTCTTTTCCTTTGAATTTGTACCCTTATATATATATACAGGGTTATTGGTAAAACACCAACAACCTCTTAAGGGGTCATTGTACTCATCATTATGAACAACTTTTACTTTGGTTCCAAGCCTTAAATCGGGAAAGAAAAATCTGGTGTTCCATACATTTTGACGAGTTGTGTGAACATAAATGTAGGGAACAGCTGTTTTTTTTCGCGTTTTCATGTTTGGTCCCATATTAAAAGTTGTTCCTATTGATGAGTAGAATGACCCCTTAAGAGGTTGTTGGTGTTTTACCAATAACCCTGTATATATAAAGTAGGTATATATTATAGTAAATATGTATGTACGTGTATTATAAGTTTAAAAACTATATATGTACTTGTGTACCTATTTTATTTATAATTCATTGTTGCCTTTTTAATATTTTTTATTGTTATTATCTCCTTTAAATCGAAGCACCTGCCATCTTATCTCTTCACCGACCTTGGTTAACTGGTAGAGAATGCCTAAGTCAGTAAGTCCTTTGTACCTTATTGTGTGCGAGAAGTTTAAATAAATAAATAAACCTTTTAAATAATGTTTATCGTATTAATGGACGCGTTCGGAGAGGTCACACCTATACAGTTTGGGGGAAATTTCATTAATTTTTAAAATACTGCTTCTGCTTCTATTCAGCTGCATCCGGTTAGACTGGAAGTCGACTTCAATATAGTTGGGAAAAGGCTAGGCAGACTGGTTGTGTATATACAACATAATAATAAACGATATAATAATAAAGACCATTTATTTCAGATCATACAATCCATTTTTGTTAGTAAGAAGATACATGAACAACTATTTCATTTAAAAACTATTGTTCTGAGAACTTACATACATTTGACAGATAAATTCATTGTTAATAATAGATTTTTTTGTTACTAAAATTGTTAGATATTTTTCTGATAGTTACTATGTTGTTTTTTGCATGTCGGTCGAAGAATTTTTGTTAAGTGTTTTGTTTTGGCTTTTTTGCTTTATTATATGATAGAAATATATGGGTGCATAACAAATTATAACTAATTAATTAATTATAAAAATAACAAAATTATACAGGGTGTCAGGGACATCGACGCGAAGCCAGTTACCATGGGGTCAGTACATGATTCTGAACCACACTGCGTTGAAATTTTTCGTGGGTTATTAAAAAAAAAAATCAGCTGTTTCATAGAAAAGTGCAATACCTACGCGGTCAAAATGTATGGAGCAGCCGTTTTTTTTTTTGATAACCGACGAAAAATTTCGCGTCGATGTCCCTGCCACCCTGTATACTAACATAACTAATACGATTCACAAACTAAAATATGACATCGAAAAACGTCGTTTTCTTATTTCACCTACATAGTTTTTTCATTCTTCTTTATTTCCGATAACTACTTACTAAGTTAAAAAAAAAACTCGTAAGGGATAGGTACGCAACTAATAGGTAAGTGTAAAATAACTTTAATTTCGGAATTTAGTGGCAAAAATCCTAAATATACCGACTTCCTAAATTAAAGTTGTTTTTCACTTTGCATTTTATTTTATTTGTGGGTGTTTTAAGCTGTGGTACCTACACCAAACAAATTCGTATAACACTACTTGCTATGTAAATAACAGAGACAGGAAATTATAACATCATCAACATACACAAAGTACATTAAATACTTATTGAACCTCACTTTAAGACTACTCAAACAAAACTATATGTGAGGTGGGCTTCTTGAGCTACCAAATGAAAACAGAATCACGTTAATCACGGAGAAATCGGTAAACATAACGAAAAAACTCATAACCTCCTCCGTTTTTTGAAGTCGGGTAAAAA
The DNA here is from genome assembly GCA_914767755.1 of Agrochola circellaris. Taxonomy (NCBI): domain Eukaryota; kingdom Metazoa; phylum Arthropoda; class Insecta; order Lepidoptera; family Noctuidae; genus Agrochola; species Agrochola circellaris. The sequence goes on along the minus strand of OU611859.1, from coordinate 4,348,764 downwards.
AATACATAAATTTGACTATTATATATAAAGCAGTATTTTATACATACATTTACAAAAACTTTAATATTAATAATAATGAACTACAAACACACTCACAACAAATTGAATTAAACGCATAATGCAAAATTAAAAACTAAGTTGAAATACAAGATAAAAAGGTTTCAATAGCAGTCAGATAGAAAACTGTTTTGGTACGTAATTATGGACTCACAGTCTCAATATTTTTTTGCAGATTACCTACTTGCCTCAAATAAAAATATAAAAAAGACCATTTAGACTCGATTTATCTTAGAATATCTTTTTAGGGTTCTGTAGTCAACAAGGAACCCTTATCGTTTCGCCATATCCGTATGTTTGTCCGCGGCTTAGCTCAGAGACCCTTAGTACTAGAGAGCTGTAATATGGTGTACACACATAATTAATCACGCCAATAAAGAATCTTTTACACCATGTCCTATTTTAAAGCGATCGTCGCACGAATACACGATCGTTCGAACATTTTGTTGGGTGAACGCGTGGTCGTGCCGACAGAGGGCGCTTGTCTGTTTTCCGAACAAAAAGTGACATGCACGCGACCGATCGGGATCGCGTATTCGAGCGACGGACGATCGCTTTTAAATAGGTCGCGGCCTTAGGTTTTTTCTCGACGCAGAAAATAATAACACTGCACTTTATACTCTGCAGTATTTACCATCAGAAGTACGCACAAGTCTAGGAGGGGGGTGGTTATGATCCGTTCTAGCATATTCTATCTCTCCATCCACGTCAAGTACTAACTTAGCTTTACACTTGTTGGTAACTTTCTTAGAACAAAAGTGGAGACGATACGGAGGCCCTCGCTTGGAAAATGTATGTTGCTTGTAAAGAACCACGGTCCTCCCATTGAGAACTATCATCTCATACGGTCGGTACGGTACTGCAAAAAAATAAAAGGTATGTTATAATATTATGCGGATAACAATATGAAGGAAATAAATACATCGTGAGGAAACCGGTGGGATAATTGCGTAATACTCTATAACAGTAGGAATTGCTTTCATTTTGACAGTTCAACAACATTCATTGCGTTATTTACGTTGTTGAGGAGACAAAACTTCGAACATATGAAGCAATGGATATCAAAATCATTCAGATTGTGATTGAATGTGTGTAACGCAATTAGGGTTCAAGAATTAGGGTACTCAAGATGGGTTTTGGGAGAAGACGCCTTTGCGCTGCAGTGGGACAGTAGTAGGCTGGTATTATTTTTTATTTAACAAAATGAATATATAAATTAAGTGGTAATGCTTTTTTTTTTTTGTCTTAGCTAATAATGTGGCAATTAAAAAAAAAAACTACTCTTTTACAATTACTCGTTTATTTATAAACGTTTAAACGTCAAAAAAGTTGTGCTTAGGTTTGCAGACGTTAATCATTAGGTTGTGGCGGTATCTACAACGCCACATGCGAACTACGCATCAAAGACCTGGCGACACACAAATCCTGCATCGCGTTATTAGTATGGTTAGCGTCAAACTTCATGACGGCTCTGAAGTGCGCTACTCGCAGCGCAGTACCCCACCCCTCACCCCCGCTAACACGTCAATTCGTTACTGCGCAGCGACTCGCCGATGCTCCGAGCCGCCAAAAAGTTTGCATCGGGCTGAGCCTGTAGCTAGATTCTAATACCATCTCTATTTCTATATTCTAAAGTACTTTCCATCGGAAGATTTAATGATTTTTGGAGGAGGATGATTATGTTCTGTCACCGCACTCTTTATCGTCCCATCCTCGTTCAGAGTGAGCTTGGCGCGACAGTTCTTCCCCCTCTTGGAGGAACAAGCCTGGTAACGAAACGAGGGTCCACATATCGAAAAGGTATAATTCTGGTAGAGAACAACAGTTTTCCCGTTCAGATTCACTGTGTGAGGTCTATCTGTAAATTGACAAATAAACTAGGTAACTATAACATGAATAAAATAAAAGAATAAAGCTTCGTGCAGACCAGCAACGTGACGCCGCGACGCGACTCGAACAATAGAATTTCTAAGAAAACTTGACGGTATAACAATAACCGGTGTCGCGTCGCGCTGTCGGGTCGCGCTGGTCTGCACAAGCCTTAAAGCGTACAGACAAGCGCGACGCGACAGCGCGGCGCGACTGCAGCTATTGTTATACAGTGAAGTTTTCTTAGAAATTGTATGGTTCGAGTCGCGTCGCGCCATCGCGTCGCGCTGGTCTGCACGAGCCTTTATGCAAGTACTCTAGCCATGGCGGCTCAACCAGATCAAGATTGGGTGTTATGGTGCACACACCACACACGTGCACACCGAGAACTGCTAAATAAATGTTTTTTTTTTTTTTCCTCCATGTCTTTGCCTCATCATTGTTAAGCTACCTCTTAAGGGAAAAGTGAAACACAACTCCAACACAAGTACTATTGTTACTTACTGGGGCTGCCTAAATTTATGTATGACACAATGTTTAAGTTAAAATAAACATTTTTGTATTTGTATTTTTTATTATGTCCCTACATAAAACCCATCAGCAATCATGAATGTTGGATGCCTGTGCCCCAGGTCCAGATATAACTTTCCGCTCATATAATGTATAGGTGTTTTTATTGAGAAAAAATATTGCCACAAAACTAATGAAACTCAGTAGATATATTAAAATTGAAAAAATCCAAAATTTTACAAATAAAGTCATATAGGTACTTAAACACAATAATTGCACTCCATTCGTTTTTTTTATAACAAGTTTTACATTTTTATTCATTATTAATTTTTAACGAAGTCGCAATATTATTGCTAAAATCCAAGGTTTATAGTACCATATCTATTTCTATATTCTAAAATAATTTCCATCAGAAGTTTGAAAGATTTTTGGAGGAGGATGATTATGTTCTGTCACCGCACTCTTTATCGTCCCATCCTCGTTCAGAGTGAGCTTGGCGCGACAGTTCTTCCCTTTCTTGGAGGAACAGGCCTGATAACGAAACGAAGGTCCACATATCGAAAAAGTATAATTCTGGTACAGAACAACAGTTTTCCCGTTCAGATTCAATGTGTGAGGTTTATCTGTAAATTGAAAAATTAATTAGGTATATATAAAATAGATAAGATTACACCTGAGATCGATAGCTAGTGTGACATGGTCAAGGAAAGCTCACGATAGAAAACTAGGGAAGGGCTTGCCTATGCTGAAAAGCAAAATAAAACCAATGTGTAATATATGTACAAAATTTATTGTAAAATAGTAAATAGTTTGTTAAAAAGACTATTAGAATTTGAATTGAAAAATAGATTAAATAAAAAGAATCAATATTGGGTTTTATGGTGCTCCGCCACCAACTCACAAATGAAGCAAAACAATCAGATTCAGGTAAATATTTACCATTTATTCAATACAATAAAATAAAGGCGAATTCATTTTTGCATTCATAAAATTGTTAGAAAAATAAACTTTAATACACTTAAAGTTTAGGTAACCTAACAATTCGTTTTGGAATAATATATTTTTATCTCACGAAGCGACGCGCGCTTTACTTGTGGTTATCGAGTGTACAAACACGATGTGAATATGTGTGTAAGCGCAGGAGCACTCGGTACCGTCCGAAAAATTTACGAAATCGGAAGTGTGTGTGTGTGTGTGTGCGTGTGCATGTTATGTGCTGACGCTACTCGTCTTTATGCACACATTCATAGCGTGGTACTTGGTACGTCTTGTAAGAACTTTCAAAGCTATGTATTTAAGAGACATTTCTCACACGTCAATTCCAACATTGTAAAAACTGTCGCTAGAGAGGGTCTGACTGAGATAACTGGCTGGCTTACTGACTGAGACTGAGATAACTGGCTGGCTTAAAGCAAACCTTTTAACCCTTAATACTACTTCATTTGTTTTCCCCAAACCAAAGGCCAGTTAGATCCTATCCAGACACAGTGAAATGGCTCATAGTGTGCAAAAAACCGTACCGGCTTCTTATCGCAGAGTAATATAGGTGGATGATATGTATGATGAATGTAATAAAAAAAGTATTGCCACTCATAAAACTTTATTATAAAATTAAAATATTTTATAAAAATATTATCATCGAGGTACTTAAACAAAATAATCAGATTAGGTTTTTAATACAACTTTTTTATTTGTATTACCTACTGAAATTCACGGAATCGCTATCCTATTAGTACCTAGTATATGTATATTTATTTAAAAAAAGAAATGCCACAAAACTCATAAAAATATAAAAAGCAAAATTGCTTACAAATTAAAAATCATCTAGGCATAAGTTTTTGATTTGAATTGCCTGCTGAAATTAACGAAATCGCAATATTTTCGCGAAGATCCTATAAGTATATCAAGTACCATTTCTATTTCTATATTCTAAAGTAGTTTCCATCAGAAGTTTGAATGATTTTCGGAGGGGGGTGATTATGTTTTGTCATCGCACTCTTTAGCGTCCCATCGTCGTTCAGAGTAAGCTTGGCACGACAATTCTTCCCTTTCTTGGAGCAGTACTGGTTACGAAACGAACGACCATTCTTCGAAAAGGTATACTTCTGATAGAGAACAGCTGTTTTCCCGTTCAGAGTCACTACTTCGTAAGGTTTACCTGTAAATTGAGGAGTTCAAGGAGTAAAATAAACATTAAAAAAACGAAAAAGAAAAAAAGTTATGGCTCATATTGTACTCCGTGACCAACTCGTAAATAAAACAAAACAATCAGTTTCAGGTAAAAATACCTACTATTTATTCACAAAGTTCAATGCAATAAAATTAAGAAGAGATAATTTTTGAATTCATAAAATTGTTAGTAAATAAATTATAATACACAATACGCCTTCATTTATAAAAGTTGCTTAAAGTTAAGAACTTTAAACGTCAATACTAACTACTTAACTTTAAGCAATGTTTATACAATAAACCAATAAATGTTTAACCTAGAAACAAGTTTCAGTACGATTAAATTGCTCTCAAAAAGAATAAATATATTTTTATTTAAAAAAACATAGTAAGAAGCTTCACTACTATATTTAAGTAACCTTTCTCACAGGACAATTCCCAACATTGTAAAAATCTGAACTACTTTTAATAATTTATGTTTTTAATTTTTAATAAGTTCTTTTTTCTTCAAAATAATTTTCTACCTGTCTAATTAGTAAGCTTAGGTACCTATGTGCTAAACGCACTCTGAGAGAATTTTAAAATAATAATTTGACACCGATTAGAGAATCATTCATCTCAGATTGTTATCACTGTAGTAATAATAACTTACTGTTAATAATATTTTATTCGATTACCTAGTTTGGCAAATATTTATTTCAATACTAACATGTACAACTAGAATAATAAGTCAAATAAAAACAATACTATTCGAATAAAATTAGTGCCTTTATCTACGTACACCAAAATTAGATTTTCCTTTTTGTAAAACAGGGACTCTAAACGTTACTCAAAATAACGTTACGCGTAGTTCCGCTAACGTTAATTTGTACCACCAGGATTGTAACAAAATTAATTCCTTGGCTAAAACGATACTAACAAACGGAACAAAATCTGAAACTGTTTAATAACATATATTTTTATTATTATATCGGTATAACGAAATAATAACGTTACCTATTCATTTCGAGAAACATTTCCAAAAAAAAAAAGTTGACACAATCACATAAATATAAAAGTAGGCAGGTAATCACAACTATTCATTCTCAATACTGTCTGTAATAGATGCGCACTCGAACGAACTAAATGTTGAATACGATGATGGCTTCCCACCAGCCGGCCGTACAGGGGTGGCCGGCGGTGATGGTGGTGGTAGGCGACAACAAAGCGGTGCTCAGCGACAAAAGTTCTTAAAAATAACGTTATTACAAGCGGATATAAGCATTATGATTCTGATACCTATAACATAACTTAAAATACTGTACCACTAAAATTATATTTTATAACGTTTTTTTTTTTGTAACGTTATTGACATTTTGTGTTCCAGTATCGTTACAAACTTTGGAACGTTATAAGATAACATTTAATGTAACGGAACGAAATTCATTTCGTTTTCAAGTCCCCGGATAAAATAATCTGAATATTATATTATATTTTTTCTAGATTTTCTTCACTTTTAAACAACGAGGAGAGACTAATGAGGGTTTTCATGCAAATTCACGTCACTAGTTGGCGCCACTTTGATTAGCTAGCAAAACTCCGCAGACGTGATGGTATCGATATCTAAACACGATAAAATAAAAACAAAAACATTTGATGTTTTTTTTGAGGGGTCAACGACCGCTTGTTTTGTTATTACTTGAAGTATGAGTTGAGAAAATCTGTTTTATTTTGTTTTATCGAGTAAGATATCGATACCAATCACGTAGGCATGTAAAATAAAAATAAAATAAAAAAAATGATTTTTAAACTGTATTTCAAGTTGCTACAACTACGATCGATGATCCCACAAAAAACATCATCAAATTATTATTATTATTTTTTGTTTAATTTAATGTGACCCTGTACATGATGACGTTCATTAACTCGTTTATCATTCAATCACGACTTAAGAAAATAGACGCTTTAAAATTTTTGACAGGTCTCAGTGCTGCCACTTAGTGAATGCCATTTCAGAAAACCCTTATTAATACTAATATTCATAAGTAGATATAAATATTCTTGAAGTCGTTTATCTGTGCAAGTAAATGAACAGACAAAGCGACTTCAAGTACAGGCTGAGGAAGTATTTTTCATTATGTTGGCACTATTTTAGCAGAGCCGTGAGAGGAAACCCTCTACTACCCGGTTTTTGAATTGAGAATTTGAAGTTGAGAACATATCGAACTTTACACTAGCATTACCTACTTAAGGTGATTCCTTCAATGTAACACGCGAAATATCAACTTACGTATTGCCAAAGCAGATTTAGAGGGGCTCATGGCATAACAGCCGCACAAGTCGATCGAGCTACGTTTTCCGCGGTCGGTTCGAGGAGGGTTTACCATCCATTACAATGATTCCGTGCCTTCAAAACCACGTTAAGCCGTTGGTCCCGGCCGTCATTCGTAGATCTTTGACAGTCGTTACGGGTTATCAGAAGCCCGAAAGTCTGACAACCAGTCTTACCAAGGGGTATCGTGTTACCCAGTAACTGGGCTGTGAAGGTCAGATAGGCAGTTGCTTCATGTAAAATACTACTATTCAGCTGCATCCGGTTAGACTGGAAGCCGACCCCAACATAGATGGTAAAAGGTTAGGCGGATTGATAAATGTCACAGTAGAGTTAACGCACGCGAGCACCTCCACACGCACACACCTCTGACTTTTCGGATTCATGTGCGTATTGTATAATTATGACTTGCTTCAAAAACGGTGAAGGAAAACATCGTGAGGAAACCGGCATGCCTGAGAGATATTTCTCGACGGCATGTGAAGCCAAGTCAGAGGCCCAAGGGCGGCTTTAAAACTCTGACACCAGGTTAGTCACTAACCATACGAAAAGACGAAGAAAAGTTTAACAAGATTCCAACTAGACATGCTCAAAACAGAAACTGGGTATAAGTTTGCTGTATCCGGTAGTTACGCTTTCTATACTATTGTTATTAGTCTAAAATGAAAACACTATCATTTAGAATATTCAACACAGATTTTCTTCACAACATCCCATATATCTTTCTCAGCTTCGTGAACTTGTATGTGCCATCCATACTCCTCTCACATCTTGGGGGGAGATGCGTGTGATTCGTCACAGCAGTCACAATATTGCCACATTTACCCAGTTTTATGAACGCGCGGCACTTTTCGCTCATCTTCTGAGAACATCGGAGCAAGGATTTGCCTTTTACGTGGTATGAATAACTGTAGTTATTGTATAGTATCACTGATTTGCCTTTTGCTAAAGGGAGTACATGGTAGTTACCTAAAAAAAAACAGTTTTGTAAGTAAGAAGGATTATTTGACTGAGTTCAAAAAAGAGCATCTATATGACTCTCGTTATGATGAAGACAATAAATTATGAACATGATGACGTCTGAGAAGTGGGACATTCATTTTCAAAAAGATTTGGCAAGGTCCATAAAATTAAAAACGTTACCTTAGAAAAAGAAAACAGTTTATTAAGAACATTCAAAACGATTTCACAAAGGCGTAAAAACAACTCGATACAATCATTGACAAACAAAACCTTAGTTTATTTTAACACTAATTTGTTACTGCTATCTCTGCACAAATAGGCGTGATGTTTATAAAATCTTACCTACTACGATCTAAAACTTCCACCCATTTCATGGGTCCTTTATCAAACAGTCAACAAATATGACAGTTATTTGCAAGTGATATTAAGATTCTTTCATTTCATTGCTCTCAAGTTTCTCCTAAATTCCTACAATATGTTGTTCATTGCTTTAGAGACGGCGTAGAAACCACTTGATGTCAAAATACATCTCGGAGGTAGATGATTGTGTATTGCATGATAGTAAACGATGTTCCCAAATTTGTCCATTTTCAAGAACGCACTGCACTTTTCACTTAGTTTCTGCGAACATTGCAGTCGGGGTTTCCCTCGCACATGATATGAAAATGTGTAGTTCTGGAATAAAATTACCTCTTTACCCCCAGCTAGAGGTAATACTTGGTAATTCACTGCAAAAAAAAAATTGATTACATTTTGATTAGCCATGCGTGAAATGGATGCAGTCAAGTCTTCAATCACACATTTGAAAGACAACAACGGTGTTAAGGCGAAAGCGTCAAGGTAGCCCGCAAAATTCAAATTTTCTTACGTTTTTTGCAATTTGCAGGTCACTATCATGTTTTATGTTGATCTAAATATGATTCGCGGCCGTATCAAATGTTTAATTATAGTATTATAATGATAAAAATGATCAATACAACTCTCTAAGTTCATGTAATCCCATTGAATGGCTATTTCATGAAATCATGACATTTGACAATTATGCTAACTTATAGAGTTGTATTGCTGATTGTAATGATTATAATTATGTAAAGCCATATTTGTTACGGTCACGAATCATATTTTAATCAACATACAATTTGACACTGACCTGCAAAATGGAAAAAACTCAAGAAAAATTGAATCTCGCGGGCTACCTTAACGCATTCCCCTTAAGCAAGGAGATACTAAAATTATTGAGATAAGTACTGAGTTTTATAAATCTCTATCGCACAGCGTCATAACCGATTCTTTAAAAAAATAAGATATCGAACCTGCATACATTGGTTTACTACAGAGAATATACCAAAACAGCACAGCAGCCATAACAATAAATACCGCAGGACCCTCATTTCCTATTTAAAGAGGGGTGCAGCATGGAGACCCTAATTGGGGGTGTGCGGATTGAATACGTCCATGAGTACATATACTTCAGTCAAATAGTCTTCTTCCAGGCAAGACAAGATAAAGAAGTTGCTCGACGCACTAAAGCAACAGCTAAGGAAAACCCTCCTTCTCCCACTGAAGAGAAAACTCATTAACATTATGCATTCTTCCTACACTCACATATGGAGTGCAGACATAGTCGCTAACAAAACGTCAAAAGTCCGCACTCGGGTTCTGCCAGCGAGCAATAGAAAGCACCAGCACGCGTAGCATGACAACCATAGAAACGGGTTTTCTAATGGTTTAGTCGACGGAAAAATAGACAAAATGACAGAATGTGATTGTTTATCTGTCATTTTGTCTATTCTTACGTCGACAAAACCCTTTTCTATTGTGGTCATGCTAAGCGTGCAGGAGTTAAATTCATTGATCATATATGGAACTTTATATTGCGTTCTAAAACACAAATTGCTAATGTACGTCACACGGCTGACAAACTTAAATAGAACTGGGCTGACCACATTTTTCGCATACCGGAGGAACTATGGGCTAAAATAACTACACAGTGGGTCCCGAACAGGAGCAAACGGCAAAGCGGCACATCCAGGAGGCGATGGCGGGATGGACTCGACTTTTATATAAGGATTTGCCACAAACAGCTGTAGATAGGGATACGTGAAGGTAGGCCTTTGCCCTGCAGTGGCACACAAACAGCTTATAATTTTTTTTTTTTTTTTTTTTTTATCATAGGCCAGAAATCTTGAGGTATTTCGCTATTCTGTTAGTATCAGGCACAGTTCGTAAGAAAAATAATAAGCAAACGTAGATCAACAATATATTTTCTGAATTTTTAGTCACAAACAAAACAAATAAGTATTAATAAAATCGTTACATAAGTCTTATTTAACTTAATCTGTATTAACAGTACAGCACAAAAGTACCTATATCTACGTTTTTTATTTTACAAATTAAAATGTATATATTTCTAATATTTAACTTCTGACAATTAGGAGCCGGTAAGTACAAAAATATATGATTTAGAGCGAATTTCACCAATAAAACTGATGGCTGACTGACGCGATCGACAACTAAACCGCGTTCGACATCGAAACCGCGTTTGAGAGCTGCCAGTGAATATTCCACAACAACGGTGAAATTCGCCCGTAGTTTAAACCTTCGTTTAGTTTTTTTTTTACACCTAGATTTTGCCCATCAAACGTAGTCTTTGGAAAACATGTTAAGGAGGATACATTAAGGTAGCCCGCGAGATTAAAAATTTCTTGAGTTTTTTCCATTTTGCAGGTCAGTGTCAGGTTGTATGTTGATTAAAATATAATTCGCGACCGTAACAAATATGGCTTTACAAAATTATAATCATTACAATAAGCAATACAACTCAATAAGTTAGCATAATTGTCAAAAGTCATGATTTCATGACATAGTCATTCAATGGGATTACATGAACTTAGAGAGTTATATTGATAATTTTTATGATTATAATTCTACAATTAAACATTTGATACGGCCGCGAATCATATTTAGGTCAACATAGAACATGATACTGACCTGCAAATTGCAAAAAATGGAAGAAAATTTGAATTTTGCGGGCTACCTTGACGCTTTCGCCTTAAAATTTAATTATTAATTTAAAAGCTATTAATTCTTTAGTCGTCTTTTACTTCGTAAAGCTTTAAGCCTGTCGTACAAAGTACTCTTTGGTATATCATACAAAACTGAAGCTTGTCTTAAGCTGATTTCTTTGAAAAATATTTTTTCCACAGCAATTTTCAAATTTTCTTGATACCATACGGTTTTCTTCCGATCTTTTCCGTAAACTGATGTAACGTATTCTGCGGGATATGCAAGGATATTAGTTTAAGTTATTTATAGGTATAGACATAACTTAAAATTTAATTTTCGTCAATATAAATAAGAGGATAGTATAACAATTTTAATAATTTATTTTGCGGGTTCCTGAGTAATTATAATATAAAAACAGCAGCCCCATTGCTTAAATGCCGGTTTAGACCAAACGAGCAAATTAAATGCATATTGCACATTCTAACCACACTCTACCCAATTATATTTGTGTGAACTGCTAGTCTATTCTGTAAAAATCTCACCGTGAAAACTTAGGTTTGCGTGAAATGAGTTGTCATTCCACGTAATGCTAGAGATTGACACAATTGACAGCTCACTTCAAGCTCACTTCGCCTTAGTTTTGACGGTGAGATTTTTGCAGAATAGCTCGGCTGGGATAAAGCATTCAATGACAATCGCGTTCATTATCATAAGTGAAGAACATACAGCTTGTTGAGGTTGTCATCGTGAACACGGAGTTCTAAATATCAGGCACAATGAACATTGTTTATTTTTTCATAATAACATATTTTTATTAGGAGTCTGTTACGCAATAAGGCTGCTGGCATTGAATCAAAACAATTAAAACTTTAACACCAGACATTTAAAGTACAAAATTAAGTAACGACATAAATAAAAATACGATTTTTTCTCTCTCGAGACAAAAAAATCTCCATGACACATAACAATCTGTGATATAAAAATACCTTTCACATAATGTTCAAAAACAAAAAGGTAGAATCTTTGGTAATAAATACTTCAATCAAAAAGGTTATGCACAAAAGGTATATTATGTATAGTTTTTCAAATATAAGTTTTACAAATCAGTACCTTTTCTCAAACATGCTTGGAAATTCAACTATTATTTTGACAACCTTCTTCGAGATAAATCTATAATGCTGTACTGGTTAAATACAAGCGAGTTGTCAGCCGGCAATGTTACTATGAATCGAATCGCTTTTGCGTGCACCTATAGGCGTATTCAGACCTTGAAACCTAATCGTGGTCAAAGTTCATTACAAGACCTTTCTAACAAGTCCAAACACGGCTATGATACGATATTTCATCATGGAATGCTAGTGCCTATCTTCCGGCTTCATCATCAGACCTTGAAACCTAATCATGATCAACGTTCATTACAAGACCTTTCTAACAAGTCCAAACACGGCTATGATACGATCATCCATCATGAAGTTCCAGTTCATATCTTCCGGCTCCATCATCAGATCAGCTCGACAGTACCATGTTATTGTATTGTCATCAAAACCACATACAACTGCCAATTTTCATAACGCTACGATCTTAGAAGATGGTTAAATTAGTTTTCTTAGATTTGATTACATAGTTACATACATACAGGTCGACCTAATAAAAGCGTGTTAAAAAGCATAATTATCTGTCGTTGCTTTAAAGTAAAGAAGAAACAAATGAACATATACATGGGCGCGTGAAAAATTATCGTTGTTCGTCATTGATTCTGGAATTGATAATTAATTTACTCAGTTTGAATTTCCGCGCTTTATTTGAGAAAAGTACTATACAAGCCTTGGTCGCAACCAGGCATTGATCGACTCACGTATGTGTGCCTCGGCTTTGCCTCGGCTCACATTTTCACGTTCGTCCTTCAATACCCCTGTTGCAGGCCGCGATAGTAGTGTACTATTAATATGCCATTAATAAGAGTGTTTTATATTTCTGTTTTTTTAAATCACAAATACAACGAGTTTCCTACTTAATAATCATTTAGAGAAAGTATAGAAGCATAGTATTATATATCACGTAAACGGAATTTCATTTCCATCATTTTTACGACATTTTTCTTAGAGATCTCTATTTGACAGTCTTGAAATTTTCTAATGAAGGAAATATTGATGAATCCTTTGCCAATTTCTTCTTCATTTTACAATATCTTTCTTTCGATTTTCAGGTCCGTTTTTTCAATTGCATTCCGCTTTTTATCAGTTCTTTTTCTATCTTGGTATTCCCTGTCTTTACCCCTTTTAATTTCTTTCTGTTCAGGAGACATTTTATTTTCTTTTTTTTTTTTAATGTTGCCTTTTCTGTGGTGTAAATAAGCCAAACTACATTTTTCCATATTCTCTTCATAAAATTTAATATTTGCTGGAATCAACCACCACGTTAGTTGTGTTTCTTGCCAACGATTAAATAGTACAGTTTATAATTTTCAAAGCAAATACGTTTTTTTTTGTCTCATTAATGCTTTCCAATATAACTGGTAGCAATATCAACAGAAAGATTTCAAAATAAAACAATGGTTATACAAAAACACATTGATATTTAATAATAACCATCCGAAATATAAGAAATCTGTAGATGCGTAATCGGAATAAGTAGAAATAGCTTAATTATAAACGTTTAAGGATCGTACAAAATGCGTAGAAAAGCTGAAACAAACACCTCTGAAATATAAAAAACAAGAAACAGGTTTCGATACATTTTGATAATATCAGTGTTGTACTTTTGTATGGATTTTTTTGATGATACATCTATCTATACTAAAACTGAGGAGTTTTTTTGTTTCAACGCGCTAATCTCTCATCTCTGGAACTACCAGTTGGTTTGCAAAAAATATTTTAGCATTTGACAGCCCAATTCTTGATTCTTGGCTATTTAAAATCACGCTACGACTCTAAGGAGCCGAGCAAAAAGAACGCTAAGCGAAAACGAAGTAATAGCGCGGGCGGGCGATGCGGACGAAGTCGCGAGCAGAAGCTACAGTCCGGCCGTCGAGAGAATGCCAATTGGACAATTTCTAGTCAAAGGAAGAAAGGAAATAGGAATAAGGATCAAATTTGAAAAACACATATTCGTTAGTATGAAACTGACAGGTGTCAAGAACGCATTCTGTCGACGGCCGTAAACGTATTTTCTTATTTTTCTTTTAACACGGGCGGGCGATGCGATGCGACGCATACCGCGTCGCATCATGTCGCCCGCCCGTACAAAAACAAAAATTCAAAAATTATTTATTGACATAAAATAAGTTATACAACCAAAGATGGAATGCCCTGACTCTTGCGCTCATATAATAAAGCTAAAAAGAGTTTGTTTGTTTGAACATCTCTGGAACTACCGTCGAATTTGGAAAAATATTTTTGCATTTGGCATTCCAATTCTTGATTCTTGGCTATTTAACTAAGCGTAGGCGAATTAATAACACGAGCGGGCGATGCGATGCGACGCGGTAAGTCAGGGGAATAAGAGATTTCACGCAGACGTCACCGGTAGAAGCTACAGTCATGCCGTCGAGAAAATGCCAGGGACGATTTCTAGTACTAATTATAACACCCCTCTTTTTGCGTCGGGGGCTAAAGGATCAAATTCGCAAAAGACATATTCGATAGTATGAAACTGACAGGTGTCAAGAGCGCATCGTCTCGTCGGATGGACTGTAGTATACTATCAAATGTATCCGATGTGGACTCGATACCCTACTCTACTCTGATAAATTCGCCCGTACCTGTCCTATGGTACACGGGGGGAGGATGATTGTGGTTTCCGTCTTCAAATAATATGCTCCCATCTTCGTCCAAGTTAATCCGAGCAGGGCATTTTCCTCTTCGTTTCTTAGAACAAGCCAGGTTGCCCTTTCCAGCGAGAGCTGAGAACGTATAGTTCTTATACATTAGTATCGTTTTTGAACGCCCCAGTGGTATTATTTGGGGACGGTCTGAAAACAAGAAAAAAATTACTGTTTAAATTGTCATTGGTACTAAATCAAAGAGAAATAAGGTACAATTAGAGAATAGGTAGTACCTATATTTTTGAAGTCAAAACTTCTTTAAACACACTTCTGAGCAGTGAACGAAACTGGATCATCACGCTCGGGTCGATAACGTTGAATGGGGTATACTCGGCTCCAGTCGATCGATGACGCTGAATCACGTATCCTCGCTTTCAGTTTCCAGTATCCTCGGCGCTGCATCGCGTATACTTGGCTCAAGTCGTAAGTTTTCACTTCTATCGTGTGGTCATAAGTATACACTCTTTTTTGTTTTAACCCATTAGTGAAAGGAACAAATATTTTAATTAATTCTTGAATACCTATTAACTAGCTATATCTACACTACGTTTAGAGATTGTCATGTCAAGAGGGTTATTGCCATCATCATCTGTCTAGCCATTTCCCAACGAGGTTGGGGTGGGCTTCCAGTCTAACCGGATGCAGCTGAATAACAGTATTTTACATGGAGCGACTAGAGAGGTTAATGCTATAGTAATAATCAATATGTATACTACAGTAAAATAGCTTTCTTATAATTTATAACTCTATGCTGTCTTGGTGGTGCACAGTAGTAAAACACTAACTCGTTCTTCATCAGCATCATTTCAGCCGAAAGACGTCCATTTCTGGACATAGGCCTCCCCCGAGAATCGGCACTTTAACTGGTTCTGTACTTCTCGCATCCAGCGGATTCTTGCGGATTCTGAGGTCATCGGTCCACCTTGTAGGTCATTCTAACGCTACGTCTTCTGGTACGCGATCGCCACACCAGCCATGCTATTCTGTAAACATCTCACCGTGAAAACTTGGGTGAAGTGAGCTGTCAATAGTGTCAATCCCTGTGGAATGACAGCTCACTCCACGCTCACTTCACCTAAGTTTTCACAGTGAGATGGTTACAGAATAGCACTGCAGGACCTTTCTGTTCTGCGAGCAATGTGCCCTGCCCACTACCACTTAAGTTTAACAATTATTTGGGCAATGTCGGTTACCTTGGGTCGTCTACGAATCTCTTCATTTCAATTCGTCCTTACTATCTTACCTAGACAGCTGCATTGGAAAAGTTGAAAGTAGGTAGCTAGAAAATTTAAAACATGTGGCGTTAAAGAAAGAAATACTGGTGCTTAACAAATTTTATTTATACATACACATAAAGACTTATGTATATGACATAAAAGTCACGCTTCGCATGACCCTAAGGAGCCCGGCAAAAAGACCGCTAAGCGAAAACGAAGTAATAACACAGTTCACACACACACACAGTTTCACACACACAGTCACAGTTTTATTTTGTTATTTTACTATATGCTGCACAGGTTGATGTCATCACGTCAACGCCGGCTGTCGCTGAAAACCAGCGCTGGGGCTCTGTCTCGCATAGGGTCGTAGCATTATGCTGAGCGATGGCCGTTTTGCGTGGATGTGACGCATATTTTCCCCCAAATTGTTTATTTTCGTGTTTTATTCTTTCCTTGCGTCATGTGTAGGCAGCAAATAAACGTATTTTCTTATTTTTCTTTTAACACGGGCGGGCGACGCGATGCGACGCATACCGCGTCGCATCATGTCTCCCGCCCGTACAAAAACAAAAATTCAAAAATTATTTATTGACATAAAATAAGTTATACAACCAAAGATGGAATGCCCTGACTCTTGCGCTCATATAATAAAGCTAAAAAGAGTTTGTTTGTTTGAACATCTCTGGAACTACCGTCGAATTTGGAAAAATATTTTTGCATTTGGCATTCCAATTCTTGATTCTTGGCTATTTAACTAAGCGTAGACGAACTAATAACACGAGCGGGCGATGCGATGCGACGCGGTAAGTCAGGGGAATAAGAGATTTCACGCAGACGTCACCGGCAGAAGCTACAGTCATGCCGTCGAGAAAATGCCAGGGACGATTTCTAGTACTAATTATAACACCCCTCTTTTTGCGTCGGGGGCTAAAGGATCAAATTCGCAAAAGACATATTCGATAGTATGAAACTGACAGGTGTCAAGAGCGCATCGTCTCGTCGGATGGACTGTAGTATACTATCAAATGTATCCGATGTGGACTCGATACCCTACTCTACTCTGATAAATTCGCCCGTACCTGTCCTATGGTACACGGGGGGAGGATGATTGTGATTTCCGTCTTCAAATAATACGCTTCCATCTTCGTCCAACTTAATCCGAGCAGGGCATTTTCCTCTTCGTTTCTTGGAACAAGCCAGGTTGCCCTTTCCAGCGAGAGCTGAGAACGTAAAGTTCTTATACATTACAATAGTTTTTGAATGCGCCAGTGGTATTATTTGCGGACGGTCTGAAAACAAGAAAAAAAATACTGTTTAAATTGTCATCGGTACTGAATTAAAGACAATTAAGGTAATACAAGAGAATAAAAGCCTATATTTTTGAAGTGAAAACTTCTTTAAATTCAGTTTGCGCTCTTTTTGAACAGTGAACGAAACTTAAACATCACACTCGGATAGGTGATGCTGAATCGGGTATTCTCGGCTCCACTCGTAAGTTTTCACTACACATGAGTCACACCCTCTTTTTTTTTAACTCTAAACTAGTGAAATAAACAAATATTTCGAGTCACTTCACGCTCACTTCACCTAAGTTTCACGGTGATATTTTTACAGAATCGATCGGCAGGTCAATGAAAGCGTGTGAAAAAGGTCCTATTTTGTTGCACACAACGTTTAGAGATGATCCCCCTTATTTATACAGGGTGGATTTTTGAGATGGGGCTGTAAGCTACATTAACCGTTGTAGCTACAGGAAAACGGTCTTAAGAGACTGTCCTTAACTTTTTGTAACATTTTAATCTGCATTGACAGATTTAGAAAAAAAAATACATTCAGCAAGAAAAAGGGTAGTTTTCACAATAATTTTTTTTGTTGCCTATAACTCTATTGGACCAACTGAGGTTTAATATTTTTCTCAATATCACTATTTTTTGGGCTATGTCGGTTACCTTGGTTCTACGAAGCTTTTCATTTCAACTCGTCCTTACTAACACTAAAGTACCTGGAGAGTTGCATTGGAAAGGTTGAAATTTGGTAGATAGAAAATTTAAAACATGTGGCGTTAATGAAAGAAACACATTTGTGTTCAACAAATTTTATTTCTACATACACATAAACACACATAAGTACATAATAGTTACGCTTCTCATGGGGGGTAGACAGAAACATAATAATAAAAACGTAAAATAATATAACAATACATAATTGTGTATATTAAAAAAAAAATACAACACAATTACATTAATAAGTTTAAAAATGCACAATGTAGAAGCGAATTTTTAACATGTAATAATATTAAACGTAAAATAATATAACAATACATAATTGTGTATATTAAAAAAAATATACAACACAATTACATTAAGTAATAAGTTTAAAAATACACAATGTAGAAGCGAATTTATAACAAGTAATATTAATCTGTGGTGCTACTGAAATAATGTTTTTCTAGCATTAATGCACACAGGCCTTGGTAACACAAATTTCCGATACATAATTACATGTCCGCCGCGTTGGTCTAGTGGTCACAAGCGCTACTGCTGAGCATAAGGACCTGGGTTCGATTCCCATGTCGGGCAAAGCGTTATTGGGTTTTTCCGTCAGGAATTTCGCACAAGCAGCCTGCCGGATTTGTACCCAGCTGATGGCATTAGGCTCGCCCCTTATTACATGGGACTTAAACATAACTGGCGGACAGTACACCTCTGCCTAAACACACCTGCTGACAGGCGTGATGCCACTCTGGTGGAACAATTTCCATGAATACTTAGATGTTTTTGTACCGGCGTCGCGCCTGTTTGCGGCAGCCTAAACCCTTAGGGATTACAGGCGTGATGTTTTGTTACTTTATGTTATGTAATGTAATTACATATCTATTTACAGTAGGTACATTTTCTATGATGTCGCAGATGACTTTACGCGATTCTGGATCACCACAAATCGTGGTCTTTCAGAATCAAGAATCACAAAATTTTGCGCTTGTGTTGTTACCTTTACAAATATTTAGATAGGTAAGGGATTTTTATACAATTTCCATTTTACACTTAAAATGACATAGACAACAAGACTCATCCATAAGGTGGATCCGCGAAGGTATTTCAAAATATACGTTTTTTTGCAATTTCAAGGTCATTGCAGGTCAGTGTCAGGTGGTATCTTGATCAAAATATGATTCGCGATCATAAAAAGATGTATTAGTGATTTATTATTCCGTAAGTCAGATTTGTTCCATTCAAAGACTTTTTTATGAAATCATGACAAAAAAGTCTCAAAAAAGTCTTTGACTAAAAAGTCTTTTTGTCTTTGACTTACGGAATAATAAATCACTAATACATCTTTCGATGTATTAGTGATTTATTATTCCGTAAGTCAGATTTGTTCCATTCAAAGACTTTTTTATGAAATCATGACATTTTAGAACCTGGCACTGACCTGCAAATAGGGATGATGCCTGGGTAAAAAAATGAAATTCCAATTAATCCGTCAGTCAGATAATAAAAACATATCAGACACGTATTTTTTGCTTTATCGAATTAATAAAGCATTACTTAGATAAAACGCATTTTAAGTTGGGGAGTGGGGGTCGCTACGTCACTAGTATGTATAAAATCTACATACTCGTGACGTCAAGGCACATTTTACCTCATGGTATCGCCTTAAGCTTCGTGCAGACAAGCGCGACGCGACAGCGCGACGCGACACCGGCTATTGTTATACCGTGAAGTTTTCTTAGAAATTGTATTATTCGAGTCGCGTCGCGCCGTCGCGTCGCGCTGGTCTGCATGAGCCTTTAATCTTTAGATAAGGTAAAATTTTTAAAAATACTTGCCCAATATTTTTTATAATCTCAGAGACGACTTTTAGTCATCATCTCTATTGCAAAAAACGTAAGAAAAATTAAATTTCACGGGCTACCTTTGCCGATCCACCTTAAAACACAAATAACAAAAAAAACTCACTCATGATGAATTCCTTAAACATATTCCACAAAGATTTAATTCCCGATAGTATCAATAAATTTTTAAGTACTTGCCATTATTTGTCCTAAGATACTTCGGCGGTGGATGATTGTGAGTAGTATCAGCTAATATGATGGCTCCGTCCTCATTCAGTTGTATCCTCGCTTCGCACTTCCCCCGTGTCCTCTTGGAACAACGTAAATATTTCTTAGTTTTGTCGATGAACGAAAACGTGTAATTTTGATACATCACTAAGCCATTGTTTTGTGTAGTTTCGATATAAGTCAGCGTTTCATATTCTGTAAATATTAAGTAAAGATTTTATAATGATATAATATTTAAAAAAAATGTAGACCAACACTCACATAGCAAAAGCCTTTTGCGCCTGTATGTACCTAGGTAGGTTATGTACCTATAGCTGAGCTGGTTGGCGCGTGCGTAAGACAATAACATCTCTATTTTCCGGGTCATCGCCAAGCCATTTTCAACACTATTAGTATTGAAACTAAGCTTGACAAGCAATAGTGCCAGCAAGACGGCAAGGGACACGTTTGAACTGACCGTTTACTATAACTTGTCATTAATTGATTTATTTGAACAATTAAACAAAGCTAGTAATGATCCAACATTTCATCAAGCTGAAATATTTGAAGGTAAATCAATTAATGACAAGTTATAATAAACGGTCAGTTGTACTTATCTAGTCATTTAAATGGAATCTAAACCCAGGAAAGACATCATAAACACGAAATAAAATTTTACTACTGCCATTTATTTATTCATCGAAAATTTTAAACAATGTGTAGACATTCGGTTAAAATAGTCTTTTCCCATTACGGCAATCGTCACTTACATACATGAGAACTATTATAAAAGAAAACAAAAAGCAAGAAAAATTGTTTATTCTGCAAAAAAAAAGGCACATTACAAAAAAAAACTTATTATACACACATTCAAAGTAGTCAAAAGTCTTTTATTCAAGCAATAAAAGTTTGACAATTTTATCTATTGATTTTTATAAAATATTTTATAGTAATATTATCCCAGACCAAGTTGGCCGATCCGTGCTTACGTTGGGTTCATGACGAGCCGATGAGGTGAGGTGATGCCAATCCCGTGTGCGTTCACCTTAAGTGTTTTACGCAATTGGGTTGCCGGTTTTTACACACGATTCATACGAAGTGAAAGAACAGATATTATAAGGGCTTAAATTAGCTTAACCCTGAACATTAATATTAATAATAATCATAAAAACCTATTTGCTTTGAAAGTAGGTACATAAATAGGGTATAAGGTGTTTACAAAATGTTGAGATCCCTGTACAATCTACCAATTAGGCATGCAAACATACTCGTAGAAAGTAAATTTTATTACAACAGAATCGAATGAAAATCCAAAAAATTAAAATTGGCAAAAAAAATAGAATTTAAAGTTAAAGTCATAATAAAAAAAATATACAATGTCAATAATTAAATCTAAAGAGCAGGGTCATTTAAAAATCACTTATTTAATATGAACACTTATCAAGTAATAGGGTTGTCAATTTATTTTTAAACATTTGGATTGGGTTTTTTTTTAAATATTTGGTATTTTGTTATAAATGGTCACGTCACCTCACCTACTTACACAAACATACAGTCCGCTTGCTTTTTGATACTTTGGAGGAGCATGATTATGGTCAGTGTTCGCATGCAAGATATTTCCAAATTCATCAACCTTCAGTTTTGCCCGACACTTACCTCGCACATACTTAGAACAATAAAGAACACTTGTACCATTTCGATATGAGTATGTATAGTTTTGATACATAATAATTCGACCGTTGGGAGTTGGTAGATGTTCAATACACCCTGTAACAAAAAGAATTTGGGTTCAGTAGTGAGCGAATTTTTTGTTTAAGTATGAATTTCTAATAGGTAATATGAGTTGGATTTAAGGGAGTAGAGGATTAAGTGTCGATACTTCATTGCATACTACTAGAAATAAAGAAAAACAGATAGTATTTTTCAAAGAAAACCTTTAATGAGATATTTGCTGTCGACTGCCTCAAGCACCATGGCATATCCTGCAGTACCGGGTGACCCGGCACGCCTGCATTTATGACATCATCAGTCGTGCTCTTGTCACCGCCGAGAAGATACCAAGGAAGAGACCAGACGGAATGACCGTAATGCCTTGGAAGTTAGGTAGGCCTTTGATGTTTGATGCAACATGTGTCAATACCATTGCGCCTTCCATCTTCCTAGCGCGGCGGGCTGTGCTGGGGCGGTTGCTGCAAGTGCAGAAAACCTCAAACGGCGCAAATATTACAATCTTATTGGATGTTACATGTTCGAGCCGTTTGGGGTTGAAGCACTAGGGCCATGGAATCCGAGTGCCCACTTAGTTTTTTGGAGAAATCGCCAAGCGGTTGGTTGACACGTGGCCAGAGGGCTGGCTTATTTTTTGGCCAAAGAATCTGCATTGCCATACAAATTGGCAATGCTGCCAGCCTTTTAGGCTCTGTTGACAGCTATGCGGACGAATATTTTGATGCCCTATGATTCTTTCCCCTCCTTTTTTATACGTATGGTGGCCAAATCGAATGAAAACAACTTTACTTGTCCACCATTTTCATTTGGCACCAAATTTTACGGTTCTTTGATATGCACTATTTAATTAAAATGTGGAAAATTTGTTACGCACCATAATGAGGCCATGACTACCGCATCAATAAATTACCATTTCAGTAGATTTATCCTAAAGTTCCTACTCGAATTGAAAATCAACATATTTTTTTCAACAAATCAATTCGAGTATATTTTATTTAAAAAAAAGCGTGGGGTGCATGGTGTCAATAGTTATAAATATTTTATTGACAGATATGAGTAGAGTGATTATCATTTCGATAATATCTTAAAAAGCACCCCACGCTTTTTTTAAAATAAAATATATTTTTTTTTATTCACACTATTATTAATTTATATTCATTGAAATTTTTAACACGTGTTTCTTTATTTAAATTCATTAAAATTTATTTTCTATTTTTTAGTTCGGTTTTCTATAAAAAGCGTGTTTTTTAGTTTTTTTAAACTATTATTTATTTTCTACTTTTTAGTTTGGATTATTTATAATAGCTTGTTTTTTTAATTTTAAACTATTGCACGACTCATGATGCGAAGCATCAGAGAGTGCTTTACGATCGAAATTTTTTTTTCGCCTTATTTAGTTTGGTATTTTATAAAACAAAAAAGTAGTTTTAGTTTTTTTTAAACTATTATTTATTTTTTACTTTTTTTTTACTTTGGTTTCTTTAAAAAAGCGTGATTTTTTAATTTTTTAAAACTATTATTTGTTTTGTAGAATTAAAATTCTCTTTAGTATACAAAAATTTGTCAATATTGGAGAAAACGGCTAATGATAATTATTGGAAATAAAAATTAACACAGAGTCCTGCCTTATCGACTGTAGAGAAAAATTATAGAAAATTTTATTTTCTTACCTTATCGACTATAGATGAAAATTATATAAATTAACAAAAATCATATTTTGCAAATTGAAAAATGGAATAATTTTATCAAATTAGTGTATTGTCATCGGTCCTCAATAAATCTACAAAGTTTGAACGAAATCTGGCAGTTTAAAGTGGGTCAAAATCGCGCACAAAGAAGTCGGTTACAAACAAACATACAGGTGAAGCTAATATAAAGCGTGTAAAAACAGAATATTTGCGACTCTGATGATGGAAAGAAAGACGGAAAGGAAATTAAATAGATAGGGGAATAGGATTATTTTTATTTAATTATTATTCAATTTATTTGACCCAGGTTAAGAGGCATACAATATTCACACAAAAACAAAAAGCAGAAAAACTTACTCCGCGCTATAAAAGAAATTTATTCCAGATTTTTCACCAAAGGCTGTAATACTGACCGCGCTGTTTTGGCCTGGAGCTGCGCTTTCGGCCATCATCAATGCTGCCTACTATAGCATGATTAAATAATTGTGATTTTTCTAATTACGTACTTCGGCACCGTACCAAATTCATATCATATATCACTACAAGAAATTCAAGTTGATGTACTTTTTTATGATTCGTCGGTACTGACGAAGATTTCTCGCTCTGTTTCTATATTTATCCAGATCGCCCCATTCAGCGTATAAGGAATACATTTTGGGAATACTTAAATTACTATAGAGGAGTATTTTTTTTCCGCCATCTTGTAAGATGGGCTCAAAAGTAAGGACGTGGTCGCGAACACTTTTTATCGCAGAAGAATCCATTTCGACTTGATTATTGGCCTGTCCTCTGTTATCAGAAAACCTCTTCTCTAGGTCTCGTTTTGTGTACGCTGTCTGTATACAAGAATTCGAAATACTGAGAGTTTTCGTAAATGTTATCTTACAAACCCTTTGACGTCCATCAGGCGCGTGGTCCGAAGGCAAATAATACTGTATCGTATATTGTCGGCGGGAATGACCTTGAGTACAAAAAGACTTTTTTTTAAATTGCTCCGTGAACTCTATAATAAACTTCCATTGTTTACTACGATCACCAAGTCCCCAAAAACTATTATGAATCGATTGACGAGTTTCGTTGTCAAACTTTGTATAACATTTCAATCTGCACGTTTCTGGACACATAGGGCCAAGTTTTCTAGCGTCTCCGACAACGCCATTTCTAGTAATGTAATCTTTTCCCGAAGTCATTAAGAATTTCCTTTTATAATCTTCACGGTTTTTAGAGGTCGGCTTGCATTTCTTTTTGTTACTATTAGAAGCATTTCGAGTAAAATGTTCAGATGTAGATGAGTCGCAGTCTGTTTCCTGTGTAGATCCATTACAGCTATCTTCTTCAGATGCCTTCAGATTTAAAACGTTATACAGAACATGCTCTTTGTTGAGCAGAGTAGCGTCATAGTTAAAAGAATCTTTTAAAGCATCCTTCCTTGAATCCACTAAATTCCGATTTCTCAGACGGTATAATTCTACAAATAAAAGGAAAAATTAGATAAGCTGATTTTTTGTCAATCTATGCAAATCTTCAATGTTTCATATTCTATTCAGAAAATTCTAGTGTCTTTGTAGAGGATATTGGAATCAGTATTTCAGTTAGTGACAGTAAGAGTCGAAATTGGCATAAAAATATTTCAAAGAAAACCTATAATGAGATTTTTTTTTTTTTTTTTCTCTTTCTCTTTGTCTTATCTTAGTTAACTAATAATAAACTTAATTAATGTTTTAATATTTTTTTATATTCTAATATTTAAAAATGTAATTTATAAGTATTCTAAATGAAATAAAGGATTCTAAACTTAATTATAATTTTAATTTCTGTTAAGAAAATGTAGTATGATCAAAATGTTCTTGCTGTGGAAAAAACGCATTTGGAAACTTCCTAAATGTATTTTTTTTACACATAATTATTTAAAAGTAAAGTTATTCAGTATCACGATATTAATTATTTCAATTCGAGCCGTTTGGGGTTGAAACACTACGGCCATGGGGTGTCGTGATGGGTCTTGTGACATTCGGTATTGTTTTGCTTTCACATCGGTTAATGCGGTTATAATAATATGGCAGTTTCATCCACTTAAACAATTTTCAAATACATTCCATTGCTCAATTTGGTATAATTCGGCGGTGGATGATTATGATCTGTATACGCTTGCAATAAATTGCCGTCTTTATCCAGTTTCAGCCTTGCAGCGCACTTTGTAGAAGATCTCCTGGAGCAGTATGGGTATAGCTTCACGTTCTTAGGTCCTTGGTAAGAGAATGTGAAGTCTTGGTACATTATAAGTGATTTTCCGTTCACTAGATGTATTATGTCGTATCCTTGGTTTTGGCCTGAAAAATTGGAAAGCTTTTTATACAGGGCGCAATTGAATTCATGGGCATCAACTTAAGGGGTCATTTTACTCATCATTATGAACAACTTTCGCTACGGAACCAATACCGAAACCGCGGAAAAAAATAAAGTTTTTTGTTCGCATAGCTCTTCCAAATGTAGAGAACATCTGGTTTTTTTTCGTGATTGATTGATTAATTGACAGCCCACTTGAATGCCACTCCACTTCAAGAGATGGAGTGCCATTCAAGTGGACTGTCAATTGTATGAATCCTTAGCTTTAGGTAAAGTGACAGCTCCAGACAGCTCACTACACCCAAGTTTTCACGGTGATTTTGTTACAGATTACACTGGCAGGCGCCAATATGTTCGTCAAAAGCTGTAGAATTTCTGAGGCAGTGGCAATACTTAGGATGCAGTAAGTGGCAGATAAATGACACAAAAGAAATGTTTTTTAATACTTTTTAAAACAACAAACGCCTAATTGAGGAGCAAAATAATTGTATTTTCATTAAAGCGTGATCGCGGATAGTGGCGCAACACCATTTGAGTTTATTCAATATCCATTCACCTACCCTCAGGTACGTAGAGGCATAATATAAAGGGAATCCAACCATATAAAATATTGTGCACAACTCCTTTTTCAAAATAAACAGAATGATTCTCTGTGGTTGGGGATTCCGGGTGATGATCGCTTCCACCTTCGGCCTGAACTTCACTTACCATCAGGTGAGGTGCAGGCCAAAAGGCTTTGCCGTACGGGACAAAAAAATTGTTTCTCTGAAATTAGATTTTATACCTACATTATGTATATTTAATGCATATTTTTTTATCAAAATTTTCATTTGCTTTTCCTCCCAATCGAATAAGGATTCCATCAAGTCTGATTTGTACCAAGCTAAGCCGTCGATTGACGTTGTCGTGATCTAAAATAAAAACGGCTAAGCAATTGTTTAACTGCATAGAATTTGTGTAGTCTGTGGTCCCTTTTCCATCTTGTATAAACGGCAGGAAAATCGATATAAAATAGTGAAATGAAAAAATTTGACAGGTAGGTAAAATGTAATAGAGAGAGAGTAACATAATTGTTAAGTACAACTTAAAGCAATTCTAATTATTGATTACGTACATTGCATGGAGTCTCTCGTGAAAATAATTAAGAAAATCCTACATCCCCCAAGCATATTTGGGAGACGTAGGAATTTGCGTGTTATCCGCGCGAAAGGCATTTAATATAGAAACCCGACAACACCAATCTGGTCGGAGGGTCCTCCCTTTCATAAGGAGGAGGAGGAACTTTCCACCTTGTTCCTCATAATTATATAGGTACATGGCCGTTAAAATAGCACACCGAGTTTGAGGAAAAGTTTGGCTATGAGAGTGTTCTCTGCCACTATTAACTGAGTAATATACTTTTTCTTTTTTTTACTCTATGGAGGATAAAATCAGGAATGTAGTTATCCGGAGTTACCGATATAGCTTGCAGAGTAAGCAAGCTGAAGTGGCAGTGGGCTGGCCATGTTTGTCTGCTGAGGAGTTTGTTGCGCCACTTCTTCTTCCCAGCTAACGCTGTGAAGTAGTGAAGGGTGGACGTTTTGGGGGACTGTGTTATGTAATTGAAGTTTGAAGTTCGAAAAGTGCTGATTCTCAACCTAGTTCGAATAAATGACTTTTGAATTTAGAATTTTGTCGAAGGACCGATGGAGCAGACGAGTCCTGGACTGGAGACCGCGTACCGGCAAGCGACCGGCGAAGCGGCGTAGTGTAGGACGCCCCCCAGCTAGATGGACCGACGACCTTTAAAAGGTGGCTGGGGCAGACTGGATGCGGAAACCGGAGGACAGAGTGTTGTGGCGCAGTCTGAGAGACGCCTATGTGAAGCGGTGGACTACGATAGGCGGAGTTGATTGATTGAATTCTTTGCTATGTACAAAAATGCTAACAGTTTAGAGTTACGCAATACGTATAAAGTTCTTGTTCTTCTATGAAACGAAGTTAAAGACTTGTCATTTGATAATACCCAAATTTTATTTTATTTATTACAGGAAACTACACGTATATGTTTAAACTTTTGTATGGTAGCAGAGTGTATTATTACCAATATGTATGTGCAAAATTATAAACATAAATTCAATATTTCGCTTAAAGCAAAGTAAAAACATAATTACTCGTGCAGCATACCTATAAGGTAGCATTTCCACTACTAAAAAATTTAGATAGTACTATTAAAGAAACAGTAAAGTATTTTTTTTATTATTGTTATAACACGAAATATTAGGAAAAACCTTCTTTATACTCTATTGAATAACACTAAACTGTTAGCATTAGAATTCACTAAAGTTATCGACTCGGCGAATATAAAAAAAAATAGAATTGACAAAAATTTACTGGATTATATTATAATCCAGTCAATTTTTGTCAATAGCCAGGAGAATATGCCCTTCGATAATTATATATATTTTTATTTTTATTTTAAATTCCTTGTACAGGGACTATTCTCGATGAATATTTTTATTAATAAGTGATTTCAGAATATCGCTGACTCTGCTAGCAGGATTCGGAGGCGATTCACCCTTTTCCGGAAAGCGGCCAGGATTCGCACGTCGGTACCGTTGATAGTATCGGAGAAACTCCGGTTTTTCATCTGAAAAAGAACAATTACAAACTTAAAAACTTTATAAGTTAAACCAGTAGGTAAAATCAGATTAAAAGCTCGTACCTACAGACCAGCGCGACGCGACACGAACAATACAAATTCTAAGAAAACTTGACGGTATAACAATAACCGGTGTCGCGTCGCGCTGGTCTGCACGAAGCTTAACTTGGGACGATCTTGATCAAGAAATAAGAATGAATCCGCGGAAAGTTTTACAATTCAAATACCATATCTTGTCAAATTATTTATTGAAATATGTATAAAACACACTAAATTAATTAAAGTTAAATCATAAAAGAAAAAACCCAACAAAGATTAGGTGAAAACCATCAATAACCATACCTAATAATATCTAGTCTAATTATTTAGTAAAATATATAAAATACTAAAATCTTAACCCAAAATGATAAAACCGAACTAAAAGATATAGAAAAAAAAAAAAAAAGATACTTGTATGCTGCACGTCGGTGATAACAAAACCAATTTAATCTGGCCTCTTATTCTACTGAAACTCCGTACTCCGATAGGTCGGCTCAAGGTTAAACTGCTATCACTGACATGCGGCCTACTGTACTAACAAAAAGCCATTAATTTAAATAATACAGGGTCTTATTTCATTAGTTAGAGATACTCCGTAGACGTAATGGGTATTTACATCTAAACAAGACAGTACACAAAAAAAATTAACTTGATGTTAATTTTTGTTGGGGTCGTGAGTAGTTTTGTTACTAGAAATATCAGTTACAAGGATCAAGTTTTTTTTAAGAGCGCTTATGTTAAAAGTTGGCAACGTCGCAAATAGCTGTCAAATATTTACCTGTTTTGATTAATTTGGCAATATTACTCTATAGATTTATGAAATATGGCTAACTAGTGAACTAAAATATTGATTATGAAATGCAATAATTAATATCGTAACACCGAATATTTAGTTAAAGATGTAAAAAAAATATTTGAAAACTTTCCAAATGCTTTTTTTACACCTAAAACGGTTACAATATCAAATTGAGTGTCGTAATTGCAATAAATTTTTTCGCTAGTTAGCCACATTTCATGTTTCCTTACAGTAGTTATATTGCCAAATTAATCAAAACAGCGAAATATTTGACATCTATTTGCGACGTTGCCCACTTTCAGAATAATCGCTCTTAATGTAAATTTTAAAGACGTAATAAGTATCGATATCTAAACAAGAAAAACAAAAAAATATACTTTCACATACTTGAAGTAACTGCACTACCAGCAGTATTTAAACCGGTTGAACCAACATTATTGAAAAATAAAAGAAGATTTTTCGTGCTTGTTATCGATACTCACCACGTCTGAAAAGTTTCACTAATGTTACGGACCCACCGCCGCCAGGTGGCGCACGGCGGGACTTACTGTAGCCATACTGCTGCGCTAGCCTATGCTCCTCGCGCCGTCAAGATCGCCGCGAGATTTTGAAAACAAGAAGAAAATAAGTCTAGAACAGAGATTGCATGGCGGACGCATCGCTTTTCAGATTAATCAGAAAAAATTAAATATATTCATTAAATACCAGGCCCAGTTCATTATTTTCGAAGATTCACAGCGGCATCAACCGGAACAACTAGCTAACTTAATTTTACCTTGTACAGTCACTCCTGAATCACCGCAGGTTCGTGATTATGATCACCTATTTCTGTAACAAATTCTCTATCTTCAGTCACAACCACACGGGACTTACAACCTCGGAACTTCTTGGAGCAGTACCACCGAGTCTTGCTGACCATCTGCACGTAGGTATTATTCTTGTAGATGAGGATCGTGCCCCCGCGTTTGCTGGGCACAAATGTCAGGAACGGTACTTGAAATATAAAGAACAGTTTGATTTAAGCAATTCTGAATTTGAAATAGTTCAGCTGGTGCAAAAGAGTAAAATCTATGCGAAAA
Source organism: Agrochola circellaris (assembly GCA_914767755.1). Lineage (NCBI taxonomy): Eukaryota > Metazoa > Arthropoda > Insecta > Lepidoptera > Noctuidae > Agrochola > Agrochola circellaris. The sequence goes on along the minus strand of OU611859.1, from coordinate 4,318,477 downwards.
ACGAATATGTGCTAAGATTCGTGAGATTCCACGCATCGGTTTATTTATTATTAAATAAAATCCAGATAATACAGTTTAGGGTAATTTATTAATTCATTCATAAACTTCCAATTCTCATTTTGAAAATTGACAGAAAATCTCAAAGAGATACATTAAGAACCTTATTGGATAAAAGAAAAACTTATTTGGTACTTATGTACTCATACTAGCCAACCACTCCTGCTTCGAACAGGTGCGAACTACTGCTGTGGTGACATTAAAAAAAATCGAGATAACTGTGTTATATCTAAGTTAAATATTAGTGTACTGGTATTATACACAAATGAATCTTCGAGAATAAACTCTCTAAATCCATACAATGTTTGTTTCATTTGATTTATAGATTTGTATTTTCGTTTGTCTTCTTTCTTTTCTAATAATTTTAATTTATTTTCTTCTTTTTTTATAACTATATAGTAAAGAAAGAAAGAAAAAAAAAATTGACCCCGATTTTTTCTATATTCGTCAATACTCAAATGTTTAATCTATGTACAAAAAGTAAAGTCCCTATAGTACGTTCAAGTTTTTTATTTTCATATTTTCCATAACCCCTTTTAAAATATCGTATAAGTACTATAATTGTTAGCTCACTTATCTTTTTATTTTAACTATACGATCACTGAGAACAGTTGTTACCCTATGCAATACATTCGGGGGTTCATGGTTATGTTCACCAATTTCGTCGAAAAATTCCCCATCTTCCGTGAGGATCACTCTCGATTTGCAGCCTAGAGAATTTTTGGAGCAGTACCATCTTGTCTTGCTGGACATCCGGACGTATCTATGTCCTTTGTAGGATAGGATCGTACCTCCACGCTGACTGCGTAAGAACTGCAACACTGGCACTTCTAAAAATAAATAAGAAACAATTATAACGGGCCACCACCATGTATTTACATATTCTAAAGGTAGGCTTAAGCTCATAGCATACGTTTAAGCACTGCACCGGATCGGCATCACATCAACAACAGGCGCCGAAATGGTTGAAATTTTAAATTGGGATACCTAGATCAAATGGGCTATCATTTGATAAGGTCCTGGCTGGTTGGAGAAGTACCAACGACGGCCGCCATGGCCTTCGTACAATGGTCCACGGGAAGGACTAAGTGCCGAAAAAACTCCCAATAACATATAGATTGGGTCATCATGGATGAAGAAAAAGAACGATTTCGAATCGATGAAGCAATGAATGCTAATTCATTGCTTCATCGGTTCGAAATCTGTTTCAAAACGATTCAGATGCCGATTGATCGTGTATTACGTTATTACGGTACAGGATATAGTTACTACTCTTGGTCGGAACAAACAGCAGCAACGGCGTTTAAAACGTAAAAAAAAAGGATGGTTGAAAATATTTGCTCCGAGAAATGTAAGATATTTGTTATTTTTTTAGAGTCTCAGGACCTAATTGAAATAATATAAATATAAGGGACAATTAGATGCAATAAATAATGAATTTGACAAATCGAACTGAGAAATTCACCATTTATTTGTTCATTTAACAACTTACAATCCTCATATTGTTAATTGACATAGGTAATACAAAAAAAAGAAATTAAGTACCTACTTAAAGTATATACAAAAAGAAAAAAAAACTGTACGCCAATCTTTTAAGCAGACTTCTTTAAAAAAAAATTCACTGATCATTCAAATATAGCGAAAAACCTTCAGGGTATTCATGGTTGTGCTCTCCAACTTCAGTGACAAACTCCTCGTCTTCAGTAAGTATGACCCTCGATCTGCAGCCTTGGCCATTCTTGACGCAGTACCACCTAGTTTTGCTGCTCCTACGGTTGTATCTGATGCCTTTGTAGATGAGAATCTTACCTCCACGCTGGCTGCTTATAAACTGCATCATTGGTATCTCTAAATAAAATATCAACAAGCTTCAATTAACATAGGTAAGCATTTTGACTGGCCATATTTTAATCTTAGTTAGGAAGCACAAACTACACTGAAATTAGTTTCCAACTCGAGCCAAGCTTCGGCTCAGGATGACGATGCCACAAATAGGTCGCAAATTCTTTTTATATATACAGACGACCTCGTAAATTCCCTTACTTAACACCTTTTACAACAACTCCAGCAAATTGAAACTAAACCAAGGTTGAAACTCTCAATTATCACAATTAAATAGTCTTAAAACAATTAACAATTTTTTCTTCTTTCTTAAAGCAAAATACTTTTGACGTTTTATGACATGTAAATGACACGGGTTGAAACCAATTACGAGGTCGTCTATAGATCAGTAATATAAAATAGAATAAAAAATTTGATCCTAAGAAAAATATTTTAATTTTATCAAAAAGATCTTTAAAAAAACATTAAGTTGCAAATAATCCTCTTTTAATAGATACTCTCTATAAGATATCTTATGAACTATTCTCAGTACTGTTTAAACAGACAAAAGCCCAATATTAACTACATAAAATATGAATTTAATTATATCTGTTGTTTATATAAAGTTAAGTGATATTTAATAAGTTTTATAATATATTTAATACAAAATAAAACAAATGATGATAAATATTTAATGTACCTATTGAATAAAATAAAGGAAATTATTTAATAATATATTTAATAAGTTTAATAATATTTCAATTGAGAACACTAACTTAAATTGGTAAACAGACTAGAGATTTGATTAGTAAATCAATCAAATAAAAAAATCATTAATCTGATAGATTATAACAGTTCTCACAATTTTACGGTGACATAATAGGTACCTGATCCTGGCATAAAGTCTGATTTGTCCAACCCGTGTTTTATGATGGTCACCCTATAATAACTATCAATGTCGAAATTATAACAATTGAACGAGTTGCCAATTTGCCTTCGGCATATTTCATGACTGTGAGCGATTGTAAACGGACGGCGCCGTTTGTATAATGACGAATTATACAATTTGCCTGCAACAAAATTCACTTTTTTTGTTGTTATGTATTTTTGTGGTGTACAATAAAGTATATATAAATAAATAAACAAATAAAATAAAATAAATACATAAGCCTAGTGATATCAAGTTCTATATCGACAAATGCTTCCTTCAGCTGAAAGATGTAAACGAGGTGGTGGATGGTTATGGCTTCCCAAATCCGTTATAAGCTGTCCGTTATCGTCCGTAAGTACTCTAGCATCACATCCAGATGTCTTCTTGGAACAGTACCACCTGTTCCGGCTGTGCATGTGGAAGTAAGTGAACATCTTGTACAGTATGATGGTGCCTCTTCCTTTCTTGCCCGGCAAGTATTTTATGGTTCCCTCCTCTGTGTGGCAAAACAAAATATATTTATTTATTAATAAAATTAAACCATTTATACGTATACAATTTGTTCCTTTTGAAAACCCATAAATCTAGGGTATTAATGAGACCATTTCAAAGAATGAAGTGGCTTATGTTTTTTTAATTATTATTATTATATTTATTTAATTATGTATCTATCTATCTCTGACGTCGAGGCGGCCGTATCAGAATACCAGCGCTGCGACATTTTTTTGTTTTTTTTTCATGTCGCAGCGTCATGCTGAGATAGGAGGAGGCTTTTGGCCGTACATGACTTCCTTCTTTAAATTTTAATGATATATTTTTTTATTTTTTTATTTATGTTTAGTGTGTTTTTAGTTTAATGTGTGATTTCCTGTGCGAGTCTCAATAAATACTTTTTCTTTCTTTTCTTTGTATATTTCTTTTTTTTCGTTTTCGTTCTTCCTTCAAAATAATTCGACAACGTCACGATAACTTATATAAAACATCCTTTCGAGAAATACAAAAAAAAAAGTCTAGTTAGTAGGCCCAAAACATGTTTATATGGAATACTTGTTCAAGGATTTTTTGGATTATTTTTACTTATAGCATAAAACCTTACAGTAATGGGTCATCAAAAGGAATACATTGTATAAACATACAAGAAGAAAAGAACAGAAAAAAATCGTACAAAGGTGATGCTGTTGGTGGTAGTGGTGATGGTCGTGGTAGTGGTGATGGTCGTGGTGGTGGTGATGGTCGTGTTGGTGGTGATGATTATATACATAATATACATTTTGAAGAAACATTAAAACTACAAATATCTATTGGATACAGAGTTCAAAGAAAATGAAAACATTGATTTATTTATGCATTGATATGTATATTAAGCTTAATAGGTATATAACTCGATTTTAATGTTATTTATTTATTTATTTTTATTTAATTTTATTTAAGTGTGTACATGTACACACAACAAACAAAGGAAACAAGAGTAACAGAAAGATTTATAAACTTTTGACAGAAATATAATTTTAGATCCTTAAACAAAATGTGGTTTTCTTACGTTCTATTTGATTAGTTACATTATTACCTATCTATAGCTTTATTAGTTTTTTATACAAAGTTCACTATTGAAAAAAAAAAATATTTTTAATTGTCTCTAGCATGTAAACGTACTTTCTTCACTATTTTATAACTACTTACTTTTAATAACTAAGGGCCGATTTCTCAATCCTCAGATAAAGAATCGAATAGCGTTTATTCCACAGATAGCGTGATTCTGGATTTTTCAACAGTCTGATAACGGACTGGCCGGACGGGCTGGCTGGTCGGTCTGGTCTGGTATCGGACGGTTAAAGCTAACTGTCCCTTCAAGCCCCAGTTAGTTCGTTATTCTAGGAAATAAATAATGTTTTGACGTTTGTTTTGTTTGGAGTTTTAATGTGCTTTGCCACTGCGTGTTTTCATGCTCTTGTATTGATGAAAATATGGATGTGTTTTATTCAAATGACGATAGTTTTTTTTAAATATATTCAAATATCACTTTACTTACGTTTTCGGGACGACAATATTTTAACAATTTAAAACCACTAGGCTCAGCTTTTAGTAACAAGTCGAAAACACAGTTAACGTAACTGATCCTTTTTAGCTAAATACTTGCACACTTCTATCAACTTTGCTAAAAACAACAAAAAGGTCGCCGCAATTGCTGACCATCTGTGGATCTAAACAAAAGTTAAGAAATCTCGTCAAATATTCGTTTTTTTTCTATTCTTGTCTAACACGTTGAATATTGTATCTGTGCGTCTCGCTTGCACATGATAGTGTGGACTTGTTTAACAAAGACCACAGATAACTATTCTTCCGTTATTATACGATTGCAAAATTGAAAATATGTATTCGCCTGATAAGCCGCCAGATAATTTTATTTGCTAGATAAGTTATTTAACGATTTAACTGAGGATTGAAAAATCGGCCCTAAATGTACAATCATTTTTAAACTTAGCGTAACATTTCCAGTATTTTAATGTACAAACGAACAAGCTATAATGTTAGGTATACAGGTAAAACTATTAATTTATTTCCACTATACTGCCAATATTCATTTTTATTATGTCCGTAATATCGTGATGGCCCAGTGGTTCAAATCCGGGCAAGTACCAATGTGACTTTTTCAATTCATATGTACTTTCTGAGTTTATCTGGCACATTACTGACATTTTTGAAAGAAAACACCGTGAGGAAACCTGGACTTAGAAGTCTGAAATCACCAACCCGTCTTGAGCAAGCGTGGTGATTAATGCCCGTGCCCTCTCTGAATGAGAAGAGGCCTTTGCCCTGCAGTGGGACAGTAACAGGCTGGTATTATTATTATTATATCCGTAACTATAAAATTAGAGCTTACGGCATACTTTAGGGAGACATAAAAGAATTGACTACTCAGCACACTCACCGAATTGTATAAAAGTTAGCTTTCTGTATACCCAATACGAGTAGCTTGTTTGACTGTACCATAATCAGTTGCAGCCGTTGTAGGGCAGTTTATCTGCTGGTCAGATCAAGAACAAATTTTAACCATAGCTACAATTAAACCAGCTAAGGAATGCGCTTCAGTAATCTTCGTGTTTGCAAATTAGTTGCTACCTTTTGCACTGTTACCCTTTGTAATAATGCACTATCATTGCGCGTTCGAGATCGTCGTCTTTCAGTAAAAAATTCGAATTGCAGTTAATTTATAACATTGTGAATATTATGATCATGGTAATACAAAATAAGTTCTTCCATGGTCGTTACAGCTCTATATTAGATCACATCATCATCGTTCGTATTTCCGAAGATAGACGATGATTCCCGAGGCGCATACTTTTCTGTACATTACTCTCTTAACTCAGCTTCATATATTTTCCACTAGGATGTTTATAATACATTGGAGGAGGGTGATTATGCTCCGTATTTGCATATATGATACGACCCCTTCCACTCATTTTGATCCTTGCAGGGCACTTCAGTTTCACATACTTGGAACAATACGCGTTAGTTTTTCTCATACCCTTAAATGAATATGTGTAGTTTTGATACATAATCACACTTTTTCCAGTAGAGACTGTGATTATCTCGTAATCTGTAAGTAGGATTTTTTAAATTAAGATATGACTTAAAATAAAGAAGAGGTCTTTGATAACGCTTTGTTATTTCCTTACAGTGGCTCATGTTTATTCCCCACACGACTATAACAACTATTTTACATAATATAAAGAAGATTTGAGCAAAAATTAATCTGAAGGTGATTTCATTATATATATTTTAAGGTACATTTATTTAAAATATTTAGTTATTTAACAGTTTATATACACAAAAATAAACCGACAAGAAAAAGGAACAAAACTACATAATGTTTATTGCGTAATAATTATTATTATGATTTTATATATGTACCTTCCAAAAAAAAACCTAGGAGTCCGATTTTTCAGAAGAAATTAGGTAGTTGTTACAGTACAGAACGCAACGAAAAATTATAATGGATAATATTTCGTTGCGCTCCGTTCTGTAACTTACACATGCGTAATCCTTTCACTTCATCCACATTTAAGCATTGGAACACACACGCACTTCATTTGTATGGACAACTTATCTTTAGATAGCTTCACGGCCTAATGTTGCACTCGGACCACTTCATTGCGCAGTATTTAGCTATTGTAGTTTAAGATGACGACGATGAATGAAAGGCTGTTATTGAATGCAGCTGAGATGAAAATGCGAAGAGGGATGTGTGGTGTCACGCGAATAGAAATGAGTACATAAGAGGATGTTTGACACGTCTATTCAGTCACCGGTGCCACTCCACCGGTGACTGAAAAGTTGTGTGGAAATGGGTAATCATGGGTAATATGGACATGTGATGCGGAGGAATGAGGAAAATGTCTTGAGGAAAGTTTCGAGAATGAATGTGGATAATAATTATAAGAGTAGGGAAAGACCAAAGAAACGATGGATGGACTGTGTGACAGATGATATGGCTAGAAAGGGGGTGACTACCGAGATGACGACTGATAGAGAAGTATGGGAGAAAAAGACATGTTACACCCACCAAAAATAAATTGGAGAAAGATGATAAGCAGATATGGCCGATAATTGGGCAATGATATGTAAGCACACCTTACATCCTCACATATGCAATGTGAAATTTAATTAGTTTGCATCCTCTTAAGGGGTCATTGTACTCATCATTATGAACAACTTTCACTATGGGACCAACCCTGAAATCGCGAAAAAACAATCTGCTGTTCCCTTCATTATAACGAGCTATGCGAACATAAATGTATGGAAGTGCTGATTTTTTTTTCGAAAGAATCTTCGATGCTTTAAAGCCTGACATATTGGCCCAAATGATTCTTATAAAATACTGGATTTGGATGATTGTGTTCAGTGAAAGCCATGATGATATTACTCTGCCGGTCGAACTTGAGCCGCGCTGGACATTTCTGGTGAGCATACTTCGAACAGTACGCGTTAGTCTTCTTCCAGCCCTTGAACGAATATGTGTAGTTTTGATACATGATCATCTTCTTCCCCGTAGAGAGGGTTACTATTTTGTAGTCTGTAAGTGATAAACTCGCGTTAAAAAATTAAAAATTAGCAGAGGGCTTAGAACATTGAAACGGCTCGCGATAGTAACAAAGTAACAAAATAAAATAAACTAACAGAAGACTTTTGACAGAGTTAACAGCGGGTCCCGAACTAGGCACAGCCTGTATCTCGGTGACCCAAATAAAGGTAGCTAGCTGTCATTTTCCTATTTCCAGTGTACTGTTTAAATAACACCACCACTATGCAGGAGAGTTACATTATATACAGGCTGGCCCACGAAAAAAATCTGCTCAAGTGAGAACATACATAAATACGGGTGTTTTGGAAAGCCCTTGGAGGGGTTCTAAAGTATTTGTATGGACGTCGTTTCGTGGGCCACCCTGTTGAGTTTGTCATTACATTCGTGGCTAGATTGCAGTCCAAGCGGGCGAGGGCGTAATGGAACCGTGATTGTAAAGACAAAGGCATACCTGTTACATACGACGTTTTTCATCACACTCGTCTGGAAAAAATATATTATTAAAACAAACATATTTTGTTCATAGAACATTTAATTGGTTAAACAATTTCTGAGACTGCAATTAATTTCCACTTATTAGTTGTGGTGCCTACCCCACACAAATTCCTATATACCACTACTTGCTATATCAATAATAGTGACCAAAAAGTAGATTAAATACGTATTATTGAGGGTAACTCAAAAATTACTCAAGGAAAGTTAATAAAATGTATATGGTACCACCGCGTGGAGTTCCTCTACTCAACAAAAGAATCACGTGAATCGGCCCAGTAATCAGTTAGATACAAACTAAAAAGTTATTGACCCGTCGCGGGATACCTGGCAGATGTGAAACTTATTTTGTGAAACTATTTTGTATACAAAATATGCATGAAAGGATGGTTTATTAAAAGAAATGAATACGGCATAATCAAAAACAAAATATTGTTTTTTTTTTTAAAGAAATTGTACATTACTCCCGCGGCCTGCAAAAGGGGCATTTATGTACGAACGAGAAAATGTGGGCCGAGGCGAAGCTGAGGCACATATAAGTTAGTACATCAATGCCTGGCTTGAATAGTAATTTTCTTAAATAATGCGCGGAAATTCAAACTAAGTAAATTAATTAAAAATTCCATCATCAATGACGAACAACGATAACTTTTCACGCGCCAGTATGTTTATTTGTGTCTTTTTTGCTTTAAACAGTTCTATTTACAAGCCTGGTCGAAACAAATAATTTTTTTGACAAGTGTTACCTAGTTGGTTGCTTGTCGAAGTAAAAAGTTCGTTCCATTTTTAAATTACTCGACAGATATGGACTACATACTAACATTGCCGGCCACCTGCCTTCTTGCATGTATTTGACCAGTACAGCATTTTCAATTTATCTTGAAGAAGGTTGTCAAAATAATGCCTGAGCCGCAGCTTCAGAATCTAAAAATCGTCTCACTCCCTTATTTACTTTAAATACGTATTCGTAATTATGCTAGGAATAAGATTCTCACAAAGAGTTCCTTACTTATCGGTGATTGATTGACATTAGATACATAGACCTACAGTATAAAATCAACATGCTGTCCAAAAAATCTTCTACCCTAAGCGGTTTGGCTGGGCGATGATTATTTCGAGAATTCGGGACGAAGCCAGACAGTGTCATCGTTTTCAGTTGCCGTGAATGCCGAAGATGACGAAATAGTTTAATTGGAGGTGGAAGTGTGTTCGAATTTTGTTTTTGTAGTAATAGGTACCAAAACATTATTGACATAAGAAGTAGAAGCTTGCGGCTCAAGAAGGATCTTCTTAAAGCCAGGCTCCGAATCAATTGCCTGTGTTAAGTTGGCACTAATGTTTGTTTTGTTGACAATCGTGTCTTCTACAGAAGTTTCTGCGAATCTTTTAAATTTTCTACCGCGTGGACGCTTTAAAGTCACTTTATCGGCCCTAGAATCAACCAGCATCATAGCTGAAGTTTTTCTGAAGCTATGTCCGGTGTAAGAGTTAGCATCAGGTAATCCCAAAAACTTTGCGATTACCTTTGGCATGACACCAAATTTGTTCTTACCAATAGGTTGGACCGTACATTTACCCTTTTGGTAGTTTTGGAAAAAGCGGGGATTTATTGCTTTATTCGTACGTAGAGCTTCGTATTTCTTAACTATTTCTAAAAACGGACCTTGAATAGTAAATGAGCGCGCCATATTGTTTTTATGATCAGTGACTCGTACTAGAAGTGTTTTGCCGTGATATTCTATATCTTTTGTCGTAATATTAATTAGTTCCTGATGTCCACATTCACCCATAATTGCGAATATTAACGCAACCTGGAAAAAGATAAAACACTTCTTAGGTATTATAGGTAGTTACGTACGGACAAAATAATAATAAAACCGGCCAAGTGCATGTCGGACCACGCGCAATGAAGGGTTCCGTAGTTGTGATGATTTATCCCTAAATCAAATTTAACATTGTAGTTGAAAAATATGTTCTCCCATACATCGATACACGTCCCGGTAAATTCTCCAACTGCAAATGTAAGTTTGTAATCGCATTTCTTATTTTATTAAAGTACAAATTAACTATGTTCGTAATGTTTCCTTTATAAGTACTGTGAGACCTTGTTTCTTGCCAAATTTCATGATTCTAGGTCAACTGGAAGTATCCTGTAGGTTTAGATTTAATTGCGAGTATCAAATAATGTCGCATAAATGGCCGCTTTTTTTAAAGCGTTGACTTAGAAGCTTGATTTTTTTTAGAGCTCCGTGGGACCATAGACCGTAACTGATATTAATTTTAATTTGAACTTGATGCCTCCACGCGTTCCTTAGAAATAGGGTCTTGACAGAATGAGACAGACGGACAACGAAGTAATCCTATAAGGGTTCCGTTTTTTCTTTTTGAGGTACGGAACCCTAAAAATAGGTAAAGATAAGAAAACTGACCTTTGTTGCCAGATGCTGAATATCCGGAGCTTCTTTTAAAAACTTTTCTACGTCCTTTGGTGACAATATTTTTGACGTGCGACTTTTGAAGCCGTCTGAGCGTCTCTTCACAAACTCAATCAGGTTAGAATACTTTTTCAGGTCAATACCATGCTTGGCCCAAACAGTGTTTTTTAGCATGGAATAACGACTCCACAGCGTGCTAGGCTGGTATTTGAGTGCCAGTTCATTGAAGTAATCCAAAAATACATTTTCAGTGAATGACTCGTCATTTTTCTTCCACTGGATGAAATTTTCATAGGCATGTAAGTATATTTCCTTTGACCTTGGTAACAAGCTGTCGTTTGCAGTTTGTGTCTCAGCAAATATATTCGGCGGCGTAGAATCTAAAAAAAGATTCTTGTTTATAACTTGAAGTCGAAATTTTTCGAAAATTATCTGAGAAATAATAACAAAACTAGTACTTACACATATAATGGATTTAATATCTACTCTATTATGTACACGGGAGGCTTTTATCACGCTAGGCGGTTTTTATAATCGAGCTAATAAATTAAATTAAAATAGTCAAAAATAAAAAACTACTATTATGAATTTAGGTATTGACAATAATAATTGCTACTCTATTCAAATGTATACTTTATTCGATTACATAATAAGTTTATTTCTAATTCTTAATTTTGATTTAGTCTTTTAATTGTGATGTTAATATTAAGTAAACAATAATTTATCATTTTATTTAATTGAATTGGAATGTAACATATTAATTTTACCTATGTATTGTAAGGAAACAATAAAAGCTTTATTATTATGTACACCAAAGAACAACACACAACATTATTTAGCAATACTATTAAAACAGTGTCGGCTACGGAATTGTACCTTTGGAAGGTAATTCATAGAAATTCATAGAAACCAGTCGTGTCGTGGCGACACATCGCCTGCAATTCCCGCTGCGGCCGGCTACGGAATGATACTATAATGCATTTTAATTTTCTTACTGCATACAAATGTTACCGATGATGACCATTAAGCCGTTGGTCCCGGCTGTCATTCGTAGATCTTTGACAGTCGTTACGGGTAGTCAGAAGCCCAAAAGTCTGACAACCAGTCTTACCAAGGAGTATCGTGTTACCCACTAACTGGGTTGTAGAGTTCAGATAGGTAGTCACTTCATTTAAAATCCGTATTTTAAATGAAGTGACTACCTATCTGAACTCTACAACCCAGTCCAAACGGCTCAACGGATACCAGTCTAAACGGATGCAGCTGAGTACCCGTGTACTCAGCTGCATCCGTTTAGACTGGAAGCCGACCTCAACGGGTTACCATCTGACAGGCATTTTCCGCATTTGACGACTGCATTTCACGGTTAAGACAGGCGTGCGGCCGGCGCTAAGCTGAGACAGGCATTTTTGAATTTCCCTAATAAATGAACAGTTGAATAAAGAAAGGAATCGCCTGACAATAGAGTCGGTAAAAGCGTTAAGTAACCTAAGAAAACTTTAAAAACGTTTCGTGTGAAATTTTTTATATTTATAAGATTTTAGAAAAAAAAAAGAACTTTTGAAAAAGTTTTTAGTCATTAGTTTAGTGGTCCTAAATTGTTCAAACATTTAATTTTGAATAAATGTCAGTCTTTAAAACTATCTGTTGCGTATTATGTATTTTAGTTTTTTTTTTTTTTTTTTTACATTAGCCAGGCATTTTATTGAAAATCAAGGTCTTTGTACATCCTAGACAGGTCCTTAAATAGATGGTAACCCTAACCCCAATACAGTTGGGAAAAGGCTAAGCAGATGACATAACGTAGCTTTTTTTTTTTTTTTTTGAGGTTGGGTAATTATCAAATAACTTGTCCCGCTCTGGGCGGAGCGGGAGGGCGTGTCAGACTTTTACTGACTAAAACCCACCCGCGTTCCTTCCGTTGCCTGTGTGCCGGGGTCGCGATATCCGACATGACGTACCTATAGTGTTAATTTGTTGTGTTAGTTTTCGTAAACAGCCCTAGGTTATTTTTATAATACTTTGGAGGCGGATGGTTATGCTCATTACAGGCAGCTAATATGTTACCAGTCCGGCCTAGTTTGAGTTGCGCCCGGCAATGCTTCCGAAAATAGCTGGAACAGTATGCATGGGTCTTCCTTTTACCTCTGAACGAAAATGTATGATGCTGGTACATTATCACTTGCTTGCCTGTACATAGGGTGATCAGCCTGTATCCTGAAAGTAAAAGACCGCGTTAGCTATCCTAACTAATATAATAAATGGGAAAGTGAGTTTGTTTGTGCTGAAACGCTTTCAAGCTAAAACGGCTGAACGGATTTGGATGAAATTTGGCACATGGGTAGACCATAACCTGGGTAAGGACATGCAAGATGGTCAGACGCGATTAAGACTCCTGGAGGCAGCATTTACCGAGCAGTCCACAGTGCAAAAGACCGCATAGTATAGAGACGAGTCTGTGTGTATGTGGTCACGAGGTTGAGGACCGCGACCACTCCAATTCCGCATATTTTTTTACGTAGGTACCTCCTACCTACCTACTTCTTCCATTACGCTGTATAAAAGGTTGTTTTTATGTGCATGGATCCTTTTTCCAATTTGTATACTGCTGCTTTGACCACGCTTTTCTCCCCTCTCAACTCTCCCACTCCTCTTTCTTATCTTGTGTCTCACTTCCAATATCTATGTTCTTCACACACTAATAATCTGCGTTCTTCGAACAATCTTCTCCTACTCTGTCCTTCTCATACTTCTTTCTGACTTTGTTCATTCTTCCTTTCATATTCATTCCATTCTTCTTTGGAATGCGCTTCCTCTTGATATCAGGATGGCCACCAGTCGGTATGCATTTAAGCGGAAATTGCGTTTATTTTCCAAATAAATAGAGTAGTCATCTCAAGTCCTCTCTCCCTTGAATTTATATATATATTATAGTAAATATGTATGTATTTGTATGTAGTTTGTAACCTATTTATGTATTGTTATACCTATTTTAGTTATAATGCATAAGATTTTTTTTTTTTTTTTTTTCTTTGTTCCTGTCAAATAGAGCACCTGCCATGTAATCTCTTTACTACCCTTGGTTGACTGGTAGAGAATGTCTAAGGCATTAAGTCCGCCTTTGTACTTTTTTGAGTGTGAAAATTTTAAATAAATAAATATACCTATGTAATATCTATGTAATATCTATGTAATATCTATATAATATCTATGTAATATCTATGTAATATCTATGTAATATCTATGTAATATCCTATGAAATATATGTAATATCTGTAGGTATAGTACGCACGGCGACAAAATAAGCCGTACCTATTTTATGCTGACCTCTCATTTTACTGAAATGTATCTATAGCTTGAACTCAATACGCCAGTTTCGTTTAAGTCTCATATAATGTGGTATTTTGCTTAACAAAACCACATTTTTTAGGCGGGTAGCACAACTCCGCCGCGTAACGGCAGTAGTCCTTTCAACAGACTCGCGTCACATTCCGCTAATCGAATCGGATTCGCGGTTTCGCTGCTACGGTTTCGCGGCGGAGGTGTGCTAAGGCCCTTAAGCTATTTATATATTTAGCATGAGCTGCTGTGTTCAATAATTCTTATCATAATTCTGTACCTAAACCTATGTTTTCAAGTATGAAATCGTATGACAACTCATATTTCATATATTTTTTAACGCTGTTAACGCTGAAAAGAATACCTTTGGTTACCTTTGACTGTTTTTGCATCCAAAACTGCATTTTACATATTAATATATATTAATATTCTGTTTTTTTTTTTAATCTTAGAATATTTTTATACTTTGACATTTTCATCAAATGTTTTCATCTGTCAGATTTCTTTTTATATGATATAAAGCTAGTGTGATAAGATCAGATCTTCATTGTTACGTCTTATAAAGCGAGATGTGTGGCGTGGGGGTAGACTTACTGGGTCTGAAGAAAAGATAGTCCAATCGGTACTTCCACACTTTAATGTTCCACACACTAGGTACACAACATTGTTGAAATATTAGGAAGGCACAGTAAATAGCAAGTTTGCACAAGCAGTAAGCATAGAACAGTTCAGAGAATTAGAATGACACAGCGATTAAGCGCGGGTATATCGATATCGTAATAAATAGCGCAAGCGAGCGTGCGTCCGACGCCACAGGTAGATCTTGACTGGCGAGTGGCGACCCGCAAAATTCCGAATGCGCGGTAAAGGAAAGAAATGCGCACGCGCTTTGAACCAAGGGACTCAGCAGGCGACGCGTGTGTCCAGTGTACTACTATTATAATAATGACGGACGGACCGTACGGTAAACGTGATAATGTTTTATATTAAATGCTACTAATTATTGTTCAGTGTTTTATGTTTATTAATATAATGTATATTGTGTGTTTGTGTTTATTAGTGTATGACGTATAAATATATTATGTATATATTGTAAATATAATGTGAGCCACCAACACGCTTGTTGCAAGGTCGAAACAACCGTATACACGTGGGACTTACAGCAAGTTAGGCCAGTCAGTGAAACTTGCAGATGTCCACTTGCGAGAGCTTTTACACGTTGGAAGTCGCTTGCGCAAGTCAACTTCCGCAAAATTTATTGCCAGTGGCCCTTCGCTTTTAAGGTAGTGTAATAAGGCCATATTTTCACTGTAGCCTCTGTAATAAGGTCAGGTTTTCATTGTAAGCCGTTTTATTGTTTCTGGCTGACACTCAATTATGAAGTAAGTAATTTGAATAATGTATAAATGTTTAACACACGCTTCCAGAATGTTTTGACTGGGGTCTAAAAAAGCAGCCGTCAGACCTGGAAAAGTTTCAGTTTTGTAAGCCAGTTTATGATCGTTTATCCTAAAAGTTGGCAAAGTTGCAAATTGCTGTAAAAAATTTACTCGTTTTGAATAATTTGGCAATATTACTGTATGGAAATAAGAAATGTGGTTAACTAGCGAACTAGAATGTTAATAATGAATTGCAATTATAACATTGAATTTGATGTTTTGTAACCGTTATAGGTGTAAAAAAGGCATTTGGAAAGTTTCCAAATACTTTTTTACATCTAAAACTAATTATTCAGAGTTACGATTATTCTAGTTCGTTAGTTAGCCACATTGCTTACTTCCTTCCATACAGTAATATTGCCAAATTAATCGAAACAGCAAAATTATTTGCAACGTAGTCCACTTTCAGAATGCACTCTCTTAAGCTCAGTTCTAACGCGGTTTTAACCCAGTTTTAGCGCAGTTTTAATCGGTTTAAGATCTATGTTGTTATTGTATTATAATCAGAATCTCAAAAAATACTGTTGTTTATCTAAATAAGCATGTTCCATTGAGTGTCTGTATTCCCTCTAACGTCTAACGAGGCCTCTAACGTCGGAGGAATTCTAGCCGCGTAGCGTAAGACGCCGCAGCCGACGGCTCCTGGACAGAGAAGCCTCCGACATCAGGGCATTACACTCGCGTGGTGTAAGACACCAACGCGGCCCTTTCTGCTAACGTGAAGCGTCATAAATCGCTACAACTAAAACCTCCTATTTACGAATACTCCTAAGAACTTTTCCTCTGGTCAGGGTTGTTGCCATCAGAAAACTCCTGTTGCTCCTTCCTGCCCAACTACTGCATGCCTGTTAATCCTACTTCTCGTTCCTGTCCCCAAACGTCCCGAGCCGCGCGAGACTGAAGCCGACCTGAAACTCCTACTCATACAAACCTTTTTGTTTTACTTGTCTTACTATTAGCCCTCCGGCTAATCGTAATGTAATGTAATAGGGGACGAACCTGCTATCAACCAGGCACTAATCCTGCCAAACAGTCGAGGGCCGCATGGCAATATCGCATATTGGCAATATGGCTATCTTTTAGAATAGAATAGAATAGCTTTATTTCGGACAAATATCTATATAGTTTTAGTAACATACAAAAAATAACTCATTGCCTGGTGTTAGTAAAAATCAAACTCTCAACCTTTTTACCTTTCAATTTAGATGAAGGCACCAAGACATGACCATTCGATAAAAAGTAAAAATGAATACTAGATATTATTTCATTTTGTATTTAAATTAGTCCAACAATTTCTTATACATTCCGTTTGGCATTTGTTTATAAAGTGGTGGTGGGTGATTATGCTCATTAATGAAAGCTACGAGTGCACCAGTTCGATCTAGTTTGAGTCGCGCCGGGCATTTCTTCCGAGCATGCCTGGAACAGTATGCCTGGGATTTGCCTCTGAACGAAAATGTGTATCTCTGGTACATTATGACTTGGTTCCCTGGTGCTATTGTGATAATCTTGTATGCTGAAAGTAGAAAAACGTGTTGGCTATTATATAATTATAAAACACTAAGCATGTATTTCCTTCGGGGACACGGGGTAAAGTTAAAGTAAACAATGGCAGCTAACTTGAAAATACTTCCAAACAACGTTCCGAGTGTCCTAGCTAAACAAAAATTCTGGTTTTTACTTCACTCGTTAAGTGTCATATGCTTAACAAGTTATGAAACTCAGAATAGAAATAAATACAACGCTAGGTTCTTTTGACGCATGGCCAAAATTGGAACTAACGACGCCATCTTGTTTTGTCAATATAATTTCACAGATGTTTACCAACAACGCCCCCTGTCAATGTCATTCAGACGCCGAAAGATTATTCATATTCATATCTTTATTAACATTCCTGTTTAAAAGATGTTACATGGTTGTTAAGGCTGTGTGTGCAAAAAGTAAAAATAAAATAAAATTCCAAAATAAAATAAGAAATAATTTTATTTGTTTAGATAATAATTAGTTATTAACATTAATTATGTAAATTCTTATGACATTTAATTTATATTGAGATGCGCACAACATCAATAACGCAATGTATGTTGTTGAACTGTCAAAATGAAAGCCATTGCTACTGTTAGCATGTTACGCAATTTCTCCCCAATTTATTATTTATTTATTAAAACCGGTATAAGCTGGCTTCTAATTATATTGAAACCCCGTACTACGCTAGGTCAGCTAAAGACCAAAGTGTTACCACTAATAAAAATATGATTCGCGACTATAACAGCTATGTATTTACAGAATTATAATCATTAGGATCGTTAATACATCTCTCTTAGTAAGATTTGTTGCATAAAAACTTTTCCATAACAAATCTCTTATAGAAAATTAAACACATATTTGTTATAGTCGCGAATCAAATTTTGATCAAGATACAGCCTGACACTGACCTGCAAATAGCAAAAAACGTAAGAATATTTGATTTTCGCGGGCTACAAATGTGTTTTCACCTTAATGAATTTCTTCAAAAACTCACTTAAGAGGAGACAGAAGAATTGCTTCAGGTACCTTAAACTATATTTATTTAATTATTTGTTTACCTTCAATTTTGTTATATATTTAGACCACGTAGGTATTGCACTTTTCTATGAAACAGCAGATTTTTTTTTAATAACCGAAGAAAAAATTTCTGGCTCAGAATCATGTACTGAATCCATGGTAACCGGCTTCGCGTCGATGTCCCTGACACCCTGTATATTATTTTAACTTATTGAATTAAAACAATGTGCAATACACCGCCATCTCACTCACTCTATCACACTCACTCATTCACAACACCATAGCACACAAAGAGAGGACAGACTACTCATCTACCATGTTACGTCTTTCTTTTAATTTTCTTTTCTAAATTTGTAGTATGTACATTTAAATTTCAAGAGCTCATTAATTACATATCAACCATTATTTGTAACCCAAGGGGATCAGCGTCGAGGGCTGAAATATATGTTCGGCCTCAATGATAACACTTTTGTGCACAATATAATAAGATTAAGCATTATATTAGTGAAAAAATGTACAATGTACAATTTGTTTGAGAATAAACACATGACTTATTTTCATAATAAATGATTATCCTTGATTGCGATGTTTTTCGTTTTTTTATTATAACACGGACGCGCAGGATCTTCACTCCGTACTTTGCTTATTTGTTCTTTTTCTTTTTTTATTGGCCAACGCTCGTTCTAGGTTTTTTTTTCTAACATTTTCATATTTGGTCGCATTCAATTTTAGGCGCTCCCGGTATAATTTTGATTTTTCCGCGTTAGACAGTACTGGCCTCTCTGCAACGAATTAAACCTTTATTATTCGATCAAAATAAACATTTTCTGGATCAATAGGAAGTGCCTGAATGGAAATCCAAACTTACCTTTTTGTTTTGTACAATTACGAACGGGTAACGTAAATTTCGTATACTTTCCGTTTGGCATTTTTTTATAAATCGGTGGAGGATGATTATGCTCATTGATGAAAGCTACGAGTGCACCATTCTGGTCTAGTTTGAGTCGTGCTTGGCATTTCTTCTGAACATACCTGGAACACCATGCCTGGGTCTTCAAATGACCTCTGAACGAAAATGTGTGTTGCTGGTACATTATCACTTGCTTGCCTGAAGATATTGTGATAAGCTCGTATCCTGAAAGTAGAAAGGCGTGTTGGTCATTTTATATAATTATAAAACACAAAGCATATATTCCCTTCGCAGTTAAAGGGGTAAAGTCTAACAAAGTCAGCTAACGTGAAACTAATTCTAAACAACATTCCGAGTACAAACATTCTAATTTTTACTTCACTCTTTTAAGTGATATATGCATAACAAGTTTATTTTACTCACAATAGAAATAAATATAACGTTACTTTGGTTCTTTTGGCGCGTGGTCAAAATCGGAACTAACGACGCCATCTTGTTTTGTCAATAAAATTTGACAGTTGTTACCAATGTTTACCAACAACGCCCCGGGGTGTCAATGTCATCACGCGCCAATTCAGACGCCAAAAGATTATTCATATTCATATCTTTATTAGCATTCCATATGTAATGTTTATAAGATGTTACAAGGTTGTTAAGGTGCAGAAGGCCAATTATCGTACTTTAAAAACGTTTACATTCAAGTCGCAATCTGTCAAACTTGTCTAAAATGTTGGTAAATTCATTGTATTTTTGACAGATTGAGAATGAGATGCGAATGCGATCGTTTTAAAAAATTACGGGAATTGCCCCTCAGTTATTAAGATACAATTACGGACCCTGTAGGGTACAGCAAATAGTAAAAACTAAAAAGAATTTTACTCTTTGTTGTTATTTTATTTTTATTGTAGAAAAAAATAAAATAAAATAAAACAAATAATTATCTATTTTTTCATAAAAATAATTATTAACGTAAAGTCCAGTGTTGGACATATATCCGGGCCAGAAGCACCGCCACTTCGATCTGCTCTGTGCTTCCCGCATCCAGAGGATGACCGAACCTTCCTATAAGTTTACCGAGAAATATTCACATCATGAAGGTTAAGCAACGCTTAACGAGGTTGGTCCGTGGATGGATGACCATGCACAACATAGCGAGACCCTTCCGTGCCTATTTCCGAATCGTATTATAATAATTCTAAATCTAAATACTAAATGAATGTGACATACCTAACATAATAATTTCAGCAACAATATTTTTAATGTCAAAAATGTCTGTGTTTACACAGTTAACTTTTATCCGTTAATTTGGATAAAGCAAGAAAGTTGAGTAAAGTACACATAAAAGGTAATCAATTTGGTTGAATCGTGAAATATTGCTATTCGTTCGGAAAAGAAAAAAATAATACCAAATATTATATTTTTTCAGTTTTTATTGTTATACATCAGCACAAAGTAAAGCAGGCGCCTGTGAACGAAACCTCGACCTACAAACTCGTAAGTCGGGGGGGCCATTACCACTGCAGGGAGCAGTGGTGGCCCCACTGCTCCCTCTAGTAGAGAGGAGGCCTGCGTCCCAGCAGTGGGAACATTATAGGCTGATTATGCTATGTACAGCACAAAAATAAAAGATAAATTATTAAATAATAACAACCCGGCCCAGCTTGGCGCGGATGCAATGGTGACATGTCAAAACTTCGACATTTACGTGCTATATCTAAGCTAAATATAAATGTACGATTATTATACACATAAAATGATGGTGAAAATCGCATCTTAATCCGATTAGTAGTTTAGAAGATCAATGTAGTCACACAGACAGACACGAAAAGCGACGTTGTTTTATATCATGTAAGTGCATTGGTCCAGCGCAGTCGTCACCGGGACGTCACCGAGAACGAGATGACGGCGACGAAGTAGCGATACATACTATGGCCGCGTGTCCACCGCACGTCTGTCACCCGAGCACCGCGGCCGTCATCTCGGCCGTCGAAGTTTCACGTAGTTCGGCGCGTCCGGGCGTCAGCTAGAACTCGGCCCGAGATTGTGACGGGGTCATGTGTAATACAAAACACATTGGATCTTGTCCACACACCGCCGTCGCATCGGCGCCGTTTACCCGGCTTTTGCTTTTGTCTATCATAATATACTGGACGGCCAAGTTCTTTTGCGGTGGAGAAACTCGCCGTCACCGAGACCTTACGATCGGTTCGAATAATCTCATTCCTCGATGACGTACCGAGGACGGCTGGCGTGGCCTACGCCCTAAAGCTTTATAATGAAATTACAATTTAGTATACATTCCGTTTTGCATTTTTTTGTAAACCGGCGGTGGATGGTTATGATCCGGTCTTACAAGCATGATTTTCCCATCTTGGTCCATATTTATTTGAGCGTCACATTTGCCTCTAAATCTTCTGGAACATCTCAATGTACGTCCGTTGGTCCTCACGAAAGAAAACGTGTATCCCTGGTACATGAGGAGAGTCTTCCCTTGGTCTGTTGTGAAGAAGTAAGCTTTTTCTATAAACAGAAAATAAGATAAGTTAGTTTTCAATACCAGTGGGCAGAATACATAAAGTGCACTTACGTAAAACTAAGAAACGACATATTATTTAGACCACACTAACAAACTAGTCTCGGTCATCTAACATTTCACTTTACTTTTTTTTTTCTATATAAATCTCTATTTCTAAATAGGTATCATGTAAATTGATTTGTACAGTCTGTATCTTAAGGTGAATGTAGCCCCAGAAATTCAAATTATCTTGAGGTTTTTGCAATTTGCAGGTTAGTATCAGGTTGTATCTTGATCAAAATATCGATGGTCTAGAAGACAACCGTGCTAAGTGCAAAATTTTGAATTTTTAACATTTAAATGCTAATGATTTGGCATTTAAATGTAAAAAATTCAAAATTTAGCACGTTTGTTTTCTTAACCTTCGATATGATTCGCGATCATAACAAATATTTATTAACAGAATTATAATAATTAGAATCTAATATATCTCTCTAAAGGCATCACCAAATAGAACGCGTACTTAGCGCGCGTTAGAGCGCCAGCCTGACGCCACGCTAACGTAACGTGCGCAACGCACTACTAGCGCTGGCGCTCTGTTTGACAGTAAACGTACGTCATAGTACACACATTCGGCGCTATAACGCGGCGTCAGGCTAGCGTTCTAATGCGCGCTAAGTATGCGCTCTATTTGGTGAAAACTTAACAAAGATTATGGAAACAATTCTGCAAAAAACATAAGAAAATTTGAATTTCGCGGGCTACAACTGTGGATCCAACTTAATGGGCAGAACTTCCGAAGTTCTTAAAATTCACAAAAAAGGAACTTTATGAAGTAAAACAACAATTTTAATCAACGCAGGAGTTTAATCCATCAACATCAACGATATCTACATTCAGTTCGGTTTTTTATGAAAACATAAATCTTGCTAAAAGCTTAAGAGGCTAAAGCGCGGTCACTGTCGGACTGCATAGAAATGAAAGAGAAGCGCGATGACACGACGCAGGTAATTTATTGCAAAATATGAAGCAGTTAGCGATTTACAGAAAATCTATTGATTGGACTGGAAAATAAAACACTATTATGCTAATATGTAGCTTGTAGAATAATCTGACAAAAAATCAGAATGATTGCATGTAAATTAATATGATTTTTAATCGTTAAAAGAAATTTTTTTTTTTTTTTTTTTTTTTTTTTTTTTTTTTTTTTTTTTTTTTTTTTTTTTTTCTTCATGATTTTTTTTTATCGTATCAAATTAGTTGTATTATGTTTTCAACACACTATCATACTAGCATATATCCTGAAGAATATCATATATTTTTCTGATTTTGTTTACTGCAGTGGATCATATTCTTTTAGGCATTATAAAACTTGCGTTTAGGCACGTTTAGGTCCTGTAGTCCCCTTAAGATCGGTACTCAGGTGGATCAAGGCAATGGTGCCCATTGATGACAGTCAAACCACTGTTCATGTCGAGTGTGACTCTTGACTTACAACCGCTCTTTCTTTGTGAACAGCACCAGCGAAATCTGTTTCAATTGATAAAAGGAATATCCTAACTTATATAATAAATGCGAAACTGAGTATGTTTGTTTGTTACGCTTTCACGCTAAATCGGCTGAACGAATTTGGATGAAATTTGGCACATGGGTAGACCATGACCTGGAAAAGGACATAGGATACCTTTTATCAGGATATTCTCACGGGATCGAGACTTATGCGGGTGAAACCGCTGGGCGCATGAAAAACAAAAAAAGTAAGACCATTAAAAAAAAAAAGTTTGAAAATTAAGAGATTAATAGTTTATCGTTTGCCTTCGTTTATGGTTTTTATTATTTGATTTTTGAATGTAGGTTTATTACAGTTAAATATATCATCATAATAAAGCTCTGTTCATAGAACCTTTTATGGTAAGGTCGATCCTGGGCTATTTC
Source organism: Agrochola circellaris (assembly GCA_914767755.1). Lineage (NCBI taxonomy): Eukaryota > Metazoa > Arthropoda > Insecta > Lepidoptera > Noctuidae > Agrochola > Agrochola circellaris. The sequence continues at coordinate 4,294,976 of OU611859.1, read as the reverse complement.
GACTATAAAAACACAAACGTCAACTTCAAGTCTGCACGCCCGTATTTGAATACACTATGGTAGATAACATTAAATAGGTACATTTATATTATTTCAAGCTTTAGTTGAAATCTTTTTTACGTAGGTCTAAAACAATAGTCATCTTATATGTTCTGTGGTATCAGGACAAAAATATTTATTATATATATTTTTTTATTTTTATTAAATATTTTTCTCTATAATACCACATGTTATAGTTTATTTATTACAATTTGATGAACCAAACAATAAGTCTATAGAAAAAATAAATAACAATAATATAAATAAATAGAAAGAAAGTTTCATCCACATAATTTGTCCTTTTCTCTCTTTCAATATCCGATCTGAAAATAAATGTTTGTATACAGTGGATATTACAGCCCGTAGGTTCGTAGTATTTGGTAGTATTTGGGTCAACGCACACATAGTTTATATCAGTTCGTAATCGGATCGGCATCGCCTCAATTCGAGACGCCATTAGCATAATTAAAAAAAAAAATATATTTTTAAATGTTTTTTATATATTTTTTTTAAGAAATATTTAAAAATGTATTTTATATCGGGTGTAAAAAGACACTTTCCGAAGCCGAAAGCCACATATTCTACCCATTATTTGCATCATTTTTTTCCACTAGACCATACCTGGGAATCCACTGGTTGTGGAGATATTGAAGGTCAAAGTCGCATTTTTTTTTTTTACTTTTTCACGAAAATGAATTCTATGCGATAATACGAAACTTTTTTCCAAACAAACATTACCTGAATTTTAGATTTATCTTAACAGATTACGCATTTGAAGTTACAAAAACGCAATGAACAACAAGTACCTACCTACGTAGCGTAGGGGCGGAGCTTAACTAACACGGAATCCGTTCATTCAAGCGTGGGTTCGCGTTACATTGCGCGCAATAAAAACTTGTTTTTTTTTATTAAAAAAAAAAAAATACGGTTCCCAGCAATAATTTTTGCGCAAAGCTACTTAGCTATACGTACAGTATGCGTAGTTTACGGCTTTGTGATGTGTCTTTTTACACCCTGTATGTCCGAAATTGAAATAAACGAAATAATAATATATATGACATAATTATGTATATATATTGTACATTTAATATTCCAATTACTCCCACTTATAAGCTTTGTAATGCTATCGTCTCGCCTCTATTCTCTAAAAATCTCGATCGTCCATTAATCACGTGAGGCTGGTAAGGGCAGGAGGGGTTCGGAAAAAATCACGTAATATCACAAGGTGGGAGGGGTGTGTAGTGAGATATCACGTGTATTTATTTTTTCGTTGAGCACGCGATTTCTTAACCGAAAAGCGCCGCGTGACCTTGACTAGGCAACGATTATACCTGTATTTAAAGATAAAATATTCAGAATTTATTTATACCAAAAAAAACACGTGATTTTGTATAGTCTAAAACCTCACCACGTATCACCAAGGGGAGGGGGTGGGTAAAATGTTGCTAAAAACATCACTTGATTATTGGACAATCTATAAACTCAGTGAATTTATACTGCCCTGATAACAAAGAATGCAGTAATCGACATTTTTGAGATTTTCACTTTTTTCCAGAAATGGCATCCCAAGAGGAAAAAAAAATATTTACATAAAAAAATTCACTCGAAGTATGTTTTTTATGTAATGATTTTCGCCGTACTTGCATAAAAACTGCTTCAATGATCGTTTATCTCGTAACCGCCATTTTGCGATTAGTGCATTCTTAGTTATGACGGCAGTATAGGTCTCTTGATTTTTGTGTTGACGCCTGATTGACGATGAAGCGAGGTTAAGCCGTTCCGGTGGCGAGCTGATATGTTCGCAATGACCTTTATTTTTACTAAAAATACTAACGGTTTTGCATCAATTCTGTCCAGTACATGTCTGTATTCGGCTTCAGTTCGCATGGGTGTAAATCCTTTGAGTAGATCCATATGCTGACTCTCTCGTGACGGAGTAAAATTATCCGATTGATGCAGACAATCGAGACCCTTATGTCGCCTTCGTAGCGAGGGAACACAGTAATCTGGAACATAATCTGGGTGTTAAACAAGAACTTAATTTTGTTTGGTACCTAGAAGACACCTTCATACCTTTTGAAGGTTCACCAGTGATGGACTTTGTTCTGCCTCTCTGACCTCCACAACCCAGTTACTGGATAACATGATACCCATTTTCAAGAATACCAGTGTCTACCTATAGGTATGATATCTAACTTTTTGTCAAATGGGAACCGATCACTTTTCCGATTTTTTTTGTTAGAATTTAATTTTACCGAAAACTATTGACCGACGTCTTTTTTGCTATATGCATTATTTGACATATTTTAGATCATCGAAGTATCGTGTCATAGGTTTTATTTTACCGAAACAACATTTTGCGGAATATTACATATTTGGTTATAAATATATAGCCGGTTACTTGGCAGCTTTTTCAATGCAAAATAAAAATAGTGTCATAAAAAGTCAATATGTTGTGCTACAAAATTTTGTGACAGAAACGAATCGCTGCAAAACCGACTTCACGCAAGCCCGCGTAGGCGCGGCGAGGTGGGGCGGCCCGCGATCTGAGGAGCAGGTGGTTTGAAGGCCCGCCGCAGCCGAAGCTGCGGTGGTGAGCGTTTATATGTACCGTACCTTATTAAAGTCGAGCAGAAAACGCCGAAATAAACATGTTTCTTAACCATTAATTATTAACTTTATTTAATTTTTACTATTTATTGTTATAGCGGCAATAGAATTACACAATCTCTACAAATTTCAGCTGTCTACCTATTACAGTTCATGAGATAGAGCCCGCTGATAGTCAGACGAACAGCGGAGGCTTAGTAATAGGGTTCGTTTAGCACCCTTTGGGTACGGAAGCCTAGTAGGACGGTGATCGAACCATATTTAATTTTAGTCAAAATACGATGCTCAGTTAAGTTTAGAATTTATTTTCTAAATAAATTATAATCATTGAACATTATCTATATTGATGACATCATCATTTCTTAAGTGCTTAATTAAATAAATAAATGAATAGCATAATACTACGACGTATGGGTACTTACGGCAGACAAGGCAGTGTAAAGTACTTAGCTGTGATCCTTCACAGCTAAGTACTTTACACTGCCTGGTCTGTCACTAGAGACACTATAGGCGTATAGCAAAAACACACACACACACAGTCACACACAAGTACACACACACAATATAGTCACGTTTATAGTTCATCTTTATTAAATATAAAATCACTGTATTATAAAATAAAATAAAAAACATTACATTGTATTACTTGAACAAAAACATATACTTTTCCAAGAGTAAGAATACATACTGCCTTCACGCGTGGTGAGACATAAACTGGGTATTTGACAACTATAAAAAGTAGGTATACATGAAATTAATAAGTATTTTAAAGATGTCATTAAAAAACAAATCTGGATAAATGGAGACATTAAGCTTCGTGCAGACCAGCGCGACGCGACAGCGCAACCCGACACCGGTTATTGTTATACCGTCAAGTTTTCTTGGAAATTGTATTGTTCGAGTCGCGTCGCTTTGGTCTGCACGAAGCTTTACACGCTTTTGAAATTATTCATCTATCCTTGTCACGACCTGAGAGAGCTTGCGCGATCTGAGGAGTACGTCAGATCAGCAATACTGTCTCTGTCTAGGATAGACTTTGAAATGAATACAACTTCGCCAAAGTTTTTTTTATTTTTTATTGTGGCATAATGTTTTTCTACGTTTAAAAAAATGCAGTCAGATACCCTGATGCACAAGGCATAAATAAAGTTAGGTTAGGTCGTAGTGGGCAGGACTGGGATAACATTTTAACCACAGCATGAGTTATTCCAGTTTGTTCGTATACGAGTAAAAAACAATAAAACAAAAATGATTGGTCGCTTCCTATCACAAAGATCATAGTAACAAAATTCTGCGTCTTACTTCGTTTACAGTCTTATAGAAACCTCTAATAAATTACTTATACAATGTACGCTTAAACACATACTTCCCAGCACTATTAACAAAGTACTTAGGTGGAGGATGACAATGTACCACTTCTTCGCCTTTCACCACTCGGTTGTGGATATCTAAACTAACACGAGCTTTACACCCCTTTCTTCTCTGCGAACAGTACCATCGAAATCTACTATTCACTTGAGTAAATGCATATTTTTTATACAGAAGTATATCATTTTTCTGTCCAGTTCGTACGAATTTGAAATCTGAAAAGTTAAAATATTATAGATTTTGTTTCGGGCAGTCCTTTCATGAAAAATGGAGTTTGGTACATGAGGGATTGAAAAAGGGGTGAATATTGAAATGACGGCAGAGATGAAGATATGGAAGACGACGTGTTGCGACTACCAAAACTACAATGTTCCTGAGATCAAGGAAACTGGATAAAGAAAAAAGATAGAAAATACGTTTATTTGCGGTACACATGACGCAAAGAAAGAACAAAACACAAAAATAAACAAAAGGATAAGGGCTGGTATGATTATGATGACGAAGTTGTTACGAACACCCCAATTACGTAACACACTTGGAAGGAAATTTTTAATCCATTGCTTCATATGTTTGAAAAATTCGTCTGCTCGACAACGTAAATCAAAAAATCAAAATCTAAAATGTTTTATTTCATTATTGCACGTTGTACATTATACAGTTGGTGGCTGTCACTAAATGACGCAGTGAATGTTGTTGAATTGTCAAAATGAAAGGCATTACCATAGTACGTGTGTTACGCAATTACACCGCCTGGTTTGTTACTAATTTGTTTGTTCTTTAGAGGGTACTGTAAGACAGGTGATCGCACTCATCGGAGCCTCGATAGAACATTTTGTGGTAATAAACTTTAACATTAAGGATAGCTGCATTACCTTCCCAAACTACAAAAACAAATGTACAGTCAGTGGTTGATATCACCATTAAAACGAAAAATGCACACCAACTTAACTGAACATATATAATTAGATACAATTAATTTTCCTTTTCATATTAGATTTATTTATTTTACTTTATTTTACACTAGATGATACATTACAAACATAAGAAGTTATTACTGCTTACTGCAATCTCTTCCAGGCGACCTTGTAATGGGCAGTAATTTTCTGCACATAAACCAAGTTATTTGGTATAGAGGCAACTGTCATTGTGCTGTCATTTGCCAATGTCGCAACAGTAATTACGCAATATTGTCTTTGGTCTTGACATCAACCAATGAACAACATTGTCAAACTTTTATTGGTTTAATACGAGGCTTTTGGCTACTTTTGTATGAGTGTATATTTTTATTATGTGCGTTTTCTTTGTGCAGAATAAACAAGTTTTCCTTCTTTTTTTCCGTTTTTTTTTTTACATCATTCTCTAATATAACCAACCCACTAGGTTAGAAACTTATTACGCACACAATAAAAATGAAGATTGTCAGTCTAATGGAAAGACTAATATCGTGTCTAGCATGTTCTGTTGCCTGGACGTTACAGGAACTGCTGGACGCTACGAAGGTGCCAAACTCGTAGCTTAATTCTGGGCTGAACTCTGTCTAAATTGCCATCGACACGCTTAGAAGAAGAAATAGAAAGCTGAATATTTTTGCCTGTATATCAAATAGTTTGTTCGTTTGTAACTACACCTCGTTTTACATCCTTTTCATATTTCACATCTTCTTAGATTTTAATATATTCTCCACATTCCATTTGAATGTACTGAGGTGCTGGATGAGTGTGGTTGGTATCACCATCCACCACAACTCCATCTTTGTCTAGTTTCAGCCTAGCTCGGCATCCGGAGAGCCGCCCAGAGCAGCGTAAGTACCGTCTTGTCCTATCACAGAAGGAAAAGGTGTACTTTTGATACATAACCACTGTCTTACCGGTGGCCAGTACCATTATTTTTATCCCTAGAACAAAAGGAACAAAAAATAAATCATGTAGACACTAAATGGATGTAATTCATTGCAAGGTATTGCTGATATCACATTATCTATTACATTATACGAAAAAGGTTAATTAGAGTCATTATTGATATTCGAAATATAATATGTAGTAGAAAGATATTTACGAATGAGGGAGCTATAGAATTAAAGAACCTACAGTTATTTAATTCTATTTGAATATGAATAATTTTGTCCTTAATGTAAATGATAAGCATACAATGTAAGTATTGCAAGTAATATTGCTGTTCTATACTCTAGTTACAGACAAAGGTAGGATATGATCAATCAAGTGTGTTAAAAGTGCATAGGCAGCCGTTCCGAAGGAAACGTACAAACACGAAATTCTATCTTCCTACATAGCAATCAATCTATCAATTGCATATAAACAATAAGAGATATATTTTAAACGAAAACAAAGATTCACATTTTTGGCAGTAACCAAATACACAAAGTTCTTTTAATGTGGATATAATTTGATATATTATCCGCGACCAGTTTTGTGACGATTTATAAACTATAATCTATTTATAACTACAACATAAGAAAGAAAGTCGGCAATAAATTACAGCAAAATAATATTTATTTATACCTAGAGATGATGGAAGAAAAGTACAAAGGAATAACCAAATATATTTCAAGCCCAAATTGAGTAGCTTGTCTGACCCATTCTCATAGGTACATGTAAACTAGTCCATCACCTAATCTTTCTCGCCGTGCTTGATAAATTTTAAGAATTTCTTAAGAAGTGTGTGTGTGTTTTTAGGGTAAATTTATCCAACGCGAATTTTGAATTTCGAACCGTATTTTCCATACAAAAACTGTCAGATCTCAATTTTATTCTACGGATAAATGTTATCTGATGTTGGTAATGTAACATTTTTCCCACGTGTTCTAAGAAGCACATATTCGCCATTTCTTGTCACATGATATTGTGGAGGCTCATGAGTATGCACGTTAACAGCTTCCAAAATTGTAACTTTATCTGCGTCCATTTTAATTTTCGCTGTGCAGCCGGCTTTTCTCTTCGAACAGTACCAGTGGCGTTTGTTGTTCATCTCGGCGAATGTGAAGCCTCCAAGCATTAACAACTTATTTTTTATACCATTTGGTATTAGAATGTAATCTGAAATAGAAATATTTAAATTATGTTTTGGAACTATCTCTACTTATAAACTTATTGGGTGCGAATTTTGGAGTTGGAATCATCAAAGTGTGTTTTGTATAGGATATGGGAAATAATATTGGGATCCAAATAAACAGTACAAGACAAACAAACACGATTTATTCCTTCAACAAAAAATATATTTAAAACATTTTATTCCTGTACCATTAGGAAAACAAAGAAGAGAGATAGGTACTGCTTCATTTAATTTTGGTCTGCTACCGCTTTATCCCCGTGGACATAGTCAATCAATCTGCCTAGCCTTTTCCCAACTATGTTGGGGTCGGCCTCCAGTCTAACCGGATGCAGCTGAATACCAGTATTTTACATGGAGCGACTGCCTATCTGACCTCCACAACCCAGTAACTGGGTAGTACGATACCCCTTAGTAAGACTGGTGTCAGACTTTCTGGCTTCTGACGACTCTTAACGACTGTCAAAGATCCACGGATGACAGCAAGGACCAGCGATATAACGTGCTTTCCAAAGCACGGGGGAGTCTCGGTATGTAGATGGTTACCCATCCACGGACCCACCCCGGCAAGCGTAGCTTAACCTGATGGATCGACCCATGCGACTGTTATTACTTAGCCACGAGGATATAGTGTTAGATCAAATTAAAATCTTTCCTCTAAAATCATAGTAATAACACTTGCACTTCATGAAGCGACAAGGTCTATTTGTCTGTGAGATTTCTGGCCTTTTTGACCTTGAGCTACGGTGAGACGCACACCGCACCTTGTTTATTCGTTATTTCCTTTAAATATGTTATAATGTCACTCCATTTCTTTAAGTATGTTTTTTCTTTTATGTATAATTGGATGATTCACCTTGTTGTTATTTACATGTAATTTGTCATCATTTTAATTGTCCTTGTGTATCTTTTGTGTGCCCTGAATAAATATTTTATCTATCTATCTACCTACACAATTATACGTAAGAGGAAACGGATTGAACCAGAAAAACGGACCGTTTATTTTAAATAATTTTAACGTAACTTCCATCGTCATTTATGTGAAATCTTGGCGCTGAGTGGTTGTGATTGGTCTCAGCTGGCACCACCCTCCCATCTTTATCAAGGGTCACTTTTGCTGCACAACCCGCTGACTGCCGCTTAGAGCACCTTAGATAACGCTTCGTTTTATCACCGAAGGAAAACGTGTACTTTTGATACATAACCAATGACGTACCGTTGGCCAGTACCATCATTTTTAATCCTAGAAAAATTGGAATAGTAAACAAAATAAGTAGACACTGAATGGAATGTAATTTATTACTGAAGTCACATTATCTATTACGTTATACGAAAAAGGTTCATTGGAGTCATTATTGATATTCGAAACATATGTAGTAGAAAGATATTTACGAAGAGATTTTACGGGAGCTATGGAATAAAAGAAAATTACCTACAGTTATTTAATTCTATTTTAATATGAATAATGTTGTCTGTAATGTAAATGGCAAGCATCAATTTTAATAATTCTGCAATTATTGCAAGAAATTGCGCTGTTCTATTCTCTAGTCACAAAAGAAGGTCAAAATTGCGTAGGTATCTGTTCCAAAGAAAACCTACAAACACGAAATTCCATATAATATCCAACAAACAAAAATTGCTCTTGTAGTGGCTTATATTGCCAAAAATAATATTCTTATAGGAGCCGCACTATCGCTAATAAGGATGCGTTTGGGCACAAATTATAAAGACAATAACCTTATACCCCCCTTATAATTGCTTTATTGTCCACTTTTTTTCCTTTTACGTGTTATATTATGACAAGTAACAAGGAAATTAAACTTATAATGACAAGAAAAAAGCTCCTAAAAAGCCAACACACTTGAAAGAAACATATAGAAAGCGTTAATACGGGCGATCACCCTTATACGTGTTTTATTATGGTCCGATACAAGGGAGTTAAACTAATTGCGACAAATCAAAGGCTCCTAAAAAACGCGGTAGGCCCTTATAGCCGTCTATTTATGATTCTGCAATAAGTTTTTTCTTAGTGATTATTACATTTTCGCAACAGTTTGGCAAATAAAGAGAAACGTCAACCATTTTACTGAAAAGTGAACGGAAAGTTATTGTTTTATGTAGTTCATTTACCTGATTTATGTGCTCGTTTATAGTGAAAAACGTATGGGAATTCAAATGCATGATAAAATGTGGTACGCTGTGTGTTGTAGTATCAATCCGCCCTTGAATTTAAGCTGTTTTTGTGCTACAAACATTATGAAATATTTAGTCATGTTATAAATAATGCTATTATGAGAGCAAAACGATTTGCACAACGTCTACAAGGAGTCTATGAGACTGAAGACTTTATAATGGCCACATTTGTTGCTTATGCAATCGCCATTTTACATACTGTCAGGGTTCCTTTCACACGAACAAAATCCTGTACCTAGCTAGTCTTGTTCCCATATGTATAAAATTTCTGTTTCACTATGGTTGGGTTGGCTGGAAGAGACCTCTTTATAGAGATAAGCTTGCTTTTGTGCACTAATTTTAAGTTTGTAATAAAATTATAATTGTAGTACACAATAAAGAATATACTTATTTCCTAGTTTAGGAGTCAGGGTTTAAATTATAAGTATGACCTTTAACCAAGTTATGTATCCTAGTTTTAAGCAATGTCTAAGGTTTTTGTAACAATAAAGATTTTTATTATTTTTTATTATTATTATTTATATATATAATATGTTTGTCCGCAGATATTGCAATGGTAGTATACATATTGGCAGATGTTGACAAATTCCTACAAAGTAAAGATCTTAATTTACATAACATGCGATGGCCATGGAAGTGGACACATTTTATTCTAAGAATGTACGCGCATCCAATGGCATTTTGTTTGGTATTACATGATGTAATATTTTTAATAAATCACTTAAAGCGATATGGGAAATGTCTAATTTCACTGCCCATTCTCTGATGTCACTACGAATATCAATATTCTTCAACTCATCATTTAAAAATATGTCTATATCACTATCACTATCGCTACAATTATATTCTTCCACACTGGTTTCCTTTTCATTCTCATTTTCTATAAAATTATCCTCTGCGGAACCACTGGCTGATTCGTTGGTATCGGCTTGGTCATTTTGTAGCAACATAGAAGTAGAGGTGGTGGGTGTAATGCTCCCAACCATGTTTTCGTAGACGTTTTTTACTTTTCTTCTGTAACCACCGCTTCTTTTAAACTTCTTCCAGTCTTTTGAATCCATTTTTAAAATGTAAATTCCACTCCGTAATAAATTCACACAATCTGCTGTACTTTCAAAATGGCGAATCTAGTTATGTAAAACATTTTAATGTTACCATGTAGAGAATAATATCTTTATAATGACTGTATAAGGGAATACGGATTGCTTTTATCCTTGTAAAGATCACATACAATGTTAGAATTCATTTGTTAGATAGACGTCTTATCAAATGCTCCTATAAGTTAAAAAGCATCATAGTTACCTTGTGCATTACTTTTCTAAGAATAATTGACCATATTAAAAGCCTTTATATAACTTTGAATATTATACGGCTAAAAAGCAATGTAACTAGCCCCTATAAGAACAACACATTTCGAACCCTTATTGTAGCCGTATTAATTGAATTTATTAACGTTTACCCAGCCAAATTATAAGAATAAAGGTAATATTAGCCAAATCTTCTAATAATGTGCCACTATAAGGAACATTAACATAATAAATGCTCTTTTATAACAAGTATAAGAGTTCAGACCCTATAGACTTAAATTTATAAGCTTAGTTTGTTTGTTGGGTAGTAAGCAATCTATCGATTGCAGTACAAACAAAACCAATGCAATATATAAAACAATTTTATTCCAAACGTTGTTTTATGAGATAACATGAACAAAAAACTTTTTTTTTCTTAAATAATACGTTATTAAAAAAAGTGTAAGTATCGGACAATTATTTTCTTAAGTGAATTATTTGGCAAACTTGTTGTTGTTTAGTGATGAATAAAAAATCATATTTTTGCAAATCGTTACTTGTCACTTAAATTTTTTTTGGTTATATGACTGGACACCGTTCTAAGGAGCACATATTCGCCATTTCCTGTCACATGATATTGTGGAGGCTCATGAGTATGCACGTTATTAGCTTCCAAAATTATAACTTCATCTACGTCCATTTTAATTTTCGCTTTGCAGCCGATTTTCTTTTAGAACAGTACCAGTGACGTTTGCTGTTCACCTGCGCGAATGTGAAACCTCCAAGCATTATCTGCTTATATTTTAGACCACTTGGTATTAGAATGTACTTTGAGGATAGAATAACCAAGATATAATAACTGAAAACTCAAACCCTAAGCCCAGAAAGAGAACGAATTGATATAGAAGTAAGTCATATACAAAATCATCATTAAAAATATATAAAAAGTAATATAAATATTTTTTATTTTATACTACATTATAATTAAGTATTTTTTATTTTTTTTTATTTAATTGTTTTTATTTGCTGTTAAGGAGCAATAGAAAAGCATAGTCTATGAAATTTTCAACCGTCTACCTATTACGGTTCATGATATACAGGTCGCTGATGATGACAGACAGACGGACAGACAGACACACGGACAGCGGAGGCTTAGTAATACACCCCTTGAATACAATTAGGAATAACAATGTGATAATAATATATTGGCCATGGTTCTATACTCATTTATGTATTTATTTATACATATAGGTATACTTCATTGTACACAAGAAAAAACGTAAATAAGAAAAAAAAAATACACTACAAAACATACAATGGTCGGCCTTATCGCTTTCTGCGATCTCTTCCAGGCAGCCTTCTATCTACATACAGGGTGGCAGAGACATCTACGCGAAAACTGTTACCATGGGTTCAGTACACGATTCTGAACCACCCTGCGTTTTGGTACTAACGTTATAACTTGGTTCAAGAGATCTAGAACGTCGTACAAAATAATAGACCAAAAATGTAGACACTTTTCTAAATAGTCCCTGTATCTTGTTCGCTACTTAACTTTACAATGAAACACATTTCATTCATTTTATCACGCGATAAACTTTAAATGAAGACCAAGCAAGAAATTAAGAAAATTAACTTTTAATACATCTACGGGATTTAAATACATTTTAGAAGTTTCTAAAAGGAAGAAGAATAGTGTACTTATATTGATTAGAACTATGAATAAGAATATGTTATTCAATAGCTTTTGCCCGCGGCTTCGAAAATCGCGGGTCGAAAATTATCCCACGGGAATTATCGAACGTACTACCGGAATAAAAGGTATCCTATGACCTAACCCAGGTTCTGGTCTACTCATGTGCTAAATTATATCCAAAGCTGTTCAGCCGTTCTAGCATCGAAATAAATAAAACAGATTTCTAACAAACTAAATAGTGATGGGCCGACTATCGGTTTGGCCAATCTTTGACTAGCTATCCTAGTGACTAAACTATTGGATATATTTGATTGAATTTGTATAATGTAGAAACACAATTGTTCGGGTTTAATTATTTTATTAGATTTAATTCCAATGAAGTTATTACTGTTGTCATAAAACAATATTTGCTTCTCAGTTTCTCGTGTTCCTGATCGCTCTCTTAAGCTTTTATCAATTTACCCGTAGTTTAAATAAAATGCCAGTTTCCATAAAAGCCTCCTCATTATAACAAGTATTTATCACAATTTTTTGTAAATAACAGTAATCAAGAATTCTTGGCTTATAAATTCTTACACAACTTAAAACTAACATTATTTAAACGCTCTTAATTTTATTGTAACCAATTCTAAAATATTTCACACTTATTAAAATTACACAGTATAGGTACATGTACGTACATATTTTTGGGAACAGTTTTCGCGTCGATGTCCCTGCCAGCCTGTATAGTTCTATTTCACCAACAAAACAACTTAAACTACTGCCATCTTATACTGACATCAAAAGAAGAAAGAGACGGAAGAAAAAAAGAGCTGCCATCTAACGATAAACCGCAAATTCCACATTTTATTTAAACTTCTAGAACGGAACATGCCGCGTTTGCCGCTATCTCTTTTTTTATATGTAAACGAGTTTGACATATAATCTTGCAATTACTTTTACACTCTGGCTGACTTTTCCAACGCGAAATAATTTTTAACTTAGGATTGTTTTTCCATCTGTAAAAAGTCAATTTTATTCCCCAGAAAAAAGATTTAAGACGTCGTCGGTTCTTAGTGGATTGATTTAAGAAGTTTTCCCACGTGATCTATGGAGCACATATTCGCCATTTCCTGTCACATGGTATTCTGGAGGTTCATGAGTATGCACGTTGTACGCTTCTACTATTGTAACTTCATCTACGTCCATTTTAATTTTCGCTTTGCAGCCGATTTTTCTCTTACAACAGTACCAGTGACGTTTGCTGTTCATCTCGCAGAATGTGAAACCTCCAAGCATTAGGAGCTTATTTTTTATACCACGTGGTATTAGAATGTAATCTGAAATAGAAATATTTAAATTATTTTTTGGAACTATCTCTACTTATAAACTTATTGGGAACTATCTCTATATACAAACTTATTGGGTGCGAATTTTGGAGTTGGAATCATCAAAGTGTGTTTTGTATAGGATATGGGAAATAATATTGGGATCCAAATAAACAGTACAAGACAAACAAACACGATTTATTCCTTCAACAAAAATATATATTTAAAACATTTTATTCCTGTACCATTAGGAAAACAAAGAAGAGAGATAGGTACTGCTTCATTTAATTTTGGTCTGCTACCGCTTTATCCCCATGGACATAGTCAATCAATCTGCCTAGCCTTTTCCCAACTATGTTGGGGTCGGCTTCCAGTCTAACCGGATGCAGCTGAATACCAGTATTTTACATGGAGCCTATCTGACCTCCACAACTCAGTAACTCGGTAGTACGAACCTATCAAATACACAATCACTATCGAACAAGAACGTTTTCAATTGCTAAACTTTACTGTTATCATTAAAAAATCCTATCATTATTTAAATTGCGGGTATACTTACGTAATTTCATTCTGCACATTTCACTTTTCACAACACCAATAATTCGCTTATTTATCATTACATCAGCTCGACGTCCGTATGTCACTGCAGGGATCCAGCAGAATATCAGCGTCAGGTATATTTGCCTGACACATGCTGAGTTGGACTCCCATTTGGTGCAACCTTGAGACGCACACCGCCCTTTGTATGTTTCACAATTTTAAAGTGTGTTAGCCAATAGTCATCACAATGTCTTTATTTTCTTCTTTATTTTATTTTTTTGTATATTGGCACCTTATATTCATGTATTTAGTTATTATTTAATCGTGTTTTTGTATTTTATGCTGTCTTTTGTGTGCACCAAATAAACGATTTATCTATCTATCTATCTATCTATCTACGATACCCCTTAGTAAGACTGGTGTCAGACTTTCGGGCTTCTGACGACTCTTAACGACTGTCAAAGATCCACGAATGACAGCAAGGACCAACGATATAACGTGTTTTCCAAGGCACGGGGGAGTCTCGGTATGTAAAGATGGTTACCCATCCACGGACCCACCCCGGCAAGCGTAGCTTAACCTGATAGATCGACCCATGCGACTGTTATTACTTAGCCACGAGGACATAGTGTTAGTTCAAATTAAAATCTTTCCTCTAAAATCATAGTAATTGCACTTGCAGTTCATGAAGCGACAAGGTCTATTTGTCTGTGAGAATTCTGGCCTTTTTGACCTTCAGCTACGGTTTCCTAAAAGTGCGGTGGTCACTACATAGCGTCTGCAATTTACCGGCTAATGACGTCACTGAAACGTTATGTATGAAAGTATGTTGGTGTGTTTTCCTAGAGCCCATTTTTTGACACCGTAAAGTCAAACCCCGCTGCCATCACTTTCATGACAGCCGTCACTGCGGCCGTTATGTGGCGGCCACCGCTTTTCTAGGAAACAAAAACATAAATAACATGCTGAGGTGGACTCCCATTTGGTGCAAGCTTGAGACGCACACCGCACCTTGTTTATTCGTTATTTCCTTTAAATATGTTATAATGTCACTCCATTTCTTTAAGTATGTTTTTTCTTTTATGTATAATTGGATGATTCTCCTTGTTGTTATTTACATGTAATTTGTCATCATTTTAATTGTCCTTGTGTATCTTTTGTGTGCCCTGAATAAATGTTTTATCTATCTATCTACCTACACAATTATACGTAAGAGGAAACGGATTGAACCAGAAGAACGGACCGTTTATTTTAAATAATTTTAACGTAACTTCCATCGTCATTTATGTGAAATCTTGGCGCTGAGTGGTTGTGATTGGTCTCAGCTGGCAACACCCTCCCATCTTTATCAAGGGTCACTTTTGCTGCACAA
Source organism: Agrochola circellaris (assembly GCA_914767755.1). Classification (NCBI taxonomy): domain Eukaryota; kingdom Metazoa; phylum Arthropoda; class Insecta; order Lepidoptera; family Noctuidae; genus Agrochola; species Agrochola circellaris. The sequence continues at coordinate 4,279,499 of OU611859.1, read as the reverse complement.
CCCGCTGACTGCCGCTTAGAGCACCTTAGATAACGCTTCGTTTTATCACCGAAGGAAAACGTGTACTTTTGATACATAACCAATGACGTACCGTTGGCCAGTACCATCATTTTTAATCCTAGAAAAATTGGAATAGTAAACAAAATAAGTAGACACTGAATGGAATGTAATTTATTACTGAAGTCACATTATCTATTACGTTATACGAAAAAGGTTCATTGGAGTCATTATTGATATTCGAAACATATGTAGTAGAAAGATATTTACGAAGAGATTTTACGGGAGCTATGGAATAAAAGAAAATTACCTACAGTTATTTAATTCTATTTTAATATGAATAATGTTGTCTGTAATGTAAATGGCAAGCATCAATTTTAATAATTCTGCAATTATTGCAAGAAATTGCGCTGTTCTATTCTCTAGTCACAAACGAATACTGACATCAAAAGAAGAAAGAGCTGCCATCTAACGATAAACAGCAAATTCCACATTTTATTTAAACTTCTAGAACGGAACATGCCGCGTTTGCCGCTATCTCTTTTTTTATATGTAAACGAGTTTGACATATAATCTTGCAATTACTTTTACACTCTGGCTGACTTTTCCAACGCGAAATAATTTTTAACTTTGGACTGTTTTTCCATCTGTAAAAAGTCGATTTTATTCCCCGGATAAAGATTTAAGACGTCGGTTCTTACTGGATTGATTTAAGAAGTTTTTCCACGTGATCTAAGGAGCACATATTCACCATTTCCTGTCACATGGTATTCTGGAGGTTCATGAGTATGCACGTTGTACGCTTCTACTATTGTAACTTCATCTACGTCCATTTTAATTTTCGCTTTACAGCCGATTTTTCTCTTAGAACAGTACCAGTGGCGTTTGCTGTTCATCTCGCAGAATGTGAAACCTCCAAGCATTAGGAGCTTATTTTTTATACCACTTGGTATTAGAATGTAATCTGAAATATAAATATTTACAATATTTTCTGGAACTATCTCTACATATAAACTTATGGCGTGCGAATTTTTGAATTGAACTCATCAAAATGGTTTTTGTATAGGATATGGGAAATAATATTGTGATTCATTCACAGTACAAGAGAAACATGATTTATTCCCACAACAAAAAATTAATCTAAAACATTTTAATCTTCTACCATTAGGAAAACAAAGAAGACAGATGGCACTGCTTTATTTAATTTTGGCCTGCTACTGCTATATCCCCCTGGACATAGTGTTTAGTTCAAATTAAAACCTTTCCTCTAAAATCATAGTAGAGCTTTGTAAAGTGCAAGTAGGTACAATTACTGACGGGGTCCGTAAGGGCCAATGCCTGCCAGGATTGCGAGTTTGTCCGAAAGGGATATCGCGACCCCGGCACACAGGCAACGGAAGGAACAGTGGGTGGGTTTTAGTCAGTAAAAGTCTGACACACCCTCCCGCTCCGCCCAGAGCGGGATTAGCTATTTGATAATTTCCCACCCTCAATTAAAAAAAGGTACAATTACAAGGAATAAAAAATATCAAATAGACTTTCTCGTTTTGAAGTGCAAGTGCATTGCACTTCAAAACGAGAAAGTCTATTAGATATTTTCTATCTAAGTTTTATTTACTGGATATTGTTGTCAAAAGTGGCAAGCAAATTACGAATTCCACTATACCTACACAATTATAAGTGAGAGAATATCCTTTTAAATTCTAACATAACGTCCATCGGCAGTTGCGTGATATCTTGGCGCTGGATGGTTGTGATTGGTCTCGTTTTCAGCTGGCACCACCCTCCCATCTTTATCCAGGGTCAGTTTAGCTCCGCACCTCGCTGACTGCCGCCTAGAGCATCTTAGATACCGCTTCGTTTTATCATTAAACGAATACGTATAGTTTTTGTACATAGCCACCGACTTGCTGTTAGACAGTTTTATATATTGGATCTCTAGAACACAAAATATACTTTTTAAGAAGAAAATAAATTATTATTTACCTACTTACATTAATGAAAGTTACCTCATTAGTAAAATGCAAGAATAAAATATTAATCTTGAAAATTGCTGTATAAAACAACAAAGCATATCTAAGCTTCATCAACATCATTTCAGCCCAAAGACTCCAATGCTGGACATAGGTCTCCCCCAAGCACCGCCACATCTACCGGTTCTGTGCTTCCCGCATCCAGCGGGAATAAAACTAAATATATCTAAGCTTATTGTTTATAAATAAAGGACGATGGTAGAAAAACGAAAGAATAACCATGGTACAATAATTTAATTGTATTGTTATCAAAGTAGAATACAGAGCACAATAAAGAAAATAAAACCCTAAACCCAAAACAATGGAACTAATTGATACAGTAGTCTAAACAAAATCATCATAAAAAGAACTTCAAAATCAAATAACACCTTGATACAATTACGAATATTAACATGATAATAATACTCTACATTGGCCATGATTCTACTGCACCAAAAAAACATAACTTAAACTACTGCTATCTTATACTGGAACCAAAACAAGAAAGAGACGGAAGATAATAAGAGCTGCCATCTAACGTTAAAAAACAAATTCCATATTTTGTTTGGACTTCTAGAACGGAACTTGCCGCGATTGCTGATATCGTCTTTTTTATATGTAAACGAGTTTGACATATAATCTTTTAACAATTTTTTCAGTCTGGCTGACTTTACCAACGCCAAATAATTTTATATTGTTGACTATTATTTTTTTTCATACAAAAACTGTAAGAAGTTTATTTAATTCCACGGATAAAATATGTACTCTTTTGCAAAAAAAACGGGCATTTAAGTATATATAACGTATTGTATGGGTCCAAGAACCTTGTTGCTGCCCAAACATAACGGCGCCCCCACCATAAGGGGCTATTTCTTCAAACACACCTCTGCGAAGCGTTCCCCTGGTCTTCGTAGTACTCCCCGACGTCGATCCTCACCACTTAGTGATATCCTAGCTTCGTCGGAGAACATTACTCTACTCCAGTCCTCTTGTGTCGACGTTGCACAATTTCCAAAATCATTTAAATAAAAAGCGACTCTTTCTTCAACACAAAGTGCAATTCAGGTTGCACAGCGCTAATCACCTACAGTTATATTCATTTAGAAGTTGCCCCTTTTTATATTCTGACTACGTAACACTTACTGAATTGGCTTAGCAAGACGGGCCCGCTGCGTACTTGTAGCTTCATACCTAAACTGCGGGAGTGTCCCATCTGTATTCGTCTGTGGTGAAACTGAGTCTAGCAATCTGTGCTCACGGAGTAATTTAGGGCCACGGTCTGGGCGATGACTACGTATATTCGCAGCTAGAAACCTCCTGCTGACCCTCCACAGGCTAATTTCGAGACCTCTCACTTCCTCTAGGGTATTTTTGAGTTCAGACACATGTAGATTTGCGATTTCTCAACTCCTGAATCACCAAGTAACGGTGAAGCCATGGTTGGGTGTATGGTTTTGTTCCTGAACCAGGCCTTCTACGATTTCTACAATATCGCTGCCAAGTTCTCTGGACAGTCGAACGACACACATTCAAACTCTGGGACACATGACATTGACTACAACCTTCCTCAAGCAGCGCTATAATTTTGCTGGCTGATACCGTCTTATCAACAATTTTGTAGTACTAAATAATGTTATGAAGGCTTGAAAAAATAATTCAGCAATAATTATCTAAAAGTTATCTTGACTAGTTACTAATTTGAACAGTAATTTTCTTTCACCCGTCTAAAAGCCCGCCTTAGTTTTAAATTTGAATTTGGAACGAACTTTTGTATACTCTACCATAGTGCACTAACAAGACAGTAACATTATTCAAATGAATACAACCTGTTCGTAATGTATTTTTTTCTTTGCTAATGCGTGTTTATAAAATCAGCTCCAGTAAAATAATTTAAGAACTTTTCCCACGTGTTCTAAGAAACATATATTCGCCCTTACTTGTTACATGATATTGTGGAGGCTCATGAGTATGCACGTTATTAGCTTCCAAAATTGTAACTTCATCTACGTCCATTTTAATTTTCGCTTTACAGCCGATTTTTTTCTTAGAACAGTACCAGTGGCGTTTGCTGTTCACCTGCGCGAATGTGAAACCTCCAAGCATTAACAGTTTATTTTTTTGACCACTTGGTATTAGAATGTAATCTGAAATAGAAACATTTATAATATTTTTTGGAACTATCTCTATACATACATTTTATGGGTGAGAATTTTTAGAGTTGGCCAGGTGACTGTTTTTTTTTTGTATAGAATATAATTAATCAATACACGCCGCTACGTTAGACGAGAAGAAGAAGAATAAAAAGAGGTGATGGCAGAAAAGCCGCGTTTAAGTCCGCCTCTGTACATTTGTGTGCTTAAAGTGTTAAATAAAAGCAACTAGGAAAGAATAATCAAGATATAATCATTTAATTTTCTTGTTATAAGAATAATACAGTGCTGAATAAATTATCTTAAAAAAAAATCTCTAAGCCCATCAAAACTTGAACCATTTTATATACAAGACAATAAAGTTTATACAAAAGTCATCATAAAAAGGACTTCAAAAACAAAGAACACCTTGAATACAATCAAATTAGAAATAAATACATGATAATAATAGTACACATTGGCAATGATTCTATAATTCTATTGCACCAACAAAATATAACTTAAAAACGAATGCTATGTTATACTTGCATCCAAAAAAGAAAGAGACGGAAGATAGATTGAAGCTGACAAATTAGGTTAAACAGGCAATACAATTTTTTTGGACTTCTTGGACGGAACATACCATGTTTGCCACTTTCTTCTTTTTTTAAATAATTATTTCGAATTTTGGACTGTTTTCCATACAAAAACAGTAAGGAGTCAATTTTAATTAGATACAAGATATATGACGTCAGTAAAACCAGCTCTAAAGCTACTGGTTCCTAGAGGAGCGGTGGGCGCCAAAAAATTTGTGCGAATGAAGTCACTGAAACGTTATTGATGAAAGTAAGTTTTTTTGACACCGTGAAGTCGAACCCCGCTGCCATCATGTCCATGACAGCCGTCACTGCGACCGTTGTGGCGGCCGCCGCTCTTCTATGAAACCGTAGCTTTAGTAAATGAATTTAAGACTTTCCTATGTGTTCTTAGAAACACATATTCACCGTTTTCTGTCACATGATATTGTGGAGGCTCATGAGTATGCACATTATAAGCTTCTACTATTGTAACTTCATCTACGTCCATTTTGATCCTGGCCTTGCAGCCGGTCTTCTTTCTAGAACAGTACCAGCGCCTCTTGCTGTGGACTTGAGCAAACGTGTACCCTCCAAGCATCAGAATTTTGTTCTTCAGACCAGTTGGTATCAGGATGTAATCTGGAAGAGGAACGAGTGAATATATAAAAAAAAAAAAACAAATGATGTTTATTTTGAAGTTTTGTCAATAATCAAAAAGACCCGACTGCAAAGTAAAACCTCCAAACAAGTTCATTCTTCAAGCAGTCTAATGCAGTTGGTGGCAGTCATTTTGGTTCCAGCTCAGATTGCCACCAACTTTCTACTGTCTTTAATGTCACACAGTCGGGTAAAAAGAAAAGACAATGGCGCCGATTCTCTTGTACACCGAACTAAACTAACTAAACTATCACTGAAATTCCTTACTTTTGGCTATGAGAATCTTAAAGCTATTCTGCAAAAACGAATCTCTAAATAAAAAAAATATTTTGACACAACTAAAATCGAATTTGACAATCGTGACTCCACGTGGTACCCGTGATTTGCCCGAACCAGTGAATTTTTTTAGAGCCGTAGGCGGGCTGGGCACTTTTTGAATGGAAAATATGTAAAATTATAACCTACACCTTGAGTTTTAGGGGTTTATGGGTTTCATATAGGGGCCGATATGTTCATTATTTTTGCGATAGGACTCACCATTTTCGAGATAATCAAAAGAAAAGAAAAAATAAATACAGTACTGTTTTTGCACCTGAAGTCGATATGTTGGTGTGAATTTTAGTTCATGACAACTTATTTTATCCCACACCTTTTTAATCGCGATTAAAAATAGTCAGGTTTAGTCAGGTTTGGTTTTTTACAATCAAAATTTTTGGTGAAAATCTTTAAATTCAGAATAGCAAAATTACCATTTTCACTAAACTATTAACTCAGTGCCATCTCTAATGTTGTCAAACTAAAATATAGTTGAGTTGTATCACTTTAGTCTATTTAAGAATGGGAAATCGTCGTTTGACAGGAATAAACTAAATTTTGGTGATTTTTGTCTAGTTTAGAGGCATTTGTGACAAGAGAATCGGCACCATTCTGGTGTATTTCAGCGGGGCAAAAGATACAGAAGGATGTTTTTCTGGGCAGTTAGACCTTTTCAACCGTTTCCAGTGAGATCGTACTGTTATATTAGAAAATTCATTGGAAAACGATGGTAATAAAAGTACACAGTTCATAGAAATGATTTAATTTCGCTTAATCTAATTTAAATACTATATCATACTATTTTTGCTACTCCTAATTAGAATATAATATATTTAATTTATAATTAAGGAAATTAATTAATTTGATAAAAATAATACCTACAATTAGTGATACAAAAAAGGGAAGACGGTTAGAAAAGGGAGGGATGCAAGATCATTCAGTAGCTACTCAGATATACAACAGTAGGTACCTTATCTAATAAATTAAATAATTATGTAAAATTCCACATTATTTAATTTATGATCAAAAAAATATTTTGCGTTCACTAACCTGATTTAAATAATAAACACATATTCAGAAAACAGATTCAACATACTGACTGGCAGGCACTGCGCGTTGCCTGCCAGTCAGTATGTTGAATCTGTTTACAGAAACTGCCACTGTAGACAGAAATAAACAGGGAAAACAATATTCTTCCGAAGATGTTACAAAAAACTCTACCCTTGAATGGGTCTTATGGATTGATTCAAACCTAATCCAAAGTTATTTCCATACATACGGCTGTAGTATTCCTTGCAAGCCTGGAAGAGGGAGTGGACGAGTTCACGGATTTCGTGATTCCATGCCCCCCTAAATCTTACCTATTTCTTTGTCCTATTCCTCTTAAACCATTTATTTACAAAACTTATATGTAGGAGCTCGTGGTTAAATAATAACAGCTGCACGGGTCGATTGAAGTTTAAGCTACGCTTGCCGAGGTCGGTCCGTGGATGGGTGGCCAAGACCCCTCCGTGCTTCGGGAACCACGTTAAACCGTTGGTCCCGACTATCATTCGTAGATCTTTGACAGTAGTTACTGGTAGTCAGAAGCCCGAAAGTTGACAACCAATCTTACGAAGGGGTATCGTATTACCCAGTAACTGGATGGTGGAGGTCAGATAGGCAGTCGCTTCATGTAAAATACTGGTATTCAGCTGCATCTGGTTAGACTGGATGCCGACCCCAACATAGTTGGGAAAAGGCTAGGTAGATGATGATGATCATGATGATGATATGTTGGCACCTAAGTATTATGTTTCGTTCGCGTAGTATTCTTTCTAAGAAAAACATATTCTCCAGTTTCAGCTATGTAATATTCTGGTGGTTCGTGGGTGTGGGTCCTAACAGCTTCGATTATGGTCGCCAAGTCCGTGTGCATCTTGATCCTGGCCTTGCAACCAGCCTTCTTCCTTGAGCAGTACCAGTGACGTTTGCTGTGCATCTGTGCGAATGTGAAGCCATCAAGCATTAGGAGTTGGTTCTTCTGCCCTGATGGGATGAGGATGTAATCTGGAAGGTATACCGGTATTATATGTAGTTATAAATATTTAAGGTGAAGACTCCTTATTTGATAGCAAAGGGTTAATGATAAAACAAGTCATATTAAAGACTAAATTATATTTATTGCGTTGACGTAGTTCCTTATTACATTACGCAAGATGACAATTAAAAGAAAATTTAAATCTAAGAGTTAGAAGTTACAAATCTAACCGATAACCTTACACATAGCTACAAAGTACTATCTAACTAATACAATAATCAATTAACATGACAATGTGATACTAGGACACACATACAAGCACACTTTAAATATTATGTATGATCTTAGTCAGTATTTAAATTAGTTCGGTTCCTAATAAATACATACTGTCCACTAGGAGTAATATGGTACAATGGCGGAGCGTGGGTATGTACTCTGTATCCCCTCACAATGGTCTTCCCCTCAGCATCGATGTGGATCTTGGCTTTGCATCCGTTCTTCGTTTGGGAGCAGTACCAAATACGAAGACTGCTCTTCTGTGAGAAAGTATACCCGTCTAGCATGAGCAACATGTTCTTCTTTTTATTTGCATTTGGTACAAATATGAATTCTGAAAATAAATAAATGATATGTAAACAGTAGCTTTGTAAAAAATAAAAATGGAAGTGACGCATTGCACCAGAATAAAGGCTTGTGCAGACCAGCGCGACGCGACACCGGTTATTGTTAAACCGTCAAGTTTTGAATTTTTTTGGTTGTTTTTTGTTTTCTTGGAAATTGTATTGTTCGAGTCGCGTCGCGCTGGTCTGCACGAAGCTTTACACTTTGCACTTTTGTATTACAATTCGGTTGAAGTAATCAAACTGAATCGTGTAAACATAAAAGTAAATCATTGAATGTATCTTTCATTTCTACGCATTTAATCAAAAGTGAATCAATTTGGTTAAACCGTGTATACCTTTAGATGTAACAGTAATTAAAAACGCAATAATTACGTAGTATAGTAAATATATTTATTTTGTGTAAAAAATTTGTCCGCACAATCCAGACCGATAAAAAACTTATCTTATATAATAATTATATTATCTAATAACAAACACTTAAACATAGCTAACGAGATATGGGTGTACACCTCTGACACCTGTAGTCCCCGAAGGATTAAGCAGAGGTGAAGGTACCTATACTATAATAGTGAATATAATAGAATAGAATAACATTTATTTGCTTAAAAACATGGTAAAATACAAAAAAAAAAAAACAAGAGCATACATGTTCTTGCTTCACAAGCATATAGAACATTTATTTTCAAAGAAGGCTTTGACACTATAAAAACTATGACTACGCAACTATTCATGCATTTTATTTTTGAGTAATCTCATATTTAAATGTTGAGATTACTTGGTATCTTATTATATAGTGTTTATTAAAGGCAGTTGCTATTTCTATAGGATCCGTGACTACTGTGTTATCAATTTGAATATTTTCTATATTGTCCTTGAAGTTATTGTTCATGATTTCGTCCCTAATTACTTCCCGGGTTTGCATTTGTTTTCATTTTCGGTTAATAAACTTAATATTTGTGTTCTTTCTTTATGTGTAGATACATTTCTGTAAGATTTTGAATATTGCATATATTTACTTTTATTTCCTTTTGATATTATTGATAGCGTAGAGCCCGTTTATTTTTACAACTTTATTTCCGTTTTTTGCCTATCCAGTTTTTTTTCTTTTGATTCGTTTTATCTAGTGGTAGTGTTGGTATGTTTTTTATTTATAAAATATGTATTTTCCTTCTGGAGTAACGTGGTACTTTCGCGGCTCATGATTATGCACATTATACTCTGACAGTATAGAACCATTAGTAGTGTCCATCTTCATCCGAGCTTTACAGCCTGTTCTCTTCTGCGAGCAGTACCAATTTCTTCCGCCATTCATTTGCGAAAACGTGTATCCTCCGACCATTAACAAATCGTTTTTCAGGCCATTTGGTATGAACTTGAAATCTGAAATTAAAGAGTTTTTTTAATGACTTTTCATGACACATGAAGGATAAAGACATGGCGCACACTTTGCGACATGCGACTACGACAGCTCGGCGACTATATGCAACGACAGGCTGCGGCCGATTTTCAAATATTGTACAAAGCTCCGCACACTTGGCGTCGAGTTGCGGAGTCGCAACGAAAGGCTAGGGAGCCGCACGCTCTCGCTACTTGTCGCAGTCTTTAGACGCATGGTGCACGCGCACACCCGATGTCAGTCGCATCCGACAGGTCAGCGTCTTGTCGTCGAGTCGTAGTCACATGTCGCATAGTGTGCGAGGTGGTTTTGACTTAAGAACATAATGGTTTAATTATCCATCTGTCAGAAAGTTATACATATAGGATAAAATCGTTTCTTATGATATTTAAAGATGGTCATAAAAAAGAGGCCTTTTGTACAAAATAATTATATTTAACATAAAAAAAACTATATCATGGCAGACAATATTAATATTGCTACGACACAAGCTTAATATCAAAACATTACAGCTTACTCCTCTAAAGAAAAATACTTTCACGACTTAGACTATGCACTGTAGGTAGTACTTACCTATAAGGTACATATTTGAGAAAATACATGTTTCATTTATAAAATTACTTGAGGATTTTGCACAAAAATCAAAGTCAAAGTCAAATCATTTATTCCCAATTGGCCCTTTAAGGCACTTTTGAACGTCAAAATTTACAAAAAAAACTGAATTGATTCTAGTCGCCCCTTCTAAAAGGTAGTTTTCGTATGGAGAAGAATGGGCAAGAAACTCCACCGTTACTCTTTTAAAATGTTTTACAATATTTTGTATAGGTACATTAGTTATATATGTGAAGACGATGCACCTAGAATAATATTACTATACCACAATAGGTAAAAATAAATTAAAATGAAGCAACGACACATAAGAGATATGCATATGATACATAGATACCTACATGGTGCTCACATATTTACAAACATTGTAAAAAGTAGACGATTTTCCTAAAATTCTACAATTAATAAGTCAGTCTGTGAGGAAGTAATCATATTATTTAAAATCAATGTCATATAATAAAAACGAAAAAATATATTTATTCAATTAAATTTGCAACCAGTTTGATTTTGTCTAGCTTCTAGATTATCCTATGGAGCAAGACCAGCATGTTTCCAAGCATTCTTATCTTGGATATAATCCTCTAATTTGTAATATGCTTGTTTAATAAGTGTACTTTTAACATGATGAGTTTAAAATTTTCTTTCATTTAATTGCAATATATCACAAGGTATTTTGTTGTAACATTTAACACAGTAGTACCCCATATAAGATGTATGTACTTTAGATAATCTGAAAAATGGTTGACCTATTTTTTCTTTATTTCTAATACTAAAATTATGTCTATCACTATTTTCCTTTATTTCATTTAAAACACTTATAAATTACATTTTAAAATATTAGAATATAAAAAAAATTAAACCATTTAAAAAATAGTAGCCCACCGGTATCGGGAACAGGGTCCAAGCTACCAGCGGTCAGGGCTCCAGAGAGAGGAACCTCTTGACAATGCGAGCCGTGTCCAGGAGTACCGCTTTCTGAATCAAGCCCTTGATCCAGCTGCCCAACGAGAGCCTCCTTAGGTGTTGGTCGAGGCTCTTGGCAATAAAGCCATTGGCTAATACGACTATCGGTCATAATGATCGCTGAGTCCACATCTCACATGTCGATGACCTCACGAGCTAAGTCAAGATCCTTGATTTGTTTATTTTTCTCGTCTTTCACGAGGTTCCCGTCATGCGGGACCGTTATGTCATGTGCGCCGCTCTACTCGATCCACCACCACTATATCAGGTTTTTTGGCAACACTAGTCATGTCCTTGATCATGGATCGATCCGAGTACAATGATTATTATTATTAGCACATCGCAACATTCTGGTTTTTCGTTTTTTTTTAAACTCGTTCATTTCTCGGGGGTATCGCTGTCACACAAAGAAGACTAGCATGGTTTATACTCCATCACCAAAAAATGTGAGCCGTCACGGGACGCCTGGCAGATGTGAAACATCGACATTATTTTGTAAAAGCAATATGCAGAAAAGAACAGATTGTGATAGGAACTAAATATGTCATAATGATAAAATAAAATATTACGTTTTTTTTTCCAGATAACGATGACTATTTATTGAATAAACATTTATTTTCATTAAATACAAAAATTTTCGAATTTATTTCAAATCATGACTACTTAATTTGTTTAATCAGTGACTTCGATATAGCGTGGCGACGCGTCGCCACGGCATGCGTCGCCACGCCAGAAATCGGTTTTACGTGCGGGTATAGATGTTTCACATCAAAAATAACACTCTTAAAACCTATCACATCGACAAGTCGACCCGACAGTCGATGATCAGCGTGTTAAAAAAACTTTTTACAAAAAAAAAGTACAACCGACTTCCACAAAAAAACACTACAAAGTGAAAAATAACTTTAATTTCGGAAGTCGGTGTCTTTAGTTTTGAATTTTCACTTTTTACCACCGACTTCCGAAATTAAAGTTATTTTTCACTTTGTAGTGTTTTTTTGTGGAAGTCGGTTGTACTTTTTTTTTGTAAAAAGTTTTTATTTTTCACTTTTTAGTTGTGGTACCTACCCCACACAAATTGGAATACCACTACACTGCTATGTAAAAATTTATCCCTTTCATACAAAAAAAACCAGCTAACCAGCCAGTTTTGTTCATGTAACCGAATATCTCATCAGAACAAAACGTTGTAAGTGCCCTTGAACATTTTTTTTTTCGAAATAGTTTTTATAACCTTTGTAGTGAGTACAGGCGTGATAATATGTTGTGTGATGGCGTAAACAATGCTTAGATATGCTATAGCAACAATTGCGGTTAATCTGCTGTTATTTATTGAAGAGTTCCCCCGATTTCTACAAGATCCCATCATCAGATATTGAAATGGTGATAATGGGACCACACGGGAAGCACAAGCTTTCAAATAAAAAAAGAATCATGAAAATCGGTTCACTCAGTCGCAAGTTACGAGGTAACAAACATAAAAAAAAAAAAAAAAAAAATACAGTCGAATTGAGAACCTCCTCCTTTTTTTGAAGTCGGTTAAAAATGCAACACTCTTAACTAGAACTAACATTTAAAAAAAACTTACGACAATAATTTCCTTATCCACTAATTTTGACATAATATTTATTATTAAATTTCTTATACACTGGTGGTTCATGTTCGTGGTCGTTGTTGAAGAAAACCACTTCTGTTTCGTACTTATTCAAGAAGATCCTCGCCTTACATCCCTTGCTTTTTTTGGAGCAGTACCAATGTCGTGGTGTGGTTTGAGCGAAGGTAAACCCTTCTGCCATCAACAGTCTCTTGTTTTCTGATAGTTGTATGAACTTTACTTTGCCTGTGGAAAATAAGCAGTTTAAAGGTGAGTCCAAACATACACATAAAGGCTTGTGCAGACCCGCGCGACGCGACAGCGCGACTCTACACCGGTTGTTGTTATACCGTCAAGTTTTCTTAGAAATTGTATTGTTCGAGTCGCGTCGCGGCGTCGCGTCGCGCTGGTCTGCACGAAGCTTAATGGTGAGCCAAGAGCGGCAAGAGCGCGGCAGCAACACGCGGCGTTTCCAAGACACATTTCTGCCGCACTTTAGTTAGGACTAAACCGACAAATGTTCGCGCGGCAGTCGTCCAAACAAAGCGCGGCAGGCCGCGCTTGGCAGCCGCGCACTATTGCCGCGCTTAAGTTTGGACACACCGTAATAGTTTGGAAACTTGAGAAAAGCGTGACCAAAGCACGCAAACTACTTCTTTGTCGAATGGACATCCACTTGAATTCCGACCTGTAGCTCGACACATGGTCGTATTTCCTTAGGTTGAAAATGAACCGGATACCATTGTTGAGCAGTCGGTCGAGCTTATTCAGCAAAACCGCATTCAAGTCAAGGTAGCCACGTCACCTTAGTCAATGATAGAGAAAATCAAAGTCTGCATAAGCATAGTTTTGGGCTTAGCGGGCAAAAAGTTTCTTAGAAAATACAGGGAGAGCAGAGTTCCGTTGACCCGTTTGAATAACACTAGAAACCTGGTGTTGCCAGCCAAGTATCGAGTCAAGATGCAGACCGGGATCTTTCACCGTAGGGGTAATGGGGATGACGGTACCAGTAAAAATAAGAGGTAGGGTGAAGAGATTAGGTAATATAAGGGTCTTTAGGGCCTTTATAGTACTCATGACTGGAAAGTCACATTCTGGAATGTGTCACGTTTGCCTTTTAGCACTTATAACCGTAGCGAGTATGTCCACATTTAAGAGCTGTGGTTTAATAGACATTGCTCAAAAATCTCAAAATAAAATAAAATAAAATTCATAAATAAAGTATTTTTTTTATTGAGAAGTAGTTTATTCAATAACAAACGTAATTTCAACATCGTCATTACAAAATAAAAAGTCTAAGGCCGTTTGTCCACCGCACCGTGAACGAGACTTTAACGAGAACGAGATACTCGTAACGACGCCGAAGTAGCGACAGTACATTTACTATGGCCGCGTACTTCCGTTTCTAATTAACGTCCCGTTCACGGTGCGGTGGACAAACAGTGAAAGTCTAACTCAACTTTATAAATTATTCTGGAATAGCAGAGAAGCTACTTTTTATCCCAATACAGGCGAAAAAAGCCACGGGTGAAAGCAAGATTCAAATATACCATTGAAAACAATTTTTAAGAAAAAGAGGGTGTGCTTTTGACCACACGATAGAAGTGAAAAGTTACGATTGGACCCACCACCACGTTACCCTGGAGTACACTCGATTCAGCCGCATCGAACCGAGCGTGACGGTTCAGTTTCTATCACTGTTGCAAAGAAGTTTTCACATCAAAAATATAACTGAAGGAGGCAGCTCAGGTTTATGATAATCTTTGAAACATCCTATAATACAAAGGTTTACGTTGCACTCTTCGCATTTGTAACTACACTCGAGAGCAATGAATCCGGGTCACTTAAAGAATGTTAAAAATCTCGGAAACTAAAAATGATAGGTTAATGCAATAAATTGTATTTAATAGACAATGTAATACTCCTTAAATGAAAGTAAAAAAAATATGAGTCGCCATACATTTTATTAACACAAAATTACATAAAGAAAAAAACTGCTGATCTCTCCTCAAAACAAAAATAGGAAACATGAAATTTTTGAACTTTATTACGATTTTCTTGAATTTTAATACTTCGTATTGCCTCCTCGTGCTTCCATTACTGCGTTTACGCGGTTTGGCATGCTGTACACCAAGTTCCTTATACGATTTTGGGGAATATTCTCCCATTCCTCTGTGAGAGCAATTTTGAGCTCACGAAGCGTGATTGGGGGAGGGTTTCGTTGTTTTACGCATCTGCCTAGCTCGTCCCAAGCATGCTCGATCGGGTTGATATCCGGGCTGCGCGCTGGCCACTCCATACGAGTAATGTTCATCTCTTGAAGGTAGTCATTCACAATCCTACCTGTATGAGGTCGGGCATTGTCATGCATAAATATAGCATCCTCACCTAAATTGACCATAAATGGACCAACGTGATCATTGAGGATTTCTTCCACATATCTTACGCTAGTTAAAGAGCCGTTTTCTATGATCACCAGCTCTGTGCGACTTTCAGAAGAAATACCGGCCCACACAATTACAGACCCACCACCGTAGGCTACTTTTTCTTCGATGCATGCTTGCTTGAATCTTTCCCCTGGTCTTCGATACACTCTGTGTCTTCCATCGTGCTTGTAGAGCATAAATTTTGATTCGTCGGAGAACATAACTTTTGACCAATCTTCAATACTCCAATTTACATGGCTCTGGGCATATCTTAGTCTTGAAATACGATGCCCACGCTCCAGTTTAGGGCCGTTTGCAGGTCTAAGGGGTTTTAAGTTAGATTCAGCAAGCCAACGTCTTACTGTCCATGCACTTGGGTTACTTCCTCCGAGGCGTCGAAACTGATTTGTGAGTTCAGTTCCTGTGAGAAAGCGATTTCGAAGCATGGTGTTCACCAAGTATCGGTCTTCTCGTGCTGTGGTACACCTGGTTCTGCCCGTTCCTGGTCTGCGTAGGTTAGAACCAGTTTCTTCGTAACGTCGGAGAACTCTTTGTACTGTTGACAGCGACACACCGACAGTCCTGGCTGTATCGCGCTGACTCCGGCCGGTTTCCAGCATTGTAAGTATTCTGGTGCATTCTTCAGGCGTAAGCGACATAATTTCAGCTTGAATAATGAATATAGAGCACTATCAACATGGTTTATGTACCCACATAAATGACAGATTACAAACAAAAGCAAAACCAAATGCTGTAATTTCGTAGTTCCATCTTCGAAAGTGGCCCTTTTTCAAATTTGATTTTTTTATGATATAACTTTACAATAACTAAGAAGTTTTAATACCTTCATTTAAGGAGTATTACATTGTCTATTAAATACAATTTATTGCATTAACCTAGCATTTTTAGTTTCCGAGATTTTTAGGATTCTTTAAGTGACCCGGATTCATTGCTCTCGAGTGTAGTTCTGGCAGACTTTTTATTTCTAGAGCATAACCAGCAACGGGTACGCTTTGAAGAGGTTTTTGTCGGGAAATGGTTGGCTTGAATGAAAGGTCTTGTGTTTTGTCTTGTCAATAACATAGCTGCAATTATAAAAAATAACTCATTAGTCTTATACAATGTTTGTCAGGTATATTTTAAATAAAATACAGTAGGTTTGTACCGCGCCAAATCACGAATTTAATAGATTTTACTAACCGACTTAAAAAAAAAGAGGAAGTTCTGAAACTGGATGATTACATTTTTATTTTTTTTTACTCTGTGTATGTCACAGTAAGATTGAGAGAACCTTTAGTTTATAATCTATCGGTATTATTTCCGTTAGATTATAAATTGTTGAAGAACTGTGAACTGAGTGAAATGGGTTAGTTTAGGTTAGAACGTCGAAAGTCCCGCAGGCTATTTTGTATTAGCGCAATGTGCGTTACGTCGGACACTGGCGGACAATCAATAAAAGTCGGATAAAACCTAAAATCCGTTAAAACCCCGACGTCTCTCATGAGAGACACTAACGTCCCAAACCGTCAAGCCCCGTTGTCTGAAGGCCTTGAAGATATGGGCGCGTGTGTCAGGTGACTTACGCGGCTCATTTTATGACGGATATACTCGTCAACGAATCAACTAAATCATTCAAAATAAAGTATGGAACATAGAAATTTTAAAAAAAAAGTCGAAAGTGACGTGAAGCGCGCGTCAAGTTAAAACGTTACAAAATGGGCGGAGCTTAAAAGTACTCCAAACCAATAAAAACCGGTATTAACGACAAGTCTGATAAACAATAAACGCTACCTGCGCACGCGGCGCGAACCTTTTGTCGTCTACGCGCCTGGGTCTCATTCCATAGTTCGACTTGATCAACAGCGGATGTGTATAAGAGTGAAAGTGATACTTTTAATTATTACGATTTCTTTAATTTTCTTCGAGATCATCTTTGTTTTTTTTTTGCGTGGAGGTATCAAGTTGAAATTAATATCACATAGGTACATAGATCTCCGGATCTCTCATAGGTCCGGTTGACGTCATCACGTCAACGCCGGCTGTCGCTGAAAACCAGCGTTGAAGCTCTGTCTCGCATAGGGTCGCAGCATTAAGCTGAGCGATGGCCGTTTTGCGTGGATGTGACGCATATTTTCCCCCAAATTTTTTATTTTTGTGTTTTGTTCTTTCTTTGCGTCATGTGTACCGCAAATAAACGTATTTTCTTTCTTTTCTTTTTTTTCTATCAATGTTCCCTGGCAGCTCTAAAAAAAATCAAGCTTCTAAGTCAATGCAATAAAAAAATACGACCATTTTAGTGACATATTTTGATACTCGCAAATAAATCAAAACTTACAGGGTCCCGTTGGCCTAGAATCATTAAATTTCGCTGGAAGCAAGGTCTCACAGCACACGTAAAGGAAAACGTTCGAAAATTGTTAATTTGTAGTATATACGTATATATCTTTTTTTGTGTTATAAAAAAACACATGGATAGATTACAAACTATCGTAAAATAAGGCGTTAAATTCTAAATGGTTTGTTGTCGTTCACAGATTTTTAATAGTTTATAATCTAACGGAAATAATACCGATAGATCATAAACTAACGAAGTTCATCATTATACGGTCACATATTCACAATGTTCAACATTCAAACCACACTATACAATAAATTTATGAATACAGTATGTATCATAAATATGTGGTCATATTTAAGGGAGTGGTACAGACCATAAAACTGAAAAATTATCTCCATGAGACCAACATCTTAATCGCGAAAAAGTAATCAGCTGCCCCATACAAACTACAATACCTAGTCAACCCAAATGTATGGGACTGCAGATTTTTTTTTTCGCCATTACGATTAGAGAAAGTTGCTCAATTTGATGGTCCGTACCACACCCCACACCTCTGTACCATAATGACCACACATTTCTGATACACACTGTATAATTATGTGTCAGAGATAATGGTTTATTTTAATTATATCTTGGATAGCAACTTTTAACCTCACATCACAATCTTAAATAATTGATCTACTTAGTTTAATGTAACGTCCATTTTGTAATTGTTTATACACTGGAGGAACATGATCATGTTCATTTTCAATCGACACCATTACTGATCTATCTTGGCTCAGCACTATTTTTGCTTTACACCCCTTTAAAATTTGCGAACAATAGTAGTAACGTGTTTTTTTTTGGGAAAACGTGTAATTGTTGAACATTAATAACTTTTTGTTGTTCATTAATGTAATAAACTTGGCTGGACCTGCAATAATGAAATATTACGTCATTGTTTTTTATAAACGTGTTGAATGAACTCATTAATGAAATAAAACGTGTATGGTATGGCCTAAAATACAGTAGAAACAAACAGTGTTACATCACGACTTCATTGAATTTTATTATTTATATAAACATTTTGTGACATTCCCACGTTGTCTTTACTTACTCAGTAGACACATGCTCGACATTCAGAGCTATACTCCGCTTATTTCAATGAAGACTCCATTTTATGAGCACAATTTAGAATTTAAAGTAACCTTTTATAAAAGACAATTTAACATTATTTTTCGGTGCAACATTGTTGTACAATCTACTTGCTTGTAATAACTTCAATCAAATTATTTAAAACAATAAGAATTAGAAACTTAAATGCAAAACATTTCACACTTTTAAAACAGGTACAGAATAAAAAGTTAACTTTTTAGTACGAGTATAGGTTGTTTTTACCGAAAACTACAAATATCTTGTAGAATAATTAATGGAAATTAAGAATAGCTTGCCATGTCAATTTATTACATTAAAAAATAGTTTGGGTGTCTGAGGTTTTCAGTTATTTCGATTACACCTTGTGTAACCCCAGAGCAACTTTTTACATCTTACACATCCAATCTTATGGGTGTAAAAAGACACATCGCGAAGCGAGAGTCACTTCTTCTTCCCTTTATTATGATCATTTCTTGCACTGGACTATACCTGGGAATATCTAGTTACGGAGATATTGAAGGTCAAAGTTCCTACCTTTTTGAAGTTTTTTTAAAAACGAAAACTAGTTTTTAATATTATAACTTAAAATACTCCCACGATCCCTGTACCATTGCATGCACCCATAAGCACAATGTTTTGCGTGCGTTACATTGCACACTGCCGTACACAGCGAATTTTCACGCCAAAACTGATAGTCGTTTCCCAACAATTAATATGCGCAAAGTTACTTAGTTTAATGTACAGAATGCGTAGATTAAGGGACATTTTACACCCGTTATAGTCCCACTTATAGTTTAAGATAACGTCCATCTTGCATTCGTTTAAATATCGGAGGATCATGGTTGTGATCATTTACAATCGACCGAATGGAATATCCATCTCGATAAAGCACAAGTCTTGCTTTACACCCTTTTGCCTTTTTTGAACAATAAAAGTAACGAGGTTTGTACTGCGAAAACGTGAAATTGTTGACCATTAATAACTTTTTGTTGTTATCTAAGGTTATAAACTTCACTATATCTGAAATAATAAAAAAATTGCGTCATTGTATTTTTTACAAATCGGTTGTAAAGAACTCAATAGTCTCATAATATGTATAAGGTATGTATGTAAAATACACAGCAAATAAAACCGCCTCACATCACGACTTCATAATTTTTTATTTTTTTTTATGAATTTATTCATTTATTTCAGACATAATTCTAGTCCATAGTTTTCCACATACACATTTAAATTATAAACTATTTATTATAAACAATTTTAAATTAAATTGCTCAAATACCCAAAATAAAATTGTGATTAATTAAATCTAAATATTCAACAACTCATAAAAAATAATAATTAAAATTGTTAAAAAGTTATAAAAATGTCAGAACCGTATATCAAATAAAATGTCAAACTGTAAAATGTTATTAAAAATTAAAAATATTTTTTCTATATAAATTGCAAACAAAATAATAATATTAGAAAAAATCTATGGTTTATGGTTTTTTTGTGGTTTGGTATTAAGTTTCTTAGACAAGTTTAATAGCAACTTTTAACATCCAACACATCACAATCCTAAATAATTTAACTACTTCTAGTTTAATAAAACGTCCATCTTGTAATCGTTTAAACACTAGAGGAGCATGGTCATGTTCATTTTCAATCATCACCAGTTCTGATCTATTTTAGCTCAGCACAATTTTTGCTATACACCCCTTTTTGTATTCGAACAAACAACCTTACATAGATAATGCGGAATGCCAAAGTCTTTTAATGTTTAATATAACGTCAATCTTGTAAACGCTGGTGGAGCATAGTCATGGTGACGATTGAAAATGAACATTCATTTTCAATCATCACCATTTCTGATCTGTCTTGGCTCAGCACTATTTTTGCTTTATAACACTTTTCTTTTTCGAACAAACATACAGGGTGTTTGGCAGAACGTTGAACATACGAAAATGGTGGCTACTTACTCAGCCCTAATTTATTTGGCTCTGGCCCACTGGAAAGTAAAAAAATTTTTTTTGTTTTCTTCTAGTTTCACCACTTCCTTAACTTTACAGTGTAATTTTTTATTAAAAATGGGTTAAATGCTTGTTTTACCCATTTTTTATAAAAAATTACACTGTAAAGTTAAGGAAGTGGTGAAACTAGAAGAAAACAAAAAATTTTTTTTTACATATCCAGGGGGCCAGAACCAAATAAATTAGGGCTGAGTAAGTAGCAGATGACCCCACCTATCCACCATTTTCGTATGTTCAACGTTCTGCCAAACACCCTGTATATAAAATCGATGATGCCTTATTCTTTTATAGTTTGATATAACGTCCATCTTGTAATCGTTTAAATACTGGAGGATCATGGTCATGTTTATCTTCAATCAACACCATTTCTGATCTGTCTTGGCTCAGCACTATTTTTGCTTTACACCCCTTATCCTTTTTAGAACAACAGTAACAGCGTGGTCTCTTTTGAGAAAACGTGTAATTGTTATACATTAATAGCGTTGTGTTGTTCAATAAAGTTATATACTTCGCTTGACCTGCAATAAATAGAATAAAATAGGTACTCTTTAATCTGTATAATATACTTAAAACCATGCAAATCATAGATATGGATGTAGAAATTTTACATATGGTGACACAATCAAAATCAATCTGCCTGGCATTTTCCCAACTATGTTGGGGTCGGATTCCAGCCTAACCGAATGTAGCTGAATACCATTATTTACCATGGAGCGACTGCCTATCTGACCTCCACAAACCAGTTACTAGATAACACAATACCCCTTGGTAAGACTGGTTATCAGACTTTTGGGCTTCTGGCAACCCGTAAGGACTGTCAAAGATCTACGAATAACAGCCGGGATCAACGGCTTAACGTGGCTTAATGGCATAGAGTGAGCACTAAATATTTTTTTTAATTCATGCCCTAAAGGGGTTAAATAGGGGATGAAAGTTTGTATACGTAATCGTCTTTTTTGCCGATGCAAGGACTACTCCATCGGGCACACGACTTGTAGATAAAAAAAAAAAATAGTATGTTCCAATTATTCATTTGTCGACGCCTGAGTAAAAAACCATATACTAAAAAAAAATCTTTTAATATCTATCTTATTTATAATTCCTAATTATTTTATAACAACATAACATCACGCCTGTATCCCCGAAGGTTTAGGCAGAGTTGCACTTATAGTACACCCACATTTCGCCATTTATGTTTAAGTGCCATGTAATAGAGGGCGAGCCTATTGCCATCAACCGGGCACAAATCCAGACTCCGGGCTGCTACTGAGAAATTCCAGATAGAAAAACCCAATAAGAGTTTGCACGACCCGACTACTCGAACCCAGGAACTCATGCTTAGCAGTAGCGCTTGCGACCAGCAAAATTTTATGTTCAAGAGGCAATTCTTTTATAATTTAAGATACAGTCCATGTTCTGTTCGTTTATACACTGGAGGATCGTGGTCATGTTCATTTTCAAGCGACACAATTTCACACCTATCTTGGCTCAGCACAATTTTGGCTTTACATCCCTTTAATTTTTTTGAACAATAATAGTAGCGAGGTTTGTACTGGGAAAACGTAAAATTGTTCACCATTAATAACTTTTTGTTGCCCCCTACGTCTATAAACTTCGCTTGACCTGAAATGAAAAAATATTCAGTCATTGCTTTACATCTACACTAATATTATAAAGAGAAAAGATTTGTATTTTGTATGTTTGTATTTTTATTTGTAATGAATAAACTCAAAAACTACTTCAGTTTCTTTTACGTTTTTTTTACATCATTTTCCTTTGCAAACTGTCATCTACCTACTGACTGGGAAAGGCAAAGAGACTTGACTTTACTTTGCTAAGGAAAGTAATGTCCGTTTTTACGTTAGCGCTACGCGACGACGATCCGAGTTGAAAATCCGCTACAGCGCGCTTTTATTTAGGCATTTGTCTTTGTGTCACCTAGTATTCGTGAAAACGGGCATAAGCGTTTCGTACAAATATGGATCTTATTCTCGTGACTGTTATGTTCGTATAAGCGAATATGAGCAAGCGTTTCGTACGAATATCAACATTGATAATAAAGTTCACATTAGTATGAGACGCTTACTTTTCTTGGCAAAGTAATGTTGTGCGATCCCTAAGAGTCTTCGTGTTTAGTTTAGATAAAAATAAAACAAGAACAGCAACAGCTTTATTTTCCAAAAGTTATGTTCATAAACGATCATTCTTTACAAATATTGAGAAACAGGGGCTTTTCCCACTAAAGTATACTTACCTACTATCAGACACCATGACAAAAAATACTCATCTCTAAGCTGGAAGCCAATGTCCCCAAAAGGGGTGCGATTCCTAGCTAACAAAAGGGAAAAAACATAAATTGTTTCTTCTTTTAATAAGTAAATAAGCAACCCAGTATTATTTAGATAGTTATGTTACATAATTTTTAACGTTTCATCAATGGCCGCCAACACTACACTACTGCTCCATTTATTTCGGTCATGATCTAAATTTTAACATATAGACCACTTTCTACTTGTACATATACAGGTGGTTCATGGATATGTTCATTTTTCATTGTCACAATTCGAGATTCATCACGGTTCAGGACAACGCTGGCTTTGCACCCCTTACCAACTTTTTGGGTACAGTAGTAGTATCGCGGTTTGGCCCGTTTGAACGTATAATTGTAGAACATTAATAACTTTTTGTTGCCCGTTAGCGTTATAAATTTCGCTAGACCTGAAAGAAAAGGCATGTAGTTAATGGAACCCCAAATAATTCCCATTTTGATGTCCTTAATAAATATTAATGTCTACTACAATATAATAAATGTGCTTCTTTTTGTGAAACTCAATTAATTCCCATTTTGCTGTCCCAAAATACTGAATAGCCAATTAACTGTGAATTACATGTAGTGATCGCCGGCCGCAGTCGCGCTACCGTTCGCTTCGCTCGCTCGGCTTGCTCGCGGTTGGTAATAATTCTAACCTAACTTAACCGATTTGGTCAGGGTGCCCTAGCTTAGTTACTGCGACTAACTTTGAGAAAAGACCAGAAATTTAAATGTGAATGTTATATTTCTCAATAGAACATTTTCGCTTGCAAATTGTCGTCTAGGTACCTCTGGGTTAAGCTAAAGGTCACCGTGTTAGCTTATCTGAGCTCGTAACTTAATAAGTCTCAAAGATGTGTTTGGTTTGGACTGAAAATTAATGAAAAAATAAATTTATAATACTAAAATTTATTTAAAATATTCTACAACGCTATATCCCCACCCCGACTCTATACTAATAACTGATCCAAACAGGGTTGTACAAGACTGCCACACACCACCACATAATAAAATACCAATAACTAACATTAACTAATATTATTTTGAGTGGACTTCAGCCGCTTAATTTAACATAGATACCATTTGCTGCTTGTCCATATACAGGTGGTTCATGGATATGTTCATTTTTGATCATCACAATCCGAGTTTCATCATGGTTCAGGATAACACTGACTTTGCACCCCATAGCTTTTTTGGAACAATAATAGTACCGTGGTTTGGACTGACCAAATGTGAAATTGTTGAACATTAATAATTGTTTGTTGCCCGCTATAGTTATAAACTTCGCATGACCTGAAATGAAAGAATATTAAGTCATTGCTTTTCAGGTTTATTATATTCCTCAACACAAGTTTTTGATTTGCAAATTGTCATCTACCTACCGTCTGGGACTTCATAAGTCTCAAAGATATGTTGGTTTGGATTGAAAAACAATGAAAAAATACATTTATAATACTAAAATTTATTTAAAATATTCTACAACGCTATATCCCCTCCCCGACTATGCTAATAACTGATCCAAACATGATCATACAAGACTGCCACACACCACATACAAAATCTTAACTAATATTATTTTCAGCCGCTTAATTTAACATAGATACCATTTTCTGCTCGTCCATATACAGGTGGTTCATGGATATGTTCATTTTTGATCGTCGCAATCCGAGTTTCATCATGGTTCATGATAACACTAGCTTTGCACCCCATACTTAGTTTGGAACAATAAAAGTACCGTGGTTTCGACCGTCTAAACGTGAATTTGTTTACCATTAATAACTGTCTGTTGTCCTCTAAGTTTATAAATTTCATTTGATCTGAAAAAAAAAATGGGCGATCTTTTCACGTACACAAGGTTAAAAGGTCTGGCCACACTGAGGCGAATCCAGAGAAGGACGCGAGCCGGGACTGCACGAGTCGATTGTTTTAATGATTAAGAACTCACGCGGCATGCGCACTAGTTTAAAAACTTCCATACAAGTTGACATAATCGTTGCACGCGAATTTCGTCCCGCATCCCGCGCGGGTTCGCTTCGTTTCGCCAGAGCTTTATTATATTTCTCAAAATAAGTGTTTTGTTCGCGTCTGAGCGGTCGGCGAGTCAACCTCTACTGAGTCTGCTTATGTAAGTTCGTTTTTTACCGGTCATCGGACCATTTTCTTTCACCGTATGACCGTACATGCGATGGTGTTAAGATTACAAACTGAAGTACTTGCGACTTGATGTGACGAACACTGGACCAGTGTCCAACTCATATATCATCTCTTTTCGATCAAATCTCCTACAGCAGAAGATATATTTTTTCTTCATCTCTGTTTATATAAGGTCCCATTAAAATAGATGGACAAACTTTTAGAAATCATTCTGACTACCAAAATAAGGACAGTGGTAAAAAAATTATAAGAAAAACGCATTAGATACCTATTAACAAAAAAAATAAAAACAGCTAACGCAAAAAAAAAAATTTTGGTTACCCAATGCCATTTATTATTTTAGGTCTAAATAAAATCACTATAATCAGTGTTTTTTTTACACGCACTGAACACTGTGTAAAAATTTGTCCATCTAATTTAATGGGACCTTGTATGTATGTGTTAAATAAATAAAAATGATATGTGCCAGATACCTTCTTCTATTTGTCCATATGCAGGCAGTTTATGGTTATGTTCATTTATGATCTTCATAATTCGAGATTCATCCCGGTTCAGGATAACCATGACTTTGCACCCCATCCTATTTTTTGAACATTTATAGTACCGCGGTTTCAACTTTTTAAACGTGGAGTTGTTGAACATTATTAACTTTTTGTTGCCGAGAACGTCCATAAACTTTAAACCTGAAATAAAAAAATATTAATTCAGCTTTTTACTTACATTAGGTTTATTATATGCCACAATAATATAACTGTTTCGTTAACCAAGGTAACCGACAAAGCCCGAAAAATTGCCAAACTTAAGTGGCAGTGAGCAGGGCACATTGAAAGAAAAAAAAATGCGTTTATTGCCATTACAGCAGAAAAATACACCTTATAACTAAAAAAACAGAAAACAATGATTATAATGCCAAAGCCAATGCCATTACAATGCCATTTCTAGTAGAACAAATGGGCAAAGGGGCCGAAAGCCTCTGAGGTGGCGACCGCGTACCAAAAGACGTAGTGTTGGAAGGCCTCCCCAAGCTGGACCGATAACCCTGTGAAGCCGCAGGAATCCGCTGGATGCGAGAATCACAGAATCGTTCGAAATGGCGATGGCGGTGCTTGGGGTAGGCCTATGTTGAGCAGTAGACATTTGTCGGCTGAAATGATGATGATGAGGGACTGTTTGTGACCTAACGGTCGACGAGTCAACATCTATTGAGCCCGCTTGTACACGCGGCTACACATCAAGTTATACATTTCTAGTTTAAGCTGACCTGGCATTGTACGGAAATCATATACGATGCGAGATGAGCATAAACTGGAAATGTATAGCTTAATGTGTAGCCATGTGTACATGTACGTTGTTTTAAAGCGGACTTACGTTGGTGTAAAGGTAACAACATAAATACAATGAAAAACTACATTTCGAATAAAAGCTCGTACAGACCAGCGCGACGCGACGCCGCGCTGCGACACGAACAATACAATTTCTAAGAAAACTTGACGGTATAACAATAACCGGTGTCGCGTCGCGCTGGTCTGCATGAAGCTTAACTTTCATTTCTTTAGAATATTTTACAGCGCTATATCCCAATTCCAACAAGATTAATAAAAGATAAGTGATATAAACAGGATCATACTTGAGTAAACCTACTTACACATCACTTAAAAAAACCTAAATAATATTATTTTGAGTGGTCTTCATCCACTAAATTTAATATAAACTCCTTTTTCAATTTGTCCATATACAGGTGGTTCATGGTAATGTTCATTTTTGATCGTTACAATTTGAGATTCATCATGGTTCAGGATAACGCTGGCTTTGCACCCCTTAGCTTTTTGGAACAATAATAGTACCGTGGTGAGTATTGACCGAAAGTGTAACCGTTGACCATCAGCAATCTCTTATTGCCTTGCAGATTTATAAACGTCGCCATAGTTTTACCTGTAAATGTGAATAAAAATTAATTATGCTCCTAGTTCACCTCGGCAGTAAGTTGAAATTAAGTTTTTTTGTAATAAAACAAAACGTACATAAGTGGTAACAATTTCACATTGAGTGCATCTATACAATGTGTTCTTTTTGATATCCCATGACTCTAGGGTATTAATGAGACCATGTCAAATAATCAACTGGCATATGAAAGATATTTCATTATATTTTTTTCGTTTTCATTTTTCATTCAAAATTATTCGACAAACATTCGATAATGGCCCCGACTTGTAGGTCGCGGTTTTGAACCCAGGCAAACGGTTTACTTTGTGTATTTATTTCATCACCACTGCTCTCTTTATACAGTATTAAATCAAAATAAAAGCTACCTTGTACTTTACGTTTGTTTAAAACCACCTGACCCGACAGACGTCATCCTGTCTAAACTTCATTAATTCATACAAAATTCCCATAGAAATAGCACCAATGTTCCCGGCAACTTTTATTTTTTTTCTTTTCGTAAAAACCTGATTCGAACTATTACAAACATGTTAAATAAAATAAAAAATATCCAAATCGGTTCATCCAGCCAGGCCAGCATTTAATTTTTATTCGATAGACAAATTTTATTTTATTGGACAGAATAATACAAATAACTACTTTTTTTTGTGTCAGCATGTAAAAAAAAACTGGAAACAGGCGCAGTACAGTTCTTCCACAGTTATTTTCCCTCTGACAACAAACTTGTAGCAACAAGAATAAAGATCACTGTTATGCAAAATAATAGGTAAAAAGCCGGGCAAGTGCGATTCGGACTCATGCAGGCTTGTCATGCTTGCAGTTACGTGTGTGGCTGCCTTTATTCATATAATTAAATAAATCATAAATAATCTTTGTGTTCAACCACAAATTTTCACATAATATCCGTTTACCTTCTTATAAACTGGTGGACTATGATTATGTTCATTATCTATGAAAACCACTTCACTTCCTTCAGGTGTCAAGAAGATTCTTGCTTTGCAGCCTTTTTGCTTCTTGGAGCAATACCAGTGCTTTGGAGTAGCCTGAGCGAACGTGTAGGTTTCGGCCATCAGCAGTCTTTTCGTCTCGCTCAAGTTTATGAATCTCACATCGACTGTCAAAAAAAATGTTTACAAATAAATGTAGAAGTCAAGGGTGCACTTACATGTGGGACATCGGCTACGACTGGGTGCTGCGCGCCGACCTCCCTAGCGGCGTCAGTGTAGTCTGCTACGCTGACGACACGCTGGTCCTGGCGCAGGGGAGGTCGCATGAGGCGGCGGCCGAACTGGCGACACGCGGGGTTGCGACAATCGTCGATAGGATCCGGCAATTGGGACTCGAGGTGGCCTTGCACAAGTCCGAGGCCATGTGTTTTTATGGTCCTCGGAACGCGCCACTGTCGGGTTCCCGGATAACGGCAGGAGGGGTTCACATCGGCGTCGAGTCGACGATGAAGTACCTGGGACTCGTCCTCGACAGCCGGTGGAACTTCGTGGAGCACTTCCGACGTTTGGCTCCCAAACTGCAGAGGGCAGGGGCTGCTTTGAAGCGGCTTCTGCCCAATCTAGGGGGTCCAAACGCCTCCTGCCGGAGGCTCTACGCGGGGATCGTGCGGTCCATGGCCCTTTACGGGGCACCGGTGTGGGCGCGTTCATTGAGGCTGCGACCGGCCCAGCAGTTGAACGCGTCCCAAAGGGTCATGGCCATCAGGCTGGTACGAGGATACCGCACGGTCTCCCGTGAGGCAGCGAGCCTCCTTGCCGGACTACCGCCATGGGATCTGGAGGCGAAAGTCCTCGCGCACATGTGGGAGTTGCGCGAGGAGGCGAAACGCCGGGGCGTAACCCCACTGCCGCGAGAAATCACGGCACAGCGGACAGAGCTCCGGCGGGATCTCATGGCGGCATGGAGAGTGCGATTGTCGCAACCCAGCGCTGGGCACGCCACAATTGTGGCGATAAGTCCCCTCTTTGAGGAGTGGCTAGAGAGGCGCCACGGCGTCCTCACCTTCCGCCTGACACAGGTCCTCACCGGACATGGTTGTTTCGGGAGGTTCCTGTTCAGGATAAAGCGGGAGGAAACGCCCGGGTGTCACCACTGTGTGGATCGCCCGGAGGACACGGTGGAGCATACGGTGGAGGTCTGCCCAGCTTGGGCGGAGCACCGCCGTGTCCTCACGGAGGCGATCGGCGGCGGCGATCTCTCGCGTCCGGTCCTGGTTCAGGCCATGGTCCGGAGCGAGAGTGCATGGGAGGCCGTCACCTCCTTCTGCGAAGCAGTAATGCTCGCGAAGGAGGAGGCGGAGCGCGCGAGGGAGAGGCAAGAGTTGCGCCCTCGCGCCCCTAGTCGCCGCAGGAGACGCCCCGGGCGTCGGGAGTCGCGAGCCGACTTCCGGCCACCGTAGGCGCGGGCTTGCGGACGGTGAGCAATGGGTAGCTCGCCGTCCGATAAGGACCAGGCCCGGGTCGACGGCGCGTTGTGTTCCACGCGCGCCTCAAAGAGATGTCAGCACCAACTGACGGGGTCCGGAAGGGCCAATGCCTGCCGGGGTTGCGGGTTTGTCCGAAAGGGATATCGCGACCCCAGCACAC
Source organism: Agrochola circellaris (assembly GCA_914767755.1). Lineage (NCBI taxonomy): Eukaryota > Metazoa > Arthropoda > Insecta > Lepidoptera > Noctuidae > Agrochola > Agrochola circellaris. Next base: position 4,249,696 of record OU611859.1, on the reverse strand, counting down.
AGGCAACGGAAGGAACACGGGTGGGTTTTAGTCAGTAAAAGTCTGACACGCCCTCCCGCTCCGCCCAGAGCGGGAGGAGTTATTTGATAATTTCCCATCCTCAAAAAAAAAAAAAAAAAAAGGGTGCTCTTACATAATTCATTTTTTAATATAAAAGAATATAATATTCTTTATTATGCATATGGATTCAATATATAAATGAAGAAATTAAAGACCGCGGGCTATTTACAAGCCGCGTGCTTATGTCACTTTTTGTTCAGAAAACCAGAAAGCGCCCTCCGAAGCGCGACCACGCGTTCAGGTTCACCGAACAAAAAGTTCAAACCATCGTATATTTGCGAAATTATCGCTTTTAAATAGGACGCGACAGGTTAGGATCTCGCAGACAGACACGAGGCGATGGTGAGACGCGATTCTGGAAGAATAATTTCCATGAAGTTTTCAAAGAAATTATTCTACTAGAGTCGAGACGCGCCTGCCAGCGAGAGCCTTTACATAGGGTGACACAATGGGCGGTCTTATGTTATCGCTATAAGTATTTTTTAAGTGCTTGACTGTAAAATCAAAATGTGAGTAAAACAAAAAACAATTGTTGCAAATTTTATTTAGGTATTTATCTAATTTACACAGTACAGTACAGTACAGTTTTATGTGCAATTTATGAAATAAACTTTAGGTACCTTAGACTTTAGAGCGCGCACTGCGACTTTTTATCGAGCCACTATTTTGGCGCAAAAATGCAACGTATTGGATTATATCGCAGTGTGCGCATAGACGAGAAAAACGGACACTTTTTCGCGTGCCTAAATACAGTGAGGGCAAATCTAGCAATTTAAATCTGATTTAATGTGTTACATGAGTAAATTCGCATCATCATCTGCCTAGCCTTTTCCCAACTAGGCTGGGATCAGCGGATTTTACATGGAGCGACTGACCTCCACAACCCAGTTACTAGGTAAAACTTTACCCCTTGGACAGACTTTCGGGCTTCTGACGACCCGTAACAACTGTCAAAGATCTACAAAAAATGACAGCCAGGATCAACAGCTTAACGTGCTTTCCGTGGCACGGCTTTAGCACCCCTGCTAAAGCCGTGCCACGGAATCTGGATAATATGCGGATATCCCCTTATATTTGCGAAATTATCGCTTTTAAATAGGACGCGACAGGTTCAAATAAAATACATTTATAATACTAAAATTTATTTAAAATATTCTACAACGCTATATCCCCTCCCCGACTATGCTAATAACTGATCCAAACAGGATCATACAAGACTGCCACACACCACATACAAAATCTTAACTAATATTATTTTCAGCCGCTTAATTTAACATAGATACCATTTTCTGCTCGTCCATATACAGGTGGTTCATGGATATGTTCATTTTTCATCGTCGCAATCCGAGTTTCATCATGGTTCATGATAACACTAGCTTTGCACCCTATACTTTGTTTGGAACAATAATAGTACCGAGGTTTCAACCGTCTAAACGTGAATTTTTTTACCATTAATAACTGTCTGTTGTCGTCTAAGTTTATAAATTTCATTTGATCTGAAAAAAAAAATGGGCGATCTTTTCACGTACACAAGGTTAAAAGGTCGAGCCACATTGACACATTGAGGCGAATCCAGAGAAGAACGCGAGCCGACTGCACGAGTCGATTGTTTTAATGATTAAGAACTCACGCGACACGCGCGCTAGTTTAAAAACTTCCATAAGTTAGTTGACACAATCGTTGCGAGCGAATTTCGTCCCGCATCCCGCGCGGGTTCGCTTCGTTTCGCCAGAGCTTTATTATATTTCTCAAAATAAGTGTTTTGTTCGCGTCTGAGCGGTCGGCGAGTCAACCTCTACTGAGTCCTGTCTGCTTGTGTAAGCTCGTTTTTTACCGGTCATCGGACCATTTTCTTTCACCTTACATGCGATGGTGTTAAGATTACAAACTGAAGTACATGCGACTTGATGTGACGAACGCTGGACCAGTGTCCAACTCATATATCATCTCTTTTCGATCAAATTTCCTACAGCAGGCATACCGGAAGATATATTTTTTCTTCATCTCTGTTTATATGTATGTGTTAAATAAATAAAAATGAAATGTGACAGATACCTTTTTCTATTTGTCCATATGCAGGCAGTTTATGGTTATGTTCATTTATGATCTTCATAATTCGAGATTCATCCCGGTTCAGGATAACCATGACTTTGCACCCCATCCTATTTTTTGAACATTTATAGTACCGCGGTTTCAACTTTTTAAACGTGGAGTTGTTGAACATTATTAACTTTTTGTTGCCGAGAACGTCCATAAACTTTAAACCTGAAATAAAAAAATATTAATTCAGCTTTTTATTTACATTAGGTTTATTATATTGCCACAATAATATAACTGTTTCGTTAACCAAGGTAACCGACAAAGCCCGAAAAATTGCCAAACTTAAGTGGCAGTGAGCAGGGCACATTGAAGAAAAGAAAAGAAGAAAAATGCATTTATTGGCATTAAATCCAGAAAAATACACCTTATAACGAAAAAAAACAGAAAACAATGATTATAATGCCAAAGCCAATGCCATTGCTAGTAGAACAAATGGGCGAAGGGGCCGAAAGCCTCTGGGGTGGCGACCGCGTACCAAAAGACGTAGTGTTGGAAGGCCTCCCCAAGGTGGACCGGTAACCTTGTGAAGCCGCAGGAATCCGCTGGATGCGAGAATCACAGAATCGTTCGAAATGGCGGTGCTTGGGGTAGGCCTATGTTGAGCAGTAGACACGGTCGACGAGTCAACATCTATTGAGCCCGCTTGTACACGCGGCTACACATCAAGTTATACATTTCCAGTATAAGCTGACCTCGCATTGTACGGAAATCATATACGATGCGAGATGAGCATAAACTGGAAATGTATAGCTTAATGTGTAGCCGTGTGTACATGTACCTACGTTGTTGTAAAGCGGACTTACGTTGGTGTAAAGGTAACAACATAAATACAATGAAAAACTACATTTCGAATAACTTTCATTTCTTTAAAATATTTTACAGTGCTCCCAATTCCGACAAGATTAATAAAAGATAAGTGATATAAACAGGATCATTATTGAGTAAACCTACTTACACATCACTTAAAAAAACCTAAATAATATTATTTTGAGTGGTTTTTATCCGCTAAATTTAATATAAACTCCTTTTTCAATTTGTCCATATACAGGAGGTTCATGATAATGTTCATTTTTGATCGTTACAATTTGAGATTCATCATGGTTCAGGATAACGCTGGCTTTGCACCCCTTGGCTTTTTTCGAACAATAATAGTACCGTGGTGAGTATTGACCGAAAGTGTAACCGTTGACCATCAGCAATCTCTTATTGCCTTGCAGATTTATAAACGTCGCCATCGGTTTAGCTGTAAATGTGATTATAAATTAATTATGCTCCTAGTTCACCTCGGCAGTATGACGAAATTAGGTTTTTTTGTAATAAAAAAAACCGTAGATCATTGGTAACAATTTCACATTGAGTGCATTTATACAATGTGTTCCTTATAATATCCCATGGCTTAAGGGTATTAATGAGACCATGTCAAAGAATAAACTGGCATATGAAAAATATTTCATTGTTTTTTTTTTCGTATTCATTTTTCATTCAAAATAATTCGACAAACATTTGATAACGACCCCGACTTGTAGTAGGTCGTGGGTTTAAACCAGGCAGACACTTTACTTTGTGTAATTTATTTCATCACCACTGCTCTCACGGTGAAGGAAAACATCGTGAAGAAACATGTTCTAGTGCCCAAAAAATCGAAGACATCTGACATCTACCAACCCGCACTGAGCCCGCTTGGTGGATTATAACCAACTCCCTCTCTCTCTCCACAAACCGAAAGTACACACGTAAAGGTTCATACCCGATTGGACCATTTTGTATAAGAGAGTCGATTTTTTTTTTTGCGAATTCTATTGGTCCCATAGTAAAAGTTATTTATATTTGATATGCACCCCCTTAAGAGCGTGTATTCAGAAATTGGGCAACGTCGCAAGTTGATGTCAAATATTTCGCTGTTTTGATTAATTTTGCAATATTACTGTATGGAAATATGAGATGTATGGAAATAAGAAATCTGGCTAACTAGCGAACTAGAATACTAATAATGAATTTAGTTCGCTAGTTAGCCAAATTTCATATTTCCATACAGTAATATTACCAAATTAATCGAAACAGGTAAATAATTACTTAAAGGATAAACGCTCTTGAATTTTATCGATTCTTTTCAAAGTCACCCTGTATACACATTATAATTAAAAAAAGGAGGTTCTATACTCGATCCGTATGCATAGTACCTATGCGATTTTCTCAAAAACTTAAAAACAGCTATATTGATAATTCTTTCACTAACGTCATCTGCATAATCGGTGGCAATACAATAAAGACACTAAAGCCACTGGCTTCCAAAACAACTTAAAGTTATTTTTCAACTAGCTGCTGCCCGCGACTTCGTCTGCGATACAGGATGAAAAATAGCCTGTCTTTATCCAAGTCATGGTCTATCTGTGTGCCAAAGTTCGACATAAAGATCACTGTAATGCAAAATAATAGGTAAAAGCCGGGCAAGTGCGATTCGGACTCATCTGTAAGAGTAGATTTTAGATTTGTTGCTTCCTTTAAAATATTGAAGCGCACAAGTATAAGACAAATAGGAGACCATTCTATAAATTAAGATTAGATGGCCTACAGAAAAACTTCTTATAACAGACAGCCCGTAATCATAGTAAGTCCACTGCCAATATGACTTAAAACAATGTATATTTTTGAAGACTGTGATAATTTTTAATGATATTTTATTTTTATTTGTAGTGATAATTTTTAATATTTTTACTGCTTTTACTACTTATTTATTAAATTTTTTGTATATTTTTTGACTGAAATAAAACACTATTTATTTATTTATTCATATAATTAAATTAATCATAAATAATCTTTGTGTTCAACCACAAATTTTCACATAATATCCGTTTACCTTCTTATAAACTGGTGGACTATGATTATGTTCATTATCTATGAAAACCACTTCACTTTCTTCAGGTGTCAAGAAAATTCTTGCTTTGCAGCCTTTTTGCTTCTTGGAGCAATACCAGTGCTTTGGAGTAGCCTGGGCGAACGTGTAGGTTTCGGCCATCAGCAGTCTTTTCGTCTCGCTCAAGTTTATGAATCTCACATCGACTGTCAAAAAAAATATATTTACAAATAAATGTACCTAGAAGTCAAGGGTGCAGTTACATAATTCATTTTTTAATACAATATTCTTTATTATGCATATGGATTCAACATATAAATAAAGAAATTCAAGACAATGGCCTATTTAAAAGCTATCGACGCTCGAATACGCGATTGGTCGCGTGCTTATGTCACTTTTTGTTCAGAAAACCAGAAAGCGCCCTCCGCAGCGCGACCACGCGTTCAGGTTCACCGAACAAAAAGTTCAAACGATCGTATATTTGCGAAATTATCGCTTTTAAATAGGACGCGACAGGTTAGGATCTCGCAGACAGACACGAGGCGATGGTGACATGCGATTCTGGAAGAATAATTTCCATGAAGTTTTCAAATAAATTGTTCTACTAGAGTCGTGTCGCGCGGTCGCGACGCGCCTGCCAGCGAGTGCCTTTACATAGGGTGACACAATGGGCGGCTATAAGTATTTTTTAAGTGCCCGACTGTAAAATCAAAATGTGAGTAAAACAAAAAACAATTGTTGCAAATTTTATTTAGGTATGTATCTAATTTACATTTTTTACAGTTTTATGTGCAATTTATGAAATAAACTTTAGGTACCTTAGACTTTAGAGCGCGCACTACGACTTTTTATCGAGCCAATATTTTGACGCAATAATGCAACGTATTGGATTATATCGCAGTGTGCGCATAGACGAGAAAAATGTATCATATAATCATAAATAGTCTTTGCATTCAACCACAAATTTTCACATAATATTCTTTTACCTTCTTATAAATTGGTGGACTATGATTATGTTCATTATCTATGAAAACCACTCGACTTCCTTCAGGTGTCAAGAAGATTCTTGCTTTGCAGCCTTTTCGCTTCTTGGAGCAATACCAGTGCTTTGGAGTAGCCTGAGCGAACGTGTAGTTTTGGGCCATCAGCAATCTTGTCGTCTCGCTCAAGTTTATGAATCTCACATCGACTGTAAAAAAACGTTTACAAATAAATTTAGAAGTCAAGGGTTACCAGTTACATAATTAATTTTAGAATATAATAGAATACAATACTCTTACGAACACCATATGGATTCAAGATATAAATGAAGAAATTTTAAGGCTCACGCAGACAGGCGCGACGCGACGCTTGGACGCGTTTCTGGTAGAACAAATTCCATGTAATTTTCATAGAAATTTTCATAGAAATTGTTCTACTAGTCGCGTCGCGTCTCTCTAAGCCTTTGACCACATACGGTGACACAATGGGCGGTCTTATCGCGTTAAGTATTTTTTAAGTGCCTGACTGTAAAATCAAAATGTGAGTAAAACAGTGAACAATTGTTTCAAATTTTATTTAGGTAGTTATCTTATGTACTTACATTTTTTACAGTTTTATGTGCAATTTATGAAATAAATGTTAAGGGCGAGCCCGCACTACGACTTTTTACCGCGCGACTATTCTGTCGCAGAAATGCAACTTATGGGTTTGCGCGCATAGATGAGAAAAATATCGCTGCGATAAACGGTATGGAAACAATGGTAAACCATTAACGGTATGGTAACAATGGTAAACCATAACAAAGGTAAACCATAATAATGGTAAACCATTGTTACCATACCGTTTGTACTTATTGGTAGAAAGTATTCAAAATAAAGACAAGTAATGACAGATAATGCTCACTTATTTACAAGTATTGCAACCGTAGAGGATTTTAGCTAATATGAAAAAAATAAAAATAATGTGAGTTAAGATCTCACAGAATTTAAAATTAAATTTAAAAACGCATACACCTCCGTGCCGTCGTGGGTAAAAATAATAAATTTTGTCATTAAATTACCAACTAGTTTGATTTTGTCTAGATTAAATAAGAATGGGTAGGAGCCCCAAGAGCATGCCCAGGCACAAAGTTAATTGTATATCTTTGTTCTCCAGGTGAATTCAGACATGCTGTCTTAGTATTAATTAAACTATTCCACGCGAAGCATAGTGCAGAAAACACAGACATAGTTCTTAATGCTACATTCAAAACTTTTATGGGTACGGAGCCCATACAAAATTACCCATTGTCCTTTGTCAATTTGGAACTAGCAGCTAAATTGAATCGAGTGAACATAAAAGAGAATCAGCATATCCATACACATTAACATACTTAAATTAGACTCTTATATACTGTCCATTTTTTAATTTCATGTATTTTCTAGGTGGATGAGAATGGTCATTAGTGATTTCAGTAATGTTTCCAAATTCGTCCAGCTTTAGCCTTGCTTTACAACCCCTGAGTTTTGATGAACACACCCAAACGAGGCTGTTGGCTGCTTTTCCGTATGTATAATTGTCAACCAGAATGAGGTCTTTGCCTCTTTGGGATTTAATCATCGGATATGGTAGTTTCGAATGCTGGGTGGAAGATTCTGCAAAAATAAAACAATTATTAATTCAGAAATTATAGAAGTAAATATATTGAAGAGTAGATAATAGAGAACTTGTTTAAATATGGTGTTTTAGGACAAACATTTCGGTATTCAGAGGTACGATTTGTTCGATTTTGAACAGTTAGTTTGAACAACTTCAATTATTATTATTTTTTTTTAACGGAGTCTTTCTGAGGAAGCAAACCACCGCATAATATCATTATTAGAGAGAAAATTAAATAACAGGATTTTTATATCAGCATGTAATATTTAATTGTAAAAAGATAACTGCTTAGGATCATAAACGTAAAAATTAATATTATAAAACGCAGTGTTTCTGCTCGTTACTGCGTTTACACGTATAAAATTTGTTGTAAGTATCTAGTCTCAAGAAAATAGGAGGCCCGTTTAGATGACAATGTATTCGCTTTCATAACAAACTTCAAAGCCACGTTCAAGAACTAAGCCTTAATAAATTCAAATCATCCATAAAACGTAAGGTATGCCAGAAAGCCTTTTATACTGTTAAAAACTATAATTGCGTGCAGTTCCATCATCAGACCAGCTCGATGGTACCGTAGCTGTTGCTATGTGTGCTGCGGCTGTTTACCATTGTATTATCATAGGAATGCGTATATTTTAAAATATTCAAACTAAGACCACTAGAAGTGATTAACTATTCAAGGGTCCTGTTATCTACCATCCAGGTCAGGCTTACGAAACATCGCCATCTTTTTTCACAGAGCGATTTGAATTGTGCTTCAACAGTAGTTATATCATAACATCCATCACGCCCATCACGTTATTATCACGCCTGTATTCCTCGAAGGGTTAGGCAGAGGTGTACCTATAGTACACCCAAATTTCGCCAGTTATGTTTGAGTCCCATGTAATAGGGGGCGAGCCTATTGCCATCAACCGGGCACAAATCCAGACTCCGGACTGCTACTGAGAAAGTCCAGATTGAAAAACCCAATAAAACTTTGCTCGACCCGGGAATTGAACCCAGGACCTCATGCTCAGCAGTAGCGTTTGCGACCACTAGACCAACGAGGCAGTCAATCAGCAATAGTAATTATTGCATAATATTAAAATACCTATATTATGACATAATTATGGTTGTATTGGTTCGTAGACCAGCTTCCATATATTTTTGCCGATTCTCCTTTAATATTCTGAATATATTAGACCTATTTACCACTAAAATTAAAAAAAAAAAATATCAGAATTCAGTATATTGGATATGGTATTTCTTAGGAGGATGGCAATGTTCGTGCACGTCTCGGATAATGTATCCATAATCGTCCAAAATTAGTCTCGCCTTGCATTTACCCCGTACTGAACAGACCCACGAATTCTTTCCTGTAGTCTTCGTAAATGTATAATTTTTATACAAGATGAGATCTTTGCCTCTTTGGGACGGCACTATGGTATAAGATAAATCCGAAGGCGGAATGAATAACTCTGTCAATTAAAAATGTTCGGATTAGTGATGTGTAGGAAATAGGGACTATCTTATGGCTATCCGGCCATTTTTGTTTGTATTGGGTATCCGGCTGGATACCGCATACATATAACCTAATTATACAAATAAAACGGAAGTGTGATTTCAATGTCTTTTATATTTTTATATCGTTGCGCTATTCCGATAGCATTAAAAATCATTGTTATTAATATCTGTAATAATTTTAACTGTAGAGTGTCAACTGGATTATTTTTGACCATCTACCGATAGTCTTCTTCTTCTTCTTCATGTGATATCCGTGGCTTCCTTCTTCTTTTCTTCCCTCCCACTCTCACATTTGGTGGAGGATGAGTGTGTTTACTGGCACTTATAAGGTTCCCTTGTATGTCCAATTTGATCGTCGCTTTGCAGCCTCCAGGCCTTGATGAGCAACGCCACGTATTGCCTGCGACTGTCTTCTTATGACTGGAGTACGTATACTTTTCTAGCATGATGAGATCTTTGCCCCTTTGTGATTTAATAAACAAATAGGGTTCACTGGTAAGCAAGGTGGAATGTTCTGTCAAATGAAAAATACCTTGGTTATTAGAATTATAATGAAAATGATAGTTAAATTTGAATATTTTTCACCTACGCTTTAATACTTTTATATCTCGTATGCTCAGAATCTTTTCAGCCAGGTGAAGAAAATCTAGACAAACACTGTTGGTGACATCAGGAAGCACACATGGCAAAAGATATTGAAATCCCATACATTTTTTATTACTTTTTATTTATAATACATATTTACATTTAAATAGACGTAGCTACATAATCAAAACTAAGGCTGAGGTATGTGAGTGACATATCACGAAAAAAGTTTTGAGTGGAATTAATGTGGTCTGGGTATTGGAAAAGAAGAAGACCAAGAAAATTATAGAAAGATTGTGTAAACGATGATATGGCTATAAAAGTTTGTGTGAACGATGATATTGCTAGAAAACTTTGTTTGAACGATGATAATATGGCTATAAAACCATTTGTTCCACCTGCTGGAGATCTCTCACCTGGACATGAGTTACCTTGGGTAATCTAGAAGTTTTTAAACAGACTCCGGACCCAGGTTGGCCGAAGCAAGTAAAATCTGTTCAGGTGGAGATTCATAGATGACCCGCCAAATGTGGTGCTGTTCCACAAACGATGGGACACTTAATGTCATTTCCTGCGTGTCCTGTGAGCTGCACGTTACAGGAACTGATGGATGCTTGTGATGGCGCCAAACACGTAGCCGAATTCTGGGTCGAGTCTATAAAGATTTCCATCGACACGCTAAGAAGAAGAGATAAATCCTTAGATAACGCCGACAGAAATGTATGAAAGAAGAATACGAGAGAGAATTAGGATAGGGGAGATGATGAAATACACAAACGCAACTAATTTCTTAATCTAAACATTCTCGTGTACTCTCCATCTTTTAGTATCATATTTGGAGGATGAGTATGTTCATTATTGACGCTTATAATGTTCCCGTATATATCCAATTTGATCCTGGCTCTGCACTCCCGTGCCCTGGTTGAGCAAACCCAAGAAAATTTACTCGTCGAAGTCTTGGCAAATGTATAATCTCCATAAACGATGAGATCTTTACCTCTTTGTGATTTAATGGTTCTATAGGAGTCTGGGTGCTCGACGGAGCCTGTCAAATGAATACAATATTAAATCGGATATTGCTATTTTTTATGCCAATGTACATTAGAGATCTTTTGACATGTTTATTAGCAAGTCTACCTATTGTTTTTTCTTTGATTTGTTAGTATAAATATGTGTAACGCAATTGTTAATTTGTGATTTGCAACTACTAGGTGCTTGTTTCTTCAGGTTCTGCTGCGTCAGTCGATGCTGTCTCATGTCCTTAAACATCATAATTAACATTTCAGCAAGTAAACGATCGCTGCTGAGCCACAGAAAACCTACTTGATTTCGTTTGATGGTTGTTATTATAAAGGTGTGTTAAGAAAACTAATAAGATTAATTAAGTGTAATATAATTTATTAATATAATTTCATAATACCTACTGCACAAGATAGACGTGTAATCTCCGCACAATTTAGGAAAGCGGTAATTCAAATGATCTTTGCGTTATTCATGTTTGCAAAATCAAGACCTCAATATGCATCAATCGCTTAACCATGATTTGTCAAGCTAGTTTTCATCCAGCTAGATTAACTCCCAAAGACGACAAATTATGTTATTTTAGTAGCTCTCTCCAATATCAACCGATACTTCAATATTTACAAACTATTTCACAGGCTCTATGACGTCGCGTCGTCCATGAATATCATCCTCCTAACCTTACCCTAATCTATTTGGGTACCGCGCCACATATATTCTGCTTCCATATATCTCTATTTGCCGTCATCTCATTATTCAACCCTTTTCAGACCCTATCATCATTCACATCATCATCATTACACAATCCATCTGTTTTTATTGATCTTCATCTACTCTTATTATACTTCGAACATTTCGTCTTTGCGGTGCTCGAATCCGTTTTCCATTCTTCGTTTGAAAGAAGTCTCTAGGCGGATGGCTATGGACGTTGTAACAGTCTAAGATGTACCCTGCAGAGTCGAGCCGGAGTTTCGCCTTGCAGTCATGGGCTCTAGAAGAGCATATCCAATATTTCACCCGCAGTTTTGTGAATGTGTAGCCGTCTATCAAAATGAGGTCCTTTCCTCTTTGTGACGTTATCACTTCATAGTTAAAACCTGTAAACGATGATTGAATTATAGATTTCAAGATATTGTCTAGAATGATTACTGTTTATGTTACAGAAACATAATTAGATGAGAAAATTATCTTATCAACTACCTATCTGAGCATCTTATTATGATCATTGATTCTTCTCGCAATTTCAGTAGTTGTATAATATTATTAGTCTTCTCATTCAGTTTTCATGACACCATTAAAATAAAACAATTTAGTTAACTCTTACGTCACTCGCATTTTATTTCTTCCACTAAGTAATATGAATAGTATACCATTTTATTACAAATATAAATACCTAAATTTGTAACAAAGAATAAATTCGAATAGGTACATATAAAGCGGGCGACAATAATTAATACGTTATGATATAGATTGGTAAAACCTTTGTGTTACATTTCATGTTACTTTTCACCAATCTGTACCGGAGGCTGGCCGCATATTGGCCCAGTCCTATCGCGTGAGCAACAAGGAGCCAATCATGTGTTCAATTTTGTAGAGGCTCCGCACACAAAACAATTGCTCGGCGTCAGTCCTAGTTTCTGATGTCGGATTTCGCGTTTATTTAGACGCCTCTGCAATCGATTCGTCACTTTAGCAGCTGATATTTCGTAGGGAAGTCAAACAGTTGGTTTGGGCAATATTTCGGTCGATTTGTAATTGCTTAAGTGACTGTAGGTACCAACTACTACGCAATTATAAATCAAGTGTACGGTGATCGCATCAGCAAAGGATAAATAGCGCAAGCTACTTTACGCCAATGTGTGGCCAGCCTAAACTTAAAAAAAACTTACATGATCTTTCAAGTACAAGTAGATAATACTGGATTAGAAACATTAAGTGCATTTAAAAAAATCTTGAGAACTTATTAAATAAGAAGATGTGCATTAACTACCTAATGGTACTTTTGGTCCCCTACCAATAACTCAAAACGTCTTTTTTCCTACTTTTTATGACGACTTCTCCAGTATTATTTTTAAAGAACTGCCTAGGTGGATGGCAGTGTTCGTTGCTGACATATGCAAGATGGCCAGCGTCAGGATCAACTCTCAGCTTAGCTCTGCATTGTGGCTTGTGGGTTGAGCAGCCCCAACCGTTAGGACTCATTTGAGCATACGTGTATCCGTCAATGAGAATCAGGTTCTTTCCTCTCTGTGATTTTGTAATTTCATAGCGCCTACCTGAAAGTAGAATATACATTAGCTAGGGAACTTATTATTAATATCTTCTGTAACCTAGATTAATTACGATTGATATATTAAAGCGACCCGAAGAGCACTTCTTGTAAGTCTTATTTACCTTTGAAGGGAAAATATGACAAACTACTTGAGAATATTTAAAATTACAAAACGAATTTTCTAGTGACTAGAATATCTGGTGAAAACTTTTATTGAGATCTGAGTCAAAATCTATTGATTACAAGAAATATTAATATACCACAGCATACGCTTTACTGACTACATATGAATTTAAATAAATAAATTACTAGATTTAAATTTAATATTAATAATTTAATATTTCAGAATTGCTTCTTTTGGCTAAATACTAGCCACGCGATAAAATTGGTCTCCAAAATTTTGCTGTGTTGTATTTTCAGACACGTCGAAAACACTTGGTGCCTTGTAAAGACCCGGCAGTCTCTGGTGTCTCATGAATTACTATGATGGTTCAGATAGTCATCCCAAGTCTAACAACTGACCTAACGTAGTTAATTGATTCAGGTGTGACCTTGCGGGAATCCATTATAAAATACTATAGACGTAGATATATTTAGTAACCTATTCCGCTTAACTATTCCTAAAGAGTCATAAAAAACCCTGTAAGAAATCGACACGTGTTTCACCTCTCAACGAGGCATCCTCAAGATGACGATTGACTTGTCGCAAACCCGAATACGGCGTGTTGCCACGCCAAGCTCACTTACTCTGCGTCCGGCGCCTGGCGTGGCAACACGCCGTGTTTGGGTTCGCGACAAGTCAATCGTCATTTGAGAGGTGAAACGATTTCTTACAGGGTTGAACTCGATAGGCTAAGACTCTTTAAGAATAGTTAAGCGGAATAGGTTGCTAAATATTTAGGTCTATAGTATATTTAACTGACCTAACTTACAAATATCAGTATTTCCCAGTAAAGGTAATGGAACTCAGATAGCAGTCCATGAGAAATATTTATATTCCATCAGGTGAAAGTGGAAAGCTCCAGCCTAGTCAAGGAACGTCTGTGGTCTAAATTTACTTCGCTTTTGTAGTACAATGTGGCCATTATTGTTTTTGAAAAACTGTCGCGGTGGATGGCAATGTTCATTGTTTACAAATTCTAGGGCACCGGTGGAGCTTCTCTTGATTTTAGCCCTGCATTCTGACTTGTTAGAAGAACAGCCCCAATAGTTTAAACTCATCTTTGTGTAGGTAAACCCATCGACTAGAATTAGGTCCTTTCCTCTTTGGGATTTTGTTATTTCATACCGTATACCTGAAAGCCAAAGTTCGGGTATTAAGCGATAGAAAACTCCAGATTCAGAAAAAGTTGACACTCGTTTAAACTTTTTCAGATCTTATCTTTTATCCATCCTTGTCGTTTTAACGCAAATAAAATGAGAAAGAGCTCTCTTTCTCACTTCTCATTATTAGAAGATTATTGTAAACAAATCACTACGTACTTTCAAATTACTTCTGAAATGGAAGGGATCTGTCAATTATTAGGATCAAGAACAGATAACTTGTGAGCGGGTCGTTGTTTTTTCCTGAAGAAAGTATCGTTAATTGGAGCTTAAAAGTATGTGTATTATGAGATTGATGAATAGTCATATTTTAGGATCACGCCATACCACTGATACAGAATGTAGATCGAAGGCAAGTTTTTATATAGGAAGATCATTCAAGAATTAGAGAAAAGAGGAGGCTAGGAAAAACATAAAGCAACTAAACATCAAGTTATGGAGGTAAATGTCACAAACATAAATATATAAGCTAATCAACTTTTCTACAGTCGAAATGGAACTTGGAATGTATCGTTTGATCATGTCGACGAAACGGAGGATAAGTGAACGAGGTATCACCAAGATTGAAGTTGGAAAAAAAATATTCAATGTCATTGAAACACAAAATTGTTTTGTATGTCTTTATTTAGCTTTTCTTTGAGCTTGTGGCTAAGTAATAACAGCCGCACGGGTTGATCCATCAGGTTAAGCTTCACTTGCCGGGGTTGGTCCGTGGATGGGTGAACATTTTTACATACCGAGCCTCCTCCGTGCCTCGGAAAGCACGAAAAACGTTAGTACCGGCTGTCATTCGTGTATCTTTGACAGTCGTTACGGGTCGTTAGAAGCCCGAAAGTCTGACAGCCAAGGGGTATCGTATTACCCAGTTACTGGGTTGTGGAGGTCAGATAGGCAGTCGCTCAATGTGAAATACTGGTATTCAGCTGCATCCGGTTAGACTGGAAGCCGACCCTAACATAGTTGGGAAAAGGCTAGGCAGATTGAAATCATTATTTAAATTCAAAAAAAGATAATTATTAGATCCGACTTGGACTACTGTGATGATTTGCAAGTTACGCGAACAATTAAATCTTTTAACATTTACTGGTTAATTTTTTTTTTTTTTTGTACCTTCTCCTCTCCTCAATATGGGGTACTTATTTACATAATGTAGAAAAAACTATTGACTGGCTATTTGATTTAAGAATTTTTTTTTTTTTGTTTCCGTCTGCTAGCTCGTTTTACGTCGCGCCAAGCTTTTCTTCTTTTCTCTGCTTCTTCTTGTGTCATTTGTGAAATTTTTTTGTTCTTCGCTTTTATTCCTTGCAAATGTTTCAATCTCTGGGCCTCGAACTGTTCCGGATTCTCTCGTTTCAATTTTTCTCTATACCTCCGAGATCTTTCTGCGCCAGTAAGTGGCATTGTGAAACCTAAAATTGCAAATAGTACTTATAGCCACTTAGCGAAAAAAACGGGTCAACGGGAATGAAAGATATTAAGTTATAAACTTGTAAAAACCATAATATTGGCATACTAAAAGTTCTCTCAAGTCTCATAAGATCTCGTGACCGCGTCTGAAGATATTCCAGGTAGAAGGTAAGAAAAATGGATTTTTTTGAAATATCTTGCTTCCTATGCACTAAATGATATTTGCATGTAAAATAAAAGTTGTAGTGCATAAAATTCCCTACAAATTTAGTTTTTAACTATTTTGTATACATTTAACCGATCCTGAGAGAGCGCGAATAGTGCGCCGCGCTCAACCATAGGATACATGGCGTAACGCAAGGTCAATTGTGAATCTCAGCATATTGTGTTATTTATAAAGTAGTAATTCTCTAAAAAGAAATATAATTAAAAAAAGCATTAATTATTTTCTATTTAATTGTATAAATTTTTTTATTCATCATTTAATTCAGAATAAAACATTCCATACATTGTTAGTAAAAATTACTTATAACTACGTTAGTAAATCATGAATTAATTATTTATTTGTTTATAATTTACAATTCCGCTATTTAATATAATAATAATTATGTTATATATTATATATACCTATATATTTTTTTTAAATTAAATACTTGACAATACTTACTTATTTCAAAATCAAGTAAGTACAAAAAAGGTTTTTACAAGATTATAGCTTATTTATTATCTTTCAGTCTGAGGTTAATCCTTAAAGTAACTGGACTACATGTAGTCTTAGCCTTATTGTGTTTGTTTTGCAACTTTGCTAGTCAACCTGTAGGTCACGGGGCAAAATGTAGCAAAAACAAAGTAACGTTCTCTTCCCATTTTATATTCAAAATTATATCTTGACCAAAACATTTACCTACATATATTATCGAATGTATATATATGTTACATTAGTATAATGTTCATCATCTGAAAACAGTTAAATTACCTACAGTTAACTAACCTGAATCAGAAGATAATGTGTCTCAAACTCGACGAAGAAATATTAGCGGCCGTGGAACTCACAAACACGTCTGTCTGTCTATTTACTCGAAATGTATTTGACAACTAGCTTTTTTTAATTTTTATTAAACATAAAACATAAACATTTATTCAAAAATAAAAATTGGTAAAATACAAAAATTAGTATAAATCTTAGAAATGATGTAGGTATTACAAAGTATGATGCCTGTACTAGGATAAACCTGTATCACAGGCGGCATGAGTTCTTACAATTATTATTTGGACAACTGATTTCTTAAACAATATTTAACATAAGTTTTAATAATAGTGACATAGTTAGTTAATTTATTAAGTTATAATCTACTTAAATACTAATAATTAAGGTAAATAATTTCTAAGGTAAAACGGAAAATACATGGTGTTAGCACTTTGTTACATGATTATGATTGTGTTTGCAATATTTAATAATACTAAGTTGAAACAAATACTGCATAAATCACCTTCAAGGCTACGTTGATTTTTGAAGCGGTCGACTAATGTGCTTAGACAGCGACAAATCGAAGGTAAGTAGGACAGTGCAGTGGCCAGGGATATTTTTGAGTCAGCAACAAGCGATGACGCACTAGGTGCCCTCATCATCGATGGAGTTAATGTATCTGTATTCTGCTATTTTCCTGGCAGGGCATGCAGCGTCTCCCGTTTTGTGATGACTGGGCTTTTTAAAACGTAGGCAAGTTGCACATTGCGGAATGGCGGCTCTTTTTGCGCATTCGGACATTGAATGGCCTGCATCACCACAGTGACCACACGTAGTAACGATGTCTCGGCAAGTTTTTGCTGCATGGCCATATTGTTGGCATTTATAACACCTTGTTACCAATGTAAAGTCCCTGACAGGACAGGACGTCCAATTTATAAAAAGCCTTGATTGTGGGATTAGGGCTTTACGTATATCGGCCGAAACTTCAACAACGTAGTTACAGGTCGTAGCATCTCTCTTCCCCGATTTATGGCTTAATTTGATCAAGGTCAAGAAGGATTCCAAGGACAGTGCTGGTAACTTGTCGGCTACATTTTGTTCGAAAATGCACCTGAACACCTCATTTTCAGCCAAGGAAGTCGGCACTCCTACAACTACTATCCGAGGTTTACGTTTGCTGGGCTCATCGGCGGTAAGTCCAGATGTAGAGAGCTGGACTGCATGCTTCAGTTTATCAGCGTCATGTTTCGTCTCGGTACTGATAATTACGCCTCCATTTTTTGTTTTCCGGACACCACGAACGTGCAGCTTCATTTGCTCGGGCCGTATGATTTTTTGCACGAGTTCTTTCGTTTCGTCACTTGATTTAAATTTATCATTGGGATAAATGGCAACACTGCTTAGATTGTTGGATCGAACGAAATCATTTGATCCCTTTTTCACCATATCAGCAAAAGAAGCATTTCCCGCAGAGCCAGAGTCCTTGATCGTCTGTTTGAGCTCCGAAATATGCTCCATCAGGTTGCGCTTTTCTTGAAGGGCATCGACCATGTCATACGCGAGAATGGCTTTATGCTTGAGCGACTGATAGAGGACTGCCATTTGTGAGGTGCCAGAACCTACTTTGCGGCATAGGGTAGAAATTTTCATTTTCTGCTCAGAGTTCAGTTTTCCATCCGCAGCAATAGAGCAAACTTCATTTAGGTACTGCTCAATGGCTGACATCCATTTTTGAAGCTCGGGCGTCAAAACAATATCAGCCGTGGCCGACTCGAGGGCTGGATTTTGCGTCGTCTTCGAAGGTGAGGCGGAGGGTTGCACTGGGCCCCTTGGATTAATGGGGCTGTTATCCATTTTGTTTTCACAAGTTCACTATTTTGTGTCCATTATTTACCAAAGTACACACTAAGCAAAATTTTACAGATGCATTACGACCGTAATGCGCTAAATGAGGTCACTATTATTAAATAAATTATTGATTAAATATTGCTAACGAGCACGTCTGTGCGCTGAAAGTGTCGCGTTGTCGATTATTATAATCAGATCACTAGTTAGCGACGTTTCATATTTCCATAAAGTAATATTGCCAAATTAATCAAAACAAGTAAATATTTGACAGCTATTTGCGACGTTGTCAACTTTTCGAATGAACGCTCTTAATTCTGATTTCAGCCACGCGCCAAAAGATCCTTGTCTATCTTTAGTTTACTAATGTTTACTAATTACTTTATTTGACATCTTCCTTTACAAGCCAATACCAATACCTAAACTTTTTAGAACGAAGTTCCTTAACGCGTTTTGCGGTAGGAGTTTCCTGATAGCAATCGTCACGTAAGAAATAAGTGTTATGCCCTTTCCATGCGACTTTCTCTCTGTCTCTCTTTCTCTCACTTTTTCTCCCTCTCTTTCTCTTTGTCCCTCTCTTTCGCTCTCTCTATCTCTCTCTTTTTCTCTTACTTTCTCCCTCTCTCGCTCTCTCTCTATCTCTATTTCTCTCTCTCTTTCTCCCTTTCTTTCTCTTTCTCCCTCTCTCTCTTTCTCCCTCTCTCTCCTTCTCTCTCTCTTTCTATTATATACAAGTGTGTGTGTGCGTGCGAGTATCGCATAAGACGGGGGTCCCCCGACCGCGCACGTTTCGTTGTTACACGTTATAGTTGTGCCATGTCCGTCCGTCTGTCCGCGGCTTAGCTCAGAGACAGTTAGTACTAGAAATCTACATAATTAATAAAACAGACAAAGTGGTAAAGAAAAACAATGAAATTTTTTTAGGGTACCTTCCCTACATATAAAGTTGGGATGTTTTTTTATTTTACTCGTCCGTTCCATGGTGTGGGTATCGTTGGAAAGGTCGTTCAAAAATATTTGTTTGTGATAACCATTTTTGGATTTAAGGATCCTTTTGCGAAATATTAAGCTGTAAAGTGGTAATTTTTGTTAGAGCCAAGCTTCCCCATCCCCTGCCAGCTAAATGGTTGGTTTTGCATAACATTCACAGCGGTAGTCTATATAACGAAATTAAAAGGAAAACTATCACAGCAAAGTAGGCTCTATAAGTTAACGAGTAATAATCAACCAACTTACATTTGCAGTTCCAAAAAAAAGTCTATGATCTTAAAATAACATGGTAAATCTCTCAATATTGTGCGTACAAACTTACATTTGCAGTTGGATTGTATGGGAGAAGATGTTTTTCAACTACAAAGTTAAGTTTGTTCTTGGGATACATTCATTCCAACCACGGAACGCTTCAACGCTTCACCGCACTTGAGCGGTTTTTTTTTTTGCATATAAAATTTGTCCTTATTTCTATAGATCTCACCTGAATCATCCTATAACTTGGACAAAGAACATGACAAGAGAAAAAGAATTTAATAATTTTGATTTAAAATTACTTTATTAAAATTTTATTTAATAAATTACAAAAGTATGAATTGCCCATCAGGAGCTTGAATGTACTTCCTAGGCGGATGGCAATGTTCATTGTATATTTTAGTAATTTCGTCATTCTGGTTTAGAGTAAGTTTCGCTTTACAATTAGGATGTCTAGTCGAACAGGTCCAAGAGTATACACTTGTTTTACAAAACGTGTGACCCCCCACTAGAATTAGATCCTTGCGTTTTCGTGATCTCACCCAATCATAGTGAGGACCTGAAACAATTGATATTTGTATTAGTGAATTCTGGTCTACGCACAAATGCTTACTCAAAGTGTACATACATTATCAGCCTATAAGCCTGACCTGCTGAAAATCTCCCACCTGGAGTGACAGTTGCCTTGGCTAACCTGGAAATCTTAAGGTACTCCCTCACCGGGAGCATTCACCTGTAATGTAACATTACAGATTAGATTTTGAGCCATACGTTACAATACTGCCTCCCTTACTGACGAACATTCGCTTGTAACGTAACATTACAGATTCGATTTTGAGCATTACGTTACAATATCGTCAGTCAGGAGGCAGCCCCTTACTGACGATCATTCGCATGTAATGTAACATTTCAGATAGTTAATTGACTCAGGCGTGACTTTGTGGAAATCCATGATAATATACAATACACGAAGTATATTTAGTAACCTAATCCGCTTAACTAAGACTTGACTTGAGGCTTGAGTTAAGCGGATAAGGTTACTAAATTTACGTCGTCTATTGTATTTTGTAACATTTCAGATGAAATATTACAGACATTGCGCACTGTAATGCTCAGTTCTCCTCCCTCACTGATGTAATGCTCGAATTGGATCATTCAGGTTGCGCACTGTATTGCCCGGTTCTCGTCCCTCACTTATGTAATGCTCGAATTATACCATTACAGGTTGCTCACTGTAATGCTCGGTTCTCCGGTCACTGATGTACTGCTCGACTCTGAACGTTACATTACAGGCGAATGCTCCCGGTAAGAGAGCACCTTTAAACAGACTCCGAACCCAGATTGGTCAAAGCAAGGAGAAGCTCAGGTGGAGATTCATACAAGTTTCCAACTTGTTGTGCAAATGTGGTGCTGATGAACGCTACGGATATCCTTGAAATTGTAGCTCAGTTCTGGGATGGCTCAATATTGATTGCTATCAGTACGCTAAACGGAAGAAGCCTAAATAATGTTCATACAATTGGGACTCAATGAGGGGAGTATCCTCGGATAATTATAGCAGTAGTTACCCCAACAACACTAGGCATAATTTATATTAATGATTACTATTGGTATGATCTAGGAATTTCCCTGTTTACATGAGCCTTTAGGTACGTAAATCTTACATGTACACATCTAGACCCAGACCAACTATCTATATGTTACACAAACTGTAATGCATTTTGCACTGACCTGTTTCTTCATTTCATGTTCAACTGAAAGAGAAAAATGATAGGCCTTAAGAGAGTTGATACGAGTACTGAAAGTGGGCACCTCGCAAATAGCTGTCAAATACTTCGCTGTTTTGATTAATTTAGCAATATTACTGTATGGAAATAAGAAATATGGCTAACTAGTGAACTAGAATATTAATAATGAATTGCAATTATAACACTGAATTTGATGTTGTAACCGTTTTAGGTGTAAAAAAGGCATTTGGAAAGTTTTCAAATACTTTTTTTACATCTAAAACTAAATATTCGGTGTTACGATATAAATTATTGCATTTCATTATCAATATTTTAGTTCACTAGTTAGCCATGTTTCTGATTTCCATACAGTAATATTGCCAAATTAATTAAAACAGCGAAATATTTGACAGCTATTTGTGTTGTCCACCTTCATTATAAACGATTTAATGAAAAAATACCATCTATTTTTTCGCCATATTATGAACAAAAGGTGAATATTTGTTCCTTCGCCGTATGAAACGAAGCTTTTGTACTGCAGTGAGACAATTACTAATTAACTTATGCTGGTTTATAAGAACAATACTTTATTACGTCATAACATATTTCAATAATAAATTGGCACAGATAATAATTATTGTCAACATTTAAAATTAATTTCCCTAGGTAAATGACAGTGATTATTATAACACCATTCAATGACACCATTCAGGCTAAGTCTTAATTTCGCTTTGCAGTGGGGGTTTCCGGAAGAACAACTCCAAGCATATGTGCTAGTTCTTTTGAACGTATATCCCTCAATTAGTATGAGATTCTTTCCTTTTTGAGATAGAACCCATTTATACTGAACACCTGCAAGAGAAAAAAATAGAATAAATTTACTATATACAGGGTGTTAAAGTAATTGCGTGCCATAGCTTCAGGGTGAGTTCAGAGTCGATAAAGGAACCCATAAAAAATAAAAAATAAATACATTTAAAAAAGTTTTTAAAAAATCGAAAATTATCATAAGATGAACCTAATGTACCTACTAATTAAATAGCAATCGTTTTGAATTGATTAAAAATTTGCTTAAAATAAGTTTTTATTTTGTTTAAATGCTAATAAATAATTTCCTAGAATTACTACCTACTATCGAACGCAATGAAAGTAAGTAATTAAAGTATTTAAACAAATAAAATAATTTTACTTCTAAACGATTGCTATTTTAAGTTAGTAGGTACTAAATTAGATTGATGTTGCAATTTTTTTATTCTTTTTTTTCCTGGATTCCTTTACTTTTTTTTAAGATATTTTTTTTTCCTGGGTTCCTTTATCGACTCTGAACTCAACCTGAAGCTATGGCACGCAATTACTTTAACACCCTGTATAAAATGACCCGTAGATAGCCCAGTCTAGTAAGCATACAATCTCAGAATTAGAGCTAAGCTCAATGTTTACCTTGCTTTTGATCTTCTAAACACTTCCTTAAAGTCTATATTATCACGTTTCTTACGATTTTCAAGGTCAAAGAATACGAATATGTTTTTTGCATCTAATTCTTTTTCGAATGCGTATTCTTCAATTTCTCTTATACTGAGACCGTTCTGCTTACGTGACTGGGCTAATAGAATGTTTTGGATAGAAAATAATAAGAGAACCTTCACCCAGTAGTTAAACAAGGATTTACCTCTTTCCAGAGTATGTCATCAACTAAGGACATAATTTAATTAAGGATGAGAGTGGTAATTGTAAAGTCGGGTAATTTCTCCTTGAATGTTGAGCTTCAGTCTGGCCTTACAGTCAGGTCTTCTCGTAGAACAAGCCCAGTGGTTTCTTTGTTTCCTGGAAAACGTGTATCCTCCGACGCGAATTTGGCAGTTCCCTCGACGTGACGTCACTAATTCGTAACCCATATAATCTACGGCAATAAGAATTCAATTGTTTTTATTTTTTCTTCAATACCTCAACTGAAAGTTAAGCCGACATCAGACGCTTCACTTTTCGTTCATTGTCTCCTTTCTTTTGGCATCTTTCATTCGAAGTGAAACGTCTGAACACAATCAAATTCAAAAGTGAAAAATTTATTCATTGGTAAACCGATCTTGGATTTCGGTATCAGCATCTTTCACTCAATGATCAATAAATCAAATGAAGGGAGCGGATGAACGTTCATTCCTATAAAACTTTGTCTGAATGTCGAATGAAAAAAATAATGATCCTTCATTCAAGTGAAGCTTCTGATATCGGCTTTAGTTTAAGTTTCCAAATCGTTAGCGGTTTCAGATGTTGTCTGAAATTATTTAAATACAGGGAAGTGGAATGTGTAGAACCAGTTCAAAAGCAGGGGAATAAAAAAAGTTGAAGTGTTTTAAAGTGTTTTCTTAAAAACAGATTTTTTTTCGTAAACTATATGCATTAATTACAAATGGATATCACCCTAATAAGTGAACAGATTTGACACTAGTGATTTAGAGTGTATTCTTAAAAACTTAATTTTTTTCGTAAACTATTTGCATTAATTACAAATGGATATCACCCTAATAAGTGAACAGATTTGACACTAGTGATTTAGAGTGTATTCTTAAAAACTTAATATTTTTCGTAAACTATATGCATTAATTAAAAATGGATGTCACCCTTATAAGTGTACAGATTTGACACTAAGTAGTACATAGTATAAAGAAACACTCTTTTCTCGCTAACACTTTTATTCCGCAGAATTGTACTATTTCACAATCAAACGACGACTGCCTCGAATCTGCACTACATTTACCATTTAAAAGCTCATACAGACCAGCGCGACGCGACGCCGCGCCGCGACACGAACAATACAATTTCTAAGAAAACTTGACAGTATAACAATAACCGTCTGCACGAAGCTTAAAACTACTGTTTCCCCACCTAGAAATAACGATAATATTATCATAACCGTTATTTCTAAGTGCTGCCAAAGTAAAATAATACATTCAGTTGCCATAATGAAAATACATTTTTTTTTTTTTGTTATAATATTATTATTAATTTGTACTTTGACTGTGTTGCCACAGTGGATATTATATTTCGATACTAAAATAATACAATTTTTAAAATTAAATCAAAGAAATCACGACAATACCCCCTTAAAAGTCTGCAACGCCTAAACTTTTTGCGATTTGTTTAGGTAAAAACATACTTGCGACAATGTTTAAGAGTACTCATAAAAAAACTAACTTTTAAAACACACTTAAATAACAATTATTTAAAAAAAAATACACGAAACATTTCAGATTACTTATTTTTTATCATATTACATGATTCAATCATCAAACATACAGGTTACGCTTTATATTATATATATACAGCCGGTCGATTGTGTAAAAACCGTATAATGCAAACTTATGTGAAGTGAGCTGTCAGTAGCGTCAATTTCTAGCATCTGGTAGAATAAGAGCCGGTCGATTCAGTAAAAATATCACCGTGAAACTTAGGTGACGTGAGCGTGAAGTGAGCTGACAATAGTGTTAATCCCTAACATTCTACCGGTCGTTTCTGTGACAGTGACACCTCACTTAACGCTCACTTCACCTAAGTTTCACGTTGATATTTTTACAGAATCGACCGACTGCTCTTTTCAAGCCCACTTCACATAAATTTTCACAGTGTGAATTTTACGGAATAGATTGGCAGGAATAACGCTTAAAATAATGAAGACATTAAAATATATCTGACCTAAAATGTCAACTGATTGACATGATTAGCTACCACAGGAAATAAGATTCGTTCGAAGGTTAGACTAACGTAAACGCAAACTACGAATAACAACTAAATATGATGCTCTAGCTAAAATGATTTCACATCTTTGTACACGAGGTAGACTGCTCAATTAGGACCGCCCTAAATGAAAGTGCTGGGGCTGGGTTACATACACATGCATAAACTCAAACCCTTTCATGCAGGTAGGCAGTAACTACAGAACGCCACTTACCACTATCCTTACATAGATACTCCTTTTGCTTTTTTTGCATAAATCTGGTCATACACGCACTCCAGTTGCGATACGCACTGCACTTTCTGAAGAACATCACCAGTAAGGTCAGTGTATGTGTCGTTCTACGGCGGTTTCACTCACTCAAAATACCTTTTGTTAGCCGCCTTTCATTTATCCTCTTAACATGAGTACATGACCAAACAATCTAAGCGTCCCCTTTAAAATTTTTGTCATTACATCTTCTATTAAACGTAAAGTGAATATTTGCCGCCGCTGGGCGCTGGGCTGGCTGCAGGTATACAATAATATAAATATTGTATATCCTACTTAATATAATAAATGTGAAAGTTTGTATGTTTGGATGTTTGTTACACAATCACGCAAAAACGACTGACCGGATTTGGATGAAATTTAGCACACCGATAGTTTATAGCCTGGATTAACATATAAGATACTTTTTTTACCGGTAGTACGCTCCCATGGGCTAATTTCCGACCTCCACGCGGGCGAAAGCTAGTATAATATACCTAAACAATATTAAATTATTCTTCCCTCTAACCCAAACATTGACTAGTAGAGCTATACCTTATTTAAGCACACAAATGTATAGAGGCGAAATTAATGTCACAGGCATTTTATACCAGCCAACCTTTGGGCGATGCAGAGACAAACAGTGGTAGGTGCAATTACGAGAAATGAACACATAAATAATAATATATATATGAGGACTCATGGACACAACTGGCGGGAACTGGGTGTACTATAGGTACACCTCTGCCTAACCCAGGCGGGGAATACAGGCGTGATGTTATGTTATGTGTATGTTGTGACTCCATGGTGGCACAACCATGGTCGCGATTACAACAAAATGTATAGCTGACTGCGCTACCTATCAGACGCCGGGTGCGTTACCCACCACAAAGCTGTATACATTGGATTGGTAGCGCAACATTTCGATATTATTTACAATAACTTCTCTCAAAGCCTAACATATTGTCCTTGACTGGTTATAACATATTTCCTGACTGGATGTATATGATCCGTGACGTCACGGATTCTGCCGTCGTTATACAATCTCAGAGTAGCTTTGCAATCCGGATAATGCGTTGAACAGGTCCACCTGGAAGGAGTGGCTCTAGCAAATGTGTATCCTTGATAAAGAATCAAATCTTTTCCACGTTGCGATTTCACTATCTGATACTCTGTAAAAAAACATATTACTTTTTATTTTTATTTCTACTTTTAACTTAAGACTTCTGCCTATACCGGGCTGCAATATTGTATGCCTACCATTTTCTATTGCCAATGTAAATAAAAAGATTGAGAATAAAACAATCTATATTCTATTAACTTGGACTGTGAATGAAAATTGAACACATTTTTTGGATTTTGATTTGAGACTAGATAATAGGAATGTACTTGTACTTGAAGTTTATTGAATATTTTGCAGTCAACAGCCGCAGGCAAGTAATCTATAGAGGAATAACAATAATGACCAACCACATAATTCTGTAACAGACTTTATTTAATTCCACAAAATATAATAATAAAATTACTTATTAACACATTCACACAACAGCTAAAGCGCGGTCACTGTCGGACTGCATAGAAATGAAAGAGAAGCGCGATGACACGACGCAGGTAATTTATTGCAAAATATGAAGCAGTTAGCGATTTACAGAAAATCTATTGATTGGACTGGAAAATTAAAACACTATTATGCTAATATGTAGCTTGTAGAATAATCTGACAAAAAATCAGAATGATTGCATGTAAATTAATATGATTTTTAATCGTTAAAAGAAATTTTTAGAGGTATCTTCATGATTTTTTTCTATCGTATCAAATTAGTTGTATTATGTTTTCAACACACTATCATACTAGCATATATCCTGAAGAATATCATATATTTTTCTGATTTTGTTTACTGCAGTGGATCATATTCTTTTAGGCATTATAAAACTTGCGTTTAGGCACGTTTAGGTCCTGTAGTCCCCTTAATATTCCATTCGTTCTTTTCATATTTTGTCGCTTGTATCCAATAATTATATTTTAATTAAACGTAGTCTAATAATATACACAGGAATATGTTGGATCTCTGTCAGAGAGCTATGGAGAGGAGCATGCTGGAAATTAAGAAACAAGACAGAGAAAGGAACACATCTTTAAAAGCTAGGACAGGAGTGACAGACATCCTCACTAAGATAGACCAAATGAAATGGAGATGGGCGGGTCACATGTTACGGAGCCCCAGGATAAAAGGACTAAAAATTTTTACAGAATAGTACCCTAGAAATGGCAAACGAAATAGAGGTCGACAACGGAAAAGATGAAAGGACGAACTCAATCTCACAGCAGGTCGAAACTGAAGAAGAGTTGCAAAAGATAGAAAACAATGGAAATCGATAGAGGACGCCTTTGCCAAGAGGCACACTGAACTCCGAGATATATTATAACTCAGGAAAGAAAATAGGAAAGAAAATAACGGCAACTAAACTAACTAACACAAGAAAGGAGATTCAGGATAATAGGGCTTGTATAGTATTGTATTTTTATAATATACTATGCATAATAATAAATATGCGGGACAGGGGACACTAATGAACCAGAATTGTAATTAAGTCAAATTATATTCTACTTATAATATAGTATATAAATTCTCAATATTGTAATATTGATTTTATATACATTATGTTTTTTTATTTTTATTATACTAAATATAGTTATTTTCAATTTATATACGTACATTAATTCCACCGATCTTACAATATCTTGGTGGGTGCGGATGTTCGTTATACAGACTGATGATATTTTGATCTCGATCCACCTTGAGTTTCGCCTTGCACTTCGGAACCCTCGTAGAACAGACCCAAGTAGACGAATAAGACCCTTGACCAGCCTTTGAGAAGGTGTATCCTCCGACGAGAATAAACTGCTTGCCCATTTGTGATTTTACAAACTCATATTCGTAATCTGTGCGAATAACAAACATATGTAGGTAGAGGAACTTATTTATTTTGATTGTAATATATTTTAACATAAAGACTCCCCCACGTTGGTCCAGTGGTCGCAAGTCCTACTGTTGGGCATGATGTCATGGGTTTAATTTCCATGTCGGGCAGTGTTATTGGGATTTTCTATCAGGAATTTCTCAGTAGCAGCCCGGAGTCTGGTTTTATGCCTGATCGATGGCAATAGGCTCGCCACCAATTACATGGGACTTAAACATAACTGGTAAAATTTGGTTGGGTGGATGTCATGTGTGTGTGTGCTAACCTAACCTAACCCTTCGGAAATTACAAGCGTGACGTTGTGTTATGTTATTTTTACACAAAATTAAACAAAAAATAAAAAAAATTGACGATTACGAATTGGATCCGGTTCCGAAAAACTTTTGATCGAGAATTTTTACCCTGGCATCCGAAATTCTTTATTTTTTTAATCTCTTATTTTACACTTATTTATTTGATTTACATATACATAGTTTACCTACATACGAAAATTCTTTCCACCGATCTTACAATATCTTGGTGGATGAGGATGTTCGTTACAAAGTCTCACGATGTTTTGTTCTAGATCCATCTTGAGTTTCGCCTTGCACTTCGGATTCTTCGTAGAGCAGACCCAAGCGGACGAATAAGACCCTTGACCGACCTTTGAGAAGGTGTATCCTCCGACGAGAATCAACTGCTTGCCCATTTGTGATCGTACAAACTCATATTCGTAATCTGTGCGAATAACAAACATATATACTTTTTTTTTATTGATGTCAATAAACTCGCCGCTTATTATATGGGACTTAAACGTAACTGGCGAAATGTCGGTATACCTTTAGTATACCCACATTTCCATTTAATCTGCCTATGGCTTCGGGGATTACAGGTATGATGTTATGTTATTTTGATATGAAAATTAGACAGTTAGTAATCGGATCCGGTTCCGAAAAACTTGGGAATTTTATCCCAGCATCCGCAATTCTTTGTTTTATGAATCCTTGTATTTTTCCTTATTTATTTAATTTACATACGAAAATTCTTTCCATCAATCTTACAATATCTTGACGGGTGAGGATGTTCGTTATACAGGCTGATGATATTTTGATCTCGATCCAATTTGAGTTTCGCCTTGCACTTTAGATTCCTCGTAGAACAGACCCAAATAGATGAAGTTTGACTTTTCCTTGAGAAGGTATATCCTCCGACGAGGATCAACTGCTTGCCCATTTGTGACGGTACGATCTCATATTTGTAATCTGCGCGAATAAATAACAGATTTTAAGAATTGTGATATTATTTTTTTTTACATCAAAGTTAGTCGCTACGAATAGGATTCGGTTCTGAATTTTTTCTGTGAGAATGTTTACTTATGCTTCAAAATGCACTGTTTCAGTCCTCTTACGGAATTAATTTTCTAAGTGATGGCGAGAACCGTAGTTTAGAAGAACACACTCACAAACAGGAAAAGCTACTTCGTTTTAGGCATACCATTAACATAAAATTACATTAAATTTACTACATCATTTAATAACTAGGTACAATATAATTTACATAAGAACATGCTTCCCACCTATCTTACAATATCTTGGTGGGTGAGGATATTCGTTATAAAGGATTACGATGTTTTGTTCTAGATCCATTTTGAGTTTCGCCTTGCACTTCGCATTACTCGTAGAGCAGACCCAAGTAGACGAAGAAAAACCCTCGACCGACCAGCTTTGAGGTGTATCCTCAAACGAGAATGCTGCTTGGCCTTTTGTGAATTTACGATCTCATATTCGTAATCAGTGCGAGTAACAAACATAGGTATATATTTTTATTGTGATATAGCTTTACAAACAAATTAAATGGTTACGATTCGGATCCGACTCCGAAATTTTATATCGAGAATTTTTACTCTGTCATCCGTAATTCTTTGCTTTTTCAATCCTTGTATTGTTCAAATTCCTTATTTATTTGATTTGCTTACATACGATAATTCATTCCATCAATCTTACAATATCTTGACGGGTGAGGATGTTCGTTAAACAGGCTGATGATATTTTGATCTCGATCCACCTTCAGTTTCGCCTTGCACTTCGGATTCCTCGTAGAACAGACCCAAGTAGACGAACCTTGATATTTCCTCGAGAAGGTGTATCCTCCGATGAGAATCAACTGCTTACCCTTTTGTGAATCTACGAACTCGTATTCGTGATCTGTGCAAATAAATAACAGATTTTTAAATTGTACAAATAATATTTTTTTCATCAATTTTAGGTCATTACGAAGAAGATTCGGTTCTGAAATATTTCTGTGAGAATTTTTACTCCCGCGTCAAAATTAACTGTTTCTATCCTCTTACGGAATTAATTTTCTAAGTGATGGCGAAAACCCCTTAAAAAACATTGTCTAGTTTAGAAGAACTGAGGAAACACACTTACAAACAGGAAAAAGCTATTTCGTTTTAGGCATAGTATTTATTACGTAAATAAACTAAATTCATAATTTAATAACTAGATACAATATAATTCACATAAGAACATTCTTCCCACCTATCTTACAATAAAATCTTGACGGGTGAGGATGTTCGTTATACAGGCTGATGATCTTTTGATCTCGATCCACCTTCAGCTTCGCCTTGCACTTCGGATTCCTCGTAGAACAGACCCAAGTAGACGAACCTTGAGCTTTCCTCGAGAAGGTGAATCCTCCGACGAGAATCAACTGCTTACCCTTTTGTGACTCTACGAACTCGTATTCGTGATCTGTGCAAATAAATAACAGATTTTTTTATTGTTCAAAATATTTTTTACATCAACGTTAGGTCATTACGAATAGGATTCGGTTCTGAAATTTTCTGCGAGCTTTTTTACCCAGGCCTCAATCCTCTTACGGAATTAATTTTCGATGAGCGAAAACTACTTCAAAATCCATTGTGTAGTTTAGAAGAACAATAGGAACATACTAACAAACAGAAAAAGTTGCTTCGTTTAAGGCATAATATATATTATATTAAATTTACTACATCATTTAATAACTAGGTACAATATAATTTACATAATAACATTATTTCCACCTATCTTTCAATATCTTGGTGGGTGTGGGTGTTCGTTATACATTCTGACGATAATTTGTTCCAGATTCATCTTGAATTTCGCATTGAACTTCGGATTCCTCGTAGAGCACATCAAAGTGAACGAATAAGACCCTCGACCGACCTCTGAGAAGGCGTATCCTCCAACGATAATCAACTGCTTGCCCTTTTGCAAATTTACGATCTCATATTCGTAGTCAGTGCGAATGACAAACAAAGGTATTTTTTTGTTGTGATACAGCTTTACACAAAAATTTAATGGCTACGATTAGAATACCCTGGCATCCGTGATTCTTCAGTTTTTTTTTCAATTCTTGTATTTTTCTTATTTACGATAATTTATTCCATCAATCTTACAATATCTTGACGGGTGCGGATGTTCGTTATACAGACTGATAATATTTTGATCTCGATCGACCTTGAGTTTCGCCTTGCACATCGGATTCCTCGTAGAACAGTCCCAAGTAGACGCCGATTGACATTTCCTTGAGAAGGTGTATCCTCCGACGAGAATCAACTGCTTGCCTTTTTGTGACTTAACAAACTCATATTCGTAATCTGTGCGAATAAAAAACAGGTTTTATAAATTATGGTTATAGCAATCATAACATCAAAATTGAACAGGCTTCGGTTCTGAAAAAATTTTTACGCCGACTTCGAAATTCACTATTCTTGTCGTCTTCCGGTTTTTTTTTAAAATAATGTTGAAAACCGTTTTAAAATTCATTGTGTAGTTTAGAAGAACTAAGGTAGGACATTCACGATCGACGTAAAACCAGTAAATCATTGTAATGTAACTCTTATTTCAGTGAAGTAAGGAATAAATTATACTAAAGCTTTGAAGGGGCGAATCAATTCTATTTTTTGTAAATTTTGACGTTCAAAAGTGCCTTTTATGTGCCTAATTGAAATAAATTGTTTGACTTTGACTTGGGCGGTTTTAAGACTCTGACACCGGGTTAAGCTTCGTGCAGACCAGCGCGACGCGACTCGAACAATACAATTTCTAAGAAAACTTGACGATATAACAATAACCAGTGTCGCGTCGCGCTGTCGCGTCGCGCTAGTCTGCACGAGGCCTTAGTCAGTAACCACACGAAATGAAGAAGTTTGATTTATTATTTATGTAGCGATTTACTATTACTTACTTACTTACTAACTTAGTACTTCTGCGAACAGTAGATCTCGCGAGCACCAACTTTTTTGCAACTGGTGGGTCTTGCATCTTGGTGGGTGAGGGAGTTCGTTTTAAGTACTGACGATAATTTGTTCTAGATCCATGTTGAGTTTCGCCTTGCACTTCGGATTCATCGTAAAGCAGACGCAAGACGACGAATAAGACCCTTGAAAGACCTTTGAGAAGGTGTATCCTCCAACGAGAATCAACTGCTTGCCCATTTGTGACTTTACGATTTCATTTTCGTAATCAGTACAGATAATAAACATTGTATGTCGGAGCGACGGGCTCACAGTTGTCGTCAGAACGGTAATTATCAATTAAATTGTTCACTATGTAACTGTCTGTCTACTTCATGGGCAAAGAAAACGCGCGAGGTTAATATCACCACTATAATCACCAGTTACTTAAACTTATTTAATAATATTGTCCACTAATTAAAAAGTTTATTTATTTATTTTATTATTTATGTACACACAGTAAAATACATAGAGATACGACATAATTATAATTTGAGTACAAAGGTACTTACTGCTTATTTCTTAAGAAATTTGCACTAACTACTAACACTATTTGCAATAACTCATAATCTACGTTTTTAGGGTTCCGTAGTAAACAAGGAACCCTTACAGTTTCGCCATGTCCGTCTATCTGTTTGTCTGTCTGCGGCTTAGCTCAGAGACGGTTAGTACTAGAAAGCTGTAATTTGGCATATGTATACACATTAATCCTGCCGACAAAGTGGTAAAATAAAATCAAGAAAAAAAAATTTTTTAGGGTACGTCCCCTACACGTAAACTGGAGATGTTTTTTTTTCTCATCTACCCCATGTTGTGGGGTATCGTTAGAAAGGACCTTCAAATATATTGTAAAATTGTGGAAACCATTTTTGGATTCAGGGATCCGTTGGCGAAATATTAAGCTTTTAACTGAATTTTTTGTTAGAGTCAAGTGTCCCCCCTCCTGGCAGCTAAATGGTTGTACTTGGATTTGTGAAAACATGCACAGCAGTAGTATATATAACGAAATTAAAAGGAAAACTATCAGAGCTAAGTAGACTGTACTGGTTAACGAGTAATAATCAACCAACTTAAATTTGCAGTATGAAAAACGTGATCTCCCATACATTCCATTTTGGGAGAACATGTTTTTCAATTACAATTTTAAGTTTGCTCTTGGGATAAATTCATCCCAACTACGGAACCCTTCATTGTGCGTGGTCCGACACGCACTTGGGCAGTTTTTCAAAAATTAATTACTAGGGCGCAACGAGTTCGCGGGTCGCACTGAACACCTGCTCCAGGCTCCTCTGATGCTAAACTCATTATCGTCTTAAAACACTCCCACGAGAAAACCAAGCCACGGCCACGTTCAACGCGATAAGGTTCACGTCGTCGCCTTCCTTATATTCTTAATCATTATTCATTATTTAATGTCAATAAGTTCTGCGCGCTTACAAAGACCATGGTGATCTTGAGAGTTGGACAAGGTGAAACTGACACTATCGTCTCATGCTAAGAACTGCCGTGCTATTCTGCAAACATCTCACCGTGATAACTTGGGTGAAGTGAGCTTGATGTGAGCTGTCATTGCACCTAAAGCTAGGGATGGACACTATGGACAGCTCTGTCCATGCTCACTTCACCTCACTCTTCACGGTGACATGTTTGCAGAATGGATCGACTGTAGTGCTATTCTGTAAAAACCACACCGTGAAAACTTTGGTGAAGTGAGCTGTCAATAGTGTCAATCCCGTGATATTATGACAGCTCACTTCACCTAAGTTTTCACGGTGAGATTTTTACAGAATCGACCGACTGGACGTGTGAATTAACACCATCGTCTCGCGCTGACATGTATATTATTTTATTGCGATATGTTTTTACACAAACATTTAAAGGTTGAATCGGATCCAATTGCGAAAGCAATTCTGGCATCCGTAATACTTTGCTTTTTCAATCCTTGTGTTTTTCAAATTCGTTATTTGATTTACATACGATAATTCATTCCAGCAATCTTACAATATCTTGACGGGTGAGGATGTTCATTATACAGGCTGATGATGTTTTGATCTCGATCCACCTTCAGCTTCGCCTTGCACTTCGGATTCCTCGTAGAACAGACCCAAGTAGACGAACCTTGAGCTTTCCTCGAGAAGGTGAATCCTCCGACGAGAATCAACTGCTTACCCTTTTGTGACTCTACGAACTCGTATTCGTGATCTGTACAAATAAATAACAGATTTTTTAAATCGTGCCTATAATATTTTTTACATCAAATTAGGTCATTACGAATAGGATTCGGTTCTGAAATTTTTTTGCGTGACTATCAGAATTAATTTTCTAAGTGATGGCGAAAACTACATTAAAATCAATTGTGTAGTTTAGAAGCACAAATGAAACAGACTGACAAACAAGAAAAACCACTTCGTTTAAAATACTGTTTATTAAATTAGGTACACTATAAAATTTAGTAACTAAGTACAATATAATTTACATAAGAACATTCTTCCCACCTATCTTACAATATCTTGGTGGGTGAGGATGTTCGTTATAAATGCTGACGATGTTTTTTTCTAAATCCATCTTGAGTTTCGCCTTGCACTTCGGATTCTTCGTAGAGCAGACCCAAGTGGTCGAATAAGACCCTTGACCGACCTTTGAGAAGGTGTATCCTCCGACGAGAATCAACTGCTTGCCCTTTTGTGACTTTACGATCTCGTACGGGTCATCTGCGGGAGTAACAAACATTTTTAGTATGGCCAGCGCTGTAATTGCGTAACACACTTACAATGGCATTACCTTTCATTTTGGCAGTTCAATAACATTCAATTCGTTATTAACGTTGTTGAGCACATGAAATTTCAAACCTCAAGGAATTACTTTCAAAATACTTCGGATTGTGATTAAAAGTTTAACACAATTAGGGTGAGAGAAAACAAGAAAGAAAGAAAATACGTTTATTTGCGGTGCAGTTTTACACCAAAATTAGATCGTTACAAATCGAATTTGTACCGAAAATTTGTTAGTCGAAATTTTTTACCCTGGCTTCCAAAATTAATTTTTAGTGTCCTTTATTTTCCACATAAGCACATTTTATTTACGCTCTAACATGTTTCCCATTAATAACACAATATTTTTTAGGTGGATGGGTGTGTTCGTTATTAAGGCTGATGATGTTTTGTCTGCGATCCAGCTTGAGTCTCGCTTTGCAGCCTGGTTTCTTCGTGGAGCAAACCCAAGTACGGCAAGTACTATCTCGAGAGGTCTTTGTAAAGGTGTAACCTCCGATGAGAATCAAAATCTTTCCCTTTTGCGACCTTGTATAGCCGTATTCGTAATCTGCGGGAATAAACAAATGTTCGTTTATTAATATTTCGTAATTTTTACACCAAAATTAGATATTTGCTAATGTGAATCGGTTCTGAAAAAATTCTGAGCGGAATTATTAACTTGAGTGTTTTTTAATGTTTTTATTATTAAAATTATACAACACACTTCAACACAATATATTATATTTAATACATTAAAAATTTACATTTGATTTACACAAGAAAATGTTTCCCATCTACAACACAATAGTTTTTGGGTGGATGTGGATGATTATTAGATAGGCTGATGATGTTCTGATCGTCATCCAACACGAGTTTCGCTTTGCAGCCTGGATACCTCAAAGAGCAGTGCCAAGTACGTCCTGACCGGTTCCTTGTGAAGGTGTACCCTCCGATGAGGATCAACTCCTTGCCCCTTCTTGACGGAACGATCTCATATTTGTAATCTATCAATAAAATGTATGTTGAGATTAGTAGTATGAACATTTTAAAATAAAGATTAAATCAGATTTAATACAAAAACAAATCTGAGCGAAATTATAAACAACAGAGCTTTTTAAACGGTTTTATTTTTCAAAACTATTAATAATAACAAAAATCTGAGCGAAATTATTAATAGGCAGTATTCATAATTATGATTATGTCGTATCTGAATGTATGTACAGACGCCAGCAGGTCAAGCTACCCGAAACTGTCAAATTTTCCCAATCAACCTTGAACCTTATTCAATAGGAATAAAGTTCAAAATCTATTGAAGAAATCTGACAGATTGTAGTAGCTTGATGTGCTGGCGTCTGTACATACACACATACATTACTTCTCAACTGTATTGTAACCTGTGCCCTAAGTAAAAAAAATTACCTACATTTACACAACAACATATTCCCCATTAATCTATACTTATAATAAATCTGTAGAGAGGTCAATTCTGTACATGATATATATTTTCAAAATAACTATCAGGGGGTAATTAGTGATCGATACTGATGCCAAAAATGCAATCAGTAAAATTTTTGTCTGTCTGTCTGTCTGTCTGTCTGTCTGTCTGTCTGTCTGTCTGTATGTTCCTTATAGAAACAAAAACTACTCGAAGGATTTTAACGAAACTTGGTACAATTATTCTTCATACTCCTGGGGAGGTTATAGTATACTTTTCATCACGCTACAATCAATAGGAGCAGAGCAGTGAAGGGAAATGTTGGGAAAACGGGAGAAGTTGCTCCATTTTTTAAGCTTCCGTCGCGTGTGTAGCCTTTATGGTTAAAGCTACATAGAAATCATTTATGACGGAAATGTTCTACATAAAATTATCTAAAAAATATTCCACAACAGCATATGTCTATCTTTTATGGTTGACTCACAATAACACGTGTAACTCCCGATAGCTTAGCAGTTCGGAGCTTTCTGATTATATTTGTTTACTCTTACGTTTATAATACTCTCACTCATCCCTAATTAAAAAAAGTTAATATTATTACCTATTCAATAAAAAAAGAATCATAGTAATCGGTATAGAAACACCAAACTTATACATGAAATACGCTAATAAGCCATCGCGCCGTCGCGCGTGAATACTGAATCATGCCATAAGGATTATTTTTGTGTAACGGTTGCCGCGCTCGACGCGGGTCGTGGCGGTAGGGTATAAAAAGGCGGGAGGTCCGAGCGCGTGAGCGCGAGCTGCATTCAATATAATTATTTAGCTGTTGATGCGTTCAGAGCGTTCGACCTTATTGACAGACAATAATTGATATTAAAAAACCATGCTTATCAGCGCGACTTTTAGTCTTTAAATAGTTTATTTGAATTTCTTTTGTTGTTATTTTATAAAATAGGTATTAGTTGTTTTGGTAGTGTTTAAATATTCGTTCAAATTACAAATTATTATGTAATAGTTTGCATTTTATTTCTTTTTAGGTGAAGTAGTAGTAGAAGTAGTACGCATAGATTTTTAGATACCGATAGGTATGTTTTGGCTAATTTATTGTTCAATTTTATTTTTGTATTAAGTAGGTAAAAGCGTAGATACTTTTATTAATTATAGTAGTTATAGGTATTTATTTTTAAGTGAAGTAGGTATAGGTAGATAGTATTGCAAAGGCGTTTCAGCTTTATTTTCATTTCTTTTTTTGATGTAAGTTGTACATATTTCTGGGTATAATTCTATTAGAATATTTTAGTTTAAATAGGCACTTAGATTTTAAGTGTAAGGTAGCTATAGTTAGGACCTCTAACGTAGGTTATTTTGTTAGGTAACTGATAGCCTTTCCGTTACCGTCGATTAAAAATAAAATACACAATGCCACCTAAAAAACGATTAAGTATCTTTATCTCGAACTTCGAGTAAAGCTAAGAGAATGAGAATTACGCGTTCTCAAGAATCGGCAGAGGAAAGAGCACATCGAAACTCATGTGAAAGTGATCTAAACAATATTACCAATACATTAACTTAATAATATACAAGGAGTTACACGCTGGCGGAGTCGCGGGCACAGCTATTAATAATAATATTCTGCGGTTCCTTATTGCGATATTTTTCAACAGAATTGTGGATTGACATATTATATTTCCCTACTAAAATACGAAAGTTAATCTGTCTGTTACGTCAAAACCACTGAACTGTGAGGAAGGACATATTATTATGGTACTTTTTTACGAAAAACGACGGAAACGCGGACGAAGTCGCGGGCAAAAGCTAGTGTAATAATATTTTTAGGTGGATGCGTATGTTCGTTATTAAGGCTGATAATTTTGTGATTGTCATCCATCTTGAGTTTTGCTTTACAGGCTGAAGACCCCGTTGAACAGTACCATGTACGACCTTTCATTTTTGAGAAGGTGTACCCTCCGATGAGAATCAACTACTTGCCCTTTTGTGATCTCGTGAAATCATATTTGTAATCTGTACATACAAATAGATGCTGAGATTAGTTACCTATGGTTACTTTTACATCATATTAATTTTCTTTTTTGTAACTGTTTTGTAACTGCATTTCCTACTCCTACATTCAATGCATGCCGTGGCAGCCTTTAATTAAGGCTACACTACAAAATGTAAAAATAATATGTGTATTTTAACATTTATTTTTGGTTTATGCTTTGTTGGTTGTCCTTAAATAAATAAATAATTAACTAGATCGTCGCGTATCAATTTCGGTGCCGAAAATTTCAGAACGTGACAGATGAAAGGCTTCAAAATACAACTTTTTAAATCTACATATTTAGTTTCAAATTCCTTATCAATATTAAGATTACAAACGAAGTTCGTTTGTTCGAAAAAATATTGTATTATCAATGGAGAGTACGTTCGTTAAACGAACGAACTCTCCATTGATAATACAATATTTTCTACATGTATGAAAATGTTCGTTATTAAGGCTGATGATGTTGTCTGCGATCCAGCTTGAGTCTCGCTTTCTAGCCTGGTCTCTTTGTGGAACAAACCCAAGTACTATCTCGAGAGGTCTTTGTAAAGGTGTAACCTCCGATGAGAATTAACACATAGCCCTTTTGTGACTTCACAAATTCATATTTGTAATCTTTGGTAATAAAGTTATATGAGAGTCTATAACAATAGGAGCCTCCTTACTTTTTAACAGCGGCGAGATAAAAAGCCTTATCCAAGTACTTCGGAGGGGCATGTCCATGAGAACCCTCAATGACTCTCAGGGATCAATTCGTCCTGTAACGCGGCCCGGGCTCGACAACCGATCTCTTATTTAAAACAGAAGAAGCAAGGAGAATTTAGTTTTTCCAAGTGTGATTTTTGAAAATAAGCATATTATTTATTTATTTAAACAGACAAGAAAAAAAAAAAGGAACAGAAAAATACGTACAAAGGTGATGCTTATTTCTAAAGAAATCTCTTCCAGCATACCTGCGATAGGAAAGTAGTTAGAGATGTAGACAACGTGTGTAAGAGTAGAAGAGAAAATAAAATACGTAAAATAAAAACACCTAATTATTCACTAATTTAACTATAATATTAACTATAAACATACATTATGAGAATAAACTTACATACATACTACCTACTAAAATAAATATCACTAAAATATATATACTTAATTATAATGTACTTAGTATAAAATAATAAATACAAAAAAATGCACCTATGACGAAGTGGAAAGATAGTGTTCTTTCACTCTTCTTTTAAAAACTGCAACAGTTTGGCAGTCCCTAATGTCAGGCGGAAGTGAATTCCACAGTCGAACCGCGTGCACGCTGAAGGAGTAGGAGTAGAAGTCGGTTGAGTGGGGAGGGGATTTAAGATGATGATTATTAAGAGGCTTACAACAGCTAAAGCGCGGTCACTGTCGGACTGCATAGAAATGAAAGAGAAGCGCGATGACACGACGCAGGTAATTTATTGCAAAATATGAAGCAGTTAGCGATTTACAGAAAATCTATTGATTGGACTGGAAAATTAAAACACTATTATACTAATATGTAGCTTGTAGAATAATCTGACAAAAAAATCAGAATGATTGCATGTAAATTAATATGATTTTAAATCGATAAAAGAAATTTTTAGAGGTATCTTCATGATTTTTTTCTATCGTATCAAATTAGCTGTATTATGTTTTCAACACACTAGCATATATCCTGAAGAATATCATATATTTTTCTGATTTTGTTTACTGCAGTGGATCATATACTTTTACGCATTATAAAACTTGCGTTTAGGCACGTTTAGGTCCTGTAGTCCCCTTAAGCATAGTTTTGCCCGAAGGTAAGGGAACAAACCTAAAGGTAATTCAAACAGTTTAAATAATTGGCAGTCATTGGGACTGCCGACAAAAGTGAAATTTAAAAATGGTATACAGAGAGGATTTTTGAGACGGGGCAGTAAATTTTGTTTGCGACTTCAGATTTTTCTAGTACTCGAACCTCAGTTGGTCCTGTGAGGGGGAGTTTTTAGATCTTTCTTGAAACAGGATCGATTGACATAAAATAAAGTTTTTGTGAAAACTGCCCATTTTCTTGCTGACTTTTTTCAAAATCTGTTAATGTAGATCAAAATATCTCAAAAACTTAAAGACAGTCTCCTAAGACCGTTTTCCTGTAGCTACGTTTACGGTAGCTGCCCTTACTGCCCCCTCTCAAAAATCCACCCTGTATACCGTTGTCAAGATAGTTAATTTAATGGAGATTAATTCTGTACTTTTCAAAAACGGTCTTCGATTTTTTGGTTCCAGGACGGTTTCCTCGCGATGTTTTCTTGGTTACTTATTGTAAATCAGTTGAACAAAATATTACCAGTGAATTTACACACATATTTTCGCTGACGAACGGTATTTCTGATAGTGTCTATCCACCTAGCCTTTAACGTGCCAAAATGAAACATAACCTCGTAGATAAGACTACAAGGTGTAACCTTTTCCGTCGATTACAATCGACGACGAAGATAAAATCTTCCCATCTTTAACAAACTTTACATCTACGTACCTTGCAACCAGAACTAAGTGTTTGTGATTTTTTTTAAATATTATTTTGTGAATACGTGTATTTTTTATTTTCAACACACACAAATATTTAACACATTAAAAATTTACATTGATTTACACAAGAAAATGTTTTCCATCTACAACACAATATTTTTAGGTGGATGTGTATGATTATTGTAGAGGCTGATGA
Organism: Agrochola circellaris; assembly: GCA_914767755.1. Taxonomy (NCBI): domain Eukaryota; kingdom Metazoa; phylum Arthropoda; class Insecta; order Lepidoptera; family Noctuidae; genus Agrochola; species Agrochola circellaris. Next base: position 4,207,997 of record OU611859.1, on the reverse strand, counting down.
TGTTTTGATCGTCATCCATCACGAGTTTCGCTTTGCAGCCTGGATACCTCAAAGAACAGTACCAAGTACGTCCTGTCCGGTTCCTTGTGAAGGTGTACCCTCCGATGAGAATCAACTCCTTGCCCCTTCTTGACGTACCGATCTCATATTGGTAATCTATCAATCAAATAGGACATGTTGAGATTAGAAGTATGATTTTTTTAAAATAAAGATTAAGTCTATGATCAGATTTATTACCGAAAAAAAACTAAGCGTAATGATTAACAATAGAGCTTTTTAACCGCTTTTGTTTTTCAAAACTATTAATAATTACAACAAAAATCTGAGCGAATTTATTAACAATAACAACATTATAATTAATAAAAACAAAACAAATTAATATCAAGTTTTTTTTTACACGAATATGTTTCCCATGAATAAAACCTCGTGCAGACTGGCGCTACGGCGCGACGTGAGTGTACAAAACAATTTGCAGGAAACTTCACGGTAGAACAATTACCGATGTCGCGTCGCGCCAGTCAGCACGAAGTTTGACATAATATTTTTAGGTAGATGAGGGTGTTAGTTATTAAGGCAGATGATTTTATCTTAGCCATGCAACTTGACTTTCGGTCTGCACATCAGATTCCTCGTAGAACAAACCCAAGTATGTCCACGAAAGAAGTTTGTAAAGGTGGACCCTCCGATGAGAATCAACCACTTGCCTTTTTGTGACTTCGTGAATTCATATTTTAAATAGGTATGTGCCAATAAAATATATAGACATTTGAAGCGGTAATATTATGCCCATTCTCATTAAATTATTGAGATCGTTAAATGGGAAATAAAATTAATGAGATTATTTTATCAAACGAGAGTATTTAATGTTATTATTCTTCAAATTACTTATTTCATATTAACATTTTACTACACAATTAATACCTAGGCATAGAATAGTACATAAAGCGCACTCCGCATTTCAGAAATGAAGTTTAATACGGCTAGTCTTGTCGGACCAATTCAGTGAGCGTAACATAGTCAGAAATTTATAAGAGTTAAGGCTCGTGCGGACCAGCGCGACGCGATGGCGCGACGCGACTCGAACAATACAATTTCTAAGAAAACTTCACGGTATAACAATAACTGGTGTCGCGTCACGCTGTCGCGTCGCGCTAGTCTGCACGTAGCTTTACGCGATAGAAAGAGACGCAACTTCTAGGTGAATATAGCTGTAGGTAATTAGCGCTATGCGACCTGAATTGCACTTTATTGTGTCGCAACAAGTCGCTTTTTATTTAAATGATTTTGCGGAATGAACCATGTGTGACCTAAGTAAAAAATGTACCTACATTTATTTACACAACAACATATTCCCCATTAATATAATAATATTTTTTAGGCGGATGCGTATGTTCGTTATTAAGGCTGATAATTTTTTGATTGTCATCCATCTTGAGTTTCGCTTTGCAGCCTGAAGACCCCGTAGAACAGTACCATGTACGACCTTTCATTTTTGAGAAGGTGTACCCTCCGATCAGAATCAACTGCTTGCCCTTTTGTGATCTCGTGAAATCATATTTGTAATCTGTACATACAAATAAATGCTGGGATTAGTACCTATGGTCACTTTAACATCATAATTAAGAGCGTGCATTCTGAAAATGGGCAACGTCGCGAACTAGAATATTGATTATGAAATGCAATAATTAATATCATAATACCGTATATTTAGTTTTAGATGTAAAAAAAGTATTTGGAAACTTTCCAAATGCCTTTTTTACACCTAAACGGGTACAACATCAAATTCTATGTTATAATTGCAATTCATTATTAATATTCTAGTTCGCTAGTTAGCTACATTTTTTATTTCCATGTTGCCAAATTAATCAAAACAGGTAAATTTTTGACAGATATTTGCGACGGTGCCAACTTTTAGGATAAATGCTCTTAAGAGTCTATGATACCGCAAATTGCTAAGCATGATCGAAAATACTGCAGCATTCATTTTGAAAATGTTAAGTTGTTGACGAAAACACAATTCTATAAAAATTTCTCGACAGCAAAAAAAACAATGTTACCTCCAAACCGAAAAATAAACCGCGTGTATTAAAAAAATACTTCATATTAGACCATGAAACTTTTCATAATAACTAAATATAAAGCAGACACAGGATATGAATTTTAGATATAAAAGTAAAAAAAATATTTTATGATGGGGTATTATGATGGCGTATATATGTATTGGATGTATATAAAGAGGGAGGAGAGACAATACTGCAGGTAGCCCGTTGTGTATAATTTATATATAATAGAAACATAATAAAATAAATGTAAAACCATTTAATTCTTTCATAAAAGCTTCATACAATTCACTATAATCATTATTACTAAGAGGTTAATCTTGACTACGTAAATGAATACAAAAAAAAAACTTAGTAATATACTCAAAGTTTATAATCTACATATACTGTTGAGTTTACTGATGATATTTACATAGTTTTATAAGAAATTCCGTAACGTTTGGAACTCCCAATGGGCGTTTTTTATAATTTCTAACGTGACGATATTATTATTATCGTGGACGACAGCATCAGCATCACGATAACACAGGAAAGTAGAATGTATGGAAATATATGTAGACGCTTTTAAATTTCCTTCCACGATAACGATATAGCGTGCACGTATTTCCATAAATTTTATGGACGTAGCCGTAGAAACTATAAAGTACACAAGTACCTAGTTTATGAAATTACTTTCTGAATTTCTTATATAGAACTATACAAACATGATTATGCAGACGTAAACGACCATTAATTATCATGGTTATAGGCAGGCCGCCAAAGTTTCTCCTCTGTTCAATAAGAATGAAGACTAAAAATGTATTTTTTTTGTCCGTCATGTAGATTATTAAAACATATTGGACATGTATTTTTTCTTTTTTTTATGTAATCAAAAGATTACGGCAATATATTGAGTTAAATGTGACATGGCCTATGTATTTTATAGTAAATTGTGATGTAGCGAGCCCCCACTTCCAAGTTTAAAAACGTTTATCTAGGTCATTTCTTACTAATATGATAAAGCAAAAAACACTTGTCTAATATTTTTTTATTATCTGACTAACGGATTAAATAGAATTTATTTTTTTATACCCAGGCATCATCCCTATTAAAATTCAAGTTACAGACCTCTCCACCATGGATTAAAAAAAACAGTTATTGTACCTTATTGGCAAGCATCGGCCCTAGACAGACCCCGTCAGGCTTTACCTAACCTAACGTTTGATTATGCGAAAACTCGTGATTTATACTAATGTACCGTGTTTGTATACCAAATAAGAAAAGCCAGAAAAATACACTATAGCCCTTCTAGGACAGTTTAACATATTCTCCTTTCGACATGACCATGTACTTTGGCGGTTGATGGCCGTGTATGGGAATCGAAGATGGCAGTATCTTCCCATTCTTGTCCAGTTTGATTCGAGCTTTGCATCCAGCATCTTTCTTGGAACAGTAGAAGTTTAAGGTCCGATGCTGTTGTGAGAAGGTGAATCCTCGATACATCAGCAAATGCTTGCCCCTGTTCGTCGGAATCATTTTGTATGTATCTGGAAGAGTAATTTACATTTGATTGAATAAAAAGACGAGCTTAGCCACATATATTGTAACGTGCTAATAAGTCAACCGTTTAGGGTCGTCCATAAATCACGTGAGGCTCGAAACGGGGAGGGGTTTCGGAAGAAAACACGAAATATCACAAGGGGGAGGGGGAGATATCACGTATATTTATTTTTTCGTTTAACGCGCATTTCTTAACCGAAAAGCAGCCTCCCAAATAAAATATTTATTTTCTATCTATCTTTTTTCTATTTCGACATAAAATATTCTGTAAAGATGTCTACTTTGTACCAAAAAAATACATGTGCATTTGGGTTGGGAGGAGGTTAGTCTCAAACCTCAACACGTATCACCAGGGGAGGGTGGGGGGTGAAATATATGCTAAAAAAACTCTCGTGATTAATTATTTCGTAAACTATCTAGAAGAACAGTACAGCACCCACTAACTAGAATAAGAAACTTTATGCCTTAGCTTTATACAATACCTTGCCATGTCATCTGGTCCTTGTTTGAACAATAAATCGTATCTTTTGTATAAGTTAGTCTACTTGGTTACTTGCATAATCAGCTTATAGCGTTCCCACTGCTGGGACACAGGCCTCTTCTCGGTGAGAGGGAGTGGGCCGTAATCCGCCACGCGGGATGTTGGTAGATGTCACATGGTCTTCGAATTTTTGGTTCTAGGTAATGCCGGTTCCCTCACGATGTTTTCTTGGTTACTTGAACAAAATATTACCAGAGAATATACACGTATGTTTTCGCTGACGAACGGTAGCTTTGATGAAGTCAGCCATTAACGCGCCAGAATGAAAATAATCTCGAATATAAAACTACAAGATGTAACCTTCAGTTTTGAATTAATTTATTGGCTTTTTATCATATATTTTACACCGCCGTCCCACTCGCATCGACACACCATGGTACCGTCCGTGGTAGCGCAGACACGTCCGTCACTATGCCTCCCATCCGTGGCGAGTCAGTAACTTCAAAGGTGCGATGCAAGCTTCTCTTTCACTTTGCATTTCGGAAGGACAAAATGGATCCAACCTCAACGGGCTGGTCTGCGTCCGTCCGCAATATCATCGTGGGAAACCGCCTTTAGAGATGTATTAATAATTCTAATGATGTATCTGGTAGCAGCTAGATGAAAGGGGCCAAGAATGGAGTTAATAGCGTGACGATGTTAATCGCGTATCAGGTATCACCATTTTCTACTACCGAAAAAATTTGAGGAAAAAAAAATATTAAATATTAATATCCAATATATTTTAACTAACATTAAAATAATTATAAAACGCTTTTAGCTACATAATAAACATCATTATAGTACCTAGATATGACTGGGTAAACAATGGACATCTATAAATATTATAAATTCAAGTCGCTTTTTTAGTCTGTCTCTGTGACCGCGTTGTTATTTGAAACCGGAAAGTATTTTGATGCGGTTTTTAACATCATTTAGAGAATTTATTCCGGAAGTTTTATGAGTAAATATTAGTACACTTAGGGGTCGTCCATTCTGCCGGGGTTGCGGGTTTGTCCGAAAGGGATATCGCGACCCCGGCACACAGGCAACGGAAGGAACACGGGTGGGTTTTAGTCAGTAAAAGTCTGACACGCCCTCCCGCTCCGCCCAGAGCGGGAGAAGTTATTTGACAATTTCCCAAACTCAAAAAAAAAAAAAAAAAGGTGTCGTCCATTAATCACTTGATGTTTTTTTAGAAACTTTTTAACCACCCCTCCCCCCTGGTGATACGTGATGAGGTTTTAGAATAACCCCTCAAAGTCACGTTTTTTCATCTATAAATAGAAAGAAAGCGAGAAAAAATACTTTTGGGGGGCGGTTAGAAATGCGAGTTAGACGGAAAAATTAATACACTCACTACATCCCCCCTCCCCCTTGTGATATTTCGTGATTTTTTCCGAACCACCCCCCCTTTCGAGCCTCACGTAATTTATGGACGACCCACAGTACAGTAATCCCGGAGTGGGGCGCGTCTTCATCGATGGCACTAACTGTACCTACCGCGTAGACTCATGTCCCTTGTTTAACCAGCCAGTACATTAATAATCCTATTGGGCTTCTGTCCACGAGACATGAGCTCTGTTTTTGAAGCCACGAATTCATGCCAGTAACTCGCACGAAACTATGCAAGTAGCTGGCATGCCAAAGTACCATACAACTTCTGATTGGTGATAACCTGGGTATGCCACAATGGTATAGTGTAATTTAAGGTAGAGTGCGTTTCATCAAATAGTTCCTTTGCCGTAATGTTGGCCCACACTGTTAAATTTAAAAAACGGACCTATTAGGTAGCACCGCTGCGGCGTAGCGTATTCGTATTGGTCCTACAACAGTAGAACCAACGTTACGGCATAGGAACTATTTGATGTAACGCACACTAAGTTTATATTGTTTATGTCAACTGTCATTGTGAAGTTTGGCGGACCGTCACAGCAGATTGATTGTCATGGACGGCCTGAGAACACATGTAACTAGCACAGAAGTGTGCAAGTAACTTGCATACTGAGGTATACAGCATGTCCTCGAAAGGTGTCGTTCTTTTATTCGAGTGCACGACCAATCGATCAGTCCATGTAAACCATCCCTGCCCATACCACCTCAAGGCTCCTGCAAACAGTCGCGTAAAACTTCGCGTCACGCCTGTTCGCGGGAGCCTTTACACATAATAAACGAATCCCATATATGTGAGAAAAAGTATTATACCAAAGTATATTTTCGTAATTTAAGACACATATTTAATGCACAATAATCCATATTATCTTGCATCCGTATAGTTAACATCTAACATATCAATGATATTAGTCCTTAAAATTATAACCATTTGATACCATAATTATTTTTTATTGCCTATTAATTAATAATTGCCTTCAATATTCTTCTAAATAACAGTAAATCACAATAATTACTTAACGAGAATACAATCATGGAAAAAAGTATTATAAAAAAAAGGATAAATTTATGTAGGTAATTGATGCTTAAATAAAAGTTATTATTACTTAATATTATATTATTCGATGTATTTTTGTTTTAGGTACAATTTCATTAAAACGGCTTTGGTTTCCTAAGAAAGCGGTTAACGGTCACACATTAACGGCTATCCGTTTTTTGACACCTCAATGTCAAATACTGGCGAAAATGACAGATTTTCATGACAGTCGTTATAATAAATGACGGAGCAGCTTTCCTAGGAAACAAAAGCATAAGAAGTGTAAATTACAGGTTACGTTTTGAAATTATTATTTTTTCAGCGCTACCAAGAAAATGTAGTATACCTATATTACTTATATTCAAGACTGTACATAGGTACCTACAGCATATGCTATTATATCGATATTACAAAATAAAACGGAATTATACAATTTTTTTGAGTATTTTTTAATTATACAAATGGGATCACTAGTATAATTCAAAATAAAAAAAAGTAAGGCCAGTCTGGTATAGTCAACCATAAATTTCCTTTACCACCCTAAGAACCTATGCACACGATTAAATTACGTCATAAAGTAGTATTCAAAAGCGGTAAGGTGTTCGACTATAACTATATAACGAAGGATTCTGATCAGTGCTGAATTTGACATAGAGTCCATTGTGAGTTGAACGGTAGATCGGTGGAGAGTGATTGTGTTCCATTCTGATACTAGTCATCCTGCCGTTGTCATCTAATTTAACGCTTGACTTGCAGCTTTTATACTTTCTGGAACAGTAGTAAGTGTTCTTGGCTCGATTGTTTTCTGTGTACGTGTATCCGTTGACCATCAACAAGGTTTTCCCGCGAATCGTCTGTATAAACTTGTAGTTTGAAACATCTGAAAGTAGTCACATATTAATTTGTGTTGCTCTCTTTAAGGATTTCTTTATGTTAAAAGACTTTTCCGCCTTTTTACTACAAAATAGCTTTGGATAATGGACCTTTTATTTTTGATATTTCATTCCCCGACGATGCACTGCAGGTGGTCGGGTCAAGGACAAGGTATATGTTTTAGCAGTATTCAATAACAAAAAATTGTATTATTTAATCATTTATTTTATTCTTTTCAGTTTTTCTTACCAAAAGAACAATTTTTATTTAACCTACAGAAGATTTATTAATATTTTAAAATCGATGTCGTCTACGAAAACAAACAAGGCATATAGCGGGTGAACCAGGGCATTCGACACATGTAAAAATAGTAAATGCTGCTTTCTTACCAAACTGATCGCAAACTTGGCACGATCTACTTTTAACACGTCCAGATTTATTCGGAATTATTCGAGCTAAATGTTTATTAACCCGCGCTGTTTGATCGCCTTTTTTATGTGCATCATTTTCTTTAACTTCACATGATGTTGTCTCTTTCTCCTGTGCTCCACACAAGCTGGATCTTGGCTCCATGTCAACTAGAATATGTTTTTAATTTAATTTGTGTATTTACAATTACAGACGTTGTATTAAATTATATTTTCTGAAAAGAAGGTACCAAATTAATGTCAACAACGGGCTTTTTTTGTTTTCTCATTTTAAAAGCGGAAAAAGATTTAAAGTTTTCTCTTGGTAAATGACTACGTCAGTACCTAGTGCTCTAGTCTAAATTACCTAAAAACATTAGCACGCCTTTGGGCTTCACCGCAGACGGGTAAAAAGTAAATAAGAAAGTCTTTAAATACCAGATCAACTTAAAGTTATGATTCCGACACCCGCCGCACGCGGCAGTGCTGTGCAGCAGTGCTGACACGGCACTACACAGCAACGTCGCGGTAACAACGCTGCGGCAGCACTGCTGCGTACAGCGGGCGTCGGAATCATACCTTGAGTTTTTGACAACAAGAAACAAGTCGGGAAAAGTTAATCCACTGAAAAACGAAATGTATGTTAATAACATTATTTAACAAAAGCAGTATGTACATTTTATGTTTAATGCCATGATTTTTTGTGTTTTTTGTTTTTTTTTTGTTATATACCTACTAAGTTGAAAAACATTAATTATTTAAGTACATAAGTACCTACTTATTATTATTAAAAAAAATAGAAAATACCAGAAAAATCTTTTCACCCCTCTAAAATTGATCACCACGCTTGCTCAAGAGGGGTTGGCGATTTCAGGCTTATATTAACTATAGGTCCAAGTTTCCTCACGATATTCTTCCTTCACCGATGTCAATAATTTCCAGATAAACTCAGAAAGTACATAACAATTGAAAAACTCACATTAGTACTAGCCGGGAAACCACAACCTCGTGCATGAGACGCGAGGCCTTACCCGCTGGGCCTTCTAAAACTTTTATTTTTTTGTTAACTATTTCCTTATCGTGGCTTGCGGTAGGAAAATTGTTTTTCTTGGGAATTGTTGCCAAAAGTGGTTAGGAAATTACGAGGTCGAATAATTATATTAATGAAAGATGTTGGTTATGAAAACTTTGTTTATTTCATCTCTTACAGACATATTGTAAGCAGATTTGTGCTCTAATAATTACTTGCAAACAAAACAAAATTATAACTTTATAACATATGTTTTAGTTAGGTACGATTTCTAAGTATACAATTCAAACAATATTAAAGTGATAAAAATGTAATATCGATACTCACTTTAAAATAATCTATTTTTTATATTAATGAAAGATTTTGGTTATAAAAACTTTGTTTATTACATCTCTTACAAACATCTTTTAAAAATAGATTAATGCACTAACAAGTACTTACATACCTAACAGGTAGGTAGATAACAAAATTTTAACTTTATAACATTTATTTTAGTAACGATTTCTAATTATACAATACAAAAAATATTAAAGTGATAAAAAATACATGTTTTTTTAATATTTAAATTACATATTTTAACATGTAAGTACGTAACATTATGACCGGTTAAACGAGGGACTTACTACAGGACAAGATTATTTATGCTCACATGAAACGAATAATATACATAACATAAAATAGGCAAGGACGTATGATCAGCTTTGCCTACATACATCAAATTGGGCTCAGAATTGGCAAAAATGCAAGTATTCACAATTTATAATCATTGAGGTCTTTAAGTTCTGAGTTGAGCTCTACGATTACTGATAAATGCTTGCACTAATTGGACAGGTCCACTCAAATCTGAGTGGTTCTTTCCTCAAAAGACCATTTCAGACACTAATCTACATGGTCCACTTATGGCCTGACCAAGATTATGTCTGGACTTTAAAAGAGATTGCGAGCTCTGAGTTTGGAAACACCGACCTCGTCTAGCTTATTTTTTTTTTTTTTATATGTCGTGTAAAAGACATCCTATTTACAGAATAAACAATTCATTTTATTTCATATATTCCATTAGATAATAGGGATATTGATTGGGAAAAAAAAACTATTTAGTCCGTCAGTCAGATGCTCACCTAATAAAAAAATATTAGATACGTATTTTATGGTTTATCATATTAATAAAAAATGGTTTAGATAAAACGCATTAAAGTTGGGGCTCGCTAGGTCACAAGTCAGTATAAAATGTACCGGGGAGTGTGTCAGTGACGTCATGCCACATTTTAGCTCAATGTATTGCCGTCATCTTTTGATTACCTACGTAAAACAAATACGCGTCCATTATTTTTTAATAACCTACCTGACAGTTTTTTTTTTGTTAACGTCCCTATTAAGGGATGTTAACAATTTTTGAATTGATCTAATGATCAATTAGGTATATATCAAATTATGGTTCCATTTTCTTTAGGTATTCGAATCGAGAGCGGAATACAGAATACCCCCGTCGATATGTCCCTAGTATAACTGATCAGTATATTTTTAAATCCTTGCAAAATTATGCCTTTATTTTCACGTATTTCCCGTCTATCAGTTGCTTAAACAAAGGTGGTTTATGATTGTGTTCCTCTCTCAAATTAACTATTTCTCCGATTGCATTAAGGCGGACGCTACTTTTACAATAACTATACGACTTTTTTGAACAATAGAAATTAAGTTTTGATCTGTTGTTTTGCCAAAATGTGAACCCATTGACCATCAGCAACTTGTTTCCCTTATTTGTTTCTATAAATTTATATTTCACGCAAACTGTAATGAAATAAAAATAAAAATTATTAAAGGCCTGTATATCGCCACCGTATATAAGGATATATATCGCCTTAAGGGAGTGACCACAAGTATCGACGCGGTATCGGCTTGAGCCGGTCAGAAAGAGGTTTAAGTAAATGTCTATGCAATATCGACGAAGAAGTGGCTTAATGCGACAAGTGTAGTGATACATGATCGGCTCAAACCGATTCCGCGTCGATAAGTGTGATCACTCCCTAAATCTCTCGTTTTAATTCCTTATTGAAATATAGGAGCTCGTCCGGACCAATCCTGGAAAGGTTCAACCCTTCCGTAGCCTCAGAAAAAAAAAGATAGGTAATTGTAGGAAAATTTAATTTTTGTTAATAAAATACTGACGTGTCTCACCGATCGTGCGGTCGGTGAGACATAAATGTTAAGCAATTTTTCATATTTTTTTAAGTGAAAACTGAATGGGTAAAATCGGCTCCAGCCGGTTGGTGACGCTGATTCACGTATTCTCGGCTCTTGTCCTAAGTTTACACTTCTTTCGTGTGGTCATAAGTACACACTCTCACTTTTTTTTTGTAATACAATGTAGGTAAGTCTCATTACTTTAATAACGGGAATGAAGTTATTTTGACAATTTGTAGTACCGGCCCCCATCAATGACCTGGTACACAGGGGGCGGATGATTATGTTTCTCAATTATATGTATAAACGATTGCTCCTTCCTTACTTAATCGGACCTTGCTTTTACAACTGCTTGCTTTTTTTGAGCAATAGTAGCAACTTTTTAATCGGTTTTTTCGCGAAAATGTGTACCCATTGACCATTAATAGCTTGGCCCCTGCCAAAGTTTCTATGAATATTGCACGAGCTGAAAAATTAAAGGAAATAAGATTGTTTTAAGTAAGCAAAATACACCAAAACACATAAACACAGGTGGTGGGCGGAGGTGTACTAAAGGTACACTTTTACCCACTGCCCAGCCCTTCGGGGAATTCGGGCGTGATGTAGTTTGTGTATTAAAGCAAAATTGAAACCACGCCCGCATACACACTTGACTTGATTTATTAATAAAAAATAAAAGTATATGTATTTTATTAAGTAGTGTTCTATTTCATTGATTTTCATATAGGTAAGTACATAATGACATTAAAAAAAAACTGTCAAATAAATCTAGTAAGACAAATAATTTATAGGTCAAAAATTAAAGCTGTTTTGCAAACATCTCATCTCATTACTATTTTTTTAAAGGTACACTTCTACCCACTGCCCAGCCCTTTGGGGAATTCGGGCGTGATGTAGTTTGTGTATTAAAGCAAAATTGAAACCACGCCCGCATACACAATTGACTTGATTTATAAATAAAAAAATAAAAGTATATGTATTTTATTAAGTAGTGTTCTATTTCATTGATTTTCATATAAGTACATGATGACATTTAAAAAAAACTGTCAAATAAATCTAGTACCTAATACAAATAATTTATAGGTCAAAATTAAAGCTGTTTTGCAAACATCTCATCTCATTACTATTTTTTTAAAGGTACACTTCTACCCACTGCCCAGCCCTTCGGGGAATTCGGGCGTGATGTAGTTTGTGTATTAAAGCAAAATTGAAACCACGCCCGCATACACAATTGACTTGATTTATAAATAAAAAAATAAAAGTATATGTATTTTATTAAGTAGTGTTCTATTTCATTGATTTTCATATAAGTACATGATGACATTAAAAAAAAACTGTCAAGTAAATCTAGTAATACAAATAATTTATAGGTCAAAAATTAAAGCTGTTTTGCAAACATCTTATCTCATTACAATTTTTTTATTCATTTTTGCTCACATAATACTTAGGTAGAGAAAACAGTGAAATTCATTCAAAAGCACCGACCACTAAATGCGTTTAGCGCTAAACATATATATTAATATACATCATCATTATTACTATACATGAAGAGGAAACATGGAGAGATATTTTCTCGACGACATGTGAAGTTACAGGCCTATGGGCGGCTTAAAAATTGTCAAAATGACAGATAAACAATCACAATCTGTCATTTTGTCTATTCTTCCGTAGACAAAACCCGTTTCTACGGTGGTCATGATACGCGTGCTGGTTTGTCACTAACCACACGAAAAAGAAAGATACATATTTAAAACATAATTCTGTCTCTGTAAACTTCAAACGATAGACAGGAACAGAGCGATGTTTTAGACATCTTTAGCGATAAACGTAGTATTTAGCTATTTGTAGTGCAACCGGGCCTAAATGTTTTATTTTACAAATAATTAGACATTTTTCGATGTACTGATATGACAAACAGAAGGTAAGTAAATTAATACAATCTTAATCCTAATGGCTATAATCCACGGTTCAACCAAATTGGAGAAATGAATTAATTTGTTGTATTTTATCCATCCAAGTGATGTAGTTTGGCTGAAGCGTGTGTACATACCATCATAACGAAATCGATTGTGCTTTGTCACAAAAATACAATGCTTCAGTTACTATAAGTACCATTTACCAAAAAAAAGTTGCAGGAAAATTTGAGGTAGATAAAAATAGAATTGGTCAATAGAAACCACTCATCACCATCATAATTATTACGTTAAATACTTACTTAATACTATGTAAAATTATTACTAGGTACTAATTACTCGATTTCATGAACTCTCTAATACTAGACTTTTACAAGTATGGAATCGTAGATAAAACGCGGAATCGTTCTTTCAGCTGATATTTTACTCTCCCTCAGCTGTTTCCAGACACACTTTAGCATGCTTGTCAAATACTGATACAAAATTAAATAAATCAGCATATCAGTACCAGTACCAAAATCTAAAATTAAACATTTCTTAAACATAATTTGAGCTACAGGACGTAATAAATTAAAAAAGAAACATTACGCAATATGTTACGTACATTTAAACAATAAATGGTTCAATTGACTAAAGGAATGCTTATAAGTATCACATTGAAATCGAATCATTAACTCGTAACACAAAATTTAATTCGACTGATTCGTGAGCGGATACACTTACCTCGCATCGTAACCAAAGCGATAGATCGCGCGAATTCGCGTTTACAGTCGGTCGATTCTCTAAAAATATCACTGTGAAACTTAGGTGAACTGAGCGTGAAGTGAGCTGTTAATAGTGTTAACCTAGCATCCTGCCGTCGTTTTGTGACAATGACAGCTCAGTTTCACGTTGATATTTTTACAGAATCGACCGACTGGTCTCTCATTTATTCGGAAAGCCGGAAGCGGCCCTCTGTCGGCGCAACCAAGCGTTCGGGTTCGCCAAACAAAATGAACGCGACGGTCGTGTGTTCGCCCGATGATCGTTTTGTTTAGGACGCAGGGTTAGGCGAAGTACCTCTTTATGATACATACTTTTTTTAATCCTAGCCCACTCTTACGTACTCTCCGGTCGCCAATTGCATGTATCTTGGCGGTTCATGGGTATGAAAGGTGTTCGCCTCTCTGATGGTCCCCGATTTATTCAGTTTGACGGTAGCCCTGCATCCCGTGCTTTTCTTCGAACAGTAGTAGGTGGTACTATAATGGTCTTGTGAAAATGTATAGTCGTTCAACATTAGTAGATTTTTGCCCTTTTGAGTGGGAATGAACTTATACTGAAAGCCTGTGAAAGTGAGAAAATTTTGAATTGATGTAGCAAGTTTAACGGAACGCAAAAATAGAACCAAGACAAGACCCAAAGCATAATTTTCTTGATTTTCTCGACATTTCAGCATAGACCAAGGAAAGTATGCTATGATCCCTGTTTACTGGAAAAAAAATGTAGAGTGTGGATAGGGATAGAACGTTTTTTGCTAGTTTGATCTAAACCGAACCTGAAACAAAGTTATAGGCACACAGGCGCGACATAACGCCGTAGTCTGGTGAGCAAGATAGTTCTCAAATTATTAGGAAATAATACAACAAGATCATCATCAAATTATTTATTGAAACCAAAGGTTAACAGCATAAAATTATTTTTATTTATTATATCAAAATCTTTGTTGTTAGGCTAAGATCGTTTGCGCACAGCATCCGTTCAGAATTCGAGAAATGATGGTCAGAAGTTTAATTTTTAATATAATTGATCAAAATATTTATTTCAATTAAACAAATTACAGGCACGTTTGACTTGTCAAGGAGTCGGTCAGTCAGAAGGAAATCAAGTTGCCCATTCCCCGTTTCAAAGCGCAGTGGGGACCTAAGGAGAAGAACGGGCAAAAAACTCCACGGGCATGCCATGGAGTTTTTTATTATATAAGTATATGAGAACAATGCGGATTTTGTCGAAGGAAGAATAGACAAAAAGACAGATTGTGATTGTTTATCTGTCATTTTGTCTATTCTTCCGTCGACAAAACCAGTTTCTATTGCGGTCATGCTACGCGTGCTCTACATATTAAAGTCCCCCCACCGCGTCTGTCTGTCTGAACACGATACACTCAGAAGCTACCGAACGGATTTTCATACGGTTTTCACCAATGGATGGAGTGATTCATGAGGAAGGTTTAGGTGTATAATTCGTTAAGGTTTTGTGTAAATTGGCTGAAATCTGACGATGATTGTTGAAGATGTAGAAAAAATCATGGCGACAGGAGCTTCAGTGACGTGTTACGTATCCGTGGGATAATTTCCTACCATAAACAAAGCATGGTTCTTAGATAGTTGTAAACTTACATATTTAAAAATACATATTTTTTTTAGTTTTGTTGTTTGGTTTTGACAGTGCTGTTGTGGGTTTATTGTTTTGACTCACAACATAAAGTGTATTTTTCTGCCATTTTTTTAGTAGGTATGGATATTAAAAAATGTTCACCGATTTCATTATTATGGTCGTACTCTTAGATTTTAATATACTCTCCAGAAGGCGTTTTCAAGTAGCGTGGCGGTTCGTGTAAGTGCACACCTTTGACTTTTTCGACTTTTCCAAACTTATCCAGTTTCACCGAGGTTTTACATCCCTTCATTCTACTAGAACAGTAATAGGTATTGCTTGAACAGTGTTGTGAATATGTAAATTTGTTCAGCATCAATATACGGTTGCCCTTTGAGGTAGGAATCCACTCATATTCAAGCCCTGTAAAAATACGGAGATAAAAATATTAAATTACTCATAAAATAAAGCAAAAATACTTACCATAGATTTGCAGCATTAAAGTTATTAATGCTGCAAATCTATGGTAAGTATTTGCTGTCCTATGGTAACCGATGGTAAGTACTTTTTAAAGGATTTTGTTTGTGACGGGGTTTAAAAAAAAAAAAAATACTTTTATCTATACTAAAGATGTCAAACTGCCATATTTATTATATGCTCCGATGATTGAAAAATCGGCCCTAATTCTAATAAATTTTAATTTATAAATAAACTAGCAACCCGTCCCTACCTCGCACGGGTGCAATAGCGACATGCCAAAACATCGAGATATCTGTGCTAAATCTTAGTTAAATATTAATATGCTCTAAATTATAATAAAAACCACATCAAAATCCATTCGATATTATAACCAATAAATTCAATCCATCCAATTCAGTCCATTTGGCACTAATTGTCTGGCATTTTACCGAACTGGACCTATTTGACGCAGGCACAAACTGTATTTTTTATGATAATGAACTTTTTTGTTTAATTGACTAAAGCTTCGTGCAGACCAGCGCGACGCGACTCGAATAATACAATTTCTAAGAAAACTTGACGGTATAACAATAACCGGTGTCGCGTCGCGCTGTCGCGTCACGATGGTCTGCACGAAGCTTTACTTACTTACTTTACTTAGGCATGTGCCAAATAAACATATTTTAAATTTGTCTGCTCAACAACGTAAATAACGTAATTAATGTTGTTGAACTGTCAAAATGAAACAGATTGTCATTGATTGTTTGTTACGTAATTAGGGCTGGGCCTTTTGACGCAACCGTGAGGCTGACAGTTTAGTTTATACGGGAATTAACTTTTTTGTTTTATGAACTTATGAGATGCGCCAAATAAACATGTTTTATTTCTATCATTTTTCTAAGCGGTCACACAGACAGGCACGAAAAGCGACTTTGTTTTACAATATGTGAGAAGGAAAAGATACGCGTTGTAGCTGGTGGTGTGCAAATTGTTTTCAATATTTCAGTTAATAATACAACAACAATGATATCCAATTATTTATTAAACCTAATAAAAAAGAACAAAATACATATCTTCTGAATTTTATTGCTGGACTAAGATTTATAGTTTGAACGCAAACGGTCTTTGACAGCAGCAGTTTTTTTTTTTTTTTTTTTGTTGAATCTCAGCTCAACGTATATTCTTCTGCCATTTTTTAAGTAGGCATTCTTAAAAGACTGTAGTTTTTCAAAGATTCCGCTAATATGGCTACATTTAAATTTTAATATAGTTTCCAGAAGGCGTTTTCAAGTAGCGTGGCGGATCGTGCAAGTGTATATCTCTGACTTTTACGACATTGCCAGACTTATCAAGCTTCACCGAGACTTTACATCCCTTCATTTTACTCGAACAGTAATAAGTGTTACTCGAATTGTGTTGTGAATATGTAAAATTGTTCAACATTAACAAACGGTTGCCCTTTGGGGTAGGAATCCACTCATATTCAAGCCCTGTAAAAATGCATAAATAAAAATGTTAGTAATAAAATAAAGTCACAAATATAAACACAATACAATCGTATCTCACATGGGTATGAAGAGTAAAGGCTCCAATCGAGACTTCAGGTCAATATTGTTCTTAATAATTATTTTAAGTAAATGTGTCAGATGGTAAGTAGGTACTTAATGTTCTATGGTAAGTACTTGGTATCCGATATCTATCTCTTAGACCAGTGTTTCTCAAAGTGGGCGATAACGCCCCCTTGTGGGTGCAGCAGGGTGTAACGGGCACATAAAAAATTGGGAGCTGTTGAAGTGGTTTATGGGGGCGATGGCAGATTTTTAATTTCATCTACTTAACATTTTAAAATTCACTGAAATTAACACCTACCTACTACATCACATCAATTATTTAATTCATATTTCTGCCCTGTTTTGTGCAATTCTGTATCAATCGGCTGGTTCATCGATACTTGTTCTTACTTGCTCAGTACTATTGAGCGTCGAATGAGATAAACGAGTTTGCGTGCGAGTTTAAACTTACATTCTAAACGAGACTTTTTTACCAGTGAGAGCAATTACTCTCACCGGTAAAAAAGTATCGTTTAGAATGTAAGTTGTTCAAATATTTACCTGTTTTTTTTTTTTTTTTTATATAGATAGATAGATCGTTTATTTGGTGCACACAAAAGACATAGCACAACATATAAAAACACGATTAAATAAGAACAAAATACGTGAACATAGCTATAAGGTGCCAAATACAAAAAAATAAAATAAAGAAGAAAACAAGACATTGTGATGGCTATTGGCTAAGACACTTTAAAATAGTGAAACATACAAAGTGCGGCGTGCGTCTCAATGTTGCACCAAATTTATTTATTTATTTTTATTTATATTATATTTTAACTTACACGCAGTTCTTAACAAACAAGTAACAAAATAAAATAAACTAACAGAAGACTTTTGACAGAGTTAACAGCGGGTCCCAAACTAGGCACAGCCTGTATCTTGGTGACCCAAATTATACACAAAGTTAAATAATATACGTGTTCTGCTAGCGCAATAGCAAAAACTAAAATTAAAATTAAAATTAATTTGTTACATAAATTAACTACACTACAAAATTTACAAAAATTTGAGTACAAAAAACCAATAGAATACAAACAAAACAGTTATGTGAGTGAGTGTGCAGGAGTGTAAGTGTGTGAGTGAGGGTATGTGAAAACAGAGAGTGTGCAGGTATTAGCTTGTGCTACGAAGTAAACTTTCAGTTTCCTCATAAGATCGGCCCAGCAACCATTCTTTTAATTTAGTTTTGGCGTCAGAGTAGTTGTTCGGTACAGTGAAGGTTTTGCTTATAGCATTGAACACTCGTATAGGTAAATACGACGAAAACCTGGAAGAAAAGAGGGTTTTTGTTTTTGAAAGGGGGAATCTTTCAGCTGTTTTCCTACCCCTCTTACTGCAGCCATAGCGATTTCTGTTGACTTTGATAAGGTTTAAAAGTGATCTTAAGATGAACAGTTTCGCCAGTTATGTTTAAGTCCCACTCCCACGGAATAGGGGCGAACCTATTGCCATTAACCACCACCACCACCATTTTGAAGGACACTGCTCATCCATTGCTTCATATGTTCGAAAAAATTGTCTGCTCAACAACGTAAGTAACGTAATTAATGTTGTTGAACTGTCAAAATTAAACAGATTGTGATTGATCGTGTGCTACGTAATTAGGGCTGGGCCTATTTGACGCAACCGTGAGGCACACAGTGTAGTTTATATATGAGAATAACTTTTTTTGTTTTATGGACTAATGACATGCGCCAAATAAACATGTTTTATTTCTATCTTTTTTTTATTATGTAGTTTGGACGATCTAAGCGGTCACACAGACAGGCACGTAAAGGGACTTTGTTTTATACTATGAATGGAAAAGATACGCGTTGTGGCTGGTGGTGTGCAAATTGTTTTCAATATTTCAGTAAATAATACAACAAGAATGCTATCCAATTATTTATTCAACCTAATAAAATAAAATTCAAAAATACATATCTTCTGAGTCTTATTGTTGGGCTGAGATTTATAGTTTTCACGCAAACGGTTTTTGACAGGTGTTGTGAGTTTATTATTTTTTTGTAGAGTCACAGGCTCAACGTATTTTGTAGACATTCTTAAAAGACTGCAGTTTTTCAAAGATTTCGTTAATATATACTTTTAAATTACTACTTTTAAATTTTAATATAGTTTCCAGAAGGCGATTTCATGTAGCGTGGCGGTTCGTGCAAGTGTACACTTTTGACTTTTACGACATTTCCAGACTTATCAAGTTTCACCGAGGCTTTACATCCCTTCATTTTACTTGAACAGTAATAAGTGTTACTCATATTGTTTTGTGAAAATGTAAAATTGTTCAACATTAACAAGCGGTTGCCCTTTGGGGTAGGAATCCAGTCATATTCAAGCCCTGTAAAAGTGCAGAAATAAAAATATTACTAATAAAACAATGTCGCAAATATAAACACAATCCAATCGAATCTTGCATGAAGAAGGAAGGAGAAGAAAGCAGGAAGGAGAAGGCTCCAATCGAGATTTCAGGTCAAGATTGGTCTTAATTATTATTTTAAGTAAATGAGCCCCATGGTCAGTAGGTAATTGGTGTCCTATGGTACTTGGTATCCGATATCTATCTATCTTAGACGATTAATAGTTTTAGTTAGTAGAAAACCCAATAAAACTTTGCGACGATGATTGATTCAACGATATAAACTAGTAGCCCCTACCTTGTAAGGGTGTAGTAGCGACATGTCCAAACATCTAGATTTCTTTGCAAAATCTTAGTTAAATATTAATTTAATTAATAAATAAACCATAAATACTCTAAATTATGGTAAAATCCACATCAAAATCCATTTGATAATAATCAAAGTCAATGTCAAAAACGTTTATTGCGAACTAAGTGTACAATATTGGTAATCAATAAATAACAGAGTTACTTATTGTTTTTTATCACTTTATTCTTTGTTTTTATTTTATTTTATGGGAAGTCCAACAATATTTAAAAAAAATACGAAAACCGACTTTGTTTTACATTATGTATGGAAAAGATACGTGTTGTAGTTTCTGGTGAGTAAATTTTTTTTTTAAATACATATGTAGGCGCGCTTAATTTTGTTACACGGAAAGGCGCGCGCGAGCAAAATTCTCACACTACTTCAAATACTTGTTTCCACAGTCATAGTATTTATGAGACTTCGGTCAGCTGGACCCGCTCGCTACTGGACCCGCGGGTCCACTTGACCACATAATTTATTTCTTTCATTTTTATTGGTTAATTGAACGGCCTGAGAGCACTTATCTATTTGGATTTTTATGTACACTCATGTTATCATGGGAATGTTGAGTTTCGTTCAATATTCGCATCTCAGGATCGGTCTTTAGAGTTGCAGAGCAAATCTTCTTTTGTATACACCGCCACAAGGAGGTTCCATCTTTATTATTTCTTTTTTTACTGTATTCATGACCAGCTCTAAATAGCTTTTTGCCACCCCGTTGCGTTGAACCAATATACATTGATGGGAATCCTTGTGAAGTTGATGGCACATTTTCATTCATTATTTCTACTGCAAGCAGAAAAAATATATAGAATGAAGTTAGACCTATGTACTCTAATTGTGGTATTCTGCCGTGCAGCACCACATTATTTAGTCTATCTATATGTTATTATACTAAGCAAACCACCTTGTGATCTATTTATCTATTGAAATCCAATGTCAGTCACGTAACTTTGTAAAAAATCTTAGAATATTTTATATTCCGATATTTTCAAAAACATCTTAGAATATTTTATATTCTGATATTTTCAATTTATGTCATCTGTCCAATTTATACCATAGACATAACGCACCATGGACAAGTACACTTTATCTTCTTCTAGACCTCTTATAAAGCTGGTGAATGCATTGTAACCTTCGCAATAAGGTGAAGCATTTTCCCTCTGTTAACAGTTCTTATTAGTTCTGGCCATCATTCAATTAAGAAATAACTTGATATATATTTGAAATGTTTAAAATATAGCAGAGAACGATAAAAACCGGTATTCAAGTTTTTCAGTTCGGTTTTGGCTTTGAGTTAACGTTCTGCTCAGCTTCTTAAATCTAATTTTCTAGCACAGTTATCTACTCGAATTTTAGCCTAACTAATTCAGTGTAACTAGCGTAATTATACGTAATACTGTGTGTAACCTAAACCGATGTGTAACGGTATTCTTCCTCCGCACAAAATCTCGTTATATGAAGTAAGTCAAAAAAAGTGTAAAAAATATATTTAGTTTTAGTGTTAGAGAATAATTGTGATGCGGAAGTGTAATTACCTAATTGAATAATATTGATATACCTATTATAAGTCATAAAAATAAAACTAAAAAAAATCAGCTTTACTCCGTGACTCTAGTAATAATGAAATTGGGCAGTGGATCCAGTCGACATATTCAAAATGTGATTGGGTTGAGTGATACCGCGGTTCCATTTGTAGTGGGTCTAGTTGACCTAAGACTTATTGGCTAAAAATGAATAAAACAAAATTTTGTAAGAAAGTAAGAGTTTTAATTAAAACAAACATACGCAACTTCTATAGTAGGTACATTACTTTCGCGACCTACCACAAAGGCATTGATGGACGCTCGTTAAAATGTGGGCCGAGGCGAAGCCGAGACACACATACGTGAGATCACCAAAAAATCTTGCTCTATTTTTGCGTAAGCCAATTGCTCACAGCGCGCCTTCTCACTCTAAATATCTCAGTAAATAATACAATAAGAATGATACCCAATTATTAATAAAACCTAATAAAATTACTTAATTTCAATAATACATATCTTCTGAATTTTATTGATGGGCTAAGATTTGTAGTTTTCACACAGACGGTTTGACAGGAACTGTTACTTTATTATGTTTGAGTCCCGACGTAGATATTTTTGGCATTTTTTCAGTAGGGATTCTTAAAAGAGAGCAGTAATGCGATGATTTCATTAATATGTTTACCCTTAAATTTTAATATAGTTTCCAGTAGGCGTTTTCAAGTAGCGTGGCGGATCGTGCAAGTGTTCATCTCTGAGTTTTTCGACTTTTCCAAACTTATCCAGTTTCACCGAGGCTTTGCATCCCTTCATTTTACTCGAACAGTAATAGGTGTTGCTTGCACGGTGTTGAGAATATGTAAATCTGTCCAGCATTAACAAATGTTTACCCATTGGAGTGGGAATCTTCTCATATTCAAGTCCTGCAAAAGTGCGGAGATAAAATTATTAGGCTGGTTTCACAGCTGTGCGGAAGACCCGTACGGGCTCCCGTAACTGGGACACACGTGACGCGCTAGAACATTATTTCACAGCGACACGGATTGGTCAGTACGCGACCCGCTCCGGGTAGAGCCCGTACAACGTATCGTACTACTCACCTGTTTCAGGGGGCCTACTCCCTAAGGATTTTGCTTAGGGAGTAGGCCCCCTGAGCACTCCGGGCGCTACCCGTACGGGTCTCCCGTGTACAGCCGGCCCTACGGTTCTCCCGGACTGTGAAACCAGCCGTCATAAAAAGCCGCAATTACAAACGCACTAACATAGTAAATCTCGTATGGATGTCAAAGCTTCGAGTTGTCTGGACAAAATTGGTTTTAATAAATCATTGATTTGTGCCCTAAAAACACCAAAGCCGAGAACGCTCAGTGTGGATTCACCAATAAAATTGAACGCGTTCAGTACATCTAAACGCGTTCAAGAGTTGTCAGTGTACAATATTCCATACCAATTTTGACACTGACAGCTCTTGAATGCGTTTTAGAAACGGTGATCGCGTTCAGTTTTTGTGAACACTGCAGTATCATTTAGGGCTAATTATAAATCAGACTTTCTGTCAAGGACAAGTGACTGTCTGATGTATATAATATTAATAATATAAAAATGCCAGCCTATTAATTTCCCACTGCCGGGCAAAGGCATCTTCTCATATAGAGAAGGTACGAGCATTGACCGTCTTGAGCAAGCATGGTGCTTGCTCAAGACGGGTTGGCGATTACAGACTTATATTAACTACTATAAAATCCAGGTTTCATTACTATGTTTTTCGTTCACCCATGCCAGTCATGTCAAAGATAAACTCAGAAAGTACATATGAATTGTTAATGTCACATTGGTACTTGCCTGGATTTGAAGCCATAACCTCGTGAATGAGAGTCGAGTTCTTAACCAATAAGCAATACAAAAAAAAATCAGACTAATACAACAAAAATTATATCCAATTTTATTTATTAAACCTTAAATTTTGTTGCTGGGCTAAGAGTTTTCGCACAGACGATAAAGATAAATAAGTCCCGTTTAAAGCTTCGTGCAGACAAGTGCGACGCGACAGCGCGACGCGACACCGGCTATTGTTATACCGTGATTTTTTCTTAGAAATTGTATTGTTCGAGTCGCGTCGCGCTGGTCTGCACGAGCCTTTAAGCTTCGTACAGACAAGCCCGACGCGACAGCACGGCGCGACACCGGCTATTGTTATACCGTGAAGTTTTCTTAGAAATTGTATTGTTCGAATCGCGTCGCGCTGTCGCGTCGCGCTGTCGCGTCGCGCTGTCGCGTCGCGCTGGTCTGCACGAGCCTTTATTTCGATGAATTCATAATTGTGGCTTAATTTTAATAAAGCCTTATATTTTAAGTTTTGTTGTTGGGCTAAGATTTATAATTTTCGACGGCAGTTATATGAGTTTATTATATTTTTGAGTCACAACTCAACGTATATTTTTCAGCCGTTTCGTTTCTTAAAAGATAGCAGTTTTTTTCGATGAATTCATAATTGTGGCTTAAGCTTAAATTTTAATATAGTCTCCAGAACCCGTTTTCACATAGCGTGGCGGTTCGTGCAAGTGTACGCCATTGACTTTTTCGACATTTCCATCCTTATCAAGTTTCACCACAGCTTTACATCCGACATTTTTTTGTGAACAGCGATAATTATTAGTGGAATGATTTTGTGAATACGTATATTTATTCAGCAGTAATAAACTTTTGCCCTTTAAAGTAGGAATCCACTCACATTGAAGTCCTGTAAAAGTGCGGAAATAAAAATATTATTCATAAAATAATAAATAACGTAAATGTCGCAAATACAAACACACTACTATTGTTAATCTCGCATGGATAAAAATACAATACAAATACAAATAATTTATTGTGTAAATAGAAAATTACATTTGAATCGTGTTTGGAACCTCCTTTTAGGCAAACAATGCCTGTATGTGAACAGTTAAGAAGGCTCCAATCTAGTTTTTCTGGACAAAATTGGTCATAATTAATTATTGATCTCAGTCGACAACGGTAAATGATACCTACTACAGTACCTACCAGGAATTCATGATCCATAAAAGATTATTCATTTAAGTCGAACATATTTTTTTTTTAAATAGCGCACACGTCGTTATTGTTCCAGGTAAGCAGGAAAGTTACATAAATCAGTATAAAACAACAAGAATGATATTCAGTTATATATTATTTAATAAACCTTAAACTCGGAGCTAATTAATTTAAAAAAAAGTATTTTATATTTTGAGTTTTGTTGTTGGGCTACATTTATAATTGTCGATGGCAGTTATGTTTCTTATTTTAGAGTCACAACCTCAACGTTTATTTTTCCTCATTTCTTTATTAAGAATTCTTAAAAGAGAACAGTATATTTCAATGATTTCATTACCATAATGTAGTTACTCTTAAATTTTAATATAGTCCCCAGAAGCCGTTTTCACGTAGTGTGGCGGTTCGTGCGAGTGTACACCATTGACATTTTTTACATTTCCATCTCTATCAAGCTTCACTACAGCTTTACATCCAGCATCTTTTCGCGAACAGCGATAATTATTAGTGGAATGATTTTGTGAATACGTATATTTGTTCAGCAATAATAAACTTTTGCCCTTTAAAGTAGGAATCCACTCACATTGAAGTCCTGTAAAAGTGCGGAAATAAAAATATTATTCACAAAATAATGCATAACTTAAATGCCGCAATTACAAACACACTAATATTGTAGATCTCGCATGGATGCGAACAGTTAAAGTTTAAATCGGGTTTTCTGGACAAAATTGGTCATAATTAATTAAAACACCATGGAGCCGACAACGGTTAATGATATTACAGTACCAGATAGCTAATTACGCAACACATTTTCATTGACAATTCCGACTAATATGTTTCAATTTGACAGGTCAACAACATTCATTGTGTTATTTACGTTGTTAAGCAGATTTTTTTTTTCGAACGTACGAAGCAATGGATTAGCAATCTGTTTCAAAACGATTCAGATTCTGATTGATCGTGTATTACGTAATTAGGGTACAGGAATTCATGATCCAAAGACGATTATGAATTTAAGTCTAAAATATAATATTTAAAAAACCGCGCATGAAGGGTTTCCGTAGTTGGAATGAATTTATCCCATAAACAAACGTAACATTGTAGTTGTGACGCATATTTTCCCCTAAATTGTTTATTTTTGTGTTTTGTTCTTTCTTTGCGTCATGTGTACCGCAAATAAACGTTTCTTCTTTATTTCTAGTTGAGAAACATGTACACCGATACATCGATATACGTCACGGTCAATTCTCCAACTGTAAAATGTAAGTTTGTAATAAAAAATAAAAAAAGTTGTATTATAAAACTACAAATTAACGATTTCCGGACCATTTGCTTCGGACTGCCAAATTTCATAATACTAGGTCAACAGGAAGTAGGTTTTGATTTATTTGCGAGTATCAAAATACATATTATGTCACATAAATGGCCGTATTTTCTATTGCGTTGGATTAGAAGCTTGATTTTTGTAGAGCTCTCAGGGACCATAGACCTACGTATTTGATATTAATTTCAACTTAATAACCTCCACACGTTCCTGAGAAAAAGGGTCTTGACAGACTGACAGACGGACAGACAGACAACGAAGTGAATCTATATGGATTCCGTTTTGTTTCCTTTTGAGGTACCCATAACCCTTAGAATAACGCACACGTCGCTATAGTCTCTGGTAAGAAGGAAAGTTAAATAAATCAGTTTATTACGACAACAATGATATCCAATTAAATATTATTTATTAAACCTTAAACTATTAGCTAATCCAAAAAAAACAGTATCTTTAAATGTTAAGTTTCGTTAAATAAATCAGTATAAAACAACAAGAATGATATTCAATTATATATTATTCAATAAACCTTAAACTCGTAGCTAATTAATTTAAGAAAAAGTATTTTATATTTTGAGTTTTGTTGTTGGGCTAAAATTCATAATTTTTGACGGTAGTTGTGACTTTATTATTTTTGAGCACAACCTCAATGTTTATTTTCCGCCATTTCGTTTGTAGGAATTATTAAAAGAACTCTTAAATTTTAATATAGTCCCCAGACGGCGTTTTTACGTAGCGTGGCGGTTCGTGCGAGTGTACACCATTGACTTTTTCGACATTTCCATACTTATCAAATTTCACAGAAGCTTTACATCCAGCATCTTTTCGCGAACAGCGATAATTATTCAAATAATTTTGCGAATACGTATATTTATTCAGCAGTAATAATCTCTTGCCCTTTGAAGTAGGAATCCACTCATATTGAAGTTCTGTAAAAGTGCGGAAATAAAAATATTATTCACAAAATAATGCATAACTTAAATGCCGCAATTACAAACACACTACTATTGCACCTCGCATGGATGTGAACAGTTTCGGATCGAGTTTTCCGAAAAAAATTGGTTTTAATTATTTATTCATTTGTCGTTGTCATTAAAACACCATAGCCGACAACGCTTAATGATACTACAGTACCCGGTGTTCATGACCAATAGACGATTATTTAAAAAAAATATAAGCGCACACGTTATAATATTATCTGTTAAGAAGGAAAGTCCTTAATATATCAATAAGAATTATATCCAGTTATATATTATTTATTAAACCTTAAACACACATAGATGCGAACAGTTTAAGCTCCAATTGGGTTTTCTGGGCAAAATTAGTCATAATTAATTATTGATTTGTGTCCTTAAAACACATCATAGCCGACAACGGTAAGTGATACTACAGTACCAGGAATTCATGATCGAAAGACGATTATGAATTTAAATTTAAAATATAATATTTTAAAAAAACCGCGCATGAAGGGTTTCCGTAGTCGGGATGAATTTATCCCAAAAACAAACTTAACATTGTAGTTGAGAAACATATACATCGATATACGTCACGGTCAATTCTCCAACTGTAAAATGTAAGTTTGTAATAAAAAAAAAAAAAGTTGTATTATAAAACTACAAATTAACGATTTCCGGACCTTGCTTCCTGCCAAATTTCATAATTCTAGGTCAACAGGAAGTAGGTTTTGATTTATTTGCGAGTATCAAAATACATATATGTCACATAAATTGCCGTATTTTCTATTGCGTTAGCTTAGAAGCTTGATTTTTGTAGAGCTCTCAGGGACCATAGACCTACGTATTTGATATTAATATCAACTTAATAACCTCCACACGTTCCTGAGAAAAAGAGTCTTGACAGACTGACAGACAGACAACGAAGTGAATCTATATGGATTCCGTTTTTTTTCCTTTTGGGGTACATAACCCTTAGAATAACGCACACGTCGCTATAGTCTCTGGTAAAAAGGAAAGTTAAATAAATCAGTTTATTACGACAACAATAATATCCAATTAAATATTATTTATTAAACCTTAAACTATTAGCTAATCCAAAAAAAAACAGTATCTTTAAATGTTAAGTTTCGTTAAATAAATCAGTATAAAACAACAAGAATGATATTCAATTATATATTATTCAATAAACCTTAAACTCGTAGCTAATTAATTTAAGAAAAAGTATTTTATATTTTGAGTTTTGTTGTTGGGCTAAAATTTATAATTTTCGACGGTAGTTGTGACTTTATTATTTTTGAGCACAACCTCAACGTTTATTTTCCGCCATTTCGTTTGTAGGAATTCTTAAAAGAATTCTTAAATTTTAATATAGTCCCCAGAAGGCGTTTTCACGTAGCGTGGCGGTTCGTGCAAGTGTATACCATTGACTTTTTCGACATTTCCATACTTATCAAATTTCACAGAAGCTTTACATCCAGCGTCTTTTCGCGAACAGCGATAATTATTCAAATAATTTTGCGAATACGTATATTTATTCAACAGTAATAATCTCTTGCCCTTTGAAGTAGGAATCCACTCATATTGAAGTTCTGTAAAAGTGCGGAAATCAAAATATTACTCATAAAATAATGCATAACTGAAATGCCGTAAATACAAACACATTGTACCTCACATGGATGTGAACAGTTAAGGATCGAGTTTTCTGAACAAATTTGGTTTTAATTATTTATTCATTTGTCGTTGTCCTTATAACAATAGCCAACAACGCTTAATAATACTACAGTACCCGGTGTTCATGACCCATAGAAGATTATAAAAAAAATTATAAGCGCACACGTTATAATATTATCTGGTAAGAAGGAAAGTCCTTAATATATCAATAAGAATTATATCCAATTACATATTATTTATTAAACCTTAAACACCTAGCTACTTAATTTAAAAAAAAAAACACATTTTCTTTGACAGTTTTGTGAGTTTAACAAGCTAGCCAGCGGCAAAAATTATGAACTTCTGTACAAACTATCATCCCCTAATTAACATCGTTGGTGGATGAATTTTCAAAAGTCCTTCCTTCGTGCTCGCTTCTCTTATAAAAGGAATTCTTGAAAAAAAATCTTGCGTCTAGATGGTCAAGACCCATCGATCTAGGTTGTGCGTTGTCTGCCAGTAAATGAATTTAAGATTGCACCAAAAACATTTAATGAAAAGTAGGTTGCCAAGACTCAAATAACGTTTTCACTGTTAAAAAGTTATCAGATCTAATATAGAGCCAACAAATTTAACATCTTGGTCAAAATGTATGGTAAAAATCCTAGCCTGCATACCAAATTTCAGCTTTCTAGGACTTCGAGAAGTGCCCTAGGGGTTTTGATGAGTGAGTGAATCAGTGTGGAAATCGATGTTTTTTAGATAGATATTAATAAAATCCTAAGTATAAAAAAGCTAGACAAATGAAACTTAGTGCGTTTAATAAGTCTGCTAACTACATCTTATCCTGAGAATTAGAGCTGTCTAGCATTATTCAGACCGAAGCTATGAGGTTTTGAAAATACGAACGAAACGCTTCAAGAAAAGGTAGGTAGTGCCCCCGACCCCGCGTTTTGTTCTTGACTCGTCTTGGGGCACTGCCGTGCCCCCAGATTTTTATTAAGTAGAAGATACTTATCTTCTACTTAATAAAAATCGGCTCAACGTATATTTTTTGGCATTATTTCAGCAAGAATTCTTAAAAGATATAATTTTTTCGCTGAGTTCATAATAATGGCTACATCTTAAATTTTTATATAGTGTCCAGAGCTCGTTTTCATGTACCGTGGCGGTTCGTGCAAGTGTACACCTTTGACTTTTTCGACATTTCCAGACTTATCAAGTTTCACCGCAGCTTTACATCCAGCATCTTTACGCGAACACCGATAACTATTACCGGAACGGAGCTGTGAATACGTATATTTGTTCAGCAGTAACAAATTTTTGCCTTTTAGAGTAGGAATCCACTCACATTGAAGTCCTGTAAAAGGGCAGAAATAAAAATATTACTCATAAAATAATGTATAACATAAATGCCACAATTATAAATATATTACCTTGTATCTCGCATGGATGTGAAAAATTAAGGCTCCAATCGAGCCAACTTACTCTTTCTCTGCTTTCTGTGTAAACTTGCTCTTAATTCTTAATTTGTGTCCTTAACCTACGGTTTCCTAGAAGAGCGGTAGCCGCTAATTAGGCCATAGTGACAGCTGTCATGAAAATGATGGCAGTAGGGTTTGACTTTACGATGACAAAAATCAAAGTCTAAGAAAACACACCAACTTACTTTCCTAAAGCTTCGTGCAGATCAGCGCGACGCGACGCCGCGACGCGACTCGAACAATACAATTTCTAAGAAAACTTGACGGTATAACAATAACCGGTGTCGCGTCGCGCTGGTCTGCACGAAGCTTTAGTGTCGTAGTTCGCCGGTAAATGGCAGACGCTATGTGGCGGCCACCGCTCTTCTAGGAAACCGTAGCTTGAAACACTATAGCAGACAACGCTCAATGATACTAAATTACCAGGGTTTCATGATTCATAGACGAATACATAATATTAAAAAAAAACACATTGTTATAGTGTCTGGTAAGAAGGAAAGTTAAATATATCAGTAGAATTAACAAGAATGATGTCCAATTATATATTAATTATCTACAATATTACTTATTAAACACTTAGTTAATTGATAAAAAGTCTTTTGTGTTTTGTTGTTGGGCTAAGATTTATAATTTTCGACGTTAGTTCTGAGTTTATTAGTTTTGAGTCACGAGTACGACGCAACGTATATTTTCTGTCATTTATTTAGTATTCATTCTTAAAAGAGCAGTTTCTCGATGATTTCATTAATATGGTTAGGTAGTCTTAAATTTTAACATAGTTTCCAGAAGCAGTTTTCATGTAGCGTGGCGGTTCGTGCAAGTGTACACCTTTGACTTTTTCGACATTTCCATACTTATCAAGTTTCACCGCAGCTTTACATCCCCTCATTTTTCTCGAACAGTTATAACTATTACTGGAATGGTGTTGCGAATACGTGTATTTGTTCAACATTAATAAATGTTTGCCTTTTGGAGTAGGAATCCAGTCATATTGAAGTCCTGTAAAAGTGCGGACATAAAAATATTACTTAAATAACGCAATTACATATTGCATTAATACTGTATCTCGCATGTATGTGAAAAGTTAAAGCCTCAATAGAGTTTTCTGGGCAAACTTGGTCTTAATTATTCAATCTGGATATAAATGAATAATTAATACCAGTTTTCCCAGAAAACTCTTACCAGAGTTTCATGAACCATAGACGATTATTAGTTTAAGACACAGATACATGCCAGTGACATTGAGTGGTTAGCTTGCGTGTTCTGTACTGAGCAAACACAACGCGTCGTACGTATACCCAGTAATAGGACTCGCTCATCAAGGAGCGCTGTCCCAAATTAGATGCATTATTAATTTATTATATATAAAACAAAAGGGATTTTAATAAAACACGTATACTAAAAGATCAATAATTAAATTATCTTTAATGGTGATGGTTTCACAAAAATACGCTTGATAGATTTTGCGTGATTCTCAGTTTTTTAACCGCGTTAAACATAACAAATTAATTTCACTATGTAATATAAACATAATCTAAATTATTCATATATTTAATTAATAAGAAAACACTCAAATTTTTTATTTTTTTTAACACACTCGTTTAGACGTGATCTTCAATATAAAATCTCTTTAGATCGAATATAAAATTTACAAAAAAATTAAGCTCTCACGTGGTTATATTATCTGGTAAGAAGGATAGTTAAATATATCAGTATAATACAACAAGAATGATATCCAATTATTTACTATTCGTTTAAAAAACATTATCTTCTTTGACAGTTCTGACTTTATTATTTACAAGTGAGTGTACCCGATGTGATTTCCCATCGGAAAAATTATGAACTTCGTTATAAACGTTCATTCCCTATTTAACCCGTTTGTTGGATGAAAGTGTCTGAATGTATCCAAAAATGTCTTGGCAAAATTTCTTGCTTTTAGACACAGCGATTTAGGTCGTGCGTTGTCTTTCAGTGAGTGTATTTAAGATTTTCATTAAGTAGAACAGGGCTATCCAAACTACATACCTTCGCGGGCTAATTAAATTTACTACAAAAGCTGGAGGGCCACAGAAACAAATATTTTCAGTTTTAAAGAATTATATTATCCAAACTATTTATGTCCAAAACTATTTTCTGATTAATTTACACTTTAAAACATGCGTCACAGGCCGCATGAAAACATGGGCCGCATGCGGCCCGCGGGCCGTTGTCTGGACAGCCCTAAAGTAGAAGATAGCTAACTAATTGCAAAAAAAACATTCTAGGTATCTTTATCTTTTGAGTTTTGTTGTCGGGCTAAGAGTTATAATTTTCGACTATTTTCGACTTGTGGTTATCAGATTTGAGTGACGAGTATATTTTTTGCCCGTTCTTTAGTTAGTAGAAGTTCTTAAAAGAGAGCAGTATTTCTATTATTTAATTACTATGGTTACTCTTAAATTTTAATATAATCTCCAGAAGTCGTTTTCATGTACCGTGGCGGTTCGTGCGAGTGTACACCTTTGACATTTTCGACATTTCCTGATTTATTAAATTTCACAGAAGCTTTACATCCGGCATCTTTTCGCGAACAGCGATAAATATAATTGGAATGATGAGAGTACGTATATTTATTCAGCAGTAATAAACTTCTGCCCTTTGACGTAGGAATCCACTCACATTGAAGTCCTGTAAAAGTGCGGAAATACAAATTTTACTCATAAAATAATGCGTAAAATAAATGTCGCATTTACAAACACACTACTATTACAAATCTCGCATGGATGAACAGTTAAGGTTCCAATCGAGTTTTCTGGACAAAATTGGTCATCATTAATTATTGATTTGTGTCCTTAAAACACCATAGCAGACAACGGTAAATGATACTACAGTACTAGAGTTTCATGACCCATAGACGATTATTAGTAAGTATAAGTCTAATGTATTTTGTCTTTTCAAATAAACGCAAACATTGCTATATAGTCTCTGGTAAGAAGGAAAGTTAATACAACAAGAATTATATCCAATTATTTATTAAACCTTAAACACCTAGCTGCTTAATTAAAACATTTTCTTTATCTTTGACGGTTTTCGACAGTCGTGAGTTTGTTATTTACACCGAGGGATGTCCCATCGGCAAAAATTATGATCATCTCTACAAACTTTCATCCCCTATTTAACTAACCCCTTCAGTGGATGAGACAAGTAGAAAATAAGGAATGAGGAATTCTTAAAAGACAGTTTTTTTTTTATGATTTCTAAATAATGGCTTAATCTTAAATCTTAATATAGTCTCCAGAACTCGTTTTCACATAGTGTGGCGGTTCGTGCAGGTGTACACTTTTGAATTTTTCGATATTTCCATACATATCAAGTTTCACCGCAGCTTTACATCCAGCATTTTTTCGCGAACAGTAATAACTATTACTGGAATGGTGTTGTGAATATGTATATTTGTTCAGCAATAATAGATTTTTGCCCTTTGGAGTAGGAATCCACTCGTACTGAAGTTCTGCAAAAGTAAGGAGATAAATTGCGTAAGTACTATTATTATTTTATATCATATAAAGACACCTTTTAAATAAGGTTTTAATATCAACACTATACCTATAGCCTCAAACGCTCATCTATACTACATCTCAAGACAAGATTGGTAATAAAAAACTGACTAACTTTTTGATGGCACAGCGCATAAGGCCCTAAGGATCTTAAATTGTTTAATGCATAACATGAAGTAGGAAGGTAATTGTCTGCAATTATCTCTTTTTGTGGAAAGTACCATACAGATTTGAATAGGCCTGTTCTGACAGTTGGCATGGATGAGTCATGTCATCGTCTAGCTCAACTCAAAACTTAAGGAGCTCAACGACCCGACGAACATTTCCAAAAGAATGGAGATATTTGGGCAGGCCGCACGAAATAAGTATTCCAACTGCCATACAATAAAGAAATATGTCTGTAATATTCAAATCTTTATTGCATATAATCACATGTGTTAACAAGGTCTTAATAATATTAAAGTTCATATGGGCAAAAAAAACATAAAAATAATGATGATCCAAAATTGTCCTACATTCACAATTTTTGATTAGTGATTCAGAATATTTACGGTATGCTCCAGAAGTTGTAGTACATACTGTACCTAGAAGAGTTAGGAGGACGACTTGTGTACTTGTACCAGTATACATGGAAATACAGTTTGTAATAATATACTATATGAAATAGTCGTAAGTATTTTATTCTGAAAGTTTAACGTATTCTCCAGAAGATGTCTTAAAGAAGTGAGGAGGAGGATGTGTGTGCTTGTAGTCACCACTCACTACAGCGCCACTAGCACCCAGCTTCACCTTAGCCCGGCAACTGACACTTGATTGCTTTTTTGAACAATAGTAGCGATTGCTTTGTTGATCTCGAGAGTATGTGTAGCCGTTCAGCAGTAATAATCGATTGCTTTTGCCTCGATTCGTTGGTATAAATTGGTATTGAAACTCTGGAAAATGACCGAAATAATAAATTAAAAAATACCTATTTAACGTAGCGCAAACCAGCTGCTTTAAGCTTTGTGCAGACTAGCGCGACGCGACACCGGTTATTGTTATACTTTGAAGTTTTCTTAGAAATCGTATTGTTTGAGTCGCGTCGCGCCGTCGCGTCGCGCTGGTCTGCACTGGCCTTTAAGTTAAATAGATGTCGATCAGAAAAAAAAACGTAAAGTTAAACACAATTTATATTTTAAATCTTTATATATAATTTTCGCTACCTCTTTCGGTACGCGGTCGCCACTCCATTATCCGTGCGGCCCCATCGGCCATCTGTTCTGCAACCCATGTGCCCTGCCCACTGCCAGTTAAGTTTGGCAAATTCTACGGGCTATGCCGGTTACCTTGGTTCTCCTACGGATCTCTTTATTTCCGATTCGGTCACGTAGCGAAACTCCAAGCATACGCCTCTCCCAATTCCCCTTTGGATCACGTTCAGCCTTCTAATGAGGCCCATGGTGAGCGACCACGTTTCAGTGCTATAGTTAAATACTTAAGTAATTCTAATTACCGTGGAAATACAGTTTTTCGAGACAAAAGCTGTTGGGATATGTCGGGGAAAGAGAGGATCACAACCTCAGAAACCGGGTATTAGTTCTTTATTCGGAAACTTTAACGTATTGTCCAGACGATGTCTTATAGTACTCAGGAGGAGGATGCGTGTGATTGTAGTTGCCACTCACTATAGCGCCACTTTCAGCCAACTTCACTTTTGCCTGACAATTGTCACTTGACTGCTTTTTCGAACAATAGAACAAATTTCTTTGATGTTTTCGGGAGTATGTATAGCCATTTAGTAGTAACAAAAGGTTGCCTTTGCTGCCACGATAGGTTGGTATGAATGTGTATGGAAACTCTGAAAAATGAAGGAAATAAGCGACGAATATGATTTTCTATAATATGTAACCTACTTGACGTTAAATAGAGCAAAATTAACAGGATTATTAAGCCTCGGTCACACGAAGCTTGCAGTGATTTTACTCGCAGCTAATAAACTCGCTTAAATAATTTGCTGACTGCCTGTCACAGACAGCGAGTACCTATGACTCGTCAGCGTAACGCGTGAATTTCAGCACTCTATTGGCATCAAGTATAGTATATATATCGAACCTTTTCGCACGTCTTCAATAGTTGATTGATTTGATTCAGTTGGCATGTGCGGAATTAGCTGAGCAAATGCTTACTAAGCTTACAAGTCGCAAGAAGAAAGGAAATGGATTCGTAAATGAATTGGCCGAAGGAGAACTTTATACCTTTAAAAGATGCAGAAGAACCAAGCGGTGTCGCAGCGAGTACTAGCTTGTCATACCAAGCGAATTTGCTTGCAGCGATTGCATTAGCAGCGAGTACTCGCCTCGTGTGACCGGGGCTTTAAAAAAAAAGTAATTAATTTATATTTAAAATCTTTATTGTGTATTCTATTAAAAGTTAACCATGGTCACTGGAGTAAATTAATTTACCTACGAACAATTAATTCAAATTAATAAAATTCTGTCATCGACAGGATGAAGAAAAACCCTGAGAATGTAAGAGATCAGGAGACTTCAATGCCACATTAGATAAAGGTAGAAGACATTATTATAAAATCTACTTGAAGTTAAATAGCAAATGTTATAGAATCATCAGAAAAAGAAATACGATACAACTTACAAGTTACAAGACTAAAGTTAATTTTATTTTCTCCTTGTCACAATTTCGCGATTGGATTGTTTCTGTCGCTATGAAAATGCCAACCATGGCCACTAGACTAAATTAATACTTTAGGTAGGTATCACGACATCATAAGAGCCATAACTAAAGCCACGAAAATAGAGTCGATTACAGATCACATATTCTTTCGAAACTTAACATTGGACTATTTCAAAAATACACAGTATAGTAATTATCACAAAAAAACATTAAAAATAAAGGCCAAAATAAATACACCCTCAATTTAGAGATTGACAAAATCTACGCATTCCATCTTATCAAATTGATGCCATACTATACTACACATCCATTAAAAAAAATATAAGATAAAGCTATTAAAAGCTAAAATTAGGTAGCTGCGCGATGCGAGAGGGCTGTTGAAGCTGAACCGAGCCACAGTATAATAAAGTAACAGTATTATAATTACCTCGTCAGTGACCTTGAAATAATTACCTACGGCTGCTCGGTCACGCAACCTTCCGCGTCCGTACGTAACTGCCGCGCACTTAATACTGTTGCGTACTGATATACTCTAAGATTTCGAAGCACGTCGTTTCGGCTGTTTTCTATGAAGATATAATACTGGTACTTATTTATTTTGACTGAGCTCTCGCGACATGTCACCACGCCCCTCCTCCCGCACCCCGCAGCTACCTCAGACACCATCTTAGGGGATGCGCTCAAGTAGCCCACGTTTTGGGGTCTGCCCAAATGATCTCATGAAACAGTCATTCGTTAGGGTAATTTGAACTTAAAGAGTTATATCGATGATGATTATAATTCTATAATGGGATACATATTTGTTACGGTCGCGAATCTTATATTAATTGACATAAAAAATAATACTGACCTGCAAATTGCAAAAAACGTGAGATAATTTGAATTACGCGGGCTACCCTGGCGCTTTCGTCTTAAGGGTAGGCCAGTCTAGGTATCCTAAACCCTAATTTAGCTTGATTAGGTTTCCGCTGTTCGATACTACATAGTTTTCTTTCAGATGATCGTGGGTGTACACCAGCCTCTCAACGTACTTCTCATCTGCCGTCAGCTTAACCTTCGCTTTGCAGCCGTAGGAAACTCTTCTTGAACAGTACCAGTTCAGTCTGGTGGACTTGCTGTAGGTGTAACCTTCTAGTAGCATTACAATTCCGTGACGGTAATTTACGAATGTTGGTCGAACTGGAAGAAAAACGGATTCATAAAGACGACTGCAATATATTATATGGCCTAGTTTTCTGGATATACTGTGCTTTTTTTAACACGACTGCGGACTGCCCAAAAAGGAGTGTAATGTTTTCAGGGTTTTGTAGAAACTGTCGTAGGAACCATTAGCTCTTTTTTCATGACAACATTTTTGCCATAATTGATTTTTTGGTCTAGTGCGAGCTGTCCATATAAATTAGTAAAATTTATAAATTTTATTTTAATACAGTTCAATCGTTTCATGTAGGGGTCATTTCATAGTATCGATACAAAAAAATCTGGACAGCAGAAGTTGAGCAATTTGAATAAAATATTGTTTCATCCAGTTTGTATTGGAGTACATTTAACCATGTTATTTAATTTGTGTAAAAAAACAAAAACAATTTAATTATTTGTATGGACAACTCGCACTAGACATTAAGCAAATAATTAAATAGGTATGCCAAAAATTCTTTCATAAAAAATAGCTAATGGTACAGTACCAGTGTCCCCGTATCTCCTTTTGTTTAGGATTTCCACACTATCCCAATTAAAAATGTTACTTTATATAGATGAGCAATTAAATTATTGGAAATTCTGCTAATTAATACGTACCTTTTTCAGCCGGGTAGAAAACAACAACTGGAATAGAAAATATCGTGTTTAGTAATCTTTAATCAGTTTCACGATACAAAGTAAATGATCGAATTCTGTGGCCTTTGCTGCAGGTGTGACGTCTGCATATTTTTTATGTTTTAATATTATGCCTAGTAGAAGTTTAAGAAAAATAATTGTGACATAACACCATGCACATCATTGTACTGACGATGGGTGGTCGTCGTATGGCGCCTAACTCTCACACAAGAAGTAGGCAGCTTTTTCGATGCTAGATTACCACATAAATCAAAACAATGGTAATAGGTGAATTTGAAAAAACAAAAAACAAAAAATATATATTTTATGTCACAAATTATTGTTTAGAACATGACTTAACTAGTTTATTTTGTGTTTCTTCGCAAAATGTGACGATAATGATGAAGTCGAACCACCTTTGCATTTTAACACCATTTGACAAAATTTACATTTAGCATGATGTTTATCTTTCGTTTTGACAAAATTTTGCCAGACTGTGGAAGCATTCTTCCGAGTATTAGTAAGTTTCTTTGACTCCTTATGTGCTGTAAATAGAAAGAAGAAGTGTGGCCACCAAAGCATCGTAGGTAGTGTCTTGGAGTGATACTAGTATTTCGTTACCAAATCTTCAATAAGGGAAACGGGAACGCTGACAGACAACACCTTACAAAGTTGGCCTACAAACAAGGATTTTTTTTAAATCTCCATGCAACAGGTTAACAGAGAATAACATGTTTTAATTGTTGTTGCATTGATTGTATTTAAGTAACATATTGTTGCTTGTAAGTGTACCTTTTGAAGTGTTGCTGACATAATTGACAAGGTGCTATGGAATGGGAAAAGGATTTAGAATTGCCCCAAATAAAATATTCAGTCAAAATACTTGGCATATAAATATTTATTTATATACTTATATATTAGTAAGTGAACGGTGTGCTCTATAAATATAAAAAAAACTAAATTAAAATAATATTTTAATTTTATTATTGATTAGTTACATAAATGTTTCTTTGAATCATAAATACTTGTCACACTTACCTTAAAACTTTCTGTTAATACAAAATCCTGTTTAGAAATTGCATAAAAAGAAACAAAGCAAAATGTTTACCGCAGCCAAAAATTATTGTAAAATCTTGCAAAATTAACAGTCTATGACCAAATAATAATGGGTTGCCTAGAAAAATATACACGTACACACAGGTATTAAATCATAAACAGGCAGTAACATCCATCTTCAAACAAAAAGTAAATTGTGTCAAACAAAAGATATTTTTTATTTCTACGCGCTGCAACTAGAACATAGGCACTTATTCTTATAGGAAACTTTAATGAAAGTTTGGCATCATTGTAAATATTGTAATTTTATCCTTAATCTATACCAAACTGATCATTTTTAATAGGAATTCATGTTAGGAGTTTTATGACAACTTTCAAATTCTATTACTACGTACTTACCGCCTCCAGCAAATTCCGGTTCCCACCGACATATCACAATATCACTATCATCACTGCTAAACACGACACTATCACATAACTCACTTGATTTCGATTTAATTCACAATTACCCAAAAAATAACACAAACATTTTGAGGTTAGAATCACTGACTACCAAAGTTAAGAACTCGTTTACGCACATACAGTCTTCTTATTGTCCATATTATATTATTCGCGGTATAAAATATGTTATAGGGTATCTTAAAACAGCAAAATCGCGTTAAAAATAAACAATCTTTTATTATTTGTTTTGACATTTGACAGTAGCAAAATGTTTACGAACGAACTATGGCGCCGGGCGCGTTCCATTTCCACTTGTGCGTTTAAATCATTAGCCTACTATACTTTATTTTGTTACTTTGTTGATTGCGGTCGGTTGATATTCGGTACGTTCCTTCAACCTTAAGGTACAAAATCAGCCTATAATGTTCCCACTGCTGGGACACGGGCCTCCTCTCTATGAGAGGGAACGGGCCGCAAACGCAATCCATCGCTCGGGCCCAGTTCGGGTTGGTAGGTCACATGTCTTCGAATTTTTGGTTGTAGGACATGCCGGTTTCCTCTCGATGTTTTCCTTCACCGTTTTGAGAGCAGTGATGATGAAATTATTAACACAAAGTACTAGTAAACATCGTTGCTTCATTTTTGTTTTACACACATAGAATCACTTATACCTAACACTTATCAAGTAAATATTTTTTCTTTATAAAAATGTTCTTTTGAAAAAGCCACGGACGACTTAGATCATCATCATCATTTCTGCCGAGCCGAAAGACGTCCACTGTTGGACACAAGGACAGAGGACTATAGACATTATGTACCATCTGAGGTAGGTATCCAAGCAGTTAACGGCTTTCAGGCAGAAGACCACAATATTCCAGTGTTCTCAGATATCGACTACCTACTATTCTTATGCTGGCTTGTGAGATATCTACTAACTGGTA
Source organism: Agrochola circellaris (assembly GCA_914767755.1). NCBI lineage: Eukaryota > Metazoa > Arthropoda > Insecta > Lepidoptera > Noctuidae > Agrochola > Agrochola circellaris. The sequence continues at coordinate 4,167,482 of OU611859.1, read as the reverse complement.
CGTACAATTTATTCGTATTGATACTCGTATCTATTGGTATTTTTTTGATTTAATATTTAAAGCATTAAAGCATTGCTCTAAATATTATTTATTTTTAAAATCATTTATTCGCTGTTTTAATATTTTATTTTGTAGTTTAACCATGTGCCCAAGTGAAATTAGCATAAAATTTTTATTTTAAATACATCTATGGGAATTACATTGAATAATACGTTGCCCTAGTGCTTGAGTAGCCAAAAGACCATTTTTTGGGAAAATTACTTTTTAACGTAAAACTGTAGAAAAAGTGATGCTCCTTTATAAAATAGTACCCGGGCGACCGAGCTCTGCTCTGATGAAAATAGTGAATGCTCATATAATACTGCCCTGCTATGCCGAAAGGCGCTATCTCTGAGATACGGCCTTCTAGTTTTTTTTATACCATTCAATAGCTATAACAATTTCGCATCTAATGGTATAAACCGAAAACCAAAAAACCAGTATGAAGTTATTTTTTATCCTTATGTTTCCTTACATGACAATTTACAAAAAGTCAATTTTCTCAAAACTTACTCTGATTGAGATAGCGCCTTTCGGCTTAGCAGGGCAGAATAGTACATGAAAGTTCATACTAATTCCATGTTGCCATGACAGTAGGTACTACTAATTCTATGCTGCCATTATTCTAAATCTTGTCATTGTCATTATTCTAAGGTGTCAATATTCTTGTTCTAAAGTTTGGGCCACCGAGCTCTGCTCTGGTGAAAATAGGGTCAAAACGAATTTTCCCGGCTAAGAGACCTAGCTAGATCGATTTTTCGCCCCCGTAAACTATAACTCCCCCACCCCGTAAATTGCAACTATCATCGAAATCGTTAGAGCCGTTTTCCGAGAACGTGATTACAAATATTGCTGGTTTATTAGTACCTATAGGATAGGTAGGATAATATTTTTTTAATGAGTACTGATGTAACTTACACTCCAAATCAAAAACTGTGTTGAGTGCTTGTGTGGCTCAACTCCTATTTTGCTCTAATGAACGCATGTAAATTAGGTACAAATTTCGTTCTTGTGTGCCCAATCTCCATCTGCCGACCAATCACAGTCGATCATTTCTCATTGATGTGACGCTATCTTATTTAAGTTTAGTATTTGTTTTTTTTTTTCAAATAAGTAAGTAAGCAGTCTTGTCGGATTGTCGTGATATAGGGGTGATAGACGCACGAGCAAGTACGCGTACAAAAGGCACGGCGACCTTTCTCGCTCGTGTGTCAGACTAGGTACGCGTACTTTAAAACCGCTGAGCAAGTTCGTCGGCGATCCAACAGGATTGCAATTTGCTCGTAGCCCGCCTTGGTTCGTAGTTTCGTACGTCTGTTATCGGCGCGAATTGCGACCCGCCATTTTGTTTCGACATTTGTGTAACTGTGCGTTTGCACCTTAGACATTTATATTATAGTTTGCACTGACTAAACATTCGCAAGAAAACATGTTGAAATCTCTATTTCCTGTCAAACGTTGTATCTAATATTGACAGAATATAGACATTTCAACACGTTTTGTTGTGATGGTTTCGGCAGTGCAAACGCACAGTAATGTTTGTTTAGTTTAGTTCAGAAAATTCGACAACATCGCGATACAGTGTGAGCAAGCTACAGGTGTGTCATCGATGGCGACCCGAGTAAGTCCGCGAACTTAAAAATAGGCGTACGTTCGCACGTCTATATCAACCACTTTAATTATAAGAGTTTTTAAACTTTATAAGTACTTGCAAACGATAAAAAAGTCTGTAACAACGAGAAAAAAGAACTATTAACGGGAGGAATTATATTTAGAAAGGTACGTTGGCATTTCGTTGAAAAAATTGCGTTTTAGTATTTGAACTTAACTGGTTGACTGATACAGGCTTTTTTTTTTTTTTGAAGATGGTAAATTATCAAATAACTTCTCCCGCTCTGGGTGGAGCGGGAGGGCGTGTCAGACTTTTACTGACTAAAACCCACCCGTGTTCCTTCCGTTGCCTGTGTGCCGAGGTCGCGATATCCCTTTCAGACAAACCCGCAACCCCGGCAGGCATTGGCCCTTCCGGACCCCGTCAGTTGGTGCTGACATCTCTTTGAGGCGCGCGTGGAACACAACGCGCCGTCGACCCGGGCCTGGTCCCTATCGGACGGCGAGCTACCCATTGCTCACCGTCCGCAAGCCCGCGCCTACGGTGGCCGGAAGTCGACTCCCGACGCCTGGGGCGTCTCCTGCGGCGACTAGGGGCGCGAGGGCGCGCATTTTGCCTCTCCCTCGCGCGCTCCGCCTCCTCCTTCGCGAGCATTACTGCTTCGCAGAAGGAGGTGACGGCCTCCCATGCACTCTCGCTCCGGACCATGGCCTGAACCAGGGCCGGACGCGAGAGATCGCCGCCGCCAATCGCCTCCGTGAGGACACGGCGGTGCTCCGCCCAAGCTGGGCAGACCTCCACCGTATGCTCCACCGTGTCCTCCGGGCGATCCACACAGTGGTGACACCCGGGCGTTTCCTCCCGCTTTATCCTTTTTTTTTTTTTTTTTTTTTTATTGAAAGTGACTGATACAGGCTGATCTCAACTTTCAATAAAAATGTTTTAGACATGTATTTATCTATCTCTCTTTATTAATCTAATATTCACTAAAAACGAATCAATAACGATCCAAAAAGTTTCCTAACATATTATAAAACAAAGTCCCCAGCCGCGTCTCTCTATCTGTCTGTCTGTTTATCTGTCTGAACGCGATATACTCAAAAACTACCGAACGGATTTTCAAACGATTTTCACCAATGGACGGGGTGATTCATGTATAATTAATTAAGGTTTTGTGTAAATTGGCTGAAAAATGACGATTATTGTTGAAGATGGCGGAAAAAGTCATGCCAACTGGGAGCTTTACTTGCGTGCGCCGCGTAAGCCATTAGAGATAAACTAAAATGTATGTTCTAAAAGATTGTATACCTTAAAAAGTTCAACAAAAAAGTCCGCAATGGCATATATGTTTATCTTCTAAGGATGCCCCACAATAACCATTGATGAAATGTAACACTATAGGATTAAACATTGACCATTATTATTTATCGTTTCAGGAGGAGCTTGTGGCTAAGTAATAACAGCCGCACGGGTCGATCCATCAGGTTAAGCGGTTAGGCAGATTGATTACCTATTTAACGTTTCAAAAAATTTACTTTAAAATATTAAAATAATTACAAAATATGACAACACGTTTTAATTGAAATAACTGAAAACCTGAAAAGGGGTCATTGTACATTACATTATGTTCCATACATTTTTTCGAGTTAGGTGCTAATTATTTTTTAATGTCTAGTTTGATCGCATAGTAAAAAATACTAGTAGATTTGTACAGTGACCCGATGTCGATATTCGTAATTTTAATTCGTTTTCTAATAAACAAAATAAATAAAATTATTTCCTTTTCCGTGAATAGGATGCAGTCACGTCTTTCTTGAACCAGTGACATTTCACGTTTGACATTTCTTCGACGCTTCGACATAACCTAAAATATTCCTTGTTTATTTTGTTTTATAATTAGTTTTCTGTTTTATTTTGATGTTGTTTAACGAATTCAAAATGTTTGTGTACACAAATGATACAAATTCAGTGGTAAGGTACTTGCCTATATGTGAATATTTCAGTGAATTACCGTTACATAAAAATCTTAATTGGACCACTTTGTTGGTTACACTTTTTTCAATTTTCTTGTTATTGTTATGTTTATGTTAGCTTTAATGTGATTTTACAAAACACACAACATGTAATAGTGATGTGTAAGTGTGCAGTGTGGTGCATATATTCGTTTAAAGTGAATTAAGTGTGTTGTGTTTGTGAACATTTTCGACGAGACTTCGTTATCAGGTAGGTACACGTTACTTTATTTCATCATAGTTGTACAACGTAATGTAATTCTTAAATAAACGACGTTTTTTCAGTTTATAACTTATAATAAGCATTCATTAAATCTATATAGCTATCAAAAGGATTCATATTGAAAAAGCCCTCCAAAATGTGTAGAACCTGACAATGTTTATTTCTTGCTAAAATTTCGTTACTATAACCTCTATTGTTATTACCCAAGCCTCGGTAATAGTCATTCTTAATAATTTACGGATTAGATAAGATTATCAAGTTTGAATGCAACATTTGCCACATTTTTGCCGAAGGTCACCATTAATTTTATGAGAACTATGGTTGATGATAAACTGTTGCCTTTGAATAAATGCCCTGTAATATAATAGGCACATCTTTAAAGGATAAACTTATAATACTTATTTACATTTAATTTAATTCATGTTACTAGTTTATAATCAAGTTGTATACAGTCTGGCAGAGACGTCGACGCGAAAACTGATACCATGGATTCAGTACATGATTCTGAAATCTCCGACATTGAAATTTTTCATTGGTTTTTTAGATAATTGACAAATAATTTCAACGCAAGCGTGTTCAGAATCATGTACAGAATCCATCATATCAGTTTTTGCATCGATGTCCCTGCCACTCTATATTATATTTGAAATTATGGAAAGTTGTAAATATGTAATGAAAGTAAATAAAAATGTTTATTTATTTTCAGGTAAGTCTTACATGCTTCAAAAAGCCGAATCAGTGTGGAATCGGTAAGTGCTTTATTATATTTCTTTATTATGGGTCTTTGCCCAACAGTAATCTGTTTCCTGTTTTAAAAATACCTACTTAATTTAGTTTTTTTTTAAATTTAAGTCTTTGATTCAAGATATCCCTAGGTTTTTTTTGTTGCATTTAGAGTAAAAAACCCATGTTAATGAAGTAGCTACCTACAATTAACAATCACAAAATAATTGAATACAATAACAGTTGTTTGACATACACTGCATATTATTATATGTTTTCCTCTCTTATTAATGCATGTAAATTTTTATTCAATCTTTCACTTGTTTTTAATAAAATTAATTATAAAACTTAACCTGTGTTCTTTATTGTTAAGTTTATTTTGGTGGTTACCTTATCAATAATCAGAATGCAACAACTTTTTTGAAATAATGACTAGATATTTATCAAGGCTCATTTTATTATTTTTATAGCTTTTTTTAAGGTAAAAATCTATTATTTACATTAATTAAAGTCTAAAATATTAAATTAATTAAAAAAAAAAAACTATAAAAAAAGATGTTTGATGTATGAACATCATCAATGCTAGCGAAGTGAATTAATTAATCCATTATTATTTTTATATGTAGTAGTGGTTCTAAAACGACTCCACCAAGGCTAATAAAATTTTCGCGAATCCTCGACATGGGCTCATTTACCAAAGATAAAAAAATCGACATAGGTTTTTTTTTATCCCAAGCAGTATGGAGACGTCCTTTTCTTAGCAGTTTGCCCTTCTGAGTTTTACTGGACTGGACATTATGGCCGTCTATAATAGCGATGGTGCCGTGTTAACCCAGCATTACTTGCACAAGTGTGGGTGTAAAAAAAAATACTGAACTTTCTAGTATTTCTTGATAGTTCTTGGCACTGTTTGCCAAAACGAAAACTTAACGAAGGCAACGTACAACAGTAGATATGAGTGAGTATTAATGTAGTTTTTTTTTCATATGTAGAAGTTGACCTAGAATCGAGTCACCACTGTCAAAAGCCGTATTTGGAACTGATTTATTTTAGAAGGCGGTTGAAAGTGGTGACATCTAGTGAACTGACAAGCCGGGCATCTACTACAGGCAAAAACTGACGCGCAACAAGCGCGATGTTGCCAACACGGATCACGCCTTTTTGCACATACAACGTTGCCAGTCTTCGTTGCGCGTTATATTGCACAACATCAATTGTTGCTTTGTGGATTCCCGGCTTTTATTCCTGTAGGAAAGAAATTGTCAGTCTGCTTTTATAAGAAAGAATCTTGGTACTAATTTGTTGAGTATTTACAGCTAAATACGTGAGAACAGCACGTGGCGCTCAACTGATATACTTAAACGGCCGTTTATACCGTCAGCAATGCAAACCCAATAGGGGCGGCATCACGACTTGGTACTGTGTCATGTACGGAAGGAGCCAGTGCCCCTCTATCCTCACGACAGACGGCTCTCACAATATTACGCAAATCCGAGGCATCCATAACCATCCTGAGCCGGTGATCATCCAAACTCCGATTGGCATAATTCATAAGCACTCCAGGAAAAGAGGGAGGCCTCGGATCAGTGCGCGGAATGCAATTCTGCCTTAATTTATCTTATTTTATTAAATATTTTATCTGTGGTGTTGTTTTTTATATATGTCATGCAAAACATTAAAAATGTGATATTTTGTATTGAAGCTGTTCCTATTCGTACCATGTCGTATATATCCTTGCTCTCAGTTATTTTTTCTAGTTTTTAATTGTATGGTTGTTTTGTTATGTCTAATAAACGGTAGCATGATCCATTTGTGTTGGGTGTGTTCAATAATGAAAATATACCTAGGTACAACAAATGTTGGTGGTTTAACGAAATATGATCTCGATGGTAATTTTAGTATTGGCTGCTGTAAGTTTATTTATTTATTTAATTTTGTGATTGTCACATTTTATTTGAAAGTATGTACAGGCAGTAAGTACAGATAAAAGCTTTTTAAAAGTAGTAAATAATATGTATGTATCTATAACATCCCGTTGTACATAATTAATCGAGACTGTAATAATACAATATACGTGAGAGTTCATTTTAATTTAATTTACAAAAAAAGTGGTGTTATTTTATTTGGTGATTTAGAACGATAATAATCTTCCATTAAGGTATATAAAAATTGTGCAATGTATGTAATGTAGCTGTAACTACAATATACCGATTTAGACATTTAGATTTATGAAGCTGATTGTGCCATTAAAAGATTTTAAACTAATCGGCTCTTTTATTTAACTCAAAATTCTTCATACTTAAATAATTATCTATTCGTAATTTTATACCGCAAGACGTCAAGGTGGTTTATATTATGCTTATAATAAGTATCTAGGGATGCAAATGGAGAAAGCACATATATTTTAATAAGCCATTTCAATAAGGTCTCAAAGGCTAGATCACCATCTTGATGGCAGTAGACATTAAGCCTTTCTCCTTTGATCAAGATGAGTCTTCCCTAATTGTCACCCCACAAACCACGAATATGAGAACGTTATATCCGTTCTGGTTGACAGACAAATGTATGGCCGCAGTACTAGTAAGGCAGCCGAAGGCCAGAAATTTCGTAGGCCAATCGTAGGTTATACATTTTTCCGTCCCAGCAACAGACAAAAATGGTGAGCAATCTGCGTAAAATTAGATATCCTGCGTCATCTGTTAATATTGGCATCTGACACCTAACGCGAAGACGCTAAGACGGTGAATTGGTGAAAGGATGATTAATTTCTGTTGAGAGTATAGTGGACCGTATCTATACTCTAAGAGAAATAGTTATCTCTTATCATCATAGCATCAGTTGGCACCACCCTAGCCTCATCTCGCAGCAATTGTTATTTTGAAGCTCACACACTTCAGAGGATAATACAAATTCAGGGTATCTCTTAACAGCTAATCGTCACGTTAAGCATATTTTTAATTTTGTAGATGCTTTGATCATACCTTCAAGAAACCGAAGAGGCCAAGGTATGCTGTTTTTCCGCGGCTATACTTACTCCTGGCGGAACTTTAAGAAATACGGTAATTACTGGACGTGTTCCAGTCACCACAAGAAGGGCTGTAAAGCAAACGTCTCCACAAATGAAGACAAACAACCATTCAGGGTAACGAAGTATAACGACAATCATAATCATCCTCCCCCTAAAATTAAACTGCCTACTGATATAGATTATATCTGATGTTATTCTATTGTTCAAACTTAGGATAATGGTGTTGGTTGTTAAAATTAATACTTTAATAAATTGTATAACAAATTGTTTTATATAAGCCTTTTATTCAACTTTAGATTCCATCCAGAAATAAATATAAGTAAGCAATGAAAATTAATTGCATTGTTGCAGAAATACACTTTATAGCGTCGAAAAAGGGGAACGAATTGCTGGTGTTCGAAAAGTACACTTTCGCTAGGAATTGTAAAAGCAAACATAGGGTTACTTGGGCTTGTTCCTCACGATGTTCTATGAAGTGTAAAGCTCAAGTTACCCTCAGTAACACAGGAAAGTTTCGTGTGCTAAAGGGTAAACACACTCATCCGCCTCCTGTGTTCTACGTGAATGAAAAGGGTGAATACCAGAGGCTGTCGAAAAGACAGTTGAGCGTAGCAACCGACTCGGATGAAGATGACGATGAATATATCGAGAAGTTAGATTAGCAGGGTTTCAGTTGTTAGTTTTGTTTTTGAAAGATAATAGTAACTAGTCTACCAATAAGTAAGATAGATATTTATATGACATAAAAAAGTACACAGATACAGGGTGACACTTAATCCGTCCATTATAGATGTTATAATAGTTACAAATTAGTAATGTGAAGTTTTGTTAAAATAAATTAGACTAGTACAATTTATGTGATTGTGGTTCTATGTTACCCCAAATTCTGTAGAACAATATAAGTGATATTTTAACTGATGACTTGTTGTATATAGTGGCATACCTACCCCTTCTGTTTTTTTATAAAAAAAAGTACTTGCCGTAATAATTTACATTACCAACCTATGATTCCAAAACGATATAATTAGTTTTTTTTATGTTTTTAACCTATTTGTGCCAAATAAACGTAAATTGTGGTGTCAATGATATTGAAATTGTATTGAGTCGTAAATTTCTAAGTTTTTTAAATTTTTTGCATTTACCGCCTGCAAGGGCTGCTCGTTAAACATTTCATTGTTTTAAAGCAACTAAGTACTGTTGGCACTTCTTATTAAAAGATCGCATTTATATATTTTTAATAGGTAGTAGACTACCTGTAGATTGTTTATTTTTTTGAAATTTATATAAGACTGATTGGCCCGTCGTTGGCCCCATTTATATATTGCTAGAAACGAACTTGGTGATTTTGTTTATTTTTTTTAAGTTAGTGTTGAGCTTTTCTTTAACGAATTTGTTCCGCTTTCCTAAAGAGATTATTTAAAGTGTATTTAGGTAAAGTATCTTAATAATGACTTGAATAACTGTGATTGATTACGTATAATTAACCAAAATGTTTTAGAAGACTGTTGTGTTTATGTTAAAAATTGATTAAATTTCTTGATTGCAATAAGACTAATCTTTATTATTTTAACCTGCGGGGTAATTGCGTAACACACTAAAAAGTTCTAAAGGCTTTAATTTTGACAGTTCAACAACATTCATTGCGTTATTTACGTTGTTGAGCAGACAAATTTTTCAAACATATGAAGCAATAGATTAGCAATATATCAAATCATTCAGATTATGATTGATAGTGTGTTATGCAATTAGGGTGCTGAACCGCTCGCCGTGTATTTTAATTATGAAAGTGAGTATACAAAAGTACCTACCCACTTACACAATTAAATTGCTATGTTAATTTTGTTTATTTCAGGCTCTAAAATATTCGTCAAGGATATAAAACAACTTTTAGGCTTCAAAAGGCCACTAACAGCGGCAGAGAGAGTAAGGAGATATAGAGAAAGGTTAAAAAACGAACGCCCTGAAGTTTACGAAAAAATGAGATTACGAAACAAAGAATTGACGAGATCGAAATACAAAAAGGTTTCAGAATTGACTGAGAAAGAAGTTTTAAAACAGCGAGCCCAGTGGAGAAAACGTAAGAGAACCGAAAAGAAAAAAAAACAATAAAACACGACAGCAGAAGAAAATACTAAACGATTGGGTCCACAATTTGTAACAAAAAAAATCTACACACACCTAGAATTCTACTATTACCTCTAAAATATAAAAAAGAGAAAAAAAAAACCGTGTTTAAGTGAAACCTCACATTTTCAATAGAGTCACTACATTAAACCATAAAATTACAACCCATTAACACTACATTTAAACAAAATGCCCATACATGTATAATTTTTTTTAAACTTGATTTTCCAGCTTTTGTGGTCAAATCAACCCGTGGTGAGCCAAAATTGGTTTACCGGAGTTACACCTATAACAAGAGTTATATAGCAAGAAAAGATACACAAATAAAATGGTACTGCTCTTCAAGAAATTCGAGGAAGTGTAAAGTTAACGTTGTTACTGATTTTGATAATAGAGTACTGCAAATATATGGCAATCACAATCACGGCTCCAAATATTTTCGACCGACTGACTTTTTGAATGATGGACTTATATAGACAAATATTATGAAAATGTTTTTACTGGTTAATAATGAGCTAAATGTACCATGTCTAAGGGCCCTATCTCACTAGGACACAAGTAGCCGCGCAACCATGGTCGCACTGCCAAAAAAATATATGCTTGGTTGCGACAAACGATCGGACACCAGCCATGCTATTCTGTAACCATCTCACCGTGCAAACTTAGGTGAAGTGAGCGTGGAGTGAGCTGTCATTCCACAGGGATTGACACTATTGACAGCTCACTTCACCCAAGTTTTCACGGTGAGATGTTTACCGAATAGCATGGCTGTACCCAAATTGCGTAATGCACGATCAATCAGCATCTGAATCGATTTGAAACAGATTGCTAATCCATTGCTTCAAAAGTTCGAAAAAAACAACGTAAATAACGCAATGAATGTCACTGTGTGTATGAATGTAACTGTCTAAATGGAACAGATTAGTCGTAATCGTTTACGAAAATATGTTACGTAATTAGATAGCTGGTGTGATACACAGCTTTATGGTAAAAAGCTTTGTGGTATGGTGGGTATCCCACCATAAAGCTGTGTATATTTTGCTGGCAGCGCGACCATGGTTGCGCCAACATGGTGTCCTAGTGAGTAAAAAGCCTAAGGGTACTTGCATAAAGGAGCAGTTTCCATATAAAGACAAGTCGGCAGCGACCGGTGCGGGTAAAATAACTTATGCTTACACATAAAGAAATAGGTAAAACATTGTACCGTTTCTTTCCGTAGCTATCAACCTGCAGCGATCGGTATCGGAATACCCGCTGCTTTAAGCACGCGATAGCGCGACGCGACACCGGTTATTGTAATACCGTGAAGTTTACTTAGAAATTGTATTGTTCGAGTCGTGCCGCGCCGTCGCGTCGCGCTCGTTTGTACGAGCCTTTATGCAAGTACTCTAACCATGGCGGCTCAAGTAGATCGAGCTACAAAAAAAATAGATGGATGGTAGCGCTACCAAGTGGACAATAGTATGGTACAATATGGTCGATGAATCATAGGCGGTTCAAACTTGCGCCGAAGGCTGCGAAATAATATTTTTTAGGAACCAAATGGTGACTTGAGGCCAGCGAGAGTGAGTGAGAGAACATGCGCGAAAGTTTGGAGAGCCTTTGTTCAGACCGGCCTTAATTCTTCGGCCGTATTGTACTCTCCCTAGAGTTTACAATGGTTGTGCCGTGATGACTGGCATCATCAGGAAAGAACATTTCCCCAAGGGTGTTATAAATTGTTTAACATAAGTAGGTATCGATATCTTATATATAATTTCGCGCCCATTTTCTATACAAACAAATACGGACTAAACACTGGACATGTTTAGTCCGTATTTGTTTGTATAGAAAATGTGGAGGGGCTCGTAAATTTAAATTAGACGATCAAAACTAGTGACTTTTAATAGTTTTAATAAACATGATAAATAAAATAGGTACCTACATTAGTTAGCTAGTAACATTAGCATTACTTAGTAACATGAGTAACACACGTTGAGATTTGCCGTTGGTGATCGTGATTTTTTTTAGGTATTTATTTCACTATGAATTAAGGCTTCGGTCAGACTAGCGCGACGCGACACCGGTTATTGATAAAGCGTGTTTTTTTGAAGAAATTGTGGTGTTCGTGTCACGCCGTGCCGTCACGTCGCTTCGCGCTAGTCTGCACGAGGCTTGACGTCTCGTGTACTGTCCTTCAAAGTGTTAATAGGAAAAAAACATACTACATTTTATTTCTAACTTGTCAATATTAGTGTACGCATCACTTTATATACAGAGCGTACAAAGAGTGTAACCATCATCATCAGCATTTCAGCCGAAAGACGTCCACTGCTGAGAATAGGGCTCCTCCAATCACCGTCTCTTCGACCGGTTCTGTGCTTCTTGCAGTCAGTGTGACCGTAAATTATTTATTAATGTGTATATCTTATGAATTTAATACCGTATCTAATTAATTCTCTGGTATTTGTTTGTTGTCTGGTGCTTGTTTAGTTTGTTCTTCTTTTGTGGACACACAGATAGGTACATAGAGTAAAATACAATATAAAAAGTATAAACTTTTTATCGGTGGTAATGTATCATCAAGCAATAGCGACTTATTAATATAATACAAATAAGTGTTTTATAGTTATAATATTAATAAATTGACATTATTTATTTTAATTTATGTTATCGTACCTTAAAAGATAATCTATAAATCAAATAAATGTTAGTATTTGAATACTAATTATGATTTTTAAGAATCAGCAACTGTGTTGCATTGCATAACTATTTTATGTGTTTTCTAGTATTTTTTTCGTCTCATGTTCAAGAAGAACTATTAGTCATTAGTTCGTAAGGGTGTTTAATAATAATTATAAGTTTATTTATTAATTTAAAAATAAATCTTGTTCAAACTAGGCAGCTTGCACAATCAAAAGTAGATATGTGTGAAGGTCAAAAGTTTGACTACCCTTAACTTAGCGAAAATTAACTAATGGCATAATACTTACTAAATGAATTAAATAATCATGTTTCCTAATTACGAAGTTTCATTTGACACGTGGCATAGTTTCCTTACCAATAAAATTGGCCGTTAGAGTATTTAGTAAAAAAAAAAAATGGTCTTGGTAAAATCGGTTTATAACCAAGGTTTTTAAGGTAAAAATATGCATCACGATGGTATTTTTCATGCTGTATATCTGAACATCTGTATTGAAAATAAGGAACCGGTAGATAAAGAATCTTGCCGTTTCTTCAGTTTTTATGTTGTCTTATTATTTTCGGGAAAACAGTCAACATCAAATACCTATTATTAATTTCCTTCTTTCTTTCAGGTCCCGTTCTCATAAAGACAAAAAGAAAGGGGCGGTATGTTCTCCTTTACAAATCTTATACTTATTCACGGAGTGCGAAGTCAAAGAAAGGCACTGTCTGGAAGTGCACTTCGAGCAAGAGTGAGGAGTGTATAGCTCGTATGACCACGGACGACAACCTCAATGTAGTCGCTAGTAAGGAGAAACACTCCCACAAACCACCTGAGAATGACGGGAAACCGAAGCATGTTTATTTTAGCACATAAGTTATATTTAGATCGGGGTTACTGTTGGCAACGCTATGGATAAGTCAAAATGTTTTTTCCTACCTGTGTTATCTCACTGCTGAGCAAAGGTCTCCCCCACAGCTTTTCACTCTTCTATGTGTGTTGCCTTCTCTGGCTAATCTCCCATAAACGCCTGTAAATCACCACGCCAGCATTTACAAAATGTAAGTACATTTCAAAATTCTAATTTGGAATGTTTCGATAGCATAAAAGCTCGTACAGACCAGCACGACGCGACGCCGCGCCGCGACACGAACAATACAATTTCTAAGAAAACTTGACGGTATAACAATAACCGGTGTCGCGTCGCTCTGTCGCGTCGCGCTGGTCTGCACGAAGCTAAAAGCGGTTACGGGATGGGGCATATGGCAGTAAAACCTTGGGCACTTATTTTATACTCGGATTAAAACTAAACCAAGAAATGGCACAGTTTTATGAGATGAAATATTATGTTAATTCCAAATTATTGCTTTTGACTTACTGTTTGCGCAGCCAATTGTAACATTAAATTTATTGTAATAATGTTTAATAAGGTGTCTTATTAAAATTAAACTGCCATCTTGTGTTAGATAGGCGAATAGTTCATAGATAGAGTACAGTTACGTAGTTGATAGAAATAAGTTCCTTCTTGGAACTATAAGGCCTAGCCCGGACTGCGTTAAAAATCGCGCGAAATTTTTATCGCAATTCTGTGTAACATGTGGTATCATATGTAGCAACACGCGAATAAAAATTTGCGCTCATTGCAATGCCGTACACTGAATATAAACAGAGCGAATTAAATTCGCAGTGCGGGCAAGACCTAATTTAATTTACGTGGTGAAAGGATTTTATGATATAAGTACCTAGTTATTAAGTACCTTTATTTTTAAACAAATTATGTCTATCATAAAATAGTGTGTAATTGCGTGTTTTGAATAGATACTTATTTACTCGATTTCGCTATTTAGTTAGTTTACACTTTTATCGTGACCAATTACTGACCGTTGATCAGTAGTTTACAAAGTCGTATTTAAAAGGCTTTTTTCTATAAAAGGTAGCTAAATATTTGTAGGTATGCAAGTAAATAGAAATATTTTATACCGATACTTTTAAATAATATCTACCTCAAAACTGTTTTATTTACAAAAAGTGTACTTTCTTTAAAATAAATTTTAATTATGTTCTGACAGACGCGTCTATTTTGCCGTAGCCATATTAATTAATATTAAATTTTTATTAATAAAACAATCCCTACGTGATCGAATCAGAAATGAAGAGATCCGCAGGGGAACCAAGGTAACCGACATAGCCCGAAGAATTGCCAAACTTAAGTGGCAATGGGTAGGGCACATTGCTCGCAGAACAGATGGCCGATGAGGCCGAAAGGTTCTGGAGTGGCGACCGCTTACCGGAAGACGTAGCGTTGGAAGGCCTCTCGCTAGGTGACCTTGTGAAGGCCGCAGGAATCAGCTGGATGCGGGAAGCACAGAACCGGTCGAAGGGGCGGTGCTTGAGGAGGCCTATGTCCAGCAGTGGACGTCTTTCAGCTGAAATAATGACGATGAATGAAGCAATCGTAGCTAATTTATTTAGTAACCTATACAGTATACATGTCGCAGTAAGATGGTTGAAGCCGTGATATAATTATATCCCTGGGAATATAGCTATATACCGTAATATAGTAATATGAAACTAGATGACATAAACGTTTCGTAACTGTCTTACTAGGAATATAACTATGATACGAGCACCATCTAGTAATATAACTATCTTACTAGATTAATCTAGTGAAATGATTGGATAGCTTGCACTGGCTGCCCTACACTACTCGCGAAGTTGATCGAAGTTAAGCGAATACGAGAGTGTAGAAGGGCACTTCGGTTCGCTTCGTGCAACCTCCGCTCGCCTAGGGTGACTTCGGTTTTTGCCCCCGAGTCAAAGGACTCGAAGTGTCCTGTAGTTCTTCGCACGAGTGTGTAGTCACGTACTTCAGACTTCGGTCAATGTCGACGAGTACTTCTTCCAAGCAACTTCGCGAGTAGTGTAGTGGGGGCTTAAAAGCGGGGTGCCATGTGCGGGGAGCTCCCCGCGGCATTGACCTTGCGCGTCCGCACGTCGCGTGCGTCAATCAGTTGATGATCGGCGTTTACGTTTATAGCGTTTTCGTGTGTAATTCTCAGATTTCGCTTCATTTTATTGAATATCTCATATATTTTGATTTCATGCAGCTATGGATAATGATGAAGATAATAGCTCAAGACGGCGTTTTGAAGACGAAATTCGCCTACTGTACAACGGGAGGAGCAAAAAACCAGAGTGGACGCGAAAAAGAATATACGAAGTTATAAGTTACATTGAAGAGTACAATTTGGCTCCAGGGCTAAACAGGAAGAGAAATCCTAACCACCACTTTTATGCACACCACTACGACGTAATGCAGGTACCGAGCCAAAAGTTTTTAGTATTAAAACGAAAATCCATCAATGATCCTATTGTACAAGTGTTGCCTTCTGAAGAATATTATGATACTCTTTTGGGAATTCATATAAACACCGGGCACGGCGGGCGCGACAAAATGTTACACACTTTGAAATCCAAATATTTCATACCTACACCGGTAGTTGTCAGTTTCGCCAAATTGTGTGTAACGTGTCAGTACAAGAAAGCGTTTCCAAAGAAAGGAATACGATTAAGGGATACGATACGATAGGAATATGATTGGACCGTAGCGACTTTGTCTCCAATCCAGGATGAAAAGTAGCTTATGTCCTTCTCCAGGTCATGGGCTACCCGTGTAGCACAGACAAGGAGACAATTATATTTAAAAAATAACTGATAACATTTGAAATCGCACCACACCTTTCATTACTTGGCAAAACATTGCAGGAAATATTTAAATTTAAAGGATTATTACCTTTGATTCCAGTATTCGGGGAGATATTTATGTTGCCAGTTTTGGAAATATGATGGGAATTGGGACATGTTTATTGTAAGAATTGATATGATTTCAGTAGTATTTTTAGAATATACAATATTAAAACTTACTGTATTTAAAGCGTATTGAATAATTAATAACTAAACTGTAATGAACATGATATTTAATACTTGATTAATGTATCAATTTCGTTTTTAAATCGATAGCTAAGTCCAGTATTCAAACTTAAAAGTATGTAATGGTAGCGGCTTCTGTATCTTGTATAATTATTGTCACTGACAAGCATTTGTCATGTCATTAATGCTTTGCACAGACCTACAACTAACTAGAGAGAGGCATTAAAAGATAAACAATGCAACACAATATTTTATTTTTATTCTTTTATACGAAACATTCTGTGTGTTAGAAAGAGTGCGCTTTAGTGCTTATATAATTATGCAATTAGTTATTTTTTAACGTGGACACCAGACCAGTGTTACTCAAAGTGTGCTCCACGGAGCCACTGAGTTCCGCAAAGCCTCTGTGGGGGCTCCGTGAAAATACTGGTTCATTGTGACCGGTATTTTCGCGGACCCCCCACAGGGGCTTGCGGAAACCAGCTTCCTCAAGAACTTATTTCAGATTTCGCGGCGTTTGCTTAATCATGTGTCTATGCAGGATACAGTGGAACTACAACTAGGCGCTTTACTTATTATTCGTGATACTGCTCCTACGCCTAAAACGTCTCATCGTGGGCAGAAGCTAGTTAGTCATATTTTTGGAATCGTTTCCGAAAGCCCGTACTAAAAACTTTTTCACGACTTTTACTTTCGGGGTCTAAAGTCCGTCATGTTGATTTTTGTGAAACGTCACCTTTCATCTATTGGATTAGGAATTCCTTTTTTCCTGTAAATCATTCAAATGCATCCAGACGTCTGGATGCTACGACAGAATGAGAAACCTACATACATAGGCCATCACTTCATATACAATACAAATACATAAACCTTTTTGTCATCGAGTCTGTCTTTGACGATTTCTAATTTATTTATAAGTCTATGGTGCTGCGTATGACAGCATGAATTGATTTAAATTTTATAAGTCGATTTGAGAAGGGTCTTACGTCGCTTCACAAAGTTTTATGGCGAACAAAAATATACAGGGCTATGAAATACTATTAAAGCTTCATAATGCTTTTTTTTTCATTTGTTTCTTTTCGGGGCCAAGCTTGTTTGAGACCGTCAGCCATCTTTCATCCAAATCCGTTCAGCCGTTTAAGTAACAAACAAACTCACTTTTGCATTTATAATATTAGTTGGGATGAGTAACCAGTGTGCAAATCAATGAAAATATACTTATAATCATTTCACTAGATTAGTCTAGTAAGAAAGTTATATTACTAGATCGTGCTCTTAACGGTATATAGCTATATTCCTAGGGATATAACTATATCACGGCTTCAACTTATCTTACTGCGACATGCATACCTTATTAATCCACAATTTAGGCGAAATTAATGTTTATAAATATTGACCGATCATTAAAATACCGACAGGTATCGATTTTTGCAATGTTATTTTTATCGTATAGTCTAGTTCTGTAAGTATTTTTTCAGACATGTTTAAAATAAATAAGATTGGGTGTATTTAAAAACAAGAAAAAAGACAAAAAAAAATATTTTCGTTGTGTCGTAGGTATCTTAGATATACATATTTAAACATAATATATTTTTTAACTTTTTTGTTGAGTCTACGGAGTTTCTTGCCGGTTCTTCTCCATAGGACCTACTTTAAGGAACCGAGCATTTTCGACTTTCTTTTTCGTAATAGCCTGAGAAGTCCTATAATTTATTTAAAATTAAACAAACGTTTAAGTGCCATATTAACGATAAACATAACATTTTTGTTACTTAAAATATATTATCAATTCTATAGGCTTTGTATTTAATATGTATTAAATTATTATTAAAATTAAAACCTTTATACACTACTTACTTGGAAACTAAAATATTCAACAACCTATCTACTACAATGTTTTAGTTTTTATATTTCAGTCATATTTAACAAAATGATGCAACGGTGTGTACTCGAACAATTTTAAGTAAATATAGACCTACAATTTTCTTATACTTCTAATAGAATAAACTTAGTTTTGCGTGAGTATTTGCATTTTTATTAATTCCATTGTACTGAGTATTTTCCGGCCGCCCGGCCGCAGAGAGAATGTGTTTCTGAAACCTTTCAGTTGAGTACAAAAGAGTACGTGTTATACGAATTTATACTTTATTTGTTCCTAATCGTGTCCAACTGAAAGATGTCAGGAACGTATTCTCTCGGCGGCCGGAGTTCAGATATGATTGAAGTAGTTTTAGAATACTTAGAATAGAATACTCTCCCGTCCCTCTCTCTCTTCTCTATCTCCTTTACGACTCTATTACTACTCGGTACTGCAAAAAATAACGGAGTCACAACTTTTTTTTAAATACCTGTCCCAAATCATATTGTAGTTGAGTCAAGGGGCTTTAAATTTCAGATAAATGTGATACTAATAAAATACTTGAGCATTTGCAAAAGGTGATAACCAACCAGCAAGACTGAGAACAAAGGCCTTGCGTTTGATAGTAGAATAACGACAGAATACAACGGAAAAGGTTTGTTGTGTAACTAAATTTTTCCTGCACCCTAATTGTGTAACAAACGATCAATCACGATCTGAATCATTTTGAAGGATATTGCTACCTAATCCATTGCGTCATTATGTTCGAAAATTTTATCTGCTCGACAACGTAAATAACGCAATGAATGTTGTTGAACTGTCAAATGAAACAGATTGTGATTGATCGTGTGTCACACAATTAGGATGCTGATCTCCATGTTCCGTATTCATTAAATAGAAAACCTCAATTGCGAAACGCGCTCTTTTAATAACAACTGCTTTCATTCGTCAATAACATTACTAAATTGTGGTAAGTAGGTAAGTTTTGGTTAGATCGTGTTAATTTTGTAGACGAAACTCACCATAGGGATGGTCTTGAACTGTCAAAATGACAGCGATTGTCATTTAGGAATGCGTTTCGTACAGTGCAGCCTCGAAAATCAATCTTCTTAAATTTCCAGAATAAAATTCTAATACCGATTGAAGGCTGCCGCAGACAGGCGCGACGCGACCCCGATAGAACAATTTCCATGAAGTCATGCCTGTCTACGGCAGTCTTAAAGAAAACATTCTGTCGTTAAACCTATCCAGTTTCTATTCAAGTTCCCATCACCTTCCAGTGTCAGTTGTCACAGCGGTAAATGGCGCAACCTTGCTGATGCTCAATGGATACTCTTTCACCAACCCTGCACCAATGACTGGAGGCGAACGGTGGTACTGTTCAGGGCGAACCAGGTGGAACTGTAACGTCTGCCTTTGCGTCAATGATGACTACGAACTCGTCTGCATATCCAATGAACATACGCACACCCCCCCTGTATATGAGAAGACCCCCGATGGACTTTATATGGAAACTATTCCTTGAGTTAATGTGACAAAGTTCAAATTCGGCTGGCAGTTTAGTATATACTATGTGTGTTCGTGTGTGTGCTGGCAGTTAAGCTTTTCGTCTCAAACTTCGTGTTTTTATTTTATAGTGTAAAATATTATTCAATGAAGGTTGTCAATGAATACGTGAGAAATAATTTTAGATTTATATGTATTTTGTATAAAAGTAATGTTCAGGGTATTTCTGTATACATAGGTTAGTTAATGATGTATCAAAAATATTTTTGTGTGTTTGGATTTTAGCATACATTTATAAAGACTTCTATTATTTGGCGGAAATATTTTTGTATCTATTATTTAGTTGTTGTTGTTACGTTGTTGAGCAGACGAATTTTTCGAACCTGTAAAGCCATGGATAAGGAATTTAATTAATACCCTTGGATTGTGATTGAAAATGTGTTAAAAAATTAGGTCCAAGGTTCAAAGACGTTTTCGCCAGGTCATAGTTTTGTAAAATAATTACAAGCCTTTCAGTGTGTTTCCAATTTTTTTAAGTTACATTTTTATTATAAATAAAATAAAAATTCAACGTACTGAACTGTATCAGTGTCATCTGTTAAATAAAATTAAACAAGTTTGTAGGATCTGAAAAATAACACGGGAATGACAATATTGATTAAATTTTATAAAACTACTTCGGTAAAAAGCTTAATCATGCTTTTCTAATGTACTGTCGCTACTCCGGCGTCGGAGCGTTTCCGCGAAGTATCCGACCCGAATCTGAATTCAAGATTCGAGTTCAATCCGAATTTGGAATGTTCTAAATTCGGATCGAAAGTGCAACTCCCATACAAATAGTAGGTATTATAGCTTTGACCGACATTTCCCGGATCTGAATCCGACAAATAACGGTATTTTTTAATTAACTACCAAAAGCGGAAACTATTACAAACACTGGGTAGGTTCCGTCAACTTCCGTCCCTATACCAACCAAATCGCACTTACATTTTTACAACGAATATGTTTTCAGGATTAGACTACAAATTCATACCATCTGGACGCGGGAAGAATTCTCTTCTGATGATAGAGAGCTATACGTTTAGCCAAGCTAAGAAAGATATTAGATACTGGAACTGCTCCAAAAGGACCACAAGGGGTTGCAAGGCTAAGATCCAATTTGATAACTATCACAACATCACTGCTTACGTCAGAGATCATAACCACAGCCCGCCTCCATATTTCGTGCAGCATGATGGGACTTTAATGAAGATGCCTTATAATTATAGGAAACCATTTTAAATATATTTTAAAAAGTTTTTTCTAGCCACAGCGTGGCCATCCCCATGGACGCGAAAACTGTGACCATGGATTCAATACATGATTCTAAACCCCGCTGCGTTGAAATTTATCATCGGTATTTTTTTAATAAATCTGCTTTTTCATAGAAAAGTGTAATAAGTACCTACGCGGTCAAAATGTATGGAACAGCAGATTTTTTTTAAAATAACTGACGTAACAATTCAACGCAGGGCTATTCAGAATCACGTACTGAATCAATGGTAACAGTTTTCGCATCGATGTCCCTGCCACCCTGTACATCTCACTAGGACACCATGGTGGCGCAATCGTGGTGAGATGCTCCTGAACTGCATGAAGAACTGTCCGATCTTTTTGCTCCGATAGACTATAACCATGGCGGGAGGCATAGTTTGTTCGCCGTACCTCGCAGTCTCCTGTCCCTCGCACATTCTCTGCGCTCAACGTTCTCCTGGACGCTAAGCCTGACCGTGATGTGATCGCGAATGAATGGAAGAAGATCTTGTCAGTATGTCTGGAGTATTGCGAGATGAGCGTATGACTGTCGAGTAGTTGTTTAATTTTGTTTACTGAACTTTAATAATGTGTTTGTGTCTTCGTCTTAAACTACATAATGAAATTGACGTTGGCCGTTTTATGTTAACATAAATAAATGGTCGCGCTATCAAAAATGTATGGTTGGTTGACCAACCATGCGGGACCAGGGGGCCTAAAACAGCCATTTTAGCAATTCTACTAAAAGCGATTCATTTCCTGAATTCCCAGCAATTCCTCTAATTTTCTTGAAACGGTGACAAATTTGCTGAATTATATCTCAATTCAATTCATATTTGAATCATATTTGGTGTAAATATTGCCATATTGGAGGAAATGAATCGCTTTTAGCAGAACTGCTAAAGTGTTTGTTTTAGGCCCCCAGGTGACCCTACATAGAACTGCATTTTGTTGGTATCGCGACTAGATGATCCGCCACTGGAGTCCTAGTGAGTTAGGGCCCTTAATGTTATGGTGCACTTTTGAGTCAGTACAACTTCATTGCTTCATAGACGTAGTCAAGAGCTCAATGAAATCAATAATTCTTCTTTACATAGCTTAATTATAGGTACGTTGCAGTTTAGTGCCAAGTAAAAAGTTTTAATCAACGGGGTAATCGCGTAACACACATAAAATGGCAATTTATCGCAATTTCTGTAATTTTGACAGCTCAGTCACGTTCATTCGTATAGTCCCAGTCGCCCCCACATGGATTGCCACCAGGTGGCAATTGGGAGAAAAAAATCCCAGTTGCCACCGGGTGGCGACTGGGACCTTATTGCCCCCACTTCAAATCGCTGTACATTGCGGCGTGGATCGCCAAACCCCCTCATCGCTATATTTCTTACGGCCGCGATGACGGGGTTGGCGGTCACATTTCCAATGTGGTTTTATTAGTAGATAATTGATATTTTTAGGGACATACAAACAAGATTTAAAGAAAACCACAAAATATTATCAATAAAACCACACCAATACAAACAATGCACACAATAAACTACCCGACGGATTAAGTCATAAAACACGTGTTTCGTCAAAATGAAGGAGTTAGTTAAAACTTCATGAATGTGATTGTGGTAGGTATAACAATCCTTTTATTTTTGTGTAAACAATCGTAAAAGCTTGTAAAACGTTAGTTTACCTATTGCTATTTTTTGCCGCCTATAGTCGGTATTCATTTGTTTTGTTTGAAGCTCTCCAAAACCGACTCAGCGATAAGGAGTACACAAATCACAATAGATGTGTCATTCCCTTCCCCTACCCTTTACCGGGTTTTGCATCTATGACATTGAAATGCAATTTAGTCTATCTATAATCATGTCAGAGCAAAGTGCGTCTTGCAGCTCCGGACAAAGTATACTATATATAAAAAGACGACATGGGACAATTATTCTTCGTGCAGGACATCAGTATAATTTGAAAAGAAGAAACAACAATAATAATAAGTGATTAAAAGCAACTACAATAAAGAAAATCTTGTTTGTATGTCCCTAAAAAATATCACATATCTACTAATAATACCACATTGGAAATGTGACCGCCAACCCCGTCATCGCGGCCGTAAGAAATATAGCGATGAGGGGGTTTGGCGATCCACGCCGCAATGTACAGCGATTTGAAGTGGGGGCAATAAGGTCCCAGTCGCCACCCGGTGGCAACTGGGATTTTTTTCTCCCAATTGCCACCTGGTGGCAATCCATGTGGGGGCGACTGGGACTATACGCGTTCATTGCGTTATTTACGTTGATTCAGAAAAAAAAATCAAACAAATGAAGCAATGGATAAGGAATTTCCTTCAAAACCATAGGATTGTGATTGAAAGTGTGTTACACAATACGGGTGGAGATTATCATTTGTTTTAGATAAAATAATTCGTTCCCTCCAGACAATTTCAGCCTAGTCTGTAAAGAAATAAAATAAAGTACTTGGCTTAGGACAGCAGATGTAAACGATTTGATCCTGAAGAAAAGATTATTCATTGCTAGCTTCCGCAAAATCCCTGTTGTCTAAAGTTTCCGAACGTTATTCCCCGTGGAGCTATCTCCATAAAATATGTTAGGTGATGAAGGGCGGAGGGTTATCTCATATTTGGGACTTCTAGAGTTTTCAACCAAACTAACTGAGCCTAAGCAATCAAGTGGCATGTACGTTTGTAAATACCTACCTCCAAGTTCAAGTTGACTATTTTTTATTTATTATTTATTAAAGATATTGTATTTATTACATTTCATGATCAATAAAGATGTTTGTAACCTTGTAAGAGGCAATTTAGAATCTTAGATGCTGTAAATTTGTTAGACATAAGATAAATAAGTTAGCTGTGTAGATCTCAGACCAAATAAAAAACCAAGACAGCGCTGTCAACAGTGACATGAGGTCGGTTTCGTAAACATGTGTGCACTTAGTGAGTTGTCGTTTGATTGTAAATTTGTGCGAGTATGCACAGAGCGGAGGTGTAGTTTTGGCCTGCTTCACTGTATTGTTCGCAGCGTTATGTCTTGGTTTTTTATTTGGTATGAGGTGTAGATGCAGTCTTATTTGTATCTTAGTCAAAAGGTTTTTGTAAATAGATTTTTTGGATGCTCCAATATCGTAGGCTCCAAGCTTTTCTTATTATTTTCGGTTTAGTTGCCAATTTCTTTTTTGTTCAGTTTCAGTAGTCACATTGTCTACGGGTAAAACCTTGCTCATTATTAATGGATATACTTTTAAAGAGGAGTATGGTGAGAAGGATGATACAAGATGGCCAAGATGGGTGTGCAACGAGCCTAATAACAGCAAATGCGACGTTTACGTCCATGTTAATGAGAAGTACGAAGTTGTCCTTATGGCAAACTCTCACACGCACGAACCAATTTTCTGTCGCGTGTTTCAAGATAGAATTATGTAACGTCTACATTGCTTCTTGATTTCGTAAATCAGACCAAGATCTCATTAAAGAAAGTACCAATTCTTTTTATTACATTTTGTTGTAAAATTAATAAAATATTGATTGATTTAATTTGTCGTTTCCCTCCAAATCCTTATCTGATCCGTAAAAATATATAAAATATTGATTGACTTCATTTGTTGTTTCCCTCTAAATCCTTATCTGATCCGTAAGAACTACACTGAAAGTTCTGGTGGTTATTAAAATCGCACTAAAGAAATCTCATCGAGTTTTCTTTTCGCATATCTTAAATGCATCTAATTAGAAACAACAAATGATTTACGAAATACACTAGTCTTATATAAGTAAAGCATCAGCACAGTTGATAAAGATATATAATTTGTGATCGTATGTTCCAGTAACTACACCCGATGAGGATCAAGAAATAGAAGAAGAAGAAGAAGAACAACAAGAAGAGCAACAGTACGAAGAACAGTTGGAGTACGAAGATGAATTAACTGAGCAAACCAGTAATATAGCTCTATTTGTAGAGTCACGTAGAGGGAAAACAGTTCTCCAGTACAACGGCCATAGGTATCGCAAGACTTACAAATCCAGGAACGGAACCCGTTGGAACTGCTCGCTTAACAAGCATTGTTCCGCTTTCCTGTTCCTCAGTGATCAGGATGAAATACTGATGTCCCACGAAGAACATGATCATCCACAACCGACGAGACTTGAAAATATAGACACAGATCAAAATGGTAGGTCTTATTTTGAAGGCTTAGTGAACAATCTCAGCTACGAAAGTGACATAATCTATAAAAAAACATTATTTTATCTTTTTCACAGATACAGCGATGGTCATCACATCTCGCAAAGGCAAAGAGATGCTCCTGTTTCGTAAGTTCACTTATCGCAAGCAGTACGACAAAGGAAACAAGTCTCGTTGGATTTGCTCCACACTCAAGAACTGCCGCGGCTGCGTCTTCACTGATAGTAATAACTACATCATTTCTGCCTTCGAAGAGCACTGCCATGATCCGCCGAAGTACTATCTTAAACCTGATCATGTCCTTGGCGCTTTGAGGGAACCCCTTATCATTGAAACCGATTGATCTGGTTTAATAAGTTTTCCTTAGCTCTAATTCTAATATAATAATAATTAATTGTGTACCTTTTATTAAGTTAATAAAGTTGCTAACTGGTTGTTTGTGTATTTTAGTGTTTATCTATTTTCTTTTCTTTTATTTCAAACTATTTATATTGATTATTTTTAGAACTTAATGTACATGTATTATAACTTTCAGCATACGAAATGAAATCGAAACGAGGCAAGCCCCTGATACTTTACAAAAATTATACTTATTCGCGGTATCCGTATCCTCTTAGGAATGGCTGGCGGTGGTACTGCTCCAGAGTGAGGAACTGCAGGGCATACATTCTGACTACAGTCGACAATGTCATAATAACGGCTTTGGGTTACCATAACCATCTGCCAATGCATTAAGTGTCCATATAAATATTAAGTGGGTATTTGGAAAAAAAACTTGTGCATACCTACCCTCTTTTAAAGAGATAATACTATATAGCGATTAGTGAGCAGATTTTTGAGAGCTTAACTCAGTTTTACACTAATTAGCTTTTTTCAATAAGCGTGCCTTTATATCAAAGTTTACTAGTAGAAAATAAGTAAGAAACTATACATAATATTATAATGATTATTTAAATAAAATTATTTAAAATATGCCAAATTGTTGTTGAATTTAATTTTTACCATCAACCCGTACTAAACGTCCATTGTCAATATAGATTAGAAAGGATTGGTGGTTTGGCAGTTCTTTTTATAAATATTATATTTTCATGATCTTTGATCTATGTCTAGATAGAGTCGCGCTGCAAAAGAACTGAAACAAACAGGCCAACTTTTTTATGCTGTTGTGTGTACCAGCTACGTCATTATGCTTTTCTAGTGTGCGTGCATTTAGCGGCTAACTGTTGGACGCTATTTTTTTCGACGAGTTCACAGCTTTGACTGTCTATCTAGACATGTTTATAACTTTGTTCATGATATTGTCCTTCAATAGTCTTATGATTTTGTCACTGTGCCCTGTGGGTAAAGTGCAATGAAAACAAACAAACCTTTTTTCTTGTAGCGTAGCGGCACCACACACCAAATCGGCATCTGGGTAATATGGAGCTCCATTGTCTATACCTAACTACCGGTAAACAGACTGATGGATGAGAATGACCAACACCCTAAATGCAGTAATTGCGTATCTGTTTCATGTTAACAGTTTAGCAACATTCATTGAGTTATTTACGTTGTTGAGCAGCCAAATTTTTCGAACATATGAAGCGATGGATTAGCAATATCCTTCAAAATGATTCAGATTGTGATTGATCGTGTGTTACGCAACTAGGGTGCAGTGCGGGGTAATTTCGTAACACACATAAAATGACAATTGATCGCAATGGGTTTCATTTCGACAGTTCACCCACGTTCATTGCGTTATTTACGTTGTTGAGCAGACAAATTTTTCGAACATATGAAGCAATGGATTAGCAATATCCTTCAAAACTTTCAGATTGTGATTGAAAGTGTGTTAGGTAGACAATTAGGGTGCTGAAAGGAAAATCTTATCATAAGAATGCATTGCAGCCCTTTTTTTTTTTTTTTTTTGAGGATGGGAAATTATCAAATAACTTCTCCCGCTCTGGGTGGAGCGGGAGGGCGTGTCAGACTTTTACTGACTAAAACCCACCCGTGTTCCTTTCGTTGCCTGTGTGCCGAGGTCGCGATATCCCTTTCAGACAAACCCGCGACCCCGGCAGGCATTGGCCCTTCCGGACCCCGTCAGTTGGTGCTGACATCTCTTTGAGGCGCGCGTGGAACACAACGCGCCGTCGACCCGGGCCTGGTCCCTATCGGACGGCGAGCTACCCATTACTCACCGTCCGCAAGCCCGCGCCTACGGTGGCCGGAAGTCGGCTCGCGACTCCCGACGCCCGGGGCGTCTCCTGCGGCGACTAGGGGCGCGAGGGGGCGCATTCTGCCTCTCCCTCGCGCGCTCCGCCTCCTCCTTCGCGAGCATTACTGCTTCGCAGAAGGAGGTGACGGCCTCCCATGCACTCTCGCTCCGGACCATGGCCTGAACCAGGGCCGGACGCGAGAGATCGCCGCCGCCGATCGCCTCCGTGAGGACACGGCGGTGCTCCGCCCAAGCTGGGCAGACCTCCACCGTATGCTCCACCGTGTCCTCCGGGCGATCCACACAGTGGTGACACCCGGGCGTTTCCTCCCGCTTTATCCTGAACAGGAACCTCCCGAAACAACCATGTCCGGTGAGGACCTGTGTCAGGCGGAAGGTGAGGACGCCGTGGCGCCTCTCTAGCCACTCCTCAAAGAGGGGACTTATTGCCACAATTGTGGCGTGCCCAATGCATTGCAGCCCTAGGTCGGAAACCAAATCATCGAAGACTTGATGCTTATTTGTATACATGTCGATGGTGATTATTTGAATGTCGGTATTATTGTCGTCCCACTGCAGGGCAAAGGCGTCTTCTCAAATAGAGAAGACATAAGCATTGATCACCACACTGGCTCATGTGCTGCTCATGTGGATTGGCAATTTCGAAGATAAATTAGGTGCATATGAATTTGAAAAAGTGTCACTGGTACTTGCCTGGTTTCGAAGTGCCAACCCGCATTCTCCTGGTTGAGAAGCAGCCGCCTAAACCACTGACCCACAGCGACATTCTAGTTGGACATCACGACATTAATTAAATACCTACAACTTTATATTTTCAGATCCTTAGCTTGTTATTTGGGACATAAAAACCATATAGGTAAACCCATTTTCCCTTTTTTGGTTCTAATTGGCAACCATTTCATTGGCTAATGACTGGCTACATCAAATACCTACACCGTTTGTGTATGGTGAAAAAACGTCGTTAAAAATATAATGTCGCTCTGTTTACTCACTTGTTTTGAACAATATCAAACGGTTCCCGATCCTTCTGACCGACTCCTTTGGCTTCTTATGTACCGTACTAAGAGCCGTGTGCTTAAAAGTAATAACTGTACGTAAAATAAATAATGTATAGTAAGTACCGGTCTACTAATGTTTAATATTTGTAGCCTGTGTTGGAGCTCCAATAAATAAATAGTGGTGCCGATTCTCTTGTCACAAGTGCCTCTAAACTAGACTAAAAATCACCAAAATTTAGTTTATTCCTGTCAAACGACGATTTCCCATTCTGAAATAGACTAAAGTGATACAACTTAACTGTATTTTAGTTTGACAGCACTAAGATGGCACTGAGTTATTAATTTAGTGAAAATAGCAATTTTGCTATTTTGAATTTGACGTTTTTCACCAAAAATTTTGACTGACTAACTAAATCTGACTATTTTTAATCGCAATTAAAAATGGTGTGGAATACAATTAGTTTTCATGAACTAAAATTCACACCAACAACTCGACTTCAGGTGCAAAAACAGTCCTACTGTTTCTCTTTTTTCTTTTCTTTTGTAGATATCTCGAAAATGATGTGTACCTACTATCGCAAAAATAATCAAAATTTCGACTCTCTTTATGAGACCCATAAACCCCTAAAACTCAACATGTAGGTAACAATTTTTCATATTTTCCATAGAAAAAGTGAAAAATTCCATATAAACACGTCGAGGCTGCCCTCCACCTGTGCGCCTCCGGCTCTAAAAAATATTCACGGGGTAGGGCAAACAAGTACCACGGAGTCGCGATTGTCAAATTAGATTTTAGTTGTGTCAAAATTATTTTCTTACATTAGAGATTTTTGCAGAATAGCTTTTTGATTCTCATAGTCAAAAGTATGGAATTTTAGTCGGTGTACAAGAGAATCGGCACAATTTTCGAGGTCGTCCAAGTTGTAGTCTCCTAAAATCTGCGAATGCACATCAAAATGTCTCAAAAAGCTAAGGACAGTCTTCTAAGACCGTTGCCCTGTAGCTACAACGGTTAAGGTAGCTGCCCTTACTGCCCCATCTCAAAAATCCACCTATAGTACCTACAGCTGTGATTTTTTTCATAAATCCAAGTACAAACATTTAGCTGACGGAGTGGGGGGACACCATACTCGTAACAAAAATTTGCACTTTAAAGCTTAATATTTCGCAAACAGATCCCTAAATTTCTTTCACACACCCACAATAAAGACCTTTCCAACCACCATAGGATAGACGAGAAAAAGAACATGTTTTCTTTACGTGTAGGAGCACCCTAAAAAAAAAACCACCAAACAATGATTACTTATTTTACAAGCATTACTTAAAACTAGTTTCAACCAATCAAAAGGCTTTAAACGAGTTTTAAGTAATGCTTGAGTCTTGAGTTACCTACGTTCTGTAATACGACGACTCACGACGAGCGAGCCTAATAGTGCTACCTAAAACTAGAACCAATTATGGCAAAAAAATGGTTACTTTCGAAGGAGTGCAACTATATAATAAATTACCATCAAGTATTAGAAATACACTCACTCAATGCATTCAAAATTCAGCTCGGTCAGTATTTAACAGCAAGTAAAACACCCTCACAGAAATGAATGCGTTGGGTGGGTCGTGTTTGTGAAACTGTACATAGAGGTGAAGTCAAACCTTTTTAAATTGTTAACATTAATTTATTGTTCTCAAGTAAGTGACATTTGTGTATGTTTTAATTGAGAATAAAGATTCTTTAAACCTAATACGGGCCTAAGACCAGTCGGTCGATTCTGTAAAAATATCAACGTGAAAGTTAGGTAAGTGAGCTGTCACTGTCACAAATCTTCCCGTAGGATGCTAGGGATTAGCACTATTGACAGCTCACTTCACCTAAGTGTCACGGTGATATTTTTACAGAATCGACCGGCTACTTATTATTATGTACGTACCTAGTGTAGGTACGTACATAATGATAAGCAAGTACACCCAAATAAAATAAATAATCTGCTTTTTTTTTATTGAAGTTTGGTTTCTCTTTAACTTGGCCATTGCCTAATTGAGATGGACGCCTGGACAGAGATTGAAATTTAATTTTTTATATGCATTCTCATCAAACAAAATATTTAGTAAAAATTTATATACCTATTGTTGAACTACCCCACTGGTTTAGTGGTCGAAAGGGCAACTGCTGAGAATGGGGTCGTGGGTTTGATTCCCTAGTTGGAGTCTTACTGCAATAGTAGGTATCTCTGGATTTGTTTCCGGTTGATGGCATTAGGCTCGCCTCCTATTGCATGGGACTTGAAAAATGAAGGTGAACTACACCATTGCCCAACCCTTATAGGAATTAGGCATTGTTATGTCTATAATAGACTATTATAGCATTCTTTACTTGTTATGGTGTAGTTCTAGGTATAGTAAGTTCAATCAATCTACCTAGCCTTTTCCCAACTATGTACGGGTCTGCTTCCAGTCTAACGTAAGTAAGTCTATAGTGTATTGAAATAAAATCTTCTTTGTACTTACAAATGATTTTATTTAGATATAAATTATAAAAACATACAAAACACATTGAGGTAGTGAGTATTACAATCAGTCTTAATTTAGCGTTGATCAGTCAAAAAAAGGAATATTGAATATAATTTATAATCTAAAACATAAAACTAAAAAATACATAAGTACCCACCAGCTAAAGGAATTTAAATTTTTATTAGCTATAAACATTATTCTGATTATTCTGTAAAAACCTTCCGTTACACACGATTCCACATAAGTGACAAAAAAATATAAAGAGTTATTTAACTCTTTTATTGTACTCTAACTTAATGTACTTACAGAAAATACAATTATTTGTTTTGGTCCTGAATAATTGTACCATGGTTTATTGATAAAACTATCAGTCGTTAAAATATTTATTTAATCTAATTTTATAACTTAGCTTAGAATAGGTAGTAATTGATTTGAGGTAGAAAATACATTATCAGCCTTATATTATTTTGACAACTAGAGAACTAAGTAATAAGTATGCATGCACATTTAAAAAAAGGATTAAAAGTTATTTTCAGTCTTATTTATTATTGTAAATGATTTGATAATGGATTCACTTCATTTATTATTTCAGTCAGTGTTTTACCAGTTTCTTATAAACTATTTATTATACAAAACAGTCTTTTGAGTAAATTTGAGTATGGTACGTTAATTAAACAACTTTAAATGATCCATCATTACGACGGTAAAAACCATGAGGTGGGTGATTATGATGGTTACGCACCCGTTTGATGACCTGTCCCAGTCGATGCACCACTGTTGTTATGTCCACGTAGCATCCTGTCTTTGTGCGAGAAGTACAATACCATTGCTTCTTTCCGTAAGCCAGCTTGTTCTTCAGACGGAATGCATAGCCTTTATTGACTAGAAGTAAGCTGCCTTTTCGTGTTGGAATGAAGTTAGCAACTGAAATGATTAAAATTATGTTAGTAAATGTTAATGAGTTGTAATAACATTGTAATTAATGAAGAACTTAAAATACATTAGGATGATCTTATAAATGAGACACAGTTTTATATGAAATAAGTATTTATTTGATAAATTATTTCCCATACACCACAACATTTGAAACAGACATTTAGAAATCTTATAAGGTGTTACAGCAGTATTAATAATTATTAGTGTGTAGAACTCTATGGGACTATGTTTACGTTTGACGTCGGTAAATCCTAAGTTTGGTAACTGAACTCAAGTTAATTATAAATGTACCTACAGTAATTACTATTTAATCATGAATACTTTCAAATCTATCAACAAAACCTAAAACAACTTTATGAAGTTATTCGCGCGCATATAACCTATCCAAGTTTTAACTAAGTCATAACTTTTAAATTACTTTATACACTTTCTTGAGTTTACTTTAAGTTATGTAAATGTAACACAAACTGTGGTTTACATGAAGACTAAGCTTATAAACATTGAAAACACAAAACATAGCACGCCATAGTAGGTACGCAACGCTAAAAAAATGACGCTGTCATGTCTGCTTGTCTGTCATTTTGTTTTTTTTTTTAAGGAATAATGTAGCCAGCATATAAATTAGATCGATCTTGGATGGAAGATCTTGATTGCGTTTTTGTGCTTGCGTCTGTAACTAGCAACACCTCGGTGCCTTTAAAACGTTCGAAATCAGTGGAGACTTTTTGGCGGGAAGTCAAACAAAGCGGCAATTTTAATTTCGCAAAAATTATAATAATTATATAATTACACGGAAATACCACATAACGTCTACAAATAACTCGTAGAATAAACATGAGTGTCGACAGTGGCGGTGAGGAGCTGCCAGATATGGGAGAAAAAAAGAAGAAACGAAAATTCACTCATAACCGAAATTCTGACTCTGCTAATAAATATGATATTTTTACTAAACTAAATTATAAAAGACTGTTCATAGAAAACACCAATTCTGAGTATGTAGTATACGTCGAGTCAACAGAGCAGGAGAAGGTAGGGAATAAAAATCCTATCACGCTCACCAACTTAATATCTGAAAATGTTAAAGGAGTATTAGGAGTACATAGATTGAATGCGCACAAAATAGGAATAACATTCAGAAAGGCGGCTGCGGCTAACAATTTTTTGAAGATGGAAGACTTCTTATGGAAAAATAAGTTTAAAGCCTTTATACCATCGTATCTGACTGAAAAGATTGGTGTATTGAGGTTTGTGCCCAAAGAAATCTCCAATGAAGAAATATATAAAAATATAGTGTGCGACTCTGAAGTAATTTCAATTAAAAGATTCATGCGTAAAGTAGAGGGAAAATTAGTGCCTCTCAATACTGTTGCTGTCACCTTTGCATCAACGTCGTTACCGCAATACGCCTATATAAAACTATATAGATATGAGGTGAAAGCATACATACCACCATTATTGCAATGTTATAAGTGTCTTAAATTTAACCATTCTGCTAAGACTTGCAGAGGCGAGCAGCACTGCTCTTCTTGTGCTGGTCGTCACTCCTACAAAGACTGCGATGTCGAAGAGATCACATGCATCAACTGCGCAGGTAATCATCTTGCCATTTCACGAGACTGTCCCATTAAAAAACAAAAAATTGAAGAGAAAAAGGCCAAATTTCTTATGCAGCAATCGTATGCCACTGTTGTGAAACCACCCCTCACATTTAATGAAAAATCTTTCCCTGCTTTACCTAAGGTTACTGACAAGGCTAAATCCAATGATATTTTAGATATTAAACAAGTAGCAAATAATGATATTATAATTAACGCAATTGTTAAATCGTTGGTTGCATTAGGAAACAAGAGTGACTCTGATGGCCCACTCACACATAAGAAAATAAAAGAAATATTTTTGTCAAATTTAATTTAAACATGGATAATTATTTAAATATTTTACAGTATAACATACAGAGTTTACAGAGTAAAAAGAGCCTATTACAAAATTTATTAATGGAAAAAAATATAGATGTCTGTCTTCTTAATGAGACTTGGTTTAAATCTAATTCTATAATCCCACACTTTCCCACATATAATTTAATTCACAAGAATTCCATAAATTCTCATAATGGAGTAGCCATTTTGGTGAACCATCGTTTAAAGTACAAAATAGTTAATACACACTTCTCAGAATCTATTCAAAACGTATGTATCACTATTAAAACACAATTTGGAGCAATGGCAATACTTTGTATATACAGCCCTCCAAGTATCAGGTTTGACTCAGCAAAGTTAAAGGATTTAATTAATAACATACCCAAACCTTGTATAGTTATGGGTGATTTTAACGCTCATAACATAGCCTTTGGATGCCATAGTGACAATAATAGAGGTAGATGTTTATACAATATAATTGATGAATTTGACTTATGTATTTTGAATGATGGATCACCAACAACTGTTCCTTATCCTAATAGACAAGCTTCAGCAATAGATCTTGCCCTTGTTAGCTCTTCAATAGCTCATTTATGTAACTGGTATGTTCATGATGATCCCATGGGTAGCTATCATCTTCCAACCTTACTTGAGATCAACATTCAACCATCTATGTATGACACTTCCCCTCCTGTGGATCAAGAAAAATATATTTATAGTAAAGCAGATTGGGACGAATATTATAGCCTATCAGAAACTTGTTTTTCCCACTTGGATTCAATAAATGATTCCCATATCAATGCATATAACCATTTTATAGAAACGTTAAATGATTTAAGGAATAAAACAATTCCAAAACGAAAATTAGGTGCAAACACAACTATTAAAAAACCAGTACCATGGTGGAATACAAAATGTAGTGATGCTGTCGCAAAATCAAAAGATGCATTAAAGTATTATTTTTCTCAACCTAACATTGAAAACTGGATAAGGTATAAAAAACTAGATGCAAAAAAGAAAAGAATTCTGAAGGAAGAAAGTTGTTCTTCTTGGCAAAATTTATGTAGTAGCTTCAATAGGTTAACTCCAGTTTCTAGGATATGGGGATACATTAAAAAATTTAAAAAGATTGGAACAAATCGAAACAAAAACATCAGTGATGAATGGGTTCCAAATTTTTTAGATAACTTAGCAGATTCTACTGGAATAGATAATAATAGGCTTGAATATTTGTTCGAAAATGCTACAGAAAATGATGTAAATGTATTTCTCAAGAACAATTTCACTATAGAAGAGTTGGAAACATCTTTAAAGAGTAGGAAAGATACTACACCGGGATTGGATGACATACCTTACATGTTAATAAAAAAGTTACATTTAAATGCAAAAACCACATTACTTAGTATTTATAATAAACTATGGGATGATATAGTAATACCTGAGTCTTGGAAAACACAGTGTGTCATTCCAATTTTAAAACCTAATAAACCTGCAAATAGTGCTTCTTCATATAGACCTATTTCCTTATCATCTTGTTTGGGTAAACTCTTTGAAAATATGTTGAAGTTAAGATTAGATTATTTTGTTGAATCGCAAAGCTTAATTCCTTCTATTCAGTTTGGCTTTAGAAAAGGTAAAAGTTGCTCTGAAAGCCTTGTATCTTTATTAACAGATGTAAGACAGGTTAAATTAAGTCACTCTAATGCAATCTGCGTGTTTTTAGATGTAAAAGGTGCTTTTGACAATGTAAATATAGAAGAACTTATTCAAGTATCTCATAATATCGGTATACCTGGTCATATTTTAAAATGGCTTTACTCTTTTTTAAACAATAGAACACTATTTGTTAAATATAATAATAAATTGCATGGACCTAGAACTGTCAACAAAGGCACAATGCAAGGGGCAACTTTGTCTCCTTTACTTTATAACTTGTATACTTCGGAAATATTAAAATATGTAGATGTACCAGATGTAAATATCCTGCAATTTGCAGATGACTTGCTTTTGTACAGCATAAATCAAAACATAGATATAGCAATGGCTAATATCAATAAGGCTTTGTCTCAATTATACAGCTATTACCATAAACTTAAATTAGAAATAAGTCCAGAAAAGAGTTCAGTTTTAGTTATTCGTAAAAATGTAAATACTCATAGCAATGTTAAAATTTCATACAATAATGTAGAAATTCCTGCTGTCAAGCAACATAAATTCCTAGGCGTCATTATTGACGATAAATTAAAGTTTGATGAACATATTAAACATATAAGTAACAAAGCGCTGAAGGGCATTAATCTAT
The DNA here is from genome assembly GCA_914767755.1 of Agrochola circellaris. Classification (NCBI taxonomy): domain Eukaryota; kingdom Metazoa; phylum Arthropoda; class Insecta; order Lepidoptera; family Noctuidae; genus Agrochola; species Agrochola circellaris. Next base: position 4,131,410 of record OU611859.1, on the reverse strand, counting down.
TGAGACATTTAGCAGGAAGTTTTTGGGGATCTGACCCCAAAGTTATGAGTATGCTGTACAAAAGCATAGTGAGAAGCCATTTTGATTACAGCAGTTTAGCTTATATGAATGCTAATAGCACCTTGCTACGAAAATTAGATGTAATTCAAAATATGGGATTGAGACTTATCTGTGGCGCTATGCGTTCCACACCTATTAATTCCTTAGAAATTGAAACATGTATACCTCCCTTGACATTACGAAGGTTGTTGTTGGCTGAGAGATTTTTATTAAAAGTCATGGCATCAAATGATAATCCTTTACTTAGGAAACTAACAATACATCGTGAAATCTCACAGTCAATTGCTTCCAATGCCATCTCTGCTTCTTCTTTGGTTGGTGGAACTTTACCTGAAATGCCAACAATATTTGAACATGTAAGTAATAATTCGAAAGATATTGTTAAAAATGATATTTGGCCTATATACAAAATTCCTTTTAATGGTATTATTAACAGCTTTGCAATCCATTTAGACACAGTGCACAATGAATTAGATTTTTTACAGTTTAAAGACAATAGACCAGAACATTATGTTATATACACAGATGGATCTAAAACAGACCATAATGTAAATGCAGCTTTCTATGATCCACAGCTAGACTTCACTAAATGTATTAAATTAAACAGGGTGTGTAGCATTTTCACTGCAGAATGCTATGCAATTTATTGTGCACTACAGCATGTAAATAGTCTTGTAAATAATGTACATAATATTTTAATAGTTACAGACTCCAGAAGTGTTTTGTCTGTTTTACATAATGTAAATATTTCTTTTAAGATAAATTATATTATTTATAATATTAGACTTATAATCCAAAAACTACTTGATAATTATGTTAAAGTAGAATTTGTATGGGTACCTTCACACAGTGGCATTCGTGGAAATGAAGTAGCTGACACTGCGGCCCGTTCGGATCATGACGAAGATCGATCCGAGTTGCTGAAGGTTCCATTCACTGATTACTACAGCCTTTTTACAGTACTTAATAGACAGTTATGGAAGGAGTATTGGAACATAACCCTGGAAACGAAAGGCAGATGGTATGCTGGAATACAAAATGAATTACCGATTAAACCTTGGTATCATAACTTAAAATATATCACAAGAAGATTTATAACTATTATATCACGCATGAGATTGGGACATTGCTTAACACCAGCTCACCTGAATAGGATTCACATAATTAACAATAACCGATGTTATCATTGTGGAGTAGAGGATGCTGATTTGGATCATATTATTTTACAGTGTTCAAGTTTTAACATTCAACGTTTGATTTTGATCAGTGAATTGAGTGAAATAGATGACAATGACAATGACATTGAAAGTGAACGTCAAAGTGTACCCCGCAGCGTTCAGGAGTTATTAAAAAATAAGAAATATTTTAGTGTGTTGTGTAAATATATTTGTAATACGGTAGAAAAAATTTAATTCATTTTGTATATAAGTTAAGTAAAGTAATTTTTAAATTAGTATAAAAACCATTATACCATTATCACTGAGATGTATCACTCAACCCGAAAGGGCGGCAAGTTGATAATTTATGTAATCTTTAACTATTGTACTATTATAGAAATGTTAACCTATTTTAAGTTTACGACTGAAAGACTTGTATCTATGGTCATGAATAAAAATTATTAAAAAAAAAAATTTAAAACGTTCCGTTACAAGTAAATGTTGCGCTTATTTTATAACAATGAGAAAGGCTGTGAATTTACAAATAATTTGAGAAATCTTCCATCCTTTAATAGAAGGTGTTTCGGACTAGTATTAGATGATTTAACCGTTAAAGGCCTGATAAACAACTAATTAACGTGCTAATTGACGTGCTTGAGGGTCACCCAGGGCTTTACCGGTTAAAACTGTACCATCTAATATCGAATTTTAGAAAAAAACTTAAACATTGAACATAAACTGTGTCGTGTAATTGTTTGATTTCCTGTTATTACACAATATTGATAAATTGACAAATAATAAGTTTATCCCACATGCGTATCCGCTCTGAGCTTATCTGATCATTGATGTAAATAAACGCCAGCAAAAAAAAAAAACGAAATGTCATTGTCATTGGTTGTCAGAAAGTGACAATTTGCCAAACGTGTTTCGTTTCGTAAAGCAAAGCAAAGAAAACATCGAATTAGCTTACCATGTTATCTGATTTTATTTTGTTAGAATATCGAATTATGTTTAGTTTGCGGAATGTATCACCCATTCCTTGTACGGTGTGCTATCGTCTGAGCATTCTCGGTGCATTAAAAGGATACGAAGTTTGTGAACTTTAAAACAAAGTTTTGTGTTCAGTGATTATTAAAGAATAGTGCTCTTGTGTAGTTTTAAAGGTGATAGGTTTAGTATTAAGTTTGTATTAGAAGTCTTTTATCACAATATTTAATCAGAAATGTTGAAGTTACCATCAGATTTTAACGTAATGTTTTTGATTTGTTTTAACCTGGATTGTGCTTAGATTGCTTAAATTATTTTTATGTAAGTTCAATTTGAGCACCTGTCAATTGCCCAGCGATAACAATTTAACTTGAACCCTTGAGTTGTTGAGTCAAACTTGTTAATAACCTAGAAAAACTTTAAAGTAATTTTATATTCAGTCATGTTTCCAGTAGGTATTACATAATATAGTTATTTATGTAAATGCCTATGTAGATTTTCATAATCTAACTAGTTTTCTCTGATCTAAATAAAACTATTAATTAAATTATGTTAACATAATTAAGTGTTTTGTATTAAAGTTTCAAGTCTTCTTATTTAAAAAATATAAAACAGTAAAAACATTATTTTTGCAGAAATATTTGTTGAAAACTTCACAATATTTTTACTTATCATCTAGAAATGTCCTTGGCTTTTAGCCAATAATTGATGTGTTTATAAATGACTATTATCCCTCAGATTGTTGTTAAAGCATTAGATTTGCTTATCTATTTTATATTACTTACCTTCTATCAATGATTTACCATTCTGAAATATATCACGATATCATAATAGCAAGATAAAATAAAATCTATTTGTTGACCATCTGTTGGTACTTACGTGCAGATTTGCAGTAAAAAGATTGTATCTAAAATCATACTAATTGCATTTTCTTGTTTTTGATAATGCAAAATAAATGTCTTTTTTAAATGAGGAAAGTATACAATGGAAATTATAAAGTTTTCCTTAAAATTTTAAATATTTACTTTATGGGAATTCATTTCCTGAATTTGGTATTATTGCTATTGTTAGTCATTGAGGAAAAACCTAACCCACTTTTTGGTAAGGATTCTCTCCAGAACGCACGCAAGAACTTACTATAAATCACCACAATCTGCCGAGCCATTTTAGAGTTTTTGCGAGCTTAACGCACGGCGATAGATTTTTATATATAGATAGATAATTTAATAATCATAACATTCAATTGTTCCAATATATTTTCCCAAATTAAAGCCTCGTGAAGTCCTAAGTTCATAACGTAACATTAATAAATGTAGCGAGTAGAGTAATCATCTTAAAAACTTTAAAATAAAACTTAAGATCCTCACTAAACTTTGGTTCTCAGCTATGTAGAGCTTCAGTCTACTCAAACAGTGGTAGTTGTAACATTTCCATCATATTAAACCATATTTTTTAATTATTGAAATTTAACAGCGAAACAACTTAAGATAATTTGAATAATCATTGTTAACAGTTTCGAATGACCAGTGAAGACTATTCTATATTTCTATTTGAAACATCATTTAATATTTGTTGCAGTAGCAACAAATATTAAATGATGACATTATTAGGTGGTGCTTTTAAAGTATTAAAAGCACCACCTAATAATGTACAGTCACAAGCATAAATACTGTACAGTTACGCAACCCTTGAAAGCATTTTTCCTCATAAATTAAAAAAAGCAACTTTGAGAAGAGATCTATTTCATAGTAGTATATGGTTTTGAAATGACAATGTTTGTAACACCTAAAAAATGTATCAATACTGTAGCAGAAAATTTTATTAGGTATTTATAAGCTTAAATACCTAACATTTATGCAAGCATGACTGTATGTTTAAATAAAGTTTAATGAATAACATAAATACAACTATGTTTGAATGATATTATCCAATGCTTAAATAATATAAATATTGATTGTTTAAGTGAATGAAGGACACTGAAGTCATTCTTTCAATCAGATTTATACTCACTGCCTTCTGTTATGAAAAGTAGGTATGAAGGCCTAAAACATGAGAATAATGATGATTTCCGAATTCGAATTCACAACCATTTAAAACGTTTTATACTTCTATACGAAAAGTGCATGGTGGCTTGATTAAAGAGTCCGGGAGTGTAATAATATAAAATTGTAGAGTAAATAATGTTTATGTTATACAAATAATAAATATAATAGTGCTAACTTTGTCCTTATGTAGAATATGATGCAGCATTGCTTCATATTTTACTCAATTGCAGACTTGCCGCCATTGTACAACATTTCCGCTTTACCATACTAAAATATTGTGTCCTAGAATCTGTTTGTCCAGTTAATTTTAAGGACAGAGTGTCTAGTAACCACTTAAAAAATAAGCAATATTGCCAAAACAGCATTTTAAGGATGAGTACTTTAGCCCAAACAACTAGGAGTACCCCAAGGTCTTATGTTAGGGCCCAGAATTGCGGCTATTTTCAATAGTCGTCATTTCATACGTACTTAAATATCGTATTCTTGTTAGTTTCCTACTTAATTGGTAAGGCAAGCCATTGAGGTAATAATTTCTCATTTTATTTCTAAAAAAAATCCACAAATGCTATCTACTTTATATTTTGCAATTATAATAATTAACAATATTATTATTTGTTTCATTTACCTTCCTGTTAACGTAAGTAACAGAACCTTTATTTGTGTTACAATTCCGTTTTAATTTTCAGGTATATTCATAAACACTAGGGGGAACTCCAAACTCTTCATATATCAGAATCACACGTTCCGGTTTATGTATAAGAAGGCTTATGGCAGTCAGCTGTGGTACTGTTGGTACTTCTTCAGCAGGTGTTGTCCTGCGAAGCTACGGATAAATAACAATGGGAAGGTGACGGAAAGCATCGGCAGACACAACCACGATCCTCCGACCTGTTGGATGACCCCGGACGGTAAATCCTACAGTCTCCCTCCCTTACCAGATAAGACACCTCCCAACACTCCAAACAATGTATGATTACAATAAAAGTATTTGCAATTAATTTGTTTTACTGCCTTTGTTTTGTTGTGAAATGAACAAACTGCCTCTATTTCAAACAAGATGAGATTTTAATTTGTATTCTATGGAATGTTAAGTTTACGTCGAAAGATTAGTTTGTAACATAGTTTAAGTATAAAGTACGTACACTAATGTTTTAAGACTATGTACAAAAGTTGAGAGCTTATTGAAATGCAAACATTATATTCTCTTCTAAAGTTTAATATATTTAATATCTATACGAATTTGTTTCGTACCTACTAATTTTTCATTTTTTTTAAGGGGGCGTCCAGTTCTTTATGTTTTGATCAGCGTCATTTTGATAGCACCATTTTAGCCCATCATCCTTGAATTTTACTACGGAACATCCGGAACCGAAATACTAACTCTTTTCGACTTAAAGTTTAAAAGTGTATTGCAGAGTCGTTCGGTCACTTCGTACCAGGTGGCTACTAGGATAATGTCGCTAATCAAAAGATAAGTGATACGCCAAAGCAATATTTGGATGCTAGGTACTATCGCGGGAGCGCATATCTGAACACCATAAAGACTAATCCTGCTTGCAGCGCACGGCCGCTATAGTAACGCTTACCTACAAAAAAAGGGGCGCTAAACAGATGTGGTCAACGTGTGCAAGGAATTTTGTTTTCAAAGTGATTAAATATGCGTGACCGCGATGGTACATTCTTTATTGTACATTTATCATGCATTTTCAGTCACCGCAAAAGTGATGTTTTAATTGTATAGTTATAAAATACTATGTAATATTGACACGTTTTTAGTGTATTGTCTGTCTGTCCTTCATGAAATCATGACCTACATAGATCCGCCCATAAATATATCTATTGTTGCGCTTGCGTTGACTTATTTTACGTCGTTAAGTCAAGGTGAAGCGGAGATTTGGCTATTATGATGTGATGTCCAACCGTTATGTTTTATTGTTCCTCTTTGTGGCAGGCGACCCTAGATATTTGATGAGAGATAAAACATAATTTACTGATCTCTACCTCGATCCCGACAATACAGGGTGTTTGGCGCATGGACCGACACAATTTTTTCAGGGATTTGGGAGGTCATTAGCTAGGTTCTACCCATACACCCTTTGTCCCTTTTTTTTTTAATAATTAATTTAGAAGTTGTAAAATTTCATTCATTAAATACAAAAATTAACTTTGGAAGCTTGTAAGGAATTTTCTTGAAACCAGTTGTATAAAACAAAGATGTTTTTAGATTTAAAGGACTTTGGAGAATGCAACAAAATTTGTTTTGTGCCACTACACCCACAAACAAAAAAGTTATTTCAAATTAAAGGACACATTTTGGGATTTTTTTTCATTTAAAAAAAATAATCATATGTAACCAACCGTGACATTTGGGACAAAGGGTGTATGGGTAGAACCTAGCTAATGACCTCCCAAATTCCTGAAAAAATTGTGTCGGTCCATGCGCCAAACACCCTGTATTTTGTCCGTTTTTCAATTGTGACGCTTTCATCTTCTGATTACCATGGAATTTGGAATGTTTTGATAGATTGTTTTCGATTATCACGGTTAAAGTCTAATCGGACAAACCTTATCACGATAATTCGAAAAAAAATACTCATGATATAATTCCAATATTGAACGAAATTGTCAATAAAACATGACATAGCCTTATAAAATCAGCAGATCTGTGGGTAATACTTTAATTTGCGTACTTAATACTTTTTAAATCGCGTGAATTACGAATTCACGCGATTTTTATTTGATCACCTGTGCTGAAATATTTGTCTGATAAGTTTTTTTTCTGATAGATTGAGTAGTACCAAAAAGTATACAGTTAGGTTCCTACCTACCTCAATATTAAATCAGTCTGTCGAAAAAATAAAAACCCCAGTGTGTTGACCGCTAACTCGGTTTTTTTATTGACTTTTTCATCGACCACACTCATCAAATATCTATTTGCAGTGTTTTATTTAAGTAATTTGGACTGTATAGGGAAATCCAAAATATATTAGGTATCTACCTATTTAAATTGTTGGTCAAGTTCGAGATCGGACATAACGACGCTGATGCTCTATGGATGGATAACAGCAGTAGATTTTTGTAGAAAAAATACAATCTTGCTGTGTCTCTGAAACACCACAGTCAAGCTCAAATAAAAACAAGAAATCAGAAAATATGTAGTGCTTTTAGCAATAGGTACCTACTTTATTGATTGAATATACTTAGGCCCTGGCACCACTGGTCCACTTACCTAAATAAAAAACACTGCACTTGCCACTCAACGACTCAAATCATGTAATGAAAATAAATTAAGAAATTAGTGTATAAAAATAAAAGTTCCATTCTGTATTATAATTATTGTGCCTTTCAAGAGTTTTATGTAAAACCAAAAATAAAATATTATATCATATTGTATGTCCGTCTTTGTTTTCACTTTGACACTTTCCACATCACAAAAATTGGACTTAAAAGGGAAAAAGCAGGAAATAATGGACGCTACTGATAATACTAAACTCGTGGCTAAGTTCTGGGCTGATACAATTTAGATTGCCATCGACGCGCTGACAAGAAGAGATACCATGTCCAAGTCAGGATCCAGGCGAATTGTGGCTGAAGTAAAGAGTAGACAAGATTAATTTCATTGATTACCTACGCACTGCGAACGGATTAGTGATGGTTCATTGTAAAGCTTCGTGCAGACCAACGCGACGCGACATCGGTTATTGTTATACCGTCAAGTTTTCTTAGAAATTGTATTGTTCGGGTCGCGGCGCGGCGTCGCGTCGCGTCGCGCTGGTCTGTACGAGCTTTAATACGATTTAATTAGTAGATAATGAGATACCTACTATAATATATGATATTATTATCAATATCTAAAGGGCTGGTAAGTATTATGTTTTGGTTCAAATTAAAAGATAGGCAGATATCGTAACTGACCCTGTCTGATCGTTTATTCCCGTTGTCCCCGTATGCCATATCCCCGTCACGGGGACAGCGGGACGTGATTAAATTTATTTCCCGTTGTCCCCGTAACGTACATTCGGCTAACGGGGACAACGGGAAGTAAACTTTTCACGAGTCGTTGTCCTCTTAAATCTGCATTGCTTAGTTTTTTAGCATGGGAAAAAGAAAAGGGGAATAAAACAAAATTTATTTATTTGTATTCGAATTTTAATTTGAGGTAAAAAAAAACAATTATTAAATTTACACAAATAACACAACTTGAGCATTATAAATATAGTAGTAGTAGTATAAAATCAACAAAAATATCACAATTACTTGCGTAAAAATAAAAATCATAGTAAATAGCTACATATGTAATTACAAAAAATATCACCTGCTGGTGTCCAGCATGTAGAAGTATTGTGCCTCCCTTTCTGTGTATTTGTTTTAAATCACTACTTCCTGAAGGACCTGCTGAGAGTTTCCGGACATTGTTGATCACTATTGGAAAAAATGAAACATTAAATTGATGACTTCCAAAAATTTTTTTCTCTCTACCCTAATGGTTCTTAGTTTTTCTGCAAGTACATACTTAATTATTTTTTAACATTCTAAACATCCTATAAATGCTGTACATAAAATATTATTGTTTTAGTTAGATATTAAAAATAAACTACTTACATGTGCTCCCATTTACACTATCACTAACATCACCAGTTCTCAATATGAAGTTCACAAGTAACTACAATAACTAAGTAGATCCCTTTGTCGAATTCTGGAGTGGGATTTTGCATGAGCCAATGAGAGCTCGACAAAAACAATGTTATCTGCGCTTTTGCTCCGCAGCTGCAAGGGCGCGCGCGACGCCGCCGCCGGCGCATCCTTTTCAAGGTCGCTCCGTTTATCATAGTTACTAGAAAACTTAATTTGGAATGTACGATACCTTTCAAACAATAAACATGTAATAAAATCGATTAAATTTATAAAAAAATACTACTTGAAAACAAGGTCTAAATCCCTAATATTAATCTACCGCGTACCAAGACCAATCTACCAATATTTCCATACACTTGTTTGTTGGGTAAAAGATGCCAACGCACACATTCATAATACTACAGAAAAATGAAAAAACGGGGACTGCGGGCAATAATTTTTACTTATTTTATTCAACTTGTCTCTTAAGATACAGGATACCCTAGTTTAAGAGACAGAGGTTAATCTATTGTGTACAGATTTCTGCAGCATCCAAATGTTTTAATTATGTTAATGTTCTCTATCTGTATTTTTGGAAATAAAGATATTATTATTATTATTATAACTATATTAACGGGGACAGTGTACGGGGACAACGGGAAGTATTTTTAAATATTTAATTGAAGTACCGCTGTCCCCGTAGGACGGGGAATGTGTACGGGGACAACGGGAAGTATTTTTAAATATTTAATTGAAGTACCGCTGTCCCCGTAGGACGGGGACACGGTGTACGGGGACAACGGGAATAAACGTGTCTGATGCCCTAGGTACAGTTAATCGACATTGATTAGGTAAATCGAATTTTCTTTTTAAGCACCAAAATAACTACTTACCTACACAATATGTCTATTTGTTCATCAGAATCTAGTAAAGATTTAAAATGTCTCAATAAAGCCAGACGGGACAAACGATTGATTAATAAAAAGAGATCAATAGCAATTGATACCATATCGTCACACTACCGCAAATATAGGAGCAATTAGAATGTTGGATCTTAAAAAAAAATCCAAGTTTAGGCCCTAACTCTCAGGAATAAAGTTCACTTTTTAACGAAGTGGTGCCCAATATTATTGACCACGTTTCGGACATTATTCAATGTGAATAAGGTCGTGATTCATGCAGATTTTGAACAGTTGATGACTAGTCATTTATCAATGCGGTATAGTTACCTAGTGATCGATACAAATTTAACGTTAGGTAGGTCTATCAAGTTCATGGTAGGTATCTTTTTAGAGGTAGAGCTGCTAATAAGTTGCCATGTTTAGGAAGTACTTAGTACCTATTTCGAATTTTTGATAACGCTCGCTACAACGTACCTACCTACGCCACGTCATTTGATAAGGTTAGGTACCTACATAGTTGGTACAGTGACGTTTTCTTATCTCCTTTTTGATACTTTGACATACATTCATTGTAGAGTCGTTTCAATGAATAGATTAGCGCTTTTATAATGGAGGATCCCGTACACTCCCTCTCAGCCCACTGAAACAGAGCTGTCCTCAATAATTTGTTATCATGACGATATTTAAGACAGGAATAATACCTATTTACTACAATCTCTCTCTTCTTTCTTCTCCGTGTGGTTAGTGACTAACTTGGTGTCGAGAGTTTTTATGCCGCCCATGGGCCTCTGACTTGGCTTCACATGCCGTCGAGAAATATCTCTCAGACATGCCAGTTACCTCACGATGTTTTCCGTCATCGTTTTTGAAGCAAGTGATAATTATACAATACGCACATGAATCCGATCAAGCTATGAAGCTAAATTCAAAATGGTCCTACTAAGCAGCATCTTGCTAAAATAAAAGCACCCAAAAGCTAATACAAAGGTACCATCAAAAAAGTTCATATCTAACCAATTTCAAAACAAAATCCCGTGAACAGGATGACCACATCTGTTACCGGCCCGGTGCTATAGCCGCCGAGCGCTGCAAGCAAGAATAGCCCGTACAGTGGTTAAATATGAACTTCTTCGATGGTATCTACGGTCAACCGCTCGTCTGTATTACCAAACACTTCAAAATCATAAAACCATTAGTTCTACGAAATAAATGCTCGGTCAAAGTTAAACTGTTGTGGTGGTTGCGGCTTACTGCAAACACAACATATATTACCGTTGCACGTGGACTTTAATCCTACTTAATATATCAAAATTACTTCCTTAATAGGTACTTCGTTCAAGGCCTTGTTTTTTCCTTATAAAGGATGTGACTGTTGAACCTTGCTGAAATTTTGCCTAAGCTTCGCGACAAATTGTGTATAACAATGCATGCCTACATCAGTAGAAAAAGTAAGATTACTGACGCCGGTAGCACACCTTCGCTGCAAAACTATAGCAGCGAATCCGCAGTAGTTCAATTCAACTGGCTCGCGTCATGTTCCGCTAGTTGAATCGGATGCGAGTAGCGGAACATGACGCGAGTCAGTTCAATTGAACTAGTCTGCCCTGCTAAGCCGAAAGGCGGTATCTCTGAGATACGCCCTTTTAGTTTTTTTTATACCATTCAATAGCTATAATAATTTCGCATCTAATGGCCACATACCGCTATCTAACTTAAAACATAAAAAAACCACTCAGAAGTTCTTTATATCGTTATGTTTCCTTAAATTACAATTTACAAAAAGTCAATTTTCTCAAAACTTAATCCGATTGAGATACCGCCTTTCGGCTTAGCAGGGCAGTAGTGTGGTTTTGCTGCTATGGTTTCGCGGCTGAGCTGTGCTACCCGCCTTTAACTTGAAACCACACAACTACTTTGTTGTTACCAATATCAAGATTCAAGCAACCACCGGGGTGGTTGGTACCTACCTACTCTATGAGTGGTCTTTAGTACCACTGCTAATACTTATAGCCCTATGCAGGTTCGATGGACCGAATAGGCGAAAACTAAAACTATCTATAGTAATTTTATTAAGAGGTAAAATTTGTATGTTTGTTTGTAAGTTTGTATGTGGGGGGGGTAATCTCCGGAACTACCAGTCGGATCTGAAAAATTATTTTTGCATTGGATAGCCCAATTCTTGAGGAAGGTTATAGGCCCGGGCAGAAGCAAGTTAGGTATAAATTGAGATTTTTGGCATTTAAAGATCGGGTTCGATTCCTGTGACGACGAGAGGTATTTGATCCACACTCCTAGAGTAGATCAACGATGAAAAGAAACGATTTGTATGAAATTGAAAAGAGCTGTGTTCCCAAAAAAATTCAGTCAAACGTGATATTTACGTTCTACGCTGCCATCGTCCACGCTGTGGAAGTGGCCAAGTTTTGGGCCAACTGCAAACGAAGAAGATGATCTAGAGTTGAGTGGACGTTATCAATCTGCCTAGCTTTTTCCCAACTATGTTGGGGTCGGCTTCCAGTCTAACCGGATGCAGCTGAGTACCGGTATTTTACATGGAGCGACTGCCTATCTGGCCTCCACGACCCAGTAACTGGGTCACACAATACCCCTTGTTAAGACTGATTGTCAGACTTTCGGGTTTCTGACGACCCGTAACGACTGTCAAAGATCCACGAATGACAGCCGGGACCAACGGCTTAACGTGCTTTCCGAGGCACGGAGGAGTCTCGGTATGTAAAGGTAAAGATGGTCACCCATCCACGGACCAACCGCGGCAAGCGTAGCTTAACCTGATGGATCGACCCTTGCGGCTGTTATTACTTTGCCATGAGCTCCTCCTCTTCTTTCACCAGTGGAATGCTATATTATCACTGAATAATATTGGCTATAATTTATGAAGATATCACGCGGACGAAGCTGCTGGCGGAAGCTAGTTTCAATTAAAAGTAATTTTTCGTATCCATACTATGTCGATGTGTGGAAGAAGAAGGAGGTACTATATTTGCCCAACTAGGAAAAATCGAGAGTAAGATGGTGTGTTTTCAATGTAGGTACCAGTTGTGCCATTAAAGTTTAGACTTGACCGCGCCTCCCGCCGCTCTTTCCGCCGCCACTATGACGCCCCGGCGGGGTCCTCATACCGCTAGAGTAAGGCTTCGTGCAGACTAGCGCGACGCGACACCGGTTATTGTTATACCGCGAAGTTTTCTTAGAAATTGTATTGTTCAAGTCGCGTCGCGCTGGTCTGCACGAGCCTTTAATCGTCTACTGCGGAAGTCAAACTACGTGGTACGCCAAGTCTCAACTTTAATGGCACGACCAGTTACCGAATCTAGCTGTGTGCGGATAACACAATGTTGACATACGCTATGTTTGTGATAAATGTTATAGGTAAACATTTTGCGTGAACTGATTGTGTTTTCTAGGGTTCCGTACCCAAAGGGTGCCAAACGGAACCCTATTGCTAAGCCTCCGCTGTCCGTCTGTCTATCAGCGGGCTATATCTCATAAACCGTAATAGGTGAGCAATGATAGCCTAGTGGTGTGACCGTTGGACTGCCAAGTCATAGGTCTCGACTTCGAACCCTCGGCACGCACCTCTGTTTTTCGGGTTCATGTGAGTATTGTATAATTATCACTTGTTTCAAAAACGGTGAAGGAAAACATCTTGAGGAAACCGGCATGCCTGAGAGATAATTCTTGACGGCATGTGAAGCCAAGTCAGGGGCCCATAAATACGTCCCAGTATAGGTTGGGAAGAAAACTTGGAATTATTTGGAAAGTCTAGTGCCTAATCGATTCGCACGACTGTTGTAAAATGGTAGGTGAGACCTCAGACCAAATAAAAAACCAAGACAGAGCGCTGTCAACAGTGAAGTGAAGCCGGTTTCGTAAGCATGTGAGCACTTTGTGTGATGTACTTAGTTTGATTGTAGTTTCATTGTAAAAGGTTGTAAATGTGTGCGTGTGAGCGTGTATGCACAGAGCGGCGGTGTAGTTTTGGCATGCTTCACTGTTTTTGTTCGCAGCGGTCTGTCTTGGGTTTTTATTTGGTCTGAGGGTGTGAGTGTGAGACTAATAATTATTGTCCGTCTAAACTAAATGCAAGACTGCAGTAACCAAAAGTCGAAGACGATAGCAAAGTAATAGGAGTCTGGTTCTACTAAATGTTTAGGGGAAACCCCTTTGTTAACAAATGTATCAACAAAATATTCTGCCAAATAGGGCATTTTATATGTGCATCATCAATTCTCACACTTAAAACGAAGTCAAGCAATTTATTTTTGTTCCAAAGCTAAAAATAACAAAATAAAGACGATTATTGAATATGTTATTAATTAGATTGTAATGTGAATCGCATGATTCTTTTGACCATAATGTTTCTTTTATGTTTCAAGCACTGTTTTATAACCTGACCTATATTTTAAACTTCGATTTTAAATATTAAGTAGTACAAACTCGGAGTTTCCATTTTGTTATCTTACAGTTCAATGATATAATTCGGTAGATGGTAAACCTATTTACAAAAACTTTTTACAAAAAAAAAAACAACCGACTTCCAAAAAAAAACACTACAAAGTGAAAAATAACTTTAATTTCGGAAGTAGGTGGCAAAAAACGAAAATTCTAAACCAAAGACACCGACTCCTGAGCACTAAGTTTACATACAGCTCTCATGCTGAGTAATTAGTATGCCAACGGTCGAAGTCAGGAGACCGTACTGATCAGCTCGTAGCTGCACAAAGGCTTCATTCACCACTTGATTTCCAGCTCTTTCGATCCAGGGCTAATGTGGACCATTGATCAAATAGTTTTCTTTGTCCATTTTCTTAGCCTTGGCCGTTTGACGGTATGTGAATCCCGCCCCGGGATTTTTAGTCCTCATTCCGTGACGTGCCTATTGTCATCATCGAATCCCCAGCCTTTACAGTAGGTACCTAGGTACTTTTTAGGGTTCCGTACCCGAGCGGTTCCAAACGGAACTCTATCACTAAGACTCCGCAGTCTGTCCGTCCGTCTGTCTGTCTGTTCTACACATCCACATTTGGTGCTATTTATTTGCACAACTAGCATAGATCGAAAGGGAGAGGCAAAATGCGCGCCCTCGCGCCCCTAGTCGCCGCAGGAGACGCCCCGGGCGACGGTGAGCAATGGGTAGCTCGCCGTCCGATAGCGACCAGGCCCGGGTCGACGGCGCGTTGTGTTCCACGCGCGCCTCAAAGAGATGTCAGCACCAACTGACGGGGTCCGGAAGGGCCAATGCCTGCCGGGGTTGCGGGTTTGTCTGAAAGGGATATCGCGACCTCGGCACACAGGCAACGGAAGGAACACGGGTGGGTTTTAGTCAGTAAAAGTCTGACACGCCCTCCCGCTCCACCCAGAGCGGGAGAAGTTATTTGATAATTTCCCACCCTCAAAAAAAAAAAAAAAAAGCATAGATCGAAACAGTAAGATGGTGTATTTTCAATGTAGGTAGGTACCTACTTACCGAACCTAGCTGTGTGCTGAGAACTCAATTTTGACATACGTTATGTTTGTAACTAAACATTTTGAGTAAACTGTTGTTTTCTGAGGTTCCGTACACAAAGGGTGCCAAACGTAATCCTATTGCTAAGCCTCCGCTGTCCGTCTGTCTGTCAGCGGGCTGTATCTCATGAACCGTAATAGGTAGACACTTGAAATTTTCACAGATTGTGTGTTTCTATTGCCGCTAACAAATAATAAAAATTAAATAAAGGGGCTTGTTTTTTCTCGGAGTTTTATGCTCGATCTTATGACGGTACGTAACCCTTTGTGTGCGAGTTCGACTCGCACTTGGCCGGTTTCATTACCCCACGCCTTAAGCCTCGTGCAGACTAGCGCGACGCGACGGCGCAACGCGACTCGAACAATACAATTTCTAAGAAAACTTGACGGTATAACAAAAACCGGTGTCGCGTCGCGCTAGTCTGCACGAAGCTTTATTACTTCTACATTACATACCTAGTAGTTTTGTTAAAAGAATAAAAGCTAATGACTTTTAAAATACAAATCGCTATCTACGAGCAACATGTCGTAGGTATGGCGTTTGTTGTTGTCCAAAGCACGAGATAGTTTGACGTAAATATGCTACTGTCCTTGGACTGCTGTTAGTGTCCGAAGTTCAACTATTACGAGGTATATCGCTATCAGTATGATACGCAATGATTGGATGTAAAATACTTAATGATACCTAATGTTAATTTATATCAACTAGCAGGTGTTCCCTATTGCTTGTCGTGAATGTAAGTAGGTAACCTGCGTTCGCAATTCATTTGCCAAACATGTAAACAAACAAATAATTTTTGGAAAAACAATTGTAATGCCTACACATAAGGTACAGTTTGCGCTACAACTTCATATTTTTTATGACTTTTTCAATAATACTAGTCGTTCTAAAATCAACTTTATTTACACTAGCATAAAGTTGATGTTTGTCTAAGTGGAAAACTCGTGTTTGTTTACATGTTTGTCAAATACATTGCGCACGCAGATTAGGTACTCTGGAAATCCATGTAGGAATGAGGCTATAGTAGCCGGTATTGTAAAATTTTAGGAAAATCGTCTACTTTTACAATGTTTGTAAATATGTGAGCACCATGTATCTATCACATCTAGTTGTGATGTCTCACAAGTAAGTCACAAGGAAATAAGACAAGCACGCTCATTCGTCTCGGGAACCAAACCCAGAAACCTCATTGTTAGCAGTCGGTCTTACAAACACTACAATTCAACATATGAACGAAGCGTGGTAATAAAGTAAATAACAAACAAAAGTAGTCTTAAAAACTACAGCGTGTAACACATCAGTGTATGATATCAAGAGTAGATCGAAGAAGTTCTTAACTAACCACCGTAAGGACTATTCTTGCTTGCAGCGCTCGGCGGCTATAGAGCCGGGCCGGTAACAGATGTGGTCATCGTGTTCACGGGATTTTGTTTTGAAACTGGTTAGATATGAACTTCTTTGATGGTACCTACATACACAGATTGTATGACACAATTAATACGCTAATTTAGAACAAATAGGTCTATAGATAATAATGCTGCGCCCACGCGTGACGGACGCAAAAGGACGAACGCTAGTGGCATGCTAATCACATCACCAAGTACTTACAATAGGAATTAGTGCCTACTAGGTGATATAAGCCTAATGACAGAAAAATAATTATTTCAGGAACAAAAATAAACGGTTGCCCTAGGCCTTACGCATAAAGGCTGCCGCTGATTGGCGCGACGCGACACCGGTAGAACGATTTCCGTGAAGTTTTCTAAGAAATTACCTTTTTTTGGGTGTGCAAAAAGTTAATAGGTACCTAATTTGAATTATGTTTAATTAAACTTTGAATTATGTTTAAGTAATTCAAATGAGGTACCTATTAACTTTTAGTATATATTTTTTTGTGTAGCATTAGTAAAATTAATATGTGCAAAAAGTGAATAGGTACCTAATTTGAATTGAACAAAGATTTATCAGTATTACCAAGTTCGTGGGCGTTCACGTTGTTCCCTTATTATCTCGTACGATGGAGATATCTGCGTCACTGATAACGTAGCTAGTAGCTACAGAACAAAGTCCAACTAAATACGGCTTGAAGTAAATATAGATGTCATCGGAAATAGTATTGTTACAAACCGAGTAAATACCTATGGTCTGTTCTCAAATTATCTGATAAAAGTGTAAATAAACCCCGTTCAGGTTAAATTCTTACGCTATCACTTACTAAATGAAATTAGTAACACACTAGCTTTCGACCGCGGCTTCGCCAGCGTGGATGTCGGAAATTATCCCACGGGAATGTACTACCGGGATAATTTCATCCAAATCCGTTCAGTCGTTCTTTCTTGATTGAGTAACCAACATCCAAACACACAAACATTCACATTTATAATATTAAGATATTAGTAGGGTTCATCTGTATGTAGAAGGTTTCAACTTTGTAATTATCTCCGTAGTTTTTCCAACAATGAATAACATCATATGAATAAATATTGTAATTACAAAATCATTGACGAAAATTGAGGTTTAGCAACCAACCTCAATTGTCTAATGAAAAACATCTCTAAGGTGATTTTAAAATTAGAATTTCGGTTTTACGTATTACAATAATCAAATCAAAGTACTTGGTTTCAAGTAACTGATAGGTACTTCAAATTAGCATCCACAGGTACGTTTTCGGATCCATTTGTTTATATTTTAATCAAATACTTTTGGAACAGACCATATCTTTAATGGCCGATAGCCCTACCGCGATGTAAATCTCTAGTGATTATGAGTCGGCGCATAAACGTTACTTAATTATTTTTCAAGGTTGCCAGTGAGGCTGAATAAAATGTTTTTTAGTTATAAATTATAACTATAAACATGTTATTTTATAGTTAACCGGATGCCGGACCAAAGCACGCAATAATAATAATATGTAGTTTATAGAGCAGCAGATATTTTTTTGCGATTTCAGAGCTGGTTTCTTTGTAAAAGTTGTTCAAACGATCAGTACAATGGCCTCTTTTCAGGTGTAAGGTAATTAAAAACTAAGCTTGTTTTTGAATATACCCAAGTACACGATTCTATTTCTGTGGCGACACTTAGCACTATTTCATGATTTTGATTAGTCAGTAAAACTTGTAGGCTAACTATTAAGTAGGCTCTAGTCAAT
Source organism: Agrochola circellaris (assembly GCA_914767755.1). Taxonomy (NCBI): domain Eukaryota; kingdom Metazoa; phylum Arthropoda; class Insecta; order Lepidoptera; family Noctuidae; genus Agrochola; species Agrochola circellaris. The sequence continues at coordinate 4,112,970 of OU611859.1, read as the reverse complement.
CGTGGTATTAGTTTGTTAATACCGTGGTATTAGTTTGTTAATACCGTGGTATTAGTTTGTTAATACCGTGGTATTAGTTTGTTAATACCGTGGCATTCGTTTGTTAATACCGTGGTATTAGTTTGTTAATACCGTGGTATTAGTTTGTTAATACCGTGGTATTAGTTTGTTAATACCGTGGTATTAGTTTGTTAATACCGTGGTATTAGTTTGTTAATACCGTGGTATTAGTTTGTTAATACCGTGGTATTAGTTAGTTAATATCGTGGTTTTGGTTTGTTAATACCGTGGTATTGGTTTGTTGATACCAAATATACTCATCATTATGTTCATGTATTCATTTAGTACACAGATTCTATTAGAAGATCTTGAACGTGTGTTAAGCAAGCTTTGTGCACAGAAGAAAACTTACGTGCTTCTATGGCAGCTGTTAAAAGGGGCCACATGACACGGACCATTGCACCAGATCGACGTGGAATTCCTAAACAAACTCTCAGCGATCATTTGAAAAAGGGAACCTTTGTAGAACGACCGTAGGACTGAAAAGCATCCTGTATTTTTATATTAAACGATAGTGCCCTGATAAGGATCAAAATCTGCAAACATAATTTGTAAAATCCAAGGGAGTGCCAGAATATGAATAAAAAAATAACGTTAAATCTAAAGAAGTAACCATTTCTTTTGATTTGACACGTTATGTTCTTTCACAGCGTTTGACCTCCGTCAGGTTCACTATCGGTACGCAAGTGCAATAATACAGGGTGCTGATTTAGTAAAAAATAGGAGTTCCATTCTTGACTCAGGCAGAAACTTTATAAATAAAAAACTAAAATGCAGTTTTATTTTCCTTTGAAATCAAGTATTTGCAAAAGTACCCATAGTTACGGATAAATACCATCGCAAAAATCACCCTATATAAACCCAGTTCGGATTGAACTTTATGATGTGTACCCCCCATTCAATATTTCATTAATAATGTTATATTGTACAATTGTTTTACAGTCTTCATTAATCGCCGCCAAAAAAAAAAAGGGTCCAAGCGTTCGCCGTATGTTACTTGGACAGAAGAAGACTTACGAGCTGCTATGACTGCTGTTGCAGAAGGACATATGAAACAGGCAGCTGCCGCTCGTCGTTATGGCATTCCAAAACGAACTCTCTGCGATTATTGGAAATCGGGACGCTTAGAAAAACGACTGGGACGAAAATCAATATTGAGCGAGGAACAAGAAAAACAACTCGTGGAAAGGATACTAAATCTTTCAAACAAAGGGATGCCTCTTTCCGCAAAACTAATTCGCAAACAAGCCTTCGATTTTTGTCTAGAAAATAATATTGAACATAGTTTTAATATCACTACGGGCCTTGCAGGCGTTGATTGGTATAAAGGCTTTTTGAAACGACACCCCGCGATTAATCCTACTACCATTAAAACCAGAAATCTAGAGGAAGAAGAAAGAAAGGAAGAAAAATAAGTTTAATGGCCACAGAAATGTGGTAGGTACTTCAGTCTGTACGCGGCATTAGGTTCAAATACAGAATCAGTTAGATTTAAATAAATGTATTATACAAGAGATTTAAATAAATATATTATACTAGAGATTTAAATAAATGTATTGTAAAAGATTCTGTTTTTGTTTAGTCGTTTAGTACGTGGGTGACCGAGCTCTGCTCGGGTGAAAATAGAGAAAACGATTTTTTCCACATATGGGAGCTAGGTCTCATATGTGGAAAAAATGGTTTTCTCTAGATCGATGTTTCGCCCTCATAAACCCCTATTGTAACTTTCATCGAAATCGTTAGATCCGTTTTTGAGAACGTTATAAGAAATATATTTAAACAAATATTGCTCATTTACTAGTATAGGATAGCCGATAAACAGTCGTTTATCGGCTGCAGTGACTATCCAAATGTGGCTAGAGTGTAAGTAATATTTGGTATTTGGCTTCGGTATAATAAAAAAAAAATACTATGAAGTTGCGATCAAGTTTTTTAAACAACACCCCGAGATTAATGTAGTTGGACGACGCCGAAGAAAAAGAAGAATCCAGAAAAACAAAATACAAAATAAAATCTTACTTGTGGTAAATTTAATACTACTTAAATATATTACGCTAGATATGCCTAAAATAGCAATGCTGTAAACAGCTCAACAGTAGTACATAAGTTACAAAACCCAATTGGGGGAAATATCATTTCTGTGTGTAAAAACAACCGTCCTGCTTTAAAAGTTTGTTAGTTGATTCTATCGTTTGTTAATAAAAAAGCTAACATTAACCGTGATTTTACTTACAGGTACTATTAAATTTGGGTCAAAGCATGCAAAACGTGCCATGTGGACAGAAGAAGACTTACGTGCAGCTATGGCAGCTGTTACAAGCGGACTTATGACACGGAGAGACGCAGGAAAACGACATGGAATCCCAAAACGAACGCTCTACCGTCATTTGAAAACAGGAAGCTTAGTGAAACGACTGGGACGAAAGTCAATGTTCGGTGAGGTACACGAAAAGCAACTCGTGAAAAGGATACTAAATCTTTCAAAGAGAGGGATGCCTCTTACCTCGAAATTAATTCGCAAACAAGCCTTTGATTTTTGTCTAGAAAATAATATTGAACATGTTTTTAATATCACTACGGGCCTTGCAGGCGTAGATTGGTATAATGGGTTTTTGAAAAGACACCCCGAGATAAATTCAGTTGTAAGCCAATTAAAACATGAAAATGATCCAGAACTAGAGTAAAGTTAAGCTTATGGTTATTCTAATGAGATGTATCGCGTGAAGGCAAATTCATAATCAAGATGATTTTAATAAATGTTATTTCTAAGCTCGTACGTTTGTTTTAGTTCACCCCTTTACTGTTTTCTCATTGTAAATTCCACTAAGCCTAAATACATAGGCCTTTAATCAGTTCGTCCTACCTGTTCCGACTTACGGAGTCAAGACGTAGAATATAACGGTATGGCTGGTCCTCAAAACCAAGGTTGCTCAGCGAGCTATGGAAAGGCTTAAACTTGGGAATCTCTCTAAGGGATCGAATCCGGAATGAGGTGATCCGGTAGCAAACCAAAGTAGTGGACATAATTCACAGAATAAGCAGGCTGAAGTGGCAATGAGCCGGCCATATTATGGTCAATGTTAGCGTATAGAAATAAATTTGAACTGAATTAAGTTTGTGGAGTTTGTCAGTTTATTTCATCGGGTGTTAATAAATGAGCTAACATTACACGTGGGTTTACTCACAGGTTCTATTAAATTGGGTTTGAAGCATGCAAAACGTGCCATGTGGACAGAAGAAGACTTACGTGCAGCTATGGCAGCTGTTACAAGCGGACATATGACACAGAGAGCTGCCGCACGTCGTCACGGAATTCCAGAACGAACTCTCAGAAGGCATTGGAGAACGGGAAGCTTAGTAAAACGAACGGGTCGAAAATCAATATTCAGCAGCTTTCAAGAAAATCAACTCGTGAAAAGGATACTAAATCTTTCAAACAAAGGAATGGCTCTTACATCGAAATTAATTCGCAAACAAGCCTTTGATTTTTGTCTAGAACATAATATTGAACATGTTTTTAACATCACTACGGGCCTTGCAGGCGTAGATTGGTATTATGGGTTTTTGAAACGACACCCCGAGATGAATCCGGTTGTACGCCGAATCCAGAACTAGAATAAAGTTAGGCTAATTGAGTTATTTGTCCCTTACATAAACAAGGTTTGATAAATGTTATTTATAAGCTCGTACGTATGTTTTAGTTCAGTCCTATTTTGTCTTCTCGTTGCCTATTCCGCAGAGTATAAAGACTTAGGTCATCAACGAATATGGATGATTTTTGGCACAAGGGTAGACCATGACCTGGAAAAGACATAGGCTAAATAGGCTACTTTTCCCCTGGATCGCAGACGAAGTCGCGGGCATAGCTAGTTAATTATACATTTCAGAATTAATGACGAACCACAATAATTTTTCACGCGCCATTATGTACAATTGTGTTAGGGTTGCGTACCTCAAAAGGAAAAAATTTAACCCTTATAGGGGATCACTTCGTTGTCCGTCCGTCAGTCTGTCAAGACCCATTTTCTCAGGCACTTGTTTTTCTTTTTTATTGTGTCTCGTAGTGACCACTGAGGTCATGACTACTACACTCAAAGCCTCCAGCCAGGGCAAAACTAAACTAATTAAAACTAGACGAGCGCTTTCTAAGGGCACCCCCTGTGGTGTACGAACCTCGACTTAGGGCGTCGCTGGGGGGAGGACAGCAACATGTAGTAGGCTGGATCAAATATGCGTAATTATTATTATCATGGGGATTATAACTACAGGGTCAGTGTCGACGCGGGCTGGCGCATCATCGAGCAAGGGTCGAGGGGGAGTATTATTTACTCGGGAGGGTCTCAATCGTGGAGGACCTCGGCCACGAGGTTGGAATGCGGGTCGATGTTTGTGTTTGTGCACTGTACTGGTGGCCCTATTGCTCTCCTGGAGGAGGGTTATGGTGTCGTCTGGGTCGGTAATGATTTGCCTCGGGCGGCGGATCTGACTGATTCTACTTGGGACATCACTGGTGGCCTCGACAACCAGAGGTTGCGATGTTTGGCGGCGGAATCAAAGAAACGCTTGGAATTGCGTTTAAGAAACTGGTTGATTGCGGGAAGTTTTAGGTCGAGATGGAGGATCTCGTTCCTAAAGTACCAGGGTTTTTGGAGGGTCTGGATCCTATGGATATGGTGGAGCTTTGCTTGTGCATAGACTGCGCCCGAATAGGTCAAGATTGGACGAATGCACGCTGTGTAGGTACGCAAAATGCACTTAAGTAACACATTTGCTACGTGCATTCAGGATGGAATGGAGTCTACCAAGAGCGGAAGCCGCTATGTGCCGGTATGGCTGGTCCACAAAATCAAGGTTGCTTAGCGAGCTATGGAAAGGTTTAAGCTTGAAGCCTCTGAGGGTTCGATTCCTGAATGAGGTGATCCGGTATAAAACCAAAAGAGTGGACATAGCCCAAGCTGAAGTGGCAATGAGCTGTCCATATGATGAGACAGGCTAATGACGCCGATCAATGTTAGCGTCCTAACTAATATTATAAATGCGAAAGTGAGTTTGTTTATTTGTTTGTTACGCACGTTAAAACGGCAGAACGAATTTGGATGAAATTGGGCACATGGGTAGACCATTACCGGTGGAGTTTGTTAGTTGATTTTATTGGCTGTTAATAAATGAGCTAACATTAAACGTGGTTTTACTCGCAGGTTCTATTAAATTGGGTATGAAGCATACAAACCATGCCATGTGGAGAGAAGAAGACTTACGTGCTGCTATGGCAGCTGTTACAAGCGGTCATATGACACAGACAGCTGCAGGAAAACGACATGGGATTCCAGGAGCAACTCTCAGCAATCATTTGAAAACAGGAAGTTTTGTGAAACGACTGGGACGAAAATCCATATTCAGTAAGGTACAAGAAAAACAACTCGTGAAAAGAATACTAAATCTTTCAAAGAAAGGCATGCCTCTCACCTCGAAATTAATTCGCAAACAAGCCTTTGATTTTTGTCTCGAAAATAATATTGAACATGTTTTTAATATCACTACGGGCCTTGCAGGCGTAGATTGGTATTATGGGTTTTTGAAACGTCACCCCGAGATGAATCCAGTTTTACGCCGAATCCAGAAGTAGAATAAAGTTAAGCTTATGGTTATTCTATTGTAATGGTTACTTCACGTAAGGGACAAATTCAGAAATAAGTTCTTAATAAATGTTATTTATAAGGTCGTACGTATGTTTTAGTTCAGTTCATTTTTGTCTTCTCGTTGCCTAAAGAGATCTTTAGGCTCTGGGGCAAGAGATTAAAAAAAAAGAGATTAAAGAGATTTCTGGTCTTCAATCAGCACATCCGACCTGTTCTGACTTACGGAGCCGAGACGTAGACTCTCACGGTATGGCTGGTCCACAAATTCAAATTCGATCAGCGAGCTATGGAATGGGCTACCTACAAGCTTGGCGTCTCTGATGGATGTCGAATCCGGAATAAGGTGATGCGGCAGAGAATAAAATAAGTGGACATAGCCCACATAATAAGCAAGCTGAAGTGGTAAACATTCAGAATGGCATAGATTAAAAATATATAAATAAGCTAGTATGTTTTTCTTCAGTCCTTTGGTGTCCTTCGTAAGAATTCTAGTAGTCCACTTCTGATCATGATTTAAATATGCAATTTTCTAAAAAAAAACACGTCCCACTACTGATCTGAATAATGATCATCCATGACATTTGTGGAATTAATAAACAAGATTGCATATATAATATATCTTATGAACATTGCTCACAGGGTCTCTTAAATTGGGTACGAAACATGCAGAACGTGCCATGTGGACAGAACAAGACTTACGTGCAGCTATGGCAGCTGTTACAAGCGGACTTATGACACAGAGAGCTGCCGCACGTCGTCACGGAATTCCACTAGCAACTCTCGGGGGTCATTTGAAAACGGGAAGCTTAGTAAAACGACGGGGGCGAAAATCAATATTCAGCAACGTTCAAGAAAAACAACTTGTGAAACGGATACTAAATCTTTCAAAGAAAGGGATGCCTCTTACCTCGAAATTAATTCGCAAACAAGCCTTTGATTTTTGTCTAGAAAATAATATTGAAAATGTTTTTAATATCACTACGGGCCTTGCAGGCAAGGATTGGTATAATGCGTTTTTGAAAAGGCATCCCGAGATGAATCCAGTTAACCAAGAAGATTTGAATAAATGAGCTCGTACGTATTCTTAAATAATATCTTTTCATTTCATTTCGGGATGTGTAAACTAACCTCTTATTGCACAGAGAGCCTAAGAGAAAAAAATAAAATAAAATCGTTTATTGTCCCGATATACATCGAACTAACAAGAAATACTTATAATAACGCATAGATAATGTAATAAATATAAACGGTAGGTACAATACAATATTACACATTCATATTACTAATTGCTTTAGGGCACCGAATAAGGTAATTGGAGTGTGGTAGGACTGCCACCTTAGATGTAGGGGCTGTGGTTCCATTCTCATGCTTATACTAGAAATAAGCAAAAAAAAAAAATTTTTTTTTAATTTTTTTTTTTATTGTAGTACAATTTTTTAGTACAGTTGAAAAAGCTATTTACACGCATTTTTTTTACTGCAGTCTAGTCATCAATCTTGGCAACCAGAAGTTGATTTGAATTTATATTTCACAAAAAATTGTGGTGTTAGTTGGTAATTTTCATCGTTTGTTACCTAATACATGAAACAAAGTTTTTCTTACAGGTTCGAAGCTTGCAAAACTACCTTTGTGGACGGAAGAAGACCTACGCGCTGCTATGGCATCTGTTACCGGGGGATATATGTCAAAGAAAGCTGCATCAGATCATTATGGAATTTCAATACCAGCTCTCAGCCATCATTTGAGAACGGGAAGCTCAGTAAAACGAACGGGACGAAATCGTGTACTGAACGAAGTACAAGAAAAAAGTCTTGTGGAAAGAATATTCAGCAAATGGCAGCTTTCAAAAAATGGGATTGCTCTCACCTCGAAATTTATTCGCGGACAAGCCTTTGATTTTTGTCAAGAAAACGATATTAGACATAATTTTAATTTAAACACGGGGCTTGCAGGCGCAGATTGGTATAATGGGTTTTTGAATCGGCACCCGGAAATACCAGTTGCACGACGCCGAAGATATAAAAATCCAGACGTAGAGCAAAGTTGCGATGGACGCATTTCAGTGTAATAAATTATGTGTGTCGTTTAATTATATTCATTTTTTTTTTAAGCTCGTATTTTTTATTTAGTCCTAATAGACTCTTTTTTGAGTGTGGGAAATGATCAAATAACTTCTCCCGCTCTGGCCGGAGCGGGAGGGTGTGTCAGACTTTTACTGACTAAAACCCACCCGCGTTCCTTCCGTTGCCTGTGTGCCGAGGTCGCGATATCCGTGTCGGACAAATTCGCAACCCTAACAGGCACTGGCCCTTACGGACCCCGTCAGTTGGTGCTGACACAACGCGCCGTCGACCCGGGCCTGCAGTGCTATTCTGTAACCATCTCACAGTGAAAACTTAGGTGAAGTGAGCGTGGAGTGAGCTGTCATTCCACAAGGATTGACACTATTGACATCTCACTTCACCCAAGTTTTCACGGTGAGATATTTACAGAATAGCATGGCTGGTCCCTATCGGACGGCGAGCTACCCATTGCTCACCGTCCAAGCAAGCCCGCGCCTACGGTGGCCGGAAGTCGGCTTGCGACTCCCGACGCCCTAATAGTCTGGCTACATCATCACGTCGCGCGGCCGAGTTCTAGTTCGGTGCCGTCGTACAATAAAATATACAAACATAACTGGCGAAATGTGGGTACCTATACAATACCTACATCTGTGCCCAACCCTTCGGGGAATTCAGCCGAGATGTTATGTTTTGTGTAATAAAACTAAGACCAGCCATAATCTCTACTTAGCGTGTCGATGGCAATCTAAATGGACACGGCCCAGAATTCGGGTATCTGTTTGGCGCCATCAGTAGCGTCATCAGTTTCTGTAACTGTGCGTGTGCACTGGCGAAACATCGCAACAAAACATGTTGAAATCTCTAGTTCCTGTCAAAACTTGTATGGAACATTGACAGACAATAGAGATTCCAACATGTATGTGTGAATGTTTTGCCAGTGCAAACACACAGTAACGTGTAGCTGATAGGACACGCAGGACTTGATGTTAAATGTCCCAACACTCCCAACCAAAATTATAAGTACGAAATTAAACAATTTCACTAAAAATAATATTTATTTCTAACAAATAAGCCAAAGATAAGTCTTATGGGAGAAACTGCAGCCGTAGAGAGACGCATGACCGGGACCCCAAACGAGTGGCCGGCCTGCTGAAGGCTAGAAGTAGTTGGACGAATACCGTTTGATTGTCACAGTCACTACGGGCCTCGCAGGCGAAGATTGGTATAGAGGATTTTTAAATCGAAACCCGGAGATTGTTCCAGCATTGCGAGTAAAAAAAGAAACGAATCTAACCATTGTGTAAAGTTACGCTAAAATGGGTTCCATTATAATAAAATTATGTTAAGGTTTAATTAAATAAACAGTACAACACTATTTATTTCGCTTTATTTGGGAAACAAACTGATGAAATAACAGACGTACCTAAACAACTTTGTAGTTTAACAGAATTCAGAGACAGAAACTACAGTTTTTACAGAAACCTATATTCAACCAACAACTCGTTTATACGTCAGTGTTGTAATAAGGGGTTTTTTTAAAATAAATTAATTAAAAGAAAAAATCCAAAGTATTAAAAAAATCTAAATGTTTGTCATCGTGAGGGATCTCAGCTCTCACACAATTTTGCACTCAAATATACATTATATAATCGTTTATATCATCAAAATTTGTGCCCAGAAAACATTTGTTTGGTAGTTGTTTAATCGATTGTAATTGCAAAGAAGAATGGGCAAAAATATATGGAGCTTGGTCCAAATTTCCACCATCAATAAGAACTATGACATATGATGGAACACTGCGTTCTGAATCATTATAAGAAGACCGCAACCAAAAATATTTACTCAGTAAAAAGTTATGACCCCATGAAAACTTGCAATTTAAAAACCTTTTTACGCTTCATTATTTCACTATATCTTTTAAACTACTCGATTGATTTAGGTGTATGACATTTCGTTGTAATTCATACGTTATTCTGGTTGATATAAGCTATATGAGCCAAAATATAAACAATATGGCGGTCGCGGTAGGTACCTCGCTACGTCAAAAAAATTAAACCCTATCATGTGGGGTATCAAATCAAATCAAAGGACTTATAGCTATCTTTACAATGCTTATATTTATTTTAAAATATTTTTAATACTGGGAAGAATATAAACACAAAAATATTTCACACAATTTTTATTTATTCCTGTCTCTCAGTGTGGAGTCTGTCCTTAAAAGAATACATCTCATATGTCTTCATCCACAATAACATTGTCCAGATTCGCAGCTGGAAGTAGAATTGTGGGTTGGTGTCTCGCCCATCCAAAATACCAAATAATTACCATGACGTGGGCACAGCAACCCACAGTTCGCATTCCAGAAAGACAAGAACAGTAGTAGTTCGAAATGGTTTCTCGATTATGGATCATTACATACGTGTAGTATTGTCTTGCACGTGCGTGTCGGGATTGTATTCTTGCGCGTAGCAACATAGCGTTTTCAGGTTCAATGCCAAAATCAACTATTTCACTAAATGCTCCATCTCTTGCTACTTCAATATTAAAAAATACTTTTAGCACGATTGCGAACCGTTCCGATTACATTTTTATATGGGTAGGTGCGCTAAGGTTATCATTGTATACTTTGCAGACGATTTGAGCGCATTACAGAACAGGGGGAATGCGTCATCATTGCTACCATGGTTTTACTGCTTGAAATGTGGCTATGTGCGAAAAAAATGTACGGTTAAATAACTAAAAATACGTATTTTTAAAACAGTCATAACTTTTTTCTGAGTGAATATATTTTTTTCACCTAGTAATCAAAATTGTATGGTATTTAGTCGACTTTAAGCTTACATAGCCCTCAATAGTGGTGGAAATTTGGACCACTTCTGCTCATTGTCTTTTAAACATTAAACATAGTTTTGCTCACAGGTTCTATTACATTGGGTTCGAAGAATGCAAAACGAGCTATGTGGACAGAAGAAGCCTTACGTGCAGCTATGGCAGCTGTTATAGAAGGTAACGTGTCAGAATACGCTGCCGCGAGTCGTCATGGAATTCCTAGACAAACTCTCAGAGATCATTTGAGGTCGGGGAGCTTAGTCAAACGTACAGGGCGGATTTTAACATTCAACGAAGTACAAGAAAAGACACTCGTGAAAAGAATACTTCTCCTTTCAAAAAGTGGGATTACTATGAGTCGGAAATTTATTTGCAAACAAGCTTTTGATTTTTGTTTAGAGAATAATATTAAGAATTATTTTAACATCGAGACAGGCCGTGCAGGCGAAGATTGGTATAATGGGTTCATAAAACGAAACCCAGAGATTAAAATAGTTTTCCGACGCCGACGAAAAAAATGAACAAGATTCAGACATTACATATGTTGTAGAGGTATTCCATTGTAACAAACTAAGTGAGTGATTTCAATAAAAAATATTTTTATGCTCGTATGTTGTTGTTATTCAGTCGTGTATTTGTGAGGACAAGTCGCAATACTGGCGATAAGGAGCGTTATGAAAGAATGATTAGAGAGACTGTATGGTGAACTAACCTTCCGGTTGACACACGTGCTCTTCTGTTGTGGCTGCTTCGAGAAATAGGTGTGCCGTATAAGCAAGGAGTTGAGAGTCGAGACCTCTGGTTACCTTTACTGTTGGAACTGTCTGGACGACATTGGGCCGCACATGTTGAAGGAGTGCCTGTGCCTAGCCTGAGCAGTGCAACTATGTGATGTTACCACAGCAGTCGGTGCTGCAGGTAACCTCTCAGTCCTGATTCCAGGTAGTGGTTCAGGCATCGTTGGAAGTAAGAGCGCTTAGAATGCTGTCACTTCGATATGTGCGGAAGTGGTGGTCGTAAAGGTTACGGTTTCTCCGCCATCTTTACGACGGGTAGAGATAGGATACAACCTTTCTTCCAATACACAGAAGATGTACCGGCGGGAGCTGTTAAGTAAAGTAACCATTTATTTGCATAGATTGCAGGTACAGTAAATAAGATGTGACAGTTTAAAATATGGGTGATTATTGTACAATTTACATTAAATTAGGCATGCAACATTATTATAAAAGGACAATGACAAGAATAGGCTCGAATCATGTAGCGTCCGACAGACTTTCTGTAATAATGATAATTCATAACAGAAAATAGTAACAATTATACAATATATATAAAATCTGTAGAAGCACACCGCTGAAAACTCATTTTAAAAAGTTATTCAACTAATTATCAATTTAACAACACATTTCATAGCTACAATTTCAAGAAGAATTGTTGCCAATACCAAAATAAAATAATATCGATACGAAATTGCATATGCAAATCGATTACAATAATCTAAATATGAATAAAGATAAAGTCCTGCCCCTTTTGTGACGTTTTAACTGTCAAGTTAGCGTTAGCGTCAACGTACAGGCAAGTGAAGGAACACGGGTGGGTTTTAGTCAGTAAGGGTGCGTTTCCACTGAAGCGGAGACGTACGGAGCTGAGCGCAGACGTGCAGGAATCGTCCAATCACAGACGAGACGAGAGACGCGATGAAGATTTCAACCATTGTGATTGCACGTCTCCGCTCAGCTTCGCTCGTCTCCGCTTCAGTGGAAACGCACCCTAAGAGTCTGACACGCCCTTCCGCTCCGCCTAGAGCGGGAGAAGTCATTTGATGAAAAAAACGTCATTTATCATTTTAGTTTTTTTTTATTATTTATCCTTGAATGACGCATGATACCCCATAGGTGCATAAGAAAAAACGCACATAAGGTGGATAAGTATGAGATCTAACCCGCGTGACTCACCGTCGTCGATTCGGTGGGGTTCGATTCGGTGGGGCTTCTAACGTGCACGTCTTTCTACATTGTTCTCACATGTATAATTTCAACATGAATGATGTAACCAATACTTTGTAACAATTTATTTTATTTAAAAGAGTGTCCGTGGAGTTTCTTGCCCGTTCTTCTCCATAGGTACCTACTACGCTTTGGAATGGGCAACTAGCTTCATATTTTTGACTGACCGATTCCTTGACAATTCAAAAGTGCCTGTAATGGTTTAATTGAAATAAATGATTTGAGTTTGAGTTTTTGAGTTTTTGACGGTTTTGGCAAACTATCTCCGGTTCGAGACAAAGAGCCTGTGTGTTCTTTTAATAATAAATACCGTTTAGTTATATTTATGAATAATATTATAAAGTGATGTAATAATTTTATTAAAAATAATCCGATGATCGATAATGTTTAGAATAGTTTATTCCTAATACCTTATAATGTTATTATAGTAGTGGCAACACTTGATGTAAAACAACTTGTGTTTTGTCTGTGGTCCTTGTCATTGTCAAAAAGTTTGACTTCACTTCATCGGCGTGTTGTTGTGTTTTTTTTTGCATGTATTCTAATCTAAGTATGTTTTATGGTTATTTTTAATATAAAAACATTTATATACGACGATAATCTGCTAAAAGCCATTCATTTAATTAATCACTTAATAGTTTATTTCATGTTATCGTTAAAATCAGAAGTATTAAGTGGTCAACTTTAAAGCACTATAACATTTTTTGGTGTACTTCCGATATAAATCTAATTATATTATCAAATTCTATAATTATTTTCCCTTTTTATGAAATATAGTTCATTTCTGTCGGTTCTGGCCGAGTCTTGTAGGAAACTTTGGCATTCTCCTTTGTGAATTAATAAATGAAATGCAGTGATGACATTGTTAAATTATTTTTGAGGTATTAAGCCTCGTGCACACTAGCACGACGCGACGGCGCGACGCGACTCGAACAATACAATTTCTAAGAAAACGTCACGGTATAACAATAACCGGTGTCGCGTCGCGCTGTCGCGTCGCGCTAGTCTGCACGAAGCTTTACAGTTCAACAATAGTCGGCATGGTACAATCATATAATATAAAAATGATTTAAATAATGTACAATACGATAGGATTAAAATTAAATAAATTGAAACAATGTCAAATTAAATTACATTAAATTATTCAGTACTTAAGTCAGTGACATTTAGAAAGTCATTCACAAAATAATAGCATTTTATAATTAATAATGCTCTCAGTTTCTTTTTAAAGTTTTGTATTGTGTCATTTTTAATTGTGTTAGGTATTTCATTATAAATTATTGGGCCCATATTAATAACACGTTTTTTTAATAAAGCAGTATTACAACTCTCAACATGTAGTAGATATTTATACAGACTTCTTATAGGGCTCTTTCTATCTTTTGACACTGCAGTGAAAAGGTTAATGTTACTTTTAAGGAAAATTGCGACTTCTAAAACTTACATAGCCGGGAAAGTTAATAGTTTGAGGGACTTAAACACAGGAACACAACGATCTGTCGCTTTCATATTAAGGATTGCCTTTAAGCAACGTTTTTGGGACTTGAACACCCTCGTAGAGTACAGTTTCCCCAAAAGATTATTCCGTATCTTAAAATTGACGCGACTAGACCATGGTATGCAACTACTGTTGTGGTGATGTTGACCTTTTTCGCTAGAACCTCTTCTGCTTCAGGTTTCCAAGTCAACTGACTGTCTATCAGTATACCAAAAAAATTTGCAACTGGTACTTGGTTTATATTACAGTTATTAAATTCAATTTTTACATTTGGTAGTGATGGGCGTTGATAAAAATGCATTATGTTTGTTTTATGCAGGTTAATTACTAAATTATTTTCATCAAGCCAATTTACAATGTCTTTAAGAGTATTATTTATGTCCTGTTCGTATTTAATTATGTCTGTACATTTAATAAGTGCGGTGCTGTCGTCAGCGAATAAGACCATAGGGTGTTCAATGTGGTGTAGTAAGTCATTTATGTATAGCAAGAATAAAAGTGAGCTAAGAACTCCACCCTGAGGTACGCCATGTCTGATTACTCTTGCTTCGGATATGTATTTCTTCTCACGCCTAGTGTTTGTACAAATTTTTGATATTTCCGTGTATTGTATACGGTCACTTAAAACATAGAACTTAAAATTAGTTTTCAAAAATTAAAACTTTACGGTGCTTATGTGGCACCCCGATCAAATGGGTTAGGTTAAGTTAGATCTGTGACCAACCGTGCTACTTCCAAGTTGGTGGCAATTACTTGGATATTTTTACTACACCTTAAACCATGGATATATGGCTAAACGTCGACTGACATAACATTAAAAGTTGACGTTTCAACGATACGGCCAATTTTACCTGGCCGTTTCATGAAATGGTCAATTCTAAGATCTGGCCAATACATATACAACTGGGTACCAAGCGTACAACACGACCAATATGGACAAGAAAAACTTACGTGCAGCTATGGCAGCTACACATAAATAGCTGCATCAGATCGTTATGGTATTCCTCGACAAACTCTCAGAAATCATTTGCAAACGGGGAGATTGGTGAAACGAATGGGTTTGTCCCATTCGTTTCACCAATCTCCCCGTTTGCAAATGATTATGAATGATAGTACATTAATGAATTAAGTAGAAGAATAAATATTTATAGAAAGAATACAAAATCTTTTGCACAAAAGGCATGCGCCAATCCCGAAGTTATTCGGAAAGAATCCTTTGATTTTTGTCTAGAAAACTGTATTAAAAATATCACTACGGACCTCGCAGCCGAAGATTGGTATTGATAGAGGATTTTTAAATCGAAACTACAAGATTATTCCAGCAATGCGAGTAAAAAAATAAACTAATTTAACCATTGTGTAAAGTTACGCTAAAACGGTTCCTTTGTAATAAGATTATGTTAAGGTTTAATTAAATAAACAACAAAACACAATTTATTTCGCTTTATTTGGGAAACAAGCCGATGAAATGACAAACGTACTTAAACAACTTTTATAGTTGAACAGAATTCAGAGACAGAAACTACAGTTTCCACAGAAACCTATATTCAACCATTTTCCGATTCGTTTATATGTTAGTGTAACAATATATTTTTTTAATATATTTATTACCTCCTATTACAGCTCACATAACACCTCCACATACACTCACACAAATATACACCCCCTCACAAACGCACAAACACACACATACACGAACACTCACACACACCTATGGCAACACCTCTTTTTCATACACCTCTCATTTATATTCATTTCGTTACCTAGTAGATAACCCTTTTACATTTACTTTTGTTACATCTTTGTTGCATATTTTTTATTGTTTACCTAACTGCTTAGCATTGTAACGGCTGACAAGACCCCAAGAAGGAATCACTGGCTCTGAAGATACAGGTTATGCCTAGTTTCGGAGTCAGGGTTACAACACTTTATTTGCCAAACTTAAGCCCTAGCTACAGTACTCAATGTAATTTGCAATGTCCAACCTCCTTTTTTTTTTTTTTTAAGTCACTGCGATGTATACCTTAGATTAAGGAAGACCATCTGTAATAAGGGTTGTGAATAAACATTTATTATTATTTATTATTATTATATAAGTAATTAATAGAAAAAACTAAAGTATTCAAAAAATCTAAATGTTCATCGTGAGAGATTGTTCGGTCCTTAACTGTTACAGTGACATGTAAAAGTTCAGCTCTGACACAATTTTGCACTCACTCAAATATTATTATTATTCATAAACAATTTCGTTAACGTCATTAAAATTTGTGTCCAGATAACATTTCTTTGGTAGTTGTTTTAATCGATTGTTATTAATTGCATTACAACATTAAACATATTTTTGCTCACAGGTTCTATTAAATTGGGTTCGAAGAGTGCAAAACGAGCTATGTGGACAGAAGAAGCCTTACGTGCAGCTATGGCAGCTGTTACAAGCGGACATATGACATATAAAGCTGCCGCAAGTCGTTACGGAATTCCAGAACCAACTCTCAGAAATCATTTGAGGTCGGGGAGCTTAATTAAACGTACGGGGCGAATTTTAACATTAAACGAAGTACAAGAAAAGACACTTGTGAAAAGAATACTTAAACTTTCAAAAAGTGGGATCTCTGTTACCCGAAAAATTATTTGCAAACAAGCCTTTGACTTTTGTTTAGAGAATAATATTAAGAATTATTTTAACATCGAGACAGGCCGTGCAGGCGAAGATTGGTATAATGGGTTCATAAAACGAAACCCAGAAATTAAAATAGTTTTCCGTCGCGGACGAAAAAAATGAACAAGATTCAGACATTATGTTGTAGAGGTATTCCATTGTAACAAACTAAGTGAGTGATTTCAATAAAAAATATTTTTATGCTCGTATGTTGTTTATTCAGTCGTTTATTTGAGGACAAGTCGCAATACTGGCGATAAGGAGCGTTATGAAAGAATGATTAGAGAGACTGTATGGTGAACTAACCTTCCGGTTGGCACATGTGCTCTTCTGTTGTGGCTGCTTCGAGAAATAGGTGTGCTGTATAAGCAAGGATTTGAGAGTCGAGACCTCTTACCTTTACTGTTGGAACTGCCTCGACGACATTGGGCCGCACATGTTGAAGGAGTGCCTGTGCCTAGCCTGAGCAGTGCGACTTTGTTACCACTGCAATCGGTGCTGCGGGTAACTTCTCACTCCCGAGTCTCGGTCGTGGGTCAGCCATAGTTGGAAGTTATAGCGCTTAGAACATCGTCACTTCGATATGTACGGCGCGAAGTGGCAGTCATAAAGGTGACGAGGAAACCACCACCTTTACGACCGACATAGAGATAGTATAACCTTTTTACAATCTGCAGAAGACGCGCCGGGCGGCGGGAGCTGTTAGGCAATCAACTGTAAATCCTGATGCCTTATTCCGGGAAGAACGGCAAGTTATGTTGGACTTCCGACTAAAACACCACAATTTCTTCTGCTGCTATCAGTCGGGCAGTCTATCGCCCTAACAGAGAAAGGCCTGAGACGAGCGGTGCGGGACTCGTAGGAGAAACTGACTGTATGGTTACAGGAGGCCTTAGCGTGTTGCAGGGTTAATTATGTCGGCACTCTCTCCCTTGGGGAAATAGTTACATAAACACCGTATAAATAGAAAGAGTCAGACATAATTTCCTCCTAATCGAATTGCGGTCGTCGCAGCCAATCGAACCTAAGATTGGTTTGGATTTTCATCTATTGTTTTAATAAATGCAACATAGTTTTGCTCACAGGGTGTATCCAATTGGGCAGAGCGGGAGAAGTTATTTGTTAATTTCCCAGCCTCAAATAAAAAAAATAAAAAAAAGAGTTACAGGGAGGCCTTAACGTGTTGATGGTTTAATTACCTATGTCGGCGAGGCAGTCTTTACCTCCGGGAAATAATTATATAAATACCGTGTAGATAGTAAGAGTCTGTCATAATTTTCTCCTGACCGAATTGTTGTCGTCACGGACAATCTAACCTAAGATTGGATTGGATTTTCATCTATTATTTTTAATATATGCATCATAGTCTTGCTCACAGGGTGTGTACAATTGGGTACGAAGCGTGCAACACGACCAATGTGGACAGAAGAAAACTTACGTGCAGCTATGGCTGCTGTTAGAAATGGCCATTCAGTGACAGCTGCATCAGATCGTTATGAAGTTCCTAGACGAACTCTCAGATATCATTTCCAAAAAGGGAGCTCAATAAAACGTCCGGGGCGAGTTTCAACATTCAACGAAAAACAAGAAAATAATCTCGTGAAAAGAATACGGAGCCTTTCAAAAAGTGGGATGTCTCTTACTCCGATGCTTATTCGCAAACAAGCGTTTGATTTCTGTTTAGAAAATAATATTAAAAATAATTTTAATATCACTACGGGCCTTGCAGGCTATGAATGGTATAGAGAGTTTAAAAAACGTAATCCTGACATATTTAGGACTTGAATTACTCACGATTTTTTTAAATTCTATTCAAATGGAAATGTGGCATTATGAAAATGTGAGATTGACATGTGAAATAAACCTTTTTGGCAAAGTTTTTTTTATCTTTCACTTTTACTTGTTTCTCGTCTTATCCGAGAGTAACATTTTCTATATCAAACTCAAGTGATTCAACTGCCCAACTAGAGTCGCCGCAAATGTAGGTCGCGGCTTTTGTACCTAAAAATGCTGTAATGGCCATAGATAAAATGATCGCCGAGTCAACTTTCCTCATCTCGACAACTACGCGAGACAAGACAAAATACATAGCTACTTGATTTAAAGCTCGTACAGACCAGCGCGACGCGACGCCGCGCCGCGACACGAACAATACAATTTCTAAGAAAACTTGACGGTATAACAATACCCGGTGTCGCGTCGCGCTGGTCTGCACGAAGCTTTACTTTCTGGGCTTTCAAAATGTTCTCATCATGCGGGATGGTTCGGTCCTTTATTGCTACTGTGGCATGGAAAAGTTCACCTCTTCTGACACCGTTTTGCTCTCACTCAATTGTTTCACTTTTCGATGGCATATCAAAAATATATTTATTATTTACGATTATAAATCGTTTACAAAAGTATATAGCGTCCAGAAAATAATTTGAATTTAATTCTACTACAACATTTGTTTCTGAGTTGGTCTTATCGATTGTTAATAATTGCAATATAGTTTTACTCACAGGGTCCAGGAAATTGGGTTCGAAGCGTGGAGAACGAGCTATGTGGACAGAAAACGACTTAAGGGCTGCTATGGCAGCTGTTAGAAATGGACGAATAACCCAAAAAGCAGCAGCAGATCGACATGGAATTCCTCTGCGGACTCTCACCGATCATTTGAGGACGGGGAGCTTAGTGAAACGACTGGGACGATGTAAAATAATGACGGAAATACAAGAAAAAAAACTCGTGAAAAGAATACTTTACCATTCAAAAAGTGGGATGTGTCTTACTCGGAAATTAATTTGCACACAAGCCTTTGATTTTTGTTTAGAAAATAATATTAAAAATAATTTTAATATCATTAAAGGTCGTGCTGGCCATGATTGGTACAAAGCGTTTTTAAATCGACACCCAGAGATTAAACCAGTGGCCCCAGTTAATACGAACACGCGACCTAAACGCAAGGATATTTCGAAAGTTTTCTGAATCTTAAATACAACTATCCTTTATTATTATGGCAAAAAAAAAAAAAATGACAACCACAATTAGATACACACACACTCAGACATGGATATGAATAAAGTTTTAAAACTATGTAAATATTATGTGCGAAATAAGTATATTCAATTTTCGTTTTACGTTTCCGCTGCGCGTTCGTGCTAGGCCCACTGAACACCGACGCCGATGATAGAAATAAATTTAATAATTGTTGATATTCGCATTGTCTGAATATTTTAATTTCTCGAACTAAGAGAATCCTAGTGAAACGGAGATGAGAAAAATGAGGGAATTGCCCCTCAGCTATCTAATTACGCAACACATTTTCCCAAAGCAACTCAGTAAAATTTCTTTCCATTTCATTAAAATTTCTTTCATTTTAAAATTTTGGAATTACGTAACTCTAAAATCTGTGATATCAACTGCGCTCTGTTTCAGACGTTTAAGAGTGAACGATAATCGTTTAAAAAGGCTATTATTCGAATTACGTTACCATTTTGACATTTTAAAATTTATATGAAATCGATTTCGTGCTGTCAAGTTAAAGCGAAGGCGGCTTACTGGTCGCATTCGATTTTCTTTGCAATATTTTTGGGATTTACTCATTTAATATCCTTAATTATTACAAAATTATGTAAGTGAACGTCGTCTTCATTAATTGTGAATGTGTTTTTGTGTAAAATCACAATGATAAATCAATATTAGTGGTCTGTAAAATATTGAAGCAGCGAGGTGGATTTTTAATAATAATTGTGAAAGTTTTCTTCTGTTACAAGTGCTTACAACCTTAATTAAAGATGTATAATATGATATTTCAGAAACGAGGTATTTTGGTGGCATTTTAAGGACAGACAAATTCGTACCTCGTACCCTAACTAACTTATCATATGCCACAAGCTTAGCAACCCAGTCGAGCTTGTACTTCATTTGAAAAGCAAATATAATAGAGGAAGAACAAATATTATAATATAGTTTGAAGCATTTTATGTCAATGGATTCTGTAAGGACATCAATGAACATACTCATCACATCACCATACATAGATCTATTTCCACATCATTGTCTGTTTAAGGTACCTACTTAATATCAATATTATTTTCTTACTTAGTGTTGAACATTGAATGTGTGTTTTGCACAGCAACAGTTTTACACACAATCATATTGTTTGTTGGTGACTATGAAATGCACCATCAAACGTAAACTTACCATACATTTAAATAAAGTCAATTGTAGGCACCTAATTGTTGTATATAGCAGAATATTGCTGTTCTATAAAGTAGATAGATTGTGCATTGAAGTGTTAATGGGAGAGGCCTATTAGACTTTGTGGATGGATGTAATGGATCATGGAATATATTGAGAATTTACTTAAATTCTTTTTTTTTTATTTCAGGTGTCAGTCACATTATACATCTACATTATTTGGAAAAAATTTAACTCTCATGCGCTTACAGCAAGAATTAGCAAGCAGTACATACATAATCCATGATGACTTTCACCGAAATTAGCAAGCAGTACATACATAATCCATGACTTTCACAGAAAAAGACATTAGATCCCAAATTCCACTAATCCTTGTAATATATTTGTTCCTATTTCTTTTTGAACCATGTCCAAATATTTCATAATAATGTGAATAAATGCTATTGAAGATATAATAAAAGTTGTTTTTGTTTACCCTAATTTATTTATTGTTACCTTATGAACGAAAACGACAGTTAATTTAGGCAAATACCTCTAAATAGTATCAATATAATAATCAATTGGCTGTGTTTATAATAAAAAGCATAGTATTCAATTCTTAAATATTTCTTAACAACTTATTTTTATTTCTACCTCATAACACTTTATTAAAGTTTACACTGTTATCAATTAACAAATTAGGAACACACATTTATATCGCTGTCGTACAAGACTGAACAGGTTAAAAAAAAAAAAAGATTATCGTTCATTATCAATCTTCAGTTTCTACTTTAGTTCTTGAGAAGCTTGATAACTGAAGTAGCAGAGCAACAGGACAACACAGCATGGGTGACATCATTCATGCTGCCTTCATGACTTCATAGGTGAAACGCCCCAGGAACTCTAGTTTTAAAACAAAATCTTATTATTTTCTGCTCAAATAAAGTACTTAAACATTATGTGGCTAAGTAAAGTAGGCATATCAACTAGGCCTTCATTAGGCCCATGGCTGGACAAAAGCCATCAGCCTAGTCATTGCTGCTGGTGGTATAATTTCTTCTTTATTTAGGGCTGATATTTCAGTCTCCAGATATTTTATAATACAACATTTTTGTAGTAAACAGTAGTTAGGCACACACAAAATGTATGATGTATCTAGTAAGTTCGGCCAAGGAAATATATTCATAATTTTATAATTAAGTCACTTGCTATGCTTGATTCTTAACTATGTGTCAAAAAGCTTACCTTCAATGATTAATACAGAAGATTGGTTAGCCAATCCATGTTTGATCAACAAGATTCATGTTGGGTAGCGGTATTCTTGTATTTTCAGCTCGAGACACCACCTGTGAAAATAAATTATAATATGTTTTGTAGTTAGTTGTTATTTGGTTAGAGGTTATAATAGTTTATTTCAACATCTACTTATGTACATAAATATCAATTAAAAAATTCACTTAGAATGTGAGGTTGACGGACATAGAAAAGATACTCAATAATTATTTAAATCACAATAAATAGTTAACCTCAATACCTACAACTACAATAATCGAATGAGATACGAAGATACACAGGTTATTCCTATTTATATTGGCTTACTTACTTGGTGATAATATCCACTTAGGTACTTTTTGCAATTGAGCAAAACAGCCTATGAAAGTCTTAGTGCAGCCAGTAAAAACGAAAACAGCACGCAGTGTCTTGAACGAGAGATTTTTTCCGACTTCCACAAGCCACAAGAAAAATGTTCCAAAACTGCTTAGCATAGGCCCATGTTTCTGTAAGAGAATAGTAAATATAATTTTGTATGTTGAAAAATATAAACAAAAACACGCCATGATTGATAGCATATTCTCCACAGATTTCAAAGAATGATTGAATGTTTAACATGTAATGTTATATGCCCATCCTGTTCTTTTCCCTACACACTGATAAAGTTAGAGCAGCAAAGGTATACTTTAGACAGGCAATATTTCGCATTGTCGTTTCAATGAAACGGCAGATCGTTAAGTCAGTGCTGCCAGTTTTTTCCCCTGAGTCCAATATAAGCATGCGTCAGATATATCAAAACGAATTTCCGATTTCAGTCAGAAATCGATTAGTGTCGAATCGATTAGTGTTAAAGTATTGATTATCCAAACTAGACAAACCGATTTCACAAAACCACGGCAAGAGTAGCTTTGCGTAAGGAAGTATTTGTTTATGTTTGAATAGTTTTGATCGATGCACTTACAACCGAATAATATTACTAGAGACGATCGAAACTGCGAGCCGGAGCCTCTCCTGAAATCGATTTTTAAAAACGAATTTTGAAAACAATTTCAAAATCTGAAATAGGATATTTAACTGTTTGCGTAAGAATCCAGAAACGCCCATGTCTAGTCCACTAGTGGTAGTTCTTCAAACCACCAGAAATAAACTATACTCGATTAATAAAATAAGATTAGACATTTATATAAACGTTTTTTACAGTCCGTTCAACCGATTTTGACTTCTATTTCGTTGGCGGTATGACAAATGGCAGCCGCAGTATAATTAATGAAAAGATGTTTGTTTTCAAACGGCTTAACGGCAGATTTTTTTATCCCGGAAGTATGTTCCCGTGGGTTTTTTTTTAATGACTTTGTTTTTCGATCTCTCGGGCGGAGCCCCTGTGTGTCTTCAATATATTCGTCATGCTGTGTCAGTCTAACCTAACCTAACACAGGTTTTACACAAACAATAAAACATGCCATTATCGTGTTATTTTAATATTTTCTCGAGTCAAAGTTTTTGTAATTGATTGTTTTGTTTTCTACAAATTGAATAAACTAACCACTAGACAAAACCACCACATCTGAAAGCAAAATTTCTCCGCCAGTAGGGGTGTCCAAACCCCCAGGTTTAGTGGAAATCCTACTAAGTTGACAACACTGCATTTCTACGATTTTGTCATTGGCCACAGATAACAAAAACGTGAAAAGAAAAACGTTTTGTTACGTATTTCAATTATGGTAGTTTTTGGTAGATAGTGTTTTAAAATTTGGTTTTAGATTTTTCTGCAATCATTGTCCATTTTCATATATAAGCAGTAGTAGAACATCAGTTGTAACTAAAAAAAAATAAAAAAATTGCACAATAATTTGGAAATTAATCATTCCTATATGGTGTAACAAAATCACAGAGTAAACAAATTATGGCCTTTTGGTTAGAACATCCCTAACCAATTTCCGTCTGTTGTTAAAAAATTTATATCGTAATTCCAATTATGGCATGCGTTTAAAACTGGAGTTGGTTTAAATTCAGAATTGTAATCAGAAATAAAATGTGTTGCGTAATTAGACTGCAGTTCAGTGAGCACTTGACGTTGTAAAATAAATATTTTTGTAAAAGGTTTTTCTCTTTTTCTTCGTTTTTGATCCAACTGCCTAACGAGAGTCGTCCATGATATTGGTGGAGGCTTCTGACTATTGTATCATTGGCTGTTACTGTAACGGCTATAGGGAAAAGTGATAGCCGAGTCAACTTCTCACATCTCGACAACCTCGCGAGACGTCAAGTCAAAATAACTGATTCTTATCTTTCTTACCGTTAAGAATTTTCTTATCACGCTGAATTGATTTCTGAACGATTGTTCAGCGGGATCTTATGCCCATTATAATAACAGTGGCATGATAAACTTCACCTCTTCTGACACAGTTTTGCTCTCACTTAAATGGATACACTTTTCGATGTAACCTCACAAATGAATGTTTATGTCAGCAAGGCTAACCTCATTAAATTACTCGAATTTAATTCTTACTACAACATTTGTTTCTAAGTTGTTCTAATCGATTGTTAATAATTACAATATAGTTAACTCACAGGGTCTAGTAAATTGGGTTCGAAACGTGCAAAACTAGGTATGTGGACAGAAGAAGACTTACGTGCAGCTATGGTAGCTGTTAAAAATGACATTCACAGATAGCTGCATCAGGTAGTTATGGAATTCCTAGACGAACTCTCAGAAATCATCTGCAAACGGGGAGCTTAATAAAGCGTACAGGAAAACCTTCAACATTTGACGAAGTCCAAGAAAAACAACTCGTGAAAAGAATACTTAACCTTTCAAAAAGTGGGATGTCTCGAACTTCGAAATTCATTGGCAAACAAGCCTTTGATTTTTGTTTGGAAAATAATATTAAAATAAATAATTAATAATATTAAATAAAAAAATATGATTTCAATATAATTTCGGGCATTGCTGGCAAAGTTTGGTGTAGAGAGTTAAAAAAACGTCATCCTTTCCTTTGAAAATATGTAGTTGAATAATTATGTTGATTTTTACTTGAATTTCTCTCGAATTAAGGTCTCTCTAGAATGAGACGCTGTGAATGTTATCTTAGTTATTTCTGTGTTTAACATCAAGTTAAATTAAAACTGAATTTGATATTTTGTTGTGATAACAATCTACTAAGATCACTTGACATGAGAAATAAATCATTATGTAAAAGTGTTTTAAATCTTTCACTTTTATTTCTATCTGATCTTCCGAATCCAGCAATATTTACGAGTCAAAATATTTTTTTGAGTTATTCAGTAAACGCGTATGGAAGGGTCAATACGACCTTTGGAACTGGTTTCGGTTACTGCTACCCCGATAGGAGACGTTCTACATTATTTAGAAATTAATATTAATTCCCTCCGTACAGATTGGATTAGATTGACTTCAGGAAGAGCAATGTGGACGGAAGAAAATTTGCGCGTGGCAATGGCGGCAGTTGTCCGGGATAACATGACACAGCGCGCTGCAGCAGATCTTTATGGCATTCCTAGGCAAACACTAGCTGATCACCTGTCAAAGGGAAGCATTGTGAAACGAATGGGTCGACATTCAATTATGAACGAAACTCATGAAGCTTTCCTTGTGAACAGGTTAATAAAACTTACTAATAGTGGGATGACCGTCACCCCACATGTTATTTGCAAGCAAGCGTTCCTATTTTGCGAAAAGTTTAAAATAAAGCATAATTTTAATATCGAATCGAGACTTGCGGGAAAGAAATGGCTTAAGAGGTTTTTGAAACGTCACCCCGAGGTTTTGCATTGTTTGTCTTGACTCCCCTTTCATTTTTTTTTTACTAAGACCGGCGTTGTTCTCTGCCAGCATTATAAGTACAGCAGCCTTCAATAGAGGCATTGATGGACGAACGTGACAATGTGGGCCGAGGCGTAGCCGAGGCACACATACGTGAGTCAATCAATGCCTGGTTGCGGCCAAGGCTTGTATAGTACTTTTCTCTAATAATACACGGAAATTTAAACTAAGTAGGTACTTAAATTGATAATTTTCAGAATGGATGACGAGCAACATAAATTTTCCACCGCCTTAAATTATACGATAGTTATTAGTAATTTATTCGGCCGCAAATCATGACAGTTATGGATTTTCATATGAACTTTGCCGGCCGCTGCTCGCATGTCTTTGACCAGTAGGTACGGCAATTTCGATAAAAAATGCTTGAATTACCAAACATATTTGAGAAAAATAAATTATTTATTTGAATTCAATTGGCAAGGGTTTGTTTAAGATGTTATCAGCCGGCAAGTGTTATTCAAATGATAAGAAAGCCATGAACGTTCGAATTTTATTTGCAATAAAATTGTAATAATTTTTTTAAAGTAAAGATACAAGCTGATTAGCTTATTTATATCACCTAAAATTTCATTTCGGGAAGTACTTATTGTAGTTTTTTTTTACGACATCTTGTTTTTGTTATTGTTTTAATAAATTAATTTAATATTTCTAGACTTTATTTTGTTTCCCTGTTTACCTCAAGTAATGAACATTACATGTTTACAAGTAACAAAAAAAAAAAAACCTCTCACGAACTCATTAATAAGCCTCTATGACCTCAGGAGGTCTTTGGTTCGAATTCGGCAGAACTTAGTAGTACGAAGGTACTTTACTTAGTAGGTATATCCCTTTAGTATCGATTTATTAAACAAGTCCAACCAAAAACGTATACTATTAGGTACTTTTCGGCTATAAAATGAACTGAAAACCAGTTCTTCTTTGTTCATTTACTTATATCTTGACTGTTTTACTGGCAGGCTCCAAAATGCCTTCAAGAAGAGTCAATAAGCGAGCTATGTGGACAGAAGAAGGTTTAAGGGCAGCCATGACAGCTGTAGAACGAGGAGTTTTACCCGTGCGATTTGCAGCTGAGCGCTATGGCATCCCTAGAAGAACCCTGGCATATCACATGAAAACGGGAAGCGTCGTCAAACGTCTAGGACGAGGTTCTATCATGAACGAGGGCCAAGAAATTGGCTTCATCAACGGAATATTAAAGCTCTCAAGGGACGGTATACCCCTCACCCCAGATAACATTTGTAGGCAAGCTTTCCTTTTTTGTGAAAAATATCAAATAAAACATAATTTTAATATGGATTTGGGACTCGCTGGCAAAGACTGGTTGAAGCGGTTTTCAAGACGGCATCCGGAATTCGTCTTTGACAATGATGAATTTTGACAACTGATTTGACAATGATGAATTTTGATAGCTGATTTGACATTGATGAATTTTGACAACTGATTTGCAAGATACGAATTTTATTATTAACGCCTGGCACAATAGTCGATAACGACTCAAATGCCAAAAAAATGTTTTTAGTTAGTTTATATAAATCAAAATATTTAAATAAAATAGAACACTGTTGTGTGATAAGGCCAGTAATTGTTGAAAACAGTATTTTATTGGAATATCATAAAGAACTATACGGTTTACTTATTTTAAGTTTACAATAAAAAGTATTTGTAAAATTGATTTCGTTTTTCTACATTTATTTTTCAGTATCTAGGTAACGTACCTACGGGAACAGTTTCGGGGTCTCAGGCGATATGAGTAGAAATAGGCTGTCACAATTATGTTTGACGGAGAGACGACGCGTCGTCTCTTAAATAAGAACCTACTCGTATTATGTACTTAAGTAAGTAGGTATTCTAAAAATCGACGTGCTATATTTACGAAGGTTTACACTGTTTGTCCACCGCACAACGTCAACGGGACGTCAACAAAAACGAGATTATTCGAACCGACCGTGACGTCCCGGTGTGCGGTGGACACGTAGCCATAGTCAATGTATGTATCGGTACTTCGGCGCCGTCATCTCATTCTCGTTGACGTCCCGTTGATGGTGGCGGTGGACAAACGACCTATCGGAGGTTTACTGTAACTGATGACCATCTCTTCTCCGCTCATCACTCACATGGGACCCTATCCACCATACTAAAAGTAACAGACTGATAATTATGATGATACATTCATCATATTAAAGCAAATAGTCTGACTAAGGTATGGTTCAATCGTCGTCGTGTCGTGGTAGGTATAGTCTAACTATTCTTCTTCTTTTCGTGTGGTTAGTGACTAACCTCGTGTCAGAGTTTTAAAGCCGCCCATGAGCTTCTGACTTGGCTTCACATGCCGTCGAGAAATATCCGTCAGGCATGGACGTTTCCTCACGATGGTTTGCTTGACCGTTTTTGAAGTAAGTCATAATTGAACTAAGGCATTGTAAAACAAGGCATGCTTGCACCACGAATCCTTCTAATATTATAAATGTGAAAGTTTGCATGTTTGATACTAAATCACGCAAAATCGGCAGAACGGATTTAGATGAAATTTGGCACATTGATAGTTTATAACCTGGATTAACTCATAGGATACTTTTATCCCGATATTCCCAAGGGAACGAGACTTATGCGGGTGAAACCGAAAAGCGCTGATAGTTACTAAATAAATATGTTTAGCACTAAACGCATTTAGTGATTTGTGGTGCAAGCGGGCCTTAATGTAGATACATTAAGGCCCGCTTGCACCTGAAATCTGTTCTGTAACAATATGAATAGGTAAGTACTATTATTTTGTCTAACGGCCTTGACTTCATAACGCAGCAAGTCGTGTGTACGTCCTAAAATACCGGAGCAAGGTGTCACTGAGTCACGAGTGCACGATGTACGCTAGTTGTACGAGATTGTCCTTCGATGTCAAGCTATGATTAGATACTGATACTGAACTGCGTTGATAAAGAAAAACTGAATTACTCTCGCTTGTGCGCCTCGAATTTCTACTAGCGGCGGCCACACTGGCGCGACGCGACTCTAACAAAACAATTTCTTAGAAAACTTCACAGTAGAAGAATTACCGGTGTCGCGCTAGTCTGTACGAGCCTTTAAGGCTCCCACAAACATGCGCGACGTGACTCTAATAAAACAATTTCTAAGAAAACTTCTCGATAGCACAATTACCGGGGTCGCGTCGCGTGACAAATCGTGCCAGTCTGCACGAGCCTTTAACTAAAATTTCGAAGTGAGTACTTAAGTAAGTACCTACCTACCTATTTAATTAATTAAATAGGTAGGTACTTACTATCAGAAGACACCATTAGATTTCGGCTGATAATATTAGCTCAAATCTCTCCAATACGTCACAACACGTGTAGAATATGATCGTGTAAACATAGAATCTTGAACAATAACCGTATGTACACACACCTACTTATTGATGCATAAATATAATTAATGACGGCGCGACGCGGCGGCGGAGTAAGACATTACGAGACTACTAACGCCATCTATTAGCACGAGTTTCTAAACTAACGGACTGAAATAATGTATGAAATAAATAGTGACTAAATGCTTTGAAAACGTGTTATTTAGAGTTTCGATTTTTAAGCATGTGTTGGTCTAACTTATAATTCTTTTCCAGCAACGTTATACATATTATGTGGTCTGGATCTACATAGAAAGGTTACCCTCCTACACATTTGGGAGGAAACAGGATTCATAGGCTAATGTTGTTCACTGACCTGACCGCGTATTTCCAATCGAACGCAGCCATAGGAAACTGCTCGCGTACCTATACATTGTAATGCTATTTTTATATCTGTGATTACAATGTAAACACGAATTTTGCGTACTGCTCGTGTTAGTTTGTAACGTGGACGCGCGGGGCCTGGTTCCAAACTACCCTACATCACTTAAGCTTGAGTTTTAAACATAAATAGTTAAAAATAAAAATAAATGAGAACTGGGTGAAAGGGATAACGGAATATGAAATGGGTTAGGTTAGAACTGTGTTAACCGCGCGCGAGCCGAATGAGCGCTACTTCTAAGTTGCTCGCAGCCGGGCAGGCTATTTAGCGCAAGGTGCATTACGTCGCAAACAAGTTGGATGCCAGTTCACAATTTAACGCAATATACAGGGTGTGGCGTAAATAGTGGTCCACCGTTAAGGATTCGATTCACCAGATAATTTACTATAACCTACTACAATTTTAACTATTTTTACCCAAGGGTTCCGGAGATATATTTTTTTTTTCTGTTTTTAGTAAAATTTCTACTTTCTGTTATAAATTTGGTTGTATTAAAAAAAAAAAACATCTTTTTCTTGTTGTGATTTCTGTTAATAACAGCTGAATAGTAGAGCTATCGTGAATAAATGTGCTTTTTTAAGTACATTTCGAGAATTTGAAGAAAAAGCAATTCTTCTCTATTTTTAATCCAATTTTTTTACATTATCTGCAAATTCAAGAGCGATTTCTGTAAAAACGATGTACTATACTCTCAATGCCCATGAGTTCTAAAATATGCCTACTAAATACCGATTCCAAAAAGGTATCATAATAGCAGATCCTATTGTTTAACAGAAAGATATTCAATTTTAATCTAAGAAAGCACGATTTTCTTTAAAGTACATTTCAAGTTTTAGTTACGTTATTACTTACAATTTTTATAAAAAAATGACTACACTGCAATGCCAATAACATTTTTTGTCACTATTGTTGCAAAGTGATATAGGTAATACACCTACTATTTGGCCAAAGCAAAATAAAACAATTCATACTAGTCAGCATTTATTAAAATCTTTAACATGTAAAAATAGTTAAAATTGTAGTAGGTTATAGTAAATTATCTAGTGAATCGAATCCTTAACGGTGGACCACTATTTACGCCACACCTGTATATGATTAGTCCGTATACGTACTGGCACTGTAGGTCTATATTTTGTGGATAAGTTAGTTAATTAGGTCACTAAGAAGTATACGCGAGTATTTGCATACTACTCTTGTATAGATTGGAAGACCTTAGTAAAAAAGTTATTTCCAATCTTTACGCGATTAGTTTCACACCCTTGCGTTCTGGCCTTGTATAGAATGGAAAGACGCGACCTGACCACATTATGTATTTCATTTTATGAGACTGCTAACTCCATCTATTGGTGGTAAATGGTAAAATTAATTCATGTTTGCAAATTTAATAATTTAATCATAAATTTATCGAAAACGAACATAATGCATTTTTATCAACGCTCACGGGTACAACAAATGACTATAGAATACGACGGACAAAAAATTGACCAAGTAACAGTGACCAAATTTTTAGGTATATTAATAGACAGTCAGTTAACATGGAAACCTCAAGCCGAAGAGGTGTGTAAAAAACTAAGCACTTCTGCATATGTGCTATTCAATTTAAGTAAAAAAGTGAGTACAACTACGACATTGGTAGCTTACCATGGTTTAGTGGCATCAATTCTGCGATATGGAATTGTATTCTGGGGTAATTGTAGTTTGAGAGAACAAGTTTTTAAGGCCCAAAAACGATGTATAAGGGCAATGTGTGGCCTGAAAATGACAGACAGTTGTGTACCTATGTTTAAGTCCCTAAAAGTGTTGACATTTCCCGCATTATATATTTTAGAAATAGCCATTTTTGTGAGAAAGCATAAGAATTACTTTCTAACAGTATCAGAAACTAGAATAAGGCCTGTTAGAAGCCAATATAGGAACCTATTGCAAAATGGTAATTACAATACAGCTTTACTTACGAAAAGTGTTTTTGGCATGGGTCCTACCATTTATAACAAAATACCGAATATTATTAAAAATCACCCAATCCAAATGTTTAAAAAGAAACTGACAGCCCTATTACTTGATAAGTGTTATTATTCAATTAATGATTTTTTAAATGACCCTACTCTTTAGATGTAATTATTGACATTGTATTTTTTATTTTATTTTTTATTATTATTCGCATTAACCTAGTTTTAAATTCTATAATTTGCATGCCTAATTGGTAGATTGTACAAGGATCTCAACATTTTGTAAACACCTATATTTATGTACCTACTTTCAAAGCAAATAAATGATTATTATTATTATTTTGGGGAGTGTTTTTTTTCTCAGCTCTTAGGCTGGTTTTAGCTACATTTACGGGCCAAAGCCAAGTAAATGCAGCGTGTGGTGATTTAAGATGAGGGTGTGTTTTCTTCCTCTAACTGCATGAATTTCCTAACTATTCTACAGGTGTTTAAGATGGCAGCTTTTTGTAGGTTAATATAAACGGATTCTTCTAAATCTATTAATTTCAGGCTACGGAGAAGGTGGTTCGGGATAACGCCCGTCGTGGAGAGAACTATAGGGATAACGTATACTTTTTCTTGTCTCCAGATTCTTGTGACTTCTTCTTTAAGATCAGCATTATTATTATTATTTTTACGTCTCTTGACATTTCTCGGGACCCTGGGGTCCCGGACTTTTAGAAGGCGTACGAGGGGCCAAAGCCAACTCGCAGAGGCCCGTCAGACGTTTTTAATTAAATGAGGCACCAACCGACGATTATCCCTGTATGTACTATGCAAGTGCACCCAAGGACAACCCCCGGTTGGTGCAGGACTATTGCAGGATATGGAAACAAAAATATTGGACTATGGGTTTGGGTGGCTTAAGTTGGCTGGTGACCTGGAACTATGGGAGGACTATGGCCCCTGAGTGGCTAGTTGGCTGGCTAGTAACAACCACTCTTTATCAAAGTTCAGCTCGTCCCATCATCTCTGTCTGGATCTGCCGCGATGCATGCCATGTAAAAGGACACGCTAGGTCGTAAGTTTGGCCATGCGGCAAAGTTGTCCAGTCCAACTCGATTTTAGCTTGGCAGCGCTTACAAGCCTAGTAGTTTTTTTAACAATAAGCTAATGAACGTACCAGTCATATTGACGGCAGTCTTATGATGTATCATCTTGAGGTGGCGGTTCATGTTGCCGGTAGCGTTGCCGCCGTGGCAGATGTGTCGCTCGCACAGTTTGCACCGCGCCTGAGTGGTGGACACGCGGTCGAAGTACGACCAGATCCAACTGCGACGGAGCTTCTGCGTTGGACTGTCTGGAAATGGTGAGGTTTGTGGAGTTAGAAGTTTTAATTAAAAATGGTTGCCTGTAAAGTCGGTTTTACGGGCGAAGATTTTACGTGACAACGTCTTTTTATCGGCGGTGACTCATCGTAACAGACGTGAGCGGGCGTTACACTATTTCATGAGTGACTCCGAGCCGCAACCTAATTTAAGACGTTGTCACGTCAAAAATATATAAAATAGAGTCGTTTTTCACATCTGTGTGACCGCTTATTTCTTCTAAAAGATTTTGATACGGTTTTCACTATAATTTCGAGAATTGATTCCGAAAGGTTGTAACATAACGTAACATGACGCCTGCAGTGCTATTCTGTAACCATCTCACCGTGAAAACTTAGGTGAAGTGAGCGTGGAGTGAGCTGTCATTCCACAGGGATTGACAGCTCACTTCACCCAAGTTTTCACGGTGAGATTTTTACAGAATAGCATGGCTGTTATCCCCGAAGGGTTGGGCAGAGATGTACCTATAGTACACCCACATTTCGCCAGTTATGTTTAAGTCCCATGTAATAGGAGACGAGCCTATTGCCATCAACCGGGCACAAATCCAGCCTC
The DNA here is from genome assembly GCA_914767755.1 of Agrochola circellaris. Lineage (NCBI taxonomy): Eukaryota > Metazoa > Arthropoda > Insecta > Lepidoptera > Noctuidae > Agrochola > Agrochola circellaris. Next base: position 4,079,289 of record OU611859.1, on the reverse strand, counting down.
CGGGCTGCTAGAGAAACTCCTGATGAAAAAACCCAATAACACTTTACCCGACCTGAGAATCGAACCCAGGACCTCATGCTCGGCAGAAGCGCTTGCGACCACTACACCAACAAGCATCTAAGAAGTCCGATTTAACGTTTCGAACTCGTACGTGTAATAAAACGATATGACTCGAGAATCATTTTGAAGCAACCGTTTTTTTTTTCATCGGTTCGCTTGGTATTTTTATAGCTGTCAAATCGGACTTCTTAGATTGTCGCGAGTTTAATGAACGAGCCAATAATGGCAAATATGCTTTGAAGCATACAAAATTGAGCTATCAGTCACAGCAGCTTCATACAACCCATAGAAGTAACAAATATTTTCAACTAAACTAAAGGAATAAATATAAATCCTTACCTATAATCTCTTCAAATTCCCGATCACTTGCATAAATCTCCTCTGTCTTAATAGCATATGGTGCGTCCGTCTCACTTGATAAAACGTGAACATTTTGCATCACCTCACTCTTGTAGACGGTTGGATGTCTAGACCGGACGTGACGGTTCATGTTATTGGAGTTGCAGCCTTTTATTGACAGCACCACATTGCACAACTTACAACGGTAGATGATGTTACTGAGCTTGTCGAAATACTTCCATACCCAGCTACGTTTGCGTGGCCCTGGAATTTGTGAAAATATTATTGTTAAGCGATTTTGCAATATAAAATAACCAATGATTGAAGCAGAATTGGCACATGACAGTAGTCATCAATTGCTCTGGGTGCAGTTGAAATTGCAATCAATCAAATGCTGGCTGAATCAATGGGAATGCAAAATGTTAATATGAAACTACTTTGCCACTACATTGTTGTAACCAGCCTAATAGTTAGCCAGCCAGTCATATATTTCTTCTACTTAGATGATTATAGGTTCTAATGTGGCTAGCAGACAATTGAAAAAAAAAATCTTTTAGCTTGTAGTAGCAGTTTTTTTAATAATAGTAAAAAAATTGATAAAATACTAACCAGCACTCTCCCGCCTTGATCTTTTAGTTGTCTTTCCATCTAGGACTACAAAATGCATGTTGGCATCATCAGGTTTCACAGTTATTTCCTCTTCTTTCTGCTGGATAGCTTCCGTTGCATCTTCACAAACCTCACCAAGTATAACAGGCTGCGTCTTCGGGTCATCATCCTTCAATACATTTAAATGCAGAAATTCTATGCGAAACCCCACGGTAGCCTCCGGGTTGTCTTTGTGCAGGTCGTATATATCTTTATGATCAATTTTCAAGTGATCTAGAAGGTCTAGAGACTTTTCATCTGATTTTAAAGTTACATCACAAAGATTGCATTTCATCTCATTGTCTGTAATTTTAACAAAATATATTGTTGCCCATTCCGGTATATTATTATTATTATTGCAGTTCGGAATCAGTATTTTGTTTCGGTAATATTATTATTATTCGTTATTAAATGAACGTCTGTTGTACAAATATTAGATTTGAAAATTCAAACTTTGCTTTAACTTTATTACTGTCATCTTCATTACTTAGGTACATACCGCGCCATCTTTTGGTCAAGTTGGTTAAGCAGCTTATTAAATGTGTGTGTATCCGACCGAAGGTTTATTAATTTTTAAAAGGTTTAGGTACCTATTAATCTTGTCTTGAGGTTGCGCATGTACGTGTTATTCCTCTTGTAACGAAGACTATTAACTTATTTTGTTTGTTTTTGTAGTAATTAATAATACAATTTTGTATTCTCAGGTATAAGCATCACTAGTGAAACGAATCGTATTCGTCAAGCTTTGTGTCGTTGTCAATCTAAACGTCACTTTGACTTGACACTTTTTGTTGCGTCATTTCATTTATTTTTACTGTTTTCCCACGTTTATCTTTTAGTTATTATTTTCTTAACTCCCATAATACTGTAATACACTTTAGTTCAATTTCCCTTTTTCACAAAGTCAAATGATTCGTCCTCGTTGTTTTTTCGTTGTAGGACCAGGTTGTAAAGGACAAAGATCGTGATAATATTCAGTTGTTTTGATTCTCATAATCAGTATTTGTGTAAATAGACGCATTTTACCTGTTGAAGCTATGATTAATAGTGTTAAAACATTGCAGGTGACGACTTAGTGCAGTGCGTGCCCACGAAAAAGGGACACCAAATCTTGTTTAAAGGTTACACTTACGTTTTTAAAAGTAGGTTGCAGTGTGGAGCTGAGCAGTGGATTTGCTCGTCCCGACAGAAAACTGGTTGCATATCTGTCATTAATATGCAAACATACGGCGTCGAAGTGGTGAGGGATTTCCACAACCACAAGAAACCAATGTTCTCTGATTAGCTAACATTAATTTTGTTTGTGTATGCTTGTGTGCTTCTTCAACAAAACAATGTAAACAGTATTATTGTGTTTAAGATTGTATTGTTTAGTAATAGTGAGAATTTATCAGAGTTCTGTTTTTAGGTAAACATGTTTGAATAAAAAGTTATAATCCTAATTTAGGTGATACTGAAAGAGTTATGATAATGATTGTATGTATGTGTACAGCTTTAAATCGATCTATGTAATCATTTCGATTTATTTTATACTTAAACATAATTTATTGTGTAACAGTACTTAGTATGAAGTTGTAAGGTAGGGGAATGTAATAACAATACAAAACAAATATATAGGACAGTTTCTATTGACAATCACTGGGTTTTTATTTCAATAACATCATATTTTTATTTTATTTATACAAAATTAAAATGTTAAGATAAAATTATTCGTTTTATTCAGCTCTTTTTTAATGTATTATAACTATGGTAGTTTAGTAGAATTAAATAATTAATGAGATTAATAAGAGAACATGTAGCTAATTTGAATCAATTAAATTGATTACAGGTGAGCAGAGTGAGCAGCTACCGGAATGGGCAACAATATATTTTGTTAAAATTACAGACAATGAGATGAAATGCAATCTTTGTGATGTAACTTTAAAATCAGATGAAAAGTCTCTAGACCTTCTAGATCACTTGAAAATTGATCATAAAGATATATACGACCTGCACAAAGACAACCCGGAGGCTACCGTGGGGTTTCGCATAGAATTTCTGCATTTAAATGTATTGAAGGATGATGACCCGAAGACGCAGCCTGTTATACTTGGTGAGGTTTGTGAAGATGCAACGGAAGCTATCCAGCAGAAAGAAGAGGAAATAACTGTGAAACCTGATGATGCCAACATGCATTTTGTAGTCCTAGATGGAAAGACAACTAAAAGATCAAGGCGGGAGAGTGCTGGTTAGTATTTTATCAATTTTTTTACTATTATTAAAAAAACTGCTACTACAAGCTAAAAGATTTTTTTTTTCAATTGTCTGCTAGCCACATTAGAACCTATAATCATCTAAGTAGAAGAAATATATGACTGGCTGGCTAACTATTAGGCTGGTTACAACAATGTAGTGGCAAAGTAGTTTCATATTAACATTTTGCATTCCCATTGATTCAGCCAGCATTTGATTGATTGCAATTTCAACTGCACCCAGAGCAATTGATGACTACTGTCATGTGCCAATTCTGCTTCAATCATTGGTTATTTTATATTGCAAAATCGCTTAACAATAATATTTTCACAAATTCCAGGGCCACGCAAACGTAGCTGGGTATGGAAGTATTTCGACAAGCTCAGTAACATCATCTACCGTTGTAAGTTGTGCAATGTGGTGCTGTCAATAAAAGGCTGCAACTCCAATAACATGAACCGTCACGTCCGGTCTAGACATCCAACCGTCTACAAGAGTGAGGTGATGCAAAATGTTCACGTTTTATCAAGTGAGACGGACGCACCATATGCTATTAAGACAGAGGAGATTTATGCAAGTGATCGGGAATTTGAAGAGATTATAGGTAAGGATTTATATTTATTCCTTTAGTTTAGTTGAAAATATTTGTTACTTCTATGGGTTGTATGAAGCTGCTGTGACTGATAGCTCAATTTTGTATGCTTCAAAGCATATTTGCCATTATTGGCTCGTTCATTAAACTCGCGACAATCTAAGAAGTCCGATTTGACAGCTATAAAAATACCAAGCGAACCGATGAAAAAAAAAACGGTTGCTTCAAAATGATTCTCGAGTCATATCGTTTTATTACACGTACGAGTTCGAAACGTTAAATCGGACTTCTTAGATGCTTGTTGGTGTAGTGGTCGCAAGCGCTTCTGCCGAGCATGAGGTCCTGGGTTCGATTCTCAGGTCGGGTAAAGTGTTATTGGGTTTTTTCATCAGGAGTTTCTCTAGCAGCCCGGAGGCTGGATTTGTGCCCGGTTGATGGCAATAGGCTCGTCTCCTATTACATGGGACTTAAACATAACTGGCGAAATGTGGGTGTACTATAGGTACATCTCTGCCCAACCCTTCGGGGATAACAGCCATGCTATTCTGTAAAAATCTCACCGTGAAAACTTGGGTGAAGTGAGCTGTCAATCCCTGTGGAATGACAGCTCACTCCACGCTCACTTCACCTAAGTTTTCACGGTGAGATGGTTACAGAATAGCACTGCAGGCGTCATGTTACGTTATGTTACAACCTTTCGGAATCAATTCTCGAAATTATAGTGAAAACCGTATCAAAATCTTTTAGAAGAAATAAGCGGTCACACAGATGTGAAAAACGACTCTATTTTATATATTTTTGACGTGACAACGTCTTAAATTAGGTTGCGGCTCGGAGTCACTCATGAAATAGTGTAACGCCCGCTCACGTCTGTTACGATGAGTCACCGCCGATAAAAAGACGTTGTCACGTAAAATCTTCGCCCGTAAAACCGACTTTACAGGCAACCATTTTTAATTAAAACTTCTAACTCCACAAACCTCACCATTTCCAGACAGTCCAACGCAGAAGCTCCGTCGCAGTTGGATCTGGTCGTACTTCGACCGCGTGTCCACCACTCAGGCGCGGTGCAAACTGTGCGAGCGACACATCTGCCACGGCGGCAACGCTACCGGCAACATGAACCGCCACCTCAAGATGATACATCATAAGACTGCCGTCAATATGACTGGTACGTTCATTAGCTTATTGTTAAAAAAACTACTAGGCTTGTAAGCGCTGCCAAGCTAAAATCGAGTTGGACTGGACAACTTTGCCGCATGGCCAAACTTACGACCTAGCGTGTCCTTTTACATGGCATGCATCGCGGCAGATCCAGACAGAGATGATGGGACGAGCTGAACTTTGATAAAGAGTGGTTGTTACTAGCCAGAGACAAAGAGGAGTGGAAGGAGGTTGAGGGAAGCTTATATCCTGCAGCGGGACAATACTTTTATACTTTTTGGATCAACGCACAGCTTAAATCGCTGATCGTAGAGATCTGAAACTTGGAGGGTGTGTTCTTTGCATGACTTAGGCATCCGATAAGAAAGGATTATTCGAAATTCTATCCCTAAAGGGGTGAAAAAGGGGGGCAAAGTTTGTATGGGACGTGATTCCTTGAGTTAATAATTGAAACTTGGCACAAAAAGTACTAGGCTTGCATGAATTCACGATAGTATTCAATCATTATGTTATGCTACTAATAGGATTTGTATGATTCAGACAGATAGTTTATAACCTGGATTAACACATAGGATACTTTTTATCCCGATAGTACGTTCCCGGGGATAATTTCCGACATCCACGCGAGCGAAGCCGCCAGCAAAAGCTAGTCCTACTATATAATCCTAACTAATATTATAAATACGAAAGTGAGTTTGTTTATTTGTTTGTTTTTGTGAATTTGGATGTCATTTGGCAAATGAGTAGACCCAGGTCGTTAGGACATAGGATACTTTGTATCCCGATATACCCACGGGATCGAGACTTATGTGGGTGAAACCGCGCGGCGCAGCTAGTATAATATATATATTATTATAAATGTTAAAGTTTGTATGTTTTGTTTGTTACTCAATCACACAAAAACGGCTGAACGTATTTGGATGACATTTGGCACACAGATAATTTATAACCTGGATTACCACAAACGATACTTTTTATTCCGGTAAGACGTTCCCGTGGGATAATTTCCGACCTACACGTGGACGAAATCGCAGGCAAAACCAAAATAATAAATGATGCCAGGTCGCTGACAAGTAGCAGTGGAAAAATGCGGGGCCTACCCCTCAGGAATCACGCATAACAGTGTTGCATTGAAAAAAAAAAAAAAAAACTTTGATATTTTTTTTGCTTAATTCCAGGAGTTGACACGAGCTGGGTATGGAAAGTCTTCGAAACGGTCGACAACGACTTCTACAGTTGCAAGATCTGCCAGTACAAGTGTGAGTTCAGTGATGCAGACAAAGACATGAAAGGTATTCTGAACCACCTTAGGTTAGAACATGGTGTGATCTCCGGTGACCAGATCATTACGGGGGCTGATGTTGAGGGCGAAGAGACCTGTTAGTAGACACTGTAGGTCGACCACAAGGTTTAAAAGCAGATATAAGTACTGTACCGTATCATATCACCTCAAACTATTATTAACCAAAACACAAGTAAATATGAAACATACTTATCTGATTCTGTAAGTAGGTTTGTAATGTACAAACACTTTTACACGTCAATCATATTTTTTTAAACTAGATGAGGTCGGCGTTTCCTATCTGACTACTCTGAGAAGAAAGGCCGAAACAAACTCAGAGGTCACAGACATAATCTTAGTTAGATCATGTGAATTCCATGTAGATTGGTGTCTGAAATGGTCTTTTCAGGAAAGAACCACACAGATTGAGTGGACCTGTCCAGTCAGTGCACGCATTTGTCAGTAATCGTGCAGCTTAACTCAGAACTTCAGGAGCTCAATGATTCGAATAACAATACCAAAGAAAGGGCCGCATAAATTACTCAAACTGACCATGATTAAAACTGACTGAGAAAAAAAGAATGACCTGAGTCATATCGGCTTTTTTTCTGCCATGGTATCGCGTTACGTAATACTGATCCATCAGGTCCATTAACCATCGGGTGGGCCGTCGTCTTGTTGGACATCCAATAAAGATGAGCGGTCCGATGTGGCTGCGACAACGCGTATGCGACTTGTTCAGTCGCGATAGCAAAATCGCGAATTACGGCGATTACTTTGATGACGAAGCTGAATCGCCTTTTAGTAATAATTTTATATTCATCATCGCTGGTCGCTGATGCTAAAAGTGTGCGAGGTTTAGAGCTCAGTCGCATTTATGTTTAATCGCTAATCCTCGATGCTAAAAGTACGGTGTCTGTTATGACCAAATTGACCTTCTTTTCTCAAATGAAGGCGTAAAGATAACCTAATCAATGCAGGCGTTTGAACGTTGATCTAAAGAAACTAGCATCAGATTCGCACATAATTGAAAAGTACTTTATATTTTAGCGCATGACTCACAGTAAATACCAAACCACAATAAGGCCAGTGACCGAGTGGTCATGTGTTTATGCCGCCACATTTTGTCATTAGAAAATTAACTAAAGTCCACGACACGGGAAGCTAAAATTTTTGTAAACAAAGAACTTCTACTAAGTTACGTAGCGACAATTCAATCAACAACATATAATCCCAAATTCAAACAACTCAAAGTAACATACGTGTAATGCGAAACTAACGAGCAATTTCACCTGGTCGGGTTATATTTAGCGATATACATGGCCGTCGTCTAATGTTTTGTGGTACTGGAACTAAGCGTCCAGTACCACAAAACTTTAAACCACAGCGCTTTATATCGCTGTTCGTATGGTGTCCGTTACCCAGGCCAGATGTTGTCGAAAATGGTCATTTGAATCTTATAGATAATTAGTTGTGCGGCTTCTGTAAATGTTGCGCACATTTTTAAATTTGTTGCGCTTATAGTTTTTTAATTATTTCACAAAAACATTTCCTGCTGGCGTAACGTTACCGCAGCCAGACCTTTTTCTTTCTAATGGGAATATTTAAATAAATACTAGCTATAGAATTAGTTGTCTAGATGAAGTAAATGTTGTGCCTTATTTTGTATTTGTTCTTTCATCGGTTGCGAAGTTATTCGAGATTTTGCTGGGGTAACGTTTTTGGTTTTGCTAGATCTTTGAAACGGTTAAGCAGATTCTTATCATATTTTGTACAAGACTTCTTAGGGATTAGTTTAAATTTGTTCTGCAATAAAAATACCAAAAAAATGCATAGCTTAAAGGTTATTTCATTAAATAGAAAAACACTTCAATCGGTCCCAGCACTCTCAATAAGAGGTCTAAAGACTTACTTTAAACGTTATTTTAAAGCTTGTAACTGCCTTCAAATGTATGTGAAGTTTCATTAGTATCCTGTAAGTATTTAAAAAGATATGATGATATTCAGTTCTTCACGAGCACGGTCTTGATGCGCGCGGTGTTATTTGGCCACTGGATTGGATATATGAACTGAATGTTATGTCAATTATTAGTTGTTTAGTTCAGTTGTATATCAGTAAAATTTCAGCGTAGTACATTGGATAATTAATGAGATAATACGATTAAAGTCATTAGGAAGTGAATGATCGAGGTAACCCGACCAAGTTTAGGTGGTTACGAAAAAGCGAAAACTCAGAACATTATGCTATCTTTTGAAATGTTCAGTATAATACACCTTACAATTTCGGTACAGACGCGTACACTGTTAAATACATAATAATATAATAATATCTGTACTATGAAAACATTATTATTATCTTCCAGTTGCACATACTTATCAAAAATCACCGATATAACATGTCGTTCGGTGGGACGCGGGAGGGGTGGGGTGAAGGGGTAATTCATTGTTTGATTTATTCCCTTTATGTCGAGTCCCGTTAAGTCGAGCCGAAAACCTTGTCTCGCTTCTATTACCCCTATGTCGAGTAGTTTTCTGTCCCGTTTCTATTCCCTTTATGTCGAGTTTATTTACCACGCTTTTATTACCTTTATGTCGAGTTTAATAATATCGTATTTTAGAAGTACAGTCACGTCCAATGAAATGTATACACGCACATAATTTAGAATCAATTTTTACACAAAAAAGAATTTAAAAATAACTAATGACTTTAACCTTACAGTACTATGTACGATTATATTTTTAATTAACCATCAAAGTATGTCATAATTTCAGTGTATTTTTTTTAATATTCGAAATTATGTGCATGATGAAAAAGTACCTATCTTTTAAAATATTAAGTTCATTTATTATAAATGAACTTAATAATGCAAATGTAACTATTACGTTAGTACCTACCTACATATCAAAATATAAACAATCAAAATACATAAAACACAGTATAAAAATACATAAATACGTAATGATACAATGCACATGTTTTCAATTTATGGTTCAAAATATATAGGTAAGTAGTACTTACCTAATAAATTTCGAATAATATAATCGTTATAAAGTATAGTTATTAATCGAAATCCAAAGCCGAAAAGACCCCACGTTCAAATTCTTTTAATTTACATCTCTGACTGTACCTGTTCACCAAACTCGACATAAAGGTAATAGAAAGCGTAAAATATCAATACTTTGGAGAACAATAGACTTCCAGGCTCGATATAACGGGACTCGACGTAAAGGGAATAAATCCATTGTTTGCATAACGCACTAAACATCTATAATAAAAGGTAATAGAAAATTTCAAAATAGCAAAATTACTATCTGTAATTTTAATCTGTGATTATTTTTAAGTATAAGTTTATTAATACTTTAAAAGTTCAATTGAAATGATTATTTTACCTGTTAATAAAAATTCTTTAATAAACATGTAGTTTTTTTTAAAACTTGTGTACATGTCTGTACTAAATTTGTAACACTATCCTACATATTTTAGAAGGTACCATAATGTTCTGAGTTTTCGCTTTTTCGTAACCACCTAAACTTGGTCGGGTTACCTCGGTCATTCACTTCCTAATGACTTTAATCGTATTATCTCATTAATTATCCAATGTACTACGCTGAAATTTTACTGATATACAACTGAACTAAACAACTAATAATTAACATAACATTCAGTTCATATATCCAATCCAGTGGCCAAATAACACCGCGCGCATCAAGACCGTGCTCGTGAAGAACTGAATATCATCATATCTTTTTAAATACTTACAGGATACTAATGAAACTTCACATACATTTGAAGGCAGTTACAAGCTTTAAAATAACGTTTAAAGTAAGTCTTTAGACCTCTTATTGAGAGTGCTGGGACCGATTGAAGTGTTTTTCTATTTAATGAAATAACCTTTAAGCTATGCATTTTTTTGGTATTTTTATTGCAGAACAAATTTAAACTAATCCCTAAGAAGTCTTGTACAAAATATGATAAGAATCTGCTTAACCGTTTCAAAGATCTAGCAAAACCAAAAACGTTACCCCAGCAAAATCTCGAATAACTTCGCAACCGATGAAAGAACAAATACAAAATAAGGCACAACATTTACTTCATCTAGACAACTAATTCTATAGCTAGTATTTATTTAAATATTCCCATTAGAAAGAAAAAGGTCTGGCTGCGGTAACGTTACGCCAGCAGGAAATGTTTTTGTGAAATAATTAAAAAACTATAAGCGCAACAAATTTAAAAATGTGCGCAACATTTACAGAAGCCGCACAACTAATTATCTATAAGATTCAAATGACCATTTTCGACAACATCTGGCCTGGGTAACGGACACGTTCGTATGTTACTTTGAGTTGATTGAATTTGGGATTATTTGTGTCGCTACGTAATGTAGTAGAAGTTCTTTGTTTACAAAATGCTTCTTTAAACACAAAATTGCCTAAAGTATTGCCACTATCGCTTGACCCAGCCTAGTAGTCAAGTTTGTGAATTATGAACAGATTTATAAAATCAAATGTTTTTTTTTTGCTGGAAATGTAATGACGGTGTTAAGGTACAATGCTCATGTTTGCTTTTTAATTAAAGGGTGTATCTTATGAAAGCTCCCAAAGGTGCTCTTGTCGTTCTCTATCGAGGTATTTATGATTTAATACCCGAAGTATATAGATCCAGCATTTATTTTGGATTTTATCGAGGTCGGTAGGTAATTGATGAGTGTAAGAGCAATCAATACTATCTCATTGAACAACTCAGTTTTTAACAGTCCTTACTAGAGACTCTCTTCTCCTCAAAACACAGTACCTCGGTTGTTAGTGTGCCTGTGAGGCAGTTGATTACATTGGCCGACGAAACTGCTGCAGAACAAATACGGTAGGCAATACGGTAGATTATTGGATTTCTAGGGAATGGCAGCTAGCTACTAAGAAATAATTTGAACACAGATTTGCAAAATAAAAAATCATGACAATTTTGTCTATTCTTCCATCGACGTAGAAAACCTAAAGATCTATGGTTGTCATGCTACCCGGGCTGTCCCTGTTTACACAAACAGAATTTGGTAGAGTGGGGATAGAATATGCATTCGCTCGTTTGGTTTAAATCGACCTTGAGGTGTCTAATTATATCATATCACCAGGAGAATGAGCAATAGTGGCTAACTATTTGCATCTAACGCACTGTGATCATCAATATATCTGCCGTGCTATTCTGTAAACATCTCACCGTGATAACTTGGGTGAAGTGAGCTTGGTGTGAGCTGTCATTGCACCTAAAGCTAGGGATTGACACTATGGACAGCTCACTTCATGCTCACTTCACCTCACTCTTCACGGTGAGATGTTTACAGAATCGATAAGCAGGAGAGGTGATGAGGATATTATTCCCTGCCTCGGTGAATTGTTGTTATTTACCGACTTCGATAAAACCAACCAGAATAATACACACGTTTACATATCAAGCTATACATTTCCAGTTTAAGCTGATCTCGCATTGTATAGGATTTCCGTACAATGAGAGGTCAGCTTATACTGGAAATGTATAGCTTGATACGTAGCCGTGTGTACACTAACATTTGAAGGCCAATTCTTGTATTTAAAAGCGTTCAAAATCTCACAACCACTGTCAAAAATTTAGGTGAATAATTACAGACCGTTCACTATAAATGGTCCCTTGCCATCATGTTGGCCCCATTGCTTGTCAAGCTTAGTTTCAATACTAACATAGTTCAAAATGGCGACTGACAGAACAGTGCTACCAATTGCATCACGGGACAAGTTATAATGAACGCACTTTAGACGTTTTTTCGACTGATTGAGACTGAGATAAGAATGGGAATGGTCTTAAAAGTACGGGAATTGCCCCGCTGATTTCTGGAAGTCTAATTAATATAAAAATAGTTAACAGGCCGAGAAACTGATTTGATTGGCTGTTGTTATGACAGTTTGTAAAGCCTTGGTTTTCTAAGAAAGCTGTGAACGGTCATGCAATAACAGGTGTCCAAATACAGAGCGTTTTATGACACCTTAAGACGCTGACAAGAGGCAAATGTTCTAAGTAGGCTTGTCTTAATTATACAAATTAACGCTAAACTAACCCTTTACCTCGAGTCCTAATTCCAATTTCAACTGCGTTCAATATCAACGTAATTGTTATTTAATTCATAAAAAGAACGTCTTATTTGAATACAGAACTTGGTTATTTTTTATTTTCGATTACCCAACTCATTTTTGAATAAATAGATAATTGCTTAATATTTTGCAATATAATATAAGCGTTGTATCATCGCGCTTCTCTTTCTTTTCTTTGCAGTCCGAGAGTGACAGCGCTTTAGCTCTTGTCAGCGTCTTAGGCCCGTATTACAGAACCTCACTCAAGACTCAAGCATTACTTAAAACTCGTTTAAAGCCCTTTGATTGGTTGACACTAGTTTTAAGTAATGCTTGAGTCTTGAGTGACGTTCTGTAGTACGTGCCTTAGTGTCAAATACTGGTGAAAATGACAGATTTTTATGGCTGCAAATAAACCGCTTTCCTAGGAAAACAAACCTATACATGATATATTGCGTTTGATTACCCTTTCAGAATGGGCGTGTTCAGATAAACAGTTGTCTTACTAGCATAGATTTAAATACATGCTTTATTTTTCTATACTAAATAATTTCTTCTTTTAAATACGGATTTAGTTTTAATTATAGAAAATAATGTAATTATAGGTGTTTATATGATTAAGATTTCTTTCATTTCTGTTGGTTTTCAGTGTGTACAAAGTTTTTAAAGTATTGTATAGGTTTCAATGATCGTTGTTTGAAATCATTCGTGTATTATAAATATTATATGTAAGTATATTCAAATATATCTTGTTCTACATTTATTTGATGTGCAAATTATATATGTATACAATAAGATATTAGAAGATTAGTTATAGAATGCAAAAGCACTGTAGTTTTTATAATTATCAGGATAAAAATTGTGGGAGTACTTATTTAAGACACGCGAACAAACATGTTTTGAGCTGTATTTTCAAAAAGTATGTAAGTAATAATTGAAGCTGATTCCCTAGCATAAACATAAATATCGTTGTAGCAAACATGTTGCTCTAGCCATTCCCATAAATAAATCAAATTCCTTTTTTTTTTGTTTACGGCAGAACATTGTTTTAACATGAACGTTTTATATAAGATGGCGACCGAGGCCGAGTTCTGTAAAGTCCTTTACACAAGTGCGTTATTCTAACTAAAGTACGGCCTACATATACTACAATGAACAAATATGTAAAATCTTGTTCAACGACTAAGCTATACACTTCCAGTATAAGCTGATCTCGCATTGTATAGGATTTCCGTAAAATGAGAGGTCGGCTTATACTGGAAACTTATACCTTGATATGTAGCCGTATCTATACCAACTAACCATGTTTGCAAATTGCAAATGAATAAATTATTTGATTTGATCTAAACTATCAGTACTGTGATGTCGCCTTTGACAAATTACAAATTATAAAAATATAGCATATCTATTCAATAAATTATATCTCCAGCGATACGACATTATTGAGGCAGAATGTGGCCTGTACACACGGCTACATATCAAGGTATACATTTCCAGTAGCTTATACTGGAAATGTATACCTTGATATGTAGCCGTGTGACCTCTCATTGTACGGAAATCCTATATAATGCGAGATCAGCTTAAACTGGAAGAGTATAGTTTGATATGTAGCCGTGTGTACAACAATGTGGTATGGCATATGTTTCTTATTTAGCCGTCAATATTAACGGAAATTCATGAAGACTAAACGTCACAGCCATCATACAGTGAAGCTAGTTTAATAACGCTCATGGCATAAATTTTGTCAATGGCGACTATGACTAAATTATACCAATTTCGATGATGTTCGTGCTAGGGATACTAGCAAACTGGAAAATATTGAAGCTATTCTGTTAAATAATTGACTTCTGATCGATTATAGTAAAATAACTTTGTTGTCAGCAAAAATTAATATACACATAAATATATAAACAATACATTGCATTTTACCCACTGCAATAGCACAGTATAAACAAGTAACAGTATTATGTTTTATAGAAGACGGCCGAAACGATGCGCTTCGAAATCTCAGTGTATATCAGTACGCAACGGTCTCGCGGCCGTTACGCACGGACGCGGCAGGTTTATCTACCGAGCGGCCGTAGGTAATTATTTCAAGGTCACTGCTAAGACATAATACTGTTACTTTATTATACTGTAGCAACAGATTCCTTTTCTCTCGGCCTTGCATAGGTTATTCTTACATGATTATCTCCTAAACTTCGTCGAAAGCATAGTGAATATATATTTTTCTATATAATATTATTGTACTAGTAAAAATACTTTCTTTCTTGTGAATAAACGCAAAGCTGCTTTATTTTTTACATAAATATAAATATTTCATCAACTGGTTCAGAGGTTTTTGAGGACCTCATATTGATTTAGTTAATTTTTGTTAATGGCTGTAGGTAGCACAGGTTTTCTCTAGGTTATTTACTTAATATATAGTTTGTAAATATTTTAAAGCTTACAAATAAACTTGGGCGAAAGAAATATTTGAGACTTGTAATTTTAGTATATAAGTTTTTGTTATTTTTCACATGTTTTTTGTTAAGTTCTGTTTTATTGCTCCCCAATTATGTTTTCATAGTTTTTCTTTTAAAACAGTTTCAGGTATTGAGAAAGAATATTTTGGCGGGCTCCTGAGGTATGTACTTGTTTTGTTGTATTGGTATCTCGGTAAAGGCACAAATTAATACAAATGGTTCACTCCGCATTTTAGGTATAAAGCTACAAGTAAGCGACGGGCTTGACTTGTTAGGCCAATTCAGTGAGTGTAACGTATTCAAAAGATCTAAAGTGGGTGATAGACGTGCAAATTTAAAGTACGCGGTTTTTAAGTTCGCGAACTTACTCGGCTCGCCGTCGGTGATACACGTGAAGCTTGCTCACACTGTATCGCGATGTTGTCGAATTTTCTGAACGAAACTGAACAAACATTACACAAGTGTCGCAACAAAATGGCGGTTCGCGACTCGCGGTGGTGACAGAACTACGAACCAAGGCAGGCTACGAGCAAAATTTCATACCTGTTGGATCGCCGACTAAATTACTCTACGGTTTTGTCATACTAAAATATGTGTGTCATACAAAGTACGCGTACTTAGTATGACACACGGGCGAGAAAGGTCGCCGAGCCATAAGTACGCGTACTTGCTCGTGCATCTATCACCCCTTTAAGAGTTACTTGATAGAAAGGGAGGTAACTTCAAGTTGAATATAACTGTCGGTAATTAGCACTGTGCGACCTGAATTGCACTTTATTGTGTCGTAGCAAGAGTCGCTTTTTATTTAAATGATTTTGCGGAGTGAACCTTATGTATTAATCTGTACTAAAGGTAACTTCAGCGGATAAAAATGTGTGTTTTTGGTTCTTGGTAAAGGTACAGGTAAGGTAAATAAAAAATCAAATAACAGTTATGACTAGTTTTATTCCCTTATTCAAACATCGAATTACATCAAGTTATATCTACACAATTTGGCAAGTATTCACTACCGGTATGTAAACGCACACAACCACGCTTAAACGTTATATTATATACTTCATGTAGGTAATAAGAGGTAGCCAATTATATAGGCGATGGTTCTTATCAATTATTACTTTACAACTTAGTTATTTGTATAGTACTGATATTTTTTAACCCTTCGACCGCCAAGTTAAAACCAGAATACAGAACAAAAAATCAATAGGCGAACATTTTATTATTTTTTTTTAAATTGTATAACTTAATTTAAAATTATTATATTTTGATTTCATTTATAGAAATTATATTAATATCAAGGGAATAATAAATACTGTTGCACTATTACAAATAATTTTGGTGACATTATTGACAATCTGATAGGGACAATATCATTTGCGATGTTGATGCGGGAAAAATTAGGCGGTTAAAGGGTTTCATTTAATAATAATGTACATAATAAATACTATTCCTACAAATACATTTTTTAATTTTGATGTATCATCAATTTACTGGTATGTTCAGCAAATGCGTTTTTCACATTAAATAGAAAAACGCCATGAAATTTAATTTAGTATCTAATTTACAAACAGCTGCATAAAAATATATCTCCTAATAAATAACTTTAAATCCTTATGGATTGCGATATTTACATATTATTTTTCTGTGAAATTGATAAATTGCTTAGACAACAAACCCTGTATATGATCCTACAAGTAACATGCTCATTAACCTAATCTTTTCTATGATGTGTTACAATATGTCATGATTGTTTCTTATAATTTTAACACTTTTTAATACTAGTAGTAAAGAATACTAACATTTTTCTTAAGGTTCTAAAATATTTTTGTCACTTTTATCGTTTGGCTCAATACAGCAATTATTGATAAGTACTTTTTGTACATTCTGATTGATAAATTCTGTACTTATTTTATTTCTAATAATATAGTTTCCATACAATGGTTGCCGATATCAAATTCATTGCTTATAAATTATTTGGGTTTAGGTACCAACTGAGCACATTACAATTGGGGTGAAAATAGTTGTGTGCCTTTTATTCACAATTAAAAAGTGATGCATTTTTGTATTGTATTTTATGTTTATAAAAGGCATAAGGGCATGTACTGGCTCTTTCACCCTACTTAATATTTTGACACTAATAAACTATGAGGTAAAATTTTCTTAATCTTACTTAACTATTTTACTTATTACAAAATGATTCTTTCTTATTCAAACATAACCCATTTTCTCCAAGGACGGTAACTATCAATTACTAAATGTTAATGTGAAATAACAATTACAAAATCGTTTAGCAAACTTCAATTTATACAATACAATTTTCATGTTTTGCAGTTTGAGCTTTTATTTCGATTTTTTTATTGTTTAATTCTTATGTTTATGCCTTACGATTTTTTTTCTAATATACATATTAATTTACAGTAATTCTTTATTATACATCTGATATTTTAAGAGTTGTGTTTATAAAAGTTTTGCTGATACGGGCTAGATTTTGTACTATATTTTCCTGCGTTTTTAAATAAAAAAATATTTTTATATTGCTAGATTAGTTTTGTACAATCAATATTGCCAATGTTCTAGTTACTGAAATACATTGTGAAAAATACAGTTTTAAAAATCTCATTGACCTATACACATAGAATTTTACAAGTTTTTGGTTTTTTTAATAGGTATTTTGTCGTCGGTAAGTTCTTAAAATGGACAATAAAACAAAAAAATAACGTGTTATTAATGTTTTATAAATAAACCTGCCACATTACATTTTCGAATGTTAACGTAAAATTATACCTCACGAAATATATTTATTACTGAACATTTTTTTAATTCATTTTTTAAACAGGCGGTTTAGGGCCACAGTTATGTGTGCTCTGTATGTAAACGATTCTTCCCCTGTAAGTGTGGAGAGCTGCCTTGCACCAAGGACCTCGGGAGCACCTCCAGCGGATCTTCCCGTTTCTCGCGCATCCGTTGAATCTGAACCTGTACCCCCCCACGTTGATGCCCATCTTCCCTTGCTTACTGAGGCAGTAGGAAGCGAAAGAGTCAATGCCGGTGCCGATCAAACCAACTGCAACAAATTTTGAAGTTACTATCTGGTACCAGGTGTTTTCTTTACTACCGTTTTCTAGATTTTTCTACAAATAAATATTATTTTATTATAGTTACCTTATGGAGGTGGAAAACAAAGGTACAAGTGGTTTATTTTTTATTGGTTTGTTACAAAACAAGGATTTTTAAAGACATTTGTATTTGGGTTAATAACTTACTTATACATAAATCATAATAATAGGTACTTCATCATCAGGTACCTACGAAATTACTATTAAACTATTCAAATTTATTTTTATGACACATCTGACAGAAAACTGCTACAGGTTGCAAAAAAGTTAATATATTTTGCCCAATGTACGACCAACTAACCAACTCTTTTTCCTTTTACAGTTCGGTTCGGCCTGTCAAACCGCGGCCATCTTGTTGTGCACGTCGGTGATCACAAGTTCATTAAACACGAGATGTATAGGAAGAAAGTGAGGTGGACTTGCAGTAAGCGGATACAGCTGGGATGCCGAGCGAGCATCACGACACACGACTCCATGATTGTCAGGTCATTTTTAGAACATAATCATGGTTCCCAAAAATGATATATGGTGATATATTCAGGCTCTAAATTAGTCTTTTCACATTTATTTTACCTTTGACAGCACTAACCCAAAACAGCCTTATTGTAACGAGAATAAAGATCATTGTGATTTTACAGTGATGCAAAATCAGAGTTAAAATAACTGTAATTTATTACTGTAACGTGACTTTCGGCGCTGCTTGTGAAGAAATGTGTCAAAACCACGTCAAATGCCGTATATTTTACGTTAGTTCTATCTCTATTCACCACGTTTATTTAGATCCAGATTGTAATTATGTTTAGTGATATGTCAAAGGATATTTTTACATAAATTGCAAGACATTTTTTGTACCTTGTTTTTAGTTTGTTGTATATACCTTTTTTTTTTCATTTTATAATGATTTGTATTCATGTAAGTATTCTACAATATGACATTTTGGCTTATTAAATAACTCACTTGGGAGTGCTTTTCCTTGTGTCAAACTTCTAAAAGCCATGCACTAGAGATTATTTGATCTAGCTTAGTCTAGTTATCTTAAGGTTTTTTTTTAAATCGATTTGAAAATCTGAAAAATGTAGTATTAAGTTTGAACATAAGACTCATTGAGTAATGAATTTCCAATCATTCCTGTATTTTTACTTTTTCTGTTGTAGGTAGTTTTTCGAATATTTGTGTGATTTGAAGGATGATTTTCAAAATGGTCGAATATTATTGATAAAATGTTTTTTCATGTGTATTTTTGTGGTTTCTGAAGAAGGACAAACCGGTATTTCTTTAAATAAATAAGTGCCTTGAGATCTTGTCAAATTACTGTGTCCTTAAAGCATCGTGCATTTGATGCATGCTTAAAAATAAGCTTTAAATAATAGAATTACAGTTTTATTATAAAAATAAATCTTTACCTTGTAAGTACACTTCTTGTAAATCATTATTTTTATATAATGTTGACACTGTAATAAAAGTATTTTTTAATAAAATTTGCTCTTTAATTATTCCGTTTTCCCCTGGCTCTTGATGCTTTCTTAATATTTCACGAATACAAGGGTTAAAAAAACACAATTTGTTCAATAATAATAATTTATTTTAAGAGAAAAACAATATAATACATATTATATTTTGCTAAAACACACTACTTTACTTTGTTCTTTCTTACTTGAATAAACAGACTCAAATGATTTTCAACCAACTTTCAATTAAGTAGTCAAGTAAAAAAATGAGCTATCAAAAATTAACTATTATATGACAGCCACAATGCCCACAATAATAACTAGAGGAATCCATTTTGTCTTAATAAATAAAAAGTTACTTTTCGCCTAATCGCATCAAAACATTGGATTTAAAAGTGCTAGCACCAATGTTTAAAAAAAAAATCTAACGATAGGTACGTAGTAAAGTCAAAGTTGAGTCTAATCTGCGTTCGCAAGTTATTTGCGGAACATGTAAACAAACACGAGTTTTCCACTCAGACAAACATCAACTTTATTCTCGTGCAAATAAAGTTGATTTTAGACCGACTAGTACTGTCGAAAAAGTCATTAAAAAAAAATAAGTTGTAGTGCAACCTTTTTTTTTTTTTTTTTTTTTTTTTTTTTTTTTTTTTTTTTTTTTTTTTTTTTTTTTTTTTTTTTTTTTTTTTGGATGGGAAATTATCAAATAACTTCTCCCGCTCTGGGTGGAGCGGGAGGGCGTGTCAGACTTTTACTGACTAAAACCCACCCGTGTTCCTTCCGATGCCTGTGAAGTTGTAGTGCAACCTGAACCTTACGTCTTGGCATTACAGTAGTTTTTCCAAAAATTCGTGTTTGTTTAAATGTTTGGCAAATGAATTGCGAACGCAGCATTGAAAGTTTTCTAAATTCAACCTTGATTCAAAAGAAAAAAAAACTCAAGAGAAATACTTTCTTAAATGTTTATATGTATATGTACCTAACGATAAGTGGCACTATTAACAGCCCATAGGGTTCTTTAGTTTCTGTCTGGCCCTATGGGAAGAAGGCGTGATTAGGGAATGCAATCTCGTCTCGCCGAGATCCCGATCTCGCGAGATCCCGGCCATATTTTACGAGATTGTATCTCGTCAAATTTCGTACGAGATCTCGCGAGATAACGAGATCGACAAATGCAGCGTGACGACGTGTATTTCATAGCGCGGCTGCGCGCGAACTGAATCCTGGCTTTTTCAGCAGCAGGGTATTTGGCATGCAAAATCAGAAGTCGTCTGTCAGATGATACTCTCGACATGATGTGTTTTTTGAGAAGCCATTTTCAGACAACCTAACTTGCCTTTCCGTACCTTGATAACTTCATCTGACTTCTACTTTAAACTTATTTTATTTGATTAATACGATCTCACAACATTTATTTAAGAACTTGTGAAGTTTAGTTTTTGTTTTGTTGTATTTATTTACCATAAGTAATGTTCCTATTACTCTTAATTATTGAAACTAAAGTAATAATTTACAAAAGAATAAATATAGATAATTATTCTTTTGTTACCAATATTGTAAGAATTTGAACTGATTAGCTACAGTAGGTATAATAATTATAGACATACACAAGTGTTATTAGTGTTAGAGACAAAATAATAAGTACTCTGTTGATTTTTAAAATAAAACTTACATTATTTTTATAACTAAGCAACGCAGTTTCTATTTAATTACATATCATGTCAATTACTAGTTCTTAAAACAAGCATTTGCATATGTTTTAATTGCGATTCTCCCAATCTCGCGAGATCCCGTAATTGCGAGATTCTCGCGAGACTGGGTTTTGAGTCTCGCGAGATCTCGCTAGGCGGAAATCTCGTACGAGATTGCATTCCCTAGGCGTGATTATAATATGTATGTATACACATAAGTCCCATTTTTTTCCGGATTAAATTGAATACTCAAAGTGAGTAGTTTACGGAGGCAAGTTCCTATGCACTTAAGTGCCTAACAAACATGTTTAATTTGCTTTCACTCCTGGTACACATGGTTACACATCAAGCTATACATATCCAGTTTAAGCTGACCTCTGATTGTACGGAAATCTTACACAATGCGAGATCAGTTTATACTGGAAATGTATAGTTTGGTACCACCACGAGTGAATGTAAAATGATGACTTCATATCACTGATAGATACCCGAAATCCCCATGGCATGCAGGTACCTATTGACAAACTATATTAAGTAATGCAAGAAAAAATGGCTTTTCTTTTCTCGAGTTTGACATATTCTCAATTTAGAAACCGGGAGTAAATGGCTCATACATGTTTACCAATATAGGTTTTTTTTCTGGAATAGTTGCACTCGTCTCTAGCCCTAGGTTACTTTATTAAATAAATAACATCTATAATTATAATAAAACTACGTCAGTAAACAATGAGACCAATTATCACATTTTTTTAAATAAAATCTACAAAACACAACATAACAAAGAAAGATTAATATTAAAAAAAAACCCGACTAGGATTACTGACACGTTTGGTACAATACTTTACTATAAATAATCAGAGACGTAACTGCCACATATTTTAATATCGACACTTAACTATGATGATAAAACTTTACCTTAACGAGAGCCATGCAGAGCGTGGCAGTGTCGTCTGTGCCACAAAGAACATTGCTCTAATCGTCCCATGAATCAACACGTATGAAATGTGTAATACGATTCCTATTTTATTTTATGCTGTAGATGTCCATCCACAGAAAGTAATTTTCTAAGGGTGTTGGTTTTTAGGATAACATAGATGGCACCAGAGTAATGTTCTTAATTGTACACCGGGTACTGCGGGATTCGACATGTGTGCTGGGAGTGATTGTGAGAGTGTACTACCATCCCATCGATAGTTCTTATCATCGCCTTGCATTTTCTTCCGCTTCTATACCTGCAGTACCACAGCTGCGCCCTATTTTGACGGTACGCATTGTGCGGCCTGTAGAAATAGCCTTGGTAGAACAGCTTGGGATGTCCATTGACGCTCCTTATCATGTGGGCTGATGGTAAAACATTTAATTTTTTTATTGGCGTAGATATTTAAGTATTTTTGGCAAACTAAAGGAGCATAACCAAGTATCATATTGTACATTACCTTATTGTGATGAAACAGCATTTGGACCAAACCCTGTTTAAGTATGGTCCAAATGCTGCTCAGAAGTGAACTAAAGCAATGGTTAGATTCCATAAATGGGCTCAAACAAGTCAAACACTACGATAAACTTTTAATACAATAACAGAATTATCAAAATGGTGACGTCTAAAAAGCATCAAATAAAACTGATTTGTTTCGAACGCTCTGATCTCGATTTCGTTACATTGTAGATACTTCATTTTCAGATAAGGCAGCAAGGATCTCAACTCTTAAGGTGGATCTGCAGTTGTAGCCGCTAAATTCAAATTTTCTTACGTTTTTTGCAATTTGCAGGTCATTGTCTGGTTGTATCGTGATCAAAATATGATGCGCGACTATAACAGATATGTATTTACATAATTATAATTATTAGAATCAATTCAAGTCTCCAAGTAAGCTGCAAATTACAAAAAACTTAAGACAATTTGAATTTCGCGGGCTTCAATTGCGGATTCACCTTTAATTCTGAACAGCGTTTGGACTTTGGACGAAATTCTATAATACAAACCCTGCCAATGTCCTTTAGATGTCATTATTATGAAAATCAAAAAAGCCAAAAGAATATGAAGAATTCAATCAATTAAAGCAGGGGTTCCCAAACTTTTACAGTTCGCGGCGCAACTACAGGTGCGCCGCGAACTGTAAAAGTCACTAGTACACGACTCTATTGAATATTAATGTACGAATCGATCTTGATATCGTTACGATGTGAATTTTGCATTGGATGTGTCTATTCGTTTTATACATCATATCAGAGTATGGTAAATTGAGCACGTTGCATACAATTCAACTAAATTTTTAATTGGAAATTCCAGTTACATTTTAGTAACTGGAATTTCCAATTCAAAATTTACTGCGTCAAACTGATTCGTGCTAGGCTTACTTATATACGAGCAGGGACCCCCCGGTTTCAAATTAGTAAAAACAACGTAGTTTTAATGGTTGTGCTCTTTATTGGTCTTAATAATCGAATTATCAATTGTCCAAATAACGGCTTTACAGTTAAACCGGTTTCTATGACATCTCCAGCGAGTCATGCCGTTCCTGTTGACCAGGTGTCGAAAGTAGCGGTGTTCTTGGAATATCAACATTGGTCTGCCATCAATCGATATCCTCACGTCAAAAACTGAAATAGAAGCGGTTAAATATGTTTTGTTAGTTAGTGTTTCTCATCACGAATTTAAGGCCAGCGCAGACGAGATCATAATTAATTAGTTAGATACAATCTTGAGTGTTTTATTGTCTCGGAAAAAAAGAATGCTGAAGACTGTTTCTCGTTTGCGCTGGGATTGAACTGCATTCGGTTATTTTACAGATGAAAAAGCAGTTAAATTGAAAAAAAAGGAAAGCATATTATATTCTTCTTAAACAAGGTAAATAATATAAAAAATTCAAAAGTATTGTATTGTTGTTATTTATTAAACGCAGAACAAAAGTACTAACATTTACGTACAAAACTTTCTACATATTAATATTTTATACAATACCACTGCCCTAATGCACTAACGAGTTTCAAAATGTTAAAATCTATAAAGCGGTTTTTTATTTACAACTTATTACTAATTGTCACATAATGATAACAATAAAATCATAGACAGTCCTATTTAAAAGAATGACCATAATATTTTTAATCGTTAATTCTAAATTGCATTGACTTAGTGACAGATGACGATTGCTAAGTTTAAGTTGCCACATTTCGAGAATAACATAAATTTTATAAATTCTAATCTACGAAGACAACATTGTTTTTTTAATAATAATAGTACGTATTTTAATCTCTAAACTTTAAAATATTAAGTAGTATCAAAATTATTTAAAAATTATAATCCACATGATATCAATATACAAGACTACTCACCAAAGTATTTACAACAAAGTATCAGTTAGCAAAAATAATTGCAGGAAATAAAACAACTTTTAGTATTGTGCGCATGTAAAAGATTGTTTAAATAGTTTTTTTTATTTGTGGTTCAATATTATTAAGAGTGATTATGGATGGTGTAAGAAATAGGTCTTACATACGTATTAACGGCTTTTCTGTTCTAATCTTAAGACAAGCAAACAGAGAAAATAAAATAAAAAAACATTTTTTTTGTACCTTTCGAGTAGGGGAAGACCAAAGGAACCATTGATAGTAGTCTGTGTGAAAGAAGATATGGTTAGAAAGGGGGTGACTATCGAGAGGTCGACTAATAGAGAAGCCAATTAATCTGTCTAGTCTTTTCCCAACTATGTTGGGGTCGGCTTCCAGTCTAGCCGGATGCTGCTGAATACCAATATATTACACGGAGCGACTGCCTATCTGATCTCCAGAAGTATGGAAGAAAATGACAGGATGCGCCGACTACAAATAAATTCGATAAGGGCAAGACAATGATGTCGATGCTTTTGTAGACGTACGCACTTAGGCAACTAACACAATAATCCTAATAAGCATAATTGTTACAGAAAAAGAGGGAATAAAATGTCTATGTTCAGGACACATCTTTGAAAAAGGTACAAAAAGAAGAAATTGTGCAGGGTGCTATGAAAAACTACGACAGACTTTAGAGTGTAGAGAAGCCAGCAGAAAAGTAAAAAAAATTAAAACGCATTGCAAAAAATGTAAGCAGTCTCTATGCAAAAAATGCTATAACGATAGACACACACATTTTTATCCATAGTTAACTGGTAAATGGGTAATACAGAATTTGAGTATCGATAATTTATTTTTAATTGTTTTTTACGTCGCTATAAAAGTGCAGAATCAATTCTTATTGACCAGACATTTCCATTTGCTCAATTTCTGTCGGGCGAATCCAGTGGCGAACTCGCATGAAATTTTAATAGGATAAAGGCTCGTGCAGACCAGCGCGACGCGACGGCGCGACGCGACTCAAACAATACAATTTCTAAGAAAACTTCACGGTATAACAATAGCCGGTGTCGCGTCGCGCTGTCGCGTCGCCCTTGTCTGCACGAAGCTTTATGCATGAATATTATGATTACATTTAAAAAAAATGGTCACACCATGCTTTAGCAGAGACAGCTGCTGGGGAGTTTGTTGCACCACTTCTTCCCAGCTAAAGCACTAGGAAGTGGTGAAGGACGGTCGTTTTGGGGGACTGTCTTATGTAATTTTGACGTTCAAAAAGTGCTGATTCTCACTCAGCCGAGCTTGAGTAAATGAAATGGATTTTGATATTGTTTTTTATTGGTGTCAGGTCGAAAAGGCCTGCTACGCACACTACCCGCAGTGCCCACTCGAGTCTGAAGGATACGGCTTTTGATAGCTACAATTACCAGATGAAAGTTACCTACTGATTTTCTTATCGAAATGAACGTGTTAAATAAATTGGTAGAGACTTACAGACCTGAATAATTCGAGCTATGCTTCTGAAGAAATTAAATTAAAAGAGATCTATAGATTGCAGGACTAGATAAACTTACATAGATGCAGACATTTCAACAGTGAAGTATTAAAAATAACAATTATAAAATAAAAATAGGAGAGAATTAGTGTGAGAGTCTCTCTCACAGAGAGAGAGAGAGAGAGAGTTATATCTTTCTTCACTCTCATGTAACGAAATGAGCCTAAACGTGACGCGTCTTTGAAATTTCACTCTCAAATACTCTCAATTCTAATCGAATTGCCGCTTAAGAAGTTTCACTTAAAAAAATAACTGTAACTGATGAGTCCGTATTTGTCCATTTCTATGTTTAACAATAACTTCATTCAGAATATTTCAAGCAGCAATGATAATCACTGCAATAATATCGCGATTGGTAAGTAAAACCATTTCATTCAATAGATTTTATTTGTGTGACTGTAAAATCAATATATTTTTGTATATTTTCTTTTTCATCTCCTACACATAATTTATGACATACGTACATACCTATAATTAACTTCATCTAACAAATTAAGATAATATGTATATAGTAATAGTATGATAACAACTATAGTAGGTAGGTATACCTACTATTTATTTGTTTGCTTTTTAACTATAATTTCCCTTCAATTTTTTTTTATTACTACTCCTATTGAATATTACCTTTACCAATTATACGAGTATCTACATAAATTAAGGTTATACACCATTTTCATTAATCTTGCTCTAAATATTTTAGATCTTACGAATTTTCTGTTCATATTTACAAAATGTGCAACAATGTCAGTGGTAATACTTCAATATTGTTGTTATTTTAAAAAGTAATAATTCAATATTGTTGTTATTTTAAAAAGTAATAATTCAATATTGTTGTTATTTTAAAAAGTAATAATTCTATATTGTTGTTATTTTAAAAAGTAATAATTCTATATTGTTGTTATTTTAAAAAGTAATATAAGACGAACATTAAAAAAACATAGTTATTAAACTATTTATCACACAATGCTTCTTGTTAAAAGAAACACCTTTTATTGATCGCCTTTGACTGAAGTTCGGACAACTGCTTTTAATTATATGCACAGAGCATGGAGATGCTTAGGTGGCCGCTGCTATAGCCCCACTTTCCATACAAATAAAGCGTGTCATCCATGACCATTTTCTATTTTGTTAAGTACCTGATACTAGTTGACAGGCCTAAACTGTCCTCCCATACCTATTAATACTGTAATTTGGAAATATTGTAAAAGCCAATTATTTGTAAAAGAGTACATGACGCCGGAGCCGCACCGGTGCCGGACCGCATGTTTTACTGAACTGTGATCGTTGCTTTACTATTATATACTATATATACTATTTTTATATAACTCGGCAAAAATGCCAGTGTACACGCGGTTACGGTGCGGCGCATGTGCGATATTCATTCGTATACACAAACTTGTGATCCGGCGCTGGCATTCAAAGTATAATCGGCGCCACGAATTTAATTAGATAACAAACTCTAGTCGCTGTCTCACGGCGATTCCATGCCCTATGGTTTAATACTTATTGTTTAATCATGGTTATGTTGATCATTAAGTTTCATGATATAGTTTCCATCCGTGATGGCTATGGCCCTGCACTTATTGAAGGACTTGCAGCATCGCCAGCGCGTTCTGCCTCGCCTGCTAATATAGTGCCTCATGAACCGGTTGTTGCCTATCATCAGCACGTTCCTTCCGTTCAGCTCTGTGAAGGTCGCGAGCCGGTAGCGGAGCCCTGGAAATAGTATTGCATATTTCAGTTTCGTTGTATGTTGTATTTTTGTCAGTTTTATCAACAAAGGGGTCGCCAGATTTGTTAGTTGTGTGTTATGTATATAAGTTATTTTTAAGTTTATTATGTATAAGTTTATGTAATAGAGAACTTTTAATAAATTAAAAATCATATCTGTCTTCATGTATTTTTATTTATTAAAAAATACCAAATTAAAATGTCTTTATAACGTTTAAACATTAATTCAAGTTAAGAAATAATTTTAAATAAAGGACAACTTAATCTGTAACTTCAACCAATATGTACTTTCATAATACATCTAGCAATTCTAAATAATAACAAAACATATAAAGAAAATATATTTTTATTCGTAATGGGCGCCAAAACAAAAAAAAAACAATCGTAGGTACACCACTTACTACATAAATTAGATATCAAAACAAATTAATGTATGCTTCTCAACAATAAATTGAACGTAGATACGAATAATAGACGGTCAACAATTACTATCTATTTCAGGCAGCAAGGGGAAGTCTCAACTTAATCTATGTCCTGAAATACCTAATAGTTCAGTACGACATTGCACGAACTTCACTTGGCCACCTATCCTAATATACACCAATCTCAGCTTTTTTCATCCGAATCCTCCTCTTCTTCATCATGTGTGTGCTCACTAGCTTTCATCAGCTTATTCCCTTTAGTTACAGCACAGCCTTTGCACCCATTGTGCCTTCGAATACATCGCCAAGATGTCCTCTCGCCGTGACAGTAGTCCTGACGATATTTAAACCCTTCATGAAGCAAAATGATCGCCCCCCTTCTACTCCTAGTCAGTAAAAACGAACATTCTGTAATTAAAATTAATGCAATCATCACAAAGAGAAATAAATTAGTAGCTGTTAAAGGGTAAAAAGTAAAAGAAAGTGATGATTTTAATTAAGTACGATATATTCAGATAAACAGAAATTCCTAACTTCTAGCAAAAAAATTTGTAACGGCACATAACTGCGTCCGTAATCGGTTCAACTTCGTCTAGGTACATTGCATATAAAATTGGTGTTCTTTTGGCTCTATTTGCACAATATTCGAAACTATCTTTAAATGCGTATATGTATTTGTTATTTTAAAAAATCAGCTGCACTACACCGATACATCTAGGAATACGATATTTTAAAAAAACATTTGAGCTGTATCTATCATTATTGGAGGTAAACATGTAGTTAATGCACCCAGTCAGGAAAGGATTGTTTCACGTATTATTACAAATTAATTACCACACATGAATTTAAATGATTGAATAAATACTAAATACCTACAATGTTTGCTTTTCTTTAAAAAAAAAACAAAGCTTATAAAAACACTACAACAAATTATACTATCAGATAATCATGTTAATACAATAATTAATTGCTAACAACTTAAGAAGACGCATTTATTATTTACTTTCAGTAATATTCTCACTAGGTTGGAGAGACAAATCTCCAGGAACATCATTTAAGTTATTAACAGAATTACAGCTATTTTCAACAAGAGTTTGGTTTTGTTCGACTTGATCACTCTGATCGTGAAGGTCCATTGCAATATCCGATTGCGTAGGTTCATTTATATTAACGTCATCAGTCACGTTAACGTAAACGTTTTCTTCATCATGATCATCATGATTTGATTTGTCCTCGTTGAGAATATCAGTTGTTGAGTCCAATGACGGTATCATTGGATTTTCAAAAGGAAGCAAATTATTACAAATTGGGATATCATTAGTGATTGTTTCAGTATTCGTTAGTGGATCGATTATGTGATCTTCTTCACAGCGATTTACATCGATTTCAACATTAGATTCATCAACATTCGATACATCAATATTGGGTTCATCAATATTGGAATCAGAGGGCAGAGATGTAAAGTGGAAGTTTTGTATCACATTCATATTATTCTGTGCTTGTTTAACCTTTTCTAGTTCCAACTCTTCACCATCAGAAAGAATTTCTATTGGAGCTTCGTCTCGTACTACCTCGATGACGTCATCGTCTGATTCATTGTCTGGCACTTTCGTCATTATGTTGCTTATAAGAAGATTTTCGACGCCCTTACTAACCGAAGAACCTGAAACAAATGATAAATTAAAATGTCTAGAATCCATTTTACAACAACTAGTTAACTAATTAAATAATATTCAAGCCTTAACCTTTATTAACTAAAAGCTTTTACGGGTCTTGCATATAGGAGAAGTAGAATTGGTGTTAACAATAAAAATTATTATTATGTAAAATATATTTTATTGACGAAAAAAATAAATAATGAAAAAATCTTTTGTATTTACATTATTTTTGTCTTTTTATAAATCACTTTGTTTTATTAAATCAAAACTCATCCACCTGAGAATACCACACGTAACATATTTTTTTAGACCACACTATTAATTGGTTCAGTGGACGCAATTATTGATAGACTTATTTCAAATGAAATCCATATTTAACCCATTAGTAAGTACTTCTAAAAATCTTAATATTATAGAGTTTCAAAAAGGTATTATGTCCATTTGTTATAAATTCATAATTCATCTAATACTATTATTAAATATACTAGTATTTGCAAAGTACGAAAAAAAGGTAAGGTAATGCATTGAGAAAATTAAAATCATGGAAGGACTAACAAAATGTATAGGGTTTCGAGTCAAGCAAATAACTTAAAATATAGTCTTTATGAAAAAGGGGTCCTATGAACGATTATGTCGGTCTTTTATCTGAGCCGTTACCAAAAAATCCAATGTCTTTCTAATTCATTAAAACATGCCTCTGATGGACATGGTTATGTTCATTGGAGACCAGAATCCTTTGGTTAATAATCCTTACTTTACATTTACAACCAAGAGAGGCTCTCTTTGAACATCGCCAGTAGCTTCGCACTTCGTTCCCATATTCCCGATAGAATCTGTGGCCTTGAAGTATCAAAACTTGTCCACCTTTCTCTGTGAGATATATTCGACCAGATGTGTGTTGAGAACCTGTAAGTATATGAAATAGGCATCATTTAAAAATTACATGGGATTTAAACGTAACTGGCAAAATATGGGTGTACTATGGGTACATGTCTGCCTCTCACACAGTTAGGTTTCGGGGAGAACCCGTTATAGTCATCTCAGAGATGTGCTCTAACAGGCGTTTCGGATCGGTCATTTGAGAGGTAACGGTGCCCCCGTCCGTGTGCAGATGGTGACTACCGGGGCGGCTTTAGTAAGGTAAAACAATCACACTCCCTGCACGAGTAGCATGACAATCACAGAAACGGGTTTTCTACGGGTTTAGTCGACATAAGAATAGACAAAATGACAGATTGTGATTGTGTATCTGTCATTTTGTCTATTCTTCCGTCCGACAAAACCCTTTCCATTGTGGTCATGCTAAGCGGACTGGTCTTATCCGTAAAGCCCCGGCGCCTTTTGAAGGTTTACCCCGAAAACCAAAAAAAATAAGGTACATCTCTGCCTAAACCTTTGGAGGAAACAAGCGTGATATTATTATTATGTGCTACTTGTGTTAAATTATTAAAAAATACTGTTAATTAAAAGTAGTGAGACTATGGGCGCGCGTTGGCCACCGACGCGTGAATTAGATTGATAATGCGAATTAATAACGACAGAACAGAGCCTTTTTAGATTGCTACTTTTCTTGCTTTGTTCTTGAGAATTGTCCTATTAGTACTGTATAAAAATAATTTTATTAACGGGATAACAGACTTAACAGATAACAGACTGTAAAAGATTATATAAGAAATAATACTATATATTTATTTAATAAACAAACACAATATCAATAACATAATAATCTAACAGATCTCCAAGTAAAATATTTAATTGAATATTTTTTGCATTTAACCGCAAAATATTGCTTCATCCCATTAATGGCAATGTTTCATCCCATTAATAGCTATGTTGCATCCCATTAATGGCTATGTTTTCCGTTAACGGCTACGACCGTTTTGCCTATGGTGTGCGCCTTGGCTTTGCAAGGGGGATGGTTGTAGTAGCCCGTGCAATACCACGTGGTCTTATCACCAGACGTGGACTTTTTATTGTAACTGTATTTCCCCATGTGCATTATAATCCCACCGCGTTGAGATATTGAAAACTGGATTGGGGTCTCTGGAAATTCGGCAGCTGGTTAGCATAGTAACTACAATCATGACGTAACCGCGAGGCATGGTCATTTTAACCAGCTTTTAAGTTTTTTCAAATTGGATAGCTTTCTCCAAATCCAATAAGAGTGTAAAGCTAGAAATAACTTCACGATTTTCCCTAGAACCGCTACTAGCGGAAGTAAGTTTCTTTAGTGCAGCCTTACCTCGTCTCAATTAAAACACAGCAGTATCAAATAATGATATATATTTTGTAAATAAAATGTTAGTTAGGATTGAAGTAGGTACGATTGCAGACCAAGAAGGTTCCAAGTCTTGAAGGTAGCTGGATGATTATGATCGTTACGCACATTGACTATTTTGTCTTCTACCGTGTGCACTTTAGCTGTACAACCGCTATGTGTAGCGCATTTCCAAGTCTTTTTCACGTGTTGCAGACAATAGGTTCGACAGATGAAGGAATACCCATTGACCATGAGATGTCGGGTCCCTCTTGCTGAAGTTGTGAAGTAAACTGTAAAGAATTTTGTTTAAAATAATATCTTGTTTTGAATTTTGTAAAGGCATTTATTGTAGTTTAATAGGTAGTTAAAATTAAAATAATTCAAAGAATAGTACTCATTTTATTTTCACATTGACTGATGTACTTTTGTTCAATACCCACACATTAATATGACTAGAATATGTAAGTTTCGAGTACACGAATTTGTTTCATGTTTTAAACATTCATTACAGGAGAGTATGTATACATGATTAAATCAACTGATCACAAAAAAGTAGTTCTATATTTTAAATAAGTTATCTCTATTCCTAATGCTTACTCGTATTATATTATGTAAATGTTCACTACACAACGTATTTTTAAGTAACAGTTACAGTTCATTTAAAATTAATGACTTAGAATTAATACTTTTCCAACATCCGTAGGGGTCCTACATGCTTGTTCGGGTCGGCATGATTCGACACAACCGGGCGGAAATATATAGGTACAATTATATTCGATTTATCTATCCTCCCGCCTGTGCTGGCTTGCCAGCAAGCCTTAGATTTGAAAATCTTTCGCTAAATGTAATGAGATCATTATTAAAATTAGGTATTAGGTTGGCGTATCTGATTTGGCTTGGGTTGATCTGGTTTCACTCTAATCCACTCGCCGCTCCTGTTAACTACAAAACGTGGAGGAGGATGGTCGTGTTCATATTCTCCTGGACCTGGTCTAAAGCCTCCTTTTTTGCCTGTATACATCGTAGCTCTGCAACCTTTGCTTCTATTCGAACACTTCCAAAGTATTGCGCCGGTAACTCTGGACTCAAAATACCTGTTGTACGTATATTTTTTATACATTAGTAGTCGATGTTTGCCTTTCGATGGTATAAAACGGGCTGTGAAAAAATAAAAGTAATTATAGTCAACGGTCGATTAATGGTTTGAAAGAACACAACATATGTCCAACTAAAGCATTCTTGAAAAATGCCTAAAGGGTCTATGGATTGGTAGCTCAGTTAAATGATCCCGAATTGTAGTCGGATCTGTATATTTATTTAAGTATCACATCAATATAATTATGACGTCTCTAGGTACTTATCTAATTATAAAAAAAAGAAAATCACCCCCATATACCGGGTGTTAGGGACATCGACTCGAAAACTGTTACCATGGATTCAGTACATGATTCTGAAACCCCCCCGTGTTGAAATTTTACGTAGGTTAATAAAAATAAAAAAACTGATGTTCCATAATTTTTTTTATGAAAAAGCAGATTAAAAAAAAAAACAACGCAGGGGTTTAGAATCATGTACTGAATCCATGGTAACAGTTTTCGCGTCGATGTCCCTGCAATCCTGTATTACTATATAATTAATAATTATCTAGGTAATTGAAAAAAAATAAAGCTAGGTCGAGTTCAATGTTGTAGTCTGCTATTTCATACATGGAGTGTTGAGCAAATTGGAATCCATCGCTAAAACCGCTTACTTTTCTATCTTTATTACATGTGTATCCTACAGTTATGAAAAATCGGCCAAGCGCGTGTCGGACCACGCACAATGAAGGGTTCCATAGTTGGGATGAATTTATCCCAAACTCAAACTTAACTTTGTAGTTGAAAAATATGTGCTCCCACACATTGCAACTGGAAATGTGGAGTTTGTACGCACAATATTGAGAGATTTACCATGTTATTTTAAGACCATAGACTTCTTATAGGTTTTCTGTAATCTCTGAGTAAAGAACCATTCTCTATATATTTTCAATATTTTAGGCTCAGTAGTTCGGAGATAAAGGCCCTTATTTATATTAAAATTATAAAAAAAAATATTATTGAGATTCTTACAATAAGCCCTTTCGTTTGATATGTCGCACGGTACTGTTAGCGCGTTGAGCAATAAATGAGTGGACTGTATTTTTTGGCAACGGTTTATTTCCGTGCTTATAACAAGTTATAAACTGTCCCGGACAAACAATTAAATAAGTGAGGAATATCGTCCGGCGCGGTGGAGTCCGTGGAAGCGAGTGGTCATCGGGCCGAGCCGTGTCGCCGTCGCGCCGCACCTCAGCTATACCGATGACGCGCTGATCACGATGCCTGCGCGTGCAGACCGCGTACAAGGTGTTGTGTTGGATTCCCAACAGTACAGTTCGCAAAACTATTTTTAAATCTTTCTTATTTGCTCCCCAAAAGTGACCCCCATATTCAAATTAATTTATTTACGTTACACGTCCTTGTTTGGGTCACAGAAATATGTACATATGTGTACCAAATTTGAACTTAATCGATTCATTAGATTCGGAGCAAATTGGCTGTGACAGACGGACAGACAGACAGACTCCGACTGATCCTATAAGAGTTCCGTTTTTGAGGTACGGAACCCTAAAAAGGTCCTGTCAATTTCACAGTCATCATCTTTATCTTCATGATCTTCGACTACTGTTCTAGTCATGTTTGACCCACTCGCCATTTTCAGATTCCGTATAATTCGGAGGATCATGATTGTGTTTAAATACTCCAGATAAATACCAGCCTTTTCCGCTGGATACTACAGCTTTGCAGCCTTTTCTTCTGTCGGAGCACTTCCAGACAATGACTCCTGTTCGTTTAGATTCACGACACCTGTTGTACGTGTAGTCTTTAAAAAATAGGAGCGCATATTTTCCCTTTGAAGGTATAAAACGAACTGTGAAAAAAATTAACTTTCTGTAATTGTAAAACAATCAAAATCAAAGGAAACGCAGCTTTGTTGAAGAAAATTATCAGAAAGAATCAGAAAAAAATAAACAAAATTGTCACCAGCCACAAAATATAAGTTTATTGTTAAATAAATAGAGATAAAAAAACCATAGTATCCTTTATAACGAAGATGATCAGTAAGGAATTATTTTTGAAAATTCATCCCCAAAAGGGGTTAAATAGGGGATGAAAGTTTGTCATTTTTGCCGATGGGTAATCCGATACGGCTAGTCTTTTTATAAATATGTGTAGTGTAGTATGTAACCTACACAGGCACACAAACTTGGAACTCAAGTACTTAAGACGTCGCCCGTCTGTGAGTTCAGTCACAGTTCAAATTCAGCAATCAAATACGACACACATGTCACACACAGTCGGTTACTAACCGCGTCCCGCGTCATTCGCGTCATTTTATATTATCTTACCTACTCTTATTATTGTTTAGTAACCGTGTTTAGTTATTGTTACTTCATCATTAAATTCATTATGTAATATTGAATGAACATTTAATTTCATCTACTTTAGAACCTCTAACACACCCTAACAAAAGTTCTATTCATGCTTCTGGAATCTAAGGCTAGGATTTTTACTCCCACTGTCAATAACTTCTATTTCTGGAATATATTGAAGATTGAAGGAAGGACTTTATTTTTTCGAACATATATAGACATGTTTTTATTCATCATCATCGTCATCAGCCTACAGCAGTCCACTGCTGGACTTAGGCCTCTCCTATTACACGCTATTCAACTCGATTTTCGGCAACTCTCATCCGGCTGCTACCAGCCAGCCTGCAAAGATCGTCGCTCCACCTGGTCTGAGGCTCTACCTTCCGTTTGTCGATTCCCGGTTTTCACTCAAGAACACGTCTACTCCAACGGTCATTAGTTCAATGGCTAATATGGTCGGCACATTGCACTTCGGTTTGCTTATTCTGTGAGCTATGTCGCTAACTTTGGTTTTTCTGTTATTAGTAAATTAGAGTATTTCTTGATGTTTGATGAAATAGTTAGCTTTTAGAGTTTCTTACAAACGTCGCATTCCTTGTTAAGTTTGATTTTATGACATTTTCCCCTTTTCCGATTGTCATGAATAAATACTCGATATTTGTTATCTTGTTATAAATGATCAGCAAGTTTGTCATAAATACGGCATGATATTACTCAGGGGAAGCTGGTAAATGGAAACACAACAAGAACACAGTAAAACGTTTAATTTGGCATAGTTTAGAATAACATAAATTAATTTTTTGGTATCTTGTCTACAATCCATCTTCCTCCTTGCGTTTTGTTTTTGGGAGGGTTGTGGTTATGATCCTCCTTGAGCTCAATCTCGTCCTCATTGACGAGGCAACTTGCCTTGCACCCTCTATGCGTCAGAACACATCTATAGAATACCTTCCCCGAACGATTTTCTTTCACTCTTTTGTACACATGCTTTTTGAGCACCATCGCTGGGTACTTCTTCCCTGTTGATATGTATTTGATGCCTAAAAGAAGAAATTAGAAATATCTGGCAATTTTTCCCTTAATGTTTTGATGAAATCTTTTGCGATCTATAAAAAATAACTGAAATTGGGGATATACTTAGGTAATGTGCAGCATATACGCCGTGCTTTCGGCACGTGGTACCGGGAAGAACAACGTGGGGCTTTACTCGTTAGGAGTACCTACAGAGTTGCGACATAATCCTCTATTCCCCTCAGATCGAGGATATCGATGCCACAACACAAAAAAACCTTTAAATAATATTTGTAAAAAAAAAACAAGCTGTACTTTTTGATTTTATTGTTTCTTTGAACATAAAAAACTTACTTATAAAATTGTTTATACATAGGTATACTATAATTAGTAAAAACAAAACAGGATACGAAAAACCCCGATTAGAGAAAAAACAAAAGTTATTGATGTTCTCACGCCACATATTAAGAGGTCCTTAAGACAACTGGAGTAAAGGTGTGACAGAATGGTAACC
The DNA here is from genome assembly GCA_914767755.1 of Agrochola circellaris. Lineage (NCBI taxonomy): Eukaryota > Metazoa > Arthropoda > Insecta > Lepidoptera > Noctuidae > Agrochola > Agrochola circellaris. The sequence goes on along the minus strand of OU611859.1, from coordinate 4,042,227 downwards.
CATAGATGGCAAAAAGAACAGGGGAAGACAATACAAAACATGGGAAGATGAATTAAAGCTCACAGTGGAACCAAATTGGAAAAGACTTGCAACAGATAGGAAACAGTGGAAATTATTAGAGGAGGCCTTTGCCAAGAGGCACACTGAACTAAGAAACATTCTGTAAACTAATACTGAAAATACCACAACTGTTTAGAATTAAAGGGCTTATATAATTTATACCTAATTAGTAAAGAATAATACAAACACATAAAAATCATCGCATCATAGTTATAAAATAAATGCTTTTTATTATCGTACTTAATACTTATAAAAATGATTGTACCTATCAATATTAACATTGTGTAGGTATATGTTGTGTTACTTATCAAAGCATTAATTTTGAAAATAGTATCTAAATTAAGTAACAATTAACAAACAATATACCTAGTTAATAATAGAAAAAAAAACACGATTTACAAAAATTATTTTCGCGTAGATGTAAATAGAACAACCCAACCCGTCTGCGATGCTTATGCCTTCTCTGTATGAGAAGAGGCCTTTGCCCTGCAGTGGGACAGTAACAGGGTGGTACATAGAACTTTTATTGCATAGGTATGTGTTTTTACGACAATATATTTTGATAAAGTTGTAGTTAGCCTTTTTAGGTATTAATATTGATTTGTGCGATATAATTCCCAGTTCAAGAAAAGCCCGTTTATTGCTGCAGTACAAAACTAAAATAATTCTATAAATCTATAATAATATGTACTAAATTACCTTCCCAAGATCACTTAATCAGTAGGTACACATAACTTTGTGCAACCTTTGTACAACCACATAACTTTGTTATAAAATTAACAGTAACTTGGTAATAAAACAGCTGCCTATGAATGATTTCCTTCAGCCTAATTACGTAATGCACGATCAATAATAAATTGAAACAGATTGCTTCATAAGTTCGAAAAAAAAATCTACTCAATCTTTTTTTTCAACTTATGAAGCAATGGACTAGCAATCTGTTTCAATTCATTTCAATTTATTATTGATCGTGCATTACGTAATTAGGCTGCTGGTCGTAAAAGGACACCTCTCAAAAGATTACTGATTATCTCAAACATAGAGGCTGTGGAAAATCGTCCTGCATTTGTGTTGTAACTTGCCAACGGAATAACGTAAGTCAATCTAGACGCAGAACGCTAGCCTAGGTTTTATATCAATCCATAATGTTATTTAAATCTAGGCCTTTGCAGATCAAAATAATATGTGGCCGTTATCTTAATGGTACATGTTGAAATCGAAATCATGAGCATCCTTCCAGGGAGTGAACGCAATCATATATAAACAAATTTATTACATTACGGGACCAAATCTGAAACCTAAATCTGAATAAAAAATGCAAACACCAACCAAAAACATTACTGTCCTTTTGGGTTCCGCCACAGTCGGGTTTAAATTACGTATGGTTTTTGATTTCGCTGGCGACTGTGAAATGGCGTCTGCGGCGTCACGTGGTTTGTGGTCTCAGTCGACCAATTCAAAAACGCTAATGGGCGACTGGGACCGCGTTCCCAGTCACCTGATTACTATTACCCAGTCAAACTGTATGAAACAGATACTTATTGACAGAGTTGCTATATTAAAAATTGACCTCATCATAAGTATTTTTACCCCCTGGAACAAAGCTAATGAGATCAATGCTAGCCGGTAAAAAAGTAGATTATATGTATGCAGCTAATAGCGCCGTTTAATGTTCGGAACCGGAATAACAACCCCCATTCTTGGCTGATGGCAATGATCATCATCAACTGCTACGATACAATTTATTTTGTCTGGCGACGTCTTGACGAAAGCTTTGCATCCAGTCCTGGTTCTTCGTGAACAGTGCCAAAGGACTCCTGAACCAGACATTACTTTGAAAGTGTAAGTGTGTTTGTTGTATAGCAGTAAAGGGTGCTTTCCTTTACCTGATGGGATGAGTTTTCCTGCAAATTGATTGATTGTTTAGCGGTATTGATTAATAGGAAACTATCTAAAATATGTATTTGGACCAATTGTGTAAATTTTTTTTGGAAGTTGAGGAAAGAACCTCGGTGATTTCCCTAATAGGCACTAATAATACTTACCAGGGTTTTCAGAAAGTCTTGACATTACTTAAGAGAAATACTTCCTTTTCATTGAAATATCCTCGACGCATGTAGTAATTTACTTGGAAAGAACCTTTATACATACATAGTAAGATACCGTCGATTTCGAAGCCAAAATATACGTAGGTATTAAGTAGAATAAGTCAATACTAAAGAGATTTATAAAATTTTCTAGAGTTGTAAGAAAATTCCATACATCTGTATGATATGCTACGCCGATAGCAAAAATTGGGGACAAGGGCAGGAGAAAATTTATGAAATAAAATAAATTAGTATCTATACAATCGATTTATTAGATATATGCGATATAATATCAACAAAATAAAAAATATATACAAATAAAATTAAATACAATGTACTAGGAACGCATACATTAAGGCGAATTATTGAAACTAAAACCAATAAATGCTTAATACGATTATAAATAGGTTAAATGATACTAGGATTCTTAATATTTTATTTAATACTTATCTATATCTACTCTTAACTAGCGAGTTTAGTACTTTATTAGGAATTCCACGAGGTTTTTATTTCGTTTAAAGTCTTATTAAGCAAAGCCTTATCTACTTCATCGGTTTCATACGAAGGTGAGAGGTTAGCGAAAAAAAAACTATATTGAAGAAAAACTCTCACTCACACCCCGTTTAAAATGTTAGTTTCAAAACGCTCCGTTTAGTATATAGGTACGAAGTATTATTTGTTTGTTGATGGTTAAAGCTAGGGAAAACGCAAGGTAATAAATATTTATTTAAAAAAAACAACATAAAAAAGCACCAAATACGATCAATTTTCTTTCTCTTGCTACCTTCAATTTAGTACTGTTATGTGATCCGTGCACACGACAATATAGGACGGCAAAATTAAAGCCAAAAAAAATCACAAAATTTATAATAAACTATTATTTAAAAAACTATACGTCATGGTATGCTTTAGTAAAGTCATTCAATACACAAAAATAATAAATAAACTGACCTTGAGAGGGTCGTTAAAACATTATTATGCAGGAGACCCAGAATACTTCCCTGTGGTACCCCTTCAAACTATCTTCATTTCATTATTAAAAAGAATATTTTCTGTCATATATTATAAAAATAGGTACTTAGCTATGTATTTATAGATAAGAAATAGCATTTAATTTAATAAATGGGTCAATATTAAGTATACCTACTATAGTTAGACAAAATGTATAATGTACAAAGTAAAAGGGTAAAGCAAAATCTTAAAGAAGTTCGTTAGAATCAAAATGAAAGATAAGATTTGGTAGGAGAGAAATTATATAGAAAAATATTTTATCACACTACCTTAAGGTGTCTTTCTTGACATATCAAATGGTGGCAAGGCAAAAGTTCATTGATAGACGAATAAATATTGTCATAATCGAACTACCACTACCTACTTACTTGCCGCAAACTAGAGCAATAAAAAAAAAATTATCATTTAATTCAGAATAAAACATTCCATGAATTAATAACCATGCTTTAGTATTTACCAAAATATTTGGAGGTTTAAGTATTTTCGTGGTAAATGGTTCCTGAAATAGAATTTATACAACATTATTGTTGGTTACTATTCCATTTTGTACTGCTCAGTTGCCAAACCGATCATGATTATTTAGAATTTAATCAAACGTGTGGAAATAATGATTAATTATTTCCAATTTTAACTTTTCTTTCAACACCTCTTGTTGTACTCTTTCTTCTACATATAATTAATTGCAAAACCAAATATGTTTTGTCTTTTTTTTGCATTTTTTTTTCAACTACTACCTGTTGTAGGATTTTGCAAAATAATACTCAAATAACTATTCTACCCAGCTAGTTTAGCTAATATATTTCCTCTACCATTATTTCGTATGAGTTTATTTAAGCATTAATTAAAATATGCGTAATAATATTATACATCAGGTCTATTAACGTTGACAGAATCTCGGAACGCCACGACAGGACAAATTATTCCTTCGTTATTACTATATTTGCGATACAATGATAATACAAAAATATTGAGTTCATTTAAACATACTCTTAAACTTATGATTGTAAAACTTTGTGACAACGGGAGCATTTTATGGCGTTCACTGCAAAATATTTCAGATTTTTATTTTATTGAATGATTCTTATATGATATACTTGACGTCCTCTGAGAGAGAGTTATTAGTTTTCTCTCCTACATGATCAGGTAATTTTGGCGGGGCATGGTCGTGTGGTTTGTGGGCAAATGCTCTGGTTCCGAAGCTGATGGCAGATGCTCTACAACCTTTGAGTCTTCGAGAGCAGTACCAGGATATTCTCCCATCTGCGTTCTGTTTCTGGTAGCTATATGTATATCCTGAGAGGACGAGTAGAGGGTGCTTACCACCTCTTTTCGTCCAAAGAAATGTGCCTGTAGAAGAAATTATGCATCAGTATGCTTCAGTACTAATGTAATAGAATTATGAATATGCTTTTAGGATCGATTAAATTATCAAGCATCATGAAAAATGGTAAAGTTATCTTATATCGTGTAATAAACAATTTTAGATACAAACATAATTGTATTATATCACTAATAACAATTTAACAAAATCTTTATACTTTTAGATTTATAACAGTCAGTTCCGTGCAGTCCTAGTTTCGAGAAATAAAAAACAGTGTTTTCCATTAATTGGTAGATTTCTTAGTATATGTATAACTTATATATATATACTTTAGAATATGAAAAGGCCATATTTTTCATATATTATATATTAATTATAACACACACTATTCAGTCTGCTCGTCACTATGATATATGTTAATAAAAACTATAATAATAACAAATTACTTAAATATATCATTGAAGATGTATATTTTGCAAATATTTATTCTTTGAAACTTATTATGAAAATAATAGGAATATACCTACTACTCGTAACAGCACAATTATTGACTAAAGATCAAGTAATGTTTGAACAAATATGTCCAGTAAAGCCACGTGTCATGAGTATGGGGGATAATTATATATTTTTTAAGTTAATAACATTCATAACAATGTTTAAATGTAAAATAATGCTAACAAATCCCAAAATGCAAACAATTTCACTATAAGCAACCAGCTTCGAATACAAATTCCAATTAAAATTCAATATAACCTAACTAAAACATTGTTTCTCTTAACAAATTTTGGTTTCGTATGATTATGATCTCCGCAACAATCTATTACATCATACTGTATACTAGTAAACAGTTTTGCAGTACACCGCTTGGCCGTCCCTGGTTGGACCATGGTACACCTCCACTGAGCAGTTTCATTCCGAAATTTTTGCAAGCTGTAGGAGTAGCCTTTGAAGACTAGAAGCTGCCCCCCTCTTTGGGAACGGGCAAACGTTACTGGAAATTATTGGGATAGTACCGTTTTAGTATATTTAATTACATGAGAGTTCCTTAATTTGATGTCTGTTGTTTTGTATTTACACATTCTGAGATAGGAATAAAACTTCGGTTATTTTTGATATTTTTATTTCTTTTTATAATTAAGTACATTTTTGATTCTCGATGTAACATTATTGTGCGATTATTTTAAATACTTATGGCTTGACTTCGTATTGTCCATTTGTTCTCGCCTATCAAAGTTTTAACCAAAATATAATAGATTGAAGACTCGTTTACATGACGCGAGTGAGGTGAGAATGTCCGATATATCATCAGGCGATATATCACTCATCATCGTAGGGACAAAAGGAATCTACGTTATTCTTAGATAAGTTCCATTAGGAGCTAAATAAAAGTTAGGTTTATTATGACTATGCTCGTTCAAGACTTTCACAAACTTCCCGTCCATATCAAGATATAATCGTGCTTTGCAGCCCTGGGTGCAGTTGTACCTCAGCTCTAGGCGAGTCTTCACGGGGCAGCTGTACGTGTATCCTTGGTACATCTTGTACTTTTTCCCGTTCATCATTGTTATGTCGTTCACGTCTAGAAATGTGGAAATAACACTTGACTTGATTAAAATGTTTTAATAGAACATTAAAATTGACGCGATTACAGAGAGGGAGATGAGATTACGCGGTCAGCATGGTAAATTGGATTATTGATTATATTAAAAAACAAGTTTTTAATCACAATAATGACCAATGCTTCTTCTTTTGATTTTGCAGATTTATTATCAATTATTTTTCCAAGTTCAAACAATGAACCGAATACATGATCCTCGATATCATTACAGTTTTCAACGTAGGTTCGTGCTGTATTAATTGCTGCTCTGGCTTGTTTATTTGATATCAATGGTTCAAAATCTGCTGGTTCAGTATCATCAACGTCATTATGATTAAAAGTATCGTCATATATATTTTGATTAATTTCTCTTTATTCACACTTGCACTTTCAAAATTTCTTAAACACAAGATCATGACGCTTCTTAAAACTTGCAAACCAACCATTGCTGGCTCGAAAAGAACTGTGTCCCAGTGATTTTGAGAATTCTTCGGCTTTTTCGCGTAAGTTAGGCCCACTTATTCTTATGTTTTTGTCACGACACTGTTTGAACCAGGTCAGTACGCATTCCTCTAAATCAGGAAACTTCGCAAGTCGTCGTCTTTTGCAAGACAAATCGCTACTTGATTCATATCTTAGCAATATTTCGGTTTTATTCTTAATGATTGAAGACAAAGTGCTTGCTGGTAATCTGTATTGGGCTGCCACGTCTTTTCTCGTCATGCCGCTTTTTACCGCATTGATAACGTCAAATTTTTCACGTAGAGTTAAAGTCGTTAGTTTCCGAAAAGTACTTATGGCGTTACTTCCATGCTGATCTGGAAGCAATAGAAAAACATAGAATGTATCAGCTGCTTATTATCCCGCGCAGGTCGACTATGGGAAATATTTACTTACATCTTCTAGTAAACAAAAACCAACTTAGGGCATGCCACAGTTGGGACAGTTGGCGTTGGAACAGGGCGTCAATTTCAGTGTGGTGACGGTGAATGTTAACCGCGGCGAACCGAGTGGGCAGGTTCACTGTTCACCCATTAGCCCGCATTAGAGAACCAAAACATTGATCCTTTATAAATCTATTACGCAAAATTTACGAAAATAGTAGGTACAGTCGCAATAAAACTTGAAACCACAGGTCCAAAATTTAAAATAGACAAACGAGTCAAACAAGGCGACCCGTTATCTCCTAAACTGTACACCAGTACCCTCGAAGAAATCGTCAGGAGGTTGGCAGCTGAATGGAGGGAAAGACACCTTGGCGAAACGAGACTGACAAATCTTCGTTTCGCCGAAGACATTGCTCTTTTTTCATCCTCAGTTCAAATTGAACGGATGGTCCAAAAACTTACTTAGTAATGTAAGCCTTGAGGTTGGACTGAAGATGAATAAGTCGAAAAAGAAGAAGCTTATAAGTAGACGGGGAGACGTAAAACATGTCCAGGAATACCTTTATTTGGGCCAAGTAGTACTCTTTACAGGCGAAGCAAGATAAAGACATCACAACACGTACAGAAAACGCCTGGAAGAGCAACTGGTCCGTGAAGGAACTATTCATGGGTGAGTTGCCTATGGCACTGAAACGCAGGCTCATGGACGTGTGTATTCTTCCCGTCTTAACCTATGGTGCACAGACTTGGTCGTTGACTAACATCCAGATTTCCAAACGCAAGGTCTGCCAACGAGCAATGGAGCGCAGTATACTCGTACTAGGCTATATTAGACTATATTTCTATTTGTTTATGTTCTAACAATAATATGTAATGATTAAATGTTTGTTTAGAAAATGTTTACTAATGTTTGTAAACATTTTTAATAGCAGGAGCATCATTTCAGCCCATCCAAAAATCACTCCGCATTTTAGGTATAAAGCTACAAGTAGGTACGCGGAGGCCTGACTTGTGGAATTCAGTGGGCGTACCGTAGTCAGATTTATTACCTTGACGTCGAGTCGCCTTGACGTCGAGTCTCCTTGACGTCGAGTCTCCTTGACGTCGAGTCCCGCCACGTCGAGTCCCCGCCACGTCTACTTCTACTACTTTCGCCGGGTGCTAAAACAACCGCTTTTATTCCCGCCTCGTCGAATCGTTGAAAAAGTCTCTTTTATTAACGCCACCGTCTACTTAACCATTTTTATTTGTACTTTATTCACAAATATTGAAAAAAAAACAATCTGTCATAAGTCAGCCAGAAAATGGGTAGTTTTCACATAAACATTTTTTTATGCCAATCGATCCTGTTTCTTCTAAGGACAAAAAACTATTGATCCAACTCAGTTTTTGCGAAAACTGCCCATTTTCTTGCTGACCGTAATTTTTTTCAAAATTTTTGAATGTGATCAAAATGTCTCAAAAAGTTAAGGACAGTCTCCTAAGACCGTTTTCTTGTAGCGACAACGGTTGAGGTACCTGTCTTTACTGCCCCATCTCAAAAATCCACCTCGTATAATAGGAACTGTAGTGTCAGGAGTTTTAGTTATCTGTCATTATTTTGGACTAAATCCCTCATGTAGTGCCGTCCTTCCATAAATTAGGTAGATATAGGCTTTAACAAGTTCAAATGAACACACGAGGGCAGTAGTTGAAATGAAAAACTCAATCCCACGTCAAAATATATTTATTTTATTTCATTAAAATATGTATTTTTTAACACTTCATATAATTAAAAGTAAATAGGAGCTACAGACTTACACACTACTTACACTTTATGAATGCATTCTATGGAGTTCTTAATTTCCAAAATTATAAAATGTTTTTTTGAACACAGCTTTTTGTATACGAAAATTAACCTAGTTATGATATAAAACCCCATCAAAATAGGTGCTCGAAATGTCTGACCAATTAATTTAAACACATATTTCATGGGACTTTATATACATAGGACTTCAATTCATAATCTTAGATAATTAATTATATTCCACATTCCATTGCCTACTTATTAAACTACCTATTAAATCAACTTTGAATACACAATTCTAAGTTGATTTTTAAGTAATAAAAAGGTTTGAAATGTTTTGGTTGCAATGAAATTTGAACATTGTCACGTACAACATTGAGTTTATTGTTCCTAAACTTTATAATTATCTCAGATTTCGAACTCAAACTTCATAGTCTAATGTACCTACCATCAGCCTTAGCATGGTACTTCGGCGGGAGATGGTTATGGTCTCCAACTAGCCTTAAGAGCTGTTTTCGCTCATTCATCAAGATGAACGCGTAGCATTTGGACGTGGTCGTACATCGCCACTTGTACCCATTCCTAGTTTTATAGTTGAACGTATAAGTGTAGTTGTTGTACATGTAGTATGTCTTACCGTTTACCAATAGCATCTCCTTTGGAACTGGAAAATAATAATGTTTAGGGAATTAAAATTGCTTCATGCTTAAAAGTTTAGCTATTGAGCAAGTTTGATAGCGTGCTGGCTGTTTTAAGTGCTCAGCAAATAGGTTTTTAAGGCCAACAGACCTCTTTTTTACCTTACTACATTTCTTTGACATCCTGTATAAATCGCAAGTCTGCAATAGGTGTCGTAGGTACACTACATAATACATGCTGTATTTACACTGGACAATATTCTATTATATCCTAAAATATATTTCATATAAATTCATATGACAATCGACATTATTGTCGATAGCCAATGTTAGTGGATCTGCACAACTACATCACTAACTCGTCGCAAGAAACAGCGGCTGTACTACGCGATGCAACCGCTTAAATAAAGTATCATTTTTTGATTTTTACATTGCTTGTACAGTCAATTAGCAACATACTTAGGTAGTGGTTAAGAAACAATGTATTTACTGCAAAAGATTACAGTCGCTGTGATATATGAAAACAAAAATAACGAAGTAAGGGCAAGAAATATTTTACGATTTGTTGTTTTCATGATTTTCAACACAAATATAGTAAAATAATTGTGCTGATATACATTTGATAAGTGGTTTTATTATTTATAAAGTTTCTAGTTTGGCTTCGATGTTTACAAGAAACCACTAAACAACACGGCATTCTTAAATGTTGTCACGATCGCGTTCGAAAACGCACTAGTTAGCGGAGACGCCATTTGCCAAAATACAAATAAAAAAAGTTTATGTGTAACATACCCCTTGGGTGTACAATAGTAAGAAAATAAAAAGAATAATCTTACCTACATCGATAAACAGAAAAGTAAACTACGTAAAAGGACTCGTAAGTACCTAATATACTTAAAGTGAAAGATATAGAAATATAAGTGAAACTATCTGCGCCCGGCGGTTTCACCCACATAAGTTTCGATCACGTGGAAATATCGAGATAAAAAGTATCCTATGTCCTAATCCAGGCCATGGCCTACCGAATGTGCCAAATTTCATCCAAATCCGTTCAGCCGTTTTAGCGTGAAAGAGTAACAAACAAATAAACAAACAAACTCATTTTCGAATGTGTATCCTAACTATTATAATAATAAATAAAAGTTAGGATACACGTTGTTAGATTTTGTACAATATAGTAAAAGTTTCAAACTCAAAGCATTTATTTCAAATAAATCAATTACTTTTGAATTGTCAAGGGGTCGGTCAGTCAGAAAGATGCAGCTAGTTCCCGATTTCAAAGAGTAGTAGGTCATTTTAGGTTGTTTATCGTTTCCATAGTTTGTACTTGAGTTTTTTGAAGGTCTCTAAACAATGGTAGTTGACATTCTTATTTTGCGTCAAACCCTGTTAAAGAGGTACCCTTTAATATATAGGGTCAAATTAAAATAACTAGAGAAACTCCGCAGACGTGATGGGTATCGATATCTATTATAAAAATTAAATATTTTGAACTGATATTTTAAACTGATATTTCATTGCGGTTGATGACCCAAAAAAAATATCAAGTTTATTTATTTTTGGCTTTATCATGTTTAGATATCGATACCCATCACGTCTGCGGAGTTTTGCTAGCTAATTTAATTTTGAACCGGTATTTAAACTAAGACGATTACTAAAATTAGTTTAAAAGGAAACATGGTAAAAATGAAAAACTCAATCATATCAAAATATTCTTTTATTTTTAACAAAGACTATAGTTTGGAGTAGTTACTTAGATTCCTAATTTAGCCACACGACGTAATTTACAAATTCTATGATGTTGGAAAAAAAATCCAAACCATGAAGAGTATTTCTAGAAACATACTGTATAAATATTACGTGTGCAAAATCAATTCAGCCATTGAAGCGTGATTGATCAACAAACATTAAAACAAACAGACTTTAACATTAATTCATAATATTAAATAGTAATTTTATAATTAATAATTACGCATCATGTAAGTATTTTTTTAATTAATACTAGTGGTCGCCCAGAGGTCGAAATTCGACCATAATTCATTTAAATGTCATGATTCTAAGGTAGCCATCTTGTGTCAAACGCATGGTAGTGTGTGTAATGTTTTTTTTGTTTATTTAATTTATTTCTAATGTATATTATTTAAAAATATTAGCTTTCTGCATTCCTTCTCCATATAAACTTTAACTGTGCCAAATTTTATACGGCTCCGTCCGCGTAATATATATCATTTATTCCTTTTAGTGTTCCGACTTTAAGGAAAAACGGAACCTTTCTAAGATTACTTTTTGTCCATCAGGTTCTAGTTTACTATTTTATTTTAAAATACCTGCCATTTTCTGTAGCATAGTACTTCGGTGGGTCGTGGTAATGTTCTCCGGATACCCTCAAAAGCTCATTTTGTTCATTCATCAAGATGAACGCGTTGCATCCAGACGTGCTGGTACAGCGCCATTTGTACCCTTTCTTAGTTTCACATCTAAACGTATACGTGTAATTGTTGTACATGTAGTATTTTCTACCGTTTTCCAACAGCATTTCCTTTAAAACTGGAAAAAAATAAGTATATACATTTCGATGAAATAATTTTTTGAAGTTCACAATATTAGGCACCTTGACAACTTTTCACAGTCAAGTTCGATCGGATTAAACTAAAGAAATTAAATTGACTTTGAAAAATCTCTTGAAGCCTCATTGCAGGCTCCATGGTCCATTAACTGAAGTCTTAGTTCATACTAACAATATAAATGTAATTGTAATGGATCATTGGTTGTCTGAATAAATAAATATATTATTATTATTATTTTTTATTTGTCAACAAATCTCGGGACCATACGGTCCCGGTCCTTTGGCGTACGAGGGGCCGAAGCCAACTCGCAGAGGCCCCTTAGTCAATAATTATTATTAGCAATAGTTATATTGCTAAGACCTCAGCATATGGGAGGGACAAATGTAACTCCAAACAATTTGTATGTCGAGTTCACAAACGATATCGATAGAACTAGCGACAGTGATTCTCGTAGCTCGCTCCGGCGCACTGGCTACGGCGTAGCTTCCAAAGTGCAAGCTACGCCGTAGGTCTGCACTGGAATTTGTCGATACGTTGCTGATTTAATAGGCGCGACCATATTTTGCTAGAAAAAGGTCATTAAAAGGTTGTTCTCAAATGCTAGGCTATACTGGAAAAACACATTCTAGCCTATTTTCAACAAAACTATGGTCGCAGTAAAAGTTTAATGGTGAGGCAAATAAAAATGGCACCTATATATTTCAAACCGAAATAATTAAGGTACACATTTATTTAAATAATTCGAATACAGAGACATTGTATATATTCAGATTTTGTATAATGGCGTACTTACATGGTACACAAAAAAATCTATAGAAAAAATTTGGCCACGCCAGACTAGAATAATGAAAAAATTATAAATGAATACCATAACGCATAAAGTATGGTTCCGTATAGCTGTCAAAATATCTATGCTGATTGAATACAACGGTAAGAAAATAAACTCATTTCGAGCTAATGAAACTGAACTGCTACAATGGATTCAGTACATGATACTGAACATGCGTTGAAAACTTTCGACGGTTATAAAAAAAAAATCTGCTGTTTCATAGAAAAGTGCAATACCTATGCCGTCAAAATATATGGAACAGCATATTTAAAAAAAATACTTTTTAAATATAAGTTCATAAAATATAGGATGAAAAGTAACACTTCTGTAGCAGAGGTTATATTCTTAAATTACGGAAACCTAACAGTGGTTTTCGAAACTCTTTAAGAGAATGCTCTCATAACTAAATTATATAATATCTAAGATATTCATTGATCAATTTCGTTCATTCGTTTAATTATGGCTTATTTTCAACCACATATAATCCTAGAAATGATTTAGAACACGATTTAAATCGTAGTGACTAGTAAATTCATTTCTTACAACTTCTGCCTCATTTTATCCCTTTTTGATGTGAAACATCTACGAGTATAGCCGCACGTAAAACCGATTTCTGGCGTGGCGACGCATGCCGTGGCGACGCGTCGCCACGCTTTATGATGGTATATATACAGTCTATATGCAGTAGTGTGTACGGTATGGCGACGCGTCGTTTTATTTTATCATTATGACATATTTAGTTCCTATCACAATCTGTTCTTTTCTGCATATTACTTTTACAAAATAATGTCGATGTTTCACATCTGCCAGGCGTCCCGTGACGGCTCACATTTTTTTAACCAACATAATTTAAACTTTTTTAAATAGATAATATACAGTAAGTAGTGCAATTACTATGTTAAGTATCAATCCATGATAAAAATGATGACTATATAAATCCTGCGTCATTTTCATCGCATCTAATTCCTCTTCCTTTAAAAAAACTAAATATTCTTCCAATTCTTGTTCCAGAATTTGCAGCCCTTCATAGCGCAACAGAGGGTATTTTCTTCAGTTGTTTCATTTATCGTTTATTCCCGTTGTCCCCGTATGCCATGTCCCCGTCACGGGGACAGCGGGACGTGATTAAATTTATTTCCCGTTGTCCCCGTAACGTACATTCGGCTAACGGGGACAACGGGAAGTAAACTTTTCACGAGTCGTTGTCCTCTTAAATCTGCATTGCTTAGTTTTTTAGCATGGGAAAAAGAAAAGGGGAATAAAACAAAATGTATTTATTTGTATTCGAATTTTAATTTGAGGTAAAAAAAAAACAATTATTAAATTTACACAAATAACACAACTTGAGCATTATAAATATAGTAGTAGTAGTATAAAATCAACAAAAATATCACAATTACTTGCGTAAAAATAAAAATCATAGTAAATAGCTACATATGTAATTACAAAAAATATCACCTGCTGGTGTCCAGCATGTAGAAGTATTGTGCCTCCCTTTCTGTGTATTTGTTTTAAATCACTACTTCCTGAAGGACCTGGCTGAGAGTTTCCGGACATTGTTGATCACTATTGGAAAAAACGAAACATTAAATTGATGACTTCCAAACATTTTTTTCTCTCTACCCTAATGGTTATTAGTTTTTCTGCAAGTACATACTTAATTATTTTTTAACATTCTAAACATCCTATAAATGCTGTACATAAAATATTATTGTTTTAGTTAGATATTAAAAATAAACTACTTACATGTGCTCCCATTTACACTATCACTAACATCACCAGTTCTCAATATGAAGTTCACAAGTAACTACAATAACTAAGTAGATCCCTTTGTCGAATTCTGGAGTGGGATTTTGCATGAGCCAATGAGAGCTCGACAAAAACAATGTTATCTGCGCTTTTGCTCCGCAGCTGCAAGGGCGCGCGCGACGCCGCCGCCGGCGCATCCTTTTCAAGGTCGCTCCGTTTATCATAGTTACTAGAAAACTTAATTTGGAATGTACGATACATTTCAAACAATAAACATGTAATAAAATCGATTAAATTTATAAAAAAATACTACTTGAAAACAAGGTCTAAATCCCTAATATTAATCTACCGCGTACCAAGACCAATCTACCAATATTTCCATACACTTTGTTTGTTGGGTAAAAGATGCCAACGCACACATTCATAATACTACAGAAAAATGAAAAAACGGGGACTGTGGGCAATAATTTTTACTTATTTTATTCAACTATATTAACGGGGACAGTGTACGGGGACAACGGGAAGTATTTTTAAATATTTAATTGAAGTACCGCTGTCCCCGTAGGACGGGGAATGTGTACGGGGACAACGGGAAGTATTTTTAAATATTTAATTGAAGTACCGCTGTCCCCGTAGGACGGGGACACGGTGTACGGGGACAACGGGAATAAACGTCATTTATATCAATAGTCTTATTTACAAGGTCGTAGAATGTCTTTCGGCAGTTTTAAAGCTGCACTACCTGCTGGTTTTTTCTGCCAGCAAGACTCCTGACCCGTTGGTGTTGGCCACTGCGCAGGGCGATTGCAGGTACTCGAACTCTACATCAAAGGGATGCAGACGACTAGAGTTGCCCACCGGACAAATAAACTTAATGTCATGCTGCACCCACATCTGTAGTGTATGGACACTAATATCAAATTATCAGAAATTCGAATTTTCCTTCCTGGTTTGTCTTATATTCTTGGCAGGAAATGTTTCTCTAGCCAGTGATCAAACACATTTGTGTCCATCTAACCAGTTGTCGATGAACTCGTGTTTGAATGATCGCTAAGGGTGGCAGGCTTCTCTTTAAAAATTAAGAAGGGAGGTATCAGCTCCCCAATAGCATTACCACAGAATAAGACTGTGTACTCTGACTTTGTAGAAAAACTATCCAGTTCTGGGTGACGAGAAGCACGTTTAAACAAAAGACGTTTTTTCTTCGGGTCATGTTCGAATCCGCATTCGTCTATATTGTAGATATTGTCAGGACTCCCATCGTCCATATCTCTCTGCAGCCGATCAAAAACGTCGTTCACCGTCATGGTATCTGTTCGGGCGCCTCCGACCACTCGGCAATCTTCGGCTGCTGTCGTGAGATAGCGGAAGCGCGCCGCACGCCGCACCTCTCGCCTTATTAGGACCCTAACAGTATCCGTTGCAATTGTTTATTTCGAGGACTCTTCATTGAACATGATAACTTCTTTCTTTTAAAAATTGTTTACACCAAAATGTTTCTGGCATGTTTTCACGGAACTTCAAACCCCTTCTATCCACGGCGTCTAGATAAGCGTTCACAATAATAATCAACCAACTTACATTTGCAGTTGAAAAAACATGTTCTTCCATACATTACGTATGGGAGAACATGTTTTTCAACCACACTGTTAAGTTTGTTCTTGGGATAAATTCATCCCAATTACGAAACCCTTCATTATGCGTGGTCCGACACGCGCTAAGCCGGTATTTTTTAATGTGCTCTTCAAGAAAATTTGATACCCATCAATTAAAAAACATATTTTTTAGTTCATTACTTTTATGTCCTCTAAAGGGCGCCATATTGATATTTAATGTGACGTCACATAGCCTATAACCAGCGGACGATCAAGACGCTTCCAACGATACCTCATTTGTCAAATTATGATCAGTAGGTTAGAAGTTATGAGGTAACAGATAAACATACATACATACATACTGGTCAATAGCATAACCCTCCTTTTTGTTCGCCGTAGTCGGGTAAAAAGTAGGACAACCCACGTACAATTAAAATGGCTTACTTAAAAATTGTTTACTCTTGTTGTAAATAAAAATAAAATAATGCTCGATTCACTTTTGAAATCTTTTATTGTTTGGTAGATACACTCACTACATACCTACTTAATTAATGATTGCGAAATAAATGTAGTGCAGGGTAGCGGGACCAACTAGGCTTATTGTAGTTTATTACTTGACCTAGGGCTCCGCTAAATTGTGCAACAATCGCATCGTCTACATATAGTAAAGCGTATTAAAAAACAAAAAACAGAAAAATTCGTAGCCTTAAATCCTGACGTAAGTTCCATCAGTATAAAGATGGTACTTCGGAGACTTATGAGAATGACCACCTATTGCTTTCAATAGCTCTCCATTGTTCAACACCACCAAGAAGGCCTTACAATCAGCAGTGCTCGTACAACGCCATCTGGATCCAATTTTAGTCTTAAACCCAAATGTATATGTATAATCTTTATACATCAAGTACTTCTTGCCATTGGCCAGTTTCATCTCCTTGTATGTGACTGGAAAATTAGAAAAAAATGTATAGGTTATTAATATGTCATCATAATCATGTGTTTACAGAAGTCCACTGCTTAGCATAGGCATTTCCAATCGCACGCCACTTAACACGATTCAGCTACTTTCATCCAGCAACTGCTGCCCTAGGAATAATAATAATAATAAAAATCTTTATTGTTACAAAAACCTTAGACATTGCTTAAAACTAGGATACATAACTTGGTTAAAGGTCATACTTATAATTTAAACCCTGACTCCTAAACTAGGTGATCCTGTGACTTAGGAGTCAGTGTTCTGCTGTCACTGTGATACTAGAAACCTTTTATGTTGTGTTCAAACATTACAAAAGCAGTCACAAAGTAAGTATTATAAAAAAAAAGTCAAAGTTAGTATCTATAATTATCAAATTTAACTATAAGGGTACTAAGGATATTGAAAACGACTTCTTAAAAGTGTATATGTGTGTGTATGTTAGAGTAAGGATGTGTATGTTAGAATGAGGGATGTATGTGAGGGTGTGTAAGTAAGAGTGTGTTTAGTAGTATTTAGCGTTTGCGTGAGGGTGTGTTGAAATGTTTAAGATTATGTAGTGTATATGTACTGCTGATAATTATGTTCCAAAATGAAGAGAAAAATTGCAAACACCAGTAAAAACAGGTTACAGGCCTACTGCTGGTGGTGCAATAGTTCCTCTGTTCGAGCGTAATCTTGATCTTGCAGCCAACTTTGTACTTTAATCTTAACTTCGTGGTTGTTCATCATGAAGATCATCCACCTAGCATGTGGGGGTCTTATGCATTCGTTTACCGATTTAATCATCAAAGGAGAATGCCAAAGTTTCCTACAAGACTCGGCCAGAACCGACAGAGATGAACTATATTTCATAAAAAGGGAAAATAATTATAGAATTTGATAATATAATTAGATTTATATTGGAAGTACACCAAAAAAAGTTATAGTGCTTTAAAGTTGACCACTTAATACTTCTGATTTTAACGATAACATGAAATAAACTATTAAGTGATTAATTAAATGAATGACTTTTAGCAGATTATCGTCGTATATAAATGTTTTTATATTAAAAATATACATAAAACATACATACTTAGATTAGAATATATGAAAAAAAAACACAACAACACGCCGATGAAGTGAAGTCAAACTTTTTGACAATGACAAGGACCACAGACAAAACACAAGTTGTTTTACATCAAGTGTTGCCACTACTATAATAAGGTATTAGGAATAAACAATTTCTAAACATTATCGATCATCGGATTATTTTTAATAAAATTATTACATCACTTTATAATATTATTCATAAATCTATCTAAACGGTATTTATTATTAAAAGAACACACAGGCTCTTTGTCTCCGAACCGGAGACAGTTTGCCAAAACCGTCAAACCCCACCGAATCGACGACGGTGAGTCACACGGGTTAGATCTCATACTTATCCACCTTATGTGCGTTTTTTCTTATGCACCTATGGGGTATCATGCGACATTCAAGGATAAATAATAAAAAATATCTAAAATGATAAATGACGTTTTTTTCATCAAATGACTTCTCCCGCTCTAGGCGGAGCGGAAGGGCGTGTCAGACTCTTACTGACTACTCGTAAAACCCACCCGTGTTCCTTCACTTGCCTGTACGTTGACGCTAACGCTAACTTGACAGTTAAAACGTCACAAAAGGGGCAGGACTTTATCTTTATTCATATTTATATTATTGTAATCGATTTGCATATGCAATTTCGTATCGATATTATTTTATTTTGGTATTGGCAACATTTCTTCTTGAAATTGTAGCTACGAAATGTGTTGATAAATTGACAATTAGTTGAATAACTTTTTAAAATGACTTTTCAGCGGTGTACTTCTACAGATTTTATATAAATTGTATAATTGTTACTATTTTCTGTTATGAATTATCATTATTACAGAAAGTCTGTCGGACGCTACATGATTCGAGCCTATTCTTGTCATTGTCCTTTATGTCATTTGCCTATAATTGTCCTGCTGCAATGTAATGCAATGCAATACAATAGTCACCCATCGTTTTTCCACTGTTCAAATTACTTTTTTTCCACTGTTTATATTGACCTTATTGGTGATGTTCTTCAGAAAGGTCAGGCGCGTAGTACTCGCAACCGGCGTGCGTGTCACACTGTCACAAATCGACCGGCAGGATGCAATGGATTAACACTATTGACAGCTCACTCCACGCTCACTTCACCTAAGTTTCACGGTGATATTTTTACAAAATCGATCGGCAGATGTATGAACGTAAACGAAGCAAAAGGGGTAGTTAAGGATCATAGCAGGTGGCGTTCTGTAGTTTCTGCCTACCCCATGGGAATGGCGTGAGTATATGTAAAGTATTTTGTGATCTAATTTTTATTAAGGAGTCAGTCAATAATGAGAAACGAAAAAACGAGACATAAGCTCAATACACCCCGTATGTCTCGATTTTCCGGGTATATCGAATTAAGTTTTTAGATTATGTATCACTTAGTCCAAGATAGACCTACCCCTTTAGGGGTATGAGGAACAGGGTGTAAAGTTCACTCATCCCCCATAGAAAAGGGAGGATCCTCCGACCAGACGGGTGTCATGTCTGGCGGGCAATTGCCCGGAGGTTGAAGTCGTGAGCTTGTATATATGTCCACCGCACGGTAAACTCTAATTGCGCGATGCAGGATTTGAGTGACGTCAGGATGTTGTGTGACGTCAAGTCTTTGATGCGTAGTTCGCATGTGGCGGTGTAGATGCCGCCACACCCCATGGGTTTCTACCAGATACTTATGCTTTACAAGTATTCTTCTTTTTGTGTGCTTAGTGACCGGTTATTCCCGTTCGCCACCGCCAGTATTGCCCCCTCCGGTGGCGACTGGGAATTATTCTAAAAAAATATCCCAGTCGCCACCTCCGGGGGCAAGCGGGATTGTTGGTAGTAAAAATCCCAGTGGCCACCCCTAAATATAGTTAACATAAAAACTAGGTATGCTACCTATTATCTTTATTTTTTTTTGGAATGACAAAGAATGTTAATTTTAGAAGTACGTAGGGTTAATCAAACGAGAGAGTTACAATATTTATTGTGTCTGTTTTGGCTTTTCGGCATGTTTGTTATAGGTAAAACAAAGCACACGGCCTATTTTATGGTTTATTCCGAGACGTGAAATGGAAACAAAGGACATCGGCATCTTCAATTGAGCTACTAGAGTTTAAGTAGCAAAACAAAAGGATTAGTAATCCTTTCTCACGATAGTTTTGGCTTTTCGGCGCTCGTGTCATCGGCGGGTCGCCGCTGCGCAAGGCGCTCGCGCCGCTTCCTATTTTATGGTTTTAAAGACGTGAAATATTAACAAAGGACATCGGCATGAAGATAAAGCACAATAGATTATTAGTACATATTTTGTTACGTTATCCCAAAAAATAAAATGACGACCAGCCTGAGTAATTAGTATGCCAATTGATTTCATACAAAATTATATTTTACGGCTATTTCAGGAAAAATATTATAGTGAACCGTACCTATTGCCTAAATTTCAATGCATATATATCTAGATACATAAAGGTACCTAACTAAACAATTCATTTACTTTAAACATTCTGTGACGTCGGTAATTATTTTAAAATCATTCCAAAAAAATATATAGATATAGCATTTATTTTAACTATATTTAGGGGTGGCCACTGGGATTTTTACTACCAACAATCCCGCTTGCCCCCGGAGGTGGCGACTGGGATATTTTTTTAGAATAATTCCCAGTCGCCACCGGAGGGGGCAATACTGGCGGTGGCGAACGGGAATAACCGCTTAGTGACTAACCTGGTGTCAGAGTTATAAAGCCTCTCAATGGGCCTCTGACTTGGCTTCTGCTGTCGAGAAATATCTCTCGGCAGCTTTACAAGTCATCATCATCAGCCTACAGCAGTCCACTGCTGGACATAGCCCTCTCCAATTGCACGCCATTCAGCTCGATTCTCGGAAACTCTCATCCAGCTGCTACCAGCCACCCAGCGAAGATCGTCGCTCCACCTAGCCTGAGGGCGTCCTACCTTACGTTTGTCGATTCGCGGTCTCTACTTAAGAACACGTCTACCCCAACGGTCATCGGTTCTACGGCTAATATGGCTTTATAAGTGCTGATTGGTAACTCACCTTGTTCTTAATGCCCTATATGTTTTTCTTTTTAAGTTTGTAATTAAGTTGTGACATCACAAATTCGCAAATGCAGTCCCAAGCTTAAATTGGTCATTTAACTCGACATTTTATTAATTTAATTGTGAATAAAAAACGGCTTTTTAAGGGAAATTGAAACAGTAATGATTGCATAGCACTTTATTACGTGAAAACTAAAAATACAATGAAGATAAAACTACGACTGCGTGACTGTATTTAATTACTGAGATTAAAAATAAGCTAATATTATTAAAACAACTACAAAGCCAGTCTACTTTATATTAACAGCGGCATATATTTAACGCATTTAAATACACTGAACGAGACAAAATAGACGACGCGCCTCTAATAAAACTTTACGGTAGAACAATTACCAAGTCGCGCCAGTCTGCACGAGCCCTTATTGTTAGAAACGTATAAATCCAGACCCCGCTGCACTCGACAGTGCTGCCGCAGCAGTTCTGCCGCGTTTAGTGTCCCTCAAAGTGTTAATACTAGTTCAAAAAAAGTTTTATTATAAGCCAAGTAAATTATTAGGTTGCTCTTTCATAATTTTCTTGGGTAAGTCACGCAGCCTTGAATCATTAAAAACTAATTTAGTTACAATTTGATTACTATAACAGTGTTAAGCATTTTTGGTTTACTGTAATTTTGTACACAAAAATACATTGTTTGGCTATCACCATTTTTGAAACGCGCAATTAAGTGACATCATTATAGCAAACATTTATTATGAAACAAGATTTAAGTTAATGTCAGGTTATCCACTGGCGAAATATAATTTGTCTGTGGAGTTTTTTTTTTTTTCTCGATGTTGTTTGAAGGGATTTGCACAAATTATCTCAACAACAAAAAAAGTACTAACACCTATGTGATTTTTAACACTATGATAGCAGGTTTAAATTAATGTGACAAAAACTTAAAATTACAGTAAACCTTACACATGTCAACAAAAAAATCCCATTAATTTTACTCAAAGCCGAAAACAATCTTATTCAAATTAACTATACAAACTACTATTTTATCATCGTTTTATTTATCAAAACATACGAGTATAGGATTATGTGTGAATTCATATGTTAATTACATAAAATCTTGGGTATTACAACAACAGAATTATGATTTATATTATAGGGAAAACGCACGGGCGCTTTTTTAAAGCTTTGTGCAGACTAGCGCGACGCGACACTGGTTATTGTTAAGCTTCGTGCAGACCAGCGCGACGCGACACCGGTCATTGTTATACCGTGAAGTTTTCTAAGAAATTGTATTGTTCGAGTCGCGTCGCTCTGGTCTGCACGAGCTTTTATACCGTGAAGTTTTCTTAGAAATCGTATTGTTTGAGTCGCGTCGTGCCGTCGCGTCGCGCTGGTCCGCCCGGGCCTTAACGCCACGTTTTTTCACCCTTCACGGTAAAAAAACTTAGATAAAAATTTGGACTGTATGGCACCAGTAGAAGGCAACGTTAAACACTTTTCATTTTTTACATTTTGTAGCGATGCGAACCCCTACAAAGTGTATGAGTAAATACATCAGAGAAAAGCGGATATCGCTGGCCACAACGGGTGGTAGCGACAAGCCCATGTGTGAGTGTCCTAGGTGGCCACTTCACCGAACTGATAAAAACTGAGATTATATTTATCATGTTGTTGTAGTGCGGTTAATGTAATTAAATAATCGAACAAGTATACAATCTGTTAATTCATTAACCTAAATTAGCACTTTTAGGGTTCCGTAGTATACAAGGAATCCTTATAGTTTCGCCATGTCCGTCTGTCTGTCTGTCCGCGGCTTAGCTCAGAGACGGTTAGTACTATAAAGCTGAAATTTGGCATGAGTATACATATTAATCACGCCGACAAAGTGATTAAATAAAATCAAGAAAAAAATATTTAAATATTTTACCCTATAAAATATTTTTATAGGGTAGCTACACGTAAAGTGGGATGGTTTTTTTTTCTCATCTATCCCATAGTGTGGGGTATCGTTAGAAAGGTCGTTCAAAAATATTGTGAGTTTGCGAAAACCATTTTTGGATTCAGGGATTCGTTTACAAAATATTAAGCTTTTAACTGCAAATTTTTCTTACAGTCAAATGTCCCCCCCTCCATGCCAGCTAAATGGTTGTACTTGGATTTGTGAAAAAATTCACGGCAGTAGTAAATATAACGAAATTAAAAGGAAAACTATCACAGCTAAGTAGGCTGTACAGGTTAACGAGTAATAATCGACCAATTTAAATTTGCACTTCGAAAAACATGTTCTCCCATACATTCCGTATGGGAGAACATGTTTTCCAAACTGCAATGTTAAGTTTGTTCTTGGGATAACTTCGTCCCAACTACGGAACCCTTCATTGTGCGTGGTCCGACACGCAGTTGGCCGGTTTTTTGTTTTTATTTAAAACATTATTCAACACACATAACCTAAGTCAAAACGTTTACAGTATTTCTATGTTAGTATCTTATTTAAAGTCACTTATCTAAACACACAGGTTTTAGCAAAAGAATTAAAAGAAAAAAAAGCGAATACAATTTAAAAAAATGTTCAGCCCATTACCAATTTTTTATCTAATTAAGGAGCTAATAAAGAAGGATTAAAATTAAAAGATCTGTCACTACCACAGGTCAGTGAATAATCTAATTCAGTATACAGGGTCAAATTAAATTAACAAGCGAAACTCCGCTGAAGTGATGGGTATCGATATAAAAACATGATAAAGTATAAAATAAAGAAATTTATGTTTTTTTTAGGGCCACCAACCGCAGCGCAGGTAAAATTGCATTTTTTTTTATAATCTTCACCAACGTGATGGGTATCTTAACAAGATAAAAGAGAAACAGATTTCTCAACTCATACTTCAAGTAACGACACTACCAGCAGTCATTGACGCAAAAAAAAACATCAAATCTTTTTTTATTTTGGTTTAGATATCGACGTCTGCGGAGTTTTGCTAGCTAATTTAATTTGACTTTTACTAAGTTCTATTGTCATTTGCAGTCTAACAGTGCAATAATTGGTCATCGTCATTGACTTATAGACGTGTCGTATGTCGTGTTGGCCTCGTTAAGATCTCGCCTCTCATGTATGAGGTTGTAAGTTCAATTCAAACCCAGGAAAGTACCAAAGTGACTTTTCCCATTCATATATACTTTTTGAGTCTACCTTGGACTTTACTGACATCAGTGAAGGAGAAACATCGTGAGGAAACCTGGACTTTTAGTTAATATAAGTCTGAAATCGTCAACCCGTCTTGAGCAAGCGTGGTGATTAATGCTCGTGCCTTCTCTGTATGGAGAGGTCTTTGCCCTGCAGTGGAACAAGAATAGGCTGGTATTATTGCCATAGTATATATGTTTCATCTGTTTATGTTTAATTTATTTCAAATTTTCAAAAGGAAGGACTATTTCTGATTGCAGCGCTCGGCAGCTATAGAACCGGGGCAGTAACAGATGTGGTCATCGTGTTCACGGGATTTTGTTTTCAAACTGCTTAGATATGAAGTTCTTCGATAGTACCTACATTGTTGGTCAGGATTTCAGGAATAACGATTACGTCAAATCACACAATTCTGCCATGTAAAGCTTGGGTCTCCGAAGAAATCGGTGCCGTCAATACCGGCCGCAAATTGACCGTCTTCATGAAAATTACTGTGGATGTTTTATTAATAGTGTCAAAACAGCTGTCATTTTGCGACCTTAGTCTGACGGCGACGCTTTTAAGTCACCTGTACCACCGCCGGCGATTAACGAGAAGCGAGTGAGTAGAACTAGCAACTATAAACGAGTTGGGGCTGCGGCAAACGAATACTCGCCGGCGTGAACAGTCAGCGAACAGTGAGCGGTCAACTATTAGAATATGCATCTCTTTTACTTACAGAAAACCATTGACAGCTAGTTGCTTCCTCGTCGGCGTGCACGTGTCTTAGTTTCTCATGAAATACCTCTAGACCTAGTATAATTTACGCTAGGTCAAAAGTACAGCAAAATTAACATTTTGATACCGCATCAAAATTAATAATGATGGAATAGAAAACAAGTCTATTCATATTCCGTCGTGTCAATGCCGATACAAACCCAAAATTGCAACAAAAAACATTAGACTGCTTTAACAATAACATCAGTATTCATAAACAATATAGTCGCATGATTTGTTAAGATTATCCTTGATTAGTTTGTATCTTCCATCTTCAGTTTCTACGAAGAGTTTGGGGGGATGGCAATGTTCTCCTGGTTCCTTTTTGATAGAAAAGTCGTTGTTGACAATGACGCCGACGTAGCAGTTGTTGGTATTGATACAGCGCCATCTCTTTTTCAAATAAGGAGTCTTGGAGTAGTAGTGTCCTTTGTATTTTAGCAGCAATTTGTCCTGGACTGTTGTTATCAGTTGCACTGTAAGAAATTATGCTGTTGTAGTATTTGGTTGCGAATGGATTTGTTATAACTAAAAATAACTTAAATTTTAAAGAACAACAAGATCGAGCTTCTTTAAAAAAATGTGTATGCTAGATCTAAATAAGGAGTAAATACATGGAAAAGTATAAAAAATCACAGGTGGTTTAATTTTTTTTCTTTTATGCAAAATGTGTTTTATCATTTTTGATACACTGTGCGTTGAGGGTGTAAAAAAAACAATCCTTTAGCTTATTTGGTACATGTTTATTTATTAGCTAGTATTTATGTTTTTGTTATGTCATTGACTTTTTTTTGTATTCGCCATTTGCATTGTATAATGACTGATTAGTGGCCCTAGCACGAACGCGCGGAGTAAACGTAGTTAATTTTTTTTTCTTTTTTAATAAATTATTATATCTTTTTTGCTCATAATATTTACTTAGTTTAAAGACTTTATTCATATCTATCGGTGTTACTGATTGTTCTTGTCGCAAAAATTTAAGCTAAAAGGATAGTTGTATTTTAGATTCAAAAATCGTTCGAAGTTACGTCACGCGTTCATACTAGGACCGCAGCACCCTATTTGCGTAGCACACTCGATCACAATCCGAGGGTTTTGAAGGAAATTCCTAATCCAGTGCTTCATGGGTTTGCAGAATTCGTTTGCGTAAATAACGCAACGTACGTGGCTAAACAGTCAAAATGAAAGGCATTGCGATCCTTTTATGTGTGTTATGCAACTACCTCTCTGGTCCTAAGGATAGTTAGGGTTTTCGCTGACTCTATTTTCATTGTATTTGTTATATTTATTCTATTGAATATTAATGTCATTCGTTTCTATCTTAATTCTTCCTCCTTGGATTAAAAGTATGTGGACTTCGGATGCTGGAGTACTTTCCACTTCCGACCATCTGGTACTCTTTTGGGGGATGAAAATGGTGCTTGGGTTCCTTCAGTATGGTTAATTCGCTATCCATAATAAGTGATACGTAACAATAATTAGTATTAACACAGCGCCAGACTTTTGGGTTATCATTTTTCTTCGCATAGCAATATCCTTTATATCTGAATAGAGTTTTGTTTTCCAATGTTGTTATTATTTCTCCTGAAATGTTTCAGATTTTATTACTAATTTAATTGCGTTCGAATAAAGCCTTTAAAAATGCGCCAAATCCATAAAAACCAGCACCTTTTTTGATGTCGGTTAAAATAATTAAAGCTTTTTTAAACAATTTTTGAAGCTTTTCGTACCTTACAAAGAAGAAAAAGATTACCTGAGTTGACACATGAGTCAAATTTTTACTCACTTTTTTTTAAAAATCATTACTTTCATCTGCCGTTGATTTAGCTATTTAAAACAATACGTACTAATACATTTAAGTACTTTTTAAGATTACTAAACTAAAAGCCGATGCATTTTCTAAATATCTTTAATGTTTATTTACAAAATAAATATTTCATCTGTACAGATTGTATTTTAAAACAGAATTTGATTTAAGCTAAAAAATACTGTTACACATCGATCAACAAGTAACTTACTCACAATGATGTAAATATGATCGATTTATATTAACTTATTATAGTGAATGAGATATAAGTTGACCTATTGACCGACGTAAATTAAAAGCAATACAGACAGTTCACTTTCTTTAACTTTATGTCAGACCATTTGAGATAAACTCAAATGAAGGAATCAAATGAAAGTAATGAACCATCTATATATCGCATCTAATGAACCATCTATATATCGCATCTAAACCCTCTAATCACTAAAAAAATACTCTTCGGGGACCGTATTACGAAGTGTAAAATACCAAAGATTTAAATCGCTAGATTCGCCCGACCGTGTCAAAAGATGTTTGTTTACGTTTCTGTGTCGTTAACAATGACATTTGAATAGTATTGTCTCGCTCACTATTTCTGAAAATCATATCTATCGTTCCATGCAGGATGTGTGAGTTCACTCTTCTCAGTATGGACACTTTTTCGCGCGACCTTATTACGGTGAGGCCAAATCTGAAGATTAAATTTTTGCGAAAAAGACATGGTGCTATGCATACATAGCGCCATCTCCCTCTGACACTTGAATAATCATGGTTCTAAAACGTCATAATACGGCCTCAGTTTTGATTGAATCCAACGAAAGATTATCGTTTATGCGCCCAAGAAAATTGTGCATCACAGTTATATAGCCCTGCAGAGTTCATGTAGAACTCCTTAGGAGGATGCTCGTGCTCTTTAGGCTGCCTAAATACTGTTAAATTCTGGTCTACAGACATTGTGGTGAAGCAATGTCTGGTGTGAAGGCACCTCCAACTCCATTTACTCCTTGGAGTCTTGGTGTAGCAGAACCCCTGGTACCGGAGTAGGCGCCTGCCGCCCACCGTGTATATTATCTCCGCTACAAAGTTTAAGATTAAGTTTATAGGTCATTATAGGACTTGAGCTTATATTAAAATACTTAATTATAAGAAAAAATCGTAGTTATCACCAGTCCGTTGAGTAAAGGTGGCTTTTGCTTTTGTAGATACAAGATAAGGCCTCAAACCTTTTACTATAGAGTCAAGAAGAAATCAACACACGTAGAGTAACGAACGCATTTTTTATTTGGCTGATAACAGCACGCATTTTTTCCTCGAAGGCTAAAGCAGAGGTGCACAAATTCAAATACCGGAGTGCCTCACGGCTCAACTCAAGGCTATCGTTTCGTCCAAGAAAAGTGTTCATCAGAGTTGTATAGTCCAGAGGAGGTCTTATGGAACTCTTTAGGAGGATGCACGTGGCCCTTTGGTTCCCTAAACACGGTTAAGTTCTGGTCCACAAAAATTGTGCAGTAGCAATGTCCGGTGTGAAGGCACCTCCAACTCCATTTACTCCTCGGAGTCTTGGTGTAGCAGAACCCCCGGTATCGAAGGAGGCGACTTCCACCCACCGTGTGTATTATCTCCGCTAAAAAGTTTAAGATTATTTTTACAAGTGGAATGACTTAGGATTAAAGATATATTTTAATATTGTGCAATAAATCACGAAGTACGTTTAGCGCTAAACGTATTAAAACATCGTTCTTTTTCTGTCCATCGTTTAGAGATGACAGAGACAGAATTATTTTTTAAATGTCATGCGGACCTAAATATTGGTACCAACAGCCCAGCACCCTAATTGTGTAACACACTTTCAATCTCAAACCGAAGGATTTTGAAGGAAATCCATTACTTCATGTTTTTGAAAAATTATTCTGTTCAATAAAGTGAATAACGCAATGAATGTTGTTGAACTGTCAAAATGAAAGCCATTGCAAGTGTATTACGCAATCACCCCGCAGGTGTAGGAAAAGGACTCAAAACTTTTACAATACAGGTAAGAAGAAATTAACTAAACTGCCAATCGTGCAATATCGCCGACAACACCAAAGCGTATTGCTAAAAGCCATTTAATATTGAGAAAGTTGCTTGTTCTAAAGTGATCATTTAACGAACGAACAACTGAATGATTCTAGTTGTTTTGGTGTCCTATTGAGTAGTTACAGGGCATCTAAGGAGCCAATCACGATGCTGAAGTGGAATCATAAAAGGCTTGTTAGTTGTAAGGTTCGTGTTCCGAATTGGAAGACTTGAGACATGTACAGAACAACTTTGTTAGGAGTTATCTCTTTCCTTAAAAATATGGCGAGGAAAAATGAAAAGAGCACGTGTTCTCCCAAGAATTGTTTTTATTTATGCATTATGCCAAAGATAGTAAAACTATTGTACAAACTGAGATTATAGTTTGGCTATTAGATAACGAATTTAATTTATATTTTAAGAAGAGGCTTTTCAAATCCAGATACATCGGCTGTCACTCAGGGTTCATCGAAACCAACAAAAAAAAATTAAAATAGAAAATGCAGCCCCGCAGATTTCTTTTTTTGAGGGAGCTCTTGAATGAAAGTAGTCGTTAAAAACTAAGACATCTTAATGTAAATTCCTTTACTAACAATGAATTTCTTCGGCTCATGACAATGCTGGTTACAAAACTTGCTGACGACGAGTTTCTCGTTAGCGAAGAGGTATGCCTTGCACTTAGGCAGGAGGGTGCAGCTCCAGCGGGTCTGGGTCTGAGTTTTATAGTGCATGAAGAACGTTTGACCTTGGTAGTAGAGGCTCTGTTTCCCGCTTCCTAGGGTTATCATTTTAGCTGAAATTATTGTTATATACAGTAAAGCGGTTTCAAGTTTTCATTAATCACATAAAAAAAATATTGTCAGAGAATCGGTACCGGTATACAGGCTGCTAACTTATAACAAATTTTATTAATAAACAATGTCGTAAGTTTGATAAGTAGTAAATTCTCTTATATCACTCGCTTATGAATACCATAATCTTAAAAAAGTATTAAGCAGATAATAAAAATGAATATTGGCAGTGTAGTGGAAAGATGAATATTTTTGCCTGTATATGAAACTAGCGGCACCCCGCGGTTTCACCCGCATAAGTCTCGATCCCGTGGGAATATCGGGATAAAAGGTATCCTATGTCCTTTTCCAGGTCATGGTCTACCCATGTGCCGAATTTCATCCAAATCCGTTCAGTCGTTTTAGCGTGAAAGCGTAACAAACAAACAAACTCACTTTATAATTTATAATTCGCATTTATAATTATATTATATAAGTTATGTAGGTTAGCTTGTTCTACTCATACAGACAGACAAACGACACACAATACTAATTCATATTTCAAATACTACTTCTATTTCTTGTAGTAGTTTCAATGTCGTTTACCAAAATACCCTTTTTACAAAGCGATAATACTCTCTGGTAGAGTATTATTGCTCTATCGTGGTGCTATAAGCCACGGATGCTTTTGACAGTCTGCCTGAAATCCTTCAGAAGCAGGAATGCCTTGAACATAGAAGAACTGAAGTAGCCGATTGTCTCGGTATTGTACCATCGCGGTCGCGGTCACTTTGAAAACAAAATCCTGTGCATAAGATGACCTCATCTGTTTACCGCGCCTTTTTTTTTGTTAGTAAGCTGTACTATAGCGGCCGAGCGCTGCAAGCAGGAATAGTCCTTACAGTATTCAGATATGCATGTCCGCGATAGTACATGTGTTTGAATGATGGAGGCTCCAAGAAAAGAAGGCAGACCAATGAAAATATGGACGGATTGTGAGTAAGATGCAGCTAGGAAGGCAGTGAACACCGAAATAACGGCTGATAGAGATATTATATGAAGAAAAACAAGACGTGCTGCGCCGATCTCAAAATATTCTAAAAACCAGCTTTCTACTTCTATTCTACTAGTTGACAAGTTATAAATTTTTGGAAACGTTCCTTGAGTCTGGCGTAATTACAAATTTCTGGATACTACAAGATTGGTTTCTTGCGTCGATACTACCACTACTACTATCAATAAGTTGTTTGTCCATGGGACGCTCTGCAAAATCATTTAAATAAAAAGCTACTCTTGCTATGACACAATAAAGTGCCATTCAGGTCGAACAGCGCGAACCACCTACAGTTATATTCACCTAGAAGTTACATCTCTTTCTATCGCGTAACTCTTAGATATTTTGACTACGTTACACTCACTGAATTAGCCCAGTAAGACGGGCCCACCGCGTAATTGTAGCTTTATATCTAAACTGCGGAGTGTCCCATTTGTATTCATGTGTGGTATTGCTGTCATGGATGTTTAAGTTAGTGCTATCCATTTTATGGAAGGCCCTAAATTTTGGTGGTGCAATGTCATTTGTCAAGGTTCTTTTTATTGTACTACTTGTAGTACATTGACCATAATTATAAACGTCTGGAAACATAATGTGCTTCTTGCCATTACTCATTAACACTACAGTATTCAAGTAGAAAAGTTTTATTCTATACTCGAACATATCTGCCACCACTTTCAATATGCTGCTTTTTCTTATGGTTATGTTCAATGTAACCGTCGTGGATGTTCAAGTCATTATCTATTATAAGGAAAGACTTGCATTTCGGTTGGCTGGTGCACTGCCATTTGTCCTGAAGTTTCTTTCTTTCGTACCGCTTGTAGAACGTGTAGCCCTGGTACAAAACGAGCTGCTTGCCATTTACCATCGTTATAAGCTTGGCTGGAAACATAAGGTATTTCACAAATAAATGATATACAAATGATCCTCTTATTCGTAATGACGGATTTTGAATTCCAAATAATCTTCTTCCCATTAGTCATTAAAACAACAGTATTTAAGTACACAATTTTATTTTAAATTCGAATATATCTGCCACGACTTACAATATGCTGCTTCTTCTTATGATTATGTTCAATGTAACCGTCTTGGATGTTCAGTTCGTTGTCCAATACAAGGAAAGCCTTGCATTTCGGTAGGCTGGTGCACTCCCACTTGTCTTGAAGTTTCTTTCTTTCGTACCGCTTGTAGAACGTGTAGCCCTGGTACAAAACGAGCTGCTTGCCATTTACCATCGTTATAAGCTTGGCTGGAAACATAAGGTATTACACAAAATAAGCGGTAAATAAATCATTTATCCACAATAGTTTTCTGAGTTTGTAATTAAAACAAAATTAATTAAATGACTTTAAGTGTAATTTATTCATTTTTTTTTTAAGTTTGGCAATGTGAAATACAAAATATTCTTATAATATACGTGAATATGTGCTTCTAACAAATATTCTTATGCAATGGAATAACCTGTAGTTGCTGTCTTTTATCTTCAAACGCTTGTCAGTCGCGCACGCCGTACCTGTGCTAGACAATACCTGCCATACGTCAGTTCTTGCAATATTATCGGCTAAATGTTTTACTAGTACATTTTTTTGTAGTCACAGTACTCTTCATAAAAACGGAGCTAGATGCCATTACGTCATCATTAGAACCACAATAGTAATAATAAAACTTTTTTTTCGGACACAACGCTATCAGTGTTATAAAACAATTTTCATAAGATCTATTTTAGTAAAAGTGACATACATTTTTTTTTGTTATTTCCTTTTAGTAATATCGTAAAATTGGATTTTATTTTAGACTCGAATGTATCTACCGCTTTTATCTTCAATAAGTTGTTTTTTCTTATGATTATGGTCAGTATTGCTGTCGTGGATGTTTAAATTACTGTCTGTTATAATGAAGGCTCTGCATTTTGGTTGGCTGGTGCAGTACCACTTGTCAGATTTCTTTCTATCGTACTGCTTGTAGAACGTGTAGCCCTGGTACAGAACGAGCTGCTTGTCATTTATCATCGTTATAAGCTTGGCTGGAAACGTAAAGTTTTACACAAAATAAGCGGTGCTTTTTATTTTCTATTTTTTTGGGGTTTGGAATAATTGAGGGTAAGTACTTACCCACTTCTTTGGTTTGGACAAATTCAACAGATTTCACCGTTCTTAATGTTAGCCTAGAGCTCTGTATAGTTCTGTTAGAGATGAATAATTTAATAATTATTTTATATTATTTACCAAATGGATTACATATTGATTTGTAAAGTAGCCTACATAACATTCTAGAAGGGTTTTTTTTTTGTGTTATTGAACACTAAAAACAGTCAAGAGTGAAACATAATTGTTTTATTCATATTTGGGGTATATGTAAGTAACCAATTTATTTTCAGAAAGTACTCCTGAAAACGTTTCATTAGATACCAAGCACGATATATTAATAAAATAAAAAACACAATTTTGAAGAATAGGATATTATTTTAGATTCGAATGTATCTACCGCTTGTATTTTCAATAAGTTGTTTTTTCTTATGATTATGTTCAGCGTTGCTGTGTTGGATGTTTAAGTTACTGTCCGTTAAAAGGAAGGCCTTGCACTTCGGTTGACTTGTGCAGTGCCACTTGTCACATATTTTTCTATTGTACTGCTTGTAGAACGTGTAGCCCTGGTATAAAACGAGCTGCTTGCCATTTATCATCGTTATAAACTTGGCTGAAAACGTAAAGTATTATATAATATAAGCGGTTAGTAAAAATAAGGGTAAGTAAATAATTTATCCACAAGAGCTTTGCAGTAATGAAAGGACATAGGGGTCATTTTTTATTTGTCAGATTGGCACTTACACACATTAATATTATAAAATATTATATTAATGTTATAAAATAAAATCAATGATTATTTAATTATAATTTATTTCTATTTTATCATTTTTGACAACGTTCGAATTCATAGTTTCTTTAAATACGTGAATATGTGCCGCTAGGGTTTTGAACATGTATTCTTTTGCCATGGGTATGTGTTGACTTGTTGCAGTCCTTTATATTCAAATGGTTGTCAGTCACAACGTATGCTTGACATACGTTTGAGTTCGTGCAGTACCATCGGCTAAATCTTTTATTACTGTCCATTTTGTAGTAGCAGTATCCCTCATATAAAATCAGGTTCTTGCCATTTGTCATAGTTATAAGTTTGGCTGTAATAAAAAAAGAAGTAAAAGTAATGGAGGAAATTTTTGCGTAGCAGTAGGTTAGTATAGTATAGAAAGGAAACTATTGATAACAGTAGGTACCTGTTGTGTTAATGAAAGCCTGGAACTACAAAAAATTGCAGTACAAGTTAATTTTATAGTAACGATGCTGAAATAAAGATTTAGTCTGCGCGCGGCTGAAATCGGAACTAATCGTATGCCGCGGTCTTGTCATTTATGTACCTAAGGTCAAATTAAGTATTGTTTAATTAATATAAGATTAATAATATTAAGATTTAATTATTAATATACATTTAATCATATAAATATTACACTATAGAATTAAGGCTCGTGCAGACCAACGCGACGCGACTCGAACAATACAATTTCCAAGAAAACTTCACTGAATAACAATAACCGGTGTCGCGTCGCGCTAGTCTGCACGAAGCTTTAGGCGCCAAAAGTCGCGCGCAGACTTATCTTGCGCGCGCTCTAAGTTGGGTCGTTAATATAGGTAGAAGGTAAAAAAAAACAAAATGCGGAAGGTAGTAAAAATAAGGGTAAGTAAATAATTTATCCACAAGAGCTTGCAGTAATGAAAGGACATAGGGGTCATTTTTTATTTGTCAGATTGGCACTTACACACATTAATATTATAAAATATTATATTAATGTTATAAAATAAAATCAATGATTATTTAATTATAATTTATTTCTATTTTATCATTTTTGACAACGTTCGAATTCATAGTTTCTTTAAATACGTGAATATGTGCCGCTAGGGTTTTGAACAAGTATTCTTTTGCCATGGGTATGTGTTGACTTGTTGCAGTCCTTTATATTCAAATGGTTGTCAGTCACAACGTATGCTTGACATACGTTTGAGTTCGTGCAGTACCATCGGCTAAATCTTTTACTATTGTACTTTTTGTAGTAGCAGTATCCCTCATATAAAATCAGGTTCTTGCCATTTGTCATAGTTATAAGTTTGGCTGTAATAAAAAAAGAAGTAAAAGTAATGGAGGAAATTTTTGCGTAGCAGTAGGTTAGTATAGTATAGAAAGGAAACTATTGATAAAAGTAGGTACCTGTTGTGTTAATGAAAGCCTGAAACTACTAAAAATTGCAGTACAAGTTAATTTTATAATAACGATGCTGAAATAAAGATTTAGTCTGCGCGAGGCTGATATGATACGCAAGTGACTACCGTCCCATGGTTTCAGAGGTATTTGAAACAGGAAAATTTAAGTCATTTTACTATTAAAGCTGTAGTATAGGAACTGAACATAGGTTTAGTAATTAATAAAAAAAATTGTTATGAAAATCAGAAAGTTATCATTGTACTATTAATTAACATTACATAAACAATACAGATGCAATGGTGCCGCATGTGTAGGTGACCCAGCGCTTGTAAATTGCACATACATATTCAAATTACAAAATCAAAATCACAAGTCATTTATTCAAACTAGGCTGAGAATCAGCACATTTTGAACGTCCATATTACATGAGGCAGTCCCCCAAAACGCTCGCACTTCAATACTTCCTAGTACATTAGCTGGGAAGAAGAACGGGCGCTACAAACTCCCCAGAAGCACAGATGTCTGTTCAGTTAGAAGAACTTGATTCTATACAAAAGTAAGTAATTAACCTTCCGAAATACAAAACATTAAATTAAATTATTTGCCATATCGCACCTTTGGTAGAACAAGGGCATAATTGTCATAAATTGCCAAAATGACTTAAATATGCAGAAGTGCTTTAAAAAGGCCCTTTGAACTGGAGGGACAAAGACATTCGTTTGGCAATTTATGACAATTATGCCCTTGTTCTACCAAAGGTGCGATATGTCAGCTAGCATACGTCAATTTACCAACAAAAACATTGTAAACTATACTCAAGCAGAAATAAAAAATAAAAACGCAAACGTTACGTTGTTCACACGCGTATGTATGTTCCATCGGCTGTTTTATACAAATCCCTTCTTGCATGATTGTGGTCGACTTTACTTTCACGTATCCTATATCTCTCGTCAGTCAGTAGGTAACATTTACATAAGCGAAAACTGCTGCAGTGCCATTTATCGAAACCTCTTTTTTTCGAATTCATATTATTGAATGTAAAACCGTCGTGCAATAGTACTGCAGCGCCATTTCCCATAGTTATTAATTGAGCTGGAACCAAGAGATAAATGTTAAAGCTACCCAATACTTAATTAGGGGTTTGAGGAACAGGGTGTAAAGTTCACTCATCCACCATAGACATTTACTCTGACTACCCCTGAGAAAAAATGGCGAAAACACTCAGGGGGTCAAGGTATCTTATTTTAACCCGCGAACACTCGCGCGGGGAGCTCCTCCGACCAGACGGGTGTCGTGTCTGGCGGGCAACTGCCCAGAGGTTGAAGTCGGGAGATTGTACATATGTCCACCGCGCGGTAAACTCTAATTGCGCGATGCAGGATTTGAGTGACGTCAGGATGTTGTGTGACGTCAGGTCTTTGATGCGTAGTTCACATGTGGCGATGTAGATGCCGCCACACTTAGATTTTGTTTTTGTGTTATGTTATTTTATCTTAGCGCGTAGACAACATAACATAACATCACGCCTGTATTCCCCGAAGGGTAAGGCAGAGTTGTACGTACAGTACACCCACATTTCGCCAGATATGTTTAAGTTACATGTGGCAGTGGGCGACCCTATTGCAATCAATCAGCGCGTAGTATTTTACAATAACATAATAAAAGTTACCTATTACGTAAGAAGTTCAAGCGTGAGCACGTCGTCTTTAAGTAGTTGCAGCAATTAGGAAAACGGATAAATCCATAAACCCTTACTATGACGTGTTAAGTTAAGACCATCACTTTTCCGTTGTGAAATAAGGATAGTGCTATTCGTACTGTATAGTTCCATCTCTCTCTCACACTGGAACAATGATTGCTTTAACGAGTCATAGTACAGCCCCAGTTTATTTTTAATAAAACCGAAGAATTAAATAATATCGCCCAAAAAGAAACAAAAAGCTAAGTCTGAGGTAGTAAAAATCTACACAGAAAATACCTTAAGACCTTTTTATCGCAATGGATTTTTCACACAGTATTTCTCTTGCCTTTATTCTTGATTTATTCCGCAGATTTGCCTTTAATTTAACTTTTGTTCCTGGGCTACTAAACTTGGCCCACCTGGTACCATTCGCTATTTTTATTAACATTATTTTATTATGATGATGTATCAGAGAAGATATGTCAGACTCTTTAATTTTTTGTTCAATAGGACGTAAGACTTGCAAGGGCAGTACGTGCAAAACCATTTTTTGTTCACTTCACCTTTATTATGCTCCCACTGTAGGTATTGTTGTGTGTAGGGTCGTTGAGCTCCCAAAGACAAGGCTGACCTCACGATGTCTGATACATGCGTGCTGTCTGTTGGGACAGGTTTACCCAAACTGTCTCTGGTACTTTCCTCAAAGACCAGATGCTACCCTTTTTTTTTTTTTTTTTTTTTTGAGGATGGGTAATTATCAAATAACTTAATAACAACTAACATCAAGATGCTAACCTGCCATAGTTACACGATATTTTTGATATTTTGATCACTCGCGCGGTTTTTAGCCCCATGAGCACTCGCGGGGTGCTGTGGCCACCCCATATACACAAAGTAGAATTTTAAAGACATGATTGCTGTGAGTGAGACAAATATGCTATTAATTTGTGTTACAAAACGCATATAAAATATGTAACGTTGAATTTTTTTTTTTATTCACTTTTTTATATCACAATAGTGAGATCATTCCTCAAAAAACCTAAATAATAATAACTTCTTAATTTTTAACAAAAAATTTCTCATCAAAAGAAAAAAATTAAATTACTTAACCAATCAAAACCATTGAAAAAAAACGTCATAATTTCAGCCGAAAGACGTTCACTGCTGGATGTGCGGCCTTCACAAGATCATCGGTCCACCTTGAGGGGGAGGCCTTCCAACGCTACGTCATCGGGTACAAAAAAAAAGTACTTTGTTGGTATAGGGAACTTAGTAAAAGTTATAGCACGAGCATTCGCGGGGTGTCGTGAGCACTCCACGCCACACGTCTCCACGTAACAAGTGTTGTCGTCACTCTACCCCACAAATTAATATATAGCTGCTCTATCCCTCCCACCTCTCATAGTCGTGTTCAAAGGTCACTTGTAGCTACACAGACGCATACGTTCAGAAATACAGAAAATGGCATTATTTTTTACATTCGTAAATCACTGGGGAGCTGAGAGCTCCCCGCGCGAGTGTTCGCGGGTTAAAATAAGATACCTTGACCCCCTGAGTGTTTTCGCCATTTTTTCTCAGGGGTAGTCAGAGTAAATGTCTACTCCATCTAGCATATTTAGTTTTTGTAAACACGACGGGGATTTTTGGATCCCAAATCCTTTTTGGACATTTTTTGGACCGTTTTTCACTCTCTCTGGAACTATAGATGGCCAACCAACGAAAACTCGTCTCATAAAAGTATTAAGTATGATTTATTTACCATATTAAAAGCCTAAACACAGTTACTGTTGACATTCAATTGAATTTATACATATGGAGGATCAATAAGATTAAAAGACAATACGTTACACAGACACATCTCCAAAGTGCTTATAGATAAATGAGATACCTACTTGTAGAAGACTGGTCAATATATTAGTCTGTAAACTACTACAGACGAATATATAGACCACTCTCTGTTTTATGAAGCTTTTTCTTTTTATGATGATGCTCCATCAAACACTGAATAACACTTAATTTTTCGTCAAATATAACATAAGACTTGCAATGATGGCTCGTGCAGTACCATTTCTTTAGATTTTCTCTCTTATAGAAGGTATACCCGTTGTACATTAAAAGTGTTTTACCATTCATCATAGTGATCATTTCAGCTGAAAATATAAAGATAAATGTGAATATCGTGACAAAAGCATTGCATCTTCTTGTTCTAAATTCGAACGGACGGAGTTGGGATCTAGAGCCCCACCCTCATACAGATAATTAATACTACAAACTAAAAGTCAAATCATTTATTTCAAGTAGGACATTAAAAAAAGCTCCGTTACTCTTTTAAAACGTTTTACAAGCCTA
Source organism: Agrochola circellaris (assembly GCA_914767755.1). NCBI lineage: Eukaryota > Metazoa > Arthropoda > Insecta > Lepidoptera > Noctuidae > Agrochola > Agrochola circellaris. Next base: position 4,003,084 of record OU611859.1, on the reverse strand, counting down.
AAATTAATAAGTTAGTCTAAAATTAATGTAAACAAAAGTATTATAAAATTGATGTACGCAAAAGTATTATAAAATTTATGTATACAAAAGTATACATTCATTTTAAAGTTGAAGACGATGCACCTAGAATAAAATTACTGTACCACAATAGTTAAAAAGAATTTAAAATGAAGCAATGACAGATAAATTAATTATGTGTATAATATATGAGCACCATGTACTATACTCATAGGGCTCATATATTTACAAACATTGTAAAAGTAGACGGTTTTCCTAAAATTTTAACAAGTAATACTAATAAGTCAGCGTGTGAGTTAAAAGTAATCACAGAATGCAAAAACAATGTCATATAAATAATAAATTATACAGTTAAATTAGCAACCAGTCTGATTTTCTCTAGACTATAGATTGTCCTATGGAGCAGGACCAGCAAGGTTCCAAGCATTCTTATCTTGGTTATAATCCTCTAATTAATTAATAAATATGCTTGTAATGAATAAATAGAATATAGAATAGAGAGAAAAATAAGCATTATAATCTATAGAATTTTGTTTTGAAATACACTATATTTCAGGTTATTGGTTTGTCTACGCCTGCGATACTAAAATCCTTACATAGTATAAAATGAAGTCGCCTCCGCTGTCTGGTCGCTTAGAAAGCTTAAACTTTTCAACGGATTTTAATGCAGTTTGCAGCAATAGATAGAGTGATTCAAGAGGAAGGTTTATATTTATAATACATACCCGTGCGAAGCCGGGGCGGGTCGCTAGTTAATTATAAACAGATTATAAATGCTTGTTTTTTTCTTTTCAGTTGTGTTTTTGCAGTCAAGTTTTTTTGTTTACTTCGATTTAAACATTAAAATGTTTCCGAAATAAATTTCTCGTTATGCTTGCAACCAAACATATCTACCAGTACTTGTTTGATGAATGATTTTCTTCTTATGACGATGCACAAACGACGTTTCAAGAATTACTTTCTTGCCGTTGAATTCGGTTAATTTGATAAAGGACTTGCAACGAAAGCTTGAGCAATACCATTTTTTCCCTCCGTGCCTTTGTGAGTAAGTGTAACCGTCGTACAACAAATATGAATTACCATTTACCATAGTGATTAGTTTAGCAGCTGAAAATAGTAAAGAGAGATATATTTTTATACTACTAGCTGCTAAACCGCGGTTTCACCCGCATCCGATGGGAATATCGGGATAAAAAGTATCTTATGTCCTAACCTAGGTCATGGTCTACGCATGTGCTAATTTTGTATAAATTTCATCCAAATCATGAATAGAATTGGATGCAATTAGACAAAAAAAAAATTTCTTGTTCACTGTATTTTTTTTTTTAAATCTGTGAATGCTGATCAAAATGTCTTAAAAGGTAAAGGACCGTCTCCTAAGACAGTTTTCCTGTAGCTACAACGGTTAAGGTAGCTGCCCTTACTGCCCCATCTCAAAAATCCACCCTGAATAGTTTACAAAAAAATATTTACTACTACAATAATGCGGAGCTAGTAAGACAGATTAATAGAATTTTTGAATAAAACTATATCGTTATGAGGAACAGGGTGTAGAGTTCACTCATCCTCCATAGAAAAGGGAGGATCCTCCGGCCAGACGGATGTTGTGTCTGGTGGGTTACTGCCCGACCTTTGATGTAGTGACGCTCTATATATGCTAGTCGCGCGGAAAATTCTGCTTGCGTGACGTCAGTGTGATCGTAGTTCGCATGTCGCGATGTAGAGGCTGCCACAAAAACCCAATTCTGTTTCCTAATAACAAGATTTAAATGAAATCGCCATTTAGGTACATGATTTATTGAAAACAATGATTTGAGAGTTACTGATCTACTTATACAAATAAATTTTCCTTAAGGTGTGTCCAAACATTGAGCGGCAAGAGCGCGGCAGCAACACGCGGCGTTTGCAGGAGACATTTCTGCCGCGCTCTAGTTACGACCAAACCGACGAATGTTAGCGCGGGAGTACTGCGCGGCACATCCGAGATACGCTGCGCACTTCAGTTGGCAATATCAATCTGCCTAGCCTTTAATACGTCCGCAGAAATACGTCCAGACACAATTAGAGACGAATCTTTCCTAAATATGTTTGTGCGCGGCAGGTAGACAGAAGCGTTCGCGCGCGACAGTCATCCAAACACAGTACGGCAGGCCGCGCGCGGTAGCCGCGCACGATTTCCGCTCAATGTTTGGACACACCTTTAGGTGTATTTCCTACCTATTTATTAACATATTCTTATATTATATATTACTTAATGTACCTATCTACTGAAAACGAATATCATTGACAAGTAGATCGGATGCTTTTATTCGAATATATCTACCATCGCTTGTTTGATATAATGTTTTCTTATGGTGATTATGTTCCATGATCATTTCGGTTATCACCATATTTTCTATCAATTTGACGTAGGACTTGCAGCTAGGAAAGTTCGTACAAAACCATTTCTTTTTATTCCTTGGGTTCTTCCTGTAGAAAGTATAGCCCTCGAATAAGACGAGTGTTTTTCCGTTCACCATAGTTATCAATTGAGCTGAAATAAACAGAATTATTTATATTTTACAATTATCTTTCAGCAGAAATTAAGAAGAATTTTTGTGGTCCTGGTGGTATGATGGGTTAGAAAAAATGTACAATTGTCAAAAAAGTTTTATTTGATAACAAGATAAATCTATAATATTGTATATTTAACCAAACCTATGCCTACTTGTAAAACTAATATACAAAAAAAAAGTACCATAAATGATATGCCTATCTAATTCACATAGGTATTTGAGGTCCTCGTCAGAATAAGGGTCAGTACACACCGAGACGTGACGCGACGCGACGATGCTTGAAGAGGACAGTGGTTTCATTGGTGAAGTCGCTGGCAGCCCCACGCGCCACGCCTCGCTGCTTCGCGCTACGCCGCGAGGCATCTCGAGGCGCAGCGCGACGCCGCAAAGCATTTTCCAATTATCTCAATTGAATGTGTATCTTTTTGAGCAGTAAATAAAGTAATATTTTGTATCACTAACTTAAAAAGTGCACGCAGCGTCGCTTCGCGTAACGTCTCGGTGTGAACTGACCCAAACTCCGTTGTAAAAAGTTCTCGATTCTGACGACTATTTTAACAGACCCAAAACATTCAAGTCTATATGGGTCGATCAATGTGTCAAATAAATATGAAGTTATTCCATTGTTTTCAGAATATCCCTTGGGTTCCCAACTATAACTAAAATTTGCATGCTATTTTAAACCATACATTTCTAACTTAATCTTTAATAACAACTTGGGATTCGGGACCAATCAACCTGTAGCTTAAGGCAACTGTCCGACCGCCGATTTATTTATATTAATAGTTGATCGCTGACTGTTAGCACCGCCAGCGAGTACCATAGTTTGTCGCAGCCACAGAGCTATCAAAAAGAGTACTCGCTCAGCGACGCTCGCTTGGCGGGCAGAACACTCACTGAGAACTTCACGCTTCGTACATACCAGCAAGTAATCGCACGTCGCCGTCGCACACTCGCCAACTCGTTTGTAAGCGCTTAAGGCCCGGACTCCACCAAAGCGGAGACGAGAAGTAATGTTTTTCAGCTAGGGTGTATCCACCGAAGCTATGCGGAAATGGGTACTGGCTAGACTGGAGCGGAGATGTGTGGTGGCTAGTGCGGAGATGTGCTGGCTAGAGCGGAGCTGTGTGCTGGCTAGAGCGTAAATGTTGCGCCGCTCACTGCACGGCACATCTCTTCTCGTCACCGCTGCGCGCCGTCGCCAGCTTGCGATGCACAGCTCACATCTCCGCTCCGATTGCGCCATACAAATATGATACATCTCCGCTCACTGGTCTCCACTGAAGCTGAGTGGAGGCGAGATGTGAGAATAACTTAATTCTATTGGTTACTTTAAACATATTTCTTGTCTCGTCGCGCTTTGGTGGAGTTCGGGCCTAAGCGGGCGTTCACACTATGTACGATATTTTTCGGAATAAAGACGTATTCACGTTGACATCCCGCAGTTCAAACAGTTATAAAACAATTGCCGTATGAACTGCCATGTGATCCCAAAATTATACAGTCAAATATCGTATCATCGTATATCGCATCGTGATCATCGCCGTGATAACGGAGCCTAGCCATTCCTTGGGTAACATATTGCTTTCATATCTAAAGCTGTATCCACACTTATTAGCTATCTTTCGTCTTTAAAGCCCCATTTAAATGATGCAAGTTTCTTGCCTGTGACATACAATAAAATTGAAGCAACCAATGACTTGCATCGTCTGCTGTTCAGACGGTGCAACTTTTATTGTTGCTTCAACTTATGGTATGTCACAGGCAATTATATCGCGCCGTGTAAATCATGCTTAATTCATCTTGCGTCTACCACTTGCTTTGTGGCAATATTATACAGTCTAACGTTTTTGGAACGAAGGTATTTAATGCGGCTTGCGGTAGGAGTTCACTCGTAGAAATAGTCACGTAACGAAAAAGCGTTATGCCCGAAAAGTCAGTTTCAAGGTTTCAATTTTCAAAATTTAAAGTTTTTGTTTTTTAATACAGAGCCATTTAGTATACGTTTTTAGCTTCTAAAAACTTATATTAGGTCCCCACCTATGAAATCAGCGTTTTGTATGGAGAATTTTAAAGAAGTTGCTTTTTTCATACTAACATTTTCTTAATTTATATAACAACCATGAACACTAATGTTTTAAAACTTTTATGCGCTAATGTTTAAAAACTATGATAACGTAATATGCCACTAGATTAAGCGACAAAAATAAGTTTTGGCTAAATTAAAACAAATAGTGGTCATTTCTGCTAACAAAATGAGGAGTCATTTTTAAGGTATTTTTTATGTTTATAAACTATAAGTAATAAGGTTTTTTTTACTATTGGTAGTTGTCTATGATGGTCATTATTCGATATAATACCAAGCAATTGATGAATATTTTAATTCATAGAAGTGACAAGGTTCTCTATTTGTGAGAAAAAAACGCCAATTTCATAGGTGGGGACCCAATATTATATGGCTCTGTATTAATACATAATATACAGCAAAAGGAACTTCGTTCCAACCGGGTGTCCAACATTTTTTTATTTTATGCGTCGATCAATAATAGTTCTTTATAAGTGATCGAAGGTTTTAAGGCACAGAAATGAAGGATATGGCGGACGTTCAATGATTCACTTTAATATTCCGGCCACCGAGAAAATACGTTCCTGACAACTGTCATTTGGACACGATTAGGAACGAATAAACATGTCGATATTCTTTTGTATTGTATCGATTTCGCATTACAGAGATGTTGCTGTCAGATGTAAAAATAACTGTGAAAGGACTGTATATAACTGACAGGTGTCAGGGACGCATTCTCAAATTATTAATGCTGTATGTTTACAGAATTCAATTTGTTAGCTTCGTCTAAATTGAAAGACTAAAGAGAACCATGTGATTCCAATGATACGTATCAACTAATAATGCGGATTACGGATACGGTTGAAGACAGATTATGGTAGAGGCATGCGACACACGACGATATCAACCAATAGGAACTGTTTCATTTAAAGCTGACCTCGCATTCTGTATAGAATATAATATTTATTATGTTCGTACACCATACGAATTACATATCGGGTGTAAAAAGACACTTTCCGAAGCCGAAAGCCACATATTCTACCCATTATTTGCATCATTTTTTTCCACTAGACCATACCTGGGAATCCACTGGTTCTGGAGATATTGAAGGTCAAAGTCGCATTTTTTTTTTTTACTTTTTCACGAAAATGAATTCTATGTGATAATACGAAACTTTTTTCCAAACAAACATTACCTGAATTTTAGATTTATCTTAACAGATTACGCATTTGAAGTTACAAAAACGCAATGAACAACAAGTACCTACCTACGTAGCGTAGGGTCGGAGCTTAACTAACACTGAATCCGTTTATTCAAACGTGGGTTCGCGTTACATTGCGCGCAATAAAAACTTGTTTTTTTTTAATAAAAAAAAAAAAAATTACGGTTCCCAGCAATAATTTTTGCGCAAAGCTACTTAGCTATACGTACAGTATGCGTAGTTTACGGCTTTGTGATGTGTCTTTTTACACCCTGTATATATAAATGTAGAAATTTGCATAGAGTGACACAATGGGCGGTCCTATAGCTAGAAGCGATCTTTTAAAGACAACCTTTCGATAAATTCAAAGGGAGAAGGAGAGACAATACTGCAGGTAGTCCATGTGGTGTAATTTACATACACAATAACACATACAAGCATAAGAAGTATATAATGATGATGATGATCTTTAAGGAGAGGCGAAGTGTATTTTCTAGCATAATTACTGAGAGAGGGATGTCGCCGGCGTCTTGCGTAGGTACAGTCAGGAATTATTAATCAAATTGGCACCCTACGTCAATTTGCCGTGTTATAGCCATTTCATATAACTGTCAAAGAATTACAGTTGTGATTTGAATATACGAACAATGTAAGTTGGCAGTCATCACAGTTTTGCTGTATTCGCTGGGGTACGCATGCATCACAAAAAGAAATAAAATGCAAGCGCACAAGTGTGGATATAGCTTTTGAATTATAATTATTTGAGGCCATTGCAAATAGCAATAACCGATTTCTGTAGACATCAATAAGTCTTGACGTATTTCCCGTCAGGACACCTATGAACTGGTCGCATCTCATGAGCGTGCTCTAGTAAACTTTTAATGATATTGTTCTGGTCATCCAAACAGAGGTACGATTTACACCGAGGGAAGTTCGTGCAGACCCATTTGTGTCCTGTCTTCATTTTGTACCTATAGAAGAACGTGTAGCCGTGGTATAGGACCCACGTTTTTCCGTTAGCCATGTCGATAATGCAAGCTGAAAAGAGAAAAGCAGTATAGTAAATATGAAACCAAAATGCTATACGAGTACCTACTTATTGTTTTATTTAGGAACCTCGAATGAAGATGCATCATTAGGTATGGAAAATAAAACATCAACCAAGTTTCAATTGTTATTGAAAAACTGGACCCAATATTTTTATTTTTGTTAGTAGCTGAAGTTCAAGGCTCCCGCAGAAATGCGCGACGCGACGTTGCGAAGCGATTCTGGTAGAACAATTTTCATGAAGTTTTCATAGAAATTGTTCTACTAGAGTCGCGTCGCGCTGTCGCTTCATGCATATAGAGGTATGAGGACTACGGTGTAAAGTTCATTTATCCTTTATAGAAAAGGGAGGATTCTCCGACCAGACAGGTGTCGTGTCTGGTAGGCCACTGCCCGACGATTGATTTCGGGACGTTGTATATATACCCGTTGCGCGGTAAACTATGCTTGCGCGATGCAGGATTTTGCGTGACGTCAGTGTGATGCGTAGTACGCATGTGGCGTTACAACCACAAAAATCATCTTCACATGCCTGTCTGAAGCCTTTAAGAGCTAGGCTCTTTATTTCTCGAGGAGTTGTTAAACTTTATACATGTAACTGCCGTCTGAGCGCCTTTTTGTAAACCAACAGTCCGGTTGCGCTTTAGAAAAAAGTGCAGTACCATCAATAGCAAGCCGTTGATCGGTAGCTTCTGATGAATTGAACTCAAAGGGAGTAACATTCAATAGACGTGTTCTTTTATTTTAGTAATATGAAAGCAGTAGAGCAGACTCGTCCGAGAAAGTAGGTACCACACTAGTATGGTGGTAGCACTTACTATTTACTATGAGAGTGAAGGAAAACAGAGTGCACTTGATGTGTCTGAGCACACACCTGTGCACTACTATAAGTGCAAGATGAGACGAGAACTAAAACCCGATTTGCACGAAGCAAGTTTCTTGTCTTTGACATACAATAAAATTGAATCAATAAATGACTTGCATCTTCTGAACAGTGTTTAGACCGTGCAACTTTTATTGTTGCTTCCATTTAACGTATGCCACAGGCAATTAAATCGCACTGTGTAAATCGTATATTGTGTATTCTCAATTAATAATACGTGATTGTACTTCTGTAGCCAGAATACACACATCAACATAATCTAGGGATATTTTAGTTATTCATGTCTTCAAAAGAAACTACTTAGAAAATCTTATATCAAAATGCGCAGTAATTTATATTCTACTAATAGTAAATTAAATAAAAATCTAACTTAAAAAAGGCTCTTATAGTAGTATTAAACAAATTGTGAAATTCCGTTTTTGGTGATAAAATAAAGAAATCAAATTAAATGAAACATTAAATTGATTCCAAAATAAACATTAATAATCTGTAAATGCGCCTCGGATGTTAATAACACATCTGCAACGATTATTCATACTCAACATTAGGTTATCGATATGCTCGTGTCTACAGTTATCATTTGTACTGGAAAAAAGATATATATTTTAATAGTTTTAAATGAATGTTGGTGGAAATATGTGAATAAGCAAACGACGATGTGAAAATTCATGTAAAAATCCAACACTCAATAAAATTATATAGGAATTCTAGGGTAAAATCACTGCCGCCATCGCGTTAGATATCTGTGTTGTCAATCAGCGTCAGCGACCACATCGTCGGGCGCCAGCACAGGTTGCAGAGGTACTCTTTATTTCATCATCATAATTTCAGCCGAAAGACGTCCACTGCTGGACGCAGGCCTCCCCTGGGCATCGGCCGCATCCTGCGGTCTTCACAGGTCATCGGTCCACATTGTAGGAGGCCTTCCAACGCTACGTCTTCCAGTACGGGATCGTCACTCCAGTACCTTTCGGCCCCATGGGCCATGTGTTCTGTGAGCAATCAACCATGCCCACTGCCACTTAAGTTTGGCAATTCTTCGAGCTATGTCACTTCCTTCCTTCTTATTTGTTATCATAATATTTGGAAACACTAGATTATAAACATGCTTTGATTGAAAATAACTAAACAATCGTGTTCACATTCATTTATTTATATAAATTCTTAAAAACACTCACTTTAAATTCTAAAGTTTTACATACGTCCCATCACCCAATTTGTAATACCTTGATCGTTCATGGCTATGGTCTTCTAAAGACTTGAGTATTTCACCATATTCTGACACCAAGAGGAACGCGCGACACTTGGATGTTCTCGAACAACTCCATCTAGCGCCTGACTTAAGAACTACTTGCTTGTAGTACGTGTAGCCGTTCTTCATCAAATATTGTTTGCCGCTTGCTTTTACTGTTATGAGTTCAGCTGTAACATAAAGCAAGATCCCAGTGACACATTCGTAAAGTCTAATTTACACTGTGCGATTTAATTGCCTGTGGCATACCATATGTTGCTCCAATGTTATTGTAAATATGTCACAGGCAAGAAACTTGTATCGTGTAAGAGGGGCTTAAGGCAAGAACCATAGATTCATCATTAGTCGGGTATCGGTAGGTGAAGTAAAGTGAAAGTAAGAGGATAATATATTTTTTACGCTATTTGAAATAAAAAAAACAAAGTAAGATATATATATGTACCTTCAATGATGATGAGATGTTAATCGGTGCGCCGCGCCGCGTCGCCAAGTACGGAAGAAAAAAATATGAAGAATGGGCAGTAAAGCCTCGTGCAGACTAGCGCGACGCGACGGAGCGACGCGACTCGAATAATACAATTTCTAAGAAAACTTCACGATATAACAATAACCGGTGTCGCGTCGCACTGTTGCGTGGCGCTAGTGTGCACGAAACTTAATAGAATTTTTTCTTTAAATTATATTTACCTATTTGGTGAATAAAATTAACGAAGAATGGGCAGTAATAGTTTTCTTTTTTTTCTTTCAATTAAGTAAGTATATTTATTTGGTGATTTGGCAAAATTTGGCAAGTATGAATTTTCACAAATAAATTGTATACCTATTTTTAAGTTTACAATGCGACAACCGCTAAATTCTCCTAATTAAAGTCCTTTAAGTCTCATATACGTGCCATCAGAAAGTTTGAAATACTGAAACCGTTCATGAGTATGATTTTCTGAAGACTTGATGATGTCACCATTTTCTGACATTACGACGTATGCGCGACACTTGGATGTTCTCGAACAGCTCCATCTAGCGCCCACTTTGAGAATCAAATGCTTATAATAAGTGTAACCGTTTTTCATCAATTGTGGCTTGTTCGTACCTCGTACGTTTATTAGTTGCACTGTAAGTTATAAATGGAGACGTCATTTTAATTTAATCCTTTCCAATCCTAATCCAAACTTTATGAAAATTTCATGTTAAGCATTCTGACATTGCATGCAAAAATTTTGCATAGTCAGACTACCGCCTTACTATGCTAAACAGTCCAGTAAATGAAAATGTCCCGTTCAGCGTCTTGACATGTTCAATTACTAACAAAGTATGGTGAAAGTGGGTCTCGGCAATTTTAAATGACTGCTTACATAAATTATAAAGCTATGTAATTCATAAATTATAGAGTTATTTTTCAACTTTACCTATTCATTTATTAAAAAATATAAATATCCCATTCCCATTATTTACAATTTAACATAAGTGCCATCAGACGTTTTAAAATATTTAAAAGGTTCGTGGTTATGGTTTTCCGAAGTCTTAATGATGAAACCATCCTCTGACACTAAGAGGTACGCGTGACATTTAAACTTCGATGTCCTTGTACAGCTCCATCTAGTGCCTGCTTTGAGAAGTACGTGTCTATAGTACGTGTATTCGTTTTTCATCAACAGTTTCTTGCCGGCACCTTGCATTGTTATAAGTTCCACTGTAACACAATCGGTTTTTTAAAAGAATAAACACATAAATAACATCACGCTTGTGTTCCCCGAAGGGTTGGGCAGAGGTATACCTATAGTACACCCACACTTCGCCAGTTATGTTCAAGTTCCATGTACCTAATAGGGAAAAAAGATCCTAATAAATTTTATTCTGCATACAAAATAATGTTTCCTAAATGGTAAACATACGTCGATGGGTCCTGCGAACGTGGGGGCTATGTGGTTTATCATAGATGCTAAAGGGCCGTAAAAAAAATTCTATGGAAGTCACTAAGTTAAGGTTGCCGGCAGGCTTAGCACGAGCACCGTTTTGTCGACGGAAGAGTAGACAAAAATGACGTTCCGTGTAGACAGTACGACGGCACCAAAGTAGAAAGTGTCAACTGCACTTTTTACGAAATTCACTCTTTTACATAAATCGACTCAAAATTCTTTGTTTTGTCATAGGATTTCTTTTTTTCTGTTTGATTCTCAATTTTTACTAAGACACTTACAACAATGTCTCTCAAAGTCTCGAAGAACCGTATTTTAGAACAAAAAAATATTACAGTAATATTGGCCTTAACCATTTCCTTGGTAATACCCTTAAGGGGACTACAGGACCTAAACGTGCCTAAACGCAAGTTTGATGCCGCGGCAGCGGCCAAGTTGCTCGCAGCTAGGCAGGCTATTTAGTATTAGCGCAAGGTGCGTTACGTACCAGGAAAGTTTGATACCAGTTCACAATTTGTCGGTATTATTTCCGATAGATTATAAGCTATCGAAAAATAATGCGTTAAATTGTAAATTGTTTGCTGCAGTTCATAATTTTTCAAAAATTTTGTACCAATAATATTCCGCAGGAGTCCCCCAGCACCAGATTCCATGGATACCTTACGTTTTTTACGTGCCGGATAAATAAATATTTTAATTAGCCGCGGCATTTTGTAAATAGAGCGTTTGAATTGTCCAATTTTTGTGGCATATTATAAAGTGACAAGGCAAATTACATTTTGCCTTCGGCATATTTCAAAACAGCTTGCGTTTGTAAACAGACGACGCCGTTCTTAAAAAGCAGAATCATACAAATTGCCTGTGACATATAGATGATTATGTATAATTAACTGTAACGTTTGTCAAATAAATCGAAACAAGACACCTAGTACTAGTATTTTTACCGCAATGTCTCGAGCGCTCTAGACTCGCTCGCGAAGGCGAAATATTATCAACATGGCCGCCGTCTAAGGTTTCTCAAACACGTTGTAATTTTAACCAAACATATATAATAGTAATTTAGTTGGGGTTTTTAAATAAAAAAAATAAAAAAATCAATCAATTTTATTTATAACTTTCATTAAGGCACCTGAATCGAGCCATCGCATAGCCATCCTATGTATGGTACTTCATAAAGCAATCGTCAATGCAAAGATTTACATTGCATTGTAGGCACTTCCATACGGTTCTGGCAGTGGTTTTCCGCTGGGCGCACATCCAACAGCGACCCTGTTTCTTGCCGTTTCGAACCGGAAAGTGACGGTGCTCGAGTTGAGGTCTGTTGGTGGCTGTCGGTCGGGTTGTCGAACGGGCTGTCGTCGTCAGTCCAGTTCGTGACGCTTTAAGTCGCGTTTCCGTCGTCAGGTCAATATGTCGGTGTATCTTGAGTAATTGTTCCGCCAGTGTTGTCCTGAACTGTCTGTGCGAAATCTTGTTATTGACTGAGTTGAAGATGATATAGCAGTTAAATATGGCAGAATTAAATAAGCGCCGGAACAATTTTTTATACCATATTTTAATTTTTGTGCGCTCCATGGGCTGAGCAGACAAGAAATGGTCTTTCCGGTCCACACCTCCCATTGATTTGTTGTAGTCCAGGACAACGCTTGGCTTGTAATTCAGTCGTTTATTTTTATGTCTCGTACCGATTTCGGGACAATGGTACGTGGAGATCATGCTAACTAGGTTAGAATCTCGCCATACAATTACCGATAAATCGGCACAGTAACTTGCATTTATTTCCCCTTGTAGAAGTTCTGCCTTTGTGATCGTCTTCAATGAATCGGGAACAAATTCCTGATTCAGTCTTAACGTCCCATAACAGTCCGTCTGTTGTCGTTTTAGACATCGCGCTAATAATGGACTGTTGTAAAAACTGTCCATTATTAATGTATGTCCATGGTGAAGTAACGGCTCCACCAAGTCATATACAATTATGGCAGTAGCATTGATGGGACGTGCATCGCTACTGCCAGTTGTAAGTTGGTCAGTCGTTTCCATCTCGTCAGGTTTCTCATCTGGGTCATCAACGTTAGTATCTTCAGTCGTAGTTACGGTCACAGTCCTGGTTTTGTCTTTTCCAGCATATATAAAAAACTTCCAAAGATAGCCGGAGGAAGACTCACACAACTCGTAAGTCTTCACTCCGACTTGCGCAGCCTTGGAAAAAATCTTCTGAGCGAAACTAAGTCTCCCATGACATTTCATCAGAAGGGATTCATCAATGACTATTTCCTGAGAAGGATAATACATGCTGGAAAATTTGTCGTTAAAATAGTCGGTCACTGGTTGTATTTCGTACAGATTATTGGGTTCAGATGTCGTCTCACTGTCGATGAAATGTATCAGTGAATTAATCAAAATAAATCTATTATACGACATTATTTTACAAAAATAAGGCATAGTGCCGAAACCATTAAAACTAAAGTAGGACTGCTCCTCCGGTAGAGGGTATAGCGCTTGTAAAATAATAATAGCAAGGAAACTGATCATTTCGTCCCTGTCCGTCGGTGACCATCTATACAGTCGTGAAGTTGGAATGAATTTGTTTTGGTCTTTTAATAGTTTTATTTTCTGGTCTGCATATCGGTTGGTCGCTGTGCAAATCCTGTCAATCAAGTCATTGTCTATCATTTTATAAAAAATGTCGACGATACGTGTCTGGTCTGTCATCGTAAAAGTAGGTCCTGGAGTCCCGGTGAACTTCTCACGTCGTCCTTTAAAAATGTTTTTGTCTTTAGTCCATTCAAAATCGTAACAGTCACGTGGTACAAATTCCCTCATTGCCAGGTCATTACGTCGCTGTTCTCTGTCCAGTACACGGGTCTCGTGAGAGGTCAATTCGGCGCAAACTGCGGACTCTACCGAAGCGTTGCGTGAGGTCATGGTAGGGAGTAAGCAGTCCTCGTCTCCAATGTTCATGTCAAAGTCACTCAGGTCAAATTCACATTCTAAGTCGTCAACCCCTGGAAAAAATTATCTTGCCGTTAAAATTGTGCGGTTGTCAATATTTGACTTGTAGTTGAATAAATATAAAAATGTGTACCAATTGAAGTACGTTGTTTTCTCGTGGAAGGCGCTACAGAAGCTTCGTCCTTAGGCTCAGCTTCCATATTGTTTCCTGAAACAAATATATGGTGTAGTCTTTACTTAAGTCTCAAATTAACCTAAACTTTTACTACAATTTACCTTCATGTTTGTGACCAAGCATCATCTTTGTTAAAGGAGCAGAAATTACCTATGCCTAAAAAGGCCGCGTAGACCATATAAACAAGGAAGTTTTATTTGTTTTTTTGGTATTTAATTATTCAATGGTGTATATGAATAGTGTGCAACCAACGAGAAGTAGGAACATCCAGTCGATTTCATGGGATTCTAAATAAAAAAAGAAGGAATGAAAAATATTTTATTTGAGACACGCACAGGAAATACAAAAAAAATATTTCATTTGAGATACGCCCAGGAAATATAAAAAGTAAAAATCGGCCAAGTGTGTGTCTGACCACGCACAATGAAGGGTTCCGTAGTTGGGATGAATTTATCCCAAGAACAAACTTAGCATTCTAGTTGAAAATCATGTTCTCACACACGGAATGTATGGGAGAACATGTTTTTCAAACTGCAAATTTAAGTTGGTCGATTATTACTCGTTAACCTGTAAAGCCTACTTAGCTGTGATTGTTTTCCTTTTAACTTCGTTATATATATTACTGCTGTGATTTTTTTGTAAATCCTAGTACAACCATTTAGCTGGCTGCAATTATACTCTAAAAAAAATTTGCACTTTAAGGCTTAATATTTCGCAAACGGGTACATAAATTGAAAAATGGTTTCACGCACCCAATAATTTTGAACGATCTTTCCAATGACACACCACACAACAGGACAGACGAGAAAAAAAAACATCACCACTTTACGTGTAGGGGAGGTACCATAAAAATGTTTTTCTTGTTTTTATTTTACCACTTTGTCGGCGTGATTAATATATACGCATGCCAAATTACAGCTCATTCTAGTACTACCAGTCTCTGAGCTAAGCAGCGGACAGACAGACAGACAGACGGATATGGCGAAACTATAAGGGTTCCTTGTTTACTACGGAACCCTAAAAATTTGCATTTAAAACTAACAAAATTAACATATTTTTTTCGAATAAACAAAAAACAAAGACCTGTGCGAGGCCAAAAAGGCTCCTATAACAGCATTATGCTGCGATATTTATTTAAAAAATAAGTACCGCAGCTTGGTATTCTGATAGGGCCCGATATAAGTATAAGTACTCATTTCTAATAAAACATTTCACAATTAATAACAAAAGTCGTAAAAGTGTTATTATTACCCACTTATAATCTTAATTACAATCAGTCCTATGTTATAAATATACTAGATCCTTTAAATATTTTGTCTTTTAAGGTACCATTCCGTACCCGACCAAGCCAACGGCAGGCGACGAGTCGCCGCGACACGACTGTTTTCTATGAATTTCTATGAAATACTTTCCGTAGCTAGCGACACATCGTGCGCAGCTACGGGCGAGCGACAGGCGACAAGTGTTGCCCGACCGCAGACCAGTAGTGCTGCCAACCCTCGAGCGATAACACGTTTTTCTATCTTCTATATACCGACTGGAATACGGGCTGCTGCCGCCTACAGTCGGGTTCGGAAACATGACTGCAGCAGCGATATGACGCCACGACACGTCGCTTGCAGTTGCCGCCTAGTCGGGTTCGGAAACATGACTGCAGCAGCGATATGACGCCACGACGTCGCCTGCAGTTGCCGCCTGCGGTCGACTACGGAATGGTACTTTTAAGCGGTGGATAGGCTGTAGTGTCCAAGTGTGTTCAAAAAACCTATGAAGTGGCAGTTCCTAACAACATTAAATCCTACCCAGCCTCGCCCGCTACCAAATAAATACAAACATAATATACCTATAAATTCTGTGTTACAATACGGCTGATGAATCAAGGCCGGTCTGAACATAGGCTCTCTGAACTTACGCGCATGTTCACTCACTCACACTCGCATCAACTCACGATTGGGTTGATTAAAAAAAAATTGCTGCGATCTCTGCGCAAAGTTCGGACCGACCATGTTTGGTAGGCCGTATTGTACGAGATCATTTCACTAAAACCTTAACAATATTTCCTCAATAACAATAAAACTACTTAAACAATTAAACATACTTCTGCGCATACTGTAAATTAAAAGCTTTATTACTAATCTTCGAAGTGAGATCTAAACTCCACCTTCCGGAGTTATGCATGATATAGACAGGGGCCGGATGCCTGTGGTTCAAGTCTCCACCGACGACAGTCATGCTGTAGTCGGCGACAATGTATGCTCGACAGTCATGCTTCATTCTCGAAGAACATTTGTACCGCGTCTTGCCTTTCTTCGACACGCAATGGAAGCTGTAGGTGAAACCGTTGTATTTAAACAGTTGAGCACCACTGACTAGTTCTATAATTTCACCTGGAATTTGAATTATGATTAGTTTAAGGATTCCATGATTAAGGGATCTCACACACTAGATGCCCACGATACCCGGTACGAATCGCGCACTTGATCGCAACGGCCAACTAGCCGACCTAGTGCGCGATTCGTATCGGTTATATAGTTTACCTGATCGGTGCGACCACTAGTCGTGATCGTGGCCGTCTAGTGCGCGAGATTTCTAAGACACCTATCCGTCCGCCGGCGCAGACGAGGAAGCGACTAGCTTTCAACAACTTTTTCGCTCAAGAAACGTATACAAGATTGTAGGTGAGTAAAAGAGATACATTATTAATAGTTGATCGCTGACTGTTTACACCACCGGCGAGTACCCGTTTTTCGCATCGACAAGAGATTTTAAAGAGAGTACTCGCTCAGTGGCGCTCGCTTGGCGGAGAGAACACTCGCTATGAGACTCGCACGAGATACATGCATAGGCATACCAGTGGTAATCGCTGGTCACCGTCGCGCACTCGCATGCTCGCCAACTTGTTTTTAGTTCCTAGCTCTACTCGCTTCTAGTTAATCGCCGGCGAACGGTAGGAGAGGTGGCTGACGTTGGATTTGTAAGCCTTTTTATCTCACCTGAATTAACAGTTCGTTTTCGAATGGTTTCTGTGACAAAAGAGACAAAGGAGCCTTTTACGAATATTTATTAACTTCGCCAAATTTAGAATTTCATTCATTCATTCGTTTCATTTTTTTTTTCTTGCCATATATCGAAGTTGACCGGTCAGTATGTCAATAGTATGTACTTATGGTAAGGTGTAGTGGGTGTGTGGCGGCATCTACAACGCCACATGCGAACTACGCATCAAAAGACCTGACGTCACACAAAATCATGCAGACACGACACCCGTCAGAGGATCCTTCCTTTTCTATAGAGGAGGAGTGAACTTTACACCTTGTTCCTCATACCTCTGAGGAGTGAACTTTACACCTTGTTCCTCATATCTCTATAGTATCCGCAACTCCATGATAAAACATGCTTAATTGCTCAGTAGATTGTTTTTTACTATATTTTTTTTTAGCTAGTTCGTTATAGTTGTTAGCTGCCTCGTTGGACTTTTGGTCGCAAGCTGAGCATGTGATCTGGGGTTCGATTCCCAGGTCTGGTAGAGTGTTACTAGGAATTTCTACTTGGAATTTCTCAGTAGCAGCCCGAAGTTTGTTGATGGCAATAGGCTCGCCCTCTATTACATGGGACCTAAACATAACCGGCGAAACCTTCGGGGAACTAAGGCGTGATTTTATGTTTATGTAAGTTTATATTGTGTATCTTCCAGCACGCGTAGCGTGACAACCATAGAAACGGGTTTTGTCGACGGAAGAATAGACAAAATGACAAATCGTGATTGTTTATCTGTCACTTGGTCTATTCTTCCGTCAACAAAACCAGTTTCTATTATGTTCATGCTAAGCGTGCTGTATGTGCCAAATGTAACAATATTCTTTCTTTTTTTTCTTTTCGTCTAAAAACGTAGTAAAATCTCTCTAAAAGTATATTTTACTTCAGAAAAAGTTAATAAGTAAATACTTTATGAACAAAAAAACTACATGACTATTTTTAATAACAGTTATATTACTCATTAGATATTTAAATCACACAAAAAACTACCATTAGTAGGACAGTTTCATGAAAGCCAAAGAAGGCCTTTAGGCCCTACACCTGTATGAGGTAATCAAAAAACATTTACACATATTTAAAATGCGTAAGTACCGAAACAAGTAAACTAGAATCTCTTAAAATCGGTTATTCTAAAAGATGGCAACGTCGCAAATAGCTGTCAAATATTTACCTGTTTTGACTAATTTGGTAATATAACTGTATGGAAATATGAAATATCGCTAACTAACAAAAACTAGAATATTAATAATGAATTGCAATGATATCACTGAATTTGATGTTCTAATCGTTTTAGGTGTAAAAAAGGCATTTGGAAAATTTCCAAATAGTTCTTTTACATCTAAAGCTAAATATTCGGTGTTACGACATTAATTATTGCATTTTATAATCAATATTTTGGTTCACTAGTTAGCCATATTTCATATTTACATATTAGTAGTATGTATTGCCAAATTAATCAAAACAGCGAAATATTTGACAGCTATTAGCGACGTTGCCCACTTTCAGAATAAACTCTCTTATATGGACGCGGTCACGTTGGCGTTCATACCATACTAAAGTATTCCTCTGTTTTTGCCCTGGTTAATACTAGAAGGCCAATTTTTTTTTTACAATTTCTTGGCATATCTACCACTGCCATGTCCTTTTTTTTGTTTTTTGACGTAATTAAGGATAGAAAAAAATACAATACATACAATGTGTCTGGTCACCGGTGTCAGACCCGTTCAGGTGAAGAAATATGATCAATTTTATCGACAAATCCACCATAATAAGGCATTTTGTCCCTACTGTTTTGAAATGGCGGCCATTTCTTATTTTTTTTACTGAGTACGGTTGGTTTCATTTATTTTGCCATATCTACCGATGTAGAGGTCCTACAGGCATAAAAGTGGTTTCGTTCGATAGCTACAAAAGTAGGAAATAAGTTCACAGTAAAAAGTTTACCAAAAACTCCCATTTAAAACCTTAAAAAAATACATGAAACTTAAAAAGTGTGAAATGTTTTTTTTTACTATTTAATTGTTTTCCAAAAAACTAGCCTGATAACATACCTTTCTTAACTTTTTAGATGCACTAAGGTATTACCTAAAAACTGATGTAAGACCTAAGCTCTAAGTCAAATTGTAAAATAGCAATTTAATTTAATATAAATTTAAAATGCCTTATTATGGTGGATTTGTCGATAAAATTGATCATATTGTTTCGCCTTAACGGGTCGGAAACCGGTGACCAGACACACTGTATAATTAAGCCAACAAACAAAACACCACGTGACCGCATTTCCTCATAACTTTCAATAATAAAGAATATAATATAATTAGTAACAAAAAATCGCATGTTTTAACCCTTTTAGAATAGATGGTACAATAATAATGTCCTTAACTACTTGGAACTGATCCGGAAATAACTGTGTCCTATGGTTAAATTACACAAAATTGTAATTGACAACAAACCTAACCTAAAAAAGCGATGGAATGAAAAAAAGCAAAGTCTAAAAACTCGACAATCTTAACAAGTTATCATCACCTGCCTAGCC
The DNA here is from genome assembly GCA_914767755.1 of Agrochola circellaris. Taxonomy (NCBI): domain Eukaryota; kingdom Metazoa; phylum Arthropoda; class Insecta; order Lepidoptera; family Noctuidae; genus Agrochola; species Agrochola circellaris. Next base: position 3,983,451 of record OU611859.1, on the reverse strand, counting down.
TTTTCCCAACTATGGTGGGGGTCGGCTTGCAGTCTTAACGCATGCAGCTGAATATTAGTATTCAATCTTATATCTTTACAAGTTCCAGTATTAAATCCAGGTGATCTATTCTGTAAAAATACACCGTGAAAACTTAGGTGAAGTGAGCTGTCAATTATGTCAATCCCTATACTCCGTTGGTTTAGGTAGTTAAATAAAGGTAAACAAAAAAAAACACGTGACGAGAAAGCTGTCAAGTAACCGACTAAACGTAATACCCGTCACTTCAGTTGTCATGCTACGTCACAGTTGTACTCTTCAATTTAGCATCGTTATAATTCGTTGACGTTTAGAGAACCTGTCTTTTTGGGCTCTTTAGAATAGACAGATTACAAAATTTTATATTATTATAAATCTAACAAAAAAATTGTGCTCAAGCAGTAGCTAGACAAAATCAAACTGGTTGCTAATTTAATTATATTTTATTTTATTTTTTATAACACTTATTTTACATTCTGTGATTTCTTGAACTCACACACTGACTTACTAATAAGTCAGTGTAATCAATAAAAGATGAAACTATCGCAAAAATAGAAAATAAATATAACGTATTTTTGACAAGAAAGTGTCACATTTAAAAACTCTTTTTACGATTTGTTGATCTTTATTTAATTAACTAAACCAATGGAGTATAGCATCAGATGGAATGCACTTCAAGCTCACTATACCTGAAATTCCACGTTGATTTTTTTACAGAATAGATGCAAAATAGAGGCAGTTATATCTGCAGCCCTGGCATGATAGGTTTAAGGGTTTTGGATTGCTGCAATTTGAACTTGATTTTATTATCCGACCACATGGCAGTAGTCTCATGGTTATGATCCGTAGACTCTTTCAGCATTTGCTGAAAATTATTCATAAGTATGTGGGCAGGACAGTTTGGACTCGTACACTTCCACTTAACCACATTTTCCGTTGTATTGTTATTTGCTTCTTCGTAGACAAACTCTCGAAATATCAAAACCCTCTTGTTCTGGTTGACCAGGAATATTCCGCCGACTACTTTTTTACCTGTGAAAATAAATAAGTTAATTTACCCTCAAAGTTGCTTAAGGTGTCGCCCACTACTGCTCTCTGCTAGAACCTATTGAACAAGATCATTGAAGGGGTCGTCCATTAATCACATGATGTTTTAAGCAACTTTTGAACTCCCCTTTCCCCCTGGTAAAACGTGGTGAGGATTTAAAATAACCCCTCCCCGTCTTCCTAAAGTCACGTGTATTTTATTGGTGCAGTCTTTAAATAAAATACAGAATGTTTTATCTTTAAATAGAAAGAAAGGAAAATATTTTAATTGGGGGGCCGCTTTTCGGTTTAGAAATGCGAGTCAAAAGAAAAAAATTATATACACGTGATATTCATGTGATATATCCTCCCACTTGTGATATTTCGTGATTTTTTCCGAACCCCCGGCCCCCTGCTTTTCAGCCTCACGTGATTTATGGACGAACCCAAAGAGAGAAGTCATCCAGAAAGTTTACTTACTTTATTACTACAAATACATTATTCCCTAGCCTTTTACTTTGGTTTGATTGGTCCATATTGGCTCAGAATCGAGTTGAGTGGAAAAAGGAAAGGCAATTCCTTTGGCCCTGCAGTAGAACAATGCGAGTTAATTATTATTTATTCGTTTGATCTAGTTGTCCCAAAATAAATAATTTTGAATTTGGTCATTCTCGGGACCCAGGGGTCCCGGACCTAAGGACCGGTCCCGTAAGGCGTATTAGTATTTTACTAAACACGGTGGCGGCAAAAAAGTTATTTATAGAATTCTCATGCAACCTCTTAGGAATAAAAAAAATATTTATAAGTCAATGGAAACAAAAAAGATACAATAAAAATAATTTAACTTAAACTTTTTAATTAAATAACAAATTATAAAGCACCTGAACACGATTTCTTTTTTAATATTTAAAAATCTAATTAAACCACAAGAGGTATTAAAATTATTAAGATTCTCCGTTAACATTAACTTGAATTAAAACGATATAAAAATCGTACCATCGTGGTCACGTATATCTTCAATAACTTACTAAGTAGCTTATTGATGCACGTTGGCCCCCCGGATAACCTAATAATACACGGCGTAAGGAACATCGAAGCGGAAACTGTTACCATGAATTCAACATATCATTTTTCATTTCATTTCATTCTAGATCTCCCTGAGTAGAAATTTTTCGTGGTTTCTAAAAAAAAAAAACTTTTGTTTCATACAAAACTGCAATACCCACAGACTCAAAATGTATGGAACAGCAGATTTTTTTTAATACCCGAATAATTTCAACGCTTGTGATTCTAGAACCATTTACTGAATTCATGGTAACCTCTATGTCCCTTAAAAATCAATCTGCCTAGCCTTTTCCCATCTTTGTTGGGATCGGCTTCCAGTCTCACCGGATGCAGCTGAATACCAGTATTTTACATGGAGTGACTACTTATCCGACCTCCACAACCCAGTTACTGGGTAAAACGAAACCCCCTCTATGTCCCTTACACCCTGTATAATTAATTACGTCTCATGAATAAAGGCTTGACTGGTTAAATTTAGAGTACAGTCCATTGGCTGCATGTTGTATTTTAGGTCGTTCGTGGCCATTGTGTTGTAACTTGGTCCTAAGAATCATGGTCTCATCGTCACTAAGGACCACGATGGCGTTGCATCTCTTATGGTGTGAGGAACACCGCCACCTGTTATGTCTGATAGTCTTGAGTCCTGTTGCTTTATGAAATGTATAACCGTCAACCATAAGAAGAACTTTCCCTGATATTAAGGTGATGAATTTTGGATCTGCAGAAAATTGGTGCACAATAATTAGTTTACTAATAACATTACAAATTGTTTCTGTTAATGAGGATTAATTAGTAACTATAATTTTATTTTGAAAATTGTTTATTCATTTAAATATTATGATTCATACTTATAGATAGATTTATAAATGACTTAAAATTATTTAGGTTGATACGTTTACGCAACCAGTTTGCTGTGACTAATTTAAAGTTAAATTTAATACCAATCTGGTAGTAATTTCAGGAGTCTTACAATGTAGGTGGGGGTCGTTTATTAAAGTAGATTTCAGTATTACATATTGAGTTTTTATAAATATTATTTTCATTGGTAGACTCGCGTTTGACTACTATTTCACCTGACGGTTAAGCTAGGGTTTTCTAATGCTAGACTACACACGTAACGATATACATGCGCAAATTTAGGCTTGCGCAAGTCTAACATGAAGTGTGTTCGAAGAAATTTGCGCAAATTTCTTCGAGCACACATAACCATTAACTGTGTGGCCAGCATAAGACTGCGGTGGCCGCATTGAACGTCGTCACTGAAACGTTATGTATGAAAGTAAGTTGGTGTGTTTTCCTAGAGAGCGTTTTTTGACAACGTAAAGTCAAACCCCGGTGCAATCATTTTCATGAAGGCTGTAATTGCGGCCGTTATGTGGCGGCCACCGCTCTTGTAGGAAACCGTAGCTTAAGCGATGATGGGGTCAACGCTGGTAAGTACTCGCTTGCTTAGAATAATCTATTGACAGACCATCTTTTCTCATATAAAAGAGGAACATTAACCGTGAATCGGTTGGTGCGATGGCACAACAGGCGGGTCAAAGATGTTTTATAAAAAAGGAAGAATTTTAATTAAACTTAAAAAAAATATTAAGGAGAATCGGCGAAAGTAGTCAAAATGGGTACCACCAACGACGATATTTATGTAACTGAGCAGGAATTGCTAAAACCGAAAATACAAAATTAAGAAGCAACTTATGTTTTCAATATTTGTGAGCTATTCGAAAACAATCTAGGCAGAATCCCGGGAACCCTGGACAATCAGGACATCCATATAAAACCCTAACTCTTTTTTTTGTGTCCTTACAGCACACTTTACACAGTCTTCTCAGGGTTCTTCCATTTTTTTTCGGCAAGTGAACGGGCAAGTGTATTTTGCCCTCGGGCAGAGGCCAGGAAAGCTTTGGGGCGTTCGCTTCAGCTTGAGTTTCGTCAAGCTGTGTTTCAATAACAGGAATGTACACGTATTTTCGATCCAATCCTAAAAAAATATAAATTATGTATCAATTTATTAGGCAATGTATTTTTTTATTATTTTTTATTCATTATTATATATATAAATATATGAAATTGTATAAAGCGTTGTGTTAGATTAATGTTAAAATTTGTTGTCATAGCTCAGTTCTGGGCTAAGGCGAATAAGATTAGTATTTAAAGACATTTAGAAGCTTATTTCTCAGCTCATTATGAAATAGGTATCATATGTTTAATAAAAAAACCTAACTGGCTGACCGCTTTATCATCATTCATCATCATCACGAATTATTTGTCATCCACCGCGACATTAAGAAGTTTGTCAAAAACGCTGCCTCACTAAATCGGTTAACTCTGAAACCCATATCAGCAGTGCTATTCTGTAACCATCTCACCGTGAAAACTTAGGTGAAGTGAGCGTGGAGTGAGCTGTCATTCCACAGGGATTGACACTATTGACAGCTCACTTCACCTAAGTTTTCACGGTGAGATGGTTACAGAATAGCACTGCAGATACCTTACAGTGAGCAACGAAAGTTGGTTGACACTTAATTTTTTTTAAACATACCTCTCAACGCGATATTAAAAAAATGGCATGATTGCAAGTACCTAATATGAAAATAACACAAATTCTTGATAGCAAAATATACTTAAAAATTGGATATTTAATAATTTTGTGTCTCTTTAGTTATTATGTAAAAGTAACAGCGTTAACCGAATTTAGTTGCTAACGATGAAACAGTCAGTCATAACCCTTCTTTTTTGGCTTCACCGCAGTCGGGTAAAAATGCAATAACTTACATATAACACATAGACACATACTCCCTGATATAATATTCAGTTAAGAGATATAAATAAAAGATAGTACATATTGTAGGTACCTACTGTGTCAATTACATTTCATAATAAGTTTACATTTAAAATGAAGCATATCGTCCATTCCTAAGAATCTTTAATATTGGTTTATTATGTCCGCTGTGGATGAGGTGGGACCTGATGATATAAGTTTCATCTTTTCGTTAAGTACAGCATAAGCATGACAGTCTACCGCACCGTACGCCGAGCACTTCCATCTGTTGTGATGTGAACCACGCTAGCATTGGTCGCTTTCTAGAATGTATAACTGTCCACCTTAAGAAGAACTCTGCCTGATAGCAAAGTGATGAGTCTGCGTTCTGCGTCTGAAAGAAGTCGAGATTTTTAATATCCAGTCAAAAGGACCAGTTCTGATTGACACATTTTAAAATCTTGAGTAACGAAGCCTTCGTTTTGGATAGCATATTTCTTTGGTAATACTCTCCGTACATGAAATTACATATTTTTACAATGCATGTGCTCGAAAATAGCGTTTTCTAAGTAGTCAAATTGTGCGGAAAGTGTCACTTTTTCACACTAGTGGTTTTTAGTTTGCAGTTTTTTTAAGTTTATTATTTCAGAAAAAAATTACAAATTAGATGATGGCGATGACGATAATGGCGATGGCGAAAAATTGAAAAGTTGCCGGACAAAATTGGAACATTCGGGAAAACTGAAAGTGGATTTTCTATGGGATTTTTTGTATTGTACAGGACAACGTTTGTCGGGTCAGCTAGAAAATGATATTTTGTGTGTTTGTTTTAATAGCGGCAACCAGCTAATACCTATGTACTTAAGATTCTAGATAAAAACGTTTACTTATTGAAAACCGTTTTGATTACTGAAAACGATGATAAAATTAACTTAGAAAATTTTGTACTTACTCAACTTTAAAACACTGACTCAGTTTTTCGTATCTTTGGAATTATAAAAATCTATGGAAGATGTTGTCAATATTCAAATAAGTAGTCATAATAACTCTGAAGTTATATTTGATTTATTATACTTAAACTTTATTGCAAAAACGTTGCTGTATTAAAATATAATTCTTATTTAAAAATAATATTTTATTTATATAGTGTTACAAAAATAATGATAGTTTTTCTAAACTATATATTAAAAGTAATATTAACATTTTGTAAATATTTAATTCGTTTAAATGTAAACTAAGTTGTTAGATTAACAAACAATACCTTAAATAAAGTTTTTGTTTTTAATATTATTACATTGTACGTTACGTATATAGACATTTTTTACGTATACTTTGAAGAACTTAGTATGAATTATTGAAAAAAAAAACGTAATAATAGCAATAAAAATAAAAACCGTTAAAACTAACAGGGAATATTAGATACTTATAAAAATGTGATTGCCATTTTGATTTGGAAAGTAAATAATGATAACTTAATTCTTACATTTCGTAAACTACCCTAATAAGATCGGTTAATTTCCATGACAAATAGAAAAATATTCAACGTGGTAAAGAAATCCATAGTTTCTTATGATGAAATAATTGAAATTTATAAAATTTTGGTTAGTCTATATCACATTAATGAAGGCGATAAAGAAACAAACATTATTAAACTCCTCTTTAACTGCATACCAACACTGGGTGGATCTTGAACAATCAGACAGATTTACGGCAATAAAAGTAAATTGAATATCCTATTCTGTCACAGAGAAACTATTAAAAATTCTAAAACGTCTGAACACTACGTGATCGTACAGTGTATGCTACGCCGTAGCAGGGCGCGCAGTGTATGCTACGCCGTAGCAGGGCGCGCAGCGTCTAGCGTAGCGAGAGCGGCTAGACTCCGCTCGGTTTTTCTCATAATGTGAACTACGGGAGGAAAACATTTTAAGGCGACACTAACCGACTTTTAATGACGTTATAGTCTAAACGAGTAGTGTTAATCATTTGGAAAAAATATATGTTAAATAAGAGCATTTTCTTAATAACTTGTTCTGTGAATATTTTAGATTATGTTCATATTACATAGTGTAATTCATTTGGAAAATTATGTCTAATGCCGATAAAACACTGAGAATCACGCAAAAACTATCAAGCGTATTTTTCTGAAACCACAATTTTAAACCATTTTAAAGATAATTTAATTATATATCTTTTAGTATACGTATACGTTTTATTAGAATACCGTTTGTTTTACGTATAATAAATTAATAATGCGTCTAATTTGGGACAGCGCTTCTTGATGGGCGAGTCCTATTACTGGCTGGTCGTTCGATGCGTTGCGTGAGCTCAGCACAGAACACGCAAGCTAACCACTCAAGGCCACTGGCATATATCTGCGTCTTAAGTAAACATCTCTTGTTTATGAACCCCTTTAAAAATGTCCGGATGTTCAAGAAATAATCTATTATAATGTAGCCCACAGCAGATAATATCAACACGTCTGAAAGTTACTATTAGATAAAAGGCACTTTATCGGTACCTACTAATAACAATTCATGATAATTACTAAATATAATTTGTAGACTTGCCATGCACAGGCTGCCCGAAGAAACTCAGTCACGTGGTCGTTGGTGTTCATTCCATATCAACGCATTCCTCTGTTATTTCCCTGGTTAATCATACAAGGGCAATTTATTTTTATCACATCTATTCAAAAGAGCTAGTTTATTCTTCGTAAACAGGGACTAAAATAGCTCTTTAATCCCTAGGGACTAAAAGTGATTTGAATTTAGAATGTGGATATTGTTAGTAAAAGATCCAATCACCAAAGATATCAATCACGAACATTGTATGAAAAAGTAATAGGCTTTATGAAGTAGGTAAAACGCGCGTGAGACAAATAAAAAATAGTTTGTAAAAAAAATAAAAAACGCGCGAAATTCATTCCGCCTTCATTCGTAATTGTTTACTTAAATTCGGATTTATAAAGAATGAGTGTTTTTTCCTCAAGTAGTGAGAATGAAAGTATTATATTAACTCCAGAGAACTTAGTTGCACTTACTAATTTTCTCATAGAGGGTGATAAAAAGTAGAGTGTCCACCTCGGGAGCAACACTATTTTAAGCTCGAGGGACGTACTTTGAAAAAGGAACACGCTAGCCTTTAAAATAGTTGTTTGCTCTCTAGGCAAACAATCTACTATTTCTATTGTCATTATTACCCAAGTAGAAAACAGAGGAATACGTGTGCATGGACTGAATACCAATGATCGCGTCACCACGTTTCCTCTTAAGTCGAAAAACTTCTGATCTAACACTACCTAGCTAGTTTTAACAAAATGTCCACTAGACGTGAAGGTATAAGACGGTGGAGTATGAGTGTGGTAATTATAGTACTTGAGCATTTCATTGTTCTTCGACATATGGACGAAAGCAGGGCAGCGCTTGGAGAGTCGATTCGCGCATGCAAACCTTTTGCCACCATTCCGGATTTTCGCGTTCTTGCTGAAGATGAATCCATCGACGAGAAGGTATACACACCCCAAACCGGTTTTTACGAATCTCACTGAAATGTAAAAAGTTCAATAAACAATTAGGTAGATGTTGAAAAAGAAAATAATACTTAATCCAGTACTGTACAGTTTCAAAGACAATGCATTTTTTTATGATGCAAGAGCTGATTCTACTCCCAGGATTGGCTCCAGAAGAGGGAACTCCTCAGTGGTCAACAGCACGGACACAAAATTGTATATACGTATTCAATTATGATAGTCCGTTCTAAAGTCCACCATGACCTTGGTGTTGCACCCAGGGATCGCTCCAGATGAGGAGCTCCTAAACGTTCAACAGGACAGGTGCGAACGTGAACGTCCTTCTTACACTTTAAGATAAGTTTAAAAAAGGCTTTTACACACTCACATTTCGTCAGTTATGTTCGAGTTCCATGTAATAGGGGGAAAAACAAAACTCCTAATAAATTAAATTCTACATACAAAATAATGTTTCCTGAATGGTGAATGTGGTTTATCAGAGAAACGAAAGGGGCTTAAAAAAAATCTATGGATGTTCGCATAGTCACTAAGTCAAGGTTGCCTGGAAGAGATCGCAGAAAGCGATAAGGCCACTCATTGTATATTTTAAAGTAAGTAAAGTATATATGTATAAATAAATAAGTCACCTTATCGACATTTTGATTTTTCTACAAAGTTGCGCGACATAATTAAACAGATGTAGGTAGAAGTGTAGAGGATACTTGAACAACAAAATAAAACCGGCCAAGTGCGAGTCGGACTCGCACACGAAGGGTTCCGTACTACTGTACATAAATAGCAAAAAATATTTAGCATAAATTTGTATTTCATAATGATACAATGAATTACAAAGTTATTTTCGCAGTTGCAGAAAATCACCCATATTTAAATAAAATACTAGGTAGTAAAAGGGTTCCGTTTAGCACCATTCAGATACGGAACCATTCAAACCAGGGATATCGTACTCTAAAGTGTCACATTATCGATTTATTTGGATTTTGAAGAACCGAAAGCTCACGCGAGCGTTTGAGCTCTCTAACGCCCACCGCGGGCGGACTCCAACCCGCGGGCGACTTCACCCACTCCGTCGTAACTGAAACCTTTATAGCTACTTAACCATAAAAGCAAGAGTAAAGAAAAAAAATATAGAAGAATACAGATCAAAGTTATCTATTTTTTTAAACCGTTAATTATAATCTATGATACACAAAACGGGGTTAATCTTGTAATTAAGAGGAATTAAAACGTATATTTTTTTATCAATCTATAACACAAGGATCAAATATTGCATTTATTACCAGTAAAATAATTTCACAACAAACAAGACGTTTTAAATTATTATGAATCATTAATTCTCAATGCCGTTTGTCAAATAAATCGAGACAAAACACCTACTACTAGTAATTTTACCGCAATGTCTCGAGCGCTCTAAACTCGCTCGCGAAGGCGAAATATTAGCAACATGGCCGCTCTCTAAGGTTTCTCAGACACGTAATTTTAACCAAATAATAATTTGTTTTAACTCATAAATTGCATTTCTTAAGTTATTTTTGGTTTTAGTTGGGGTTTTTAAATAAAAACAAAATATAAATAAATAAATTTTATGTAATATGCGATGGCTCGAATGAGGTGCCTTAATGAATAAGGCACCTGATTCGAGCCATAGCATAGCCAACCTATGTATGGTACTTCATAAAGCAATCGTCAATGCAAAGATTTACATTGCATTGTAGGCACTTCCATACGGTTCTGGCAGCGGTTTTCCGCTGGGCGCACATCTAACAGCGACCCTGTTTCTTGCCGTTTCGAACCGGAAAGTGACGGTGCTCGAGTTGAGGTCTGTTGGTGGCTGTCGGTCGGGTTGTCGAACGGGCTGTCGTCGTCAGTCCAGTTCGTGACGCTATAAGTCGCGTTTCCGTCGTCAGGTCAATATGTCGGTGTATCTTGAGTAATTGTTCCGCCAGTGTTGTCCTGAACTGTCTGTGCGAAATCTTGTTATTGACTGAGTTGAAGATGATAAAGCAGTTATATATGGCAGAATTAAATAAGCGCCGGAACAAATTTTTAAGCCATATTTTAATTTTTGTGCGCTCCATGGGCTGAGCAGCCAAGAACTGGTATTTCCTGTCCACACTTCCTATTGATTTATTGTAGTCCAGGACAACGCTTAGCTTGTAAGTCAGTCGTTTATGTCTCGTACCGATTTCGAGGCAATGGTACGTCGAGATCATGCTTACTAGGTTAGAATCCCGCCATACAATTACAGATAAATCTGCACAGTAACTTTCACTTATTTCCCCTTGTAGAAGTTCTGCCTTTGTGATCGTCTTCAATGAATCGGGAACAAATCCCTGATTCAGTCTTAAGGCGCTTTACTTAACTCACAAATTATATTGCCTAAACTTTTACTAAAATTTACCATAATGTGTGTGACCAAGAATGGTCTTTGCTAAAGGAACAGAAATGACCTATACCTAAAAAGGGCGCGTAAACATAATAAACAAGGAAGTTTTATTTGTTTTTTGGTATTTAAGTGTTCAATTGTGTATATGAACCGTGTGTGACCAACGAGAAGTACATTCAGTCGATTTCATGGGATTCTAAATAAAAAATGAAAGAAAGAAAAATATTTTTTAATCGTTTCTATTCAAAAAGAGCTAGTTTATTCTTCGTAAACAAGGACTAAAATAGCTTTTTAATCCCTAGGCACTAAAAATGATTTGGAATGTGGATATTGTTAGAGTTCCAATCACCAAAGAGATCAATCACGAACATTATGAACAAGTAACAGGCTGGCAAGAGAGAAAATGTGTTTTTTTGTGATCGTTATTTTCAGGACATAATTCATATAAAAGATAGGTAGGCGTAGAGGTAGGTAGGGTAGGTAGGGTAGTTAGGGTAGGTAGGATAGGTAGGGTAGGTAGGGTAGGTAGGGTAGGTAGGGTAGGTAGGGTAGGTAGGGTAGGTAGGGTAGGTAGGGTAGGTAGATATGTGGGTAGGTACCTATGTAGGTAGATATGTAAGTAGGTGCGTCGTAGATAAGTACTTAGTGCTACCCGTGCGAAGCCGGGGCGCCCAGCTCGTCATAATATTAGAAACACATACATACATTATGATCCGATAGTTAGCTGGAATAGGTATGTTTGTAGTAGCGACCATTGGCCAACCGCGTATATCTAATAGGTTCGTGATCATGGTAGATGTCCTGCTTGACGATGAGATCATCATCGTCGATGTAGACGTATGCCCTGCATCGCTTGGTCGAGGCACAAGAGCATGCGTACCTGGTAACACCGCGCTTGCTAGTGAAGCCTTTGGAAAAACTGTAGCCGTTGAACAGTAGCAGCTTATTTCCCCGGTCCAAAATTATATGTTGTACTGTAATTTTTTAAACTCTTTTTTAATATTATAAATGCGAAAGTGTGAAATAAAACAACAAAATTGTTTATAATTTTATTAAGGCAGATGTGAGTGGCATCGCCGCCATGATGTTCTTCAGAAAGGTCAGGCGCATAGTACTCGCATCCGATGTACGTGTATGACCAGATGTATGAACGTAAACGGAGCAAAGGATGTGGGCCGGATAAGGGCTACATCACTTATTTTGCTTCGTTCGGGTTCGGGCTCCGTCGGGGGATTACAGGCTGATTTTATGTTAGTAGCAGGTTATAGAAACCAGGGTGAATCAGATAATTCATGTTTTTTTTTAAATACTGTTTTATTGTTTTCAAAAAAAAAACTTGAATATAACAGTAACAGCGACATACATATTTCAACATTTTCAAATCGTATATTTCAAACAATTATTAATATGAAGAATCAACATTGCCATTTGACTTCGCAATGCTGCCAGTCTTCTGGGCAGGTTTCCGGATGACAGCGATGCGAACGAGTACTTCGACGCCTAGCTGTCCTTTTGTTTTTGTATTTGTATAGTAAGTTCGTTACACTATTTGCCCATCGGACCGTGAACGGGAAGTCAACGAGATTACGCAGCCATAGTAAATGTACTGTCGCTACTTCGGCGTCGTGATCTCGTTTTCGTTGACGTCCCGTTCAAGATGTGGTGGTCAAACGGCCTTAGTCATTAAATTTATAACAGCACCCTAATAGAAAAATTTGTCTGCTCAACAACGTAAATAACGCAATGAATGTTGTAGAACTGTCAAAATGAAATAGATTGTGATTGATCGTGTGTTACACAATTAGGGTGCTGTTGCAAATAGTTACTATGTACATTATAATTATTAAAATACACCCATTCTGTTCAAATGGTTAGCTACAATAAGCGTAATGATCTTTGAATAATTGTCCTGTGATCGGTTTTAATTTGTTGTAGCGACCGTTGGCCAACCGCGTATATCTAAGAGGTTCGTGATCATGGTAGCTGTCATGCTTGATGATTTGGTCTTCATCGTTGACGTGGACGTATGCCCTGCATCGCTTGGTCGCGGCACAAGAGCATGCGTACCTGGTAACACCCCGCGTGTTAGTGGAGCCTCTGGAGAAACTGTAGCCTTTGAACAGTAGCAGCTTGCTTCCCTTTTCCAAAACTATATAATGCGCTATAATTTTATAAACACACATTTTTATTAAAGATGTTAGTGGTAAGGCCGGGACGGGGACGCCAGTTCGCGTAGCATGACGACCATAGAAACGGTTTGTTACGGGTTTTGTTGACGGAGGAATAGACAAAATGACAGATTGTGATTGTTTATCTGTCATTTTGTCTATTCTTCCGTCGACAAAACCCGTTTCTATTGTGGTCATGCTAAGTGAACAGGAACGACATATAGACTTTATTGGTCATGTTCTTCAGAAAGGTCAGATGCGTAGTACTCACACTTGGTATGCGTCATGTGCGTATATGATCTGGTCATATACATGTATATGCACATGTCGCATACCAAGTGTGAACATAAACGAAGCAAAAGGTGTATTATAGTATCGTAGCAGGTTTTATAAATCAGGTTTGACCAGATAATTCACGGATTTTGCACCTCGATGATGCACCATTGTACTAGATCATCATTGTTCACCAAATGTGATTGACCAAAGGTAGTGTTGACGACGAGGTGTTACTGATCGGGAATATTCGCCTACTCACCTGATTTCACCTCGTTTGACTTTTTGGGGTTCCGCGCCCAAAGATTTCTAACGGGACCCTGTTACAAAACCGTCTGTCTGTTTCACCCAGGGCAGTATTTTAAGAACCGTAATAGCTAGCAAAATTAAAATATAATTAAAACTTTTTATTTAATACTCTTTTTATTGAGTGCAAAAAAAAAACTTAACTAAATACTTGAATCTGTCAGTAACATCCACATATTTCTAAAGCTTCGTGCAGACCAGCGCGACGCGACAGCGCGACGCGACATCGGTTATTGTTATACCGTCAAGTTTTCTTAGAAATTGTATTGTTCGAGTCGCGTCGCGGCGTCGCGTCGCGCTTGTCTGCACGAAGCTTAATAGTATAAATATATTTAAATAAAAATGAATCGCCGAAATGTATGTGCGCATACATACATTTCGGCGATTCATTTTTATTTATAACCCGCGAACGACTGCACCAAATTGGATAAAAAAAAAAAATTGTATTCGTTATTCTCCGGACAAGGTATGTATAAAAGATAGGTAGGTATGTAGGAAGATAGGTAAGGTAAGTAGGTAGGGTAGGTAGGTAGGTAGGAAGGGTAGGTAGGACGGGTAGGAAGGGTAGGTAGGGTAGGTAGGTAGGTAGGTAGGTCAGTAACTAGGAAGGGTAGGTAGGTAAGTAACTAGGAAGGGTAGGTAGGTAGGTAGGGTAGGTAGGCATGTAAGTACGTAGGAAGGGTGGGTAGGTAGGTAGGCAGGTAGGTATGTAAGTACGTAGGAAGGGTAGGTAGGTAGGTAGGTATATAAGTAAGTAGGTAGGGTAGGGTAGGTTTCATATTGAAGGGATTTTTTGGAAGTCGGTTTTTTTATTTGTAAAAAAGTTTTTATTTCTCGATTTTTAGTGGGTTAGTTTGTAATTTATCTAAGTTACAATAGCCCAATGACAACTGCTCATCACCATTTACAAAATATTGCTTTTCCCGATGCAGGGAAAACTGTTGAGGAGTACTCCTGGTACTTCACCAGCAGCTCCACTTGTCTTGCAACTCTCAACTTGCAGTTATTATAAAAAATACATAACACTATAGGTGTGCCTATAATATTTGAAGAGTTCCCTCGATTTCTCCAGGATCCCATCATCAGATTCTGACCTAATTACAATGGGACCACCTCGGAAGTATACCCTTCAAACAAAAAAAAAGAATTTTGCTAATCCGTCTATATATGACGGAGTTATGCCCGAATATACATTAAAAAAAATTAGAAAAAAATACTTTTTTTTAAATAGTTAGCTGGAATAAGCGTAATGGGTCGGTCTTAATTTTTTGTAGCGACCGTTGGCCAACCGGGTATATCTAAGAGGTTCGTGACCATGGCAGCTGTCATGCTTGACGATGTAGTCATCATCGTCGACGTGGACGTATGCCCTGCACCGCTTGCTCGCGGCACAAGAGCATGGGTACCTGGTAACACCGCGCGCGCTAGTGAAGCCTTTCGAGAAACTGTAGCCGTTGAAAATAAGCAGCTTACTTCCTCGGTTCAAAACTATATATTGTGCTGTAATTTTATAAACACACATTTTACTAAGATACACGTGAGAGGAAACGCCAGGACCCCGACGCCAGGAAGGACATGACATATAGAAGGTCATAATTATATACACCTTATTGATGATGTTCTTCAGAAAGGTCAGGTGCGTATTACTCGCATCCGGTGTGCGTGTATGACCAGCACGCTTAGCATTGCCACAATAGAAACGGGTTTTGTCGACGGAAGAATAGACAAAATAACAGATTGTGATTGTTTATCTGTAATTTTGTCTATTCTTCCGTCGACAAAACCCGTTTCTATGGTTGTCATGTTACGCGCAGATGTATGAACGTAAACGAAGCGAAATAAGTATGATAGGATCAGGCTATAGAAACCAGTGGTGACCAGAAAATTAATGGATTTTGTACCGCGAAGGCGCACCATTGCACAAAACCATAATTGTTCACCAAATGTGATTGGCCAAAGATCGTCACCTGATTTGGCCTCGTCTGACATATTAGGGTTCCGCAACTAAAGATTGCGAGACCCTGTTACAAAACCTATGCCGTCTGTCTGTAACGGGAATCTTAAGGATCGTAATAGCTGGTATGGAGGAAAATTCATTAGGTAACCATAGTTTAGGACTTTTATTTATATTCATATTTCATATTTATTTACAATTTTTTGTCAACTGACTGCAATTAGAATTTTGTTCAAAATCAGTGTCCACATATTATTTTAATTTGTAGAAAAATTAATCCTCAGACAAAGACAATATATTTATTCGTAGGATATTGTACAAGGATGGTAGGTAAAAGTATGTTCAGGACCGTTCAGGACACATCCGCCGTTAAAAACGGCATACGAATATTTACAATTCATATAAATATGAACATAATATAAAATCTAACTTACACTACTTATACTCTAATAAATAATA
This sequence comes from Agrochola circellaris, assembly GCA_914767755.1. Lineage (NCBI taxonomy): Eukaryota > Metazoa > Arthropoda > Insecta > Lepidoptera > Noctuidae > Agrochola > Agrochola circellaris. The sequence goes on along the minus strand of OU611859.1, from coordinate 3,967,506 downwards.
AAAAACACGACAACGTTAGACTCAAAGATACCTTAAGTACACATGAAAGACATAAGAAAGAAAATATTTTATTTGGGAAACTCACAGAAAATACAAACAGTATAAAAAGAAGCATTTAAAACTAACAGAATTAAAATATTTATTGGAAAAAAGGAAATCAAAAAAAAATTACGACCTGTGCGAGGCCAAAGAAGCTCCTACCTCAGCATAATCGGATATTTAAAAAATAAATACCGCAGCGCTGGTATTCTGATATGTATGCTCTAATGTACAAACCATACGTATACCTAACAACATACATTAGAATACAATTCGCATACATCATATTGTTCCATTAATCTTTGATCACACTGTATGGGAACTATAGGAACTACCATCTTAATCACCGTATCGTGGTACTTTGAAGTACCGACCATTACTTAACTGCGCATATTTGAGAGGTTCGTGATTATGTGTGCTGTCGTACCGGATGATGACGTCGTCAGTGTTAATGTTGACGTATGCCTTGCATTTCTTTGTGGAGGCGGAGGAACACTTGTACCTGGCTCCACCGATGTTGGTAGTGATGCCTTTCGAGAAGCTATGGCCGTTGAACAGTAGCAGCTTATGTCCTCGTTCCAGAGTTATGTATTTTGCTGTAATTAGACAGAGTGTTTGAGGGACGAAGACATTATTGACGACTGTCGGCAGGGACCGAAACCGATATGATCAATACGGGTATTTTTTCGATTACAACATTTATATTTTTTACTGGTATTTTTAAAGGTTACCTTAAATTGAATACAACCAGTATTAATACCGGTTACCGAAATAAAAATTACCTCTATCTTACACGTGCCGTCGGCATTTGTCAAAGGGTGCGCATCGCCTTTGTATGTAACTGGTAAACTTAATAGGGTAACATGTTTCTTCTTCTTGACTACCCAGCACGCTTAGCAGGACCACAATAGAAACGGGTTTTTTCGACGGAAGAATAGAGAAAATGACAGATAAACAATAACAATCTGTCATTTTGTCTTCTTCCGTCGACAAAACCCGTAGAAAACCCGTTTCTATGGTTGTCATGCTACGCGTGCTGATAGCGGTAACCTTAGTCGTAGAAGTAGCCAAAATTCTTCGATACCTGTACCGCAATTTATAAAGGCTCGTGCAGCCCAGCGCGACACGACGGCGCGACGCGACTCGAATAATACAATTTCTAAGAAAAGTTCACGGTATAACAATAACCGGTGTCGCGTCGCGCTGTCGCGTCGCGCCGGTTTGCACGACGCTTAAAGGTTTTCGGTCCCTGACTGTTGGCATTCTTAATATGTAGGTACAGTATTTTTATCTCACGAAGCTACGCGCGCTGTACTTGTGGTAACCAAGTTTGCGAACAAATACACTGTGAATGTGTGCATAAAGACGAGTAGCGTCAGCACATAACGCCCGCGCACAGTTACACACACTTCCGACTTCGCCATTTCCTAGAACGGTATCGAGAGCTCCCGCGCTTTCGACGACACACATTCACCGCGTGTAACACTTGGTAACCACAAGTAAAGCGTGCGTCGCTTCGTGAGATAAACATACTATACTAAAAATAACTTCCGAAAAGGAGAACTTGATGTAATTTTCAAATACCTACCAACTGAATTATCTATTGATACCGGCACACGGTCTGTTGCGCGAAAATGTTATCGTAATTCCGAATGATATCTCAAAAATAAGCTAGCGCAGTTATGAGAATTAAATTGTTTCTTGAAATGAAACGCGGTCGCGAATTATTTGCTGCTTTTAATTTATTTTTTGGACTATAGTTAAAGTACCTACTCTTTTTCATGCACTGTTTGCAATAAAATAATACATTCGAACAATCGATGAATATGATTATTTATTGATTGTTTGAACATACCTACCGGTATGTAAATCCGCGAATATTTAAATGTCATACTTATAACATTAATCTTACAGGTCATATTTTCCAAACACCTTGGATTACAGAAATAAATAAATATTATTATTACATTATTGAGATAAGGATTGAGATTAGACTACTCGTATATTGTTTTACTTATTGTGACTAGACATACTCATAACGTATGTGAATTATAACCAGCTAATAAAGTATAAAGGTGAACGTCCACTGGTCCGCACCGGCCGCAATGCACGCACGGCACGTATCGGAATGGTTTGCTTTGTATGAATTCATAAAGCAATGCGTCCACTATCGGTACCGCCCGCACTGAGCGCATTTATTGTTCATATAATACATATATGCATATATGAACAAAAAATGCGTTGCGTGCCTGTGACGTCACATGGATTAGTTCACGGCGTGCATCGCTTACTGTCACACGTTGTTTTGTTAGTGAGACACGCGAAAAACATTTTGAAATGGATGACTCGCCTTTAATTCTTTTAGTAGAAAGATGTGATAGTTAATTGAATCCGGCGTGACTTTGCGGAAATCCATTATAAAATGCAATATACGTCGTCTATTGTATTTTAGAAATATCTGAAGAATTTGATAATCTGAAACATCGACAATATTCAAATTTGCAAAGAAGAGATAATATCTGGATACAGTGGACGCCTTCGGCACTTCCTTTGAATAAGTTGCGTGCCCTGCGTGCTTTGCGGCCCGTGCGGCCCAGTGGACGTTCACCTCAATTAGAATTACAGGCAAAAACATTATGGCTGACTTCACTTCCAGAAAAACAAACGAATACAAGTACACTTCAAGCGCGCTCGTGATTTGCAAAAACTACCTCTTCTGGTACCTACCGTTACCCAACTGCGAATATTTAAGTGGTTCGTGATTATGTTTGGTGTCGTATTTGATGATGTAGCCATTAGGACTAATGTGGGCGTACGCCTTACATTTCTTAGAAGTGGCACAAGAACACTTGAACCTGGTGACGCCGATAGCGTTAGTATTGTTTTTAGAGAAAGTGTAGCCGTTGAACAGTAGTAACTTATTTCTCCAGGCATTTCCTCGGTCCAAAGTAATAAATCTTGCTGTAAATCGAATAAATACACATCTTAGTAACGACCATTTAAAATTGTTTTTGCTTTAACTGCAACCGATTTCAGCCACACATTGGTTGGTAGCAAGATTTTTTGTACGGCGTAGAATTACTTACAGTCCATCCGTTGAGAGAATGCGTTCCTGACACCTGTTAGTTGGGTAATTTCTAATAGTAATAAGGATCAAATTCGCAAAACACATTTTCGTTAGTATGAAACTGACAGATGTCAAGAACACAATCTCTCGACTGTAGCAGTATTCAGCAATATTTTCAGTATGTCCCAGGCATGGTTGTAGCAAAATATATTTAGTATTGCTGCAATGTTTTACTTGTGGTCCTGTGGACGATCGCTTTACCAGCGAAAAGGCAAAAGCATTGTTTATTTAATTACTAGTCTTTATTAATCAAATATAATATTAGACAACATTATACAACATTCATGTGTAGGTAATAGTATAAGGCGTACAGTCAGCCGCACGTCGGTGCTATCACTCTGATCGTGAGCTGACCTAGCATAGTGTTTTTTTTTTTATTTATTCTTTGTAGTAAGTACGGAGATTCATTAGAATAAGAGGCCAGCGTAAGGGGACTCCATTAATTACGTGGGGCGATTTTGGCGATTTTTTAACACCTCTTCCCCCTTGGTGACATGTCGTGAGATTTGGGTCGACCCCCACCATAATCTCACGTGATATTTTTCAAAATGCGTTTTTTTTGTGTAAATGCGTTAAGCTGTGGTTGATTGATTTAGATTAATTTAGATTAATTAAAATAAACATAATTTGGTTAATTATTATCCGGGAATACAAGCGTTATTTTATACAGCTATGAAAGTAAAATCCGATTCATGAAAGTAAAAAGGAGCGAGCCTTACGGTAGTCGCATATAATGGGTAACATCTGACATCTTGGCTGACGTATAATGATATAAACAAAATTCATCACCATCATCATCCTGTTTACAACCTCTCGGAAATGGGTTGGTACCATCTGACGGCCAACACTAGAATCGCGCGCGCTCATTGGTCAAATCAAACAGCGCGCGCTTCCCCGGCTTCCTGTTATACACTTCCGTTCCTTTTAATGAACTCACTCCCACATATTGCAGGAAAACGAGACGAACGATTTGCAGGAAAGCGCATCAAAAACAAATTCTAGTTTTTTACGATTCCGCAGTGCTATTCTGTAACCATCTCTCCGTGAAAACTTAGTAGAAGTGAGCTTGGAGTGAGCTGTCAATAGTGTCAATCTCTAGCATTAGGTGGAATGACAGTTTACAGAATAGCACTGCTGTTGTGAGTTTCACAGCGAAAGTTTTTAAGTATGACGCGTCGAATCTAATCTAAAGTAGGTGACTAAATTGCCATGCTGTATTGTCAGCCTTCAAACTACTTCAGCCGTCAACTTCTTTCTCCTGCCAGTAACTTTTAGATATTTCCCGTCCTTCATCCTATAATACTGTGGAGGTTCATGGTTGTGCTCCGTGTTACTCTTGATTATGACATCGTCGGCGCTGACGTGGGCGTATGCCCTGCAATCCTCAGACATACAGCTGGAACAGGCGTAACGACTACCGCCTTTGGCCATCCGACTATTCTTTGAGAAGCTGTAGCCATTGATCATTAAGAGCTTAGAATTTCCTTGCTGCAAAGTTATAAATTTTGCTGAAACACACACAAATAGAATGAACACATTATTTACCTACTAAAAAAGTACAGCCACCACCACACACAGTTACTGTAGTAATTAACCTAACATTATATAAAACAATAATAAAATAATTATATTTTTTATTTAAATAATAATGTTTACAATGCGAGACTTAAAATTAAATTGCAAGTTGCCACTTCAAATAAATTATTATATACTATACTACGGCTGATCATAAGATCAGCGATTGACTTAAGCTTCTAGGCAGTTTTTGCGTCAAAAACACTTGAATAGATGTTATTTACCACCTTAAATAAATATCAACTTTACCCGTGGGTAAATTAAGTTTATTTTAAATATGTTTTGTTTTCGCCGCTCAGCGCTGACTTTTTGAGGTGTACAGCGAAAACGCTACAAGAGTTCTTTACGTGGCCCTCGGGTAAGTGTTGCCAAAACTAATATACTATACCTATATACACAAACCTAATAATATACAATATATACATAATTATACACCCAATTAAACATATCTAATAATTTATAATAATATTGAATTACTGCTTTGCCCTCTTCCTCTCTCCTTATTTTGCTGTGCCCGACAGGGTCCATATTGATCTCTTACTTATTAAACCATCTATGATGTAATATATATGGAATGCAATAAAGAATTGAGTATTGAGTATTGAAAACAAAACATACATATCTGTGCTATACTGTTATTAGTATAATCGACCGCACGTCGGTGATAGCATTTTGGCATTATATACAGTCAAACCTGAGTAAGTGAGAACTGGGTAAGCGAGAAAAGTCTATAAATGAGAGTAATTGCCAAGACCCGTCATTTTAACCCTCTAAAACGTTTATAAGTGAGAAACAGAAATGTCTATTAGAGAAAGACGTTTTTCATTCGTGGACCTCTTTAACTGAGAATGCTACTTGCCTGTACCTCTACAAGTGACAGTCGAGCGTAGATTAACATCTGCTATTTACTACTCATTCTTAAATTTCGTGGTACTGTTTTAGTTTTTTTTAAATTTCGAGGAACTAGCTAACATTGATTTTGTATCGTATTCCATTCGGATGGCCAAATGTGTATTTTTTATAAACCTCTATGAGTGAGAAAGGCCACTTCTGTGCCTCTTTAAGCTAGAAACTCGAGCCGCCTGTCTGGTTTCATTACCACTGTGTTGTCGACTGTATAAAACACGAATCTTTTTTATAAAACATTACACTTTGATATATCTCCCGTCTCCAATCTGGACATATTTAATAGGTGGATGATTGTGTTCCAAATTGGCTTTAATGATAACGTCATCAGCAGAGATATGCGCAAAAGCCTTACAGCTTTTGCTGGATATGCTGGATGAGGAGCAGCTGAACCGGGCTCCTCCATTACGGATACTGCCACTTCTAAAGAAGGAGAAACCGTTTAGCAGCAGAAGCTTCGAACCACGGACCAGGGTAATGTATTGTGCTGCGGATCATAGGACCAGATTTTTTTACCAAAATATTTTAATAGTTCTCATTCACAAGGACCTATAGGAGTGACGCATCATCGCTAAGATATATTTATATTGAACAGCTGCTGATTTTATACAATTATTAATATTTTTATCAAAATTAAGATGCTGTTAGCGTGTTGTGGCTTATGTATGAAAATAGGTCCTTGTGCAAAAAATACATAAAATATAAATATTACTGTAATAAAATAAAAACATTAAATAAAAATGAACTTTATATTTCAAAATAAGTAATGAGATCATGCTATGTACATTCTGGCAATAACAAATTATATTCGTCACATCAACCGGGCTCGCCCCCTTTACATGGGACTTAAACATAACTAGCGAAATGTGGGTGTATTATAGGTACAGCTCTGCCTAAGCCTTCGGGAAATACAAGCGTGATGTTATGTTTTTATTATTCGTAGCATTTTGCACTCATGAAGAAGTTCATTTGTATTTAAATGGTATAAGTACTATCATTAAAATAACATTTAATTGGTTATATTTATCACATTTAATACTGAGACATTTAAAACTACTGTACCACTGGTTATTTAAATCAGAGAACACCAATCGCTTAGATATACAGATTTCGAAATTGGAATGACACTTTCAATTAAGTTTATTTGCCACTAATTCTGTTTTTTTTTTTTTGTCAAATTTTCTGAGCACATTATTGGCTTCATCAAACTAGCAAAGGCGGTAGAATTAAATCAAATTATATGAATAAAGATATTTTAACGCTTTAAGACCCGATTATGTAATGAAAAGTTTTCGCCATGGTGAAAGAAGGAATAAGGGTGTGTTTCCACTGCAGCGGAGACGAGCAGTGTTGAGCGCAGACCTGCAGGAATCGATCAATCACAATGGTTGAAATCCTCATCGCGTGTCTCATCTCGTCTGTGATTGGAAGATTCCTGCACGTCTCCGCTCAGCTACGCTCGTCTCCGCCTCAGTGGAAACGCACCCTTATACTAGGTCCATTACAAATGAAGAGTTAGAGTCATAAATAATTATGTCAATAACTATAACACAGTTACGCACCGCACTTGCACTATAAGGGATCTCGCGGACTAGACGGCCACGACTCCGGCCAGTCGTTGTCAGTGGCCCGTTCTGCGGCTAGTTGGCCGTTGCGACCAAGCGCGCGATTCGTATCGGTTTCTATAGTATACCTGCACGCTTAGCATGACCACAATAGAAACGGGTTTTGTCGACGGAAGATTAGACAAAATGACAGATAAACAATCACAATCTGTAATTTTGTCTATTCTTCCGTCGACAAAACCAGTAGAAAACTCGTTTCTATGGTTGTCATGCTACGCGTGCTGGTCGATGCGAACATTAGTCGTGGTCGTGGCCGTCTAGAGCACGAGATCCCTAAGGATAGTAAGAGCGAGCGAGAGGTCCGATAAAAATGATTTATGATGACTCTAACTTTGCGTTTGTAATGGCCCGAGTACCTATAGGTGTAAAAATAATAATTTGTATTATTTGCTATTATAATCTATGAATATTAATCTAATTTTAAATAACAGACTAGAATATTATTGACTAGGGTTTTCTACAACTTACAATTATTTTGAGATCATTAAACAGTTGCAATAAAACTGGCCAAAAAAAAAAGAGAACATTTACAAAAAAAAGACACTAATGCCATTAATTAATTAAAAGTGAGGAAACGCTTTATTAAACAGCTTGATTGCACCTATATCTGAACTACCTTATTAAAAAACACTTAAAACAACAACAAAATAAAAACAATATTATATTATCTATAATTACGTAATAATAATAAGCTCTATTATGTACGTATGCCGTAGAATACTATAGTATATGCCAACGTTAGTGACAGTCGCGGTCATAAAACGTCTGAGTGAGATGACACGAGAAGCAGATATCAAAATTCCGTATTAAATATTCACAGTCTAAGCCGAGGTAGAACGGGCGATTTTTTTTCGTGCACTTGATTTTCGACGCACTGCTTAGCGCCGAGCGTTGAAAATCCAATAGTCTATTTTTGACGGTCTAGGATGCGCTCTATTGGATTCTCAATTCTCGGCTTAATACCGAGAGATGAAAATCCCTTGCATGAAAAAACCCCTTGCAAAAATCGCGCCCGAGCGTACCTGGGCTTACTCTCACGTTTCATAACCGGGTCTGTCACAAGTCTTGGCGTTTAATAAGACTAATATAATAAACTTTTACATTTTAAAGATCACTCATTTTCTAGCTTCATTTATAGGTAATCGGACGACATTATTAAGATGACTAAAGTTATCAACAGTTAAAAGCAGTGAAACCTTATTTTTGTAAACTTAATGATTTCTTAACTTTAAAGTCAGACATAAATAAGAGTTAAGGCGTTAAAACAGACAAGTATGAATATGTCTAAGATATGATAAGAACAGCCTTTGCATTGCTAACGTAATCCAATAGAATGGTATACATACCGACATACCTGTCTGCTTCAAAATTATTACATAATGTTTAAGAACAAAAGTGGAAGACTTTTTCTGGAAGATATAAACAACAGTACTATGTCCAGAGGACCTAGACAAAGTGACATTCTCTCAGCGTTAACGATGATGGAAAAGACAAAAATATATTGGATTGACATTACCGAAAAGCTTATGTCAATCTTGTTGAATTTCGTTGCAGAAATATGAAACGCATTGAAAGTTATTGCCACGGAGCAGAAGACCGCAGAAGGTAGGACTCCCCTAGGCAAAGTGGAGCGACGATCTTGGCAGGATGGCTATAGTAGCAGCTGGATGAGAGTAGCCAAGAATTGATAAAAATGGTGTGTTATTGAAAAAGCCAATGGTCAGCAGTGGACTGCTATAAGCTGATAATCACGATGATGATGACATACCTACAACTTAACTGTCTACGAATGTGCAGTCTACGTGTAACATCTGTGTCACTACAGAGTCAGTTCGATGAAGTTATGCCAACTGCACAAAAACCACATCCAATCTGTGATTTAGCAGATATCTTGTAGTCCAAATACAGACCATCTACATCCACATTCTTTATGCAAACAAATTGTTAATATATTTTAATACTAGGACTTTAATTTATTCATCAACCTCAGTTTTTCGTTGTCTTTTCCTCACTGGAGTACTGAAAGGTGTATGTGTGTGCTGCATGTTACTTCTTACTATTGTCATATCGTCAGCCAAGTGAAGGTATGCCTTGCATTTGTGCCATCGGTTCTTGGTACAGCCCCATCGGAAGCCACTCTTCGTCCTGCTCTGCTTGTAATAAGTGTAGTCGTGGTAGATCAGCCTCTCCTTCCCTCTGGTCGTCATGAATATGTTAACTGAAATTGTATCACATTAGCATTTGCTAGACGCCATTTTAAATAGAGTTATTTCAAAAATAGCAGAGCAGTCATGTCTACTTTTATGTTTTATTGCGTATTATATGGATTTGTGGTAGAAATGAAATTCGGAACTGATAAAAGTTGTTTATTTCTTTAAAGTTTCACATGATTGATTAGGGCTGTGTTATATTTTCTTACTTTACAAACATTATTCTTTAAAAAATAAGTCGTTCATATTACTTAATAACTCAGCAAATATATCTTAAGGGTGCACCAGTTGACGGCTCGAACTCGTTGGTGAGCGCGACTAATATGCATGCTAATTAGTCTAATTATTTATTTATTTACCAAGTTTTTTAAATATATATTTATTAATTAATTTAGTCAAATAGACGATGATTTATAACGAAAAGGAGCTCTTAAAATTTCATGAACATTTGGGTGTATAGATATTATGTTAAAACTACTGGATGTTTTTACTCAAAATAAAATTATTGGAACTTTCAAATAAATTATCTATCCGTGTACGGTTTCTATTTTGCCAGTTTTTTGCTACGTAAGTTATTTATTTACGCCCAAAGACAAGTTAAAATTAGTGTTGAAATATGGAAGTTTCGATGCTCATAACTTCCTAACTAATTTTATTTTTTTCCAATTCTGCTTCCATACAGGGCTAGATAATTGAACAAATTGACACAAATGACGATGATTGATGATTGATGACAACGATGATTTCTTTACAAAGTGATATAATTTTTAGTTTTGAAACTACACCATCAAATAGACGAGTAATCACCATACCACGTTTGTATGGAAGAATTACTGTTGCTGTTGAATGTTTTGAAAATTTTTATTTATTTGTATTGGATTTTAATTTAATATTTTATCAAAAATAATAATTCCATTATAATTTAGTTTAACGAAATTTGTTTATTGTTTTTTTTTAAATATTTTAACTTTCACGTCATTTAAATATACCTTTATGTTATTCCATTTAATTATTTTTGTTACCTTATGTGCGAATATTTTGTTGTGATTTTGTATAGTTGTATTGCTCTCATGCAATGTGAGGAAATGTATTATTTTATTTTATAATCAAATCTATTTGGTAATTTTATTATGTATTAAATTTTATAAATATTGTAATGATTTAAAATTTTAATTTATAATTGAATAGTTGTTCATCCTTTAATAAGAATGTTGTGCATGCCTATAAGTGATGTATTTACACAGTACTGAAGACTTGTGATTACCTATTTTTTATTCTTTTAAATATGTCGTTGGTGTGCCTTGCTCAATAAATTAATAAATGACCGACTAGCGTACCCTTAAGTACAAATGAAAATGATTAACACAAAGTTCTTTGGTCTTTTAGAAATAAATTAAAGACAAAAATACCAATTCACAGTCTAAAATATAATCCCTTTGAATTCTTGTGGAGTGGTCTTGTAGGATGAAGATGCTTATGTTGAGAATTAAAGACGACGTTCATTTCACAATCCAGGTGGATGTATGACCTGCATTTTGAAGAGTTGGTGCAGGACCACCTGGTGTTCAGTCGTTGGCCGACAGCCCATCTTTTGTAGTAAGTGTAGCCGTTGAGAAGGAATAGCTCCTTCCCGTCAACGAGCTTGACCAATTCACCTGCTGGATATGAAGCTGGATTAGGTTTGATGTTACCGTTAATATTGGATGAGACTTGCACACACCAGGGAAGCATGGCACAAAAGGAAGGACACCTATGTATACTCAGTGATGGGAACAAGATCGCTAATGATTATATTCATCGGTTGCGGTCTGTGGATAAACTGTTATAACCATTGATTCTGTTTTAGGTAAGACGAAATAAAAGATACACGAAAAACTTACAGAAGTAAAAGTACTACTCCATTTATTGAAACTGATCATAATTTTTTCTTGAAATTCACACATCAAAGACAACAACGAAAACGTACTGGTACGTTTTCGTACTTACAACACATTGATGAACCAAAATGGTCTCTAAATTTTTACATTTACTACATTGAGATAAGATTAAAACTATGCTCGATCACTCTGGGTTTAAATTTTAATATATTTCCCGCATTCTGATTGAAAGAACTTCGGTGGTGGATGATCATGTGGGTGGTTCCTGTATACAATTCTATAGTCATTGGTAACACACAAGAACGCCTTGCAATAAGGCTTATTGCAGCACCAGCGGTCTCCACCTCTGGCGGGTTGCTTTTTGTAGAAAGGAAACCCGTCTAAGAGAAGTAATTTTCTACCACTTATTAGTTCTATTAGCTGTATATTTTCGTGCTGACCTGAAACAGCAGATTGGTAAAAAACAAAGGTTACTAAACAAACGGTGATGAAATGACATAACGCGAGGCGTACACCTAATCTGTCATCGGACGATGTCGACGGCAGTAGTGTACGCACTCAATTCATTTTTATACATGTTAGGCTCGAATCATCGAGTTCGACCGACGACGTACGAGCATAGTTCGGCCGATGTCGGATAAGATGTACGCGAGACGATAATTTATACCACAAAGTGCCCTGAATACTTTACCTTGGTGATTGTTTCCATACAATGGTGAAACGAAATTGCTTAGCATAGTTTATACTGTAAATTTCTTATGTTTCTACTTCCTAAGTCGACAGTAATTTATACGTTCTTTGTAAGAAAAATAGTGCTCTATCTCAATGTTTACTTTTATTTCTTAATTAATGTTAACCGTCTTAAGGTAGGAATATGATTCAAAAATGATATGGTAGGAAAAGATCAATGACGGAATTAACACAAGTAATGTGTGTGGTTCCAAAAGCAATTAATTGTTAAAAGTTTTAATGAAATTATTCAAGAAATTATAAAATCGTAAACTATTGTAAAATACATAGTCATTATTAGGAATATAGGTAATACATTTGCGGTTATATTGTATAAATACAAGTTTAGTCGGTTACACGAGGAAATATTTAGAAACAGTTTTAAAAAAAATCACAAATCGTCTATAATCCAGTTTTAGTTCTCGGGCTACAGACTTGAAACTTATACTTAAAGTCCCTATCTAAGATAATTCAAAAACAGTTGAATTACAACTACACCTAACTTCGTATACAATAATGCTTAGTTTGGTTACAGTCTTGAAATCAGTGAATTTTCCAAATTATAAAAAATGAGATCCAATTAAAATGCCATTATATCACAAAAATCAAGTGCACAGTCTAAGTATACTGATTATTTTCTCCACTAATTTACATGACACAATCATTTATTTACCAACTATCTTTATTATAAGAATAAATTCTATCATGTAGGTTTAAATATGTTTATGTTTATCAAAAGTTAAAAAGGTTTTGAAAACTGTCGCGTTACAAATTTTATAAAGCGTTTGATTTTCATATAGATTTTGATTTACGATTTACAAAGGTTAATGGGAAATATTATTCATAGTTCACAGACATATAAGCTCAAGTTTATAACGTTATATTATAAGCAATGAAAAGAAATCTGTACTCGTATTCGTGATCACAATAAGAATGGGAGTTCCACAGGTTTCAATTCTTGGCCCATTTTTATTTTCTATTTTCTATAATCAAATCTAATCAAATTATTTATTTGCTAGAATGCAGGTATACAAATATTCTTAACCAGCGTTTTATTTAGAAAGAGATTTTGATAATCGCTTTATGAAGGTTGTATTATGTTCTATTTGATATGTCATTTACGAAAGCAAAATATTGATAAATAGCTCATAGAACGCAGTCTGAAAGCAGTATAAACTTACAATCTGTAACCAGCAGTTACATAGCCTCTAAAACATCATGTTAGTGTTCATATAAATATTGATAATGAAATGAAATATTTGAATAATGTTGTACGAAGCAAGTACCTATACTCATTTATTTCATATTGGAAAGATACGTTTTTTATGTCGTTGATACATGGCTTATCAAAATTACGGATATGTTTATAAAAATAGACACAAATATTGGATACGTTTATCACTACTAGTCTAAATACTTAGTGGTAAATGCAAGAATATGTTCTGTTACTAAACTACTAGCTATAAAATGCTTGTTCGATCACAATTATAATACTGGATGCGTTATCGAAAGGCAAACAAAAATATCACACGCATTACTACAAAATATAAACAAAAACATTGGTGTTACTTCTAATTTTAAAGACACGTTTAGTAAAAGGCACTTATTGATCAATGATAACTATATACTAATTCCTATTGCAATAACTACAGTAACATGTGTGTTTATTTCGGTAATATAATACCTACATGATTAAGGTATAAGCTAAAAACTACGAATGATTTAAGTAATTTTAACAATACATTTGATGTGGTTCCATTTATCACAATTATGATATAGCTTCACTTTCCCTCTCGCTTAATAAACAATAATAATAAAAAATTACATACGGAACCAACATTTATCGAAGGAGTAGCAGTACCTACTGTAGTGCAATAATAGCACACCTACTAAATAATGCTAAAACTACTATCCAAGGCTAATAACTTAAGTAATTAGGAACAAAATTATCAATTTTGATACAAACCAAGGAACAAGAGATCTAAAATGAGAACAAATTTTTTATTAACTTTAATATAGCCCAAAATATGGCACCCCTAATTTAAGCGAACTATTTTTTTCTTTCCCTAATGTAAGGGCACTACAGCCAATTATTGCTGATAAAAACGCAGCAAATACGATGTACGATCAGCTAAGAATATACTCACTTAAGGAATGTGAACTTCGAATTCTACTGAATTATTCATAAAACCAAACTAAGATTAATCGCTTCATTGCTTCAAATTTGTCTTAATTCTGTCGTCATGATGACGCAGTTTTCAAAAGTATATGAAGTTTGTGGTCGTCAAGGCCTAATCTTAAATAATAGAATATTAGGTACTTAAAATGAAGTGTCAATAGATTTTTGGCACTTTACACTAAGAGTCTAATAACTGCCAAACACGCTATGAGCTGCCAAATAATTCTGAAATGGGGTCAAAGTACGGTAATTTTCATTCATATTTGTGTTACTGTTGTGTCCTGCTTTTGGTGTCTCCTGTTTAGCACTTTTCTTCACTAGTTTGGGCATAGGTATCTTCATTTCTTTCTTCAGGCTTGGAGGATGACTGTGGAAGATGTTGGCTTTCAGGACTTCGAGCCTGTCGGTGATGATCAGGTGTGCCTTGCATTTCCATTTGGAACCGTAGGCGGTGCAGCTCCAACGATGGGCGTTGGTCCTGGCTTTGAGATGCTTGTAGAAAGTAAAGTTGTTCAAACGAAGATTGATCCTACCGCTTGGGCGGAGGTAGAATTCGACTGTTGGAAAAACATTTTCGTCAGTAACAAGAAATTTTGAATAGAACACGATATAAAAATTACTCTATTGTCAGATGTTTTCAGATCTTTTTAACTGTAGAACTAGGTATTGAAATTTTGATGATTTAGGAGACAGTAGAGGCTTTTGTTGTAGAGTACCGTTTTCTTGTAAACTTAAGACTTAAATGATAAAGGATTGTTTCAAAGTAATAATGCGTAATTCTTTTTCACATTAGTATATAATTTAGGTAAAGATCTTGACGAAGATCATAAAACAAGCTGAAAAGATACAACGAAAGAAAGTAACTTTGATTTGATTTTAATAAGCGATAATTTGAATACAAAATACAGTATTTAATTTTAATACATTTCTCTATACTCTAAATTAGTATAATCACATAAAGGCATATTTAGTAACACGTTGTTTTTACATTTATAAAAGGTTGATCTAGACTTAAACGCATGGAGACGTGAACCTCTGTCCTTTGACTTTGTTCTATAGCGTGTACTAATGGAAGAGCGCACTTGACCTATTTCAACTTGACGGACGTATAAAAAAAACTGGGTTCACGACTCAGCGTGTGCAAGTATAGTTTTGCCTTTACTTTTGTGCAAGTATTTATTATTACATAGAAACATGATTTCATACATTGATCTAATGCTACAAGTTATTGCAATCACTACTTCATCACCTACTTTTCTTAAAACGAATAATTTAATTTCTAAATACTACTTTTCGTTGATGAAATGAATAACTTGATAAACTGAAGTATTCGTAGAATTGAATGAAAATGTAATTTTCGTTGCTAAAAACAAATCTTGAATAATATTGTCTTCATGATAAAATACTCATTGTTTATGGTATTTTATTGTTTTCCTGAGTATTCTATCTGGGAACAATTATGCATTCCAAAATATAATACACACGGTGACATACTTAGGGCGAATTTCACCAATAAAACTGAACGCGATCAGCACATCTAAACATGGTTCAAGAGCCGTCAGTGCCATCATTGGGCTTCGTTCATACCATCCTTAGTTCGAACTCGCCCGCTTTTTTATACGACATCTGCTGCAAGGGTACAACGGACCCGGCGAGTTCGAACTAGGGATGAGTATAAACAAAGCCCATCATTGTTGTGGAATATCGACCCCTAATATCATGTTGCACATCTAGTATGCAGCTTCGTAGTGTGCGGAAAGCCTCAGTTTATATTCGAAATGTATAGGCTATGGTGTCCATGTGTTCTACCAAAATAATTCACTAGGAACCGGGATTAAGTCAGCTTCTGAATGGACACGTTACATCACTAAGGGTGAATTTCACCGATGAAACTCAATGCGATCAGCACACCAAACCCTAAAAGTGTCAATATTCCAGAGAAAATAATGACACTGACAGGTCCTAAACGTGTTTTATGAGCTGATCGCTTTCAGTTTCATTGGCGAAATTCACCCTTAGTACAACTCACAAGTTATTCACTCACATCTACCTACAACTATTTTTTACACCTAACATCCATCTAAACTCAAAAATTACCTTATTTATTTTAACCATTATTATCAAGCTGCGGTACTATTTTGGTTAAACCTTGCATCGTGATTTTTGCGGTCGACTTAGGGTACATAGCCTGCGCGATAATATTGTCGCCTTATTTTTTCACACCCAAACAAGGTCCCATATCGGCGCGAGATACTGCACGGCAAAATTTTATCGCTCGCGCAGGTTAAGCTTTGGTTTCCTAGGAAAGCGGTTCCGTCATGTTAGAAAAACGGCCGTCATGAAAATCTGCCATTTTCACCATATTTGACATTGATATGCCGCTACTGGCGAAGGGACGTTACCGCTGTGTGCCGAGAAATATCAAGTCAAGTTTTTGATATCGAATATCTCCAAAATTACAAAACGTGAGTTTACGTGATTTTTTATTTTAAAAGAAGTCAATATTTAGTTTTTGTTAGTGAATAATTTAATAGAATATTATCAGTTGCGTATTTCTACAACTCGATTATCTCTTACGATTCGCAAAAACTCGATCGTTCTTTAGAACAAAATAAATAATATAAAGGCAGTAAGTACACTTTGACTTTTTCTTGTTTTATTTTATACTTTGATATTTTATGAACCCGATTACATAATAAAATAGTTTACCCTAATGAAAAATTGTGAAACAACACAAGTTTAGAACATCTGTATCCAAATATTCTAAAAGCCGGAATGCGGGTAAACGCTAAAATCAGTTTGTACAAGTTTCAACAAGAATTTTGACGAAATCGTGTTCGCTGTGGAAGTTCTATTTCTTCGAAATCTCCATAAACATACCTTCAAAACTATATATAAAAGGCAATCCTTGTAAAAAAAAACCCTAGATATATTCTTCAAAATAATTTGTTGGGGCTAACGGTCAGTATCGAAGTTTACATCGATTTATCAGATGATTTTACGTACTTAACTCGCTTTATTTTATTGAATAGGATTACAATAATGACAGAGTAAAAAAAAAAAAATGTTACTTACTTTTTTCTAAAACTTCTAATTACCTTCTAATTAACATAGATAAGCACTGAATGTTTCGAACACTCTTCACACGAGTTATGAACGAAAATGAATTGTTTGATTCAACTGGAAGATAACTTCACTCAATAGGGATATGTTTAAACGATTCTCGACCTGACTGATCTCTGAAGACAACAGTTATATGAAAAAAATCGCGTGGGGTCGTATCATCGTAGATCCGCGTTCCGGCAGTATAACGGGATTGCGCGGATCCACGTTCCATACCAGAGTGTCAAAAAACGCTCAGGCAGGTGGCGTTCTGTAGTTTCTGCGTATCCCCATGGCAAGAAGACGTGAGGTCTATCAATCAATCAATCAATATTCTTTATTGGTAATCATAGGTTACAACAGTGTCTAAGATGTTACAATTGTTATATTACAGGGTGGCAACTGGCAGGGAGGATTCAGTGCGTGATTCTGAACCGGCCTGCGTTGAAATTTTACGTGGGTTATAAAAAAAAAAATCTTTCAGAATCATGTACGGTAATAGTTTTCGCGTCGATGTCCCTGCCACCCTGTATAGTTTCTCTATGTTTTGCTATTTGGCGTACTTTACATTTACGGGAGGCTTTTGCCAATTATTGTATCTGTAATTTTCATCAGTATTTGACATTACCGTGTTAAAAAGCACTCTGTTTTTGGACAGCCGTTATTGTGTGACCGTTGTGCACTTTCTTAGGAAATCAAGCTTAACCACAATGACCCGCCTAAATTAAATAGACTATAAACTAAATAATTTCGTGTAATACTTTCTGCATTATTTTCCTTCCATATAATTATTTGTATTTTCTGACGGAAGTAAAACTAAGCGGAGTACTGAGATCGAGTCAATTGTTATCAATTTTAAAATCTTGATGTATTGCAAAAGGATAAAGTACTAAATAAAGATAATAATCTAAATTAGGTAGTACTTAAATAAAGTTAATAATCGTATTAATAAAATGCACTATGTGTAAATAATATTAAGTTCACGCTTATTATGATTGAATTAGAGACATCTGTTGATACAAAACAGGCTACCAACATTCCTAAGCTAAAGAATACAATAAGTATTTATACTTAAATAACCTCAAGTGTTGAACACGTTCTATTTGCGCAGTTGAGGTCATCTGTTTAAAATGGACCTCAAAAGAAACTTCTGGACCCTGGACTAAGATAGTCTAAAGTTAAGACTGGAGACTATATAATGTAGATTCTCTGTAAAGCAGAGTCTTTTTGGATAAGATGACAATTTGAGAATACCAAGGCGCCAAACAAATTGCAAAATGATAAAGACATATACTCATGACACTGGATTGGATTGTCATAATTACAGATCTAATTATGACAATCCAATCCAATACATTTAATTGACATTGAAGGTATACAGTCCAACAAGTCCATTTGATCTGGTGACAATGGTGCCGATTCTCTTGTCACAAATGCCTCTAAACTAAACTAAAAATCACTAAAATTTAGTTTATTCCTGTCAAACGACGATTTCCTATTCTGAAATAGACTAAAGTGACACAACTTAACTATATTTTAGTTTGACAGCGCTAAGATAGTACTGAGTTTTTAGTTTAGTGAAAATGGCAATTTTGCTATTCTGAATATGACGTTTTTCACCTAAAATTTTGGTTGTAAAAGACCAAATCAGACTAAACCTGACAAATTTTAATCGCGATTAAAATGGTGTGGTATAAAATAAGTTGTTATGAACTAAAATTCACACCAACATCTCGACTTCACGTTCAAAAACAGTACTGTATTTATTTTTTCTTTTGCTTATATCTCGAAAATGGTGCGTCCTATCGCAAAAATAATGAAAATTTCGACCCCCTTTATAAAACCCTTAAACACCTAACACTCAACACGTAGGTAATATTTTTTTCTATTTTTCATACAAAAAAATAAAAATTCCATATAAAGCACGTCGAGGCTACACCACATGCGCACCACCGGCTCTAAAAAAAATCACCGGTTAGGGCAAACCACGGGTACCACGTGGATTCACGATTGTCAAATTCTATTTTAGTTGTGTCAAAATTATTTTTTAGTTTAGAGAATTTTATTTGCAGAATAGCTCTAAGATTCTCATAGCCAAAAGTAAGTAATTTTAGTCTTAGTTTAAGTTAGTTTAGTTCGGTGTACAAGAGAATCGGCACCAATGTCGCTGCCGATGAACAAAATCTGACAGAACATATCTCTTTTCAGAATAATTTCGTTAGTTAAAATAGATGCAACGGATAGGTGGCTATACCAACCTTGATAACAGTCATGTTATTCAAAAAGCTATTCAGATGTAGACGCTCAAACGTTTAGTACAGTCGCGCCTCAATTAAACCTTAAGTATATTTCAATATATTGCTATCGGCATGATTAAATCCTATCCTAAACCACGATATATTCATAAGGACATACAATTCGGTAAAAGTATAAAGCGGGCGAAAGGCGTACGAGCAAGTAATACTCGAAAATGTTTTCGCTCATGTTTCACTCATCATTCATGATTCTCCTGCCCATAACCTAATTTATTTGTGCTCGGCGCGCCATGTCTTTTTGTTCCATACTTCTCTATTAGTCGTCATCTCGGTAGCCACTCCCTTCCTAGCCATATCATGTAACCTATCAACGTTACTTAGCACATGCTAGCTTAGACATGTTCCCGTCCCTATCTTGCACTTGTAATTTGATAGTTGTGCGACAGTGACAGGAATAACGCTTAGCCAAAGTAAATCCTAAGTAACGTTTATAGTAGTGGGCGACATATGGGCGAAAACCAACGTTGAGCCATAAGTATGCGACGCATACGTCTTTCGCCCATTTCTAATAATATTCATGTTGAAGATCATATTTAAAGGGTTTTGTAGAAATCAGAAGCCAGCACGGCCTTTGATGCTGGCAATTTTTAGCGCTAATGGGTTTAACGCTTCTTTATCCAAGTTATGTCTTTTATTCTGAAACAAAAAAGTCTGTTTTACATTTTTGGTAATTTTTGAGATATCGTAGCAAATGCAAGAAGCTTCACGAACATCAAGTGTTTGGTTATAATATTGTTCGGTATGTTGTCTAGAGAGTCTATGTATACAAAATGACATTCTATCAGCGATCTTTCTTTTTCGTGTGGTTAGTGACTAACCTGGTGTCAGAGTTTTTATGCCGCCCATGGGCCTCTGACTTGGCTTCACTTGCCTCACGGTTTCCTCACGATGTTTTCCGTCACCATTTTTGAAGCAAGGGATAATTATACAATACGCACATGAATCCGAAAATTCAAGAGGTGCGTGCCTTGGGTTCTAACTCGAGACCGATGACTTCGCTCCCCGATGGTCAGACCACTAGGCTATTACTGTCAGAGATAAAGATCTTGGAAAAGTATAACATTTAGTGGATTGACATAAGCTACCGAAAATCTTGTGTCAATCCTAGTTCAATCGCTGTAGAAGTGAAAAACGCTTTGAAAACGATAGCCCCTTGTTTAGGCCTGTCTTTGTTGCATCCAAAACCGATAGAATGGAATGAAAAGTCAAAGTAATCCAGCGAAACGGCCTAAGTGTTACAAGCATATAAAAAAATTGCATTGACTTACGTCATTGGTCCTCTTTTGATTCTTGGTACTCTTCCAAGAGTAAGTCGACGGTGGATGAGTATGTTGCGTGAAAGCTCTAACCACAAACATATCATTTGTGACGTGCAAGAATCCTCGGCAGGACCTGGACCCCATCTGAGTGCAGCTCCAACGGAAGCCATCTCTCAAGATCTTGTGCTGGTAATACGTGTAGCCGTCTAGCATCAGCAGGTCCTTCCCGTTCCGGCCTTTTACTAGGAGTACTGAAAACAAACGATGTGTGAACTGCTGTGTCAAAAACTAATGAAATAATTGGTTTTTAATCATACTGGTTCGGTAAGAGTTCAATAGCCTTTGATTTTTCTTATAGGTAATACAGTCATGTATATCATGATCAGATTTGAACCTAGTCTGTTTTGGCACAAATCTTATTATACCATAATTCTACAGCAAAAGCCAGAACAAAAACTTACCTGGTCACATAATGTTAGTTAATGAATGGTGAGTGTATAAAAATAAAATATTTACAACAAGTTTGTCTTTTTTATTAATCACTATCGCGTCACATCCCCTTATAATGTAGGGTATTTGACTGTTTTACGTTACATTATATCTAATTTTAAAATACACTTGTTTGGTTTTTTTTTTTTTGGTTCTAGTTACCTACCATGACAGCAAAATCCTTTCTCTCCACTACTGGTTTCAATGTATTTCTATGAAATACTTTCCGTAGCTAGCGATACGTCGCCTGCTGCTGCTGTCTGCAGTCGGCTTCGGAATTGTACCTTAAGCATTGATCAGACTACCCTCAAAACTTCATAGTCTACTCTCTAAAGTTAACAGTTCGAAACATTTCCCATCTCTATCTATGTATTCTGACATAAACCCCATGTTTGTTTGTAATATACACAGTTGGTGCGTGAGTATGACTCTCGTTTCGTTCCATGACTGTTCCTCGATCATCCAGGACTAGGTAGGCCCCACATGTCCTAGAGTAGTGCTTGTTGCACTGCCACCGTACGCAACCCGACTTGAGTCGATAATGTTTAAAAAATGTGAAATGGTTGAACATTGCGTATGTTTTATTCTGATCTGTTACGATGAATCTGGCTGCAAAAAATGGCTGAAGTAAATAATTAAGATTTTTATTTAACAACAACATCAACATGCAAACGCGGTAGGCTCAGGAGGATAGAAGACATCACTCATTATAACAGCACCGCTCCTACACGGCAAATAAGTTGTTAATCAAGTTATTAGATTTTAAATCAAAGGTATTACCATTGTAATGCCTTTGATTTAAAATCTAATAACTAAATAAAAACTAATCTAAAAACAAATAAAAAAATAAGTTGTTAATCAAGTTAGGATTTTAAATCAAAAGCATTCCTTTGATTTAAAATCCTAACTTGATTAACAACTTATTATTTTTTTATTTAGCTTGATTAACACACCATTGTACTCTAACACGTTACGTACAATGGTGTGTTATTGTCATAGTTTTAAAGATTTATCAACTCTTTAGAGGTAATTAATTAGGGTCTATTAATGAAAAGTAGCTTCAGGTTTGGTTAGTCCTTGGTAAAAATTTTGCATTCCAAGAAATCGGCGCAGCTCTTTCACTGTCTTGGGCTCAGGAAACTTCTGAATAGCCTCATCCTTGTATGTTAATAGTTTAGTTCCCATGGCTGATATATGGTAGCCTTAGAATGTTACCTCTGATACTCCAAAAAGACACTTAGAACTGTTAATGACTAAATCAGTCTCTGAGTCTAGCGAAAACTTGCTGCAGGCGATGCTCGTGTATCTTCTGGTCTTTCGAAAATATCAAGAAATCATCTAAATAAGCAAACGTGAAGTCCAAACCTCTGAGCATTTCATCCACAAAGCGCTGGTACGTTTGCCCCGCATTTCGAAGTCCGAACGTCATGTACGGAAATTCGGCTAATCCGAAAGGAGTCGTGATTGCTGTCTTCGGGATGTCATCAGGGTTAACCGGAATTTGGTTGTACGCTTTCACAAGGTCGATTTGCGAAAAGATAGACACGCCCGAAAGGCTGTGAGAAGCCTCGAAAGCCGAATTGGATATTGATCCAAAATTATCCGACTATTCAGCATTCTATAATCGCCGCAAGGGAGCCCGCTATCAGTTTTTTTCGGTGCAAGATGAAGAGGTGACGAGCAAGGTGACTCGGATAAGCGACAAGTACCTCATATCAAAATAGACTCGAACTCCCCCATTGCTATTTTCAATTTATCAATGGCCAACCTGCGGGGCGTGCAGCATACCGGTGGCCCAGGTGTAGTTCGAATGTGGTGTACCGTGTTGTGTTTAATAGTGCGGTGAATACCACGTGGACGTCTGATGTCGGGAAGTTACCGTTTAATTTAAGTGTATGCGGAATCACCGAAACTTACTCTCATCGATGAGATATCATCAGAACAACAAACAGGCAAAGCCGAGGTGGAAAGCGTAGTATGGTCACCAATGTGGGAAATGGGTAGGATACTAAACAGAATTATAATGAAAAAAGAATAAAATATGTTTCGTCTATTTTAATTGGCAGTCAATGACAGAACGCCAAAGTAAAAACGCAATACAAAAAGGAAATAAAAATCGTAAATTTTTTAAGGTTGAGGTTGCTACGAAGGTCTGATAATTGGTTCTGATGACGATGCACTTAAATTTATAAGTAGGTATACGTGTACGTTCGACGAACGCCTACGATAGATGCGACAGGTAAATCATAATACCTACGTCACATAACCACTACTGTTAATCTGAGTGTTCAAGTTTATGTTGTTCCTTCGATTTAATTATAAACTCGTCTAAGACTAAATAAGAAAAACATTTTCTGGAAGTGTGCATCGAACATTGCCATCGTACCTCAAGCTTTAATTGATTTTGTCTGCCGTAAACAAATCGGTGGTATTGTTACGAGAACGAGCAAACTAGGATAAAATGTATTCAGGTTCAATTTATATTGCAGTGAAAGAGAAGGGAATGATGCAACTGATGCAAATCATGTTAACCGGTGGATCTTCCAAATCTGGGATGGAATGTCGACTTTTGTCCTTGGACAATTCTGCCACATTACACATCTTCAGGCAATAGGCAATAAGTTTACATATTATAACACTACAAGTATTTTTTGCAAAAGCAGCCTAAAATCCTGTGTCATAAACGTTCCGGACTGCTGAAAATCATTGGTGGACTTGCATCTCTTCATCCCTCCCACCCGCAAATAGCGTATTAAGCGTGACGTAGAGCTTTCAATTCTCTTCTTATTTCTAATATTTTGTATTATTTCCGTGTGTTATCTAGGTGTCAAAAATTTTACTAACACTTTCTGGGCATGGTATCTTTCTATATACGTTTCACTTCAGTAAATTCACGACAACGTCACCGTCGTTGCTTTTTCGCAGTCGACAATGACCTTCTTTTAAAGCCAACTGTTAAATTTTTCATGAATAAATTAATTGATTACCTACATATCTGATAACCGATAAATTGTACCAAAATATCGGCACATAGGTACCTACTAAGTAGGTAGGTAGGTACTTTGAAACAAGAAGATAGATATCATTAAAATGCTTAAGGCTGAAGCAGTTTTGGGCCGGCCACATGACCATGGCCAAAGTCTACCTGAATTAACTGCTCTACAATAGCATGACTTAAAACCGGTACTTCTTGGAAGAATACTTATGTTCCCTTTACTCTCGGAGCTATCTGGTGACTAACATATCCAAAAAGTAGCTTCAAAACTGTAATGTTCTATCTTACTCAAATCACTGTAGATTTATTTATTCACTCCAAACATACAAATATACTTCTATCTCCCCCCTTCCTCCCTCCCTTCCCTTTCATCCTCCTTTCTTGTTTTTATCCTACCTTTTTTATTTTTCTTTCTCGTTCATTATCAATACTTGGCACCAATGAACGAGCTGGTTCATAAATCTTAACATACAGCCCATCCTTCTTACGAAGGTACATAGGAGGCTCATGATGATGGACATCAACAGCTTTCATTACTCTCAAGGAAGCATCCAGCACAAGAAAAGCCGTGCACCCAGTTTGGATGTATTGATTGCACCTCCAGCGGTCTCCATGCTTCAATCTGCAGTGACTATAGAATACGTAGCGCTTGTATTTGATCAAAGACTTGCCTCCCGCCAGGTTCATCCAGGTGGCTGGAAATAGAAGCTGAAGTCAGAGCATTTATTACTAAGAGTCGTGCGCCTGATTGGATTTCTCATAGGCAAAAATGACGAACTTCCATTCAAACTATCATCGCCAAACCCCTTTAGGGGATGAATTTTCTAAATTTCGTTTCTTCGTGCTCACTTTTGTTATAGGACGAAACTTCGTTGTTTTTCAAACGAAGAAAACGCACTTTTTCTTATTTCTTTTTTCTCGCAATAAACATTTTCTTTCTTTCTTTCTTTCACACAGCTGCTGCGTCCCGCCGGGCGTGTAGGCGACCTCAGCCGCTACCGCCAGGCGCCGGGCGGGGCTCATCTCGCTCGTGTTGTTTATGGGAATACATTGGTTGTTGATCTTTGTTAGGTAAAGCACTCAGAGAACGGGATGGCGGATGACGGATGGCGGCGGCGGCGGGGCTAATCTGGATGCATTCTATGAGACCTTCAATGTTCATTTTTGTCACGTAGACTTGTAAAAAAAATCGCCGATAACGCTAAGTGCGACGTGTAGGTACTCGCATCATTGCATGTAAAGGCATGATTCCGAACAACGCTGCACGTGGCAGTGCTACCGCGTCACTACTGTTGGGTGACGCGTCATTACGAGTCCCTTTACATTTTCTATAGGTTTATATGAGATTACATTCCGAGCACGGCAGCAATGCTGCGCGAGATTGCTGCCTTATTAGCCATATTTTCGTCCATGTTCTCGAGACTCAACTGGTATCTGATTGGCTGTTGTATCCAAGATCGATTGTTAATTCTTCCTTTTCTTTCTGGACTCTCTTTGTCTCATCTTCCAGATATTTGCTTGTTTCTTTCCTTTTGGCGTAAAGTCTTTTGCACGCCTTTTAACTTTATGGTAGTGTTCACTGTGCTTTATTTTAGCCTCTTCGTAATTTTTGGTGTTCTGTTTGAATCCTGTACCTTCTTTGTTTTCAGCCGCCGCCGTCAGTCGCGCTATTTCAGGACAAGTAGGTAATATTTTTGAAAATAAATGTAGGCTACTTACCAATTCTTTAGTACTTTAACAATGTCAATCGACCGAAAATTTTATTTATTTAGTGATGAATACTAACACGATCAATCTACTACCATCCAACATCAATCATCCACCTTCCTTCTTCAACACCAAATCAGTAGGGGTAACATGAATAACAGACGTATTCTTTCTCCTTATTGATAATTGGTTAAAATTGAGCCAGTTTTACTTTACCTGCTACAAGCTATCTCACTAAGTACATAAATGTCTTAGGAAATACCACTAAAGTAACTCAGCAGACAATGAGTATATTTTCATCAAAAAAGCACATTCAAATTTGAATATGGTACATGGCGTGAACTTTAGTCGAAAACACATGTTACATACTATAAAAACAGCTTATTATTATAAATCAATTTTATAACTTACATCGAGTAATCGCGGTCACTCAGCAAACGACACAAAAAGGCACTCACTCACTCCGATCGTTCTTCGAGGACTGGCGGCCTCGAAGTCGCTGTTAAAAAGCGCCGTCGTGTAATTCCGTTCGGCGCCGCGGCGCCGAACGGAATTAAAGCTACTTACGATAAACAGAGCCATCTATTTGGCGATATTCTTGAACGTAACTCAGTACGATCATAATCTTAGATACAATTGTGACATTCATTTTGTTTATGACTATTGTCAATTAGTGCGTATTTAAAATAATGTGTCAGGGAAAGCAAAGTGTGGGTAAAATAACTTATTGACCAAATTACATTAAAATTATTGAAAAATCTGTTACATGTTGCAAAATGAAAAGATCCATTACAAGGAAATAAGATTTAACACATATTGAGAGAAATTTCAAAATGCTACTTTCTCTCAATAAGGCTACAGCCTTAATTGAAAAACTTTTATTATTGCATTCCTTATGAGTACAAAGTAAATAATAAAATGTTAGTAAACTAATAATATTTCTTCAATTACTTATCTATTCCTACTAGGCTACTTAATTACCTCCAAAACTTATCCAATAAAAGACATCTATCCCAAAATGTAAACTCTACAATTTTGAAGACGTTACAAAACGGACCGGATAATGTAATTACCATTTTACACTAACTCTAAACATTGAGAACACCCGTGGAATTTGCGAAAAATAGTAGATTTTTTGCCTAGGAAGCAAACAACTATTTGAAAGGCGAGAGTGTTTCTTTGAAACTAGAGCGCAGTGAGGGATTCAAAGTACGTCAGTCGAGCTTAAAATAGTATAGCTCCCGAGGTGGACACTACTTTTTATCACCCTCTATGAGAAAATAAGTTTAAAAAATTTTTTTGGCTCGCGCGCTTTTTGTTTATCGTTCAGCCTGTTACTTGTTCATACAATGTTCGTGATTGATTTCGTAATTGGAACTTTTACTAACAATATCCACATTCTAAATTCAAATCACTTTTAGTCCCTAGGGATTAAAGAGCTATTTTAGTCCCTGTTTACGAAAATAAAATAGGTCTTTTTAAATAAATGTGACATAAATATACTTAATTATTTTTAATATTTTCTTTGGTAGTTACAAAATCAACTTCAAATAAAGCGCTTCAAAGGATGTAGCTAATCATCTCATCACCAAAAGTTTTTAAATGATGCAAAAAAATCATCTTTAACAATGCTCAATAAATAACTGTTTAATCTGTGTTCGCTTAGTTATTTGTTTAGACGACAGCACCAATCACACTTACTGTATCAAAATGACGTTCCTTTTGACAGTTAACAACATTCCTTGTGTTCTTTACGTTGTTGAGCAGACAAATTATTCGAACATATGAGCAATTAGGAATATCCTTCAAAATCATTCAGATTGTGATTGAAAGTGTGTTACGCAATGAGGGCTATCGATTATGAATTCGCCGCTAGGGGCGCTAGTGTAACGTGAGGTCTCCGAAATGTCACTGAACGTTCACTATTTCATTTTCTATCGCAATCTTTTACTTATTATTCCTAATGTTTGTAAAGATTACGCTATGTATCTGATTCATTATGGCTTAAGATTTTAAGTAACAACTTGTGATTTAATTTGGTAGCACTTTGAGGAAGAATAATATTTGTCTGCTTCATGCTTGCCAATTTACGGAACATTATTATATATATATATAAAATATAATAAACTTTAAGTAATGATGAGTACTTAAGCATATCCAAAACATATCAAAATAGTGACAGGACCTTACTCACCAGTGGCGCCAGCTGGTGAGCACAAAAACGATAGCCCCCATTAAGGTGCTGGTCCCCTGACCAACTAATACTGCTTTGCCCCTGCCAAGCAGTATGATTTTAATCTTACTTCAGTGGGGGAAAGAGATGGAGCTAAACAACCTGTAGAGCTTCTTCTCTTTCCCACACTAAAGTATTATTAAAATAATACTGCTTTAGAGCTGGGGGTAGGCGCCCCTTGACTCTATACAATAAAACATCTTAAGATCGCCGCTAAACCCTATAAAAAAGCCCTTTACTAAAATAATACTTCGTAGGTTCATGGTTGTGGTCTTCCTTGGTTCTTAGAATAACTCCATCCTTCGTGATGACAAAGGCTCGACACTTGATGGCTCTTCTCTTAGTGCACCTCCATCGGTCTTCACCCCTCGAGGTCTTGTAGGTTTCAATGGCAAAAGTATGCTCGTTAAGCATAAGCAAAGTTGCTCCCAAATTTGTAGTGATGAATTTAACTGGAAGTGGTAAACGAAAGAAAGGAGAAGGTTAGGTTGTGTATGGTGTTGAGAGTTTTTTACAGTATGGTGTACCTTAAGAAAAAGCTAGATGGACCTACGACTTTAAAAAACGACTGGGACCGACAGAATACGAGAGGCGAAAAAACGGGTGCTGTGACGCAACTTGGGAGGGGTGTATGACCAGTAGTTTAGTTTTAGTATTAAAGAGCTCGTCTGCATTGACAGGTGAACAGTGTAAGTGACATTAGACTTAGAGTATTTATAATTTTATTCTCTGTACGTAGATTGTAGTTGTACATGCTGCTGATTAAGTTAAGGGGGTGATTATACTCGCAATACTCAACAAATTTCCCTGTGAAAGCTATATTATACCATAATCGCCGATTTAATAAAAATATTACTTAAAGGGTTACTAATGCAGAAATAAATTAAAACGAACAGACGGTGAATTAAGTTCATCAGCGTATGTATTTTTATTTTATAAATTAAATTAAATAACATTATAAATAGTGTGGTACACACGTACAAAAGCTACAGGTCGATTTAAAAATACCAGTGTATAAAATATAGAGAATTAAAATGTCTCATCACATTGGAATGATTGTCGTCTTTTGAGTACCTTACCAGGGTTAATAAAAATAAAAATAATTACTTAGGACATACATAAATAATAATTGGTTTAAATATTCTGAAATAAATAACTAAGAAAATAATTAAGTACCGACATCCAGTAAAATAAATCTTAACCACGCAAGTGCTAGGAAGCTGTACCAACATAATAAAAGAAAATTAATAACAATCACAATTCAATCGATTAATTTAAACTTTTTTTTAAATAACGATTTGGCACACAAGTTCACAATTGAGAAGGAATACACATTTATGACTAGTTAAGTTTAAGTAATATTTAATTTTCAAGTACTAGCTACTTTACGTACATGGATATTTTTCAAGTTCGTTCGATAATTATTACAGCTTTATGGAAAATCTAAATACAATATATATAAAGTCCAAGCTCAGTTGAGCAATTACCTTTCACGCATATCTAACACCATCTGTTGTGGCATAAAAACTAATGACGAATTACTTTATTCCGACTATTGCCCACTAGGTGGCGCTATTTACAAAAAATATCAGTATCAATATTATATAGAAATGTTTATAAATTCTAATAATAACAATAATCTATAAAAATGAGTTCTCACACCACACTATCCTATTACCTATATTTCAGTACAAGATAAATACAACAATGAAACCTCGAAATTCCATTCAAGTAAGTACTTCGCTCGTCAAATGCTTCAAAGTAACAGCAATAATATTATCTTCAAATAATAGCTCAATTCTATACTTATTTATGAATAATTTCTTAAATAAATATTCTCTACTTAATTAAATATGTACGATAAATGCAAAATTACATGTGCAACTACTGAGGCCAGTTAAAAATGGCGCCTGTCAAGTTACATTTGCGCGGCAATCTCTACAAGCTGTAAGTTAGTCATTGGTAAAATTCAAGTTGCGCGCCGCACTGTTGCGCCCAATTCGGGTTGAAAATGGAAACTTCCATTCCAAAATAACTTGTGTACTTTATTAGCTCTCGTATCTCATACGGGCGATTTTTTCCCGCGGCCATTTTTTATCGCGCACTAGATTTTCAAAGCACTGTTTAGCGCGAGAGTTAAAAATCCAACAGAGTATTTTTTAAAGCACCGGGGTGCACTCTGTTGGATTCTCAATGCTCGGCTCAACACTGAGAGTTGAAAATCCAGTGCGCGATGAAAAATCGTCGTAGGACAAAAAATGCCTTTAGGATCGAGGACTTATAGTTTACCATTACTTCGCGCAGTTGCAAATGGAAATCTTTTCGTAATTTACTATGAAAATCCCTATCTTTCACCACCAAAAAATAAAGAGGAAAAAACGTCAAAAACAAAATTCCTGAAAATTACTAACAAACGAGGCACTTGTGTTTAAATGAGATTTTCATTGTAAATCCATGTAACATGATCAATCAGGCGACCACCGACCCTCAACAGAAGTAATAACTGGCCAAAGTAGTTCTTGACATCAATCGTTAAAATTATACTTGGTGTAGTTGTCCTCGTGATTATGGAAACCTTTATGCTTGACATACCTTCCTTCGATGGTGGTTTGCACGCAACTGTTGCACCCAAGCCGTTTGCGATCTCTACACGTCCAATTGATCGTGTTCTGATATCGATTATTGATCCAATACTTGTTATCGTTGTAGATCAACACCATGCTGCCAGTTCTGTGTGATGGGAGGTAGTAAATACCTGGAAAAAACCTTTAGTCGTATTACCTGCACAAAATGTATTAATTTTTTCTACTATTGGCTAGTGGTGTTTTTAATGGTCATTGCTGGAAGGGCTTTCAAAAGATTTTTTGTTTTCGCCAATGGCCATCAAAACGTGTCTAATGACTCCCTCCACATAGGTGTATATGTTATTAGTACCCTGAATAGATACCTATCGAAATAGTATAGCACGGCTACATTGCACCTGTGTGCGGGAGCCCTAATCTAGGGAACTGTACAAAATCAATAGAAAACAGACTTAATTAAAATTAGTATTATCTCTATATTTACATATTTTCTACAACAGATTCTAAAACACGAAATAAAAAACGATTGCTTGAGTGTCTTTACATCACTATTTTGTATCTCCATAATTATTGTTTTTTGATGTCTTCGATTTAGAAATACTTCCTTTACAATTTTCCTATTTTACAATTTACTTAATAGTTTATTGGCAATTTCGTCGGGTAAATATTTTTCTAAGCTAGTCACATACACAGTTATAAGGCGGGTCAATAAAACCAACACATGTTACCAGAATACTGTATTTCCTAAAATAGTCACAAACAACTGTCCATCTAGTTTACTAGCAGGTCCCTACAATAGAAACATGCGTTAGAAGAACACGTCATTACAGTAAGTACATCACAATTTTTATAAAATAAAATTTAATAAAAAAAATACTTGTAAAAATAAAAAATAAAGATCACTGTAGTGACTGTCTATTAAAGAAATATTTTTCTCTTATAAATCTACCGTCGTGACACTGACGCAAACGGGGAGGATCGTGGATATGTCTGCCACGGAATATTGATATGTAATCTCTTCCGTCTAGGCCTTTGTATGTGATGACGTCTGCACGGCACCCGTGGACGTCTCTTGAGGAACAGTACCATTGCTTCTTCCCATGTGCTTGGTGGTTCTTCATGTAAAATGTGAACCCGTTGAGTATTAGCAGCCCAGCGCCTGTCCTCCCAGGAATGAACTGCGCTGGCACTGTGAGCAAAACCATACCCATTTAATAAACCTTTGACATAAATGAAACACCATGTTCATTTTTAAAAGTATTTAATTTATAATTTTTGTGTGTGCACGCTTTCTTGCGGAACCAATTTTTTGTTTCGTTTCAAGAGAACATGCACAAAAGTAAAACCTCGTAGAAATATTAAATCTAAATGACCAGGGTAGGGAGCGGGAGTATGGATAGGTAAATAAGTAGACCAGCACTTCCCAACATCTTTATTTGTAATCTTTCTGATTCCTCATTTTATTTGTTATTTTTTTTTTTTGTTTATTCCTTTTTTTTTCTTTTTTTATATTCTTTATTTATTAAATTAAAATAGTTTACAAACATTTCCTTACATACTACTTAAATAGAAATAATAGTTTAACAAAAAAGTTAAAACAATTCGCGATTATTCGTAACAATTCAATTTAAAGTTTAAAAAACTTTAAACATAATGGCACCATGGTTATTAAAATAATTATTTTTTCTGAAGAATTTCAAGAAGATGAAGGAGATCTAAATCTAACGCAGATGACTACACAGTATGTACATGGAAATGGCTTTCTTTTATTGCATTTTTATTTTTAACCAAATAGGTACTCATAAAAAATAATAAGCATTAAAAAAATAATTTAAGATAACTTGGCAGGTCTGGTTTTTCTGGGAATCGAACCCATAAAATAACATAAGCGCACTTTTCTTAGTCTCTTAGGAATCTAACCCAAGATTTGTAAACTATGAAATCATAAATATTTAATTTACATTATTACCACATGGTACTTAACTACTTATCAAACAAACAATCATACACTCATACCACATCCTATTAAGTAATTCCTTACTTAAGGCTTTTTTTGTGCTTTCTAAAACAACTTT
This sequence comes from Agrochola circellaris, assembly GCA_914767755.1. Classification (NCBI taxonomy): domain Eukaryota; kingdom Metazoa; phylum Arthropoda; class Insecta; order Lepidoptera; family Noctuidae; genus Agrochola; species Agrochola circellaris. The sequence continues at coordinate 3,934,482 of OU611859.1, read as the reverse complement.
AGCATCACAGATTTTTTATTTAAATTTGGGAATAGAACCCAATTCCAAAATTCCTAGGTTGCTGGACCTTAATATGCAGACAGTCATAATTCATTACAGAAAACCAATTTGAAAATGGGAGTCTAACCCATATATATACTGCTGGTACCTCTGTGGGGTAAGTTGTTTCATGTTTGCAACCAAGGAAAGTTATTTGTGTGGGATTTGAACCCACAAAATGCTTAATAAAGAACTGACTAAACCGTCACTACTACCATCACCAATAAAGAATTTTATGGGAATCTAACCCATAAATCATATGGGACTCTACCCCATACATTATATGGGACTCTAACCCAAAAAGCTATAGGGATATCTAAACCATAAATTAGCCTGGACAGGGCTAATTTAGGCTGTGTCGTTGTTGTGGCTAAATTATATTATTGATGAAGTTCTGCAGAACAACACTATTAAATCTTCTATGGGACTTGAACCCAAATATTAACTGAAAATTCCTCCATTGGAGTTGACCATGTAAATTAACTGGCAAAATTATTGATGGGATTCTAACCCACAACCTGAAGACCACTATTGTTTCTATCACTGCGGACCATAAATCCACTTTGAATATTGTTATATATCAGTACTTTGGGAGTTGAACCCAAGTTTAATAAATAAGGGAGACAAACCCAAGTATTCAAACATAAGTGCCATAAGTACCAGTAATTCCGGACTTAATTCAAAATTATTGTCCACAAGGCCATAACTTATAAGAACTGTGGGAGTTGAACCCAAGTTATTTTAGTTTTCAAACATACCTACATACTGTAAAATATTCGCTACCTAGGATACTTTTTTACGTGACTTTGCTTGCCTTCCTTGAGGAGCAAGGGTGGATCGAATAATCGATTTTCTCACCCGAATGCAAAGTACACGCTTGGACGTGCAGTTGCGGACCCCAGCCCATATTACCTACAGTACCTTATAACCACATGTGGCAAAAAACCATCGACGCATTTTGCCGTTGCCATAGCCAGGTAATTAATAAACCATCACATTATCATAGGGTTTGAATCCACTGATACAGCAACAGCGAATAGTAATATACAAATGTCTCTCTTACATTTTATTGACGATAGTTAGGGTATAAAGTGTTTATACATTATGCGAGATGTGAACCCGTACATACAAAGTATTAACAAACTGTAAAAACTCTTCATGGAAATCTAACCTAAATTGTTTATTCATAGAATTTACCAAAAATTATTTCATAAGGATTTGAACCTTTTTATATACCACTGACAACATTCTTGAAGACAAGATGTAACCGTTGTCCTCAAAATGAGCAGATATTATGAGATCTTGGAGAATAAAATCTTTTATTTCAGATTTGTTCACTTACTAAACAAGATAAGCAGAAATGAATGTTTGAAAGATTTCTTAACTATTTTCTTGTTTTTTCCGTTACTGATGAAACAACCAAACCTCTACAAAGAAGTTCTTGATTTATGTTAAAACTTCTTTAATTTCTCTATATTTACATTATATTTATTTATCTTTTTGAGTATTTGTGTATTGTAACATTGAGAAGTATGACATTGTTTAGTTCCCAATAAACCTGAGTTTTACAAAACATGAGTCTTTAAATGGTATTTTAATAACAGAATAACTACTAAAACAGTTTTTATGAATGATTGAAATCGTAATAATCTATCTATAGTATATTTATCAGCCATTTCCATGCACATAAGTCTCGTGGAGACTAAGTTATAGACATCTGCTATTATTTTGTATGCACAACAAACTTCACATAACTTCGTAATTTAAAACACGCCAGCGTGCGAATTTAACTAACAATTCCTTTAGAAGTCCTTCCATAGAAAACTTACTCGCTATTACTCACCGAACCGCAGCCAGGATTTGAGAACAGGGGTCACATAATAGCGGGAAGAAAAACTAACCTCACCAACACACTTCACATCGCAATATTTCTACATTAACACCACATTTAACACCATTATCAAATTAAATAAGAACACACCACTCATTAACACTAATATTCAACAGTTTTAAACGCGTATTGAAACAAAAATACATACAAAACACTAAAAAACAATTTGACATTTTGAAGAGTTGGGATTAACTATCACAAACGCGTATGGTAAGCGCGATGCATGTTATTTCACGTGTCGGTGCTATAGAAACGCGATCGCGGATCACTCAATCTCGATGCATTTCAAGAAAATAAACGGAATAACATTGTAAAAACAACAATAATCATTTGGCATCGAGAGAGTTATTTTGACATTTATTTATGAAATACCGTCACAGTCGCTACTATTCCGTATCTGAAGCGTGGTTACTCGAATCGACATCAGTTATTTCTATCTCTTCTGTAATATGCAACATATACAAGTTAGAGTGAGATAAAAACGCTGTGGCCAAACAAGATTCAAGGTATGAAATTGGTGTTGAAAACCAGATCAACTTTTTATCGGTAGTTAATAGGCAAAAGAACTTACATAGATTCAGCCAAATATGGGAACTTTGGTTGAGATAAATTTTTTTTCACTCGTAAGCCGTGTTTGAATTTTGAAAAACTGTTTGTTTGTTTAAAAAAGAATGAAAGCATGGTGTTGTAGTATCATATTTATTGTATTAAGTATTATTATAATGATATGTTATTTTTGCTATTGATAATTGATCAACCAACGCCTACCTTTTTGCATAAGTACAGATTCTAATGCTAAATATTATGCTAGGAAGTTAACAACTGTTCCTGCAAAAGCGCAAAAATAAAACCATATGATAATTATGAAAGGAAGTTGATATCCACCTACTAAGCCTACGCCGCGCCGCCGTCTGTCTGTCTGCCTGTCACAGGTCTGTAGGTATCCTCCGAACCGAAATAGCTAGGCAGTTGAAATTTTCACAGAAAACGTGTAACAATGGCTTGCTTAGGTCATTATAAGAACAATTCATCATCTTTCTTCCCTTGTCCCATGTTACTTGGGGTTGACGCAACACATTTTCTACTTCCATTCTCCCCTGTCAACCGTAACGCTATCATTCACTCCCTTTTCTTTCATATCATTCCTCACACAATCCATCCATCTTTTCTTTGGGCTTCCTCTTCCTTTTCATCCATCAACAGAGTTCACATGCGTTTTCTCCCTCCATATCACATGCCCATAACAAAATATGTACCTACTTAATAATAATAATGGAAACTTTAAGCCGAAATGATATAAATGAGTTACTTAAACAACAAGCCCAAACCTTCTAGCCGGTCAGTCAATCTATTTTGAATTTTATTAGGCCACATTTTTTAGAACTAGTCACTAACTAGTCTTACTTTAATTATGTTGAAATAATTAAAAAAATAACAATAACTGTCTCTCAGGTTTGGGCTTGGACTAAAGTTAGGTGGTACCCACGGAACCCTTAATCGCAGTCACACTTGGCCGATTTTTTATTATTTTGCATGAACTTGCTGACTGATTAATTGGTACTGCTTCTGCCATCTGTTGTCGCATTACCAAACTTTTTCAGATTTTTGTTGTTTTAGTTTGCCGAAAAATTAATAGATGTCACTTAATAAAACACTTTTCAATGGCACTTTTTTTACTGCGACAAAATAGTATTAGTAGTACTTACATAATAATTGTCTTTATATCTTTTTTATGTTTGTGTTTTTTTTTGTAAAGTAAAACGAATCACAACGTTTAGTTTTCTTTATGACAGATAGATGGCGCTGCGTCCACAATGTTCAATTTGTTCAAGCAAGATGTACTAATTTCTTTCAGAAATACTCGTAATGTTGTAAGATGACCCAATATACTAGTTTACGGGAACGGAACGGGCAGCATACCTTGGCCATGGGCAAGGCATGCTGCTGTACGTATTACTTAGGTACATGTACCTACCTAACTAACTATTGACTTATTACCTAAATTTAGGGGTACCATCTATGTAAGAGGGGGGGAAGACGCCTGTCTAGGATGTACAAACTGCCAGATTTTTTTGAAAAATGCCTGTCTATTCTAAAAAAACTGTAAGTTTTAATAAATAATACGCAACAGATAGTTTTAAAGACTGACATTTATTTATTCAAAATGAAAAGTATGAAATGAAATTGTTTATTCCGTAAATAGGATATCGGCAGTGACATAGCTGGTAGAAAAGGGGGGCCCTGTATCGAAATACGTTGGGGGCCCTTTTTATCGCAATGTAGCGAACCTCAAAGGGACGGTATTTATTTTTGAAAATTTATAAAATAGTATCCGTCCGGTAAAATAGTCGACATTGTGAAGTTACTAAGAGAATCCAAGAGCGAGCGTAGCGAGCTAGAAATCTGACTCAAATATTTTAAGTTTTCATTGAAGAGCGAGCGAAGCAGGCTCGACAAAAGAAGCATTCTGAACCAGAATTGGTGAAGATTTCATTGTCATTTAACTAAGAGAATGTAAGAGCCAGCGAAGCGAGCTCGAAAATTGGATCATTCTGACTCGTAGGTTAGATTTTACTCAATGAATGTAAGAGCTTGAGAGTTGGACCGGGCCTTTAGCATGAAGCCTTAGTAAGCCATAAACAAATTACGTTTATTTTCATATTTTCATTAGGTATTCATTCAGTACGGGCTCTTCATCAATAACAATTTGAGGTTTTGGATAATACGAATTTTTGCTTACACACCTGGGGGCCTCTGTAGCTTGGGGGCCCGTATCATTGATACGGCCGATACGGTGGTAGCTACGCCCATGGATATCGGAACCACTTTTGCGCCTCATCGTCGGCGTTCCCTATCTGTCTAAGTACCTACTTTGAGAAGAAAAGCCGAAACAAACTCAGAGGTCACAGTCTCTTTTAAAGTCCAGACATAATCTTGGTCAGGCCATATGAGGGCCATGTAGATTAGTGTCTGAAATGGTTCTTTGTGGTTCTCCACAATTACTTAATCGTGGAGCTCAACTCCGAAGTTACGGAGCTCAACGACTGTAGTATGGAAAATTTACGACCACTACTTAAACTAATTTAGAAAAAAGAACTTACTGCACATTTTTCCGAAGACCTATTATTTTCATATATTTTTTCCAAAGTATAGATACGAAATATATTAGGTACACGAAACGTTTTTGAAGTTTTCTTAGGTTACTAATAACGCTTTTACCGACTCTATTGCCAGGCGATTCCTTTCTTTACTCAACTGTGTATTTATTAGGGAAACTCAAAAATGCCTGTCTCAGCTTTTACGGTTAAGACAACCGTGCGGCCAGCGCGCTGGCCGCACGGTTGTCTTAACCGTAAAATGCCTATCAGATGGTAACCCTACCTACATTGAGCTCGAATCAACATTTGCATGAAATGCGCTAAGGCATTGTAGGTGTAAAAGCGGATTACGCAATCCAATTTTTGTTTTATAAATAAAGAATAGTTGGAACCAAATAAAATAAAATAAAATAGTGCAATCTAACTTTAAGGCTAACAGTAAAAAAAGAAAAATCCGCTAAATCCCCGGTGGAAACAAGTGCCAGGTTAGCCGGTCGGACACAGATATTGGATTTTAATCGGACGAAAAAGATAAAAGGATAAAAGTAAAATAGAGCGATGCCCGCGCCCCCTGGCGAGCGGCACCGGAACGCCAAATATCCGCTTCAATCAAGTTCACTGCGCCCGTGTTTGTCTGTTGCGGAAATAGAGACGTCCTAGATATGGTACCTATTTATTGTTTTTCGGATAATTTTGATTAATTGATTCCGAATGGATTTGCTCGAATGAAAAGCTTTTTCTTCCCTAGCCGTTAATTTACGTTCTGAAACAAAGCTTTTTAGAGCCAATGTAAAAGGTAAAAAGGAAATCAAACAGAATTTATTTACTTGATTAGGTACCAAACCACGGCATAAAAGGTTCAAGTAGGTATTTAACAAGGAACAGGATTAAGATCCGTTCGTGAGTGAAAAAAAAATCGAAGAGATAATTTCAGTCAAGCGTGAAAGTTGAACAAACGAACTCACATTTACCTATACCTTATTATAGTATAAATTTTAGCCCGTGGAATTTTATTATTAACATTAACATACTTTCGTTCTCAAATATTTACCTGTTTTGATGTTTTATTACTTTAATTTAATTTACAACTAACTATTATTTATATTATAGACAAGAATGTAAAGAAAGAAAATAAGAAAATAAATAAAGGGAAGAGCTCATTGGGCATCAAAAAATTCGTCCGCATCGCTGTCAGCGGGAAAAGCGCCCAAAGTGCTGGCAGCATTGCCACGTTGGATGGCAATGCTGATTCTTAAGCCTAAGAATTACCCAGCCCTCTGGTCTCGTCAAGAGTCGACATATTCGATGAGCACTTGGACTCCACGGCCCTAGTGTATCAACCCCAAACGGCTCAAAAATATAACCACCAATAAGGTTGTTATATTTGCGCCGTTTGAGGTTTTCTGCACCTGCAGCAGCCGCCCCAGCACAGCCCGCCGTGCTAGGAAGATTAAAATGCTTAGGTACTTTTAATCATAAATGTGTGGTCATATTTAGGGGTGTGGTACTGGGTACAGACCAGTAAACTAAACATTTGTTTAGTTTGATGGTCTGTACCACACCCTTTCCATGTCCCTTTAGGTGACGATAGCCGACTTTTAATGATTTTATACTGAAGATCACGTTTAAACGAGTATGTAGTGTTAATGATTTGTAAAATATATATATTTTAAATTAGAGCACTTTCTTAATAACTTATATGAATATTTTAGATTGTGTATATATTAATTTGTGAAATTAATTTATAAAGTTCTGTCAAACGCGGATAAAAAACTGAGAATCACACAGTCTATCAAGCGTATTTTTCTGAAACCTTTACACTATTGATCTTTTCATATACGTGTTTTATTAAAATACCTTTTGTTTTGTGGATAATAAAATTAATAATGCGTCTAACGTGGAACAGTGCTCCTTGATGGGCGAGTCCTATAGTGGCTGAACGTACGACGCGTTGCGAGAGCTCAGTACGGAACACGCAAGCTAACCACTCAAGGTCACTGGCATATATCTGCGTCTTAACATATGGCCACATATTGCTGATACACGCTGGAAAAAAAAAGTTGTGTAATAATTGTATAGGTGCCTGCCTATACAATTATTACACAAAAAATTTTTCCCGGTAGGTAGATATGGTCGGTCAAGCGAAATGAGTTGCAAATTGTAAATTGTTTACATTCCATGCAGAAACCAATAAATTCAATTCTGCAAAATATTTACGCTGAAACTGCAGTTTCACTTGTTCCGGTTTGTATTGAAAACGGTAAACAAACGAAACAAATGGATCTGTTTACAAAATACTTATTTATTGAATGTAGGTATTTATTCACTAAAATTGCTATTCATTATTATTGCTTGTAGTGTAGGTAACATTATCTGCATACTTACCTACCGTGGTTTGTTCCTATTTTGATATAGGTACCTACAATCCGAATATAATGTAGGTAGGTTTATGAAGAACTGTGATTACCTACCAAGGGGTATCATGTTGCCCAGTAACTGGGCTAGATAGGCAGTCGCTTTAAGTAAAATACTGATATTCATCTGCATCCGGTTAGACTGGAAGCCGTTGGGAAAAGGCTAGGCAGATTGATACAAAGAAGCGTGATATTATCTTGTCACCATTTTATGGAAAGATCCTGGAAACAACAAGGCAGAAGAACTAAAAGGACAATTTGCTTCTCACGTTTGGCTTGCAATATAAGAAGAGAAAAAAAAACTGTAGGTATAATCTGTATCTGTAATGTATCTCACTAATACATTACTGATACAGATTATACCTAGGTATAGTTTTTTTCATTGTTCCTCTCAAACAGAGCACCTACCATCTCTTCACCGCCCTTGGTAAGGGACTAAGTCCGCCTTTCTAACCTTTTCGAGTGCGAAAAGTTTAAATAAATAAATGGTAACACAACACAGCAGTGAGTTGGAAAAGAGCCTAGAAAGCAGCGTAACTCCATCAAAGGATTCACAGGCGAAGCTTTACTGAGCCAACTGGCGGTGATGTCGTATAAAGATGCCCATCCATAGATAAATATCACCCGTCTGTCCACTAGTCCATTGTCTACTCAAGGATGCATATCCGGTACGGCTCGCAAATCCTTCCATATCCTGAGGGCACGTCTTCCCTACCATTACCGCGCCCCCGGTCTACTCCTTGATAATTATGATCTCCATGAAACATGAGGCTTCGGGGGCTAATGCAAATCTTGAGGTTCATTTGATTTATCGAGTCTGGTTAAACAGTCCACGCTGGGGTCATTCGATTAAAAAATACATTGATATCAAGGAGCGAAGGCCATTCAAACTACGTTACAAACCAATAAATAAATTTAAGCATTCTAACTACCTAAGGTACACACTAGAGACAAACACAGCAGTGTCCAACTTTCAGACCTGTCGCAATTCCATTCTCTAGATCGAAAAGTTACAGCTCCGAATTCGAGGTAACAACAGAAAATTCAATAAATATATCCGAATATACATATACGAACGTATGAAATATAAAATAAAGTCGTCGAACGAACGTAGGTACTCCGTACTTATTCAGAAAGGAATTCAATACAATTTTCTGAGCTGAATTTTTGATCTCGTGTATCGGATTTGTATTTGACGTTTCAGCCTTTCAGATTCACATGCTATCGTTTCAAAAGGTATGGACGGCACTATTCAATGCTTTCAACCCTCATAGTCTAGATACCACAGTAGATAGTTTTTTAGGGTTCCGTACCTCAAAAAGGAAAAACGGAACCCTTAAACCCTCACTCGTGTGGCTGGCTGGCTGGTTATTTGTCCGTCTGTCACAGCCAATTTGCTCCGAATCTACTGGAGCAATTTAGTTGAAATTTGGTACTTACACATGAATTTTTGTGACCCGAAGGACGTGTAACGTAAATAAATTAATTTTAAAAACGTGTCCCTCCCCCATGGGACACTTTTCGAGGCGAAATCTGAAAATTTAAAAAAAAGTTGTAAGCCATACCGTGTCTAGCTCGCGCGTATCAAGCTTGTTGTAACGATTTCATATATAATTTTAAAATAAATACATTAAAATATACTAAAAAAAATAGATGAAAATTGACAATTCCCCCTTATCTCCGAAACTACTGAGCCTAAACCTTTGTACTCAAATTATAATTATGTCGTATCTCTATGTATTTCACTGTCATAAACAAAGAAAAAAAAAAAAAAAACACAATGGTTCTTTACTCATAAATTACAGGAAACCCTCTATGAGGTCTATGGTCTTAAAATAAAATGGTAGGTAAATCTCTCAATATATTGCGTAGAAACTTACATTTGCAGTTGGAATTTATGGAAGAACATGTTTCCAATTACAATGTTTGTTCTTGGGATAAATTCATCCCAGGGCAACTAAGGAATCCTTCTTTGTGCGTGGACCGACACGCACCTGGCCGGTTTCTATTGAAGGACGCTTTTTGTTGCAGGAAAACCCAAGTATTTTTATTAATTTTGTTTTTGGACAAAAAAAGGGCTATTCACTTCTCAATCTCTTAAGTATCTGTCATTTTGTGTTTTTTTTATGGTGGTCATGCTACACGTGCTGTAGCCCTGTATTTCCCGAAGGCTAGGCAGAGATGTGTCTATAGTTAGGTACTGTAAAAACTAACATCATGCAGGCTGGCAGAAAAGTGATTCTGGTAGCATTCAATCACTCGAGCGAATTCTGAAAAGAAGAAAAAAATAAAGTGTTTTTCTTTGAATAAGACAATTGTTTTAGGCGCGTAAAAGTGAACACGTCCTCTTGAAATAAAAATTGAGTAGGTAAAGCTTCTTGTTTAACGGCATCGCCATAACCGTTCTGGTAACAGCCGATGTATTCTATAAAAATCTCACTGTGAAAACATAGGTGAAGTGAGCTGTCAATAGTGTCAATCAGCCGGTTGATTCTGTAAAAATCTCACCGTGAAGACTTAGGCGAAGTGAACTTAAAGTGAGCTGAAGTTAGAGATTGACACTATTGACAGCTCACTTAACCAAAGTTTTCACGGTGAGTTTTTTACAGAATAGCACTACGTGTGGAATGACAGCTTTCTTCTTCACGGTGAGTTTTTAGTACTAATTGGTATAAACCCTACAGTACACTATCTTTTCTCCAGTCATGTATGTAGGTACAGAATTACTCAATTCATAGCTATCCCAAAACTTAGTTTTTAACCGACTTCAATACCGTTTTGGCGCAGCCGTGAGGCACACACTATTGTTGCTAAAACATTATTATCGATTTTTATTTTGTGTCACGAACTGTGTCCAAATAAACTTTATTCTTTCTTTCAATAAAGAGGAGGTTCTTAATTCGACGCGATTCCTCCCCCAATTATGAATAAATTTTGATGATTTTTTTTGTTGGTCAGACATACTTCAGACTTTCCATATAAATTGTATTAACATTGCTTGGGTAGTTTTTGAGTAAGCTTCAATAATACTTATTTTTCCCACTTAGTCTATATGGATGAAGTAGAATAAGTTCTTGACATTGTTATTTATCTACATAGCAGGTAGTGCTATTCGAATTTGTGTGGGGTAGGTTACCACAACAAAAAAGGGAAATATTAAAACTTTTTATAAAAAAAATTCAACCGACGACTTCCAAAAAAATAATACTAAAAAGTGTACCAAGTGAAAAATAACTTTTATTTTAGAAGTCGTTGTCTTTGATTTTGAATTTTCGTATTCCACCACCGACTTCCGAAATTAAAGTTATTTTTCACTTTGTACTTAGTGCTTTTGTTTGGAAGCCCTTTGTTTTTTTTTTTTTTAAGTTTATACGTCATTAAAATTCTCTAGACCAAAGAAATAGTCCATCTAGTACCTATCAAGCAGTCTTAATCTTTGTAATTAGTTAGCTCCCGGTATTTGGGCGGTCGATATAGCTGTAGGCTGTAGCTCGTACCGGGACCGGCTCGGGACTCTGATTAAGTATTCCGCTGTTTTAACTAACCATTTACGTACTGTTGTGATTGAATCACAAACCGAATCGGGATAATGAAACGAAGAAGTTTTGGGAACGAGGAAAGTGTGGAGACAAGGGATAACAAATTGAGAATGTTTTTGAAATTAATTGGAAAGATGTCGGGTTGAGTGTTCTTTCAATTGTTTTTTTAAGCTATTGCATAGCTTTTATCGGAGACTCTGAGCGCGGCGACCGAATGTAGAAATTCCGTAACGAAAAAAAAACCTGACGCGAAAGTTTGTGAGGATGGATGGATGGATGTTTGTTACTCTTTCACGCAAAAACTACCGAACGGATTTTAATGAAACTTTACAGTAATGTGGCTTATATATCAGAATAACACATAGGCTACAATTTATAAAGATTTTATGTGATTTAGCCATAATATAACGATAAGTATCCAGTAAGTCGGAAAAAATCCTGCCCTCTGAGATCTATCTTTGCGTGCGCTGCCTAAACCGCTGGAGTTACATGAAAAGAATGTATTGTGGGGTTGTTTGTCTTAAAGAGTTCTAAATAAAAGTCCGCGACAGCATATATCTACCTTTTATGTGGAAGCCATTATAGCCAAAATAGTGAGCTATAAATACATTTAAATTGAATACTTTTTTTAAGTTGCATATTTTAGAGTATTTAGTTAATTCGTATCAAAATAAATACCTTCATCGCTTTCGGTATTTAATGTAGATAAAATTTGTCTTTTACACTAAGTAATTTGGACTAATATTTTAAAAGTTAGAACGATAAGAATGACCTGCGATGAGTCGACGGCGGGCGCGCAGAACGAGGGTGGAGGGGCGGGATAGGCAATGACGCGCGATCGCCGAGTGCGCGACCCGAACACGGGCAGACGCGTGAGGGCAGACGTCATTGACTGTTGTGTAAATTCTGCGATTTAGGGGGGGGGTATAGGGGTATTTTTTTAAAAAAATATTTTAAATCAACAATATTATCTTCTTATTTTTGAATATATGCTATGCAATAGCTTTACCGCGGCAGTCCTCGAGTGCCACACGTATTTTTTTTAATTCTTTGACGGAATTCGAATTGAGCTCTAAAAATGAAATAGCAGGTTTATTTCTAAATAAATCGATATACACTGACGAGCAATATAAAAAAACCACAAACTGATCATGAAATATTTTCGAAACCTTACAAGATAGCTTCTTGAAGTAAAAGCAACATTCAAATATATTTAATAGTGCATAAAAAACACCAATAAAATTGTTTTCAAGATTGTTTTAACTTTAGGTAGCTAACTCGTGTGGTTTAGGAGATATTTCGATTTTTTGTGACACTTTGCAAGTGGCTTTTTTATATTGCTGGAGAGTGTATTTTTCTACACCAAAACTAGAACCAAACTAAAGATAGGTAAGTTACCTACTTACATATAATTTATAATATTAATCATCGTAATATTCTGAATCTTAAGATGTTCTAACAGAATTCAAAATCTAATACATTACGAAAACGGCTTAATTTCAACATGGCTGCCAACAGCCAAGGCATCCAAGTCTACACGTAATAAATTTCTTTGGAATCCCACATCGCACATTTATCGAGCCTAGATAAAGAAACAAGTTGAGCCCACTAAATTCACCCTTTACACATGTTTTCAGGCATTTGATCCGTAGTACACGAAGATTCATTGTTATAGTTTTACAAACTAAACTAAAGAATAAGACCTGTAAATCGCCTTTATGAAACGTATGTGATGTGCTTTTGATAGTACTTACTTACCTATAATAAATTTAGAAACGTTTTAGATGCAGTTAATCTACCTAAGGTTGGTAATTCATAGCGTTTTTGTTTCATAATAATAATTTCATCGCCACTGCTCTCAAAACGGTTAAGGAAATCATCGTGAGGAAACCGGCAAAGCCTAGACCACAAAAACATGTGACATTTACCAACCCGCACTGGGCCCGCGTGGTAGATTACAGCCCACTCCTTCTCGAAAAGAGGAGGCCTGTGTCCCAGAAGTACGAACATCATTGGCTGATAATGTGTTTCATAAAATTAAAGATCAAGCCGTTTATGTCTTAACTTATTGATGCGAAAACTCGTGATGCACATAGGTGCCTAAGCAATAAGGTCGAAAAGTGGTCAGGCGCCAGTGTCCGCGATAGTACATGGGTTGATTCACTCACCGAAACATGCAATGAAATTTACATTGTATTTACAACAACTCCGCGTGGTTGATTACGGCTTACGGCCCACTCCGTCTCACCGAGAGGAGGTCTGTGTCCGAGCATAGTGGGAACATTATAGGCTGACTAGCAGCTCTTTTATGTGTTAATCTAGGTTATAAACTATCTGTGTGCCAATTTCATCCAAATCCGTTCAGTAGTTTTTGCGTGAAAGAGTAACAAACATCCATCCATCATTCCATCCATTCATTCTCACAGAGTTTCGCGTTTATAAAATTAGTAAGACTATGCAAAGAAAGTACGTTTTACTAATGATAAGCATAAAATATATTGTCATAATGCACATTGGCATAACGAAATTCAGCATATCATAAATGTTTTGCCATAAATATTGTTGGCATAATAATGTGTGTATCAGAATGGCGGGTGTAATTTCCAGATTTGCCTAAATTTATTACAGTTATTTGGTACCTTCTGTGTACCTTTACGTACCTCTCTTGAAAATCTGTGTACCTACACCCGTATGATGATATTTTAAAAATTAGGTACACCCGCCATCCTGATGTCAGAACCGCGGGTGTACTGCTAACCAATATAATATGTAGCCAAGCGTACTGTTTATGTAAATTTGGTACCTCTTGTGTAAGTACCTGCAGATAAAAGTATTAAATAAACGAAATACTGCAAGGTTGCTGCAAAAATAAAAAATAAAAAAATCTCGTAAAACGTATCTTTTTATTTTTAATAAAATAAAGTTAATGTTAGATTTTACGATCATTTTTATTTTTAAGACCAAATGTTTCTTAGAGAAATTTTACCTTGACTAATAACCTTATCGATTAGTAAAATAAAATAGCGACTTTGTTTTTTTAAATTTTAGTTGGTTCGAGAGTCGGGGGGGCTGGGCAAGCAACTTTTAGAAAATCTTTGAATGCGGTTATGTTTCTTTTTAAAAATAAAGGAATGTTTCCTTTAAGTAAAATAAGCTAACTTAAGGATTTAAGGTACTTTGCCTTCAACGCCCGACTTATCTTTCCACCCTGTATACTAGTCCAATTTTTATTACATTGATTATAGTTTTGTAACAAATTATAAGGCCGAGTTAAATGCACATGGAATCAGTGCGTTATTCATATATTAATCCTTTCTTATTTCGTTATCGTGAAAATTAATTAATATATCATTTAAAACTGTCTCTTGTTTCATTTTGATTCTGGAAACACTGATAGACAAACATCCTAATTCTATAAATCCTTCACAATTCTAAAATGGGCAATATGTTGTTTTTGTAATTATGTATACATATAGTTTTTTTTAATATTTAAGATAAGTTATCAATACGTAGATTGTTATTTTAAAAGATACGTTTTACGAGAATTTTTATTTTTTTATTTTTGCAGCAACCTTGCAGTATTTCGTTTATTTGATACTTTTATCTGCAGGTACACAAGAGGTACCAAATTTACATAAACAGTACGCTTGGCTACATATATTGGTTAGCAGTACACCCGCGGTTCTGACATCAGGATGGCGGGTGTACCTAATTTTTAAAATATCATCATACGGGTGTAGGTACACAGATTTTCAAGAGAGGTACGTAAAGGTACACAGAAGGTACCAAATAACTGTAATAAATTTAGGCAAATCTGGAAATTACACCCGCCATTCTGATACACACATAATAATAATGATGCATAATTTTATAAAGCATAATGTTATGAACGCATGTTGATATTTACATATAATATTCTTTGGAATAAAAATAATAAACCTTAATATAACTCATATAAAAACAAACATGTTCGCGGCTCAGGCGCGGCTGGCCCAAGGGCCACCCCCGCCGAGCCTTATCCTAATCCAATAGAGTAATTCCCAAATTATAATAAATATTGTTTATATTTATGGCTCATGATTACTAGACGAATAAATATTATGCCTTAAAAATGTACGCAATTCCAAATAATGCCAAAACAAATTAAGGTTACAGGGGCAAAACACGGAATGTCACAAAAAAAATCTAATATATGTATATGTATTTTATGTAGCATAAGTAAAAAGCGTAAAAACAATCACAGTCCTTCATAACTTCAATATTTCAAAACCTGTACCTACAGGTGCAAAAGTTCTAACTTTGAAACATTAAAATGTTGATTACACAAAATCCTGTTTTAGTGACATTCATTGTTTTGCCCCTACCCTTCAAATTAGACCAAATGACAGTTATGCTAACCTTTGCATTATGCCAAAGTATTATTATGTTAATAAAAGTTATGTGAAAACGTTATGCCAACCAATATTATGCCTTAAAATTGTATGTCAAGAGGGGGATTCCCAGAGAGTACAACACTTATTTTTTTATCAAGGCCAGAGTTCTAGAGGTCATGAATTTTATCAAGAGGTAACCAATTAATCTAAGCTTTATAAAGGACTTTGTCGAGGTACTTCGCACCAGACGTGCCTTGCAAAAACGTAGTCAAACTTAGCTCGATTGACAAAAAATGTCTCGGCATTCCCTAAGGCGGGTTGGCTACAAAACCGAATAGTATTGGCTATAAAGAGTTAGGGTCTATAAGGTACTATCTCACGAAAGTTCCCGCACAAGAAATGTCTACGTTTGATATTAAAACATTAGCCTTATTTCTGGCATTTTGCCTACATTTTTGGCATTTACTGCCGAAGTATTTCAATGTGATTTCGACCTAGATTTTTTTGTGCCTTTTTGTCTGCAGTTAGTTCGTGAAAGTAATATTATTAGTCTCTGAAATTCCACGAGCGCTCTGGCTTTATATTTTTATTTTCATGAGGTTTAAGCAAAGTTTTTCCATTACATGAAAAGCTTTTTTAAATTAAATAAAAACATCTTTTTGTAAACTTCTAGGAATGAAAATGTGATAACATAATTGTGTCGTGTCTTGAGTTTTTTGTTACATAATGAAATACAATAAATGCGAATAAATGTTAAGTAAAAAGAAAAGATGAAAACATGAAGTGCGAAAAACATTTTGCCGTCACACTTGTGTATCGTTTTCTTTATCAGTATTTTGTAGGTTTGATTGTTTGTTTTCATTTTGTAAATGTCGCAACACATTATGTTATTGTCTTTGGCCTCTGACCCTGACAGCAGGGAATAGATCAAATATGTCAAACTTTTCTGTTGTCAATAATGGATACGAGGCTTTTGGCTCATCTGTAAAGTGGTATTGTTTTGTTTTTTTTTTTTGTAATGTGCGTTTGGTTTGTGCAGAATAAACACTTTTTCTTTCTTTTCTTTCTTTCTTTTTGACTAAAATATACGTGCGCGTGCGCGTGCGTGTGTGTACATGATGATATAGTAATAAAATATGAAAAATGTTTTTATGTGTTTCAGAACGGAATAATTGTGATGAATTTATGAACGAAGCGTTGAGTGAAAGTAGAGAGTGAGGGGGTGAAGGAGGAACGATAGAGGAAAGAGTTGAATAGAACATGGTGAACACAGATTTTTGTACGAAGGAAAAAGACTGTGAAAATTATAATAAAATAGAAGCATTTTATTGAAGAAACCGCATTTCATTTTGAACCCTTTCCTACATATATAAATATATATTAAGTGGGAAAAATATGTATTATTGAAGCTTTATATTTATAATACATCAATATTAAACTATTTACAAGTGGGTACAAACAACTTATAACTAATTAATTAATAAAAGTAGCAAAATTATAATTATGCTAACTTAACTAAAACTATTTACAAACTAAAATATAGCATATATACAGTTAGATTGTTACGCTTTTACATCTGGCTCTCTCAAAGATCCAAGTTTCCATATTTTTTCTGTGTTTGTTGTCCCGCTTCTTGGTTAAGGGGGAGACCACAGCTTTCTACTCCTCCCCGTGCATCCTCGTTTCTTCGACCGAACTTCCATGAACGCCTCTAAGTCATCACGACACCGTTTCCTAGGCCTCCCTCGGCCACGACGCCCATCTTCTGGCCTCATCGTCTTTCCTAATTATTATCTATTTACTTTCTTTACTGGCGGGCGTCTCGCCATCTCGGTTTTAACTTTACAGAATAAACAGTAAGATTTTTACAGGATAAATCGGCGCGTTTCTGTGAGCGTGTAATTTCGCAAAATTACAGAAAAAACATACCTACCCATGAATAAGAATAAGTAACGTACCGTACCATCATATTTTAACAAGTTCAGCGATAACAAAGTTCATGCGTTTTATTGCCATCCGTATTCGAACCGAAATCGTACGTCAAACGTTTTTACGACGATCGTCCCTTCTGTTGTTAGAAATAAAATTGTTTTAGAGAGTTTATTTCGTAAATGGCCGATAAGGGCCGTTTGACTCGATTTCGAATTGAAAGTTAGCTTTTTATTGGCATTAACCTGAATATTTTGTATTATGTTAAGAGGTTTCCTATAAAGTTAATAGGAAATAACCATTCAATTGAGATACGGAGCACGTTTTTATGCTCGAAAAGAAGTTTAATAAACGGAATAACTTTTGTGGTATCGATTATTCACAGTAGGTAAGTTTTAAGTAAGTATTTTGAACTTGATGTGTACAAATTCGGTGGCATTTAAAAATAATAAAACTAACTGTGCTGGAACATATAATTGAATCAAACATTTTGTAGGTACATCATATACCTACTTCAGATCTTTGATTTCAATACAAACTTAATTTTGACCAGAATACTACCCACCTTTCTACCTTTAACCATAAATATACGCAAATCAGATAGACAGCCGGTGTACGTTGTAACGCGCGTTGGGTACATTGTAACGGGAGTCACGCACTCGGTGATAAAATTGACGCAATTCTAGTTAATTGGTTAACTTAACAACTGATAACCTCACTGATTATAAACATGTGAACGTTAAAGCCGAATTACTTTAAAGTCAGGATTTGTAGAGATTAGTCCCTTTTGGTTTGATTTGTGAGAATATGTACCCTGCTTATAAGGCGTGTATACTTCGCGTCGATACGCCAGGAGACGAAATAGGAGCAGGCCTTTTAGTGACTAGATGTAATCACGAGATGTCTAGGAGGTGTCCTCTCTGAAGATTTTAAAATACGTGGTTATTTTAAGCTTTTTTCCTTGATTCTTTACTAGCGATCCGCCCCTGCTTCACACGGCTATTACGACTTGCCAAAACATCGAGATTCCTTGATTATATGTAAGTTTATTATAAATACTCTAAACCAGCATTTCCCAAACTATGGGTCGCCAGCGAATATTTGGTGTGCCTTGAAAAAATGATTTTCAGCTATGACCTAATCTAAACATATAAACACAAATAAATAAAATTGGAGTGACTGCTTGTAATGACAAAATAACAGCTATTTACTAAATGGATATGAAAGTACATATATACGGTACATACAACAAAAAGATAATTTTTATAAAATTTGTCTGTCTGTCTGTCTGTTTATTTCGGCTAATCTCAGAAACCACTGGACCGATTTTGACGGGACTTTCACTGGAAGATAGCTGATGATATAAGGAGTAGGTAACTTAACTTGTTTTAGGAAAAGAATTAGGGTTCCGCGTAAAATAATTAAAACCCATGAAATCTGTATCTATACCTATACAACCATACAAATAAATAAAATTGAAGTGAGAGTGTCTATTTGTAATGTCAAAGTTATAGAATTCCACGCGGACGAAGCCGCAGGTAACAGCTACTTAATAATATAACTAAAGTATTGGATGAAGACTAAGAATATACTTAGATATCATAATTATATTAATACATGTTGAATTAAATGACTATGTGGAACATAAAAATTGTTCTAAAACTAAATACCGAAATAAATTGGAGTATCAAACTCGCGGTGACTAAAAGTAACTAAAATTGAAGTTGACAAATGATAAAAAATAGGAAACAAATACATCCTTCTCATTGAAATAGCACTCCTTGTATTTAATTAAGTAATAAACATTTTGATTGTAACTGAATTTTATTTTTTATTTGTACAGTCCTTCATTCATATAATTATGGCCCTTTTTTTCTCCATGACAGCCAAGAGGTGAGTTCCGAATTTAGAAGTTTTTGTTAGGTGGGTCGCGGTCCTGTCAACTTTGGGAAACACTTGCTGGCCGTTTGCACCATCATTTAGTCCAAATAATGGTGAAAACCGCCAGCAACGCGGTCACACACAGACATGAAAAGTGACTTTATTTTACAATGTATATTATATAATAGAATATCCCATTTATTCCACAATTACGTCAATAATTACACTGAAAACCATTCTCTCTCGGGAAATGTTCGGAAGATGAGTACAAATACGATTATAACTTTATATCGAAAGCTTCTCGGAGGGAAACCCGACCATCCAATGTATTTAATTGACTCTACGCTTTCATTTATTAGCTCGCTGCAATATTGTATAGAATGTCGTATCTTTTAATAGAATCTATTATATTAAATTGACTGCCTTGTTGGACTAGGTCGCAAGTGACCAAGCGAAAGATTCTAGGATTCAAATATATGTCGGAAATATGTTACTGAGTTGACTAATCGGGATGACAGCGCCGCCTAGTGGCGTTCGACAGACGCTCGGACCGGCCGAAGCTAAGTAGACTTCATGGGTGGCGGTCAAGCGGTGAAGACTTTTAGAAACTGTCGCGCGTTCCGAATAGTTGTGTTGTGTACTATAGTGTGTGAATTGCTAGTGTGATTAATGTGATCGTATAATAAATTATAATTTGATCTGAACTGCAAACGTTTTTTCTACTGCGCAATAACCAACACTACCCATAGTACGCCCACAGTAGTTAAAATATGCTGGAAAATAACGAAAGAGACACATACTCTCTCCGTTATTATAGAATCCTGAATTGCCTCATGTCGGACCAGCATTATTGTCGAAGAAGTAAGTCGCCGAAGTCGCATCATTTCCTACTTAAGTCATGTCGAAGAAACTCTTTGTCGCAGTTCAGTAGTGTCGGCCTTAAGGTATTTCGAACTAAAATATTGTCGAAATGAAAAGTATTACGGTTTGTCGAAATTCAGTTTGGTAGTCATGTTATTGTATTGAAATAGCCTCCACTATTGGCTATACTTAAATGTAGGTTCTGCGCATCCTGGGCAGTAAGCCTCTCATCTATATACCTAACATATTGCTGACTGGAAAAAAAAAATACTGCGGTATGTAGGTAGGTACTACTCTTTTATAGCTCATGCCTTTATGAGAGGAGAAGAAGACAGAATCTATTACTTTACAAAGGCAAAAATTGCCCAAGTGACGGTATAATTATACCGTCACTCGGGCCTTTTTTGCCTTTACAGGCAAATTAATGAGGCCATTTCCAGCAGTGGACGTCTTTTCGCTGAATGATAATGTGGATGCTTTGTCTCTGGGATGTCTCTGGTATTGATGCTCATAAATGGTAGAAAGATAAAGGGTAGGGTGGCTACCAAGAGCTGATGGGTCGCGTGCATGCTTGCTTGCTGACCAAACAAAACTCCAAATCAGCAAAAAAACTTTTACAAGAAGCTATTTAGGCGTATTTTCAAGTTGCATTCGGTGAATCTATTACGAGTAGTCCGTAGGTCCGCTGTCAAACTGGGACCGCGGTACCACTTGCGGGACCGTTTGACAGCAGTCCCAGTCGCCTGAGTACTCTCACAAACTTTTTTTGTTTCCAGTGGGTTTGCAATAAATGACCTTGCAGTGGTTTAAAAGAGCCTCCACAAATTAGTATGACTTCGTATAGCGCTCTCCGAGCAAACCTCGTTACCAACCTGCTGACTAGCCAAATTATCTTTTTACTACGATTATACTCAAGTGTCGTGCCGACAGGAGATAATAAGCCCGAGTCTTTAGAACGGCAACATTTTCGAAGCACCATTTACAAAGAGCCTTACAGATTAAATAAAACCCGTTTCAATAAGAAACGTTTTTCTGCATCATTCAAAGTCAAAGAACTAATGGAACATTGGTGTCTTATTAAAAACGCAAAACAACGCTATTGCCATTTAAAAATCTTTCTATCCAATATGGATTTTGTCTTATTGAGAACGAAGCTTATTTTTATTTTGTCTGATTTCTTTTCGAATCCGTTGCCTTTCGTTCTCTTCGTAAATTGTATTTTAAATGGCTTTAAAAGGAATAATATTGTTTCTGCTCTATCGTTTAGATCAGGGGTTCTCGAATATTTTCAGTTAGTGGCGCACTGCCAGGTTCAGTATTATGTCTCGGCGCCCTAGCTAATCGAAATAGGGTACAATGATAGGCTGATTGATGATGGTAGATAGGCACAAAAATTAAAACATCCACACTTTGTTTATGAGTTTTTATTTATTGTATAATTTAGCGTAAGTACCTATCTACTTACCTCAATTCAGACGTCGGAATTGAGGAGCCACCTTTAACGTCGCATAACTTTTTAAGGGTTTTACTACAATTTCCAGGATCCGGCCTATAAAATCGGCTAATTTACTACTAAATATTGGTAGTACCCTCGTTCAACTATGAGACATGGCTCCTCAATCCAGACGCACACCGAGTTTGAGTGAATTGTTTATTTTGTACCAGCAAATACATAAGTTTAGTTTCCGGAGGCACCGTGAGGCGCTCCTCTTTACCATTCTCGGGCGCCGCGACGCGGTCTTTGGGAAACCCTGGTTTAGATAATGACTACCTAGTCATTATCTAATTAATTGGTTAATTTCACAAAAGCTTCTATAGAGTACCTACTCTATAGAAGCTTTTGTGAAATTAACCAATTAGCAATGATCATCTGCCTAGCCTTTCCAAAACTACGTTGGGGTCGGCTTCCTGTCTTACCGGATGCAGCTGAATACCAGTATTTTACATGTAGCTACTGCCTATCTGACCTATCTTTTCTATGTTGATGTGTTGGATGAGCTATAAGCCAGTAGAATTATCGTAACCCGATGGTAAAATTGACCACATAATGATGTGTCAATCATTTCATAAAATGGAGGCAATTCTTTATTGTGATCAACTAATAAATTATCGTTTGACGACTTGACCACATATTTACACGGATTTTTTATAGGTTTCTCAACTGATTAGTAGGGCTTAAATAAATGTGTTTTTGAGAATTGAGGAGACACATTTAAATACTTGCCTCGTTGGTCTAGTGATCCTAAGCGCTACTGCGTTGTTTGTGAAAAGAAGCACACAATTATTTGAAAAGATATCTTCCACTAGAAAAGCTCCATTACGTGCCCAATACGTAAATAAAATATGTCATCAAAAATGTAAGACCGCATTAATGCGAAAAAGTTTTTTTGGTATGGTACCTCTGCTTAATAAAATTCCTGATGACAAAAAGAACATGACATTATATAAGTTTAAAAAAGCTCTTACTAAATTATTTATTGACAAATGTTATTATACTGTAGACGAACTTTTGAACGACCAATTATTATAATAATGCAATAATTTAAAATATTGTTTTTACTAAGTCACATAATCTAATGACACCTAATGTGTCACTTATAAATTTGTATGTCTTAATTATGACAAAACATAGCGCACCTCCTATTTATGATATATATGTATATATATATATACTGATTGATTGATTACTGCTGAGCTTCTGGTCTTGGGTTCAATTCCCGGGTCGGGCAAATTGATATTGGGTTTTTCCATTTGGAATTTCTCAGCAGCAGCCTGGAGACTTGATTTGTACCTTGATGGCAATAAGCTCACTCCCTATTACATGGGACTTAAATAAAACTGGCGAATTATGAGTGTACTATAGGAACACCTCTGCATAAGTCTTCGGGGATTAAAGGCGTGATGATATGTTAAAAAAAAAACATTACATGTTTAAATAATTTTAAAACCAGTTTTTTTACAAATAATGTTGGTTACTCTAGTTGAACATAAATATAGCAGGGCCACACTTATCAGGCCCGTGTCCGGGACGTGACAGGGCAGTTGCACACACAGGCCAGGCACTGAGCACGGTCCGTTCACGTCTCAGGCACACCCCTGAGATGCGTGTATAGAACTTTAGCTCCACAGTCCTGTAAGTGCTATCAAGCCAACCAAGGCCGCGTTTTATTTGTCACCTTATTAAACCACTCAATTTTCTACATTACCTTGAACAATTTTCTCTAAATCGGCCATAATAATGCCATATTATTTATACGTTCGAACATAAATCCACATTTACCGGCGATTCGCGTCTAATAGAGATTGATCGAGCAATACGTTCACACGTCGCTTCTCGCCACAAATAAAGATGGAAGACTTGCTTATCAACGGACGCATGTTATGCCTGTTATCTAGGAAAGGGTTGGATAATTGTATGTTTAGTAGAATTCGTTTTTAATTCTGGGTGTTTTTTTAATTAAAGGTATATGATGGCTAAATAATGCTATCCGTACTGGTTCAAGGCTGCTGCACGTGTCGAAAACTGCTGCACGTGTCGTGCAAAACTGCTGCACGTGTCGATCGATCTGGTTAAGCTACGCTTACGGCGGTTGGTCCGTGGATGGGTGACCATCTTTACATACCGAGACCCCTCCGTGCCTCGGAAAGCACGTTAAGCCGTTGGTCCCGGGTATCATTCGTGGATCTTTGACAGACGTTACGGGTCGTCAGAAGCTCGAAAGTCTGACAACTAGACTTACCAAAGGGGTATCGTATTATTACAACGTAATTGGGTTGTGGTAAAATATAAAATACTGGTATTCAGCTGCATCTGGTTAGACTGGAAGCCGACCCCAACATAGTTGGGAAAAGGCTAAGCAGATAATGATGACTGGTAGATTGAAGGTTAAGCTACGCTTGTCGCGGTCAGTTCGAGGATGGATGGCCATTCATTATATATCGATACCCCACCGTGCCTCGGAAAGCACGTTAAGCTGATGGCGAGATCAACGGCTGTCAGTTTTAGATCTTTGTAAGTCGTTGCATTAGAAGCCTAAAAGTCTGACAACCAGTCTTACCCAGTAACTGGGTTGTGGAGGTCAGCTGACCTCAACATAGTTGGGTAAAGGCTAGGCAAATTGATTGGTATATACAATGTGGAGACTTCTTCTTCTAAAGAAAGAATGTCGAGACATTAAGAATACGACAATAAATGAAAACACTGGCAATATTAATGCATGCCCAAGAGTATTTTGGCACTATCAAATAAATCAGAGAAAAAAGTGGTTTTTTCAAACAAACTTAGTAGTGACTGGCCGACTATGGAATTTGCCGATCAGCCGACTAGCTATAGTGAATAAACTATTGGATATATTTGATTGAATTTTCGTATGCGGACTGTGAACATCAATAGTTAAACGCAGTTTATTTCATTGTCGTACTGTTGTCTCCAGCTTGAATATACCTACGTATCCTCTGGAAATTTCTCTTGTTTCTTAGGTTTGTCTATAGGTACCTAGACGCAAATACTTGCACAAACACGATGTCCTGACCGCAAGCTGCAAGGTCTGGGCGTGGCAGATTGCGGTGCACAATGTCGTGCCTACAAGTTTCTACCTACCTACCTAGTATAAATTGTTGTTTTTTTTTTTACTATTTGGTCCCCCCCGACCCTTGTTCAATGATGCGCCAGCCCGCGTTGCAGCTGAGCCTGTAGCTTTAAATTCCCCGATTAATAATAATGAACTTGATCCAGCCTGTCCCTCTTGCTGTCCTCCCCCCAGCGAACGCCCTAAGCCGAGGTTCGTACCCCACAGGGGGTGCCCTTAGCGAGCGTTCGCCTAGTTTTAATTAGCATAGTTTTTGCCCCTGGCCGGAGGCTTTTAAGTGTAGAAGCTTAAGGCAGCCACAGGATTGACCGGTTAAGTAGTATGATTCGCGGCCGTATCAAATGTTTATTTATAGAATTATAATCATACAAATTATCAATATAACTCTCTAAGTTCATGTAATCCCATTGAATGACTATTTCATGAAATCATGACATTTACCGATTATGCTAACTTATGGAGTTGTATTGCTGATTGTAATGATTATAATTATGTAAAGCCGTATTTGTTACGGTTGCGAATCATATTTTAATCAACATACAATCTGACACTGACCTGAAAAATGCAAAAAACGAAAGAAAATTTTAATCTCGCGGGCTACCTTAGCGCATCCCCCTTAACGTTAGTTCTTTAATTTTTAATAAATCTTTTGGCATTGTTTTCTTAGAAGGAAAGAGATGTAGTATATCAAGTAGTTTGACGTATGTCAACAGTCTCAACATAATAACATTGATGTGTGTAGAAATAAACTAGTGTTTAACCAAGCTTCGTGTGTTTCATTACAGTCGTCATCTCGGTAGTCACCCCCTTCCTAGCCATATCATCTGTCACACAGTCCGTCCAACATTTCTTTGGTCTTCCCCTACTCTTACCTCATCCACATTAATACTCAAAACTTTCCTCACGACATTTTCCTCATTCCTCCGCATCACATCGAATCAGTATCGAATAGCAATATAAACACAAAAGATTTTATGGCGGCTGTACACACTCGCCGAGGCACACCGAGATAGGCCGACTGCGAGAATGTAGATGAGAGCGGTCGGCACGCCTCGGTCTGTCTTAACTCGCTGCAGTTGTGAGTGCGTCGCTGTACACCCTCGTGTCTACAGTGTTGCTTGCATAGAGCAACGGCAGCAGCTAGTTCAATGTCTGCGTCCACCCTCTCGGGATTTACAACTTCAACTGAACTAGGCGAGACAGTACAACCGTCGCTCGAGACTTTTTCGCGAGACCTAGCGCGAGCACTCGGACAGGGGTGTACAGCCGCCATAAGAAAATTCATGGACTTCATAGGCGTTGAGCTGTTTCCTTTTGGGAAGTCGTTTTCTTTTTATTTTATTGCTATTTGATGCAGATTCCCATCAGGTCTGTGAAATTTCGCCAGTTAACTAAAAACACATAACATAACATCACGCCTTCTTTCCTTGAAGGAGGAGGTATTACTTTAGTACACCCACATTTCGCCAGTTATGTTTAAGTCCCATGTAATAGGGGGCGAGCTTATTGCCATCAACCGGGCACACATCCAGACTCCGGACTGCTACTGAGAAATTCCAGACAGAAAAACCCAATAACACTTTGCCCGACCCGGAAAACGAACCCAGGACCTCAGCTGTAGTGCAGTAGCTATTTACAATGTATATAGTAAACCGTTCCTTATTTAGACTTCAACAGACACAAGTTTAAATGTATTGTGTTTGTGTTGCGCTGTATAATGTATGTTTATGTTGTGTGTTTTTGTATTGTTTGTGTGTAGGATGTTATATTGTGTGTATTTTCGTTCTTTCTTATTTTCTTTCTTCAGTGAAACAGCAGGTATCGCGCTTCACTTGGAAATTTCCTGAAAATTTACTGGTGAACGCTAAATATTCTGTTACCAATTGCCTCCGCAGAATGATTGCTTCTAGGCATTACAATATAATTCATGGAATATCATGCTGTAAAGTCAGTCTACTAAACTTTGTTTTTCAAAATTACTAAGAAACTGTAAGTATTTATAGATTTAGGGCTAAAGGAAATGCAAGCAATTTAATCCCTTATGAGTGTCTTGAAGCTTAGCTCTAGTGCGAGAAAGGAAGGATCAAAAGTGGTCTCAATTCGCTTAAAAAAAAGTTAGTAATCTTAGTATTTTTTGTTTAAAAAAATAAATTGCAAAAAAAGATTGTTGCATCGGCCGGGAATCGAACCCGGGCCGCCCGCGTGGCAGGCGAGCATTCTACCACTGAACCACCGATGCTTATACTTACAGCAACGAAACATACTTGTTTAAGTCGTTTTATTCGAAGAGGCACGTTCTACAAATTGATGGCACATTCTCTTTTGCGTAATCATCGTTTTTGTGTTCATTCATGCTTAATGGACGTGAGTTCTTGAGAGGTTTATGTGTTGGGGCAATGACTTTACTCTAACGAAAGAATAATGCCATAAGTACATGACACAGGCGAGGCGTCTCCTAAGTTGCGTCGCTACAGCCACTTCTCAGTCTATCGTATCCAGTTTATCCCAGCCACCCATGATATTAACAGAAAAAAAGTAGATCTCTTATCGTTCCTTCATAGAGTCAAACAAATCCTTCACATTCGTACTGAAATAAAATTCCTAGCAATGTGATTATTTTGCGCATTCGCTTTAAGAGGCTTACAACAGCTAAAGCGCGGTCACTGTCGGACTGCATAGAAATGAAAGAGAAGCGATGAAAGAGAAGCGACGATGATACGACGCAGGTAATTTATTGCAAAATATGAAGCAGTTAGCGATTTACAAAAAATCTATTGATTGGACTGGAATATTAAAACACTATTATGCTAATATGTAGCTTGTAGAATAATCTGACAAAAAATCAGAATGATTGCATGTAAATTAATATGATTTTTAATCGTTAAAAGAAATTTTTAGAGGTATCTTCATGATTTTTTTCTATCGTATCAAATTAGTTGTATTATGTTTTCAACACACTATCATACTAGCATATATCCTGAAGAATATCATATATTTTTCTGATTTTGTTTACTGCAGTGGATCATATACTTTTACGTATTATAAAACTTGCGTTTAGGCACGTTTAGGTCCTGTAGTCCCCTTAACCTGTAATTAAATCTTTATTGAACATTGAAGTTTACATAATTATTCAGAACGTTAGTTTACTTACGGACTAAGGCACCTGCCCCACCTCAGACGAGAAAGCGACTAGATATCAACGAATCTCGCTCAAGAAACGTACAAAATATTGTAGGTCCCGTGTAAGTAAAAGAGATAGGTACATTATACAGGCTGGAATTGAATCAATGGGCCATCTCTTAAGGGGTCATTATACTCATCATTATGAACAACTTTCACTGTGGGACCAACACTGAAATCGCGAAAAAATCATCTGCTGTTCCCTATACACTTATGTTCGCATAGCTCGTCAAAATGTAGGTAACAGCTGATTTTTTCCCGCGATTTCAAGGTTCGTGCCATGATATAAGCCCATAATGATGAGTACAATGACCCCTTAGGACATGGGTCATGAATTCAATTCCACCCTGTATATTAATAGTTGGTCGCTGACTGTTCACACCGCCGGAGAGTACTCGTTTGAGCAGCGACAAGAGCTATCAAAGAGGGTTCTCGCTCAGCGACGCTCGCTTGGCGGGCAGAATACTAGCTGAGGGACTCACGCTTGATACATACGCATACCAGCGAGTAATCGCTCGTAGCCGTCGCGGACTCGCTGCTCGTTACTCATCAACTCGTTTTTAGGTTCGTCCGAATGAAATACGTAACCCTCATAGGATCACTGGTGTGTCTGTCTGTCCGTCCGTCTGTCACAGTGAATTTGCTCCGATTTAATGGAACGATTAAGTTGAAATTTGGTACACATATGAATTTCTGTGGCTCAAACATAAATGAATTTTGAATATCCCCCATATTCAAAATTCATTTATTTAAATACGTTACACGTCCGTCGCTTTTGGGAGGCATAAAAGGAAAATAATTAGTTAAAAAAGTTTTGAAAACTGTACCTTGTGAAATGAAACGCTGCTCACAGCAAAAAAATAAAATAAAAATAAGTTACGTATTTAAGAAAATAGATGAAAATTGACCATTAGCATTACCCTTATCTCCGAAACTACTAAGCCTAAAATTTTGAAAAAAATACTGCGAATAGTTCTATACTTATAGATTACAGGAAAACCTATAAGAAGTTTATGGTTTTAAAATAACATGGCAAATCTCTCAATATTGTGCGTACAAACTTACATTTGCAGTTAGAATGAATGGTTCAATGTTAAGTTTGTTCTTGGGATAAATTCATCCCAACGACGGAATCCTTCATTATGTCGTGGTCCAACACGCACTTGGCCGGTTTTTTTGTTGTTAGCTCTAGTACGCTTCTCGTTGCTCGTTGGCGGTGGGACAGATGCCTTAGTTAAGAATCGTTAGAATATTTTGAAAGGAAAAAAGGCAACGTGCGATGATAGCATCTGATCAACACTATTTAAATTGAAATGTATTTTAGTAAAGATAGTATAAGCATCGGTGGTTCAGTGGTAGAATGCTCGCCTGCCACGCGGGCGGCCCGGGTTCGATTCCCGGCCGATGCAAGTTTCATTTTGGCTTTTTTTAAATTTTGCACTATGAATGTAAAAATAATCCAGTAAAAAGTTTAAGTCGTGGGAGGAAACTGAGATAAAGAGGGAAATCGACTTTTTATGCGGCTGCCTTTCATGATCCAAATAGATCTGTGACTAAATGTCAGTTGTGTTAATGGAAAATAATTGTCGATCGTGATCGGAGTAACCTGCACCTACTCAGAATTAGATCTTATGTAGATATACATAATTTATCAGAAACAATATCTACAGTTCCGAGCATAAATACTTTTCACTTACCTACGCTTTTAAGCTGATCTCGCATTGTATAGGATTCCCGTACAATGCGAAGTCAGCCTATAATGGAAATGTATAGCTTGCTGTGTAGCCGTGTGTAAAATCGAAAATAACAAAGAAAAAAAAAAAAATAGAATATTAAAAAGACAGCTAAGATACTTATCAAACTATACTATACGTATAAAGTTCATAAAATATTTAGCTAACTCAGCTAAATATTTTATGAACTTTATACTTACAGGAGACCTTGCCCAGTCCAGCCCCTAAGGTATATTTGTCAAAAAAATTAAACAATAAGTGCCATAATTTCGCAGCTTTTCGAGCACCATGGGAGTAGCAGAAGGTTTTCAGGGTTGCAAACTTGGGTATAAACAACTCTCAGGGGACCTAACAACATAATAATATAATAACATCGTATTTACATGCGCTTTTGCGACGCTTGCCTATTTTTTTTTTTGTGTCGATAAAGGTAGCTGGGCCATCACACGGTTTTTACGACTTGAACACTAAAATGTCTTTATTATTATTAATTAATTTATACTTCTTGCACAGATGTGCACCAAGGGTGATGGGAGATAAGATGGCAGGTGCTACGGGCGGTGGCGGGTGGTGGGACTACGTATTAAGGAGATAATAAAAAATATTAAAAAGATAACATAATGAATTGTAAATAAAATAGGTACACAAGTATATAAATAGGTTATAGACTTATAATACACATACATACATATTAACTATAATATATAGCATCACACATAAACATATTTATTACTTAAATCAAATATGTTGTTAAAACATATTTATTAAAACAAATATGTTGTTAAAACATAACATATTTATTCAAACAAATATGTTGTTAAAACATATTTATTTATGTAAGTTTAATAATGTATTAAACAAAGAATTTATTCCGGAAGGTAAATGTTCCGTAATCAATCCTCTCAATGATGGTAAAGACCACACAAAAACCGTTGTGTAATTTAGAAGAAAAACGCGGCAGTCAGAAACAAAAGTGATTTTAATATATAATAAAGTATAGATATGGAAGTACATATACCTACTACTAAGCAATCTAAAGCACCTGCATAAATAGTATAATTTATTTAATGGACCCTGTAATAGTCCCAAATTACCATATTTCTGTCCAAATAAGAAATTGTGCTGGGAGAAATTAATTAAAATTATAATTTTAATGGCCACCGCAGTCATTTACATTCTTAGGGTTCCGAACCCGAAGGGTGCCAAATGGAACCTCATTACTAAAACTCCACTTTCTGTCCGTTTGTCTGTGAGCGGGCTGTATCTCATGAATCGTAATAGGTAGACAGTTGAAATTTTCACAGATTGTGCATTTCCATTGCCGCTATAACAACTAATAATAACAATTAAATCGGCGATTTTTTGTTCATCCAAAAAGATGGCAAGGTCGCAAATAGCAAGCGTCAAATATTTACCTATTTTGATTAATTTGGCAATATTACTCTATGGAAATAAGATACATGACTAACTAATGAATTAGAATATTATTAATGAATTGCAATTTTGGAAAAATGCCGTTTAAGTAAAAAGGCATCTGGAAAGTTTCCAAATACTTTATTTGGTGTTACGATATTAATTATTGCATTTCATAATCAATATTTTAGTTCACTAGTTAGCCATATTTCTAATTTTCTTATATTTGAAATATTTAATAGCTATTTGCGACGTTGCCTACTTTCTGTAATAACAGCTTTTAATACGTTACGGAACTCTTCCTGTGCGAGACCGACTCACACTTGGCCGGTTTTTTTGGGCTGTCTTCCTCTTCGGGCTACCTTTTAGGAAAGACATTTTGAAATTGCGAATTCAAATGTTTCTAATTACCTACTTTATTAAGTTTGGAAATTAAAGTGAGGCCTACTTTATTAAGTGAGGAGCTCGTGGCTAAGTAATGACTGCCGCACAGTTCGATCTATCAGGTTAAGCTACGCATGCCGGGGTTGGTCTGTGGATGGGTGACCATCTTTATATACCGAGACTCCTCCATGCCTCGGAAAGCACGTTGGTCCCGGCTGTCATTCGTGGATCTTTGACAGTCGTTAGAAGCCCGAAAGTCTGACAACCAGTCTTACCAAGGGGTATTGTGTTACCCAGTTACTGGGTTGTGGAGGTCAGATAAGCAGTCGCTCCATGTAAAATACTGGTATTCAGCTGCATCCAGTTGGGAAAAGGCTAGGCAGATTGTTTAAGTTTAGAAATTAAAATGTAATCGTGCAAAAAAATGTGGGTATCATGCTAAAATTAATTTTATTGTTTTATGATAACAATTTTCTGTTCTAATAATATTATTGTACAAAAACAAATAAATTATAAATAACCAAGAGATAATTGAGATGGGTTTGTCCAAAACCACAAAAAGTGTTATGCATCGGCCGGGAATCGAACCCGGGCCGCCCGCGTGGCAGGCGAGCATTCTACCACTGAACCACCGATGCTTGTAAATGTACAGCCAACATATAAATGTGTTAAAATAATTACTATTAAAAGTAAAAGTAAAGATGCGCTCAAGCACACCTTTCACCTGGATTTGACCTCGCTACAAAACACGTTTTAGTATTGCACACATTATTAAAGATGATTGGACAAAAATTATTTTGCTGACTGTACATTCAAACCAATTCTAATTTCAAACACCAATCGCCAAGCATCGGTGGTTCAGTGGTAGAATGCTCGCCTGCCACGCGGGCGGCCCGGGTTCGATTCCCGGCCGATGCAATAACCCTTTTTTATATTTTTCGTAAACTTTCACTATAACCGTAAAACTAAAAACCAAAGATTTTCCTTATTACGATAGAGATTAATCTGTTTTTTTTAATCACGAGTTTCGATATAGGTACATGCTAGGTAATTTTGACCCCAGAGGTAATCAATAAGATACGACAAAAAATAAAACTTAAACTCGAACATAGAACCTCGTCCTTTTTTAGAAGTCGGTTAAAAACAACCTGAAATAAATAATTTCCTGGAGTCGACTAGATTCTTGTCGGAGTTCATAGCCCATGCTATTTATATCTCTAGACAGACGTTTACAAATAGTCGCTGGGTGAAACTCATTACTTTTAGCTAACACCACGATTTGTTCTGACCACTATCACAATTTGTACCTTCATATCTTTGACATAGGTCTTCTGAATTTAATTATCTTAAGCCCACGACCCCACGGGCGTATTTCTATCGCGGCGATTTTTTTTCGCGTATTGGATTTTCGACGCTCTGCTTAGCTCCAAGAGTTGATTATCCAATAGTGAGTATTCTTGACGCGCTGGGATACGTGCTGGATGCGCTCTGTTGAATTCTCAATGCTCGACTCAATACCGAGATTTGAAAATCCAGTGTACGAAAAATAATCGCCGCGATTTTATTACGTTCGCTCAACGGGCTAATAGGTAATGCATAATGAATTCAGTTCCGAAGAACCGAACCGCCCAGAGCGGGAGAAGTTAATTGATAATTTCCCACCTTCAAAAAAAAAAAAAAAAAAGGTATCCGAAGAACCTATTACTAAGCCTCCGCTGTCCGTCTGTCCGTCTGCCTGTCAGCGGGCTGTATCTCATGAACCTGAATAGGTAGACAGTTGACATTTTCACAGATTCTGTATTTCTATTGCCGCTATAACAACAATTAATAAAAATTTAATAAAATTAATAATTAAAGGGGCTTCTCAACTCCCCATACAATAATATAAATGTGTTTTTGTCGAAGATTTTTGCTCGATCTTAATACGGTACGGAATCCTTCGGGGGCGACTCCCACTTGGCCGGTTTTTTTAAAATCAAGTTTAATAAGACTTTTTTTAATTATGAAAGGCACTGTGGTGTCTCTGTCTTCCTCTGGAATTGCAGATGAATGTGGACATCTCAGACTATAATGTTACTGCTCGGGCACAGCCATGCTATTCCACCATGAAAACTTGGGTGAAGTGAGCTGTCAATAGTGTTCGTTCGTTCTCACGTTTTCACGGTGAGATGGTTACAGAATAGCACTGCAGCAGTGCTATTCTGTAACCATCTCACCGTGAAAACTTAGGTGAAGTGAGCGTGGAGTGAGCTGTCATTCCACAGGGATTGACACTATTGACAGCTCACTTCACCCAAGTTTTCACGGTGAGATGTTTATAGAATAGCATGGCTGGCCTCCTCTGTTAGAGTGAGTAGGCAGTGATCCACGACGCTTGCTTAGGCCCTTATTACAGAACCTCACTCAAAACTCAAGCATGACTCAAAACTCGGTAGAAGCCTTTTGATTGGTTACGAGTTTTGAGTAATGCTTGAGTTTTGAGTGAGGGTCTGTAAGACGGGCCGTAGTGTGTCACTAGTCACGTGTCTTAGATTTTTCGGTAAGTACTTAGTATTTTTTTATAGAATCATCGGTAAATGTCTACAGGTTGCACTGAAATCTGGTAAATAAAACTTAGAGAATCCCGTGCTCAGGATTCGCGCTTACGAACATAAAACAAACGGGGCAGTCCGAAGTATATATTTTAAGTAAGTATACTATGTTCACTTTACAGTTGTTCACATAAACAACAATTTGACCCTAGAGTCCTAGACATACATCTACCAACTACCAAGGCGACATCAAGTCCAGTAGAAATAAATTTAAACGCAGTCCGGAGCTACAAATAGCGAGCGTATTGATCCCTTTAATAAATAAAAATGTCCACCGAGGCACGTCCGGGACGGCTTCAATATTGTCCACTATTACGTCATTTATTCTTTTAATAACTTGTGTATAAAAATATTAAACTATTGTGTGGATGTGCTGTGATGTAATATCAGCCTGGAATATAGGATAATCATTTCCATAATTTTGTTTCCTGCAATCTTGTAAACAAATATGAGTTTTTGGAAAAATAACTAGATACCTTACATATTGTTCAGTTTGTACTAGGTACTAGTTCAACATATTTTATGACTTTTTAATAATACGACACATTCCAAAATCAATATAATTTTAAACTTATAAAAAGTTGATGTTTCTTTAAGTGGAAATAACATTAATTGGAAACAAGGATTTGAACAGACATTACAGTTTGTTTTTTAATCCCAGAGACTAATTTGACAGGTGCAAATGTCAAACTCCAAGTTGAAAAACAAACAACAATCACTTGAAATGTCAAATTAGCCACTGGGATTAAAAATTATACTTTAGGTGCGTCGACAATTTTTTGGACGTGGCTAGTTCTGGCTAGTAGCTGGGTGAGAGTATTTAAGGATCGAGTTTGGAGAGGTTTTAGACACGCCTATCGTGTAGGTAAGGATAGAAAATCGATCATCCATTGCTCACTGCGTGCTGGCGATTTGAGCCAGTTAACTTCAGGTTACTTCAAAATGTTACCGTAGCGCGTATGTGTTCACCGTAGCGCGTTTTGACTGTTTCTAACTTAACTGAAAGCTGTGCTGCTGGGGAGTTTGTTGCACCACTTCTTCTTCCTAGCCAAAGGACTAAGAAGTGGTGAAGGGTGGACGTTTTGGGGGACGGTCTTATGTAATTTTGACGTTCGAAACGTGCTGATTCTCCGCCTAGTTTGAATAAATGGCTTCTGATTTTGAATCCATTGGGACTTATAGGTGTTCGTAAAATCAGAAAAGACAGTCGCCTTTCCGGAGAACTTATGGTGTCACTGTTTCTTTCCAAAGTCTTCCAGCTAACAGTAGGCAGCCATTTTTGTGAAACTGTCTTTTCATGTCGAATTTCAAAGTTTGCCGATTTTAGTGTTGCACAGAAGGAAAGAAAGAAAGAAAGAATAATAAGTTTATTTGTCACAACATGTGCATAAAAAAAAAGATAATAAACTCGAGTAGAAAATAAGAAAATAAAACACAATAGGTTTAAATACAATAACGAGCACAAAACAGAAATATTCGGCAGCTGCTGGCACGTCATGACTGATAAACACACACACACGTCCACAGATAATATTTATTTTCGTTTATCATTTAAAATCAGAATCTCAGTTTAGTCTTCGAGGTATTGATTCAATCCAAGCATAATTTAATACATCAGCATGTAGGATGACTATCCTTCCCTTTCTGACAATGATATACCCTAAGTGACCCTCAAATACCCTATTTGTGAAGTTAAAGTGACGCAATAAATCTTGTACAAAGGGATGCCCGGGCAATCCTTACAGCTGTCCTACATTTTGTTTTGTTAAGCCGTTGCATTTAATATTGCTGGATAAATTACAGGCCAGGGATGGGTTTATAAAATGAATTTATGCTAATACATTCAAACCTGAGTAAGTGATAACTGGGTAAGCGAGAAAACTCTATAAACAAGAGTAATTGCCAGGTCCCGTCATTTGAATCCTCTAAAACCTCTATAAATGAGGTACAGAAACTTCTATAAGAGAAAGTCATTTTTCACTCGTGGGCCTCTATAACTGAGACTGCTACTTGCCTGTACCTCTATAAGCAACAGTCGATCGTAATTTAACATTATGCTATTTATGACTCATTCTTTAATTTCGTGGAACTAACATTGTTTTTGTTCCTTTCAACCTTCCTCAACAAGCCTCCACCTCTATAAGTGAGAATAGCCGCCTCTGTACGTCTATAGGCTAGAAACTCGAGTAAAAGCTCGTACATACCAGCGTGACGCGACGGCGCGACGCGACTCGAACAATACAATTTCTAAGAAAACTTGACGGTATAACAATAACCGGTGTCGCGTCGCGCTAGTCTGCACAAAACTTTAGTGAGAAACCTCTATAAGCAAAACAGAAATGGCGGTCCCTTTAACTCTCGCTTATACAGGTTCGACTGTACAATAAAGCTGAAGAGTTTGTTTGTTTGTACGCCCTCATCTCCGGAACTACTAGTCGGATTTCTTTTTGCATTTCATAGCCGAATTCTTGAGGAAGGTTATAGGTTTTTTAACCTCACGCTACGACCTTTAGGAGCCGAGCAAAATGAAAAAATTCAGACAGAACGCTAAGCGTAAACAAAGAAATAGGGCACAACTATTTTATGTTAAGGTGAATCCGCAATTGCAACCCGCGTTATTCAAACTTTTTTACGTTTTTTGCTATTTGTAGGTCAGTGACAGGTTGTATGTGTAATACCTACATCTCTCTAAGTTAGATTTGTTCCATAAGAATACATTTCTTATGGAATAGTTTTTATGGAACAAATATAACTTAGAGAGATAATGATTCAAATTTTTGAATAATTCTATAAATGTATATCTGTTATAGTCGCGAATCATATTTTGATGAAGATACAACCTCTTGCTTGACTGACTTGCAAATTGCAAAAGACGTAAGAAAATTTGAATTTCGCGGGCTGCGGATACATCTTTTTTTTTTTTTTTTTTAATGTAGGAAATTATCAAATAACTTCTCCCGCTCTGGGCGGAGCGGGAGGGCGTGGCAGACTCTTACTGACTAAAACCCACCCGTGTTCCTTCAGTTGCCTGTACATTGCCAGGGGCCACGGTATCCCTTTCGGACTTTCCCGCGACCCCGGCAGGTGCGGATTCACCTTAACACATGAATATCATGCGGGCAAAAGCTAGTTAGATATATTTCTGTTTCAGATGAAAATTTTAAGTGTATAGATAGCTAAGTTATTTATTTATTTGGTTTAAATAGGTCTTTATTTATATTATCATATTAATCTTTCATATAGATTCTTTTCTTTTAAATTTTGTGAATGTGAGAACAGACTAGATCTATCGACCATTTTATATTTTGCTAAGTACCTGGTACTTGTTGATAGGCCTACACTGTCCTCTCATACCTTTTAACACTGTAATTAGAAAACATAGTAAAACTCATTTAATATATTAAAAGAGTAACCGTGGAGTTTCTTGCCGGCTCTTCTCCATAGGAAACGACCAATTGGAACCGTGCACCTAGCTTCTGACGTTTCATAAGTGCCCATGTAGGTTTATGTTAAATAAAATATTTTGAATTATATTGCATTTAAATAATAATAATGTAAGGCGTATTTTTGATGATTCTTGAAATATTCATACCTAAATAATATGTAGGTCTACAATATCTACCTAATAGATAAAAGAAGTTTCGTGGTCTACCTAAACTTCACGCATCTGGAACTGCTAAAATAATGTCAGTCTTTTAAATAAAAATTTAATTGCATCGGCCGGGTATCGAACCCGGGCCGCCCGCGTGGCAGGCGAGCATTCTACCACTGAACCACCGATGCTACATTTCTTTTTGAGCAAATGCAATGCTAGAACAAAATGTAGAGCCAGCAAAAACATTAAACCATTCACTTTTTTCTCCTCATAAGTAAATTATCTTTCGTAATTTTTGGTTTAGGCTTTTAGTTAAAGGCATGATTAATGGATACATCATATTCATATAGAATTACATGCTCAACATCATTATTCAGTTCTAATACTTTGCCTACCCGACCGTAATTAACCCACTGAACGGCGAAAAGGTAGGCAAAAAACCAATACCCTCATTCTGGGGCAGTCGGGTAAAAAGGCCTTTCATGTGGAATAAGCATCAATCACCACGCTTGCTTGGTGCGTGGCAATTTCTAGCTATTATCCCTAATTAAACGCAGATTTCCTCAAGTTATTGTATAATTTCCTATCAGTTTTACCAAAAAAAAAACAGTTTAAAAAAAGTTCTTGCATCGGCCGGGAATCGAACCCGGGCCGCCCGCGTGGCAGGCGAGCATTCTACCACTGAACCACCGATGCTTATACATTTACTACATAAATTAGTTACAATTCAAATGGTGTTAATCAATTGTGCTATCGTTGAACGTTACCGTTCACAATATTCCAACAATTCAGTAATAACATAATATCACGCCTGTAATACCGAGTGGTTGGGCAGACGTGTACCTATAGTACACCCACATTTCGCCAGTTATGTTTAAGTCCCATGTAATAGATGAAATGAGAATGTTTAAAAGACTCGTGAAAGAACATTACCTGTCGTTATAATTTTGTTCTTATCGTTAGTTGTAATAATATTCGGCATTTATTTTCGTAGCATTTATCTGTGTATCTATTTGTACTTGTATACCTTTTATTTGCACCGAAGACAACCCCATTTTATGTCCATATAATCACTGTCCATTCCAAGGTTGCCTGGAAGAGATCGCAGTAAGCGATAAGGCCGCCCATTTTATATTTTATAGTGTATTACTTTTTCTTTATGTAATGTATAATCTGGAGTACAATAAAGTATATATAAATAAATAAATAGGAGCGAGTCATTGCCATCAACTGGGCACAAACCCAGACTCCGGGCTGCTACTGAGAAATTACAGATGGAAAACGCAATAACACTTTGCCCGTCCCGGGAATCGAACCCAGGACCTCATGCTCAGCTTTAGCGCTTGTGACAAGACGAACGAGGCAGTCCGAACGTAATTAAAGTAATATTCATGTTATGTAAAAATAAATGTATATTCGAAAAAGATTTCTTCATAAATTGTAGAGAATGCGAAGAAAAACACAAAACTAAAAAGTTTTTTTTTTTGGTTATCTCCGAGTTATAAATGTATTCCTACTCCATCCGCAGATAATGATAAAAAAACAAACCGTAGTTTTACAAAAAAGTTCTTGCATCGGCCGGGAATCGAACCCGGGCCGCCCGCGTGGCAGGCGAGCATTCTACCACTGAACCACCGATGCTTATACCTAAACTACTAAAATACCTATGATAAGCTGTGTGGTGTAAAAGTAAAAGTGAAGATGTGTGCGCAAGAGCACCTTTCACCGTGATTTGACCTCGCTCTTAATATTATGCTGATAAAGATATTTTACTCAAGAAACTATCACACAAACAGACCATCTGTTTGTGTGATAGTTTCTTGAGTAAAATTAATAAGTATGATGAAGATAATAAATAATAAAAAATAAGAAGAGTACTTATAGAGTGCCGCTAGCGGCACTTTATCCCTGTCGGATAAAGTGCCGCTACTTGCGGCATTTTAGTAGCGCTGCCTCAGCCAGGCTAAACTGCCGTAAGCGTTGCATTGTCGATGTCACTATCACTTGTTATTTTGTTTGATTGTTGAGCTTAGTTCACTGCCCTTTGTATTGATTGATCGTATTTGTTTTTAATTATG
Source organism: Agrochola circellaris (assembly GCA_914767755.1). Lineage (NCBI taxonomy): Eukaryota > Metazoa > Arthropoda > Insecta > Lepidoptera > Noctuidae > Agrochola > Agrochola circellaris. Next base: position 3,894,894 of record OU611859.1, on the reverse strand, counting down.
TCAAAAGATGATTTTATTATTTTCACTGCCTAAAAATTATCTACTTATTAATGAAATTTGCTAAAATGTGGTATATCACTTAATCCTTATAACGGAACTGTGAAACAGGATAAAGTGGCAGCCACTTATCAGATATTATTTTATTTTATTTTTCAGATGCCAGAATTGGCGCACATTTGGGCGCGTTTTAGAGCATTCTGCATTACTTTTATCAGTACTTCTGGCTATAGATTCGCCACTTCTGCAACGATGTTCTCTTTAATGGTACCCAAGTTCTGTGGTTTGTTCGCAAAAACGCGTGACTTTAGAAAACCCCATAGAAAAAATCTATAGCTGTCAAATCGGGCGATCTTGCCGGCCATTGCAAATCGAGATTAAGCGGTCGCGAATTAAATTGGTTATAAACAATGAGACAATTATTCCTCTTCCTATTTCCGCTGAGTAAGATATTATGGGCAATATAAAATAATTTACTATTATTGATAAGCGAGAACAAAAATTTAATTAAGATTCATTCGAAACGCGATAAGGGAGCGTTCTTTTAGGTAGAGATAAAAATAATTCGTAGGTACTTAATTATCACGTTCGTAACACGTGACTCAATTTCAACTATAAACTAGCTTAGAAAATTACTTAGAAATCATAAGATAAGAACAAATATTGGTAGCGCAAATGTTGGTTGGTTTGTTTGGTGGTATTGTTATTATATTTTTGAGCCGTTTGGGGTTGAAACACTAGGGCCGTGGGGTCCGAGTGCTCACCGAGTATTTCGGCACATCGCCAAGCAGTTGGTCGTCTCTTCACGTGACCAGAGGGCTGGCCTATTCTTAGGCCAAATAATCAGCATTGCCATCCAACGTGGCAATGCTGCCAGCCTTTTAGGAACTTTTCCCGATGATAGCGATGCGGACGAATTTTTTGACGCCCCCGGAGCTGTTCCTTTTATTTTTATTTTTTCCTTTACATACTTGTAAATAATATATATAATAGTTAGTTGTATATACATAGTTAAGATTTAATTTAATCAAATGTAAGATTGATTAAAAAACAAAAATACAAATCTGTTCTCTATAAAATATTAATGAAGAACTGTAGATTAATATTTAACTTATACAGACAGCATAGAAATCGAGATTTTTAATACATGTGGCCACATCAGTGGAATGGCACCCATGCGAAATAGATCGATCAGGTCGCTAGTAATACGTATATAATAATAGGTAATAGCCGAAAGGTAATTTCCGATCCAAAGTGATATTACAAAGCTACCATTAATAAAACAATACCAGCCTATTTTTGTCCTACTGTGAAATTGATGGCCCATCTTTATCAAGCGTGGTGATCAATGCTCGTGCCTTCTCTGTGAGGGCTGAAGAATGCTACAATTACAGACTACAAAAATAAACTCTAGCAGCAAGTTGTAAAATGCATACCAAGACAATTTCAAGTTAAATGGCGCAGACGAAAAGCAAAGACAATCGTGAAACAGTTTAACATTTTCCATTCAACTTTTATCGGGATTTCATCAGTGCACGCTATTCTAAGCCCCAGTTATATTGGGTTGTAGCAATATTTATATCCTACTAGTAGTCACTTCACACAAATATTTATCAATACAAAAGTTAGTGAAGATGCTTTTTCCTCAATCATTCACGCATACCTATTGGTATGGCTGAAAAACGGACACACAGAAAGACCATGGGTTAACACATAGGACAACCGTTTACCCAAAAATATGAAGTAGGACCTACCTAGGTTTTAGGATATAATAATAGTCTTCCAGACAGAATTTCGGTCATGGCGGTCAATCTCAGCGGAAACTAGCCATCGACGCGGATGCACAAGCGTGTGCGCAGACACGGTGCACTCTCTCTTCCCTCACTCTCATAATCCGATGGGCCACGACCGGAAATTGATCAGAACAGGATAATCTTGATTGGATTTTCGATTATAAAAAACGTAGTAAAATCGCGGGCAACCGACCGATCTAACGAGCCACTCCATAAAGTCCACCCAATCTTGTTACATTGAAGACGCACCGGACCATTCCGGCGGATCTTGAAAAGCCCTCATGTGCTAAGGAGGGCAACTGAGTCGTCTAAATCGAGAGGAGTTTGAAGTACCCTTCCACCTTCCTCAAAAATAGCATCCATGAGGAATATCAACACGGAAAAGGTATCTTTTGGAATATGAAAGAATGTATAAAGCCAAGTGATGTATAAAGTGGGAAGGTATCAATAGGAACTTTATATATTTTTTTAAACTTTAAAGTGGGTGTGGGAAGACGGAAGCCTTCGTCGAGAGAGGCCTAGGAAACGCTAGCGTGATGACTTAGGGGTCGTGTAGGTGGCGTCACCACCACGCCGCCGCCGCTTCTCTATGTTCTATGTTATGGGGATTGGTTTCCGCACTTAGTCCTACAGTGGACCATTATGCGTGGGCCATAGCGGTCATTGGTGGTTACTCCAACCAGCCCACCTTCCTCCAGAAGTTAATTAAATTTCCTGGTCTGTTCAGAACATCTGTGAAAGATCTGGGTATCCCGAGGGTCTGTGTTCAAATCTGGGTGACGACTGTGCATTCAAAAAGCACGTGTGTGATGGTTTCCTCAGCCTCCATGCCAGCCCTGAACAGAGGAATGTCCGTTATGCCTATTGTGTGAAAGTGTTTGTTCAGCGAGCAGTGGCCGGCAGAGCCGCTTGATTTTGCGTCTGAACTGTGTATATACAACGTTGCCAGCAAGCTGCTGGACCGCGGATTTTAGAGTGATATGGCATAATCAAGCAGCGACGGCGAGGTAACGGCGCGGCGATGACTCAGTCTACATGGTTACGCGGCGCGGAGACGGCGCGGAGACGGCGTGGTAGCGGCGCGGCGCGGCGTCGACGGCGGCGTTACTTAGAGGCGTTTATGGGCCGGAGAAAGTAACGTACAGGGAGGAGTGGAAGGCTCCATCATGGCTTGGAAGGGACCTTAGCCCTGCAGTAGGACATTATAAGTTGATAAAAAATATGACTGCTTCGTTGGCCTAGTGGTCACAGGCGGTACTGCTGAGCATGTGCTACTGGATTCCACTCCCAGATCAGGAAAAATATTTTTCCATGCAGGAATTTCTCATTAGCTGCCTGGAGTCTGGATTTGTGCCCGGTTAAGGCATTAGGCTCGCCCCCTATTACATGGGTCTGAAACATAACTGGTGAAATGTATTTACTATGTAGGGGGTAGGCAGAGGTGTACACCTCTGCCTACCCCCTCGGGGTAAACAGGCGTGACGTAATGTTACGTAAAAAAAGGGAGCCATGTTGCACAATATTTTTTCTCGAAATAGGTTAAGCCCCCTACTACAGACCTACTTGGTATAAGTGCAACTTCTAACGATATCCTCCGATTTTTCCAAGTTGTCGCGTCAAATTCACAGCTGAGTTGCTTCGACAATTCCGCGCACTTCCGCCTCGCTTCACAGGTTATTTTTACCGAAGAATATAAGGTATTTTTTACCTACTATTATACTATCGTCCTGTAATAATAATTAAGGTGTGGTCTGTGGATTTTACTGAGACTAGAGTTATAAGTATATATGAAATGAAATGAAATGGTTTATTCTGTAATTAAGATATCGGAATCACTTTTACACGTCATATAAAACATATTAAAAATAAGCTAGATGAGGCAGACATAATCTTGGTCATATGAGAACCATGTAGATTAGTGTCTGAAATGGTATTTTGAGGAAAGAACCACATAGATTTGAGTAGACCTGTCCAGTCAGTGCAAGCATTTGTCAGTAATCGTGGAGCTCAACTCAGAACTTAAGGACCTTAACTCAAATAGGTATATATATATATATACCTAGATAAAACGCTGGAGGATCACGCTTGGTGTCGTGCTGAGTATGATGCTCCAGATTATTGGGTTTTAAACGACTCTAAAAGGAAAATACAAATTAAATAACACTCCAGTTAATTAAACACATATCGTGACATAAATTATTCATTTTAAAGCACATGTAAACAGGATAATTTTTATAACAATGAGATAATTATTGTCAAATTATATTACAAACGTCGGGCGCGTTTCCGGTATAGGGTCCGTTCACAGAGATCGGAACTGGCCGGAGCCGCCGGCCGTTTCACATAGACCGGCTGGAAGAGCACTGTTTTTGAGCGGATGCACTCAGACCCGGACGGATGCGCTCGGGTGCGCTACAAGGGCGGTGTATCTCCAGTTCTGCGTAGTCCAATCGCAGTCGCAGGCCGCGCGAGCGTGAAAGAGCACGCAATCGGAGCCGGTCGGCCGCGCGAGCGCGAAAGAGCATACAAACGGAGCCATTCGGCTGCGCGAGCGCAGAAGAGTACGTCATCAGAGGCAGCCGGTCGGCTCCTCTTATTATTTCAGACTAAGCGCGTTAGGTTTGCTCTCAAGCATTCTCAATAATAAAAGAAGTGACATGTAAAAATAAACCTTATTACAGTAATTCAAAACTCTGTTTTAAACGTGGTAAAACATCAATTCAATTCAATTCAAAATATTTTTATTTCACATAAACCTACAAGGGCACTTATGAAACGTCAGAAGCTAGGTGCACGGTTCCAATTGGTCGTTTCCTATGGAGAAGAGCCGGAAAGAAACTCCACGGTTACTCTTTTAAAAGTAAATGGTTTTTACAATGTTTCCAAGTTACAGTGTTAAAAGGCATGAGAGGACGGTGCTATACTGTACTATAAGGTACATAATTATCAAAAATATGATAAACCTTAATTACCTACCTAGACTATGCACGTCTTGGTAAAGAATTCTTTCTGATGCTCAAGACCTCAACTAATGCTTTTACGAGAATGTGTTGTCATCTTAGCTCGCAGTACGACACACGCCAAGGTTACAATAATAAATTAGCCCGCATTATATCAAATCGCGTACAAGATGAAATGTATAGTAATTTTGTATTAGCCAATAAGGCTTTTATAATTTGTGATTGTGAATTTGTGTTGTGTGTTAGTGTTAAAAGGTATGAGAGGACAGTGTAGGCCCACCAACAAGTACCAGGTACTTAGCAAAATATTAAATGGTCCACAGATCTACAGTCTGTTATGTCTACAACGTTCTCTCATTCGCAAAATTTAAAAGAAAATAAGCTATATAAAAGACAAATGAAATTCCTAATAAAAATAAAAACCTATTTAAACCAAATGATAATGGTTGCCACTACTGCTGTAACAAATCATCATCTGCTCTCATCTCTGAGCTGGTCTGTGTGAACGGACCCTTAAGGAAATTTCTCGCCGACTGCGACTGGTCGACACTTCACGTGACCAGAGGGCTGGTTCGTTCTTTGGCCAACGAATTAACATTACCATTCAACGTGGCAATGCTGCCAGTCTTCTGGGCACGTTTCCGAATGACGGCGATGCGGACGAGTAGGTACTTCGACGCCTAAATTTCCTTTTGTTTTTGTATTTATTTGTATAGTTAGTTAGTCATTTAATTTAGTACCTAGTGTAAATAGTTAGTTGGCCTACAGGCCCGGAAACCTGGCCAAACATATTATTGTATTATTATAAAAACCTAATGATATCAAATGGTCATTAAGAGGCTTACAACAGCTAAAGCGCGGTCACTGTCGGACTGCATAGAAATGAAAGAGAAGCGCGATGACACGACGCAGGTAATTTATTGCAAAATATGAAGCAGTTAGCGATTTACAAAAAATCTATTGATTGGACTGGAAAATTAAAACACTATTATGCTAATATGTAGCTTGTAGAATAATCTGACAAAAAATCAGAATGATTGCATGTAAATTAATATGATTTTTAATCGTTAAAAGAAATTTTTAGAGGTATCTTCATGATTTTTTTCTATCATATCAAATTAGTTGTATTATGTTTTCAACACACTATCATACTAGCATATATCCTGAAGAATATCATATATTTTTCTGATTTTGTTTACTGCAGTGGATCATATTCTTTTACGCATTATAAAACTTGCGTTTAGGCACGTTTAGGTCCTGTAGTCCCCTTAAATAGAACAATATATAAAATTATTATGCACAAATAGTTATCGATTTGTTTTCCCAATTGAAATTGTTACAATTTCCTGTTTAATATAACCTAAACTATAATATATACCATGATCCTTATCATGATTTAGTTCACATCGATAATTCCGATTGCTTGTGAGTGGTCGAAAAATTATTATGAAGTCATTAATATCTAAATTGTTCATAGTGACGTTGTTTGTGTCCTTGTCTGTGGAATATGGTGAGTTTTGTTTTGTTTTCTTTCTTTTGAGAAAATCTGCCGGTCTATTTTGTAAAAATCTCACCGTGAAGTTATATCATTCCACCACCGTTCAAAGTCAAAGTCAAGGCATCATTTAATTTCAAATAGGCCTATATACAACCTTAGATTTTGTTTACCCTAAACCTCATAAGGGGTCATTGTACTCATTATTATGAACAACTTTCACTATGGGACCAACGCTGAAATCGCGAAAAAAAAATCAGCTGTTCCCTACATTAAATGTTCGTATATCTCGTCGATGCCGATGTAGTCTCGTCGTCGAATGTAGGGAGCTGATTTTTCGCGATTTCAGCGTTGGTCACATAGTTAAAGTTGTTCATAATAATGAGTACAATGACCCCTTAAGAGGTTTACGGTAAACAAAAACTGAGGTTGTATGTGACACCATTGGACGTCAAAATTTACAAAAATATTGAATTGATTCTAGTCGCCCTTTCCAAAAGGTTGTTTTTGGATGGCAAGAACCGTCACCGTTACCTACTCTTTTAAAATGTTTTAAAATATTTTGTATATGTAAATTAGCTATATTACTATACCACAATAGGTAAAAATAATCAAAAATGAAGAAACGACTGATAAATTAATTATGTTATAGATACATGGTGCTCACATATTTACAAACATTGTAAAAATCTACTGTTCCATACATTTTGACCGCGTAGGTATTGCACTTTTCTATAAAACAGCACTTTTTTTTATATTAAAAAAAAAAACAGAATCATGTACTGAATCCAAGGTAAAGTTTTCGCGTCGACGACCCTGCCACCCTGATTAATAAATAAATATTGCGTAATGTCACTTGCACGTCAATAAACAACAAGGTCTAATGTGACGTTAGATAGTTTCAACCTGAGTGAAGTTTACATTTTCTAGGAATTATGCCAATGTTTTAAACTAAGATCCCTCTTTCTAGCTTCGTCTGTCGCATGCTACGTTTGCGAAGGTTATGGCACTAACTCAGCATGCAGAAATAGTTTAGACTCCAGCATGGTCAGAATATGCCCAGAGTCCTTTTGCGGATATGTCAAATTGGATCGTGAGTATCAATTTTGTATCGTTGTACGAAATGGCGGCCTTAGAGTCAACAAAGGTAGAGCAAGTAAGCTCGAGTAGGTTTTAAAATGATAATTTGATAACAAGTCAAATAGAGGCCAAAATAGCTTGCAGGAAAAATCGGTCTCGAACATTCTGCTCCGTCTGCACTGATCTTGAATAAATACAAAATCAAAGAAGAAACATTTTATAAATTTCCTTTTTCTTTTCATACAGATTTTTGGTTCTTCTTCACAAAACGCACATGCGGGAAAAATATTGACGAATATGATGATATTCTTGATGATTATACGAAAAAAACCGGAATCCGTGTCCCAGCCACCATCTGCAACACAAATCTGTGCAACAGGATCGTTGAGACCCCAACAAAAATGATAGTGTATATAACTGTCATGTTGTTTTTATCTTTATTATCCATATGTTTGTTAGTTTTGCTAAAAAAATGGAGACGTTGCTGATTAGCTACTATTTCGGGTCAGTGGAGTTCAGTAATATCTATCATGTTCAACATATTCACTGTAAATTGAGAGGTCTGGCTCTTGTGATACAGGAACTCCTAGTACAAAAGTCAGGGCTACACAGATGTTTGTGTCTCTGAAATGAATATAAATAAATAAATAAATTATAAATTAATGTGGTACATTTTATAAAATTTAACCGATAGTTAATGTTTAATCTGTGGCGGCATCTACATCGCCACATGCGAACTACGCATCAAAGACCTGACGTCACACAACATCCTGACGTCACTCAAATCCTGCATCGCGCAATTAGAGTTTACCGCGCGGTGGACATATATACAAGCTCACGACTTCAACCTCTGGGCAATTACCCGCCGGACATGACACCCGTCTGGTCGGAGGATCCTTCCTTTTCTATGGGGGATAAGTGAACTTTACACCCTGTTCCTCGTACCCCTAAAATCATTTATTTATTTTATTATTTATGTACACAGTAAAATACATAGAGATACCAATTATTATTTTTATTGTAAAAAAAACAGACAAAGTGACTTAGAAACTAGTTTTAGTACTTACATCATCAAAGAAACAAGTACAGGGACAGAGTTGTTTGGTAAAATACTAAGATTCAAAACTCATAGTGAGTCATTTAATTTTGGCCAACATCCTTTATTTCTGCGCCTTTAAATTGAACCGCCATTTTGCCTACCTAACTACTACCAAGAAGCTGCAGTCTCTGGGAATTATATTGTTTACTCAGATTGACACACTATGTTTTGTCGTGCTATAACCATTTTAACGACTAATAAAGAATAACAGCTCCTTAATTAACCCGCTTTCAATGACAATCCGAAAGATTTTGAAGGAAATTGTTCGTCCATTGTTTGAAAAAATCTTGTTGTTAACAGCGTAAATAATATTAGGACAGGTGTTTTAGATGAATAAACGAGTAAAATTTCTTGAACTTCTTATGTATTGTCTACCTATATTTTTCTTCTTGAACGTTTTATTAAACTTCTTCTAGGTACATTACATAGTTTAGTGCAAAAATAAAAAAAGTTAAAAAAGAGGTTATGTTTGTTTCCATCTGCAATGGTGACAACATTGCAGGAGGAAAAAAAACATGTCTGTATTGACACACAGACTAAAATATAACTACCAGTGAGCATAAAGCTTCATGCAGACAAGTGCGACGCGACAGCGCGACGCGACACCGGCTATTGTTATACCGTGAAGTTTTCTTAGAAATTGTATTGTTCGAGTCGCGTCGCGCCGTCGCGTCGCGCTGGTCTGAACGAGCCTTAAACCGCGGCACTGTTAAACTCACCATAGTAAGTTTTCACACTTCTTCTTTCAATTGTAATTAGTCTGTCTGTCAGATAATAAAAAAAATACTTAGATAAAATGTATTTTTAGTTGGGGAGTTGAGGTCTACGTCACAAGTAAGTATAAAACTACATACTCGTGACGTCATGGCACATTTTAACTCAATGTATCGCCGTAATCTTTAGATTAAGAAAAAAAAAAAAAAAAATACGTATCCAATATTTTTTTATATTACGTGTCCAATATTTTTTTATAATATGGATATTATAAAAAAATATTGGACACGTATTTTGTAATAGACTAAAAAAAAAAAAAATTGTCGGTATCCCTATTGTCAAAACGAAAGGCATGCCATTGTAAAGCTTCGTTCAGACAAGCGCGACGCGACACCGGTTATTGTTATACCGTTAAGTTTTCTTAGAAATTGTATTGTTCTTGTCGCGTCGCGCTGATCTGCACGGGCCTTATAAGTCGTTAAGATTGGAGTACCTATACGTAAGTTGGTGCAAAAACCGTTACACTACTGCAGAAACGAATCTAAATCTGCAGTTCTGACGTCAAATAAAGTAGCACTAAATGACGTCACCACTAAACCGGTTGGTGAGTCGTAGAACGCTCGTTTACCACGTAAATGTCTTTAATGTAATGTGAAGCACGTTCGCGCATACTTATCTCGGCGCCTCGACTGAAGATAAAGGGGACTTCTGATGAACGGGTGACGACGCGACGATTTGCATATAGGAATATTTTAGAAGATTACCAATTTAATATAGTGTAGTATCTAATAAAATATTTGGTATCAGTCTTACGAAAAGATTCCGATAACTATCTGCTATCTAATTACGCAACACATTTTCGTTGACAATTCCGACTAATCTGTTTCAATTTGACAGGTCAACAACATTCATTGTGTTATTTACGTTGTTGAGCAGATCTTTTTCGAACGTACGAAGCAATGGAATAACAATCTGTTTCAAAACGATTCAGATTCTGATTGATCGTGTATTACGTAATTAGGGTACTGATTAAAATTGTGGGTTCGTCGACAATGTTGTGGTTTCTTAGTTTCTTGCCAAAATATAGTTATTGATTGTCGTCATAATTAGAGACATGAATTTTTAAGATAACAGGTCACTGTCTAATCTATATACCTAATTCGTGTACTACAAAAAAAAAAAAAAACTAATTACTGTCTGGCCAATTTTGCCAACTGGCTCAAAAGTTCCTAACGTAACGTAATGCGTACAAATTTGGTCATGATGATCGGACAAAGCCAATTAAGCCAATGACCAATTTTTGGTGCTTCCAGTAAGAAAGGTAGGTATAAATTGATGAATTCGCCCGATTTTCACGTTGGTTCTTTTGCACGTACCTATCGCCCCTCTCATAAACAAAAGGCGAGGAGAAAGCGTTTCTTCCGCTTAAAGTCCGTTTATAAAATCTGCTCACGAAATAAATCTTTATCAAACTGCCCGTCACGTGTGAACACGCACTAAACGTGCGGATTTAGATACAGGGGGAGGTTCTTTGAAATACGTTTCGAAAATGGGTCGTCTTTCGTTTGAGCCTTTTGTGTATTTTTCCTTTTGTCTCCCACGTTCCCCCTTCTAAATGTTTCATATTTTTAAGTAAATGTTTTCTTGTAAACGACGCCTCCGTTTCGAGTGTTTTTGACTCTCATCCCTTTTCAACTAAAGGTATGAATTTCCATAAATCCTTTTTGACGGATACTTCAGAGGAAAGCCGAATATTTTCGGTGTATATTTGGGTTGCTGTGTCAAAAACATGTGACGCAATATTTATGTAGTTGGCGGTACCTAAACTGTTTTGGATTAGGGTGCCACTCTAGCTGATGGAGGTAGGTGCGCTGTATTTAAATTCAAATTGAAGCCGCTCTACACAGGCTTCTCCGAAGATGTTTCTGAAGTACAATCGATATGAGAGAGGACTTAGTTATCTTTATACAATATAATATAACAAAAATATACTCCATAGGTTTAGGTAGACAAAAAAAATAAACAAAAAGGAGGAGATAAAGGAGGAGGGAGGGGGGAGGTGGATAAACAAATCATAAAAAGAGTTTTATAGATGACAGTTTCTTGTTTAAAAATAAGATAAACCAAATTAAACTTATTTTAGCGTTTTAAAATAGTTTCCTCTTTTATAAATGTATGTTAAACTTTATCATTTATTCTTAAGCTACTCTTCGGAAATGTGCTTGAGCACAATTGTTTTGTTAGATTTTTAATAATAATATTAATCTGTCTATTGTAAAGAGCGCAAACTCTAAATGTTAACGAATTATAACGTTGCTAAATTGAAGAGTACAACTGTGACGAAGCATGACAACTGAAGTGACAGGTATTACGTTTAGTCGGTTACTTTACAGCTGTCTTGTCACGTGGTTTTTTTGTGTTTACCTTTATTTAACTATGGAGTATAACTATTTACATAAGGTACCAAATTAATAGCCTAACTAACTTACTATACAACTAAATACAAAAACGAAATGGCCGAAATCAGCACTCGTAGATTCGTAGAGATTATGCATATTTCCTGGTTTAAAACTAGATTTGTGTTTTAAAATCTGTCAGCTGTGAAATTGGAATGCCAGCCTAAAGGACAATGACAAGAATAGGCTCGAATCATGTAGCGTCCGACAGACTTTCTGTAATAATGATAATTCATAACAGAAAATAGTAACAATTATACAATTTATATAAAATCTGCAGAAGCACACCGCTGAAAACTCATTTTAAAAAGTTATTCAACTAATTGTCAATTTAACAACACATTTCATAGCTGCAATTTCAAGAAGAAATGTTGCCAATACCAAAATAAAGTAATATCGATACGAAATTGCATATGCAAATCGATTACAATAATATAAATATGAATAAAGATAAAGTCCTGCCCCTTTTGTGACGTTTTAACTCTCAAGTTAGCGTTAGCGTCAACGTACAGGCAAGTGAAGGAACACGGGTAGGTTTTAGTCAGTAAGAGTCTGACACGCTCTTCCGCTCCGCCTAGAGCGGGAGAAGTCATTTGATGAAAAAAACGTCATTTATCATTTTAGTTTTTTTTTTATGATTTATCCTTGAATGTCGCATGATACCCCATAGGTGCATAAGAAAAAACGCACATAAGGTGGATAAGTATGAGATCTAACCGGCGGCGGCGTGACTCACCGTCGTCGATTCGGTGGGGTTTGACGGTTTTGGCAAACTGTCTCCGGTTCGGAGACAAAGAGCCTGTGTGTTCTTTTAATAATAAATACCGTTTAGTTATATTTATGAATAATATTATAAAGTGATGTAATAATTTTATTAAAAATAATCCTATTGATCGATACTTTTTAGAATAGTTTATTCCTAATACCTTATAATGTTATTATAATAGCAGTGGCAACACTTGATGTAAAACAACTTGTGTTTTGTCTGTGGTCCTTGTCATTGTCAAAAAGTTTGACTTCACTTCATCGGCGTGTTGTTGTGTTTTTTTTTTTCATAATTATATTATGTAAATGAAGATCATTAAAACCTTCATTTGAATTTCCCGCTTATAAACTCCATGCATTTAAAATATTACTTTTCCAATTAATACCATATTGTTTGTGGTATAGACATTCTGGATTGACTATGAAACAATGAGTATGTAGAAATTACTTATTAAACGTCATTATGTACTGAAACCTATTAATAATTCTACGCTAATAAGGAATAAAGTGAAGCAATAGCTTTAAATGTTGTTTCTCTTGATTACAGGTATGTAATTAATCTGTAATTATTAATTTAGTGAACAAGAAGTTACTTGTGTTTATGTTGTGGTCTAACCATTGTATTTCATTAAATAAATTCTCTTGATTACAGAGCAACGACTTGGCTTATTGTTTCAATATAAAAAGTAAACAGACATTATATATATTCTAATCTAAGTATGTTTTATGTATATTTTTAATATAAAAACATTTATATACGACGATAATCTGCTAAAAGTCATTCATTTAATTAATCACTTAATAGTTTATTTCATGTTATCGTTAAAATCAGAAGTATTAAGTGGTCAACTTTAAAGCACTATAACTTTTTTTGGTGTACTTCCAATATAAATCTAATTATATTATTAAATTCTATAATTATTTTCCCTTTTTATGAAATATAGTTCATCTCTGTCGGTTCTGGTCGAGTCTTGTAGGAAACTTTGGCATTCTCCTTTGGTATTAGTATAATAAGCATAATCAGTTTATAATGTTCCCACTGCTGGGACACAGGCCTCGTCTCTGTGAGAGGTAGTGGGCCGTGATCCACCACGCGGGCCCAGTGCGGTTTGGTAGATGTCACATGTCTTCGAATTTTTGGTTCTAGGATATTCTTCCTGACGACAGGCTTCCTCACGATGTTTTCCTTCACCGTTTTGAGAGCAGTGGCGATGAAATAATTTACACAAAGTAAAGCGCCTGTCAGGGTTCGAACCTACGACCTACGACTCTTAATTCGCGGCCGTTACCACTGGGCCCCACTACTCTATGCTGCTCTCTGCTCAATTTGGTATTTTAATATCTTTATCATCAATAACTCGATACCTACATTACTAATTATTATCTTTTCTCCAATTTTTAGGACCATAGACCAATTTAATAAAGCCAATACTTTCATTTCAATCTTTTTAGGAAAGCGTAGCTTAACCTGTTGGATCGACCCATGCGGCTGTTATTACTTAGCCACGAGCTCCTTGAATCCTATCAATCTTTTTAATCAACGTCCCCCACGTTCTATACATTAACAGTACGTGTTTCTAAGGCTAATACAAATCTGAGTCAGCCTTACTGAAAAGTTGTTGGGGGTTAGTTCGTATCAGCTAAATTGGAATGCCTATTCACCGTACTATTGGCCGGACTTCGGCCAAAAGTTGGGGCTTCCCTGCTACCTTTTGAGATTGGGGCCTTAAAAACAGCGACTTAGTTTATCGTCTGCAGTTTTATGGTAAGATAGAAAAGCATTTATTGGGACTCGCACAGGCAGATCATAAACTAAACTAATTATAATCAACACATGTAAAAAAATTGTATATAACAAAAAATCACTAGTTAAGAATTCAGAATATTGTTTTCAGTTTTTTTGTATGTTTTACAAAATTCAAAAATTCAAAATTCAAAAGTCATTTATTCAAACTAGGCTGATAATCAGCACTTTTCGAACGTCAAAATTACATAAGACAGTCCCCCAAAACGCCCACCCTTCACCACTTCCTAGTGCGTTAGCTGGGAAGAAGAAGTGGCGCAACAAACTCCCCAGCAGCACAGCTGTCTGTTCAGTTAGAAAGAAAAAAAAATGACTCTATATAATAGTATTCAACATACTTAATTAACCTAATTTAAATTATTATCCATATGTTAGCTAGCACACGCCAATATACCAAACAAAATCATCGAGAACTATACTCGGGCAGAAATAAAAACTAAACGTAAACAAAACTTAACGTCTTAATAAAAGCCTCCAGGCATAAAGGGCGTGCCCGCTTACATAAAGCTGTAACTGGAAGTTATAAATGATAAACTAGGACCATCGAGGTAAAATAAATAAACAGTTAATTACTAATAACAATAAATAATATGATCTATTGTCGAGGTCACTAGTTACATATTGCAATACAACTCATTAAAAAAAAACATTGTAATGAGTAGATTATGTCAACAATAAATTAAAATTAAATTAAAATAAACAATTATATGAACTCATAATAACCTGTCAGTAGGTAAGCTAATTCTGGTGAAAGAACATAAAAATTGTCTTGAGTTAATCACAGCGACCAACTATTCTTATCATTTAAGTAGTCGTTGATAGAATAGTATGCCTTTGAACAAAGGTTGGATTTTACTTTCGTTTTAAACGCATTAAAAGGCAAATCTAGCAAAGAAGAGGGTAACTTGTTATAAAAGGTTATACCAAGCCCAACAAATGAGTTATGAACCTTATGAAGCCGGTGAAAAGGAACTCTTAGTTTTTCCTTATTTCTAGTGTTAACATTGTGAAAATCACTGTTCTTACTATATAAATGTATATTTTGCCTAATATATAAGATGTTGGCGAAAATGAATTGAGATGCCACTGTGAGGATACCAATATCTTTGAAAAAATCTCTCAGAGAAACTCTGGGGCCTAGCTGGTAAATAGCTCGAACAGCTCGTTTTTGAAGGACAAATATATTTTGAATATCAGCAGCTTTGCCCCACAGCAGAAGACCGTAGGACATAACGCTATGAAAATAACTAAAATAGACTAATCGAGCTGTATCGACGTCAGTGTATTGTCTTACTTTCCTGACGGCGTAGGCGGCCGAACTGAGCCTTCCCGCTAGGCTCGATATATGTGGGCCCCACTGAAGTTTGGCATCTACTGTTATGCCCAGAAAAACTGCCGAATTTACAGATTCAAGCACCTCTTTATCTAAGACGATGTTGGGTCCTAGATTTCTAACATTTGGTAGGGCGAACTTAACACATTTCGTTTTCTTGGCATTGAGAACTAGGTTATTTGTCGTAAACCAATCCGTAACCATTGAGAGTGCACTGTTTACATCGTCAAAATCTTGTCTATTCCGGTCTACTTTAAAAATAAGAGAGGTATCGTCTGCAAACAGTACAACTTCACAGATACCCTTTAAATAGAATGGTAGGTCATTGATATACACTAAGAACAAGAATGGACCCAGTATTGAGCCTTGAGGTACACCTAACTGAACTGGTAGCCCGGAAGATTTCACACCATTAACATCTACACATTGGGACCTATTATGTAAATACGAATTTATAACGTTGAGAGCTTCGTTTTGCACACCGTAATGACGCAGTTTACGCAAAAGCGTGTCATGGTGCACGCAATCAAAGGCTTTGGAGAGATCACAGAAAACCCCAATAGCATTTTGCGAGTTCTCCCATGCGTTAAATATGTGTTTCAGCAGAGCAACACCCGCATCTGTAGTCGAACGACCTTTTGTAAATCCATATTGTTCATTATGAAGGAGGCTATTTAAATTAAAATGTCTTAGCAGCTGCTTGAGTATTAACTTTTCAAATATTTTGCTAAATGCTGGTAAGATAGAAATAGGCCTGAAATTGCCAACTTCATTTTTATTACCTGATTTAAATAATGGTATGACTTTACTATTCTTCATGAGTTCAGGAAAAGTTCCTAAATCAACACATTTATTAAAAGTAACAGCTAGATAGGGGGCTACAATGTCTATTATATTACTTAAAAGTTTAATGGAGATGCCCCATAAAGAGTTAAATTATACCTACAGATCCACTGTAGGTATAATTTATGATATGAGGCAACTGTCTTTATCGCTGTTACTGCATCTGTGTAATGACAATGTTAGTTACTCAAGTTTGACTGCGAAAGCATGTTCTACACCGACTTGTACCTTGATTGCGTAACGCGTTTTTAATCACAAACTGAAGGAAATTTCCAGTACATTGCTTCATAGGTTCGAAGAATTCGTCTGCTCAACAACGTAAATAACGAAATGAAAATGGTTTAACTCTCAAAATGAAAGGCATTGCCATTGTAAGTGTGTTACGCAATTACCCAGCTGCGCATGAAAAATGAGTATTTTTTACCCACTTCAAAAAAAAAAAAGAACAGGTTCTCAATTCGTTTTTTTTTACGCACATTTCGGGAAATGCGGTTAGGCGGCTTTTCTACCAGCGGCATCTCTTTTCTTTTGCAACTTACGAAGAAATAAAACGAAGTCACATCGCTCATTTCGTGGCCCACTCATGCCGGGACCTATTGAATAATGTATGCTGTATATCGGCGACCTCAGGAACTTCCCTCGCTGCTTTTGTGGCTGCACTCCGATTAAATTTTGTCGTCGTTCTAATAACTTTGAGATTGTCTATGTTTTCCTTGGTAAACGGAAAATGGTGAAAATACATATACAGTATGTATCAGAAACGTGTGCTCATATTTAAGGGTGTCGTAAAGACCATCAAAATGAACAATTTTCTTCATGGAACCAACATCGTAAACGCGAAAAAATATTGATTTATTTATTAATCATGACCATTTATATTATGTTTGATACATTATTACTTACATCATAATTAATAATATTAACATAAATTCTAAAAGTGAACATGCAGCAAAAATAAAAAATATAAAAATAAAACATGTTTACAAAAATCAATAATAATAAATACCTAGCGTTTAAATAGAAAATTGGAATATTTATATTAAATAACAGTTCGTCCAGTGAGAACAAGTTTTTGTCTAACAGAAATGCTTTGAGCTTAGCCTTAAAAGAACAAATATTAACCAAATTTTCTAATCCGTCGGCAGTCTATTAAATATTTGTACAGCTTGGTAACGAGGGCTATGCTTGACAATATTAAAATTAGGTACAACTTTATTTTTAAAGTCCTTTCTATCCCTGGTTATTCTTTCTTCTCCAGACCCGTTCATGGATATATTTTTTTAAATTAACTATCAACACAAGTATAAGCTAGGCAATGTTAGAATATTTAAGCGCTGGAAATGAGATCGACAGCTTTCTCTTTGAGTAATTCTAACAATTGTACGTATTGCTCTTTTTTGCAGAATGAAGGCTTGCTGAGAATTATAACCGTAGCTTTTCCCCCAGAACTGTATGTATACTGTATCGACGTCTGGATTCGACAAGAGCTGAAAGAATTATAGATAATAATCAGCTGTCCCATACATTTGAGTCGAGTAGATATTGAAGTTTTGTATGGGACAGTTTGTTGCTCAAAACGGGCCTTCTTAGAAGGCTAAAAGGCACCCAAAGGGCAATGGAGAGTGCTATGCTTGAAGTTTCCCGACGTGATCGAATCAGAAATGAAGAGATCCGCAGGAGAACCAAGGTAACCGAAATATCCCGAAGAATTGGCCAACTTAAGTGGCAATGGGCAGGGCATATTGCTTGCAGAACAGATGGCCGATGAGGCTGAAAGGATATTGAGTGGCGACCGTGTACCGGAAGACTTAGCGTTGGAAGGCCTCCCGCAAGATGGACCGATGACCTTGAGAAGGCCGTAGGAATCCGCTGGATGCGGGAAGTACAGAGCTGGTCGTAGTGGGGGTGCTTGGCCTATGTCGTCTTAAACGGTGGGCGTAAGCAGTGGAGTTCTTTCGGCTGAATTAATGAATGAATGGGACAGTTTTTTTTTCTGATTCATGCGGTATACTTGGGGACAGCTGTGTAAATAATAAATACAACTCTCTATTATTATTATCTCTATACTAACTTCTAATTATTTGCGTAGATACTGAGAATGTTTGTAATTTATTTGGGTTTAAAATAAGATCTTCACTTATTAAAGAGACGCGAGGATATTAAATCTACTGAATGCTACGATTATTCGATCATTATTTTAGGCACTATTCATGTACCAACAACATTAATTATTCCTTTATCAGACCTTATGTTTTACCAGATTTTAGCACCCACTACATAATAATTCCCTTTTCGTGTTCGTTTCGATTTTTCCATTAGGAATTTCTCAGTAGCAAACCGGAGTCTGGATTTGTGCCCGGTTGATTGCAATACGCTGGCGCCCTATTACATAGGACTTAAACATAACTGGCGAAATGTGGGTGTACTGTACGTACCTACGCCTAATCCTACGGGGATTATAGGCATGATTATATGACAAAAAATATAATGAATATTTAAAAAAAAAATGAACTTAATCCATCAACATTTAAAGTGGATCGTTACATAAGTTAACGAACCATTCTGGTCAGAAAAAAGTAATTGTCACGATTTTAGAGAGGGTACGTACCTAATTAATGATCGTATTAGAGAAAATAAATCGACGAGATCCCCTGGCACCTTGGTAAATACGGGCTGAAAGAGATGAGGTTGTAGCGGTAGCTGTGCGAGAAATGAACGAGGTTGACAAGACGGTGAGTGAATGGTCAAACATAATGTCCTTGGAACATGAGAGAATTTCCAGCAAGCTGTATGAATAAATTGTACCCACAACTCCAACCACGTTTTGATGTGTCTGTACTCTCGATTTCCTGCAATCTGCACAGATTAGATAACTCAAACTGTAGGAGCAATTTCGTGAAAAGGGACGGAAGTGTGTAACAGGAAGCCGGGGAAGCGCGCGCTATTTGATTTGACCAATGAGCGCGCGCGGTGCTTGAGTTGGCCGTCAGAAACGACCTTGAAGAGGCCCCGCCCCTTTAATGTTGCTTATTACCAAGGTGAAATGTCAGATGTTACACATCATATGCGACTGCTGTAAGGCTCGCTAGTTTTTTTTAATTTATGGATTGTCTTAGTGGCACTTTCTGTAACGAAAACGATGGCAAAGTTAATGTGCTGCTATTGGCTGATGATAAATCAATCATTTGAACAACCACAGCAGTATTCGCGCGCTTGATAATTTTTGTTCGTGAAAGTGGCTGGCTTTAGAAATAGGTGCGAAGAAATCCTTGGACTTATTATACACACACACAACACAATCAGCTTATAATGTTCCCACTGCTGGGACGCAGCTGACACAGGCCTCTTCTCGGTAATCCACCACGCGGGCCCAGTACGGACCTAATCAAATGCCTAGGACTTTTCTTTTTTGTAAAGGAATGGAACTTGTAATACAGTTTCACAATAGGAATGAAAACTAAATTTATACCATTCCTCCTCTAAAAAGCTTATTTTATTCACTGTTTTCAGTGAATAAAAAGCACTTTTAATCACTATTTTAGTGTTTGAATTTAGAACACATCTATATATGCGACCTCCATCTCAATGCTATACAACCTCCTTACGAAAACATACTCAATACACAGGAAATAAATATCGCTTCACAAGTTGATTATTATTAGTCATAATAAGAAAATTACTCTTAATTTTAGTAATTGTTCCGACTTTTATGTGCATTTTAATTATTTCAACCTTCCTTTTTTCTTCATTAAATGTCTATTTTCGCTTAAATCTTTCTTTTTCTCGTAGTCATGGTATAAAGTATAGTATGCAACTCTTGAATAAAACGGATTTATATCGAGGGCCATGAATTACTCGCGTCGCTCAGGATTCTAACACTTGAATCACTCGCTACGCTCGTGATTCAATCGTCATGAATCACTCCCTACGGTCGTGATTCAGTCGTTAAAATCCTTCACTTGTTCGTGATTCATCTATGGCCCTCGCTTTAAATCCGTCCTTTATTCACTAATTGCATAATATACTATTTTTTTGTCCGTCATGGATATTATAAAAAAATATTGGACACGTATTTTTCTTTTTTTAAGTAATCTAAAGATTACGGCGATACATTGAGTTAAAATGTGCCATGACGTCACGAGTATGTAGATTTTATACTTACTCGTGACGTAGCGACCTCCAATCCCCAACTTAAAATGCGTTTTATCTAAGTATTTTTTTATTAATAATGGTAAAGCAAAAAATACGCGTCTAATATTTTTTTACTAATTAGAATTTAATTTTTTTCACGCAGGCATAAACCCTATTGCGGTATTCCAATACCTGAATAAAATACTTCATATAGATCCACATACTCATATAGATCCACATCATACTAACATAGATCTTCATACATAACATTCGGCACGTTTATATGGTAATGCACGCGGTGTTATGAAACCTTATTAAAATTCCACTTCGTCGTTCAAACGTGTCCCCTTTTTTGCCTAATCCTCGGCTTTTTGGTGGGAAATGCTTTCAGTTATTATCCTCCGCGATTTGAATGGGATTTGAGTTCATTCGTATCGTGTGTCTGTCTAGGCAAAGAAAAAAAAGTTATTTCAATGCACCTTTATAAGACTCAAGTATAACAGCCGCAAGGGGTCGAGCGAAGGTTTTAAGCTACGTTTGCCGCAGTCGGTTCGCGGATGGGTGACTATCCATTTCATAACAAGACCCCTTCGTCCCGACTATCATTCGTAGATCTTTGACAGTCGTTACGGGTAGTCAGAATCCCGAAAGCCTGACAACCAGTCTTACCAAAGGGTTAGTGTTACCCAGTAAGTGGGTTGCAGTCAGATAGGCAGTCGCTCCATGTAAAATACTGATAAACAGCTGCATCCGGTTAGACTGGAAGCAGGCAGCAACATAGTTGAGAAAATAAGAATTTAAATGGGTTTAAAAAGGAGCTTAAAGAGTTACTATGTAAAAAGTGTTATTATAATTTGAACGACTTTTTGAATGATACTTTGACATCTTAATCTAATTGTGATCTCTCTTTTATAACAAATAGCTTGACATTACATTTTGAAATTGACATTTATTAATTATTGTAATTTTTTTTGACATATCTGTTGACACTTTTTTTTTTTTTTTTTTTTTTTATTATCTTTTATAAATTTAGGGACTTTTGGTCACAATAAGACCATGCCAGCCCCATCATAACCTAATTAAATAAATGACACTATTCGGATTTCAAAACCTTATATACTATTTTATAAAGTAAAATAGCTGCATTCGAGACAGGCTCTGATAAAATGCTTTGAACACAACCAACATCTATCAAATTAATTTTGAAAGCATTCATCAGCGCTCTGTTTCTGTTGACACTGAAATGCCTCTTATTGTATCGATTCTAACCTAATTATTTATATTTTTGCGTTGTAATAATTCATTATGTAGGTATACCTGATATTTGCACGCCCCATGTGGCAGAATGTGATGAGACGTTTATGTTATTTGAGACCTTGTATTGTACCATGTTCGGACAAATAAATGAATTTGAATTTGAATTTGAAAAGGCTTCGCAGATTGATTGCAATTGTAGAAGGCTCGTGCCCAAAGTTTGCCATTGGTGTTATTTGTTCTTATGTTACAGAAATTGAGCCCTGTCTCTCATTACCATTGCAGTCAATATACCTAAGACATATTAGACTATAAGGTACATAATTATCAAGAACATGATAAACCTTATAATTACCTACCTAAAGTCTCCGTCACGAGAAGCTATAAATTTTGTAAACAAAGAACTTCTACTAAGTTACGTAGCGAAATAAATAATCCCAAATTCAATCAAGTCAAAGTAACATACGGGTAATACGAAACCTACGAGCAATTTCACTTGGCCGGGTTATATTTTGGCGATATAAAGTGCTGTCGTCTAATGTTTTGTAGTACTGAACGCGTCTGAGTTCCAGTACCACAAAACATTAGAAGACAACGATAATTAGTCGTTAGTTTCGTATTACACGTATGTTACTTTGAGTTGATTGTATTTGGGATTCTTTGTTGTTGATTGAATTGTCGCTACGTAACTTAGTAGAAGTTCTTTATTTACAAAATTTAAAGCTTCTAGTGACGGGGACTTTAGCTATGCACGTGTTGGTAAAAAAATCTCTCTGTGCTCAAGATCTCCACCAATGCTTCTACAAGAATGTGATGTCATTTTAGCTCGCAGTACGACACATGCCATGTAGGATTACAATAATAAATTAGCACGCATATATCAAATTGCATGTAAGATGAAATGTGTAGCCATTTTGTATTAGCTAATAAGGATCTTATCATTTCTAACGTGTTTCTATATTATCGAGGACGTCCTCGTCACGATAACACAGGGAAGTAAAATGTTTGAAAATATTATATTAAGACGCTTTTAAATTTCTGTCCATGATAACGTTATAACGTGCATGTATTTCCATATAATTATGTTAAGGACGTGGACGTCCACTATAATGACGTTATAATTTTTTAAAGCGGACATTGCTTTTATTTCTGCAAACGTCAAAATAAAATAAAACAACGATTTCATTTGTAAAGTACGTCGTAAATAAGCAAAAATTATTCCATCGTTTGCTATAATTTATGCAGCAGTATGATTGTACGTTCAGCGAAGAATGATTAAAAGTGTTGTTTATATTAAAATTTATGATCTGCTGTTTTATTAATTAACGGCTTTGGATTCGCCATTAGCTATGTATTCGTCTATTATAGGTTAATGCAAAATTGTCTGGCAGTTTCTTGCGTTTTCACCAAATACCCTTTTACAACCGGATTACCAGACGTACTGCAAGGTACCATCCGCACTTGGTTGATATCCCGTCCAGTCGTGCTCAGCGCTTCTCCTCCGCATTTAGTATGCGCACAGCCAAAGTGTGGAACTCTCTGCCAGCGTCTGTGTTCCCATCCCACATATAACCCGTCTGCCTTCGAAGCAAGAGTGAGCAGGTATCTTCTGAGCACGCTCGTGCCGTCGTAGACCTCATCCATCGCTTTCCATCAGGCGAGCATTCTATAATAAAAAACAAAAAATTATAATCTGTTTTCACAGCTAAAGGCTCGTACAAACCAGCGCGACGCGACGGCGCGATGCTACTCGAACAATACAATTTCTTAGAAAACTTGACGGTAGAACAATAACCGGTGTCGCGTCGCGCTGTCGCGTCGCGCTAGTCTGCACAAAGCTTAAATCGGTAAACAGATTTTGATGAAATGTTTAAAGAAAAGAAGATATTATGCGTACTTTTATTAAAGGATCAAATCCAAAAGGGGTATTGAAGTTTGTATAGGATAATCGCAAAACCATCACGAAAAAATTCTCGGGCCAAGCACTACAAAAAATAAAGAAGTTTTTGCAAAGAAATAAATCATATCTCGGAAACAAATGGAAAGTAGCATTGCTAGTTTAACATAAGTTTAACGTGCACTTTAATATTTCAAGATTGCAGCAGTGTGATAAAGACGTATTATTTGGCAACGGTTGTAGGGTATGATCCCAAACCTCACTGCACGCGGCAGTGCTGCCGCGACACTATAGCCGGTCGATTCTGTAAAAATATCACCGTGAAACTTACGTGAAGTGAGCGTGAAGTTAGCTGTCAATGGTATTAATCCCTAGCATCCTGCTGGTCGATTTGTGACAGTGACAGCTCACTTCACGCACACTTCACCTAAATTTCACGTTGATATTTTTACAGAATCGACCGACTGATCGCCTTACATTTTTTATAGGTTTATATGAGATTACCGAGCACGGCAGCATTGTCGCAACCGCACTGCTGCGACGACACTGCTGTGCGGCAGTGTCGCTCTGCCACCACGGCATGCCAGTAGTGCGGCGCTTATCACAGCGATAACACGTGAATGTTGACAAGTAAATTGGCAATAAAACAGCGCGCAACACGAACAGCAGATACTCGGAATCAGCACTGCCGCGCAGCACTGCTGCGTGCAGCAAAGTTCGGAATCATACCTTTAAAAACAACACATTTATTTAGGGGATAAGCAGAGATGTACGTTGCCACGTCAGTGTAGTATTATCAATTTATCTTTCTTGACTTGGAATAGTGCCAGGACACGGTTTTAAGATGAATATATTTTTATGTTATTCAATTTTGGGCACTTACTACAGCCATTTGGGGAGTTTAGTACTTTTTTAGTATCTTTAGTTGAGTTTTTGCAGAATTGAAATAATAATATGTTCTAATAAATATATTATAGTCTATATATTATTTATAGTCTGGTGGAGCTTGTGGCTAAGTAATAACAGCCGCACGGGTCGATCGATCAGGTTAAGCTACGCTTTCCGCGGTTGGTCCGTGGATGGGTGACTATCTTTATATACTAAGACCCATCCTTGCTTCGGAAAGCACGTTAAGCCTTTGGTCCCGGCTGTCATTCGTGGATCTTCGTTACGAGTCGTGGAAGCCTAAAAGTCTGACAACCAGTTATACCAAGGGGTATTCTATTACCTAGTAACTGGGTTGTGGAGGTCAGATACGCAGTCGCCCCATGTAAAATACTGGTATTCAGGTGCATCCGGTAACACTGGATGCCGTACCTAAGAAAGGTTTTTTTTTAAGTCCACAACGGGGAAGCTTTTGGCCTGCATGTGACCATGGTAAGTGATAAGGCCGAAGGTGGAAGCAAGCTTAACCCGGAATACTCAACCACAGTAACACAGCCAACTGGCTGTCTTACCTCTAACTGCCGAAACACAATAATGCTGTTAACATTGTTGTTATGGCGACAGACTTTAATAAGATGGTGGTAGCTAGCCAGGTGGACTTAGAACAAGCCCTATCACCAATCAAAGCCAGCAGACATTTTTGCCCCCACTGGGAATCGAACCCAAAATCTCTGGGTCTGAGACAGGTGGTCTAACTACTAGACCACGGAGGCGGTTAAAATAGATTGGAAAAGGTTAAATTAGTTAAAGTAGTTTTTCAGCAATCATGAGGAAAAGAACGGCATCATTGTTACGCAGAATTCGTGGGAGCGCCAACGGCATACTGAAGGTGATCGGGGATAGGCTGGACGGCGTTTTCCTGGAGTATTGGACCCGTATGCACAGCTACGGGTCTGATACTGCAGGAAAATACATGAATTAAATTGTTTTGTATTGTAGGTTTTATTTTGTTTGTTTTTAATTATAAGTAAGTACTAACATAACGTAAGTTGTATCACTAACAAAATATGGAGCAAGTTTCCGAAATAAACGTTTTATTATTATTATTTTTACGTCTCTTGACATTTCTCGGGACCCTGGGGTCCCGGACCTTTGGAAGGCGTACGAGGGGCCAAAGCCAACTCGCAGAGGCCCGTTAGACGTTTTTAATGAAATGAGGCACCAACCGACGATTATCCCTGTATGTACTATGCAAGTGCACCCAAGGACAACCCCCGGTTGGTGTAGGACTATTGCAGGATATGGAAACAAAGATATTGGACTATGGGTTTGGGTGGCTTAAGTTGACTGGTGACCTGGAACTATGGAAGGACTATGGCCCCTGCCTGATCAATGTTTTAAAAGTACACGGATAAAATGGCAGGGGGTGACTTGCACACTCAATAATGGGCCCCTGAAAACTGTCGCTAGCACATAGTGACGTAGCGACAAGGGGGCAACACGTCCTGAGGTGCTTGAGGAGTGGAGAGGTATTCCACGGCTTTCAGAACAATCCCAGAGCCCGGAAGATGGTCAAGATCCCTACGAGCACTAACTGAAATACTTCCTTCCTCCGAGCACGTTTGCTCTTGCGAATCTCCACTCAAGCCGGCCAATTAAGGCAAGAATGAGGTGGGAGCTCTGTTCCTCGTCAGTGTTCACTCCAGCCGGCCAATAAAGGCAAGCCAGAGATGAGGAACAAGATTTCTCCCGGGAGAGAGGGTCCGTGGGGTCGCTACTGCCCAACAGCTCGCCACATGCTGCCCTGCGGGTTTCTGTATCTCTCTTGGTCTGGCTCCTCATCCTAGACCTGTTCCGGCAAAGTAAACTCTACCGGCACAGACCCAGAGTTTGGAGCGCGCAAGCCCCACCACGACGTCAACGTAGAGATACGGCGGTGGGGTTATTATTATTATTTCCTTTATTTCATTTTTACACATATAATTTACATTTTTAAATATTTTTATATATTTTTTTTTATATTTTTTTTTTATTATTATTTCCTTTATTTCATTTTTACACATATTATTTACATTTTTAAATATTTTTATAAAAACAAAGAGAAAACAAAAACATTTAAAAATATAAAAAATAGTAGCCAACCGGTATCGGGAACAGGGTCCAAGCTACCGGTGGTCAGGGCTCCTGAGAGAGGAATCTCCTAACGATACGCGCCGTGTCAAGAAGTACCGCTTTCTGGATCAAGCCCTTGATCCAGCTGCCTAACGAGAGCCTCCTCAGGTGTTGGTCGAGGCTCTTGGCTATTATACCATTGGCCGTCACGACTATCGGCACAATGACTGCTGTATCCACATCCCACATGTCGACAACCTCGCGAGCCAAGTCAAGATACTTTATTTGCTTATCTTTTTCAGCTTTCACGAGGTTCTCGTCATGCGGGACCGCTATATAATCATTGTGCGACGCTCTAATCGATCTATCACCACTATGTCAGGCTTATTGGCAACAATAGTCCTGTCAGTGATGATAGATCGATCCCAATACAACGTGATATTGCCATTTTCGAGAACTGGGTCGGGCATATACCTATAGCACGGTACTTCCGATTCCACAAGGCTGTATTTCAGAGCAAGTTGCTGGTGGATAATCCTGGCTACAAGGTTGTGCCTATGCAAGTAGTCTCCGTTAGCCAGACGAGAACAGCCAGAAATAATGTGTCGGATAGATTCCCCCGGACGGTGGCATGCCCGACAGATGTCAACCGTGCCGTCCTTCACAATATATTTCCGGTAGTTGTTCGTCATCATAACTTCATCCATAATCGCAAAGACAAAACCTTCGGTTTCCCCAAAGAGATCACCGAATCGCAGCCAGGATACGGACGCTAATAGGTCTACATCGGGCCCATGTAAGGCCCGGTAAAAGCGCCCGTGAAGCTCTTTGCTCTGCCATACCTCCCTGCGGTCTTTAGTATCTAATACTATAGGTTTGCGCCAGTTCTCGTTAGCCAAGGATAGCGGGGTAAGGCCCTTGTCCACTGAGACCACATCTCGGTGCATCCCCACGTCGGCTTCTAGGAAGTATTCCCTGAGACTGCATACCTCACGGTTGTGCAGGGTCTTAGCATTTAAGAAGCCTCGACCTCCACACTTCCGCGGGATATACAGTCTCATCACCGATGAACGTGGGTGATGCATCCGATTTACGGTCAGCAGTGTGCGGACCCTCCTATCCAGGGCGTCAAGTTCCGTCTGGGTCCATTTGAGTATGCCGAAAGAGTACATCAAAACCGGCATGACCCAACCGTTGAAGGCGCGCACCTTGTTCCCGCCTGATAAAAGACTATTTAATACTTTATTCAGGCGGTTAAAGAAGCGCTC
Organism: Agrochola circellaris; assembly: GCA_914767755.1. Classification (NCBI taxonomy): domain Eukaryota; kingdom Metazoa; phylum Arthropoda; class Insecta; order Lepidoptera; family Noctuidae; genus Agrochola; species Agrochola circellaris. Next base: position 3,867,008 of record OU611859.1, on the reverse strand, counting down.
CCTCAGCGATTGCTTCATGTCAGCAGTGTTGATACCTAACGCTTCCGACATACCCAAATACTTGTAGGTTTCGATTGAGGAGAGGGATCTTAGGTGTATGGAGTCCGAGAGTTGGGTTCCCCCGGATTCCACAATCCCCCCTCGCTTTACATGCATGACCGCACATTTGTCCACACCAAATTCCATCCTGATGGCGCTACTGAAAGTTTTTGTTATTATTATTATTATTAAATAGATTGGTTGAGGCGACCATAAAGTAGCGTATTGGAAAAACTGGAACTCATAATAGCAACTTACCAATTATGTCATACTCTTAATGACAATAACATGAATACTACAATTTGCTGCAATGTTTGTGCAGAAACAACACAAACGACAAATACTTTGTTTTGATTGGGTATCGGTGAAATGAGCGGCGGACAGCGAAAACAAACTGGTAATAATGATATGGATTGTATTCTATGTCAATATGTAAAAGGAAAACAAATAATGCAGAGGATGTCATACAATTTGTTTACGTAATTATTATCAGGGATTGAATTACGATACAGTCGGTCGATTCTGTAAAAATATCAACGTGAAACTTAGGTGAAGTGAGCTCAAATCGACCGGCAGGATGCTAGGGATTAGCACTATTGACACTTCACCTAATATTTTTACCGAATCGACCGGCAGGTATTGAAGAATTTTGGTTACTTCTACGAATAAGGTTACCGCTATCTGGGTAAACAAGAAGAAGAAACAGGCTACATCTTTTATGTTATCGTTTTAATATCGGTTCCACACACACAGGCGATGCGCGCTTTGACTAATGGTAATTTTTATTTCGGTAACCGGTTTAATACTGTTTGTATTCAATTTAAAGTACCTTTCAAAATATCTGTAAAAAATGTAAATGGTAAATTTTCTTAAATATCTTTAAAAGCCTTTTGGAGCCTGTCTTTCGCTACTGCATTCGTCCCTTATACTTAGGAACGCCACCGTGTTTCTGTAAATTATGGTTAAACCTAGTTATTCAACTAGCACACTACGGCTTGCCAAGTAGGTAGGTAGTTCCTTTGATTACAAATTTATTCTATTTACAAATTTATTCTATTTACATAACTCCAATCCAATTTCATCTATTATCATCTATTTTCATTCCAATTTCATTTATTTTAATAGTACCTAATAGAATCCAATACAATCTCGTTGATAAATACAATTATTCTGCACTTACCATTGATCTCATATATGTCACCGAGCTTGCCTTTTTCACCTTCTAACATTTACACAAACACTATTTACAAGAACCATAGCTACACAATCTCCCAATGCATCCTTTGTTTTTACATATTATGCATTGCATCATATCACTAATTACTTAATGCGCCATGTTATAATTATTACGTAACCACTACATATCCAATATATGTCAAAACGTCAAACAAATAGTTTTTATGACAGCTGCGCCGACGGTATGAAATGTTACCATTTTAAAAATTTTATTTTATATATACATTTAGGACTAAGTATTGTATTTATTCATTTTATTTTTGTCTCATTTTGTTATTTCACTATATGCTGCACCGGTTGACGTCATCACGTCAACGCCGGCTGTCGCTGAAAACCAGCGCTGGGGCTCTGTCTCGCATAGGGTCGCAGCATTATGCTGAGCGATGGCCGTTTTGCGTGGATGTGACGCATATTTTCCCCCAAATTGTTTATTTTTGTGTTTTGTTCTTTCTTTGCGTCATGTGTACCGCAAATAAACGTATTTTCTTTCTTTTCTTTCTTCTTCTCAAAAGTGTTTATTTTAATATTATTTAAAAAATGTATTTGAGATCCTCGTAATCAGCCCTTTCATTTGATATATCACACGGTACAGTTCGCAAAACTTTTATTTAAATTTTCTTATTTGTCCCCCAAAAGTGACCCCAATATTCAAAATTCATTAATTTATGTTACACGTCCGTGTTTAGGTCACAGAAATACATATGTGTACCAAATTTCAACTAAATCGGTCAATTAGATTAGAAGCAAATCGGCTGTGACAGACAGACAGACAGACACACGAGTGATCCTATAAGGGTTCCGATTTTTCCTTTTGAGGTACGGAACCCTAAAAATAATAATTAAAACGCACACGCTGGGAAAAATGTTTCTTGTTCTATTGGAATTGTGTATGAGTAATTAAATAACTATTATGCTATTGCAAATATTCTCAGTTTCTTTTATAGACCAGTCCAGGATTTAGTCAGGTTGTACCAGTCAGGTCAAAATAAATGACCTTATCAACCTTCACGGTCTTCTAAGAGTCGTTCTAATGAAGTTTATCAACCACCATGTCTCTCTTGACGAAATCTATGTAGGTATGCCAGATATAAAGTAAGTATCTTTCTTTATTTAAAATGTGTTAAATATTAAACGATGTTACATATATCTTATCTAATATTCCGCATGTAAGCTATTTATAATAAAGGTTTGAATTTATAACAACAAAAGTCTATTTCCGTCCAAAATTCAAAATCAAGAATGAAAAATACAAACGATTTAACATTCTGAGCGTGGCACAAACATTTTCATAAGAAAACATTCTCAATTTGCTTCGTACTCCCCTGCAGGTAAGTTCACAATGAAAATATTTTCTTAAAGTTCCATTTCCTGAGAAATCTCGTACATATGTATTGTAAGACCTTTATTTGTGTACTGCACAGAGATTCATGCGACGTTGGGTACAATAAATTGAGGTTTACTGCTACGTTGTTTAGGATTTGTTATGTTGAATTTGTTGGTTAAACTCTTGAGCTACTACTTAGTTAGCAAGCGGAAGAACGTTACCTAAAGGTAGGTATATGTTATCAAAATCCGAGATTGCAGGGGTTTTTTTGTTACTGCGTGAGAATGACTTACGGTCCAGGGGGCCTACTCCTCCTGCCGGCGTTGCGAGTTTGTCCGAAAGGGATATCGCGACCCGGGCACACAGGCTACGGAAGGAACACGGTTGGGTTTTAGTCAGTAAAAGTCTGACACGCATTCCCGCTCCGCCCAAAGCGGGAGAAGTTATTTGATAATTTGCCAACATCAAAAAAAAAAAAAAAGGGGGCCTACTCCCTAAGCGAAATCCGTTGTTTCAGCCGTCGTTAAGGGCGCTTCGTTCTCCGTCTCACTTACAGACATACCGTAAGTGAGAAGGAGAGGGAAGCGCCCGTAACCACGGCCGAAACTACGGATTTCGCTTAGGGAGTAGGCCCCCTGTTTCGGTGGCTTATTTTAGGGTTCTTGTTTCAGACGACTTAGTGCGGCTTTAGTTTTGTTCAATACTATAGACGACGCGACATTGTATATATACTCATCGCGTGGTAACCCTGCTTGCGCGACACTGAATTTTGCGTGATGTCAGTGTGATGCGTAGTTCGCCTGTGGCGTTGTAGAATGCCACAAAAGCACACAATACTATTCATAAAAATCAAATCAAATCTTTTTAAGGCGGTTGAAGTGGCGGCACTTGGGGGAGGCCTATGTCCAGCAGGGACGTCTCTCGGCTGAAATGATGATGATGATGATGAATAATTAACTTTATATAGGAAGGTAATGAAACAGACTATATCTTTTATCAACTATATTGGGGTCGGCTTCCAGTCTAACCGGATGCAGCACAATACCAGTATTTTACATGGAGCGACTGCCTATTTGACACAACCCAGTTACTGCGTAACATGATACTCTTTGATAAGACTGGTTGTCAGACTATAGGGCTTCTGATTACCCGAAACGACTGTAAAAGATCTACGAATGACAGCGGAGACCAATGTCTTAACTTGCTTAAAATCTGTACCGTGTGGCGGCATCTACATCGCGACATGCGAACTACCCGTCAAAGACCTGACGTCACACAAATCCTGCATCGCGCAATTAGAGTTTACCGCGCGAACACCATATACCCGACATCAATCGTTGGGCAGTTGCTCGCCAAACACGACACCCGTCTGGCCGGAGGAACCACCCTTTTCTATAGAGGATGAGTGAACTTTACACCCTGTTCGTCATACCTCCTCTTGGTATCGTAATGATACCTTTGAAACAAATTGTCGAAACTAAACTCTCTGATCATTTCGTGGTAGTTCGCCACCAGACGTGGTTGTTCGGACCGATCGAATCAGATTCGTCCGGGCAGATTCATTACGTACCATACTAATTCCTCAATGATTTTGTGGGTCTCAAGTAATTGCTACACCAATATTGATCTTAATTTCAGTTACTTACAGCTTGGAGGGTTGAACTACGAACTTTCCAACGTCAATTACACTTCGCAAAACTTGCGTTAATGTCCTTAAGATCCGTCCAGCCGTGCCGATAATGAGACGTCTGAAATTTACTTTATTCTCCACAAAAGTTAGTAAGTAATTGCCAACTGCCTGAAATTCATTTCAAAGTGAATGCGGCTGGAAAATGAGATTCAGAGCTTTTATTTTCTCGTATTCAAATCTTGTGTGTTGTTTAAATGAGATTTTATAGTTTAGTGACTTCCTGGGTTCTAAGAAGATTTGTATGTTTTAAAGGCTGGCGCAGATTGGGCGGGAACTCATTGCAAAAATTCTCTGTCGGTTTCGTATATTTTGTATGGCATGTATTTAATCGTACCCCAAATAATTCCCATTTTGATGTCCTAAAAATTTTAATGCATACTTTAATATAATAGATGTGCCTCTTTTTGTGAGCCTCATATAATTCCCAGTACCTGGGCGACCGAGCTCGCCTCTGGTGAAAATAGAGAATGCTAGTATAAGATAGTTCATATTTATTCCATGCTGCCATGATAGTAGATACTTACTAATTCTATGCTGCCATGATAGTAGGTAGTTACTAATTCCATGCTGCCATGTCATTATTCTAAAGTAGCCAATCTCTATGTAGTCTGTGGGTAGCCATCTTGTTCTAAACTTTGGACGACCGAGCTCTGCTCGGGTGAACATACGGAGAAAACGAATTTTCCTAGATTTGAGACCTAGCTAAATCGATTTTTCGCCCCCGTAAACCCCTATATTGCAACTTTCATCGAAAATTTTGGAGCCGTTTAGAGATTTGATAACAAATAATAGGTCTTTACCTATGAAATTGCCGTTTTGTATGAAACAATTTAAACGAATTTTTTTCATGTATTTTTTATTTGTATTAATCGAAGTAATCACCCATGCAATCAATGCATCTTTGCCAACACAGTGGCAGTTTATTGAGGCCCTTCTTAAAGAAATCAGCTGGACGGGAGGCAACAAATTCTTCAAAGGTATTTTGTACTGCCTCTCGGGTATTGATTTTTTTTCCCGCCAAGAAGTTATCCAAATTTTGGAAAAAGTAGTAGTCTGTAGGCGCAAGGTCTGGTGAGTAGGGCGGATGACGGAGAGCTTCCAACCCCACCCAACTAGCACACTAGTGGAAATAGCAGCCTATTTTGCAACTTTTAGCTGTACAGTAGCGCTTTAGGGGTTCAGAAAGTGGTTTTAAGTTCTACTATTGCTTCCGTAACTGCTCATAGCTGTAAATATCACTAGGGGTAGCAGAAACTGAACCAAATGCCACTCTAGGTTTTATAAGAGTTAATATTATAACCCATTTTCCGTCTATAGCTTTAAAAGAGAGTTAAAACATGGATGTTAAAGCTTAAAGCTTCTAAAAAGCTTCTATTGCCGCTGCTGTACGCTTCAGAACTGCATTAAGACTTTAATTGCAGACTTTTTAACGGAACTGTATAAAAGATATATTTATCACTGTTCTGCCACTGAAAGTTTCATTGCAGAAGTGATTTGTTCTTTTGCGCAGACTTAAGTAGGAATTTGATCGACTGTTTTACTAATAGCGACATTAAGGCTTCACAATAGAAGCAGGAGAGTAATGGACATTGCCTACTCATTTGGATACATTCTGCTATTTTTATTGGAGAAATCAGATTTTATAAAATATTTAAGCCAGTTTTAAAGAAATATGGATCTGAAAGCATGGAATTTCAAACAAAGAACTGGTGGATATCGCAAGAAAGTACGGAGAGTTTATCAAAATATGCAGAAATTAAAAAGGGCAACTGTTTACGAGAATTCTGTAATTGATATATTAAATAACACGTAAGTTTTTTTAACTCAATTACGTGAGAGTAATTTAGCTTTTATTTATAAAACTCTATTCATTTAATTTATTCTATATGGGATTCATTGGAAACAAACAAAAATAATGCGCCAAGTTCGAGTTCAACAAACACAAGCGAGGGTCCCGTAGATTTTGTTTTCTCAATTACTGATAACAGACCAGTTACAGAGGAAAAGTAAGTTATAGCTTGGTGTGGCATATTATAAAAATAAAGTAAAATAACCTTCTTTGCGTAATTTATTGTTTCTTTTTTCTAGACTGGACTCGGACAGCGATACTGAATATAAACTAGACTATGTCGAATGTGAAAGAAAATGGAGCTATCGCGAGCAAATACGAATTTGGGCGCTGAAACACAAATGTAGCTTTAAAAGACTTATTTCAAATTTTAAACCAAATTACTTACTTAACCTAACGCTATGCCTAAAGATCCACGCTCATTACTTGGTACACCAAGAGAAATTACAATAAACTTCGTCGATCCAGGTGAATGCTGGCACAATAATTTGAAAAATAGTATTATAAAAAAATTTGAAAATTCTAAAGTTATACTGGAAAATATATCGATTTTAGTAAACATAGACGGATTACCTATTTACAAATCTCCAAACAACAATTTTGGCCTATATTGTGCAGTATTTTTGAAATGCCTCACATAAGTTCTATTATTTGTGAAATTTATCTAGGTTCAGCTAAACCAAAAGATTTGCATGAATTTTTAAAAGTTTTTATTGAAGAATTTCGTACGACATAATATTTTTCCTTTTAACAATGCAGTTTATTTTAGTCCAGTTTGGTTGTGGAGTTGAATCTTCTATTTTACATAAATTTTTACTTTTTTTGTTCGGCCAGTGTAACACTCCATGTTTTTCCCACTTAGATGGACAGATGCAAAGTTCTTGCTTATTTTGTTGTTCATTATAAGTTTGAATTATTTTGAAAGGCATTCTGAAAACATGGTAAGACATAGTAAGTGTTAAACAATTGAAAGAGCGAAAAATATAGAAGCAGCTACAAATGATCATCGTATTTTAGGGTTTTCAACGAGTTCTACGGATCTCTAAACAAATAACCATTAGTGTGGTTCGATATCTGCAGTAAGTACGAAATAAAAGTGATTGTAAAGACTTGAACTGCATTAGTGGTACAGGTATTACTTGGACCTTCAGAAGAGTGAAACTTAGCGCTTTGACGCGCAGAGAGGAAGTATTAAGGTTGAAGTTGCAAGTTAAAGCTGCTTCTCATAGACATGTTTACAAGACAATTATTTAACATTACTTGAGAAATGTATAGGTTTTTATCGCAATTTGTAGTAAAATATAACTAAATATAGAACCAACTAAATACAAATGTAGTCAAGTATGTAATTTCAATATCGTGTAGGTATGTGATATAATAATATTTATATAATAATATGTTACGATATTCTGACGTAATTATTGAGGAGCGTTAAAAATACTCCAATAATATCAACTATATGCACGATAAACTGATCTGCGTTTGTAGCCACTTGCATATAATACAAAATATAACTCAAAAACACTTACCTTCACTTCACTTATTATTTATTTCTATTCAGAATGTCTGACTCAGGAATAACAGATGTATTTAATAAATGAGAGACAAGGTCATCAGTGATCCTTTATTCGTTCAGTTAAACCTGTCATTCATTCAATAAGCGCCACAAGAGCTTTAGTGTGGTGTTAACTATTAGTTGCAGCTCCTCTAGCGCTTTTATGCCAGTATTATGAAGTTCTAATGGAACTATAGATTGCAAAAAGTTGTGCCCCTTTGGCTCCAAAGCGGCTGCATAAGGTCTGCAGTGCACGCTCTGGCGCTTGAGCTTGGCGCCTTTGGGAATAATCGGATTAGCTCCAAAGCTCTTAAGCAACAGTTTGTGCTAGTTGGGCAGTTCTTGCAACTTGGAGACCGTCTGCTGTGCAGTATGAGGTCGCGCGTTGTCGTGCAGTAGCAGCGGAGACGAGCGATTGACCAATGCTGGTTGGAGATGTGCCAGCTTCTCCATCATTGTGTTCAGTTCTTCACAGTACACATCTGCAGTAATGCTCACCCCGTTTGTTAAGAAGCTGTGACGAATCACACCGGCGTTGGACCACCAAACAGTGACCATCACTTTTCTAGGGGTAAGTTTTCGTTTAGGGCATTGTTTAGATGCTGAACCAGATTCCAACCAACTTGCTGAGCGCTTGCGGTTATCAAACAGAATCCATTTTTCATCGTAGGTAACAATGCGGTTCAAAATTCCTTCATTTGTGTGTCTGTTGAGCAGTGCAAGGCACGTCTCGACGCGTACCTACTTTGCGCTGGCGATCATTGAGTTCGTGGGGCACCCATTTGTCAAGCTTTTTTACCTTGCCAATTTGACGCAAATGGACCAATATTGTTTTGACGCTAACGTCGAAAGCTGCTGCTAATTCAGCCGTAGATTTTGTATTATCAGCTTCCACAATCGCCTTTAATTCGTCATTGTCGACCAAAGTCTTCGGACGACCGCGAGGTTCATTTTTCAGGTCGAAATTTCCAGAACGGAAGCGAGCAAACCAATAACAGGTGGTGCGTTGGTTTGTAGTGTTAGCTCCCTAAACGCCGTTGATGTTGCGTGCCGCTTGTGCCGCGTTGCTGCCACGACGGTACTCGTATTCCATAATTACTCGAATTTTTAACGTATCCATGATGACGAAAAAGATTGAAATGCGATGAAAATGTAACACTAATCAATAAACAAATGACTATATTTGGAAAAAAAAATCCATGTTTTCAAAATAAAATTAATTTGAAATTAGAATTCTTAGCCAAACAAAAATTATTTTGATTTGAAATGGCCAGTATAGCAGAACGGCAATTTCATAGGTAAAGACCTAATATTTAAACGAATATATTGCTCATTTAACATTATACTGGCTATCACTGAATCCTGAAATACAGGTACTCTAACTTAACTCTAGAGTTAAGGTTTCACATTTTTACTGTACTCTGTGTTTTTTGCGGATGCCAACATTTCTTAAAGTAACGGTAACTGTATGAACTCCACACTAAGTATGATTACATATGAACTTTGTCCGTTTTAAAGCAATTTTCTCGTTGCCGTCCCTAACAGTTGTGTTACTTAGTCTATCTAAGTAAAATTGTGAAGAAGTTTGACTGCGAACTTAAAGTTGTAATATAGGCGTTTATGGGGGATAAACGCCTATATTACAACTTTGATCGAAATCTTATATGTAACTATACTCTAACAAAAATTCGCACTTTAAAGCTTAATATTTCGCAAAAGGATCCCTAAGTTGAAAAAGCTCACCCCACTACCATAGGATAGACGAGAAAAAAAAGCATCCCGACTTTACTTGTACACAAAAAAAACTTGTTTTTATTTTACCACTTTCATGCCAAATTACAGCTTTCTAGTACTAACAGTCTCTGAGCTAAGCCGCGGACAGACAGACGGACATGGCGAAACTATAACGGTTCCTTGTTTACTACGGAACCAACCGGCCAAGTGCATGTTGGACCACGTGCTATGCAGGGTTACTTAGTAGGGATGAATTTATCCCAAGAACAAACTTAACTTTTTTCGTAGACAAAATGTCCTCCCATGCATCGACATATGCCACAGTCAATTCTCCAACTGCAAATGTATGTTTGTATTCGCAAAAAATATTTTTTTATGTGATAAAACTAGAAAAGGTTTTCGGAAGTTTTCCTTTACTTGTGCTGTGAGACCTTGCTTCCTGCCAAATTTCATGATTCTAGGTTAACGGCAAATAGGTTCCCGGTAGGTTTTGATTTATTTGCGAGTATCATAAATGTCGCATAGATGGGCGTATTTTTTTATTGCGTCGACTTAGAAGTTTGATTTTTGTAGAGCTCCAAGGGACCGTAGACCTACGTATTTTATATTAAATTCAACTTGATACCTCCACGCGTTCTTAAGAAAAAGGGTCTTCACGGACAGATGATCCATAAGGGTTCCGTTTTTTAATTTTGAGGTACGGATCCCTAAAAAGACCACAATGGTCAATAAAGGATATCAGCAGCAAAGTCTACAAAGCTAATGCTATATTCTTTTTATCCCAAAAAGAATTTTCGCTACAGCAGCGTTAACAGTGAGTAGTATCAACACTTCTGATCTCACCTTTGTTCTGTAACATCTACATATTGCTGCTGCACTGAGCTAGACTATAATCTTTATTATAAAAGTGCTCCGTATCTCCGGTCGAGAATACATTTGCAGCTACCGGGTGTGCAGCTTATCTCCCTACCTATTCCTTTTGTGCGAATAAACATGTTTTTTGGGTCGTTACTCTGGTGTTCAGCCTTTATGCATGACATCATGAAGTTAGTTCGTGTCGTAAAGAAATATGAGGGTAATTTAATTGGGTTTTAATAGTAGTCCTCCAGACTGAATTTCGGCCATGGTGGCCAATCTCAGGCGGAGACTAGCCATCGACGCGGGAGATAGTAAAAAAAAAAAAAAAAAATCAAAATATTTTATTTCACATAAACCTACAAGGGCACTTATGAAACGTCAGAAGCTAGGTGCACGGTTCCAATTGGTCGATTCCTATGAAGAAGAGCCGGCAAGAAACTCCACGGTTACTCTTTTAAAAGTAAATGGTTTTTACAATGTTTCCAAATTACAGTGTTAAAAGGTATGAGAGGACAGTGTAGGCCCATCAACAAGTAGGTACCAGGTACTTAGCAAAATATTAAATGATCTACAGTCTGTTATGTCTACGTATAGTATAGGTGCACTCTGTCTTCCCTCACTCTCATAGGTTAAGATGCAGTTATATGCCAGTGACCTTGAGTGGTTAGCTTGAGTGTTCCGTACTGAGCTCAGACAACGCGTCGTACGTCCAGCCAGTAATAGGACTCGCTCATCCAGGAGCGCTGTCCCAAATTAGACGCATTATTAATTTATTATACATAAAACAAAAGGTATTTTAATTTAACACTTGTACTAAAAGATCAATAATAAACTTATCTTTAAAATGGTGAAGGTTTCAGAAAATACGTTTGAAGGATTTTGCGTGAATCTCAGTTTTTGATTTGTGTACCCAGTACTTTACAAATAAATTTAAAATAAAAAATATAAATATTCATATATTAAAGTTATTAAGAAAATCCTGTAATTTAACATATATTTTTTCCAAATCATCCCCTCATTTAGACGTGACTTTCAGTATAAAATCATTAAAAGTCGGTTATCGCCGCCTTAAGTACACTTGGGGAAGGATGACTTGGTTGTTAGGGGGATCTCATTAGGTACTCAAATCTGCTAATCATAGTCATCATAAGCCTATCCTTAGAGGTCCACTGTTGGATTTATGCCTTTCTAATCACACGTCATTTATTTTATGATAATTTATATTTAAAATTGCATCTTAACTGTGCCCCACCTTAACGATTTCATTGTTATAAAGTGTTAAACAAACTTGCTTTTTAGGGTTCCGTATTACCGCTCCGCTGAGCCTCCGTCACTTAAGTCCGTTTGTCACAGGGCTGTATCTTTGAACCGTAATACGTAGACACTTGAAATTGCCACAGAGTGTGTGGCCGCAACAAAATAAAAATAAAATAAAGTTAAAATTTAAAGGGTGTAAAAATAAACGTGTAAAATATTATGTAGGGTTAAATATTGTACGGTGGTACGGAAGCTTACGTTTGCGAGTCAGACTCGCATTGGCCGCTTTTTTGTCACTCATGTCAGCATGGACTGAAAAACTGGGAAACGTTTTTATACTAGGTATATGAGTCTCATACAGTAAAAACGTTTGCCAGTTTGCAAAGTTGATAGCAAGGTATGTGGCTTTGATACGGCGGAAGACTTTATTATCTCTTTAATGAACGCCAAAAACCATATACGATCCCTTTGGAAACTCCTAGTATTTACTTTCTGAAAAAATAAGCAAAATCCTTTACTGCACGACAAATTCAGTGCACCTCGCCATTACCTCGTTTACTTATTCAGTCAGTACAGAGTAACTTCATTTGTGACTTTACAAAGTGCTAGTTGATTCAGCAGTCGGAGGTCCTAGCACGAACGCGCGACGAAAACGAACGCAAAATCGAACGATTTTTTTCGAAAATACAAACAACTATCTAATAGCATTTTCGTTTACGTTTTTGAGACAGGCACAATTCGTAGTAGAAGTATCGACAATAGGTATTGATAAATTAAAAGGCTCGTGGCTAAATGATAACAGCCGCACGGGTCGATCGAAGTTAAGCTACGCTTGCTGCGGTCGGTTCGTGGTTCGATCCATTACATATCGAGACGTCTCTGTGTCTCGGAAAGACGTAAAGACGTTCTGGCTGTCATTCGTAAACCTTTGACAGTCGTTACGGGTAGGTAATCAAAAGCCCAAAAGTCTGACAACCAGTCTTACCAAAGGTATCGTGTTACCCATCAGTAACTATGTTGTGCAGGTCAGATAAGCAGTTGCCCCATGTAAAATTTCCATGGAAGCTGGCCACAACATATTTGGGAAAGCTAGGCAGTTTGATAAATATGAATAAAGTCTTATTCATCCTAGAGTTGGCAACGTCGCAAATATCTGTCAAATATTTACCTATTTTGATTAATTTGTGAATATTATTAGTATGGAAATACATATGAAATATGGCTAACTAGTGAACTAGAATATTAATAATGAATTGCAATTACAACACTGAATTTGATGTTGTAATCGTTTTAGGATACATCTAAAACTAAATATTTGGTGTTACGACATTAATTATTGCATTTCATAATCATTATTTTAGTTTACTAGTTAGCCATATTTCTTATTTCCATACAGTAATATCGCCAAATTAATCAAAGCAGCATTAGCACACACAGCAGTATTTGAGACAGCTATTTGCGACGTTGCCCACTTCCTGTATAAACGCTCTTAAAACTAAGTTAATATTATTATGTGCGAAACGAGTATTTTTTAAGTTAAAATCGTTCGATTTTAAGTTACGTTTACTCCGTGACTTCGTGCTAGGCCCGTGGAGTCAGAAAGTTAATTTAAAAACAGTGACGGTACACATACGGGAACTGTTTGGGAATGTATTTGTAAGATAGCATGCAAAGAGCACTTACAGAGATGTAAATACGTGTTTATAAAGTAACTTAGAGTTTTAAAAGGATAATTTTATACATTCACAAAGTCTGTATTCTTCTAGGAGGTCGCAGAGTTTTGTGGTAGGTAGGGTTGCCAATTTTTTTATATCAAAATATAGTATTTTTAATTTCGAAGCCATTGCTTGTACAAATATAGTAGGCAAGTACATGGCAAAAAATAAAAAAATAGTAGGCATGTTTAATTTTTTATTTTATTTGCATATTTTTTGCTACTTTGAAAGAAGCCTTTAATATAGGTTTTTATCTTTTTTAAATATTTCATAATTATAATTACACTCTAATTTAAAGTCACCACCGGCAACCGGGACGTGTGAAAAGGTACTTAGTGTGTTATGTATTTACCTCTCTGGTTCGATGCGCTTCGTCTATGAGGTTCTAATTGCACACTGTGTTTTTATGAGCAGTCTTCTATACGTAAAAAGCTATGAAATTACTTGTTAGAACATCACATATACCTACGTTTGAGTCTTCATATGCTAGATACATTCCGAATTCCCTAGCTCTCTTGCTCAAAGTGGTCCACTCCTTATTTACGTCCCCACGATAAAATCGAAAATTCGATTTAATCACTTCCCAACTTTCGAACAAAAATTCTAGTTTAATTTGGTTCGTGACGTCAGCTAATGGCGTTACTGAATTTACGCCCTCATTCTTGTTTTACCGAAGTTCGGAACTCCGGCCGCAGCGAACTAACTTGTTCAAACTACACGCGTGGCGTGGTATATAATATATTATTTTGCTGGTTGTACAGTCGACTAAAGAGATAAGTATGCAGGCCGCTAACTACCCCAGCTGTGCAAGAACCTCTTTCCATTATTTCCCGCAGAAACAATTCCACGGGAAATACTGAAGAGAGGTTTTTGACGGTTATGGCTATAATAATTCTTCGCTTCGGGAATAAGTCGACGAAAATCATAGACGAATCCGCCTTGGAGTGTAAACGCGGTGCTGTTCCACAAAAGATGGGACACTTAAATCATGCCCTACGTGCCCTGTCCTCTGCACGTTACAAGAACTGATGGACGCTAGTGATGGCGCCAAACACGTAGCCGAATTCTGGGCCGAAACCATTAAGCTTGCCATCGACACGCTAAGAAGAAGAAGCTTCGGGAAGGCCTTCGTCTTGCGTGAGGGATTCCCCAGACAAAAATACAGCGAACTACAACGTTAGTTATTTAATTTAGTTCCCACGTAGTGTTAATAATAGTTGGTTGTATAATCATTAATTAAATAAAATAAAACCGCCTTTATTCTACTACTTTTACAATGTTTACTATAGTTACATACATTATTTACTATTGTATGTTAATAAAGAAGATTATAATAACGCCTTTAAAACCAATTTTGTGTGACCATACTACACAGTGGGCCGATGGGCCTCATTAGAAGGATGAAAGTCACCCAAAGGGCAATGGCTCTCCATTGCCCTTATGAGGGTTGTGCTTGGAGTTTCCCTAAGTGATCGAATCAGAAATGAAGAGATCCGTAGGAGAACGAAGGTAATTGACATAGCCCGAAAAATTGCCAAACTTAAGTGGCAGTGGGCAGGGCACATTGCTCGCAGTACAGATGGTCCATGAGGCCGAAGGTTCTGGAGTGGCGACCGCGTACCAGAAGACGTAGCGTTGGAAGGCTTCCCACATAGTGGACCGATGACATGTTTAAGGTCGCAGGAATCCGTTCGATTCGAGAACCACGAAACCGGTCGAAGTGGCGGTGTTTGGAAGAGACCTATGCCCAGCAATGGACGTTTTTCGGCTGAAATGATGATGATGATACAACATAGTTAGTCAAATATTTCAGTAGGTTTGTGTCGTGGGTGGTGTTAAAAAAAAAAAAGGGATCTTGCCAGCACAGTGCAGAGATGTTTGGTTTTTGACTGAATACTTAACTATTTCGTTGACTGTACTTATGCTGCTATGGGTATAAGGTACATAAGTTTTGGTTTTGATAACGGTTCGAAGTTTTATAGTGGCTGTTTGAGATGGAAAAGATAGATATGTTTTGGAAGTCATGTTAAGAGACGAAATCAAGTTATGAGCAGAGCACCTACGTGATTTTTATGTTTTGGTACCGCAGAAGAATCGAGGTAACCGACATAGCCCGAAGAATTGCCGAACTTAAGTGGCAGTGGGCAGGGCACATTGCTCGCAGAACAGATGGCCGATGGGGCCGAAAGGTTCTGGAGTGGCGACTGCGTACCAGAAGGCGTGGCGTTGGAAAGCCGGCACAAGGTGAACCGATGACCTGATGAAGGCCGCAGGAATCCGCTGGACGCGAGAAGAAGAGAACAGGTCGAAGTGGCTATATATGGGGAAGGCCTATGTCCAGCAGTGGACGTCTTTCGGCTGAAATGATGATAATGATGACTCAAAGGGTGAAAAGAGCACTCTTTTACTAAACCTTTGCCGTCTGTGTCTATTGTCTATCTTATTTACTAACTATTTACGGACTATCTAAGCTTATTTACCTACATTTATTTATTGAAGCCACTTCTTAATCCAGACTAATCGATTATTTTATTCACACCTACGCCACTATAATTTTTATCATTACTCATTTATACATTATACATTTATTTATTTAATTAATCAAGTACCTATCAAATACACAATCACTATCGAACAAGAACGTTTTCAAATGCTAAACTTTACTGTTATCATTAAAAAATCCTATCATTATTTAAATTGCGGGTATACTTACGTAATTTCATTCTGCACATTTCACTTTTCACAACACCAATAATTCGCTTATTTATCATTACATCAGCTCGACGTCCGTATGTCACTGCAGGGATCCAGCAGAATATCAGCGTCAGGTATATTTGCCTGACATATGCTGAGTTGGACTCCCATTTGGTGCAACCTTGAGACGCACACCGCCCTTTGTATGTTTCACAATTTTAAAGTGTGTTAGCCAATAGTCATCACAATGTCTTTATTTTCTTCTTTATTTTATTTTTTTGTATATTGGCACCTTATATTCATGTATTTAGTTATTATTTAATCGTGTTTTTGTATTTTATGCTGTCTTTTGTGTGCACCAAATAAACGATTTATCTATCTATCTATCTATCTATCTATCTATCTATCTATCTATCTATCTATCTGTCTGTCACAGGGCTGTATATTTTTATTTTAACCGTGATAGGTAGCCACTTGAAATGTGCACAGAATAAGTCCATGTTATCTCTATAATGGATAACTCCCACTTCTTGCTTGGATTGGACTACTCGTATATTGATGTGTATTAAACCTATGTGTGTACAGTACGACCCAACTTAGATGTAACATCGGCAAACTTCGTAAAACCGATCATCATTCGAACTGAGTGCGCCTTTAAAATCACCCATCGTTATTACTGCTTTAGGTGAAAATGATCTTTAGGAAAACTTGTAAAGTCATATAACCTAATACAACCAAACACAGACACAACAATTTTCAAATTTATGCTACATCTAGGTGTGTTAAAACGAATAGAAGCAAAAATCCCAACGGGGATATTAATCGTGGTATTCAAGCCGTTATGATTTATTTATTTATTTATTTAAATGCCTTAAAACTACCATTACAGGTCTTAACCTAATGCGATAGCTAAGTCACACACACCAAGAAAAAAAGAAAATCAAAGCAACACATATATACTTAGATCATTGTTTATAACATAATGTAAGCAATAGTACTTTTGCGAATTCACCCCAGTAACATGTAAATATATCAATTTCAACCTGAATATAGTTGATGGTGCGTATTGCTCGAGTCAGAGGGGTTTTAGCCAGCAAGTTGGTCCTGGCTGATGGTACGACCAGCAGTGGCGGGGGCCGTCGCCTCCACACATAACGGTCGGGTACGTACAAGTGCAACCGATGATGTGTATTTGATTAGTGCCCGGTTGATGGCAATGGGCTCACCCCCTATTGCATGGGACTTAAACATAACTGGCGAAATTTGGGTGTACTATAAGGGATGTCTAACCCTTCGGGAAATACACGCGGGATTTTTTTATTTTCTTGTTTACTTTCTGACGAACTTGATAATTCAACCGTAAGTGGTCTAATTTTTTTTTTTTAATTGTAATTTTTTTTTTAAGATCCATGGTGGAGAGGTCTCCCCTCGCGCCCCTAGTCGCCGCAGGAGACGCCCCGGGCGTCGGGAGTCGCGAGCCGACTTCCGGCCACCGTAGGCGCGGGCTTGCGGACGGTGAGCAATGGGTAGCTCGCCGTCCGATAGGGACCAGGCCCGGGTCGACGGCGCGTTGTGTTCCACGCGCGCCTCAAAGAGATGTCAGCACCAACTGACGGGGTCCGGAAGGGCCAATGCCTGCCGGGGTTGCGGGTTTGTCTGAAAGGGATATCGCGACCTCGGCACACAGGCAACGGAAGGAACACGGGTGGGTTTTAGTCAGTAAAAGTCTGACACGCCCTCCCGCTCCACCCAGAGCGGGAGAAGTTATTTGATAATTTCCCATCCTCAAAAAAAAAAAAAAAAAGTGGTCTAGTTACTTGTGCCTGCAACCTCGGAAATTAACCATACCTTCTTTAGTATGTAGGTCTGTACCGCTATCTACAATGCTGAATAGCTTACCTTTTCACCGCGTCATTCATCAGCTATTTATTCTCATAAAGCTCGCTCAACGCGACAGAAGAATGAAGCCTCGTGTAGACTGGCGCGATGCGACGGCGCGACGCTACTCTAACAAAACAATTTCTTTGACATTATTTCTTTGATATTACGGCAATACATTGAGTTAAAATGTGGCATGACGTTACTGTCCGGTACATTTTATACTAAATTGTGACGCAGCAAGCCCCCACTCCCCAACTTTAATGCGTATTATCCAACTCTTTTTTATTAATATTATAAAGCAATAAAATGCGTGTCTAATATTTTTTTATTATGTGGCTGACGGACTAAATAGTAATTTTTTTCCCTAGTCAACATCCCTATTACCGGTGTCGCATCGCGCCAGTCTGCACGAGGCTTGAGTCATGTCTGTAGACGTAATAATGTATATAGACAATTTATTCTGGAAGGTTTCTCATTAATATTAAACTTACATAATAATATAATAAACGTACGTTCTGGGATAATTTCCGACCAGAACGCGGGCGAAGAGACGAGCAAAATTTAGTCTAGAATAAAAGCTAAAACACACAAGTCATGTCTTAGATAAAGCGAGAAATATCACAGAAAGGAGCGGACAAAACGTAGAAATCGGGACAAAGACACATAATTAGCACACTACATAATCTAACTACCAAGGACTGCTTGGACGTCCGACAACGAATTTGATTCAATTTGCACGACTGCCTGTAGCTTCTCTTGAAATATTACTTAGGTTAGGTTTGTTCAAATGCTGAAATTTAGCTTTAAAGGTTAAAAAATAATGTTGTTAGACTGCCGGTTGGAGTTTTCAGAGAGTAAAGTGAATAAAAGATGGCGGTGCTATAAATAAAAGATAATGCTAAGACAAATATTTTTGCTAAAAAGAAATAAATTCACTGGTAATTATATTTTCGTGCCGTTTGGGGTTGAAACCCTCGGGCCGTGGGGTCCAAGTGTTCACGGCCTCTTTAAAGAAATGTCCAAACGGCTATTTGACACTTTCCGTGACCCAAGGGCTGGTTTTTACCTTGGGGGCAGAGGCTAAGCATTGCCATACAACGTGGCAATGCGGCCAGTCTCTCGTACATTACCAGTCGACAGCGATGCGGATGAATTTTTCGATGCTATATTTTAGTTTTTAAATAGTTTTAGTTAAGTTAGTATATGATTTTGCTACTTTTATTTAGTAATTAGTTAAAAGAAATTGACTGCGAAATTCTATGCTATATCATAGATAGGCTATAGTTTATATTGGTGTGTCTCAGGTTTTAGAAGCAAAAATCTATGAAAAAGGCACTTAAATTGGCTGTAAAGAAAATGTAGGTACACAAATCACGCCCCGTGGAACATAAAGGTGAAAATACTGTTCAAAATTTTCTCCTCGCAGTGTAAACTGAAACATCCTTTCACGAGTCACTGTTCCACGCATCGGTGCATTTGTAACACTGAGCTTAACGTAGCTGGACGCAGTTGTGTACAGTTTTCTGCACTACACTGTATTACACTGTAGTGCAAGATGAAGTATAATTACTTTGTGTACTGAGCTAAAAGCAACTGGAATAGATGAATGAAGTAGTTTATTTGCTCGTCACTGTAGTTTCTGCATGTGATTTTGTCTATTAATTTATAAGATTAAGGCCTGTTTTACATTGCCCGTGTATGAAAAATCTACCAAACACCTTTAAGTTCAAGTATGGAAAAGTATATAACTGAAAAAAAAAAACAGAAATGCTGTTCCATTTTTCAGCGTAATATTTGTAGAGATTGTTACAATTACTTTGCAGAAACAAAAGTTTTCATTTGAATTTCAGTTTGAAGTGCAGGTGAACGTTTTATATCTGAGAATGGATTGAATCACTACGTTCTTGATCATTGTAAGTTTTTTAACCGACGAAAAAAGGAGGAGCTTCTCAAGTCAACGTGTATAATATTTTTGACGTGACAACGTCTTAAATTAGGTTGCGGCTCGGAGTCACTCATGAAAAAGTGTAACGCCCGCTCACGTCTGTTACGATGAGTCACCGCCGATAAAAAGACGTTGTCACATAAAATATTCGCCCGTAAAACCGACTTTACAGGCAACCATTTTTTTTTTTTAATTCTTTCAAATAGCATTGCATTAAAATAACTTCTACGAGATAAAATGGGAAATATCACGAAACTTAAATGCACGTCCAGCACACCCTGGTCTGTCAACTTCCACTTGCCTTCATCATTCAAGCCATAAGACGTCCACTGCTGGACATAGGCCTCCCCCAAGCACCGTCACTTCGACCGGTTCTGTGCTTCTTGCATCCAGCGGATTCCTGCGGCCTTTACAAGGTCATCGGCAAATATTTATAATACTGCATAAGCTATATTCAAATATTTCATCAGAGTATGACAGAAAAAGAAGAATATACAAAAGATTAGGCATTTGAATGCCGCAAAAATGTACAAACAATCTGCCTAGCCTTTTGTCAACTGTGTTGGTCGGTCGGCTTCCAGTCTAACCACTTACAGCTGAATACCAGTATTTTACATGGAGCGACTGCCTATGTGACCTACACCACCCAGTTACTGGGTAACACGACACCCCTTGGTACGACTAGTCGTCAGATTTTTGAAGTTCTAACTACCAGTAACGACTGTCAAAGATCTACGAATGACAGCCGGGACCAACGGCTTAAAGTGCTTTCTGAGACACGGAGGGGTCTCGATATGTAACGGATGATCCACGAACCGACCGCGGCAAGGGTAGCTTAACCTTCGATCGACCCGTGAGGTTGTCATCATTTAGCCACGAGCCCCTCGGCAAAAAATGAACAATATCCAAAAATAGTTTGACTATCTCTTTTATTAATAGGCAACAAAGTCATATGGATAATCTAAGTATAGGAAAATATTTGCTATACGTATCGGTAAGTGTGTGGTAAGCTTCGTAACACAACCTCCTCTAAGCCGATAAATCCTTCGCTTTCGGCAGGGGAGACTACTACTGCAACTCGATTATTATAAAATACATGTATCGTTATGACGGGCGGTTTTGCAAAGCATTTGTTTCAGCTCGAATAATCTATTTGCCGTGATAAAAAATCAACAACACAAGGTAGTAGCGAGCCTGTCTCTGCAGACAACAAATGAAATATAATTATCTTATCTTATCTTATCTTATCTTACAACTCAGATCCAGAGTACGATGGAGGTATATATACGAACTCGTGGAGGCAAAACTGTCATATCTGTCGGTCGATTCTGTAAAAATATCATTGACAGTTCACTTCACGCTCACTTCACCTAAGTTTCAACTTAGGTGAAGTGAGCGTGAAGTGAACTGTCACTGTCACAAATCGACCGGCAGGATGCTAGGATTCAATAGGATTAACACTATTGACAGCTCGACCGGCTGATCTATTTTGATCTTTGATATTTAAGTATTTCACATCGATATTTTCGGTCTGGGCACATGAATACAGATGCATTTTAGTTATAAAGCTACAAGTACTACGCTGCGAGTTCGACTTGTCGAATTCAGTGGGCGTAATGTTGTGAGATGATATAAGAGTTACGCGATAGAAAGAGAGGCAACTTCTTGGTGAATATAACTGTAGGTAATTGCGACCTGAATTGCACTTAATTGCGTCGTAGCAAGAGTCGCTTTTTATTTAAATGATTTTGCGGACTGGCCCATCTGTACTAATCTGTGGTCTGGGGAAGATGAAGTGTTTATGTAGAACGGATACCAACAGTAGAAAGAAAGAAAGAAAGAAAGAAAAGACAAGAAAAGAAAGAAAGAAAATACGTTTCTTTGCGGTACACATGACGCAAATAAAGAACAAAACACGAAAATAAACAATTAACTAGCACACGATGCAGCACGATGGTCGGTTTCAGGACATTAAATTTGGAGGAATGCTCCGGGACCTCAGTGACTTACACTTAATTTGATTCAGGCAGCCAGGCTCTGCAAGAATAAACGTACCTTATTAAAAACGGAAGTAAACGCAAACGGAAATCGGCATGACCTAGAACCAAAAATTCGAAGTCATGTGGCATAAGACCAACTCGCACTGGGCCCGGTAGATTACAGCCCACTCCCTCTCGATGAGAGGAGGCCTGTGTCCCAGCAGTGGGAACATTATAGGCTGATAATGCTGCTGCTTTGTAAACATAAAGTGCAGTTGTAATGTTTGCTTTATGGATAAAACATAAATAAAAGGTAAAGCTACGACTTTTGCTCGAGTTCCAATAGTAATCTACTAAGTTAAGTTTGAAGTCTCTCTGTGAGAGTAACATCTATCTTCAAAATTGTCTATGTGTTAGCTTAACGATGTTTCGGTACAGCTTCAACTTCCAGCTGCGGTAGGAAATACTGCTTGTCTATTATTATTAACAATGTAAAACCGAGTCCTTGGGATCTACTTGTTATAAGTTATGTTATAGGTAGGTTTGCTATAGATGTCTCTTATCCTAAAACTTTAATTTTACTACTTTGTATTGCGGTTTTTTCACGACTTTTTTCTTTACCAGTTTAAACCGACTTCCAAAAAGGAGGAGGTTCTATGTTCGTAGCGTATGTATTTTCTTTTTTGTGTCTGTCCACCGATTCCTCCATCAATTGTGGACCGATTTTGAAAAAATATTTTTTGTATATAAATATGAACTTTGCTTGGATAGTTATTGTGTAAGCTTCAATAATACGTATTTTTCCGACTTAGTATATGTGGATGATATGATGATAACTTCCTGTCACTGTTATTTACATAGCAGGTAGTGGTATTCTAATTTCTGTAGGTTGGTACCACAACTAAAAAGTGAAAAATAAAAACTTTTTACAAAAAAAAATACCGACTTCAAAAAACAAAAAGGAGTGCAACTATATAATAAATTACCATCAAGTATTAGAAATGTACACTCACTCAATGCATTCAAAATTCAGCTCGGTCAGTATTTAACAGCAAGTAAAACACCCTCACAGAAATGAATGCGTTGGGTGGGTCGTGTTTGTGAAACTGTACATAGAGGTGAAGTCAAACCTTTTTAAATTGTTAACATTAATTTATTGTTCACAAGTAAGTGACATTTGTGTATGTTTTAATTGAGAATAAAGATTCTTTAAACCTAACCTAAAAACACTATAAAGTGAAAAATAACTTTAATATCGGAAGGCGGTGGCAAAAACCAAAATTCTAAACCAAAGACACCGACTTCCGAAATTAAAGTTATTTTTCACTTTGTAATGTTTTTAGAGTAGTGGTGATGTAATCGATGAATGCGGCATACCTACGTAAGGTAGGGCACCCCCAGATCAGGTGGACCGACGATCTTCGAAGGGTGGCTGGTTTTGGGGCCTCTAGGTGTGGCGGGGTGATACTAGTCGGGGGTGCAGCAAATGTACAAGTATCTCCCGGGCCCCCGACACATGGTAGTAGTAGGAACAGTGGGGGTTTTATTCGGTAGGAGTCCGACATAACCTTCCGCTCTCCCAATCTATATATATAGGCTATCCCCGAAGTATCGCGAAAAAAATAAGGGTGGCTGGTTGAGAGTTGCCGAAAATCGAGTTGAATGGTGTGCAATAGGAGAAGCCTAAGTCCAGCAGTGGACTGCTGTAGGCTGATGACGATGATAATGGCGATGAAATAGGTACACACAGCTACACATCAAGCTATAATTTTCCAGTATAAGCTGACCTTTCATTGTACGGAAATCCTAAACAATGCGAGATCAGCGTAAACTAGAACTCCATAGCTTGATGTGTAGCCACATCAAGTTATACATTTCCAGTATAAGCTGACCTCTCATTGTACGGAAATCCTATACAATGCGGGATCAGCGTAAACTGGAACTCTATAGCTTGATGTGTAGTCGTGCGTACGTGTGTAGAATATCTTCAACATAAATAAATAAAAGATCTTTTTCCTTTCCTTTCCAATAAAGAAATAAACCGTTTGATTATTTCTTTATTACAAGAATCTATTACTGAGAAAAACTGCGAAATGTAATTAAAGACAAACATATTTAATCAAACATTTATTATCTTTTGTTTTGTTTGTTACAAAATAATGAAACAATACAATGTTGGCTCTCGATATTAATGTTATTAGAGAATTGTGACTGAATAGGTTATCTATACTACAGGGAAAACTAGACTGAATCTAGATAAAACTAGATTGCGGTTTACTAGAATAAAATTATTCTCTTTGCAATTTGATCTGTATTTGCTAAACAAATTCTCGCTATCTTAACGATTATTTTTATAACTATGCGTTCCTGTAGTACTGTAGAAAATATTTTTTTTCGTGTAATAATAAAGCTAAAGAGTTTGTTTTTTTGTTTGAACGCGGTAATCTCGAAAACTACCAATCATAGTTTCTTTTTTGCATTTGAGAGCTTAATTTTTGAGGAAGGCTGCAGGCTTACATCACGTTGCGACCCTTAGGAGCTGAGGAAATCGCGGCGGGCGATGCGACGCGGCCCGGTGCGGCGGCGACAGAATTTTTTTTTTTCATGCGTACGAATTCGCGGGCAGAAGCTCATACAAATATAATATTAAAGCAAGAACAATGTTGTCATATGTAGTACTTCTTTATTTTAGCCGCGGTGATTGTTTTAGGAGCCATGCATCAAGTACTGGATTGCCCATTTATCTTTTAAATTTCGTAACCGGCGTGCGTCACGTGCGTGGATGACCACATGTATGAATGTGGAACGAAGCAAAAGGAGAATGTAAGGACCTTAGAGATGCCGTTATGTAGTTTCTGCCCACCCACATGGGGAAAAGGCGTCAGTTTATGTAGGTATGTGTTCAAAAATATGACAACTTTTGCTTTTATAGTCTATATACCTATATTAAACAAGATAGTATTAGTTAATTGACTCAGGCGTGACTTTGCGGAAATACATTATAATATACAATAGACGACGTATATTTAGTAACCTAATCCGCGTAACTGTTCTTAAAGAGTCATAAAGAACCCTGTATGAAATCGACACGTGTTTCACCTCTCAACGAGGCATCCTCAGGATGACGATTGACTTGTTGCGAACCCGGACACGACGTGTGGCTCACTCTGCTCTCGACGCTTGACGTGTCCATACGTAAGTAAAGCGGATTAGGTTACTAAATATTCGTCTTCTATTGTATTTTAAGATAGTAATACCATCATTAGTATTATCCCACTAATAGGATTTGAATGAAAGGCGCACAAATAGTTTATAACTAACAAAAAGTACTAGGCTTGCATGAATTCACGTTTTATAAACTATTGCCGCATGTAAATAATATCATCACTAGAGAATGGCTCGACGGAATTGGCAGATTTTTTTTATTGTGTTCGTAATTGTCTACTAGACAATTTTGTAAAATCCACCGGAAAAGTCGGAATTACACCCGGACGACGCCAGGCACGAACAGCATGTATATTATAACGATCAACCCGCCCCGGCTTCGCCCGGGAGCAATTTACATGACAAGCCGATATTCTGTTCACGACACGTTTTGCACAAGTTCTGAGCAGTAACCTAATAAAAAGTACCTACTAGGCTCGCATGAATTCAAGATAGTGTTTCATGTTTAAGTACTTCGTTTTGTATATATTTACATAATATATAGCCTATGTCTATCTGGAAGAAAGTACCTTTCAAATGGTGAAATAATTTTTCAAATAGGGAGCGGCTATTCAGCAGATTACCCTCACAAGTAATAAAATAAAGCAATTAATAAGCTGTAGCAATCAGTACCAGCTAAATAACCGCCATCGCTCTTCATCGAAATGAATAGATACGAGGCACCACTTTTGCATTGCAATCATAACTCGCGCTGCAGAAATATTGAAACATCTCTAATGATGCAAACGATAGCTTTGAGTCTTCAATTTACTCGTAAAAGCCAGTTTAATTAGCAATAGTAACTAGCTACAGAAATAATGAAGCTCTAACACTTTACCAGCGACTTCCGTGTAATGTATAATGCAACTTTTCCCATTGAAGTCTATGGGGTAATTGAGTAACACGTTAAATGGTAATCGATCGCAATGCCTTTCATTTTGACAGTTCAGGCACGTTCATTGCTTTATTCACGTTGTTATGTAGACTAATTTTTCAAAACTATGAAGCAAGGGATAAGGAATTTCCTTCAAAACCCTCGGATTTTGAATGAAACTGTGTTACACACTGGTCACGTGTGGCACACTCCGTCGGGAGTCGAGAGCCAACTTCCGGCCACCGTAGGCGCGGGCTTGCGGACGGTGAGCAATGGGTAGCTCGCCGTCCGATAGGGACCAGGCCCGGGTCGACGGCGCGTTGTGTTCCACGCGCGCCTCAAAGAGATGTCAGCACCAACTGACGGGGTCCGGAAGGGCCAATGCCTGCCGGGGTTGCGGGTTTGTCTGAAAGGGATATCGCGACCCCGGCACAACGGCAACGGTAGGAACACGGGTGGGTTTTAGTCAGTAAAAGTCTGACACGCCCTCCCGCTCCGCCCAGAGCGGGAGAAGTTATTTGATAATTTCCCACAATAAAAAAAAAAAAAAAAACGTGTGGCACACTTTGATCGTCATAGTAAAGGTTGCAATGGACGATGAGATTTTTCATTTGTAGGGCAGTGGTTCCGGGCAGTTTTTAAAATTTTGGGCCATTTATTCGCATTATACTTTCCCACTTTCCGATCGACACTTTTATCCCCTATTTATTCCAACTGTAACACGTATTTCATGCTTTTTTTACTGAATGATCTAATACAAATTTCCATTAATATTGCTCTTAAAATAACGCATGTTTATTCAAACTTCCATTCCGTTTTAGGGGTAGAGTTGAAAAATTATTTCTCAATTGAAGTTTACGTCACAACAGGAACCTACCCTCAACATTTCACGTTTCCTGCTTGAGTGGTTTATGCTCTGCATTGATGAATCAGTCCATCAGAACATATCTCTTTATGTAGTCACATTGGAGTCCCATTGGAGTCCCATTGGATTCGAAAAGCAGTCGAAGGGGAAAAATGGAAAGAAATGGATGAGGACTTTGCCAATCACACAGACCAAAACAGCCGGTGTCAATAATTTTTATTTATTTTTTTACTTTTATTTTAGTAGCATAAGTAATTTTAAATGGTCTAAATAAATGGCTATTATATGCCACGCCAGACGGCTTACTGAAACTGTTTCTCAAAGTCGAGATAGTATCGAAAGGCTATTTATTTTCGATTGCAATGCAGAGCTCGATCAACCATTACTCGAGCTAGGAGTCGAAATGCACCACAAAATACTTTATTTACGTGCTGAAGAATTGAATGGGAGAATAGAAGAGAAAGATTTATGTCTGGATGTGTAGAGACCTAATCAATATGCGGGTAAACACAATGCGTTACTGAAATAATGCATATTATGAAAGTAGTTAGTTCTTTCAGAATCGTTTACTGAATCGATTTCTGAATTATTAAAACTACGTCTTAAATTACAGTCACTCGTCCGCTGTACAGTCAAAACAAAACAAAATGGTCGAACTACCTACTACGCTAGACCCTTATATGTACGTGTGGACTGTGTGCGTGCGTAGATTTGTAATGTGACCACAATTTTCTCCCACAATCAGTATGAGTAATTTAATACTTTGAGGGACACTAAACGCCCATAGGCGCTCTCTCTGCCTAGCCTTTTCCCAACTATGTTGGGGTCGGCTTCCAGTCTAACTGGATGCAGCTGAATACCAATATTTTACATGGAGCGACTGCACAACCCAGTAACTGGGTAATGGGATACCCGTTGGTAAGACTGGTTGTCAGACTTTCGGGCTTCTGACGACCCGTAACGCAGGTCAAAGATCCACGAATGACAGCCAGGACCAACGGCTTAACGTGCTTTCCGAGGCACGGAGTAGTCTCGGTATGTAAATATGGTCACCCATCCACGGACTAACCCTGGAGAACGTAGCCTAACCTGGTGGATTGACCCGTGCGGCCGTTATTATGTAGCCACGAGCTCCTCGCCCATAGGCGCTATAACAAAAAAAACTTCTGTTGCGTCTCGTTCAGTGTCAACCTGTTAATAATTAAACAATGTTTTATACATAATATAATATTTTAATTGGGGTGTTTTATTGTGTGCGTTAATTCCGGGACTTGTTGTATAAGTATCATGTTGAGTAGAGTTATGTGAAGAAGGAAGAAGTAGAAATAACAGAAACAAAAAAAGCGATGAAACAAATGAAAAAGTTAATGACTTGAACACGAACACATATAGGTTTTTCAATAACTATTAGACGACAAATAGAGGGTATATACATACAGATAATAGTAAAGTTCCGTGTGGTGCCGGACGTAAAGAATAGTACTATCCCATTTCTTCCCGTGGGTGTCGTAAAAGGCGACTAAGGGACTTACTAAAGAATGAGCAGCAGCGTTCTCTATGCATTTTAACACCATACTGCGATCGCCAACCCGCCTGCCAAGCGTGGCGGTTATGGTAAACCCCCCCATTTGGGGGAGGCCTATGTACAGCAGTGGACGTTTTTCGGCTGAAATGATGATGATGAATAGTAAAGGTATCTTCACAAAATAGTTTACTATGTAATTTATTTTGTGAAGATACAGTTAGCATAGCACACGTTAGTATACTGAGTAGATTGTGGGAATTATTCTAAAATGATACTATAAAATGTACGTAGATACCCCAATTGCGTTTTCCTAATCCATTGCGTCCTGTTTGAAAAATTCATCGTAAAGAACGTAATGAATGTTATCAAATTGTCAAAATTACCCCGCTTTGGCCAAGCACAAACAGATTCTGGAAATAAAAATGATAGATACACAAACTAGTTTCCAGAACCCAAAACAAACTCTACCGTCGTTAAATTCGGAAACAAGACAGCAGAAAACAAATCCTATAATACATAAATTAAAGCAGAGTCTACACTACATAGCTCGTATGCACGCTGTTTGCCCTGCAGCAGTACGACGCAGTACACAAACTTGTGTCAGACTAGCTCTGAAGTCTGACTACATGATGTGTGGTGTGCTACATGGTTTGGGAAACTTGTGCAATCAGAAATTATCTGATATTTGTGATTGCGGGTCTATGACTTGTTCTAATCGTGTTAAAAACATCAGGAACCCTCCCTTTTGGGTTTTGCCACAGTCAGGTAAAAAAATAAATTGTTTGTTGTATTGTTTTTTGTTTGTCTCAACCGGCGTGCGTGTATGACCAGCCATGCTATTCTGTAAACATCTCACCGTGAAAACTTGGGTGAAGTGAGCTGTCAATAGTGTCAATCCCTGTGGAATGACAGCTCACTCCACGCTCACTTCACCTAAGTTTTCACGGTGAGATGATTACAGAATAGCACTGCAGATGTATGAACGTAAACGAAGCAAAAGGAGGATTTAAGGAGCGTAGCAAGTGGTGTTCTGTAGTTGGGAAGCAGGCGTTTTAATGTTTAAAATTGTTAAGCTACTATTGTACAATCAATACAAATTCTGAGATAAGCTATAACTTATTTTCTGAAGAAGCTTGACTCATTGCTGCATTGGCGCGTGTTGAAGATAACGTTACAATTTGATATCAATTGTATCTCATTATTCAAAGCCTGGGAGATTAATAGTATTTATTTATCGTCATCATCGTCACTTCTCAAAGACCTCAGTGGTCCTAGGACAGGTATGCGCAGTGTCAGCCAGGTCAAACTGGACACATGGTTCAAAATCGCATGACAGTTATCTTTTTGACTAATATTGAGTACTGTAAGGTTTTATGCGATAAGCAACCTTGTGTTGTACAGGGCGTCAAGAAAACAGCGTTCGAACATTCTGATATTTTGTGTTTTAAATAAAAAAGGAATGTGGTTTTTGTTTATTGAAAAAATAGTGGAAGATTATTTACCAAATAGTGTGCGCGTTGTTATAAAGGATTTTATTGAACTTAAAATAATTATGCAATACACAATATGAGAGTATATAAGCCACGTGTATCATTGTTGTGTGCTCACTTCACACTACACATTTTTTTTTTGTGTGGGGAATTATGAAATAACTTCTCCCGCTCTGGGCGGAGCGGGAGGGCGTGTCAGACTCTAACTAACTAAAATCCATCCGTGTTCCTTCAGTTGCCTGCACGTTGCCAGGGGCCACTGTATCCCTTTCGGACTTTCCCGCGACCCCGACGCTACACATTCACACAAATATTTTACCGATGTTACAGGACTATGAAATTGCGCGACGTGAAATTTCTTGTTTTGATCTATGACACTCGGCAATAGTAGAACTTCCAATTAGTGAAAAAAAAATCGGAATGTGATTATTAGTTCCAGAGTTTACCCCTTGCATACAAACTCACAAAGTTTACCTTCGTATATTATTATTAAATATAGATGAACCTGTCGGTCGATTCTGTAAAAATATCACCGTGAAACTTAGGTGCAGTGAGCGTGAAGTG
This sequence comes from Agrochola circellaris, assembly GCA_914767755.1. Lineage (NCBI taxonomy): Eukaryota > Metazoa > Arthropoda > Insecta > Lepidoptera > Noctuidae > Agrochola > Agrochola circellaris. The sequence continues at coordinate 3,836,730 of OU611859.1, read as the reverse complement.
AGCTGTCACTATCACAAATCAACTGGCAGGATGCTAGGGATTAACACTATTGACAGCTCACTTCACCTTAGTTTAACGGTGATATTTTTACAGAATCGACCGGTTGATTTAAAAGTGTATTTTAACCCCTCTGGTCAACAACAAAGTGTGGATGACCACGTAACAGGTTACGACTCACCTATTGTTTCAAACGTGACTCCGTGGTTCGACCTCACAGACCTACAAAATAGGACAAATATTACGTTCAGGCCGCAGGGCAGGTCCTTTTTATTACGCACGCAAAATAATATGCTTGTCGTTAATTATTATATTGCGTCGACCTTTACTTATTTGAGGTAAAATTGTGTTCTTGTTCTTATCTCACGTTAGCACGAGCTATGTGAGAATAACAACGGCCGCCCGCGCCGTAGTTAAAAGGTAGATAGTTCAGCAAAGTTGGTGGTGTTCTTATTCTGAAAGATCTTTAAAAAAGTTTGTATGTTATAGAAATTTTTTACACTCTGAATAATAACGCCTTTTTTTTTTGGGGGGTCGGGAATTATCAAATAGCTTGTCCCGCTCTGGGCAGAGCGGGAGGGCGTGTCAGACTCTTACTGACTAAAACCCACCCGGGTACCTTCAGTTGCCTGTGTGTTGCCAGAGGCCACGGTATCCCTTTCGGACTTTCCCGCAATCCTGGCAGGCATCGGTCCTAGCGGACTCCGTTAGTTGTGCTGACATATCTTTGAGGCGCGCGTGGAACACAACGCGCCGTCGACCCGGGCCTGGTCCTTATCGGACGGTGAGCTACCCATTGCTCACCCTCCGCAAGCCCACGCCTACGGTGGTCGGGTAATCGGCCTGGGTTTGCCCAGGGCGTCTCTGCGGCGACTAGAGGCATGAGGGCACGAAGTTTGTGTCTACCTCACACGTTTCGCCTTCTCCTTCGCGAGCATTACTGCTTAGCAGAAGGAGGTGACGGCTTCCCATGACCTCTCGCTCCGTACCATGGCCTGGACCAGGGCCGAGCCGGGCGAGAGATCATCGCCGCTGATCGCCTCCACGAGGACACGGTGGTGCTCCGCTCAAGCCGGGCAGTCCTTGCTGCGACCTGTCCTTCGGATCATCCACACAATGGTAACACCCAGGCATTTTCTTCCGCCTTATCCGGAACAGGAACCTTACGAAGCAACCGTGTCCGGTGCGGACCTGCGTCAGGCGGAAGGTGAGGACGCCGTGGCGCCTCTCTAGCCACTCCTTAAAGAGCGGACTTATCACCGCAATTGCGGCGTGCCCAAATAATAGTGCGCCTCACAACCTTTCTGGTAGAATCCTGTTGATTCCGAAATTAAGTTGACTACATCACTACACTATCTCATCACCGTGCAGGTACGCTCCACTTTCAACTGTTTCCCGCCATTCGTGGTGAACTGACAGTTGACATTAGTGACAGCGACCTCACTGCTGACGTGCATGAGACAGTGTTTACATATCTATTAAATATATTCACTACACTATCCTTCTTTTTAGCGTATCGATGGCCTATGTTAATGCACTCGACCCAGAATTCGGCTACGCGTTTGGCGACAAAATTAGCGTCCATCAGTTCCTGTAATGACAAGATAAGCAGGACAAACTCAAACTCAAATCATTTATTTCAATTAAACCATTACAGGCACTTTTGAATTGTCAAGGAATCGGTCAGTCAAAAATATGAAGCTAGTTGCCCATTCCAAAGCGTAGTAGGTACCTATGGAGAAGAACGGGCAAGAAACTCCACGGACACTCTTTTAAATAAAATAAATTGTTACAAAGTATTGGTTACATCATTCATGTTGAAATTATACATGTGAGAACAATGTAGAAAGATGTGCACGTTAGAAGCGTCCGTAATACAAAAAAAAAAACAAAGAACAATTCAAAAATTAAAAATCAGCCATGGCCGCTAAGAGTTGACCAGTCCCAACTGACGGCGCCCGTTCACGAACATGACGCATGGTTCAGCACCATTCAGCTCAACCATTTTGAAGGGAGCTAAATGATCCAACACACGCGCCACCACCAGCGAGATATCTGAGTGAGCATGACATACTCACACGATATTAAGTGTCCCATCGCTTACAACCTATTAAGTACTAGGTACTTGAACTGTTAGAAATCCGGTATAATATATTATTAATTGCGAGAATTGACATCCGGGATGACATTGTGATAATAACGTCACACATTTTGCATCTCAACATTCATGAGCGCAGAAAGAAGAAAATGCCGTCTCAATAATTAATTCGGTTATCGAATTCGGTTAAAGTTATTATAACCTACCAGAAATGATTAAATAAACGCTTCTATTAAAGTACCCGTAAAGCAGTCATTATTTCAGTCTAATATATTTTTTTATCTTAGAAACTACATGTATCGAGGTCAAGTCAAGGTGAAAGGTGCTCTTGCGCACACATCTTCACTTTTACTTTCTGTAACGGCGCGTGTTTTAAGACTAATTCGTATCAAGCATCGGTGGTTCAGTGGTAGAATGCTCGCCTGCCACGCGGGCGGCCCGGGTTCGATTCCCGGCCGATGCAGTTATCTTTTTGCATTGTCACAATAAAAAAAGTATAGCATATCTGCCGATTTTGTCTGGTTTTTATTTAATTTATGTTGGTAACATAAATAGTTATAATATTATGTTGGATAATTTATTATTTATAATTAGACATTTTATTATTAATATAATAATTAAAAATTATCTATTGTCTAAATAGATAATTTTTTATTTAATTTTAATTTTTTATTTAATTTTAGTTTTTAATAATTAAAAATTATCTATTGTCTAAATAGATCATTTTTAATTATCGATCATAAGTAATTACACAGTGATAGCGACATGGGTAACAACTAGATTAGATTGCAATAATGTAATCACAAATGAAAAATAAAATCAAATATGATTCGCCATTTAATTATTGGATTAGGGTTTTGAGATTTTTTTTTTCGGCAGTAAAAAGAAACAATATACTTCGCCTTTATTATAACATAATATAATACTCCTTGGTCAGCAAATAAACATTTTTTTTTTCTTTATTTAGGCAAACAGCAGTGATACATATAGTATGTTACAGAGTATGTGTGTTACAGTATTGTATGGCTAATAATAGGCTTTCCTGTATAACTAGGATAAGTATAAAACAGGCGAACGGACAACTTAGAAATATACAAATTCAAAAAGTGCAGTTTTAGGTACCTATATTATTTATAGTTACTTTAAATTATAAAGATAAATTAAAAAAGATAAAAAAAAAAATGCACAAGTCTTTGGGGACTGCCGATGGAAGTGAAAACTAAGTAACTTGTGAATTGTATATCTATGTACATTTATAAACAGTATACATTTATAAGGGAAGCGTTCGGTGACGATGACGCGAGTTCCATGATTTTTGTTCACCCAATAAGTGCTCAACGCGCCTAAAGAAGTTTTCATTTCAAAAAAGTTTGAAAATTAAGAGATTAATAGTTTATCATTTTCCTTCGTTTATGGTTTTTATTATTTGATTTTTGAATGTAGGTTTATTTATATTTACTAATTATTATGAACAACTTTCAGTATGGGAACAACGCTGAAATCCCGAAAAAAAAATCAGATGTTCCCTACATTTATGTTCGTCTATCTCGTCGAAATGTAAGGAACAGCAGATTTTTTTTTTGCGATTTCAGCGTCGGTCCCATAGTGAAAGTTATTCATAATGATGAGTACAATGACCCGTTAAGAGGTTTAGTGTAAACAAAAACTAAGGTTGTATATATATAATAATTAAGTATTACCAAAAAATAAGGACAACCTACCTTTTGTAGTGAAATTATTGTCAAAGTAATGTCTATTTTTCTGTATGTTGGTACGTCTTAACTAAATGATTTGAATTTCTACGATAACGCTTTGATACCTGTAACACCCCAAAAACTTAGTATTCATTCCACATACATTTCTTAAGACAAATATGCAGAAACTTTTACCTTTGAAACGAATTACCCAGGAAACGAACCAAACTCGGTCCAAAAGTAAGTTAATAACGCCTGTCTTAAATCTCAGGGGCCTTATTACCATACCACGCATCATATCTCGAATACTGATCTTTTTATGCAAACCCCTCGACTTACATGAATATCGATCGAGATATGAATTATACATTATACATAAATCTACCCACTTGTTAGTAAACTTTATCGTTTGCTACCATTTTTCTTTAGGGGATTGTCGAATGAAATATGTTTGGTTAGGAGAATTGGTGTTTATTTTGTATGGGATTTTTTTTTATGTTATCGTTATGTGTATGTTATAGCTCTTTTTACTAATCTGCAAAAAAAAATAAGTAAAACCGATAGCGACACTCTTTGTAAAAATAAAATAAGATCATGTTTGATAAAGACAGCCTCTTTTTAAAGTTTATATAATAATAAACACTAATGAGATTGACAGTTCCAGTTTTTTATCTAGAATTCTATTAGTTTGAGTTGCAGTTTCAAAGTAATAAGCGGCATTATATCCTTTCTTTAGAAGTTACTTTCCACCCACGCCGCCGTGGTCTTATGATTCATAAACATCATGATGTGTGATCTTTTCCTTAACACACTTCACTATCTCCATACAGAAGAAGTACACTGCTGTAATAAAACAATCTCAATGCATGCAACTTTTTATAGTAAACCAACACGACATGTCCTGGCACTTGGAACCCTGCCCATCCCGGAAGGAGCCGTGTGTCACACCGCGCTGTCAACGTAAAACGAAACGCATTCTTACTAACATGACATTTTTATTTGAATTTAGAATGCCTTTGTTGCGAGCCATGTTTTCTGTTTTTGGTTGATCGAGAATGGAACAAAAAGAGGTATGCATGGAAGTAGAACGTACCACCGTAATTGGTTACAATATGACAGAATAAAACAAAACATCAGTAGTGTTCACAGTGTAGGATAAAATATTTGAAACTTATTTTGCTGTCGTGTACATAAGCGTCGGACATTTTTTTTTACAATAAAAACATTTATTCAATGTGGAAAGGCTAGTTGTTAAAATAGTTTTATCATTATGATAAAGACCTCTGGGGTACAAAAAGATGAAAGCCAAGCATTATATTGTAAAGTTAGAGTAAATTGAGAAATTCGAGTCAAATTAAATAGGGCCGATATTTAATTTGACTCGAATTTATAAATTTTCTCTAAGAATCGCAAGCCTAGTTTATGTAATTTGACTCGTTCTCATTAAGATGTGAGGGTATGTGAGCTTGCTAAGCTCTCTATTTATAGCCTTCAAAAGTCCCTTCAATATTCATACGTTCACTCACTCAAAAATACATTCATTTAAATCCAGGTACTCGTAGGTATATTCTCGAAATATAAAGCTGTGCCACGATATTTCGTTCGCGAGTATTTTTTTACATCAGCCAGACATAATGAGGTCGCGTCGGATCGCAGTTAGCGTTCCAAATTCAAATAAAATTACGTTCTGAATTTCAAATTTATTGTATTTTTTTAACTAAATTCGAATTAGAAAGTATTTTGAAACGTTTGTCTTTTATTTAATTAAACGTAGATTGGTGCTGTCCTGGTGATGTCAGTATGTATTTCTCTAATAAATATTGTTTACTGTTCAACAAAAACAAGGTATATATATATATACTTTGATTTTATATACGAATACCTATGCTGTTGTCACTGTTCACCAGAACTGTAAATAAATAGTATCACACTGCGTAGAATACGGTGCATGCAACGGGGATTGACGTAGTGTTTTAGCCAGCTTTCATTTCATCACATTATTTTTTTAAATAAAATACTGTGTATTTTCCTTCTCTGACCATACTTTATTTCTTGTACCTACAAAAAATTGTTAACCGATGTGAGTGATGCGGTCTTGTACCTACGGTAAAAAAACTAACCTAAATTAACGCAAAAGTACACGATAATCTGCTTCTCAGCATCTCGTAAGTAAATATCTTTATTATAAAAAAAACATTAATTAACTGATCTCCGAGTTTGTTTCGGCGTTTCTTCTCAGAGTAGTCAGATAGGAAACGCCGACCTCATCTAGTTTTAAAATATGATTGACGTGTAAAAGTTTTTTTACAGACCTACTTACAGAAATAAAATCATTTAGAACGAAAATTGATAAATGTTATTCAAAATAATAACAAACGATACCAATTTTCGTCGTTGACTGTAGGAAGAGAAGTAAAATTCAAAATTCAAAAGTCATTTATATAAACTAGGCTGCACTAGGCACTTTTCGAAAGTCAAAATTAGATAAGACAGTCCCCCAAAACGCCCACCCTTCACCACTCTAAGAAAAAGTGGCGCAACAAACTCCCCAGCTGCACAGCTGTCTGTTCAGTTAGAAAAAAAAAAGATTCTATATAATAGTATGCAAAATAAACTTTACCCAACACAAAACATAATTTAAATTATTAGCCATAATATGGCTAATAATTTAAATGTGTGCTAGCTGACATTTATGTCAGCTAGCACACGCCAATATACCAACCAAAATAATACTCAGGTAGAACTGAACTATACTCAGATCAATAGAGAATACACCCACTAAACTAGACTCAATTTGAGTGAGTGCTGATTATAGGGATACAATTTAGTTTTGATTGTACTATTAAATAAAAGGGAATAACAAAGCAACTGTAACATAACAGCATTAAATTTAAGCATTGTTTTGTTAAAATTGAAAACAGAATAACGCTTTTATTCCGTTATGACTTTTGTCTGTCATTGATTTATTTTATAGCGAATAGTTCAATTGTTTTGGTACTACATATTCTATTGTAACTGAATATAACGTTACCCTAAATAGCTGTTTGTTATTGGAAATTCTTTATTGTACTGTTCTGTGTTCAGCCTAACAGGAATTTCAAAAATTACTAATTGGAGGTTACCTACTTGATATTGTAATACATTTTTCTTTAAAATATTACCTAGTATTTACTTCGATGTTATCTTACTACAGGAAGCGTTTATTTAAAATCCAATTTCGTGTCCCACTGCTGGGCAAAGACCTCCCATTTTTCCTTTCTTGCCTCTCTGTCTGTTGTCTTTCTGTATGATCTCTGGCCATGTTAGCCCCGCAAACATGACTAGATCGTAACTCCACCTTCGCCACGGTCTACCTCGACGGTGATGTCTTCTCTTAGGCGTCCAGTGGGTGACGATCTTTGCGCATCTCTCCGGGTGAATTCGTGCAACGTGGCCAGCCCACTCCCACTTAAGAGGGCTTAAGGCTCGTGCAGACCAGCGCGACGCGACAGCGCGGCGCGACTCGTAACAATACAATTTCTAAGAAAACTTCACGGTATAACAATAACCGGTGTCGCGTCGCACTGTCGCGTCGCGCTAGTCTGCGCAAAGCTTTATCCTAAAAGTTGGGAACGTCGCAAATAGCTGTCAAATATTTTACCTGTTTTGATTAATTTGGCAATAATATTGTATGGAAATATGAAAAATATGGCTAACTAGCGAACTAGAATATAAATATTGAATTACAATAATTAATTTTGTAACACCGAATATTTAGTTTAAGACGTAAAAAAAGTATTTGCGAATTTTCCAAATGCTTTTTTTACACCTAAAACGTCAACGTTACAACATCAAATTCAGTTTTATAATTGCAATTCATAATTATAATGTTGCCAAATATTGCCAAAGTAATCAAAACAGCGAAATATTTGACATCTATTTGCAATGTTGCCCACTTTTTCAGTATAAACGCTCTTAAGCCTAGCTGGTTTTTCTCCAATATCCGCTACTATATGATAACGAAGCATTTTACCAAAAAAAAATGAATTAAGTATCAGAAAGCTCCAGCAGGCACTTAGAATTTAATTTTTAATTTTATTTCGCTCACAAACTAAACGATATAAATTACAAAATGAATGAAGCACTCGCACGGATGAATCTTCAGATATTTCATCTCCGAACTGTGAGTCAGTAAATTGCTTTATAAATTCCTCAAAGTCCGCAGTTCGCCGATAACTCCATTTTCATTATTGGTTTTTATATCAATTAAAAATACTATTGTTATTTAGTAATGAATTTCAAGGTCAGGCTTGATTTTATTCCTGTGAGACACTGGTGTTGCAAGTATTTTTAATGATTTAACGGAACCATTTTCTTTTTCATTTGTAAAATAAAACAACAACGGTCAATACGTACAGAAGTCTAAAGTATTCCACAAATATTCTTCTAAAGTTTTTGCCGTCATCTGGTCGAGTGCTGCGTCAGGGAAGCGCAAGTTGAGACAAAAACTTAGGTACATGAACGCCTTCTGTCCCGGGTACTAGAGTATCCACAATGCGCTAACTTGATCACTTTTTGATTTATATGGCTTACTGGATGAACTGGATGGTTTTAAGTGTACCCTAAATTACAGTGTATTATTCTCGTGTTACGCAGGGTAACGTTATATATCATCACGGCCTAAATTAAAGGAGAAGTAGGCAGAAGTGTAAGTGTAGCATACACGTGTGTGAATGCTATGTAGAAAAAAAACAGGTGTTTTACAAACACCAGTTTTTTTTTCTCTAAGTCTTGTGGTAACTGGGTACAGCACAAGACTTGCCAGCCTTATAAATAAATAAATAAACTATAAACAGTGAATCAGCGCGTTTCCCCAAGGTTGTGTTTTTCGCCACCGCGATCTCCATCGCCACATGTGAACTCCGCATCAAAGATCTGACGTCACACAAAATCCTGACGTCATACAATAATCCTGCATCGCGCAAACGGAGTTCACCGTGTGATCAGCATAGACAATGTGAAATTTAATTCGTTTGCATCCTCTTAAGGGGTCATTGTACTCATCATTATGAACAACTTTCACTATGGAGCCAACCCTGAAATTGCGAAAAAAAAACGGCTGTTCTATACATTTACGTTCGCATAGCTCGTTATAATGTAGGGAACAGCTGATTTTTTGGCCCCATAGTGAAAGTTGTTCATAATGATGAGTACAATGACCCCTTAAGAGAATGCAAACGTATTAAATTTCACTTTGCATACAACTACACAATAAACGCATACATACATGACAAAAAAAATGATTTAACACAGACACCATACACAGTTATTCGTATATATATATTCATACATACATTATAATATGACATTATGTTTAATTATATTGACCTCATCAATTAATTATTATGTACCACAACCTAACTGATCCCAATTAATGTTATGAACATATTTAATAATTGTTGATTGTTACTTAATTTGTTTTTTAATTAATTTTTATTTTTATTTTATGAATTTATTTTATACTTTTTGCTGTGCCTTAAGTCAGTGTCCGTTATTGGACCTTAGCTTTAAGCCATTGTAACACCTTTATACCTACATTTTGGAATGCAAATAAAGATATGAATATGAATAACTTCCCCGACATCAATCGTTGGGCAGTTGCCCACCAGACACAACACCCGAGGTTCCTCCCCTTCCTATAGAGTATGAGTGAATTTTACACCCTATTCCACATACCTCTAAACCTGAAATGGAAACAAACGTTTTCATCCGCTTTAAAATGTATTTACCCAGTTTCAACCCTTTCATTTTACTACCCTCTAACTACCTTAACTAAAATACTCGTAAACTACCGGACAGGTAACTGCCAATGATCGCACCCCAATAATTTACGAGTTGAAACTATAATGCTGGCTAAACAAGTGGGAACTCATAAAAACACCCCAGATGGTGCCATTTTATACCCCCTAAGTTTTTACCATAAATTACCCCTAGAGGCTGTAAAGGTATCGGTTCGTATTCCCGTCGAGTTCGGTTTTCATTATCAGCATGGGAGAATTTCCTATTGTTTTATTTTTAGGTTGTATTTTCCGAATGCTGAGCAAAACTCTTTGTTTTATGCTACTGCGGTCGGTTTCGAGGTCCAATGCAGTCATTTTTGACTTTTTGGGATCGTTAAAAGTTCTTGGAATTGGTGGTTTTAGCTCCAAATTCATCCGAATGGAGGAAACGTTGTCTTTTGAGAAAGCACTAAGCAAAAATGTCTTATTATAAATTTTTTAGGTGTGTCCTACTGCTGGGTAAAAGCCTTCCTTTATTTTTTAACACACTTTTATTAACTTGACCTGTATACAATGTGAAATTTAATTCGTTTGCATCCTCTTAATGTGTCATTGTACACATCATTATGAACAACTTTCACTATTAGGCCAATCCTGAAATTGCGCAAAAAAAATCAGCTGTTCCCACAGGATATCGAGCTATGCGAACATAAATGTATGGAACAGCTGATTTTTTTTTCACGATTTCAGGTTTGACCCCAGTATAAAATCATTAAAAATCGGTCATCGTCGCCTTAAGTCCCGTGTAATAGGGGGCGAGCTTATTGGCATCAACCGGGCACAAATCAAGACTCCGGGAACAGATGAATGTGTTACAAAAACCCCTTGGTGTGAGATTACGTAAGAATTGAACCTGAAGTTTATTTACACTTTTGGAAAAGAGCGTACATTTAAGCATGATTATGTAAACATATACGAGTCGATGCCTACGTTGTTGTTCTATTTGACTTGTCTCAAATGCCAACACAGCAAGGCGTAAAAAAACATAGTTAGTTAAAAACAAAAACATGTTTTGATCCACTTTACGTTTTTATTCTTCAAGAAGCATTATTAAAAAAGTTTATCATTTTACATTGAAAAATTTAATATCATCCAATCTGCTGCAGAACGTTTAATTAAATTACAAGAGACGGTAAAATTATAATATTTGTTTTGATTTATATTTGGCTTCTGCCCGCTATTTCGTCCGCGTGAATTTTCTTGCTCCCCACCGCGTCGCATCGCATCGCCCGCCCGCGCTGTTATTTTGTTTTGGCTTAGCGTCCTCTCTGACTTTTTTCTTTTTGCTCGGCTCCTAAGGTTTGTTGCATGATGTTAGATACCCTATAACCATCCTCAAGAATTGAGCGATCACATATTTCAAATCCGTCTGTTTGCTCCAGGGATAAGCGAGTTCGAAGAAGTTGGGTTTTGGGATTAATTCATCGCAATTACGGAGCCCTTCATTGTGTGTGCACTAGGCCGGTTTTTTTTTACCTAGCCCTTACCGTCCCACAGCTGTGCAAAGACCTCCCCCAAGTCCTTCTAGAAATTCCTCAAACTATCATAGAATAGGCTTTTTTCCATCAAATAATTTTTCGATACTATATGTAGATATCTACAGCTGCATTTGTAAATATAGTGCAATGGTGAAAGGTGCATTCTTGCTCAATGCGCACGTTTATATACTGACAATGCATTCAACTCACTTAGTAATAGCTATATTTGTGATTGATTTGTAAGCATCGGTGGTTCAGTGGTAGAATGCTCGCCTGCCACGCGGGCGGCCCGGGTTCGATTCCCGGCCGATGCAAGTATACTCATTTTGCGTTTTTATTACGATCCTAATATTAAAATCTGCTAACAAAAATCCAATTATATTTTTGTTTGTTGTTAGATTTTGGATAGTCGATTAAAAAACCTAATAATTTTCATGTGGCTTGTACGGTCACGCCTCAGATTTGTTTTTCTTTATTTATGATCTCATTTACTTACTCCGATATACACCCTTTTGAAAAAAGGTAATCGCGAAAAGGGACCTTTTTAAAAATTCCCTTGAAACTTAACCATTTTTTATCAATGTCCGGTTCTCTGAAAGACTACAATACGGGGCGAAATCGCATCCCTATGTCCCGATTTCGTCCCATAAGGAACCAACGAAGTTCAAAGGGTAAAAGATGAAAGATATGGGGAAAAGATGGGACATCCTATTAAAGTGATGGGCTTCAGAAAAGGATTAACATAATTTTGTTGATTAACTAATTCTATTTTGTAAATAAGTACAACATTCACGCATTTTTAGGGTTCCGTAGTAAATGAGGAACCCTTATAGTTTCGCCATGTCCGACTGTCTGTCCGCGCTTAGGGACGGTTAGTACTAGAAATCTGTAATTTGGCATGGGTATACATATTAATCACGCCGACAAAGTGGTAAAATAAAATCAAGAAAAATATTTTTTTTTAGGGTACCTCCCCTACACGTAAAGTGAGGATGTTTGTTTTTTTCGCATCTATCCCATGGTGTGGCATATCGTTAGAAAGGTCGTTCAAAAATATTGTGAATTTGCGAAAACTATTTTTGGATTCAGGGATCCGTTGGCGAAATATTAAGCTTCTAACTGCAAATTTTTGTTAGAGTCAATTGTCCCCCCCCCCCCTGCCAGCTAAATGGTTGTACCTGGATTTGTGAAAAAATTCACAGCAGTAGTATACATAACGAAATTAAAAGGAAAACTATCACAGCTAAGTAGGCTGTACAGGTTAAAAACATGTTCTCCCATACATTCCGTATGGGAGAACATGTTTTTCAAACTGCAATGTTAAGTTTGTTCTTGGGATAAATTCATCCCAACAACGGAACACTTCATTGTGCGTGGTCCGACACTCACTTGGCCAGTTTTTTTCAGTAATTTGGATTACGGGAACTCATAGTCTCACTGCAGTACAAAACCTTCGTCACCATCCTTCAACACAAAAACAAGTTTATAAAATATGTATTTTTACAGGGTGTCACATGGTGGTGGTACATGATTCTGAACCCCCTGCGTTGAAATTTTTCGTCGGTTATAAAAAAAAAAAACTGCTGTTTCATAGAAAAGTGCAATACCTACGCGGTCAAAATGTATGGAGCAGCTGTTTTTTTTAAAATAACCGACTAAAAATTTCAACGCCGGGGGCCTCAGAATCATGTACTGAATCCATGGTAACCGGCTTCGCGTCGATGTTCCTGACATCCTGTATAAACAATAGGGTACGTACGTATACATATTATTAAGTTTAACTAAGTTGTATTTATTAGTGCATGTGTACCCTTTGCAATAACTGGCATATCCACCCGATAATACCCCATCACAGGCAGACATCGCAAAGCATACAATTTTACACAAAAATTCCTTATTTATGTCAGCAGTAAGGAAGAATTTTTGAAAATTCATCCCCAAAGGGGAAAATAGGGGATGAAAGTTTGTATGGAATTCGTAATTTTTGCTGATGGGAAATCCCCTCAGGCACATAATAATAGCTTGTAAAATAAATAAAGATATTTAAAAAAACCTAAAACACTCTAACCGCGGTTGCGATCATTTGATAATTATTGTTGTCTAATGAATCGAGGCTTCCTTTCGATTCTACAACATGAGGTTTTTAAGGTTTGGCTCTAATAATTTCAGCAAAGCATCAGCGTATACTTTGGTTTCCGAGATATACTTAATCTGTGTTCGCAATTTATTTGCCGAACATGTAAACAAACATGAGTTTTAGGAAAAACAACTGTAATTCCTACACATAATGTCCAGTTTGCGCTACAACTTCATATTTTTTATGACATTTTTACAGTACTAGTCAGTCTAAAATCAATTTTATTTACACTGTCATAAGTTTGTTTGAGTGGAAATAACATCAATTGGAAACAAGGACTTATATAGACCTTACTTGAATAGTTTCTTTACCTAGCAAACGTTTGGATCTAAATATGGCGACCACCAACTTATATTTTATTTAGTCAAATATTGTAGGTACTTAGTTAATTAAATCAACCTACAGTCATCGTAATGAATTAATTAAACTCAATAATAATATTGTCGAGAAACAATTTAGATACTTAGTATCATACAAGTATTTCGTTTGTTTTTGTATAAAAACTAAATTTAGTTTTACTGGTGATACATCTGGCACGCGGCTCCTATCTTACTTGATTTACATAAGTGCCATGTTTCAGTAAATATATTTAGGTACAGCTGTAGTATGTACTTGTGTCTATAATGCAGATGTTATGGTTAGTAGGTATTTTGCGTAATGTTGCTGTGGAATGTAGATAGTGCGTTTTTTGTACCCAAGTGTATTTTTCGGTCTGTAGCCAGGGTTGATTTCCTTACTAGTACATATCAAAGTAGGTACCTCTAATATTGAAAAACTGTATCTAACTGGCGACGGTATCGGGTCTGCCTTTTGACTGTTAGGCCCTTTCCTCACTGTTTGGTACGTTAGCGGTGCGGGATCAGCATGCTCGGTATACTCGGTACCGAAAGCAATGACTCGGGCCGAGCTGTCACTGATCCTTACCGGATCAGTGACAGCTCGGCCCGAGTCATCTCAACCCGAATGCCTAAAAAGTGGTAAGTATCGACCTCTTAAAATATTGAAGATTTTTTAAAGGACAATGACAAGAATAGGCTCGAATCATGTAGCGTCCGACAGACTTTCTGTAATAATGATAATTCATAACAGAAAATAGTAACAATTATACAATTTATATAAAATCTGTAGAAGTACACCGCTGAAAACCCATTTTAAAAAGTTATTCAACTAATTGTCAATTTAACAACACATTTCATAGCTACAATTTCAAGAAGAAATGTTGCCAATACCAAAATAAAATAATATCGATACGAAATTGCATATGCAAATCGATTACAATAATATAAATATGAATAAAGATAAAGTCCTGCCCCTTTTGTGACGTTTTAACTGTCAAGTTAGCGTTAGCGTCAACGTACAGGCAAGTGAAGGAACACGGGTGGGTTTTAGTCAGTAAGAGTCTGACACGCCCTTCCACTCCGCCTAGAGCGGGAGAAGTCATTTGATGAAAAATACGTCATGTATCATTTTAGATTTTTTTTATTATTTATCCTTGAATGTCGCATGATACCCCATAGGTGCATAAGAAAAAACGCACATAAGTATGAGATCTAACCGGCGTGACTCACCGTCGTCGATTCGGTGGGGTTTGACGGTTTTGGCAAACTGTCTCCGGTTCGGAGACAAAGAGCCTGTGTGTTCTTTTAATAATAAATACCGTTTAGTTATATTTATGAATAATATTATAAAGTGATGTAATAATTTAATTAAAAATAATCCGATGATCGATACTGTTTAGAATAGTTTATTACTAATACCTTATAATGTTATTATAGTAGTGGCAACACTTGATGTAAAACAACTTGTGTTTTGTCTGTGGTCCTTGTCATTGTCAAAAAGTTTGACTTCACTTCATCGGCGTGTAGTTGTGTTTTTTTTTTTCATAAATTCTAATCTAAGTATGTTTTATGTATATTTTTAATATAAAAACATATATATACCACGATAATCTGCTAAAAGTCATTCATTTAATTAATCACTTAATAGTTTATTTCATGTTATCGTTAAAATCAGAAGTATTAAGTGGTCAACTTTAAAGCACTATAACTTTTTTTGGTGTACTTCCAATATAAATCTAATTATATTATCAAATTCTATAATTATTTTCCCTTTTTATGAAATATAGTTCATCTCTGTCGGTTCTGGCCGAGTCTTGTAGGAAACTTTGGCATTCTCCTTTATTGATCGAATTTATTTTTATGAATAAATGTAATAAATATTATTATTCTAAATGAAATTAAATGCAATGAACTTGTTCTACAATAAAGACTGTTTTTATTTATTTACTTGACGTACTTATCAGTTTTATTTATTAAACACTAGCAATATTAATATAACAGTTAACCGCCAACGAAAGTTCATACTGAACAGCTTGTCAGAATGAGCAGTTCAAATTGAACTGCTCTGTTCATTTACACACACGAACAGATGCTTTTGATGAGTATGCTACATTACTACATTATATGATATTAATTTAAAAAAATGTTATTGAATACACAACTCTAGAATATTGTAACCAGTCATAGGGATACTCGAATGGTTGAACTGTGAAATATAGGGTATTCAGCTATCTAATTACGCAACACATTTTCGTTGACAATTCCGACTAATCTGTTTCAATTTGACAGGTCAACAACATTCATTGTGTTATTTACGTTGTTGAGCAGATTTTTCTTTCGAACGTACGAAGCAATGGATTAGTAATCTGTTTCAAAACGATTCAGATTCTGATTGATCGGGTATTACGTAATTAGGGTACAGATCTGATTATCTGATCTGAATACCCTAATGTCAACTACTAATACTTATTCATTTAACCAGAAATTAGAATTACAGAAATCGCCGTCTTGTATTTTATGTTCTAGACTATACGACTAACTCGACTGTTTTCCTCAAATCCTAGATGAAACAAGTATTGCAGTCGGCTTCAAAGACTGCCAGAAGTCTGACAAACAGAAAAACTTTTTGACTATCTGTTATTTTTATAGGTAGCATAATTTAAATTAATTATCTCAAACATGCTTGGAAATTCAAACATTAAGTATTTTGACAACCTTCTTGGAGATAAATCGAAGTTGCTGTACCTACAAGTTACTGGTCAAAAACAAGCGAGCACCCGGCCAGCAATGTTACTATGAAAATCGATAACTGTCGTGTTTAGCGGCCAAATAAATTACTATGAAAACTCATATCTATCGTGTTATTTAAAAATGGAACGAACTTTTTACTTCAACACATTGGCAACCAAGGAGGTAATTTATCAAAGATTTTATTTAAATTTCGAACTGGCAAATAGAGCTGTTTAAAGAAAACAGGAAACAAATGAACATAATGGTGCGTGAAAAATTTTCTTTGTTGATTCTGGAATTGAATTTTCGCGCATTATTTGAGAAAAGTACAAGCTTTGGTCGCAACCAGGCATTGATGGACTCACGTATGTACATTTTATTTTGACGATCGTCCATCAATGACCTAATTGCTTGCCACGACAGTAATGTACTAAGTATTCTTACAAGGAAAGTCTAAAGAAGTACTCACTCACTCTAAAAATGGAATAAAAACACTTCAAACTTCGGTTAAAAAATATACTAACGAAGAAGTTCCATCAATCTTCCTCTAGATCTACAAGAATGACTGTTCAAAAAGTCTTTTATTACACTTTAAATACAGTTTCCTACGATCCCACTATCGCTGGACCATTAGCACGATGTCTAAACTTGAGAATTGTGTGCACAGTGTCAGACATAAGTTGCGCTCTCCAAACGTCTCGTCGACAGATAACTCCTTTATCCATTTGTGAGAACAGTGGACGTACTGTGTACCTACTTAGGTTGAATAAAGTTCTGGATAACATAGGCACATTTTTAAGGTGTGTCCGAACATTGAGCGGCAAGAGCGCGGCAGCAACGCGCAGCATTTGCAGGACTCGAGACCATAACATGACAACGTCGGATCAGCTAGATAAGTTATTAAAAAAACCGTTGGTAAAAACATCAAAGTTTTTCAAAATATGGTGCTATAATAGCTTTTAAAAGAGCCATTTCTACCAATGAAACTAATAACAGTAGTAGGTAGCCTAGTGGTGTGACCGTCTGACTGCCAAGTCATAGGTCTCGAGTTCACCTCTGAATTTTCGGATTCATGTGCGTATTGTATAATTATCACTTGCTTCAAAAACGGCGAAGGAAAACATCGTGAGGAAACCAATGCCTGAGAGATATTTCTCGACGGCATATGAAGCCACGTTAGAGGTCCATGGGTGGCTTTAAAACTCTGACACCAGCCGTGCTATTTTGTAAATATCTCACCGTGATAACTTGGGTGAAGTGAGCTTGATGTGAGCTGTCATTGCAAAGCTAGGGATTGACATTATGGACAGCTCACTTCATGCTCAGTTCACCTCACTCTTCACGGTGAGATGTTTGCAGAATGGATCGACAGGTTAGTAACTAACCACACAAACAGAAGAAGAAGCCTTTTAAAAGTTGGAAGAGATTTTCATTCCTTAACTAACAATATTATAACTAGATGATGTTGCTACCTCATAAAGTTATAATTTTCGTATTTTAGTGCGAGAACAATCGGTCGAACAGAGCTAATGCGGCCGCAACTGGACTGCACACAATCCGACCGGCTTTGCGGAACTTCGACGTACACACTCGTTATGTCCTCTACTATATGTACATTGTAGTAGTGTACAACCATGTCGGTTACTTGTATAGCTACCAGTCCTACCGTGTACAGTAACTGAGTTGTGGAGGTCAGATAGGCAGTCGCTCCGTGTAAATAACTGGTATTCAGCTGCATCCGGTTACACTGGAATCAGCCTAACTATGTTGGGGTCGTGCTTATCATAGTTTGGAAAACGCTAGGCAGATTGATAACTGGTACCTGGGCGACCGAGCTCTGCTCTGGTGAAAATAGAGAATGCTCATTTAATAGTATAGGAAAGTTTATACTAATTCCATGTATAGTACATACGAATTCCATGCTGCCATCGTAGTAGGTACTTACTAATTCCATGCTGCCATCGTAGTAGGTACTTACTAATTCCACGCTGCCATCGTAGTCGGTACTTTCTAATTCTATGCTACCATCGTAGTAGGTACTTACTAATTCCATGATGTCATCGTAGTCGGTCTTTACTAATTCCATGCTGCCATCGTAGTAGGTACTTACTAATTCCATGCTGCCATCGTAGTAGGTACTTACTAATTCCATGCTGCCATCGTAGTCGGTACTTACTAATTCCATGCTGCCATCGTAGTAGGTACTTACTAATTCCATGCTGCCATCCTAGTAGGTACTTACTAATTCCATGCTGGCATGTCATTATTCTAAGGTAGGTAACAACATAAAATTTCGTTCAATAATTAAGGAGAAATAAGTTTTTAAATTTTGCCAGGTATACACATACATGAATACATAAACACACGCCTTCCTGTGGGGGTAGGCAGAAACTACAGAACGTCGACAATCCTTACTTACTCCTGCTTCGTTTACGTTCATACATCGGCAGCCTAATTACGTAATGCACGATCAATAATAAATTGAAATGAATTGAAACAGATTGCTAGTCCATTGCTTCAAAAGTTCGAAAAACAAAATCTGCTCAATTTTTTTTTCGAACTTATGAAGCAATGGACTAGCAATCTGTTTCAATTCATTTCAATTTATTATTGATCGTGCATTACGTAATTAGGCTGCTGGTCATACACGCTCGCCGGTTGCAAGTACTACGCCCTTGACCTTCGTGAAGAACAACATTGTTGGGAATCGAATGCAACACAACACCTTGCACACGGTCTGCAAGCGCAGGCATCGTGACCAGCGCGTCATCGGTATAGCTGAGGCGCTGCGTGACGGCGACACGGCTTGGACCGATGACCGCTCGCTTCGATATTCCTCTCTAAACTTATATTTAGTTGTGTTTTCCGGGACAGTTTATAATTTGTTATACATATAAGCACGGCAATAAACCATTGGCTAAAATAGAGTCCACTATTTTGTTGCTCACCGCGCTAGCAATCATCAATAAGGACACCTAGTATATGCTATAGGTATATACATTAATATTAGTGCTCGTGACTGTACAATGCGCACGGTGGAGTTAGGGTTGCCAACCGTACTCTAATTTAGAGAATTGTACTCTATTTCGCGTAGGCGTACTTTATAATCTACAAAAGCAATAAAGTACGCTTAAATACTCTATTTATATTGACTCTCAATTTGAATTGAATTAATTCAGCATTCACTGAGCTGAGACTCCTTTCGGTTAGGGCCATATTTTCCTTTAGCCACTCTGGGTAAGTGCCCCAGGGGCCGCGATCCCTAGTTCCTGCCAGCGACGTAGTTAGAGGCTGCAGAAAATATCACCTATTCGAAGCGGGTGGCAATAGGTTTAGACGGCCTAATTTCGGTCAAACTTGCAAAGTGGCGGGAAGACAGAAATGGGCTTCGTTGAAATTGATAATAGCTGAGTACCTTATCATTTTGAACTCGGAACTAGTAGTCTAGACTTCTAGAGGTGAACAATAATTTAAAAAAAACACAATGTTTTTATTATCCGCAAAAATCAAGAAAAAATATGTTTTAAAAATAACATGTTATTATACTATTTTTTATAAGTCTGTACTCTATAATTACCCTCTCTGAAATCAGAAATACTTTATTTCTTCTAAATAAAGTTGGCAACCCTAGGTGGAGTGGCCATAAATGCAATCCTACCTTCTGGACTATATTGGCCTGCAAGTGAAAGATGTCTATGCGTATTTCGTGAGCCAGGCGATTTCGCTGAATTGCATTATTGAACTACGACTATACTAACGAATGAAACCCGACCTACTGTATAGTCTGCATGTCTCTGGGGGCTTACTCTCTAAACCGCAAACGAAGATACGGGCCCGTTCGAAACTTCGACACCCGAGTAATTAACTTTTTTGGACGGGATAAAATACATCGGGAGAGGGACAACCGTCATCTATTATTAGGTCGGGTCCCAATTAAATCGTATGTCCGTAGATGATCCGGAGCAAAAATCGCCCGTAATAACTTCGGGCAAAACTACAGATTTCGTGCTTAGGGAGTAGACGTCCTGATTTGTAAACGACAAGTACCTAAATTCTTCAGTTAATTACTTAGCCAAACGTCGAGTCAAACGTTTAGCAATTAACGAAAGTGCAAGAGTGTTTTTGGCATTTATGTCAAAGCGTTGCTGTAGCAGCTCGTTAAAGAATGGGTTGTGGACGTGGAACTGTTAGTAGTAACGTATTTATTAGCACTTTTGTGAATAAAACTTACGACCATCGCCATTTGCTGTTTCTTCACCACACTTCGCCTTTAGTGAAAGTCAAATCATTTATTTCCATTAGGGTATTAAAAGGCCTTTTTGAACATCATAATGTATTAAAAAAAAAGAATTGATTCAAGGTCCAACTCTTTCAAAAGGTAGTTTCGAATGGAGAAAAACGATCAAGAAACTTCATATCTACCTAAGTTACTATTGTAAAATGTGTTACAAAATTTTGTACAGGGATGTTCACAGGGGAAAAAAATCTATTTATTAATAAAAAATGATTTAGATAAAACGCATTAAAATTGGCGAGTGGGGGCTCGCTACGTCACAAGTCAGTATAAAATCTACCGGAGAGTGACGTCATGCTACATTTTAACTCAATGTATTGCCGTAATCTTTTGATTACGTAAAAAAAGAAAAAATACATGTCCAATATTTTTAAATAATCTATCTATTGAATGTACCTAGAATAAAATTACTATACTACAATAGCTATACAAGAGACCAAATAAGAACTATCATTAAAGAAAACAGTATTTTTTTCCTTAGGTATTATTTCTGATCAACCACAAAAACTTGCTCGGAGAACTCAATCACAATCTGTAAAAATAAAAAACTCATTTTCTGAACGAAGTCGAGCTCCGTCTGAACTCTCGAGTCAGCTCGATCCATTCAATCGCTGTACAAAAAAGCGTCTCGAACTAACTTTAATTAAATTCAAAGCAAAAGTTTCGTTATTAGGCGAAAGGGAACCACAGGAATTGATTGTTTCGGGATACTTCCTTTAAGTAACATAATTAGGAGCATTTATTTTGATCAGGGACACTTTTAGGGTTAAAAACAAAATGGCGGTTGTGTCGCGGAAAACTCAAACATTGGTAAATATTTATGTGGAATAAATATTTGGGGAAAATTTCGTGAGGAAATTTTTGAGTATGAATGACGTTTTATGAGAAGGGGAAGACCAAAGCAATGATTAAAGATGATAAGGCTGGAACTGGATTGTTGGCGTGGTGGGGGTATGGAAGAAAAAAGAGAGAAGTACTGAAGAAAAAGATATGTTGCACCGACCACAAATTAGGAATGAAGATGATGAAAAAAAAAATTTGTACTCTACTCGATGAGTCCTAGATAATGACACGTCATCACGCCAGGGAAACAATTTTACTTTTATGTTCTTGTGTGAATTATGAGCCAATTAGCCTAGGTGCAACGAAAGAGCCTCCACACGTACCGACCGATACTTTAGTACGTCCGGTGCACGCTAGGCCAGGCAAGCTACCAATCTTGTTATCTGGCTAATCTTTATACCATGAAATTAGGTATTGTTACAAATAAACGTCTTTTCTACACAAACTCGGTGGTTATTTCCAGAAGGCCTAGACAAAGTAACAGTCGATTAGAGATAACGCCAGAAGAAAAGTCAAAAATGTATGCGGTTGACTTCAGCTATACCAATAATTTGTATCACTTTCAAAACTTTGAATTTTCTCGGATTTCAAATGACAACATGAATTGACAGCGACAGCGCGGAATTTGACGTTTGCTGACGAAAAACCATAGCTTAAATGTAATTTTTATCAAACCAACGCATCGACTAGACGATAGCGAAGCGTAGTGTACTTTGTCTACCAATGGAACTTCGTTATCGTTGAAGCGATAGCGATTGTAGAAATAGAATCGCTCCGAAGCGAATGTCATTTGTCTAGGCCTACAGTAGACTGTGAGATTTCGTGATCTTTTTTAGATGCTACGTATTGTTTCGGTAGATATTTTGATCTAAAGCATGTAACAGAAAGCTGTGGTAAAAAAAAAAACAACTGTCCCATACAATACTTCAAACTACTCGACCCAAATGTGTGGGACAGCTGATAATTTTTGTCGCGATAGCGATGTTGGTCCCATGGAGAAAGTTGTTTGGTTTGATGGTCTGTACCACACCCTTGAAGTTAAATTTGACACACCTTTCTGCTAGATTCTGTATATGATTGAAGAGCATTGTTATCGTGCTATTTCTTTTCTGTTATGACCCTTTATTGAAATATTAAGTCTCTCGCAACAGGCGCGACGCGAGTCTAATAAAAGAATTTCTAAGAAAACTTCATAGAAATTGTTCTACCAGAATCGCACCGTCGCGTCGCGACTGACAGGGGTGCGTTTATTCGCCAGCACAAGCATTACCGGCAAAACCAGTAGGTACTTAACTGTGAACTAAGATTTCGAAAAATATTCTAGACAGTTAAAAATGGTTGGCTATTAAAGCATTTGTCTATCGAACGTCACGCTTTTGTGCAGAAAACGTGAAAAAAATACAACAAAAAAAATCCACACAAACATGTTTGGACTAAGCACCATTTTAGTTTTACCTCTTGAAGTATCTGAGTTTCTTTTATCTACGAGGCAAACAAAGGCCACACTTCAGTGCGTTGATAAGATGTCTTGGAAGTTTCCAGCTTTGTTCTCTATGTTGTAGTTCTTGTTAGGGGTAATAACTTTGATGCTTTTAGTGTTTTCGAATTGTCTCGGGTGGTGGCGCACATCTGCGATGCTTCTGGAATTGCAGATGTTGATAGGCGGCAATGGTAACAAAAATATACCTACCATTCGTAGTGCTCGGTTGATGGCAATAGGCTCGCCCCCTATAACATGGGACTTAAACATGACTGACGAGATATGGGTGTACTACAGATACTCCTCTGCCCAACCCCTCTGGGAAAAATTGCGTGTTGTTATGTGATAAGTAACATGAAGGAAAACATCTTCAAGACCCAACAATGAAAAGCCAAGTGGTAAAGAGTCGAACACGTAAAATCTCCGAGGATACAACTTTAACCACAAACTTATGTTAAACCAAATAAGTTAAAACAAGCAAGAGCTGACTGAAAACGTTTGCAACGCAAGTTTAAAACATATTTCCTGCTCTCTTTGTCCTATTTAGCCGTCTGTAAGTTCGCAAGTCATAAATATTCGTTAACCCGTCGCCACGAGATACATAACACGCTTAAGCGACACGCGTCTTGTAACAGTGACTGCGGTAAAATAAATGAAAGAAGTTGTTCAGAGCATACCCCGAGTCATCGAGAGACTTGTGGACCGCCATACGAAAACAACCGATCTATTCTATCAGTAAAAAAACACCTTGAAAGCTTAGGTGAAGTTAGAAGTGTCAATCCCTCAGGTGAAAAAGAAAAAAAAAGAAAGAAAATAAGTACGTTTATTTGCGGTAAACATGACGCAAAGAAAGGATACAAACACAAAAAAGAACAAGTTGGGGGAAAATATGCGTCACATGCACGCAAGACGGTCATCGCGTAATACTGCGACCCTATGTGAGACAGAGCCTCAGCGCTGGTTTTCAGCGAGCGACCGCGTTGACGTCGACCAGTGCGGCATACAATAAGATTTATGAAATTATATAAATATACAATACTTATTAAAAAATATATTTTTAGTTGGAATGACAGCTCACTTCACCTAAGTTTTCACGGTGAGATTTTACAAAATAGATCGGCTACTGACGCGTGTCGCTTGACGCAAGGCGCGCTCAATCGCTCGAGTCTATGGACGGGCCTTAAGGATAAACTTCTCAAGACTCCGATGGAGGGTCGAAAGAGTTTTAAGAAAATGTTCGAACCGGAAATATGCTGCAATGCGTTGAAAAAGTTTTTAGGTATTTGCATATTTTTTTCTTTGAGGCGAGTCAGCGCTTTTTAAGGATTTATCTGTGAATCGGGGCTTTTCTTAAGTTACTTATTTAATTTCTTTTAGGTTCAATTCGGGTTAATACGTTTTTTATCTTTTAATAAGAAAGAAAAAAGAAACTAGTTTATTTGTCACAGAAACAAGTGCATACAAAAAGGCAATATAACTCGAATACCTAATAAAGAAAGTAGGAATTGGTGAAGGGTGGGCGTTTTGGGGGACTGTCATAGTAATTTAGACGTTCGAAAAGTAGTTTGATTAAATTACTTGTATTTTCAATTGATTTTGATTGCTTCAGTCCAAATTTTACAATGCTATTAAGTCAACTGTCCACTTCTACGCAGAATGAGCACGGAGACGTTTGCCATGTTAGCTACGTGGTTCATTTGTTTGCCAGCCACGCTTTCGTGCGTAGCGTGGCTGTGAGTCGCAGTCATGCATTGCGACACTACATAAGTGCACGTGCGTAGCTTAGCCGTAGGCTAGGTGGACCGGCGTCTATAACATTACAGATGATAATGATGGCCGCAGTACTGTTGACATTTGCATTTTATTTATGGTATGCTAAGTTTTGGTAATGAGATCTACATAGTTGGAAGACAAAAAGTCTGACTGAAGCTTGGCGATTTAAAAACAAAAAAATATTCAGTACAAATGTACTGAATATTTTTAATTCTGAATATTTTACTGAATAAATAAATTCTGAATATTTTACTGAATATTTTGACTGTGTATGTAGCCGTAACATAAATATGTTACGGCTACATTGTCGCGTAAATATTCATGTCGCATTGTCGCGATAATTATTCGTGTTCGATCTACGACAAACTATATGGGCCACATTGAAAAAAAACTTCGCAGTTTGGGCATTCGAGTTCGCTTGAATGATTTGTGTTGTCACGAATACGGTAAGTCAGTACAAACAATCACAAAATTCAACTGGTGTGAAATTTTATTAACGTTACGATCCCCCGGCATGTTAAAACGTTGGCAATCGCTTGCTATTGATTTCTCTAAGCCCCTTTCATCTCGTTAGTCAAATGATCGTAATAATAACTATAATAAGCATCGAATGAGCCGACATTATCGTTATTGCTACTCGTGCCAATTCGCCATTTTCCTCAAACTTATTTATATTGGTTATGCTGAGGCTACATTACATTACATCGCATACTCTCTGTTGCTCAGCGAGACATCGAGTGGTGTGCGAGAGAGAGAGCGCGAAGTTTAGTTTGCGATAACACGACAATGTAGCCCCAGCATTAAAGAAATGGTATAAGAGGTCCATTGCCTAAAACGTTTTATGTTATAGAATTGCAAACAAGCTGACGGCCGGCGGCCGTCTGCTCAGCCGGCGGCTCCGATGATGGACTTCTGCAATACCAGAAAAATCTCAGATGGGTTGCCATCAATAAAAAAAAATTAAACTGATAGGTCTTCAGGGTCAAATTAAATTAGCTACTGTTCTTTCTTTCTTTTTCGTGTGGTAGTGACTAACCTGGTGTGAGGATTTTTATGCCGTCCATGGGCCTCTTGGGCCAGCCTCAAACTTGGCTTCATATACCGTCGAGAATATCTCTCAGGCGTTCCGGCCATTGATTTTTGACTCTGCAAGTATCCTCTACTCACGGAGCTGGGTCTATAAGTTTAAATTAAAGTAGCTAGCGAAACTACGCAGACGTGATGGGAATCGTAACAAAAAAAAGGTTTTTTTTTTGGGGGTCGCCGACCGCTGGTCGTGTTGTTATTTAAAGAAGCTTGAAGTATGAGTTTAGAAAATCTAAGATAGTTAATTGATTCAGGCGTGACTTTGCGGAAATCCATTATAAAATACAATAGATGACGTATATTTAGTAACTTAATCCGCGTAACTATTCTTAATGAGTTATAAAGAACCCTGTAAGAAATCGACACGTGTTTTACCTCTCGACGAGGTATCCTCAGGAAGGCGATTGACGCGATTGACTTGTTGCGAACTCGGACCCAACGTGTGGACACTTCAAGCGTCGAGCGCAGTGTACTACACTGCGCTCGTCTACTGCATTTTTTTTTTTTTTGTGAAAATCTGTTTCCATTTGTTTTATACGTCTGTGCAGTATACATAAAAACTGTATTTTTTTCTGAAACTATTTAAATAATATAATAAAATATCCTAACTTCCATAAATATACTAACACATAACTAACAAACTTAGGACATTTTTATATTATTTAAACAGTTTATTTCTTAGTTTAGTACTACCTGAAAAGGATGACATTTATATTACTGAATAATTTTATTAAATTTCCTTTATTTCATTTAAAATACTTATAAATTACATTTTTAAATATTTCTTAAAAAAATATATAAAAAAAATAGTAGCCCACCGGTATCGGGAACAGGGTCCAAGCTACCGGTCAGGGCTCCAGAGAGAGGGACCTCCTGACAATGCGAGCCGTGTCTAGGAGTACCGCTTTCTGATATAGTAGAGTTATATTATTATTATTAATATAAAAGAAAATAATTAAGTACTAATAATGTTTAATGCATACTAATTTAGGATGACAGGTGAATTTAAGAAACAGGCGAGTGATAATTGCAACGCTTGTAAAAGGCTCCTAAGTCATAAGTACTAACATTACATATCACCAAAATTGTACACTTAGTTCGCAATAAACGTTTTTGACTTTTGACTTTAGATAAGAAGTTTATCCAGTGTACCTATATATTTTTATCGTATCAATGAATATTTATATATTATTTGAAATATGTACTCTTTACGTAAACGTACTGTAGACGTTTCTGGACAGTCAAAAGCACAGCAGATCACTGCTTCTTCCAAGTTGTCTTTATATATTTTGTTATGAACTCATTCATCATTATCATCATTTCAACCGAAAGACGACGCTCAGCTGGTCAAGGACGAGAGCTCCTTGACCAGCTGAGCGTCGCCTTTCGTCACATCACTACATCGACTGGTCCTGTGCAACTCACATTGAAAAAAATTATCGCGATCTTCAACATTAACTCTTTGGCTCCTGTAAAAGTAGGTAGTAGTAGTAGTAGGTACGTTGTAACCAATAATACCTACAATTCAGTATTCTGTAAAAATATTACACTGAAGATTACATTTTGTCAAGAGAACATAAAATGGATTTGGAACCATCCACGTTGCATTCAATATTTCATTTTGTAAGTCCCAAAGCAATATTCTTGAAGTCACTGGAAAATATCCTCTATGGAATTTAGCAGAAGATTTAGCTTTGAATCCGAATACAGAGTC
Source organism: Agrochola circellaris (assembly GCA_914767755.1). Taxonomy (NCBI): domain Eukaryota; kingdom Metazoa; phylum Arthropoda; class Insecta; order Lepidoptera; family Noctuidae; genus Agrochola; species Agrochola circellaris. Next base: position 3,809,249 of record OU611859.1, on the reverse strand, counting down.
TTTATCAATGGATTTGATTTCATCTTTTTGCTTTCGGAAAAGTTGATAGAACAGCTGAAATACAGGTTGGCAGCTTAAATACCCGGCAGCCGGTCGATTCTGTAAAAATATCACCGTGAAACTTAGGTGAAGTGAGCGTGAAGTGAGCTGTCAATAGTGTTAATCCCTAGCATCCTGCCGGTCGATTTGTGACAGTGACAGCTCACTTCACCTAAGTTTCACGTTGATATTTTTACAGAATCGACCGACAGTATCCGTCAAGGGGGTAATTCTACCCGTCATACTGACAACTGCAACCAAGAAACTAATCTAGGATTCGTGAAAAAAAAAACTTGTACAACAGTAGACAGACTATTTCGATTCATGTATGAAAAGTTTTTTTTTACGAGTAGTTATAATATGTGTTTCATAGTGAAAGTTGTATAGTTATACGTGACAGGTAGAATCACCCCCTTGACAGATGCAGGTCACTAAATCGCCACCCAGTATATGATGTGCCTGTAATTATACCAGGACCTTCTAACCGGAACACTGCAAAGCAGCTTAGGGGCAGTAATGAGTAGTGGTATAGTACCATCGCGGGTAGAACATGGATGAAGCTGGCACCAGATAAGAGAGGACTATGCTCAGCAGTGGGTGAAGTCGGGCTGTGGATTTGGATAGTTATGATGGTAACTTCACCTAGACGCATTCTTTCACAAAGAACTCTCATCACCTGCCTAGCCTTTTCCCAACTATGTTGGGGTCGGCTTCCAGTCTAACCGGATGCAGTATTTTACATGGACCGACTGCCCATCCGTCCTCCATAACCCAGTTTCTGGGTAGCACGATACCCCGTATTAAGACTGGTTGTCAGACTTTCGGGCTTCTGACGACCCGTAACAACTGCCGAAGATCTACAAATGACGGCATAACGTGTTTTCCGAGGCACGGAGGGGTCTTGGTCTGTGGTGGTGTAAAGATGGTCACCCAACCACAGACCAACCGCGGTAAGCTTAGCTTAACCTGATCGATCGACCCATGCGGCTATTATTACTAAGCCACAAGCCCGTTCACAAAGAACTTTACTACGTACTAAAATACTTACCTATAATATGATAAGTTAAAACGCCAAAACAATGCTTTAATGCACTACGTACATCACCTTGTCCAACCACAAGCCAACTTACTCAAGTTATGCAACTTCCGACGTCCATTTCTCAGCGAATCTTTAATATTCATACCCGCCATTGTACGGTAAAAGTTTCCGGAGTACCTACTTCTGCAACAGATGACTAGGTCCAAACGGAAGATCAAAAGTATTACTTAACATTATGAATGTGATTTGTATGTTTGTTGCATTATCACGGTTTAAGGCTCAACGAATTTGGATGAAATCTGGCATACTAGTAGACTATGAAATGGATTAAAATATAGTACCTACTTATACTTTTTTATCCTACTAGCACAGATAACAGATGCACTGATGACTCCGCATTTTAAGTATGAGAGAGAGAAATGAGTACGCGCCGGTCTAGACTTGTTGGGCCAATTCAGTGAGTGTAACTTAGTCAGAAGATCTAAGAGTTACGCGATAGAAAAAGGGGCAACTTCTAGGTGAATATAACTGTAGGTTATTATCACTGTGCGACCTGAATTGCACTTTATTGTGTCGTAGCAAGAGTCGCTTTTAATTTAAATGATTTTGCGGAGTGTATCCCTCTGTATTAATCTGTGCCGCTAGTCTATGATTATAAGTAAAAATTGGTATATAAGTTACCTACCTAATATTCGATCTTCAAAAACGGTATAATGTTACATTATTAGAAGACACGTGGAAGTAGGACCAGCATATCGTAATTATCGGGAGCGAAAAAGGGACAAAACGAAGAAAACTTGGCTAATTAGCCAAGTTGACGTGGCATTTGCGGAGCGTGTAGGTACATCCTATCTACCAATTTTTACTTAAAATATCATTGCGCGGACGAGGCCTGTGTCCCAGCAGTTTGAACATTATAGGCTGGTTATGTTGTGCTTAGTACGTTTCCCGGGATAAAAAGTATCCTCTTCACGGGGACGAAGTCCCGGGAAAAAGTAAGTATTTAATATAATCTCTTCATTCTTCAGTAGAAATAGTGAATGAGAAAAGTTTTCAAATAATGAGCAACATGGTCGAAGCTCAGTCGCTAGTGATGGGAAAATATTGCGCGGGATATTAGTTTCTGCCGGATTACGGAGCTTAGTGTTGTTTCTTGTTTATTTGTAGATTATCGGTGAATGTGGAAGAAGCCAATGAAAGTTTTATATCGGCATGGATGAATGTTCTGAGTGAAGTTGTATTGAATGTATTTTTTTGTGAATGAAATGGTTTTTCTTTTACGAATTTTGTAGGAGTCTCATTTTCTATTTATTTGTAGGTACTTTGACTTCATCTTTTCTTATTTCTAAAATAAAAGCTTTAACATACTATATAATGATTTCACAATATAATATATTAATACAATAGGTTAGTAAATAGACTCATGTCGTCAATAAAAGGTGCGCGTCGTCTGTTTTTAGTGTTCCGTAGTAGACAAGGAACCCTTATAGTTTCGCTATGTCCGTCTGTCTGTCCGAGGCCTAGCTCATAGCCGGTTAGTAGTATAAAGCTGTTATTTGGTATGGGTATACATATTAATAATGCCGACAAAGTGGTAAAATAAAATCAGGATTTTTTTTTTTTTTTATGGTACCTCCCCTAGACGTAAAGAGGGGATGTTTTTTTTTTCACGCCTATCCCAAATCGTGGGGTATCGTTGGAAAGGTCGTTTAAAAATATTGTGGGTACTTGAAAATCATTTATCAATAATTTAGGAATCCGTTTGCGAAATATTAGGCTTGAAAGTGCAAATTTTTGTTAGAGTCAAGTGTCCCCCCCCCCCCGTCAGCTATATGGTCGAACTTTTATTGTGAAAAAGAAATTTGTTTTTCATGAGTATTGTACTACATATTGGCACGATCATTTTCACGGACTCTTAAGAGCGTTTAGACTGAAAGTGGGCAACATCGCAAATAGCTGTCAAATATTTACCTGTTTTGATTATTTTGGCAATATTACTGTATGGAAATACGAAATGTGGCTTTAATGGGGCCCTTAAATCAAATTTGAATATTTGATTGGCAACATTTTATTGTATATGACAACCCAGCTCACATAGAACTGTAATTTTTTGGCGGTTACTTTTTTCCTGCGCTAGCTGTGAGTGACTTCGAGCTCCGAAACTTCAATGAAAATAAGTCGGGAAAACGTTGTGTAGCTCAGTCAAATCTTAATACCACGTTCTTACTCGTAATGGTATTCTTTAATTAGTATCATGATAATTTACGTTTTTTTAAACAATTTAACCTAAGAAATCACTGTTGGCAAATATACCCAAAGCAAAGTTTTAGTGAAGTCAACTTTGCCATGGTTTTTTAGAGGCTAGGGCTGTCACAAAGAGAAACTAAAATAATCTAATTAAGTGTTGCCTCCTACTTAACCACCCCTAATTTTATTGATACAACCCTGACAGCTATTTTTATTTAGTTTGAAAAAATCGAAACAAGGCGGGTGAATTTGCCACATTTTGGAAATTCCATTGCCAGTGTAAAATATTATACAACTGTAGTATATTTTTACTGTGACCAAGAATGCGGCAACGATGACTGTGATTTTTTATGGGAATTCTTGGAATTTTATCATAGATTTTGGGATGGCAATCTTACCACAAGTAATCGTTGACTTTGCCATAAAAGGTTTTTGGACTAAAATATCATTATAGAATGAGAAAACAATAGATATAAGATTGTGTTTCAATAATGCATACAATTTACTACATAACTGATTGGTTGCTTTATACATCAACATAGTTTTTATAAGAAAAACATTTTCAAACTTTTTTATCCACCGTAAAGTGACAAAGTTGCCAGGTTTCACGGTAGTTATACTTATTTTTTACTAACACATAATGTATTATTCTATCCAAACAATAGGCTAGTAAAGTACCAAGTAGTAAGTGTAACTCATTTGTGCAGTAACATGTGGGATTTAAACCGCAATAGTGCAGTTTTCAAATAATGAATTACGCCGACGCGGCGCCGACTCAGCCAACGAACATTAGAGCTGGGAAATTATATTGGTACTTACTTAGATATAGATTTAAATGATTGCTTTTGTTTCTATGTGATATTAGTGCGAGTTATTGATAAAATTGTTGCCCATATTGATTTGATTACAAGCCGTTTGCTGATGGAATTTCTGGCAAAAAGAACGAACTTGCATCCCATATTTAACTGGGGGTTAAATATGGGATGCAAGTTCGTTCTTTTTGCACTTTCACTTTCAAGCCTAATATTTCGCAAACGGATTCCTAAATTATTGATAAATGATTTTCAAGTACCCACAATATTTTTAAACGACCTTTCCAACGATACCCCACGATTTGGGATAGGCGTGAAAAAAAAAACATCCCCTCTTTACGTCTAGGGGAGGTACCATAAAAAAAAAAAAAAAATCCTGATTTTATTTTACCACTTTGTCGGCATTATTAATATGTATACCCATACCAAATAACAGCTTTATACTACTAACCGGCTATGAGCTAGGCCTCGGACAGACAGACGGACATAGCGAAACTATAAGGGTTCCTTGTCTACTACGGAACACTAAAAACAGACGACGCGCACCTTTTATTGACGACATGAGTCTATTTACTAACCTATTGTATTAATATATTATATTGTGAAATCATTATATAGTATGTTAAAGCTTTTATTTTAGAAATAAGAAAAGATGAAGTCAAAGTACCTACAAATAAATAGAAAATGAGACTCCTACAAAATTCGTAAAAGAAAAACCATTTCATTCACAAAAAAATACATTCAATACAACTTCACTCAGAACATTCATCCATGCCGATATAAAACTTTCATTGGCTTCTTCCACATTCACCGATAATCTACAAATAAACAAGAAACAACACTAAGCTCCGTAATCCGGCAGAAACTAATATCCCGCGCAATATTTTCCCATCACTAGCGACTGAGCTTCGACCATGTTGCTCATTATTTGAAAACTTTTCTCATTCACTATTTCTACTGAAGAATGAAGAGATTATATTAAATACTTACTTTTTCCCGGGACTTCGTCCCCGTGAAGAGGATACTTTTTATCCCGGGAAACGTACTAAGCACAACATAACCAGCCTATAATGTTCAAACTGCTGGGACACAGGCCTCGTCCGCGCAATGATATTTTAAGTAAAAATTGGTAGATAGGATGTACCTACACGCTCCGCAAATGCCACGTCAACTTGGCTAATTAGCCAAGTTTTCTTCGTTTTGTCCCTTTTTCGCTCCCGATAATTACGATATGCTGGTCCTACTTCCACGTGTCTTCTAATAATGTAACATTATACCGTTTTTGAAGATCGAATATTAGGTAGGTAACTTATATACCAATTTTTACTTATAATCATAGACTAGCGGCACAGATTAATACAGAGGGATACACTCCGCAAAATCATTTAAATTAAAAGCGACTCTTGCTACGACACAATAAAGTGCAATTCAGGTCGCACAGTGATAATAACCTACAGTTATATTCACCTAGAAGTTGCCCCTTTTTCTATCGCGTAACTCTTAGATCTTCTGACTAAGTTACACTCACTGAATTGGCCCAACAAGTCTAGACCGGCGCGTACTCATTTCTCTCTCTCATACTTAAAATGCGGAGTCATCGGAATTCTTGGAATTTTATCATAGATTTTGGGATGGCAATCTTACCACAAGTAATCGTTGACTTTGCCATAAAAGGTTTTTGGACTAAAATATCATTATAGAATGAGAAAACAATAGATATAAGATTGTGTTTCAATAATGCATACAATTTACTACATAACTGATTGGTTGCTTTATACATCAACATAGTTTTTATAAGAAAAACATTTTCAAACTTTTTTATCCACCGTAAAGTGACAAAGTTGCCAGGTTTCACGGTAGTTATACTTATTTTTTACTAACACATAATGTATTATTCTATCCAAACAATAGGCTAGTAAAGTACCAAGTAGTAAGTGTAACTCATTTGTGCAGTAACATGTGGGATTTAAACCGCAATAGTGCAGTTTTCAAATAATGAATTACGCCGACGCGGCGCCGACTCAGCCAACGAACATTAGAGCTGGGAAATTATATTGGTACTTACTTAGATATAGATTTAAATGATTGCTTTTGTTTCTATGTGATATTAGTGCGAGTTATTGATAAAATTGTTGCCCATATTGATTTGATTACAAGCCGTTTGCTGATGGAATTTCTGGCAAAAAGAACGAACTTGCATCCCATATTTAACTGGGGGTTAAATATGGGATGCAAGTTCGTTCTTTTTACGTTCTTTTTACGGGATGAATCTTCAAAAACCTTTTTTTAGTGCTCAAGTATAAGGAAGATTTTTTCTCAAATTTCATGTTTGTAGCGTTATGCTAAGTATGTGTTGTCAGTCAGTGAATGAATTTAAGATTTTTATTAAGTAGTTGAAAATAATAACAACATTAATAAAAATAATATTCATCGTGTTTTGCTTCTCTATGCAGTTCTACACTGCACATAGGCTTAATACGAAAGGTTTAGGTAATTAATTCAAACTATAATTGTTGTAGGTAAGGTAACTTCTGTAGATCATAAGAAAAATAAAGGAAAAGAAAATAACAAAAAATCATTGTTTTTCATTCATTGTGTTACTGTAATGGATGTGTCTGAAAATCCGAAATAATTAATATTTTTCGCTATAAACTAATATTTTATAATTACTTATTTATTATACAAATTATTTAAGTCCGCTGTTAGGGCAAAGGCATTTCCTAGCGGAATTGCCACAAACTAGCTCCCCGCCTACCTAGCTACCTACGTACGTTCCTACCTAACCATCTACCTACCCTACCTACGTACCTATCTACCTACCTACGTACCCTACCTACCTACCTATCTGAATACCTATCTACATACCTAAGTACCTATTTACATACCTACCTACTTACCTTCCTATCCTGCAAAACTTGTCCTGAAAATAACGAACACAACAAAAACAACCGTTCTCAAGTTATGGCGTGACTAAGGGAAATAGGGATTCATTTTTATATAAATAAAATATAGATACTTAGATAACTAAACACAAGAAAAACCCAGTAAAAAAATCAGTGTGCGTCATCCAAGCACTAGCAAGTCCCACACTGAAAGAATCGTTTCAGGTTAATTAGCAGGGAGTCGAGCTGGCCTCACGTTTTTAATGAGCCTCGATTTATCAGGCTACCCTTTGTTTCCTCACTAATTACCAGCGATTGCGATCGGTCAGCAGAGGCTTGGCCAATAAAACTTTATCGCTTTATTACTGTTTTTAAAGGTTGTTTTTTCCTGTAAAAAGCTTATTTTAACACGATTTTATGATGATTGATATGAGGGTTTTCCAAGTTTACGTGATTTTTATTATCTTCACAAGGAGTAATGAGTTTTGTTGTGGCAGTAACCGAGTCATAGGGCCGTATGAAATATGCTAGCGAAACTCAGCAAAAGTGATGGCTCAAGATGGATCAATATTTAAAAACGAGAAGACGAAAAAAAAAAAAAAAATTTGGTCAATGACCGCATTTAGGTAGTTATTATATTTCGTATATCTAAAGCAAGAAAGAAAATGCATTTATTTAACACAGACTAAAAAGCACATAATTTTCATAGCAGAATAAAAAAAAAAGTGTAAAATGCGATGTATGTATTTGCAGGGGGTGTGCCTCACGGCTGCGCCAAAAAGGCCCAGTTTAACAAAAATGGCTGTAGCAGGCGTTATTTTACAAACGGCGCCGTCCGTTTACAAATGCTCGCGGTCATGCAAAATGCCTAAGGCAAAATGTAAATTGCCTAGTCACTATATAATATGCCGCAACATTTCATGGACAATTCAAACGCCGCCGTTTACCAAATGCCGCGGCAAATTGAAGAATTTAGTTCTATTTCTTATGACGCGCGTCGCTGCTAATCAAAACAAGGAAAATGGCGTTGAGTAGTGGTTTTAAAATGACGAATCAAACAATTTGCCTGCGACAGATATACTAAATATAATAACTATACCTAAATGCGGTGATTGACCCCATAAATATTTATTTTTATCGTCTTCTAATTTTTAAATATCGATCACGTCTGCGAAGTTTCGCTAGCTAACTTTAATTTGACCCTATAGACTCAGCTCCGTTAGAAGTACTGGTAGGATACCAGAAAAGAACTGGAAAAGACTGTCCAGAATTGCGATGATGCATCGGAATGGAAAATCATGACAGCAGCTTGAATTGGTAGATAAGACAAAATTAAGAATGTTACAATGATAATCATCTAAACTAGCTGCACCCCGCGGTTTACCCGCATAAATCTCGAATCCGTAATAATATCGGGATAAAAACTATCCTATGTCCTAACCAAAGATATTGTCCACCCATGTGCCAAATTTCATCTAAATCCGTGTTTTAGCGTGAAAGCGTAACAAATAAACAATAAATCAAATCGTTTCCCTTTGTAATATTATTTTAGATTACTGAGAGCCACACATTACGAAAGACGATTACCATTCCATCTCGACTGATGCAAGCCTACATCAACTGAAATTATTATTGTCTTTATTTCATTTATATACACATAATTTACATTTTTATAAAAATAAAAGAGAAAACAAAAACATTTAAAAATATAAAAAAACAGTAGCCCATCGGTATCGGGAACAGGGTCCAAGCTATCGGTGGTCAGGGCTCCAGAGAGAGGAATCTCCTAACGATATGCGCCGTGTCAAGAAGTACCGCTTTCTGGATCAAGCCCTTGATCCAGAAATAAATTATTATTATTTTTAAAAGGCTGCAATATCCCACTGCAGGGCGAAGGCCTACCTATTCTCTTTCCACTTCTTTCGGACTCTCTACATCAACCGACAGCATCTACATACCCCGATAAAAATAAAATAACTAACAAGATAATACACAACTATAGCTACTTACATTCTTCTCCAAAGAAGAATACCCAATTTCTTCTTACCTCAGTATATTCTGATATAAGAGCGAGTTTTCATGAAGATAAAACTGGATATGAACACAAAAATACAGTTAAATGAATATTTATAGCCTCGTTTGGACGTACCGACGTAGCCTGATGGTTTATGGTAGATATTCAAATAGTCTGTGATCACGCACTCTTTATTCGTTTCGTCTTCAAATGAGAATTGTGACTACGTTTTATTGTTCTCTAAATTATGATTTTTCGTGGGGTTTGATGGGTTATTTTAAGCTTTATGTTGCTTTGATTTATGATACCGATACTGTACTTTAAGTATATTTTTAGGTATTTTTATAGACTACTCAATTTTGTTACTTAACTGGCGAAAAATGTGAGTGTACTTTAGATTTGTATCATCAGTTAATTGATTCAGGCGTGGTCTTACGGAAATCTATAATAAAATACAATAGACGTAGATATATTTAGTAACCTATTACGCTTAACTATTCCTAAAGAGTCATAAAAACTCTGTATGAAATCGACACGCGTTTCACCTTTCAACGAAGCTTCTTCAGGATGACGATTGACTTGTCGCAAACCCGAACACAGCGTGTTGTCACGCCGAGCGCCGGACGCAGCTCTGCGTTTGGCATGTCAATCTCTAACAGGGTTTTTAATCAAACTCAAACACAAGGCATTTATTTCAATTGAACCATTTACAGGCACTTTTGAATTGTCAAATAGTCGGTCAGTTAGTCAGAAAGTTGAAGCTAGTTGCCCATTCCAAAACGTAGATCTTTATGGAGAAGAACGGGCAAGAAACTCCAAGGATACTCTTTTAAATATAGAAAACTACAAAATCCTGGGTACATTATTCTCGTTGGTTCTATACGTGAGAACAATGTACAAAATTTATCAAAACAATTTAAAATACAATGTGAAATTTAATTCGTTTGCATCCTCTTAAGGGGTCATTGTACTCATAATTATGAACAACTTTCACTATGGGGCCAACCCCGAAATCGCGACAAAAAATCTGCTGTTTCCTTCATTAAAACGAGCTATGCGAACATAAATGTATGAAACAGATTTTTTCCGACGCGAATGTAGTAGAACAATTTATATGAAAACTTCATGGAAAATTTTCTACCAGAATTTCATTGCATCGTCGCGTCAGGCCTGTCTGCGGGTGTCAAATAAAGATCAAACCATTTTGCTTGACGACGTCATATGAAAACTTCCAGTTTCATCCTTTGATTCAAACCTCAAGCAAATTGGCATAGGCGTGGAAGTTACAAAACTCAGAGTATAACCAGCTGCTACGTTTATTTTTCTTTCACCATCTGCAAATATATATAATCAAATAGAAATCTACGACTTTCGAAGTCTTTGGCAAAGAACAGAACTCGACGATGTAAACAGTATTCCAAGTAATATAAAACTTTTGAGACGAGTAGAAAAATTTGGGAGTTGTGTTAGTACTAAAACTTTGACTAAATCAGACTTCTAGATATCTGGTGCTTGAGTCAACGCTTCTTTTATTTTATCGTCTTTACTTTGGTCTGCTTTTCATCATTATTTTATTGTATCTGACTTTGTGAGGCTGTTAATTTTATGGCTTTTTCGTTCAAGCTTGGCTTTTATAAATTTTGCTATAATACAATTTACGCTCTAGTGTTTTCTTTACTGTTCTGTGTTTCTCTCAGATTGCTTAACTAGATGTGACTGTGAGAGCATATCCTATACTATTAAACGAGAAATATATATATATATATTTGTAATCACGTTCTCGAAAACGGCTCTGACGATTTCATTGAAAGTTGCAATATAGGAGTTCACGGGGGTGAAAAATCGATCTAGCTAGGTCTCATATCTGTGAAAATTCGTTTTCTTTCGCATAGAGCTCGGTCGCCCAAAGTTTAGAACAAGATGACCTTAGAATAATGACATAGCAGCATGGAATAAGTAAGTACCTAGTATCATGGCAGCATGGAATTAGTACCTACTATCATGGCAGCATGGAATTAGTATGAACTATCCTATACTATTAATTAAATGAGCATTCTCTATTTTCACCAAAGCAGAGCTCGGTCGCCCAGGTACTTATTTCATAAAATTAACACAGAATTTACTGATCTACAAGGTTAAATGAGTAAATTGGAGAACTCCAATATCCTAAGAATTAACATAACATAACGCCTTGTTTCCTATAAGGGTTGGGCAGAGGTGTACCTGTTCAAGTCCATATGAACATCATCATTTCAGCCGAAAGACGTCCACTGTTGGACATAGACTTCATAAGGTCATCGGTCCATCTTGTGGGAGGCCTTGTGGGAGTATATGAACAATACTCAGTTAATAGTTTTATACTTAGTTCAATTTAGTAACCATTACATCTCTAGTTTCATTAACTACCACATTATTTGAGACTTCCTGTATCTTTGGTACTTACAAAATTCGTCTGGGTCATGGCGCACTTTGTGCCCTGCTAAACTATGGAAATAAATGATTTTATCTTTAAAATTAACGCGAGCGCATTTCGAACAGTACCTTCGCCCATATTTCGCCAGCTATGTGTTAAGTCCCATGTAATAGGGGGCGAGCCTATTGCCATCACCCGGTCGAAATTCCAACCTCCAGGCTGCTGCTGAGAAATTCTAGATAGGAAACTTAATAACACTTTGCTAGACCTGAGAATCGCTTCCAGGACCTCATGCTCAGCAGTACTGCTTGCGACCACTATACCAACGAAGCAGTCGACCCTAAGAATTGTATTATCTTAGGAAAACACTTACCTTAGTTATGTATTTATTCGCTAAGTGAACAATGTATGTTCTTTTGAATAAATAAAGAATCTTTAAACCCAAAAAAGGTTTTTGTAATTAGGCCTTAACCCATTTCCAGACTTTAGACTACCAGTAACAGCTCCGTCATAAATATTTAACTGTCCTCGACGTTTTTATGAGTTCTTACTAGCCAGAAAAATTTATAGCTTACTAATACACTAAGGTACTAACTTTCTATACCGGTGTCAAAGCATAAATAATAAAAAAATCTACCGGCACGTCGTCTTTATAGCTCGCAGTCGGCCATATTTCATCAGATGTGGCCAAATTACGGCTATATTTATAATGTTTGGCCACATCAAAGTGTGTGATCGTGTACCGTCATAAATTATGATGACGTCACTCCGGTACAAATGGTGAAAAGTAATGGCGGCCGGTCCCTTACATTTGCTCTTACTTAGAGGGTCGGGAATAATCGAAGGTATGTTGTGTACATGGCTACGTAGTATGACATGTGTATTTTTGTTTTTTCTATTTTTCTTATCAGTATTTGGAATTAATACTTACTTCTCCGCTATTCTTTAAGATCAGCTTCGTTGCAGGTTCCATGACAGTTGAATAATTTCTCCGTGACTCGTCGAGCTTCATTTTCTCGGCGCTTTCCCTTGTGGTCACCATTGTTGATTCTGGCGTTCAGAAATTACAGTGGTTGGGAACAGTGTGGCCCCAAATGCTCCATACCTATATCGCAATCGGAACATAAAAATCTCGTCGAAAACATTCAATTAACTTCCCAAATCGTTCTTCATTGAATACTCGAAATAACTTCAGTTGCTAGCCTTTCATCACTTGATTGGACCGCAGTTGTGAGTCAACAAAGTAAACGTCTTCTCTAAGTAAATGTGTGTGTAAAATGTTTGTATTGGCAAATACTGCCCTGCTAAGCCGAAAGGCGCTATCTCAATAGGAGTAAGTGTGTATTAAATTGACTATTTGTAAATTGTAATTTAAGGATACTTATGGATATAAAAACATCTGAGTGGTTTTTTTAATGTGTTTTAGATAGCGGTATTTGGCTTATACCATTAGATGCGAAATTGTTATAGCTATTGAATGGTATAAAAAAACTAAAAGAGCGTAACTCAGAGATAGGGCGTTTCGAAAAAAAAAAAAAAAAACATAAATGAAGGAATATTATAAACATGTAAAAAAAAAAGTGAACCGAACAAACAGGATGGATGAAGTACACACGGCTACATATCAAGCTATACTTTTCCAGTATAAGCTGATCTCGCATTGGATAGGATTTGCGTTCAATGAGAGGTCAGCTACCCTATAAATGCAAAGCTGTTAAAAATCTCGAAATATTTCTAGTGTGTTATTTTTTCTTTCAATACATCTTTTTTTTTTTTTTTATCAAAGTTTAAGTCATATAATTTATTTCAATTAGGCACATAAAAGGCACATTCGATCGTATCAATTTTACAAAAAATTTAATTGATTCTAGAATCGCCCCTTCCAAAAGGTAATAGTTTTCGTATGGAGAAGAATGGGCAAGAAACTCCACCGTTCCTAAACTCCTCCTCTTTTAAAATATTTTACAATATTTTGTATACATTAATTATATAATTATATGTGAAGACGATCCACCTCGAATAAGATTACCATACCCACAATAGGTAAAAATAATTAAAAATGAAGCAATGACAGATACATTAATTATGTGATATGTGCTCACATATTTACGATATTCCTATTTTAGCAAGTAATACTAATAAGTTAGTGTGTGAGTTCAAGTAATCACAGAATGTAAAATCAATGATAAAAATAAAAATTATACAATTAAATTAACAGCAACCAGTTTGATTTTGTCTAGACTCTAAGTTGTCCTATGGAGTAGGACCAGCATGTTTCCAAGCATTCTTATCTTGGATATAATCCTCTAATTTGTAATATGCTTGTTTACAAAGTGTATTTTATTATAAGTTTAAAATTTTATCGTGTTTAGATATCGGAACCCTTGACGTCTACGGAGTTTTGCTACCTAATTTAATCTGACCCTGTATTAGAAGAAACTATAAAAACACAATCCTAAATATTACTCTGACGACAGCGAAATGGTGTCCAGAGCAAAATAAAATTGCCCTGATATCGGAACAAATTAATTCAAGCCCTTTTTTTTTTTTTTTTTTTGAGGATGGGAAATTATCAAATAACTTCTCCCGCTCTGGGTGGAGCGGGAGGGCGTGTCAGACTTTTACTGACTAAAACCCACCCGTGTTCCTTCCGTTGCCTGTGTGCCGAGGTCGCGATATCCCTTTCAGACAAACCCGCAACCCCGGCAGGCATTGGCCCTTCCGGACCCCGTCAGTTGGTGCTGACATCTCTTTGAGGCGCGCGTGGAACACAACGCGCCGTCGACCCGGGCCTGGTCCCTATCGGACGGCGAGCTACCCATTGCTCACCGTCCGCAAGCCCGCGCCTACGGTGGCCGGAAGTCGGCTCGCGACTCCCGACGCCCGGGGCGTCTCCTGCGGCGACTAGGGGCGCGAGGGGGCGCATTTTGCCTCTCCCTCGCGCGCTCCGCCTCCTCCTTCGCGAGCATTACTGCTTCGCAGAAGGAGGTGACGGCCTCCCATGCACTCTCGCTCCGGACCATGGCCTGAACCAGGGCCGGACGCGAGAGATCGCCGCCGCCGATCGCCTCCGTGAGGACACGGCGGTGCTCCGCCCAAGCTGGGCGCCCATGCCCAATTCAAGCCCTATGTTTGAAAACATATTCATAAACTTATACAATTTATTGTATATTGATAAGTGGTGGTCCAAAGTTTTCAATGGGAATATTTAACAACAAGCCGGAACTGTGAGCCTGAATACGTTAAAGTTTGCAGTACGGGTTCCCGTACCCTAATCAAAGAAGTTTAGTAGTAATGGATGTTAAACAGGAAGTTCCTTATATGAAATACTGCAAGTGCTGTATCTTGTTCAAAAATCTTCTTTTTGTCCTTGTAATCTGAGCAGCTATGCAGAAATAGCTCATGCTGTGGGAAAAAAACCACCCAAGTGCGTGTCGGCAGTGGCAGATTTGCCCTAAGGCCCAGTAGGCCCGGGCCTAGGGCGGCCAGATATTATGGCGGACCAATCGTGACAAAAAATTCACGGATAGTAACAAGAAACAACTCAAATTACTATATTCTAAACGTTCGCAAACATTATGGCGGGCCAGACTGCACTGCGTTATAACAATAATAACTTAAAACCAAAAAACCAAAAATATGTCCAAATAACTAATAATTAAGTTTGACAACTTGTAATATTTTGTAATTTTATTTTCTTTTTTTCTATCATTTTTTATTGTATAAAAGTATTATTTTGCGCGTCACGTAGTGGCAAACATGTTTGCACTTAATTTAATTTATCATCTTGTATGCACTTTTTAGGTATGTACATACTTGTTTATGCAAATAAATAATCTTATCTTATCTTATCTACTAATTGAAACGCGTCATAGAATTTCGCGGCACCAACCCGGCTCATAGTTAACTAAATTTCTGAACCGATTTCGATAAAAGTTGTTGTAGTCTGATATATGATAGGTGCTGAGAAAGGGGCGGCTGATATTTACTACATGGCCTGGGGCCTAGGGCGGCCAAGACTGCAAATCCGCCATTGCGTGTCGGGCCACGCACAATGAAGGGTTCCGTAGTTGGGATGAAATTATCCCAAAAAAAAAACTTAACATTGTAGTTGAAAAACGGTTTTCTCATTTATTGATATACGTCACGGTCAATTCTCCAACTGCAAATGTAAGTTTGTAATCGCATAAAACATTTTTTTTTAATGTGATAAAAGTACAAATTGACAATTTCCGGACTTTATTCTTTACTTTTGCTGTGACACCTTGCTTCTTGCCAATTTTCATAATTCTAGGTCAACAGGAACAGAACAGTTTTGATTTATTTCCGAGTATCAAAATATGTCGCATAAATGCCAGTAGGTATTTTTATTGTGTTCATTTAGAAGCTTGATTTGTTTAGAGCTTTAAGGGACGGAAGGGTATTTGATATTAATTTCAACTGGATACCTCCACACGTTCCAGAAAAAAAGGCTCTTGACAAACTGACAGACAGATAGACGGACAACGAAGAGATATAATAGGGTTCCGTTTTTTCCTTTTGAGGTACGGAACTCTAAAAGAAATCCAGTCAGCAACTTTCGTTGCTGCATTGAATCCCCGGGGCTGGATGTAATTAAGTGCCTATTAGAAGGTACTTCAGTTTGATTTTAATATTATTGTGATTTGACCTCAAAAAAAATTTCAACTCTAAAAGAGACATTGACCTACAAGATGGATCAGCGACCTGAGGGCCTAGACAAACTGACATCCTATCAGTGATAAAGATAATGGAATAATAATATTGTTATTCTTACTGTCAGCTGTGAAGCTACATTATATAAAATAAAGTATCTGGGCGACCGAGCTCTGCGCTGATGAAAATAAAGAATACTCATTCAATAGTACATATAGGATAGTTCATACTAATTCCATGTATAGTACATACTAATTCCAAATTCCATGTTACCATGATAATACATACTAATTCCATGTTACTATGATAGTACATACTAATTCCAAGCTGCCATATCATTATTTAAGGTAGCCATCTTTTTCTAAACTTTGGGCGACCGAGCTCTACTCGGGTAAAATAAAGAAAACGAATTTTCCTAGATACGTAGGTATATAGTACTATTGGTATAATAATAAATGGCTAGATCGATCCGTAAACCCCTCTATTGTAACTTTCATCGAAATCGTTAGAGCCGTTTTCGAGAACGTGATTACCTACGAATAATTATATATGTATATATAATTAATAGTATAAGATAAAACATGTAAAAAATGTATCAAGGATTGACATAAGCTACCGAAAAGCTATGTCAATGCTATCTCACCTGATGGAAGTGAAGATGTGGTCTACGATGAGAACGATCGTCGCGAACATCCGCTGGCAGCGGAAACAAAGTTACAGGACTGGTGTCAGGACCAGCAGTGGAAGACTTCCGGCTTAATGATGATGACGATGTTGATGATTTTCCAGCTGATATTGGGCCGTAGTTTAATTTCAAATTTTCCCAAAAGGTCGCAAATTAAGATAACAAAATTCCAAACTAAATTATGATTTTGTAACCTACCCTCGAGCTCTCTATTTCAGATTAGTATCCCCAATAGTGTAGCAGACTAATCGTTGAGAGAGTTGTAATAATTAGCGTTGCAGTGCTTGCGAAGTAAACTGCATTATACTGATTGCACTGAGCTACACTGGACACTATTAAATTAACTTCGCCGCTATGAGATTTAGTTATTTTATAATTAAAAATTACTTTCTGTATGACGTTATTGTTTTGACTACTTGTATTATTGTATATATAATGTAAATTTTTGACCGAAATTCTTTTATGTTTGTATGTGACCCTTTTCATAAATTTGAAGTGTCGAGTTTGAAACACGATGATTCAGTTCGGTTCCGCCATGCTATTCTGTAAACATCTCACCGTGAAAACTTGGGTGAAGTGAGCTGTCAATAGTGTCAATCCCTGTGGAATGACAGGTCACTCCACGCTCACTTCACCTAAGTTTTCACGGTGAGATGGTTACAGAATAGCACTGCTGGTGTGCGGTTACTTGAGTGAGGTACGAATAGAACTTTACAGTATACCACTAATTATTTGTAGGATCTGGGACCTGACTTTTGCGCAAGTGACGCTCGCGCAAGTGTCTTTCGGGCAAAAGTCCATTCGCGTAAAAGTCTATTCGCGCAAAAGTCCATTCGAGCAAAAGTCTATTCGCGGAAATGTCTTTTCGCGCAAAAGTCTGTTCGCGCAAAAATCCATCCGCGGAAATGCCTTTTCGCGAAAGTGGGTTCTCGCAAGTATCTTTCGCGGAAATGTCTTTCGCGCAAAATCCTGCTACCAGTTTGTATTTTGTCGCCTTTTCACTCGATACATCGTTCTAGTAACCATAGTTTTTAATTACTTGCAACAGCAAATGTTTAAACAGAACATGAAAATATTATTCATCGTTCCCAAAAGCGATTTATAATTAAAATTCGGTGAAGTTCTGTATAAAATAATTGACAGCCAAAATGTATCGATGTCGAACAAAGTAAATGAAAAAACTCTACTACTGGGAAATGAAAACGTTGGAAATATCAATTACATAGGCCTCTCTGGCGAGGGTAAACTGTCCAACTTCGTATTGAAAATGTTTTTTGACAATATACCATCAATTATGTAGGAAAAGCGAATTTTTCTCGGTCAGGATACTAATTGACTTACATTTCTTGGCAGAGACGGGAAACCTGGGATAATTATTATATATGCCACTTTTAATATTATATTTTATAGAGCACTTTCGGAGCTCGAAATAATTTAATCATGCGTTAGGGATGATGTTAATTTATTTTTTATTTTGGTCACTCCTAACGATTCAGGCTGCCCCAGTTTTTTTGTTATCTTTACCAGTTGTGTATGTGTCGCAGTAAAATGATTATAGCCGTGGTATAGCTATATCCCTAGGGAAATAGCTAAAATATAGTTAACTCGGCTCGCCCGTTAGTTCTAACCTAACCTAACCTATTTAATCGGAGTGCTCTAATAGTTATATTACTAGATCGTGCTCGTATCATGGTTATACATATTCCTAGTAAGACAGTTAAGAACCGCTTTCAT
Organism: Agrochola circellaris; assembly: GCA_914767755.1. Taxonomy (NCBI): domain Eukaryota; kingdom Metazoa; phylum Arthropoda; class Insecta; order Lepidoptera; family Noctuidae; genus Agrochola; species Agrochola circellaris. The sequence goes on along the minus strand of OU611859.1, from coordinate 3,790,710 downwards.
ATAACTATATTACGGTTTATAGCTATATCCCTAGGGATGTAACTATATCACGGCTATAAATAAGATGGCTCATTCACACGAGACCCGTCATTGATGATTCGTAAAAAAAAACGATACCTGACGGATGCACGTTCACATTGCAGTTTTTTCGCGATTCGTCAAAATATCCGAATAGATGTTCACACGTGATTCGTGACACAAAAAAAAACACGATTCATGTTTATTTACGAACGTGATTTTTAAAAGACGATTCGTGATACGTGTGAACACAGGCATTTAAAATGCATTGGCGCCGTAAAAAAAAAACGGATCGTGAAAAAAGACGATTCGACGAAGAACACGAATCGTCCTCGTGTGATCGAGCCCTTACTTCGATATATACTTTAGGTAGGTACACACCTATGACGTAATGTATGTATTTATTTGTATTTATTTAACAGAACTCTGGTACATACATTATAACGAGGACATTTAGATAATCGTATCGTATTTAAGCTTCAAAACTATGTATGTTTTAAAGCTTAAAAACGATACGAAATACTCACATGATTGTGGCGATATGTGGGTGTACCTACTATAGGTACTCGTACACCTCTGCCTTACTCTGCGAGGAATACAGTCGTGATGTAATGTTATGTGTTTTTATGTCCAATCACCGAGCCCGGATAAATTAATCTAAACATACAAATAAATAAAAAGGAGAGTTTGTAATGTCAAATAACAGCTTTTTACTAAATGCTTTTAAGAAAACTTAAACGGTACAAATAAAAATAAAATATATACATACCTATATTGTCAGTCAAACTCAAACTCACACCATTTATTTCAATTAAACCATTTACAGGCACTTTTGAATTGTCAAGGAGTCGGTCAGTCAGAAATATGAAGGTAGTTGTTGCCCAAAGCGTAGTAGGTACCTATGGAGAAGAACAGGCAAGAAACTCCACGGAATCATTTAATATATTTTTTTTTCAAAATGTGGCTTACATCACTCATGTTGAAATTATACATTTGAGAACACCGTAGAAGGACGTGCATGTTAAAAGCGTCCGTAATAAAAAGATAAAAACAAATAACAATTCAAAAGATAAAATAAATTAAAAAAGTCATGGCAGCTAAGAGATGACCAGTTCCAACTGACGGCGCCCGTTCACGAACAGGACCCATGAATCAGCTCCATTCAGCTCAGCCATTTTGAAAGGAGTTAATGATCCAACACATGCGCCACCATCAGTGAGACATCTGAGTGAGCATGACATACTCACAGCCGCCAGGGTAAATTCAAGTCAATGAGAGACATATTACCCGGTAAATGGTAAATTTCCAAAACTGCTGGACCACTTTTGACGGGACTGTCACTGGCAAATAGCTGATGCTATAAGGAGTAACTTAAGGTACTTTTATTTTAGAACAAGAATAAGGGGCCACGCCGGTGAAGCCGCGGGCGGCAGCTAGTGGTAAAATAAAACAAAAATATGATACTTTTCATATCTTTTTATTATATCACCTACTTTGTCTACCGTCCACAATGTTTTATCCAACTGCAGTGAGACAAAGCCGAGTTAAAACACAGAATGTATTTTTCTCATAAAAGAAAGCTCTCAGAATAGAAAGGTTCAGAATAACGCTACAATGAGTTGCATTTTAGACATTTACTAGCTATACTTACAAAACTTGAAAAATAACGAAATTTTCTCAGAATGGAACCTTTTTAACGTCGAATCTTGATAAAAGGGACCTTTGAGAAGATAAAAGTTGTGAAAATTCGCAAGTTTACGTAAAAATTTTGTCTTTATCAAACATTCTTTGTTTGAGTTTTTATAGAAAATCGTGTTTGTTGAGTTATCTTTACGGTTCGTTACACTACTTGGGTGAGGGGTGAGCAGCAGCAGGTACCATCGAAGAAGTTCATATCTAACCACCGTAAGGACTATTTCTGCTTGCAGCTCTCGGCTGCAATAAAACCGGGCCGGTAACAGATGTGGTAATTGTATTCACGGGATTTTGTTTGGAAACTAGTTAAATATGAACTTATTTGATGGTACATACCTCCTTTTCAGTAAAAACTTAGTATCGAGCTCATTACTCACATCGGTGAAGGAAAAACATCGTGAGGAAACCTGGAGTTATCCTAGATAATAATATAAATGCGAAAGTGAGTTTGTTTGCTTGTTACACTTTCACGCTAAAACGGCTGAACAGATATGGATAATATTTTGCGCATGGTTAGTCCGTGACAAGCCGACGTATTCTGTAAATAAAAAACTCACCGTGAAGACTTAGGTGAAGTGAACTGTCAATAGTGTCAATCTCTAGCATTAGGTGGAATGACAGCTCACTCCACACTCACTTCACCTAAGTTTTCACGATGAGATGGTTACAGAATAGCACTACTGTATTAGGACATTATAGGACAGGATCGAGACTTACGCGGGTGAAACCGCGGGGCGCAGCTAGTAGTTATTACTTCTTGAGCAAGCGTGGTGATCAATGCTCGTGCCTTCTCTGTATCAGAAGAAGAGGCCTTAGCCCTGCTGTGGGACAATAATAGGGTGGTATTATTAACGAGCTCGTTTCCGATTAAGTAATGAAAAATGAGTCTTGCCACAGACAACTTACTTACCTACTTGGAACATTAGCACAGATAAATAAAGATGGGAATCTCCGCAGTTTAGGTATGAAGCTACAAGTATGCGGCGGGCCCGTCTTGCTGGGCCAATTCAGTGAGTGTAACGTAGTAAGTCACGCGTTAGAAACAAAGGCAACTTCTAGGTGAACATAACTGTAGGTGATTAGCACTGTGCGACCTGAATTGCACTTTATTGTGTCGTAGCAAGACTCGCTTTTTATTTAAACGATTTTGCGGAGTGTCCCGTCTGTATTAATCTGTGACATTGGTCAAGTTTTTTTATATGGAGTACTTACAATTTCTTCACCAATGAAAAACACTAAAGTGGGGTTCACTTTATTGTTTTTAAATTCATTATTCTTCAACATATCACAACATCACGTCTGTAAGCCCGAAAGGGTAGCCACAGGTGTGTTATAGTACCTACTCCAAAATTTTGCCAGCATTGTGTTGTTAATCCCTTGTAATAGGATGAGGGGGCGAGCCTATTGCAATAACCTTGACACAAATCTAGATTGCTGGTTGCTACTGAGAATTTTCATTCATAAAAGATACAACTTGTTTTTTTAAACATAAATATTCTACTTTAGTAAATTATTCTATTTTAATAAAGGCATGGTATACACGTAGAATAAAATTGTCGATGTTAATAAACGCCATACGTAGGTACTTGTTACAAGTCTTCTTCTTTTCGAGTTAATAGATTTGTATTAAATAAGTTTAGCTCAGTAGGCGGCCACGTTAAGATATAAATATGTATATGCCAGTGACCTTGAGTGGTTAGCTTGCGTGTTCTGTGCTGAGCTCACGCAACGCGTCGCACGTCCAGCCAGTAATAGGACTCGCCCATCAAGGAGCCCTGTCCCAAATTACACGCATTATTAATTTATTACACATAAATCAAAAGGTATTTTAATAAAACACGTACACTAAAAGATAAATAATTAAATTGTCATCAAAATGGTGCAGGTTTTAGAAAAATACGCTTGATACTTTTTGCGTGATTCTCAGTTTTTTATCCGCGTTAGACATTACTTTACAAATGAATTACACTATGTAATATAAAAATTATCTTAAATATTCACAGATTAAGTAATTATCAAAATGCTCTAATTTCACATATATTTTTTCAAAATCATTATCATTACTCGTTTAGACGTGATTTTTAGTATAAAATCATTAAAAGCCGGATAGTGCCTTAAACGCGACATCAGTGGCGATTTTTAGGTCCTCAAAAGTGTAGGTGTATGGACACTGGACACTCCAATTAAATAGATGGGGCATGGTTTGGTGAGGAGCACCACATTCGAACTAGGTATCGGAGGTTCTTCAATCCCCCATTACTTCCCCATTATTTTAGATACTTACAAATACCTACTTATTTTAGTAAAACACTTAATTTAGTGAAAAGTTCTTAATTAAGTAAGTGCACAAGTTTTGTTTTCCCTAACGAAGTCCTAGATTTTCTACAATTGATTTCGAAGTTATCCAGCAAATATTATTTTATCTGCAAATTGACAAAGTTATCACGTTACTTGTTAAAAGTTTTGGGAAAACAAACGTTCGTGAAGCAAAAAGTCTAGATCCTATTGTCGTCCTGAAAAATTTTGTTTCAAACCACATTATTTTATTTAGTATCTTACTTTTGCCCGCGGCTTCACCCTCGTGGATACAGGAACGCACTACTGGGATCAAAAGTATTCTAAATAGAGTAAGTATGCATTATTTACCTGGATTTACAAATGGTAATCCAGCTAAATAATGTATTAATTCCGTAATACTTACATTGTTTTCCAAAAACTGTATTGCTTTTCGCGGCGCACGCCAGTAAAGCTCCCAGTTGGCATGATTTTTTCCGACATCTTCAACGATCAGGCTAAGCGTATGCTGAGACGCAGTTGACGCAGGTCCACGCAGTGCAGGGAAGAGCAGATTTTGTGCATGAACGTACTGAGAGCTGCGTATGATGCGGCGCAGGCACGTGGCACGCAGACATGTGTCTGTCCTGCTCTGCGTCTCGTAGGCGCGATTTCTGCGCGACGCGTGCAGGTCGTCACTTGTTTTTTACCACACGTCTATTGTTTGTGCTAGCTAGGACGCGAATGTGTCTGTGTAGCTGCGACGCAGCATGCGCTCGCGGCCTATGTCTGCCTCGCCTGCCCTAGCCTGCAAAATCTGTACTGTGCTAACCTGCGACACCTGCGTCTCGTATTTTGTTGATTTAGGGCTGATTTCTTCTATAGCCGAGGAAAAATTTTGATTTTTTGACAGACATCAATTTTATTTCACGGATAATCTGACTTTGGAAAAATCATGCCTGAATAATTAAAAGCTGTACTACAATGGACGACTTCGTCGAATCAGTGGTTTTTGAGGGTTTATTTGAGGACAACTGATCATCATCTGTCTGGCCTTTTTCCAACCATGTTGGGGTTGGCTTGCAGTCTAACCGGATGCAGCTGAATTCCAGTATTTTACATGGAGCGACCTCCACAACCCAGTTACTGGGTAATACGTAAGACTGGTAAAACTGGTTGTCAGAGTTTTAGGCTTCTGACAACCCGTAACGACTGTCGAAGATCCACGAATGACAGCCGGGACCAACGGCTTAACGTGCACATTTGAGGACTTCTGATATGTCACTATATTATACACATTCAACTTCTTCAACTCATAGCAATATTGCAGTGAAGATCCATCGCAGTAACGTGCATCGAAGTGTAGTGGCTTCGCAGAGACGGTCTATCGCAGTAACGTGCATCGCAATTTTGTAGCATCGTATTAGCATTTATCGATATTTTGTGCGTCGACATTCCGTAAGTATTCTACTCATGCAATACGGTACGCGTACTATAACATTTCAAATATATTCATTTCAGCTGTAATAACAAGAATTAATAGGCTTAAAGCATTAAATCCATATATTTCGCCACTCCCCCGGCGTTTCTATGACTTTAGGGTAACAGCACCGATTTATGGCACACTTAGGGAACGCGGAACCTTGAAAATGTATTCTCCTTTGTTTTCAGAAAGTTATTTGGTTAAGAGTTCTCTTAGGGAAATGAATATTTTTAACTGTAATTTTACTTTTTATTTGGTTTGTTTAGCTTTTTGTTTATGTTTTTTTTACCCGCGACGGCGAAGCTCTTGGCCTGCATCTCACCTGATGGTGAAGGCCGAAGGTGGAAGCGAGCTTCACTTGGAATTCTCAACCACAGAGGAACTGGCTATGTTACCTATAACTGCCGAAACACAACAATTTTGTTAACATTGTTGTCATGGCGACAGACTTAGATGGTGGTAGCTAGCCAGCCAGCGGCGGACTTAGAAAAAGCCCTATCACTAACCAAACCAAACAGAAAATTTTGCCCCCACTGGGAATCGAACCCCAGGACCTCTAGGTCTGAGGCAGGTGGTCTAACTACTAGACCATAGAGGCGGTTCTTTTCTATTTACGGTATTAAATTTGTATTTATGTTGACTTTATTTTGCTGACCTATGTTCTGGTATCTTATCTCTTCCTTAAACTGTAAACTACGGTTTCGATCCCGTAATAAACCACGCTAATCAGTAGTGAAACCGAGTCACACATTTGCCGAATGATCAGAGGGGCAATTCCCGTAATTTATGAGAACGTTCACATTCCCATCTCATTCGCAATTTGTCAAACATACAATCAATTTACCAACATTTTTGACAAGTTTGACAGATTGCGAATAGAACGTGAACGTTTTGTAAGTACGAGAATTGGCCTTCTGACTGATTACGAAGCATGATGCCTACTTTCACACTTGGCATCTCTAAAGGCATCAGACGCTTTACTTTTCGTTTATTTTTGCCTTTAATTCGGCATTTTGTCACTCGAAGTGAAACGTCTGAACACAAGGATCGAAACGTGCAAAATGAATTCATTTTGTGAACCAACATTGGATTTCGGCATCTTTCACTGGCCTACCGAAAAATCGAAAAAAAATATTTAAAGAGCGGATGAACCGGTCATGCCTATTAATTTTGTTGATGTCGCGTGAACGTGGAATGAAATAAAAATTAACCTTCACTCAAGAGAACCATTCACTCGAGTGAAGCGTCTGATAACGGCATTACACTTTCATTATAAGTAAGTAGGTAATCCAGCACAATTTATTCAACAACATCGAACATTTAAAACAAAATATCGCCCAGTCATAAAAACACTTCCAACAATTGCGAGAGCGATGATCGGCGTCACATCTGGCGCATCGACGCGAACCATTAGCACCTATTACTGGCGGATCATCGATCGTCTCGACAACTTGCCTCACGTATGTAGCTTTTGTAAATAACTTACTAGTCTATTTTTGGAAATTTTGAAGGCATAAAGGCGAATTATGATAAAAGATGTCAAATCTCGAGAAAGGTGGGTCGACGAGATCGAAAAAGTAGCGGTCCAGAATTTTCCTGCAGCAGCACAGGACAGAAAAAAGTGAAAAGAAAAAAAGCCTTTACCCAAAGAGGGGTCTTTAATTAATTTTATTTATTCATTACTTTTTTTTTGTTACACTTTGTTTATTTTTTAATTAAGGAATAAATAGTTTTTATTAATATTATGTCCTTTATTTAACTATATACATATTAATTATATTTTTAAATATAGAATAAAAGAATATAAAAACATTTAAAAATATAAAAAAAAATGTAGCCCACTGGTATCGGGAACAGGGTCCAAGCTACCGGCGATCAGGGCTCCAGAGAGAGGAACCTCGTGACAATGCGAGCCTTAATAACCTTCGTACGTCGGCAGATCTCGACGTTTGGTCTATAAGCTTTATGTCAAGCTTGGAACGCTCCATGGCTCTCTGTGCAACTCTAAACACCATAAAATAAATATATATATTTTTTTTAGTTTTTTGGGGGTCGACGACCCCTGGTAGTGTCGTTACTTGAAGTATGAGTTGAGAAAATATGTTTTCTTTTGTTTTATCGTGTTAAGATATCGATACCAATCACGTCTGTGAATTTTACATAAAAAAAAGATTTTATTGACTGATATCTAATAACTACACTATGGTTGATGACCCCAAAAAATTATTAAATTGATTTATTTCTTGCTTTATCATGTATAGATATCGATACCCATCACGTCTGTAAAGTTTCGCTAGCTAATTTTAATAAACCCTGTATACAGAGTGTTAAAACACCCATCACGAAGCCATCATCTACCCATTCTGTGCATCAAACTATGTAACTCTGTGCAAAAATAATTGCTGGGAAACAACTTTTATTTTTGGTGTAAAAAATCGCTGTTAACGGTACTGCGCATTGTAACGCACGTAAAACATTGTGCTCATGTGTGCGCACACAAAACATTGTGCTGATGGGTGCATGCAACGGTACAGGGATCGTGGGAGTATTTAAAGTTAAGTTATTACGTTTAAGACATGTTTTCGTACCTTTGACCTTCAATATTTCCATAACCAGAAAGTTCCTAGTATGGTCAAGTCCAATAAAATAAAACAATAAAAGGAAGAACAAGACAAGTAGCTCTTGGCTTCGTTAAGTGTATTTTCTAATTAATACATACATGTCACAGAGTTCCATCCCTTACTTACACCTTCAGCGCCATGTGTATCTTTTTGGCACACAGTACTCGGAACGTAGTGTATCCAAAAGTATACGTTGTACATCTTTCTTCTTGGTAAAAGAGCTGTGTATCTTAGGTACACGTTCGAAATGAAAGCGCGGGCCTGTCAAAATTTCAAAAATCGAATGAACGTCCACTTAAGAGGTGCGCTGAGAGTGTTAAGGGTACCGACAAATGTGCGTAAAGGAGTGTATTTTAGTGTATTTTCTCCACACACATAATACAATTAACACATTTAACTTCAAACTGCTCCTATACATCAAAACATTGCTGAACTTTAAGGCCGTTACAGATTTAATCAACGTAAATTGGGGTGGCCATACGCTGACTATTTGCGTCGAAAACGCGCATCGATGTACGTCGTAACGGCGTATAATCTGGTAACTGTCTGTGTAAGAACTCATTCAGATAGGCTATGAAAGCAGCGGTTATTGAGGAAAAGCGGGTCTAGGAAAGAAATAATATTTTATAAAGTGATTTTTTTAAACTGACTGCTTCGTTGGTCTAGTAGTCGCAAAGCGCTGCTGCTGAGCATGAGGTCCTGAGTTCCACCAGGAATTTCTCAGTGGCAGCCCAGAGTCTGAATTTATGCCCGGTTTATGCCAATAGATCGCCACCATTATGTCAGTAGATATTAAGTATCTTTAAAACGGTTGGTTGGTTTTTTTTTTTTTTGCTAACATTATAATAATAAAGCATTATAATAGACCTTTGATTAGAGAAAATAAGCAAGAATGTTGGTAATGTTGAGACTGATGTGTTTTTTGTTATGAATTAATAAAAAGTCAAAGGAGTATACTGTATACTTGATTGATAATTAGAATTAGAAGAGAATTAAGTTTAAACGTTGAAAAGTTTTTCAGTTACATTAGAAGGTTGATTTTATGATATTTGAATGTTTTATTATATAATAGTGTAAAACATGTTTGTAATTTCCAACTTCATCTCTCTAAAAATCTACATAGTAAATCAGGATAATTATCGAGGACTAAGCACGAGTATAATTACTAAATTAAACGAACTTACCTAAGTGAAGTTCTATTGTAATTATACGAAGTGCTTAGTCCTCGATACTATGTTCCCTCCCAAGCCCTAAACAAGACCATATGTTGTTGTTTGACCCTGGGATTGAAGTTGGAGAATTACTGTCTGTTAATTCTCTCATTGCAGATTACTCTAAATAGAATGACATAAGCTGGATATAGTTGCCAGCGTAAAAGTTTTTTTTGCAGGATTTATTTTATTCTCTGAATATTCGCGTGTACACGATGGAACATAGTTAAAAAAATAGTAGAGAATTAGTAGTCCCACTATGTTCCATCGTGTACACGCGAATATTCAGAGAATAAAATAAATCCTGCAAAAAAAATTATATATATTATTTATATTAGCCTGTGTGCCGAGGTCGCGATAGGCAACGGAAGGAACACGGGTGGGTTTTAGTCAGTAAAAGTCTGACACGCCCTCCCGCTCCGCCCAGAGCGGGAGAAGTTATTTGATAATTTCCCACCCTCAAAAAAAAAAAAAAAAAAGGGGGCGGACGCCTTAGAAGAACATATAGTGAATATAGGAATAGTAGTAATATAGGAATTTCTCAGAGTATGAATTTATGTCCGGTTTATGGCAATAGATCGCCTCCATTACATGGGACTTAAACATAGGCGAAATGTGGGTTAGGCACACCTCTACCTAACCCCTTAGGGATTGCAGGCGTGATTGTTGTGTCATGTTTTTTTATTGGGACAGTATGGAGACATCTAAATTCATACGAAATTCGGGGAAACTGGCTCAGCAGCCATTCGATCTTTTTTCATGAAAACAATTTTTGCACACCAATAAAAAAAAACTGGAGGATTTAGGAAAAAAAGTTTTGCTGTCTCAGCATCATTTAGCAGACTTCAAAATAGCACGTCTTGTTTAAATTCATTATTTGAAGGGGCAATGGATTCCGTGTCGCTGGTGCTGTGACCTAAGTAGGTGAGTATTGGGGTACCTGGATCAAAAGATCCAGGTACCCCAATACTCTATTCAAAATGAGTGTTGCATTCAGAATCCTCTATTCAGAATTCTCTATTCAAAATGAGTGCTGTATTCAGGATCCTCTATTCAAAATGAGTGTTGTATTCAGGATCCTCTATTCAAAATGAGTGTTGCATTCAGAATCCTCCATTCAAAATGAAGGTTGTTTTCAGAATCCTCTATTCAAAACGAATACTATATTTAGAATCATCTATTCAGAGTGAGTATTGTAAACAATTCGAAATGAGACCTTTATTCTAAATCTTCTATCTAAATAGAGTGAAGCATTCTAAAATACTTCATTCGGAATGGAACTTCTATCAGTAGGATTTCATGATGGTTTATATTAACGGGAATGGTGGGGAATAGGAAACTGTCACCTATTACCTACCACAGTTCATTTTAAATACTTGTTTCTTTAATAAATGGAGTGAAGATGTCAACTATTCACTTATATTTTTTTATCTGTATAACATTATACTTATGCGTGTAATATAGACAGTTTTGTATGTGTGCGTGTGTGTTGTGTGGATGGGACAAGCTTACAAACAGCATTCGTTTCATCAAATGTTATGTACTGTTCATACTAGAATTTATATGCTGTTCCATATTATGTTATGTGAGGCCGTTGCCTCTGTTTTATATTAAAGCCCTTTAAATTTAACGAAGATAGGTATTAAAAAATAAAACTAACATGTTGGTCATCTCAATTTTTTATATTTCTGCTTATTTTAAAAAAACATTATTTTCAACACACCACTTATTTAAACAAAATACATTTTTCAAGGCACAAATATTAGAATGATTAATACAACTTATAATATCAGGTGAAGTTGAATATTTTTTATACAATGTTGTTATACTTGGACACTGCTTACTTTCTAAATTATATACATTATTAATTTCAAATAAATCTTTTAACCATAACACTTTTTCGTTACCTTTTGTAAATAAATCCTTATTTTTAAAAAAATTTGCAATGGTAGCTTTATAGCTAAAATATGGTACAAAACCTTCATTCCAATGTATTCCCCTGTTTTTTTCAATCCAAGCTACTTGTAACCGTTCTTTCTTCGTCAAGTCATAAAATGGTCGTGGTGGTTTTATCAACAGTACTAGTATGCGTCCTTCATATATCATTGCTATTTCTTTTGGAATAAATTCGTTTTCTTCACTCTTAAACCCTTGGACATCCACAATAACATTCATGATAATTTTCTAACAATATTACTCAAAGGTTTATATTCGAAAAGTCGATCGTTTATTATTAAACAATAAGCAGATGTATTATCTGGAATATCTTCTGAACATTCGATTTCTAATCGTACATCAACCGGTCCAGTTTTAAGTGATTCGTTTTGTCTTGAGCAATCAATAACAAAAAGTGGAGCAATTTCTTTAAATTGATTTAAGCTAAGCAACGGATCTATTCCTAAGTTGTAATACGACTGACGAAAGTTAGCATACATTTCGTATAATATACTGTATTTGTTTTCATCAAATTTCAGATTAAGTGAGTCATATGGGTAATATTGCGAATTTAAAAATAACTTGATATTGCTTACATTACAATGATCGAATAAGGAAGAACTTTTAGTTTTATTAGTTTTTCGATTAGTTTGCAAACCAAATATAACAAACCTTGGTTTCTCTAATTGTGAAGTTGTCTTCACCGACCATGAATGTTTTGTTGTTTTTGGTAATAGAGGATATTCATACAAATCCCAATTTCTAAACGCTAACTGTATGGACCGGTCTCTCTCCAAACTTTTAAGCAATAATAATTTGTTACGATCAGAAACTTTTACATGCGGCACACGCCATTGTATTTTCTGTATATCTATTTCCAGGCTATCATTTTTCTCCATAAGCACACTGTTTAATGCAGAGCTGCTTCTTTGTAAAATTAATTCATGTTTACAATTAATTATAATTTTGTTGTAATCTTCTGCAAATCCCAATATTCTATTCATTGGTATAATAACGCTAAAATGTCCTTTTCCTATTTTCGTACCATTTAAATTCCACCCCCAAATTGCTGCAGCTTTACTTTCACCTTCATTCATGGAGACATACGATTTTAAAGTTGTTGTGATACCAGCATTTTTAATGCGATCGATTTCAACACCATTTATTTCGTACCTAATATCTTGAAACAAATATAAGATTGGGTTGTTTATGAACTCAACATCTTTTTTTATTATTTTTCCTGCTAGATCTTTAGTAGATACACTTGCATACCCTTCTATAAAAATGGAACTACTGGAGGGCAATACATACAAATCTTGGTGATGAATGGGTATTCTGATTTCATCATTTTCTTTAAAACTAGTATTATAAGGATTGTAGCTATGAATCTCATAACTTTCGATAGAGTTGTCATGTTGCGCTAAATCTGTTATTTGAAGCATGTTGTTATTTTTTTAATTGTAATCCAATATCTCTGAGAAATCTTTTATTCTCTTTACTAATTTTAATTTGTCTTTTAATGTTGATACGTCTGACTCCTTTGGAAACAGGAAGTGAAATATTACATTTATTTCTCGTGGTAGGCGTTTTATTAAAAACTAGCATGTTGTTTCTATGTGTAAACAAAATAGGTAGAACTACTATTATTAAATTTAGCTCAATTATTCTTCGCAATGTGAGTAGTGATTGTCATCACATGCAATCTAAGAATGTGTGTAGTGTATCAGGATGTAAACTTTTATAACTACATAGTTCTATTTACGTTACAAGGACATCTATTTATTATCTTTCCAAAATGACTTAAGAAATTTTAAACACAAGTGCCCACAATTATACAAATGATCACGCTGTACGTTTTCATAATTATACTGAATGTTATTTCCTACATATTTCATAAATTCTTTCGGAGGTTTTAAGTTACCATAGCTGTCGAAATATTCAATATATTCATTTATTTTTCCGTAGGCTACCCAATGAGTACCAGAGTTTTCGGAAGAGTCAAGATTGATCACTCCACATTCTATCGGCAGAACTTTAGGTGGTAATTTATCTCTCATAAACACGCCTCGAAAGAATGGTACATTATTCGTATGTTTGATTATGTCAATATTGGTTAAAGCTCTACTGGGTAGCCTAGATTTCAGTTTTTTTTCTCTGATGTGTAAATGCCTAAACCATCCTTGTAATGCCTGAGGTGTAATCCTCTTCCAATACATAATGCCTCAATTTCCTGGTTGTGTCGTTCTGCTTCACGCAATTGCTTTTTAGCTAATTTATATGCGTTGATTGCTTTTGCAATACCAGCAGCACCTCCTGCTAAACTGCCAGCAGCAGATAATCCGGCAAATATTGGTACTAAAGGAAGAAATCCTCCTGATTTTGGTACTGGTATAATCCTAGGTAATTTTATTGATGTATCTGATATGAATTCTTTTGCTGCTGCGTATGCTGATTCCATCAGTACTTTCTTACATGATGGTTTTAATTTTTTAATGTGCTTTTTAGTATGGCTAACAATCTTTTTAAGAGTTTTCTTAAAACCAGCTCCTGTTTTTACTTTATTGATGTTTTTGTTGAATGCTGATGAAATTGGTTTTTTGTTGCCTGAAATACCACTTCTGGTTTTCATTTCTATTGCTTTATTTTTTCTTTAGAGTAATAGAAACGTATTGTAAAGACACAAATACAAGTCTTTTTTGTTTTAAGGACAAATACGTAATGAATAGAAAATATACGTGTATTTCCTTAAATACACATTAAAATAAATTTTTGTTTGGCCCACTTAAAATATATTTGTTTTATCTATCCAGCTGTTCTCGCTAGTAGGAAGCCCGAGCCACTTTACATATACTTGATTCCCTTTTCTTTTTAATACTTTTTCAACTAAGTACAAATCAGGATGGATGGTTTTTTGAAGTTCTTGAGCATAAAACGCTCCTAGTATTGGTCGACATCTTGCATCTTCTATCAAGTAAGTTAACGGATTAGTTTCTTGTATTGTTTTTATCTTAAATATTTCTGTTGACCAATTAGGATAATAGCCTTTATCAAAACATCCTTTATATTTGCTTATTCTTACAAAATCGCCAACACTAAACTTTCTACACTTAGTGCTTTTCTTACATTTAGCCAAATGAATATATCTTTGCATTATGTTTGTTTTATTGCTATGATTCACAGTAGCAGGAGGTTGTCCCACAGTTCTATGAGTAGTATTATTGTATTCATTTACAATTTTGTTAAGCGTTCCGTTCATCCACTTGTAATTCCCGTTAAGACTAAACTCTTTGTATAATTTATTTTTTAATGTCCTTATTAATCTTTCTACAATGGAAGCTTTTTTAGTGGAATACGTTGAATAATGATTAATTTTATACTTCATAACAATATTTTTGAATTTCTCATTATAAAACTCTTTTCCCAGATCAGTTTGCAAATTACTTGGAACACGTCCTTTGAGCAATAAACTTTCAAATGCTTTTGACACTTGTTGCTTATTTTTTTGTTTTAAAGGAACCGTCCAAGCATATTTTGAAAAAGTGTCTATGATTGCTAGTATATATTTGTAACCACCATTTACTTTCGAAATTGCTTGCATGTCCATTAAATCTGCTTGCCAGAGATCGTCGATATCTTTAAGTATGACCTGTCTTCTTGGAAAGTTAACTCTAGCACATTTATGAATTTCATTTATGACGTCTACTTTGCTCATAATGCTTATTTAAATTTCCTGCAATTTCTTTTAACACAATATTTTTTTCAAGATTATTTACTTTTTCATTTAAAGTTGAAATTAGTTTATCCAGTTGCTTTATTTGCATGCAAACATTATCTTTATTTTTTTCGATTTTCTCTTCGGTAATATTTTTACCCTCAACACGCTCCACTCTTATGTTACTTTCAGTTACGACTGATGCTTTATTTGTATGAACACAATTAATATTTATATGTTCATTCATGTTGTAAAATACTTTGATAACTGAGAGCATTCTAAAGCTTTTTAGTCTTTTATAATATCAGCTTCTTTTAACTCTTCTATAATTGAAAGAATTTCATTATCATGATTTGTATTACCAGCATTTTTTGAAGCAATTAGAAGTTTCAACCTTTCGATTAGTTCATTAGGGTCATCCCAGTAAACATAATCGGTATTACTTCTATATTTTTTTAATTTAGGCAAAAAACCACCCTTTTTTGTTTTAATTATCTGTCCTTCATCTTGAACATAACTATTTTGCGAAAACAAAGGTTTAATAATTAGACGATATTTTAAACTTTTATCACCTTTTATCTGACCATTAGGGTGAAAATCTCTTTTGTGCGCGTGTGTATTATGAAGCATATCTTTATAGACAATTTTATCTAGTTCGGTAACCAAATTAAGGTCAGGTTTACTGCGTACCAAAAGTTCCTTCAGGCCCGGTGTTAATTCATAAGGCCTTTTATCAATAGTGACTATATTGGTTTTGGGTGAATTACTGCTTTTATTTGCAATAGAAAACGAAACCTTGCTATTCCCCATCATCAGTTTTTTATTTTCACTACGTATCCCAAATGGGACATTCATATTATCATAGATTTCCATCATATCTTCTTTATTTAATGAAATCAGTGTATCGTTAGAATCTTTAAAATGATTTCTTATAAGAGCGTCTTTATTATACTCAGAATCTTCATTTGAATCTGTTTTTATACATTCTTCAAAACTTACATAATCCGGAGAATAATCTGTTGATGAGCTAAATCTTCTAAGCGTGTTACTCTCATTTCTTGAAATGTCCAATATTGGTTTAATTTTGTCATTTGCTTTAATTAATGTTTCTAGTGGATCTGTTATTGGTTTAAAGACCTTTTTAAATTTTAATTGAGCTGTATCTTCTTCATTTTGTATTGTTTTAATTTTATTTTTTATACTATCGACCGACTTTATCAATTGTTCTTTAATATTAACCTGCATAATGTATTTTTTTTTATTATGACCCATCCGTTATTTACAGATATCAGATTTCGATTGATATATTTTCTGTAATGAAGTGAATATATACTTTTTAAAAGTAAATAAATATGTCAAAGCCTTGCCTGTATCTACCTTCATTTAGAGGACAATCTTTATTAATTAATAAAAAGTCAAAACGATCTTTCCAAATAGCGGAGCAAAGTTTTTTAAATTCAAACCATTCTATGTCTGTATTCACGTGCTCATTATAAATATGTTTTAAGTTTACTTCGTCTTGTTTGAAAATGATTAATAGATTGACATTATCTCGTATAAGTTGTTTTGGTATTTTAGAATAGGTTTGTGATAAGTAAAAGCAATCTATCTGTTTATGTCTCCCCATTGCAAAGTAATTACGGATATTGATTTGATTTTCACATGCTACATCGTCGAAAATCATTACTGAATTGGTTAAAGCATCATTGAGGTGTATGACTTCTTTATTATCATTGAAGACAAAGAAGTTAGCACCTGGTATATAGTTCATAACTTGTTTTAAAAAGCAATACTTTGGCTGGAAAGCCGTCTTCGAGTATAAGTATATATGCTTAAACTTGAGACCATTTTCATGTAATATTAAATTAAGCATTATGTTAGTTTTTCCACAGTTAGATGGACCGCATATTATACATCTAATGGTATTGGGTAAGAGTGCACTATGTTTCACTTTACTTGATTGATTTTCTAATTTTATATTATTAACTTCTAAAGTGTGTGGTTGCTTGATGAACTTCATTGTGAAATGTGAGATAAATGATCGGCGTATTTATATATATATATATAGGGATCAATAAATAAAACAAAGTTGGAACTCATTACGTTTATTAACAAATATAATAGTATCTACTTAATGCTATAAAATAATAGCTTAAGGTAAAAATATAAGCTATAAACTATAATACAACGTCATAGTGACCCCAAGGTAATGTTTCGATCTGATTTGCGAGTATATACCTTTTATCATCATTTCTATTCATCACCAGTTTATTTACTTGTTGCGAATATAAAACATGTTTGATTGACTTAATCATATTCATCTTACATAATCTACTTTCATTATCAAATAATGATTTATTGTAATGCGCCATCTCTAGCCTGTTAGTGACAGAGTTTGAAATACCTTTTGCTTTTTTTATTTCAGTTTTAGAAGCCGATAAACAGTAAAGTTTTGCTCTTAAACCAGTAAATTCGTTGATCACGTCTCCACCTAGTTCATCTTTAAATAGACCCGGTACTTTTGCATTTACCCGAGGTATTGAATATGGGTTATCTAAATCAAAATTACTTGTATCAAATTCCTTTATATTATTTTTTATATCATGGTAAATATCTTCCGTGTAAAATAAATAAAGAAGGCTGTCGGTGTCTGTGTAACATAGCCTGACATTATTCATATATTTTCTTTTAATATTATAATGATACTGATAAAGGTGTAACTTGGCATATTCTAAAACCGTAAAACCTATATAAATCGGTCTGTCTAAAACAATTCTCTCGGGTTTTAATTGCACCGCTACAAAGTTTTCCGAAAATATCGAAATACATTTTAAATTAGGCTTACAAATTAGTTTTTCAGCACAGAGTTGCTTATTTGTGACATTTTCTTTGTCCGTCCATTTTGTAGCTAGCTTAATATCTACCTGTTTACGTTTGTTTTCTATCGTTTTACCAAAAATAGAATTATTTAAAAGCTTGAAAAAGTCTTTTTCAAATGCAGTTGCAGATGCTTGACGCAGGGTAGTATTTAAATCAATATACTTTTTTAAATATTCTTCTTGTCGGAAAGTAAGAATTCGGTGAATTTTTCTTAGGACTAGCCCCGATTTTAAACACTGCTTTAAGTGAGTATAATGAATAACATAGTTAAATTTGTTATATAAATTAGCTATGAGTTTAGCTGTCTTTCCTCCGGGGGGTATGAATTTCTCCGGAGCAAACGGCAAATCACTATGAAAATCATGTACTGATTCAGGATATTCGAGATCTACTTCTAAAATGAAGCCATATTCGCTATCATCAGATATACTCATTACATGGAAACTGTTAATTTCTTTCTGATTTAAAAGTCTAAATTCTGAAATTGGTATTTTTTTTGTCATTGCATATCCGTACAGATTGTTACAATCGAGATAAATCAAATAGCTTGTCGGTTCTAAATCGTTGTATTCTGATAAATAGGGATTATTTGCTTTTGCATGACGTAGTGAGCACTGAGCCAGACCACCACGTATGCCCTTTTCTAACATTTGATATATTTCTAAGTCATCAATCAAGTCTAGCTCAACACGTGTGTAAAGCAACATAGCATCCCAGCTTAAACTAGGTGCCGTTACATAGTACCCAGGGTCTAAATTATAACATTTTAAGCTTAAATTACGAAAATTTTCAAATATGTCACACAGTAATAAAACATCGCATTTTAAATATAAGTCAGTGTACTCGCCAATAGTATTGATATTAAATGCATTCCACACAGTTTTTGCGTGTTCATATTCTTTATCACTAATGTGTTCCATTTTCAAAGAGTTATAGAAGTATTTTTTTCGAGGGAGTGTTTCTTCTTCGTACTTGTCCCATGTGTTAATATAATCATAAGGATAAATACCTTTTCTTTTTAACAAGTTTAAGTTTTCATTATTAAATTCTGCTGATAAATGAATAAAATCATGATCTGATAAACTTTTACTTAGTGCATCTAAACTAGAGCTTAAAAATTGAAACGAATCTATGAATTTTATTTGAATAGAACGATCTCCATTCTCGCTTTCTATATATTTGGTAATAGTTAAATACTTTTCCTTAGTTTTAGGTATAATTTTTATATAACCTCTATGTCTCACTAATTCTTGTATAAAGAGATGCGAGTCGTAATTCGATAAATTGTGAAAAAATACTGGTATGAATGGACACACTCTAAACATTAAGTTACATTGAACATGTGCAGGTCCTCTATATTTCCCCGTCACATGATCGTGGTCACGTACCTTATCATGAAATAATAACTGATCACAGATGTGACAAATAGTAGCATTGTTATAACTGATTTTCTCTTTTTTCGTTAAAGGTATCATTGGTTTTCTTATTGATAATATTTCATATATTTTCTTCACATCTTCTATTAATCTAGTAACAAATACTTCAACACAGTCAGGGCCTCTATACGTAACATATTTATTTTGGCTTGGATCGTGTGAACAACATATATAGTATCCAAAACATGAAGGCTGATGTATTTTGAAATTGTGTGTTTTTTCAGATTTTGTTTCCAAACAACTCTGCAATAGGCTTTCAAAGTCTGCATAAATGACATAATTAATTTTTTGTTTTCTTTCAAAATTCTTAAAACCGAGTTTACTATCCTTTTCGGGCAAAATTGATAAAACTTTTGAACAGATATGAGATTTATATTTATTTTCACTGCTATAGAATTGTAAACATGATTCACACAGCATGAAAATACCTTTATGACATGTCACTTGTCGTCTTACTAATCGTATCAGATTTTTAATAAGACAATAATGGCTTACTCCTTTTCTTTCTAAATATAACAAATTTACATGTACAGATTTTCTCTTATTTGTTAAATACAGAGGTCCAGTTACGTTTTCGCTCTTATTATCTAATCCATAAATATTAATACTTATGTTGTTGTTTATTTCGAATAGTTTTATGTCTTGATATGAGACAGGAAAAGACATTCCCTCAATATTTAATACAGAACTGTAGTGTGGGTACGAATGAGTCCTGCATACGTTCATCTTAGCAGGAAACAAAGCAGCTACCACACTCCATAAAAAGCAATGATTGTCATCATTTTGTATATTAATACAACTTTTAGAATTCTTAATTTTTGTAGGCAAATCTAAATATGTACCACCTCTCATAGGACAATATTTATTCACATTGATTTCTAGATGACTTACAGAATGATAAGACCATCCAGAGTCTTTGTGCTCGAATTCAGACATTTTACATTTTAAAAGTTCGGTTACTTTCGAATACAGGTCATCAATATCTGTGTTATTACAAATCATTTCATATTTCGTATTGAATGACTTAAGTTGTTGCTCACTCGTTTTTTGTAAGACAAAGTGGGCAAACAATTCGAAATTAATCTTGAGACAAGTATTTTTTATTAAAGATGTATGTATAAGTTTCAGGATATCATTTTTATTCTGACACAAGAATGCCTCCGGTGTGAGGTATTCAACATCTTGTGCAGGATTTAAACGATATGTTATGATTCTGTTTTTGAAAGCACTTGCAATTATATAAATATTTTCAAATTGGCTTTGCAATAAACTATTAGACTTGTGAATATTTGTTCTCAAGTGATATTTGAATTTATTACTCGGTAATTCAATGAGACATGTTTTACATTCTGTATATTCTGGATTATTTGTATATTGCATTCGGTGAGTAGTCGGGGTTTGTACTGTAAATAAAACAAAAAGATAAAATTATAGTTACATTTCTGCATTATATTATGATTTGTAACCCTTATCAATAGTTTACGTTCGCATCGATAACTATTATATTAATATTAGGTAAGTATATTAGATACTATAATTAAAGTAATTAAGTGAATGATTAATAATGATTAAAAACAAGTCAGTAAGTATTAAGAACAGAGTCGAGAGAATACATCTACTAAAAATAACTGCTGACATAATCTATGGGACAGTGCTTGAACTCTCTATGAGTTTCTTTCAAAAAGTCTTTTATATGCTTCCATGCTGGCGTCTCATCATTAGTACGATTTTTTACAGTTATGATAGCATGCCTCCATCGATTTATAGGGGCTACACGCTCTATCTCACTATGATCATAGATCTTTAGTTCCACATAAAATTTACCCTTTTTGTTTTCATAGGTCTGTTTACTTATACCGTTGGCTACTCTACGGGTATAATAAGAATGTAACGGCGCTATTTTTTTACCCGAGGTGCTTGCAACGGCCTCCTCTTCCTGCTCGTCGTCGCTGTCGGTCCCAAATAGATCATGCGACGTGGGTCTCATGCTGGCGCTGATAGGCTTGATTGTGGTCTTGTTCTTTTTCTTCTTCTTGATCTCGGTGTTCATCGATTCGTCCTCCGCCAACCTCTTGACAGACGTTGACGAAGATGAAGCTCTGGGATCCTTCGGTTTTTTCAGCTGCTGCTGATGCTCGGCTTCATCATCGGAAGAGAAAAGTTGGGTAGCTGTTTGTTTCGACCTGTAACAATATATATTTATGTATTAGACATCTAATAAAAATATTACACAAGGCACAGTTCAGTACAGGATGGGATTAAATTGCTTTAGTTGAGAGAAATGATTAAATGCATAAGAAAAGGTAGGTTAATTATTTGACTGAAATAGATTAATCGATTATTAAATAATTTGGGAGATGATGAATCGACGAATAAATGAAACGATTGAATAGATAAAATGAGTGAATAGATGAAATTATTAATCAGAGAACTGATTGAAAAGATAATAAATTACTTACATTTCAAAGCCTGCTGAGTTTTGCTTGATGTACTTATGTTCTGTACTTGACGTAGAAATTCAGGTGCACCGAGTCCTTCCAAGTTCCCGTGGTGGTTTGGTAGTGAACTGCCGCCCTCGACCCGTTTATATAGGCGTAAAAACGCGTTACGCATTACCAAATTTGGAAAAATGCATACGTGCAAAAATAAGTTCATCACAAAGATTGCAAGCACAGCATTTTTACATCGATATTAGACGAGCGTTATAAACGCAGCGTTTTAAACGCTTAATTAATTAAGTGTCAACGCGGGTACCGCTAACAATAGATTATTGAGAGATTAAATGAAAACGTAATTATAATCAATTTATTGACATGTAATTTTTATATTGAATGTGTTAGCGGTACAAACGCTGCGGTTATAACGCTCGTCTGAAGATTTCAATGCATCTTTGTGCACGTGTCACAAATTCCTAGCCATATGTGGAGCCGTAAGTTTTGGATTACTTTGCATAGTTTGCATACATAAAACGAAACTGAATTGAACCTTAATGACACAAAAAAAATTGGATCATTCCCTATATAAACGAACCAAGATACCTGAAAAAAACATTCAAGTGGTCTTATCTGCTCTACGATGTCGGTAAGTAAATATTTTATCAAAAAGTATTTTAAATTATTAATAAATAATCATTAATTATTTTTTAATATTTACACTAGGATCTGTTCTAGGATAGTTGTGATTGTCTTCATCAACTTGTAAGTTTAGTCTTATTTAATTAATAATAATGTACTTCTTTGTTTCAGATGTCCAGTGATATTTTCCCCAATGATTCTTCATACTCTCCAATTCCTGCTGAGCAAGCCCTACGTCAAAAAGTGGTCAACTATTTAGAAAGAGAAAGACCATTTCAACCATTCCAATTTGAAGACACACCACCATGCAGTAATAGTGATAACAGTAACAATAATAATAAAAAACGAAAAAATGATGTTGTATACTCATACATACAGAAACCATCAACGGGTCATCGCAGTAAAATAATACGAATACAAGTTTTTGACGCCGACGAATTCGCAAATTCGCCATGTGATTGTAGTGCCAATATTTGTGTCCAACATGTTGTGGGGAATGTATTTAATGATGATATCTATAGGTGTGTTAAGGATATTGTAAGCAAATTGCATAAAAAGATGTGAATAAACTAGCACTTTCCATTCGGTTGTTTTATTGCCATCACTCCTGCTAAAAAAGTCACCTACCTACTTACACATCAAACGCATACCTATTAGTTACATTTAACAAACATGCAACTTTGCATACACCAACAGTCAAATTATATTGAACTTAATTATTTAATTAAACAATACTCACTCTGAATAGATGATTCTAAATATAGTATTCGTTTTGAATAGAGGATTCTGAAAACAACCTTCATTTTGAATGGAGGATTCTGAAAACAACCTTCATTTTGAATGGAGGATTCTGAATGCAACACTCATTTTGAATAGAGGATCCTGAATACAACACTCATTTTGAATAGAGGATCCTGAATACAGCACTCATTTTGAATAGAGAATTCTGAATAGAGGATTCTGAATGCAACACTCATTTTGAATAGAGTATTGGGGTACCTGGATCTTTTGATCCAGGTACCCCAATACTCACCTACTGACCTATTTCATGTTTTATTGCAAATAAATAATATTCTACTCTATTCTTGGCAATATGACAATAGTCGGAATTTTTATAGTTTTAACCAACATAAATTCACTATACCAAGGCGCCGTATTTGAAGTGAGTAATTATAACTCCAGCCACATGAGCCGTCTGCCTTCAAAGTAAGAATAAACAGGCATCTTTTGGGTACGCTGGCTCCATCGTAGACCTCATCCACCGTTTTCCATCAGGTGAGATCGAGGTCAAGAGCATTCAGCAATGACAAAAATAAAATAAAATCATTTAAAAATAACTTTTTTATCCTTAACAGTTTCTGTTTTAATAAAGTAATTAAAGCCAGTACATTTAGAGTGTTATCACGCTGACGGTTTGCCAGCGTGTTTCCAACGAGAACTGCGAAGGTGCTCTCTGAGGGTGCGAAGCGAGCTAGCCGCGACTACGCGACGTGTTGTCCGCGTTTTCACAATATTGTACACTTTCTTGTCTCGCTCTCTTTTATACACTCACGTCAATCGCTCTCGTTACTCAAACGCGGCGAACACGTGGCGTACTCCCCACGCACAAGCAGCGAGCGCGTTGAAAAATCTCCTCGCTCGCAAATCTCCAGTGTGCTAAGGCCCTTAGAAGTTAGTGGCTAGTTAATGAAAGCAAGTCTAGACATTTCAGGTCATAGTTATAATAAATCATCCAGAAAATAGAAACAAAATTAATAATACCTATCCACTTCGTAACTAGTCCCCTAAGACCCGTTTCGAAGCTCTAAACGGTCTTTAAGGCTCTAACTTTTGCTGAACAATCCTTGAAATTAATCTTAGGACATACGTCACGCTATATTCAACATAAAAACTAGTGTAGATAGGGGTTAAAATACCGTGCAGTGAGTAGTTATAAGGTTGTATCAATGTTTGCGTTGATGTCATTCAGAAATCAACGGGCATGCCAACACGGGCTTAAGCCGGTGCGGATCGGTTGGTACTCCCGTGAATGTAGTGTTATTGCATTTTTTCTATTTCGAAATATTGACTGAATTTTCGACTGGGTATTGACAAGGTGGACTTATTACCTTGTGAAGGCCGCAAGAATCAGCTGGATGCGATAAGCACAGAATCGTTCGAAGTTAGAACCTATATGAGACCTATAGGTAAAGTTTACTAGAGTGTTGTAAAGAAAGAAAATACGTTTATTTGCGGTACACATGACGCAAGGAAAGAACAAAACACGAAAATAAACAATTTGGGGGAAAATATGCGTCACATCCACGCAAAACCGCCATCAGTCAGCATAATGCTGCGACCCTATGCGAGACAGAGCCCCAGCGCTGGTTTTCAGCGACAGCCGTATATGTTGCATGTTGCAGGTGTAAAGGTGTAGGCGGATCGGCAGCCTGTTTGTCAACATACGAGTATCCTGTTAACGACGGAAATTCTGCTAAAAATTTAAATAATTAAGTACTAGCTATTAAAATGCAAAAAACAAAACAAAAGACATTCCTACCTTTTCTTGCAATCGTGTTAATCAACAGGAAATGAAAGAAATTCATAAAAGCGTTTTGACGGCGTATCATGAATATCGTAAAATGTGAAAAATAAATAATCTGTCTGTCCGTAACGTTTTCGCCGCAAAGCCGCTGAAATAAAATATAAAATGGGGTGTTAGAATTTGAATGTTCAAAATTCATACGAACGAAGACGCGGTCTTAAAGCTAGTATCGCGTAAAAATCGTTTTAAAATTTCGCGCAGTTCCTTCCCGGTATGAATTATTTATAGAGTATACTTATTTCTGCAACATTTATTTCACGATATTTTGTATCGTTCGCTTTGGTGGCCATTGGAGCTTGAAGTTGTGGTTAGGGAGTGGTTTCACTGTTGAAAACTAGGTCATTATTGAAAATGTTCATTTTACTATGAGAAATTTTATATTTATTTTTACTAGCTTACGCTTGCCCATTCCTCGGCAAAGGCCTTCACTCCTTCCATGTTTCGCGAGCCCGCGTGTCCTCCTTTCAGTTTTGACGGGATCTATTCAATTCGTCCCGCCATCTCCTACGTGGTCTGTAGCGACCCCGCCTCACTGTCTCAGGGCACCAGTTCTGTGCTATTTGGGCCCACAGTTTGTCTGGCATGTCCTGCCCAGTCTCATTTAAGTTGGGCAGCCTTTTGAGCCATGATAGCTACCTTTGTTTTGGAGCGCAGTGTTGTGTTTCGAGCACTATCCGTTAATTTAACGAGTTAATTAAAATAAGCTTAATTAAACATAATACTATTTATTTTACAGGGAGGAGCTTGTGGCTAAGTAATAACAGCCGCACGGGATAATCCAACAGGTTAAGCTACGCTTGCCGGGGTTGGTCCGGTGGGTGGGTGACCATCTTTACATACCGAGACTCATCCGTGCCTCGGAAAGCACGTTAAGCCGTTGGTCCCGGCTGTAATTCGTGGATCTTTGACAGTCGTTACGGGTCGTCAGAAGTCCGAAAGTCTGACAACCAGTCTTACCAAGGGGTATCGTATTACCCAATTACTGGGTTGTGGAGGTCAGATAGGCAGTCACTCCATGTAAAATACTGGTATTCAGCTGCATCCGGTTAGGCTGGAAGCCGACCCCAACACCTGAAAAGTGAATAACATTGGACAGATCCAGTCAAATCTGTGTGGTTTTTCCTCAAAAAACCATTTCAAACACTAATCTACATGGGCTTCACATAATCTGACTAATAATCTTAATCAGATCATGTGAGGACTACAAAAGAGACTTCCACCCAGGGGTGGAAGTGACGAAACAAAGTCAGGATTTTGTTTCGTCATTTCTCATCAGCACATTGCTACATGTCAACCATAGAAACGGGTTTTCTACGGGTTTTGTCGACGGAAGAATAGACAAAATGACAGATTGTGTTTGTGTCATTTTGTCTTTTCTTCCGTCGACAATACCCGTTACTATTGTGATCATAGCGTGTTGGGGTATTCAGATAGAAATGTCGACTCCATCTAGCTTTTTTTTTGTTTAATATGACGAGTAAAGCTTTGTGTAGACTAGCGCGCCGCGACAGCGCGACGCAACACCAGTTATTGTTGTACCGTCAAGTTTTCTTAGAAATTGTATTGTTCGAGTCGCGCTGGTCTGCACGAGCCTTAAAACTGATTCCGAAATCCTATTTACGGAATAAATAATTTAATCAAACTCAAACTCAAAGCATTTATTTCAAATATACCAATTACAGGCAGTTTTGAATTGTCAAGGGGTCGGTCAGTCAGAAAGATGAAGCTAGTTGCCCATTCCAAAGCGTAGTAGGTTCCTATGGAGAAGAACGGGCAAGAAACTCCACGGACACTCTTTTAAAACATAATATAATAAAAAATAATAATAATATAATTTCATTTCATTGGCAACCCTTTAAGAAAGTATCGATAATCACTCGTTTTAATGGATATTTAACGCGACGTATCTACTCTGTGAACTTCTTAAAACTTCTTAGTTCAGTTGAAAATCAATAAAAACTTTCGTCACTGAGCAGCAACAGTTTTAATAGTTCATCGCTTGCGACTCCTTCAACTTGTAAGTAAGTTTTAAAATATTCTGAAGAAAGAAACAAAGAACACTGAGATTTGTAGCAAAAATCTTCAAGTTTTTTTGAAATAATTTTACTACGCTTAAGATTTTTGCGAACTTTAAGTTTTTTTTTTGTACTGGTCTATTTGACATATTATTTCAGAAATTTGGTAGCAGTGCAGACTATCCAGGAGATTTTATTGGTTTACAAGCAAAAAGCAGAACATTTATTTTACCTTTTTGCGCGATTTCATCTAAATTAATATTATTAGTTTTTTTGTAATGGATAAACTAAAAAAAATACTTAACCGATTTAAATAATTCATTTATCTATAGAAAGCTACATTATCAGCGAGTAACTTGGGCTGTATTTTATCGACTTCCACGAGAACGAAGTCGCGGATAAAAGCTATAGTTATATATAAAATAAAAAATAAATGAAATCATCATAACATGAGTTATATGGATATATACCTTTTTCCTTTTTCCATGTAAAATACTGGTATTTAGCTGCATCCGGTTAGACTGGAAGCCGACCCCAACATAATTAGGAAAAAATCTAGGCAGATTGATTGATTGATTGATTCCTTTTTCTTTTATTATTTTCTTTAAAAATATCTCAACAAAATACAAGATCTACTTCATCAAAAATTCCTTTATACATTGTGTTCCATATTTAATATCAGCTGCATGATAATAGGAGTTAAACCGTAGAGCGCTTCGTGAATACATCGATTCCCAAGAGCTATCGAATATTCACAACAGCCTGTATACCAAGCTAAGAATAGGGGGAGCTCTTAGCGTGGGTTAGAGGTGATTAAGACATTATTGGGTGAAGGGGAGCACGTGCCTTTTACATCCCCGATGATAATACAGTGTGACTGGTTAAACAAGGGACTTTGACAAGAACATGATAATTTATCAAAAAAAATTGAAACGTATCGTTGACTTCTTCGTCTTCTTTTAGTGGGGTTCGTGACTAACCTGGTGTCAGAGTTTTAAAGCCGCCCATGGGCCTCTGACTTGGCTTCACGTGCCGTCGAGAAATATCGCTCAGGCATGCCGGTTTCCTCACGATGTTTTTCTTCACCGTTTTTAAAGCAAGTGATAAATTCAATTCAAATACAAAAGTCATTTATTCAAACTAGGCTGACAATCAGCACTTTTCGAACGTCAAAATTACATAAGACAGTCCCCCAAAACGCCCACCCTTCACCACTTCCTAGTGCGTTAGCTGGGAAGAAGAAGTGGCGCACGATAATTGTACAATATGCACATGAATCCGAAAAGTCAGAGGTGCGTGTCTTGGGATCGAACTCGAGAACTATGACTTGGCAGTCCGACGGCCACACCACTAGGCGTTGAGTAATAAGACACACTTAATTATCTACGGTTCCTAGGCCTGTCCATTCAGATAAGTATCTATTAATTAACAATCTCGAAAAAGAATGTGCCTGGTTTATACGATGGCAGTGACTGGACCCAGTGGCTCGGAATTTCGGACCTAGTCAGCGGCGTCATGTAGACGAGTTCGGCAGTAAGTCGGGGGAAGCTACTGGGTCTGAAAATAGATGGGTAGGTTAGTTAAGTGGACTGACTTGAGGGCGCGTAGTCAGCACTGGGCTGGGTTGAAACTAGTGTCTACACGAGCCCAGTTGCAAGTTAGCTCTGGGCTGATTTACTGTACTATCACATTACTGGGCTCGTATAAACTTCCCTTAAAGTTATTTTATTTTTTGTTATACGCACTTAAACATATATCTGTTTATGTGACATTTTACATTCATATTTCAAAATGGGCTTCGAGCAGTTCAAATTCGATTGTCTACAATTGGTTTATTGTATTGGACAATTAAGTTGAGTATAAGGTTCAATTTATTCAATAATATTTTGAAACACAAATCGAATTCTTAATAAATGTTCCATAAATAAAAGTCCTTCGTTTGCCCAGTCACTATCGCGCAAAGTGAGTAAGATAGTCTCGGAATCTATTTTGCAAGAGATTCGCAAAGTAGTGGCTAAGGAATTTTTATTTATTCAAAAGAAATTGACTACAAATTTCACTCAATGAGAAATATTTTAACTAAGTAAGTATGTAATAATGTTGACATTCGTGAGCAGAGCTAGTATGGCATGCACCAATATTACAGGAAGACAACAATAAATTAACGTACATAACAAGACATTTGATCATCTACTATTTTGTTAAGTACCTGGTACTTGTTGAAAGACCTACACTGTCCTCCCATACCTGTTATTTGAAAATATTTTAAAAGCCAATTATTTTTTAAAGAAAAAACAAAAGAAGGAAGTTGGAGTTTCTTGCCAGTTCTTCTCCATAGGAATCAACCAATTGGAACCGTGCACCTAGCTTCTGACGTTTCATAAGTGCTCATGTAGGTTTCTGTGAAATAAAATATTTTGAATTTGAATTTGAATTTTGTTGCCAGGCAGAAGACTCGCTAAGAGACACACGCTTGGTACCATTGCGGACAATGACTTCATTTTTCGACCTTATTGCCTAAGCAATAAGGTCGAAAAGTGGTCAGGCGCCAGTGTTATTGCTTAGGCAATAAGGTCGAAAAGTAGTCCAGCGCTAGTGTCCGCCATGGTACATACGCATACCAGCGAAAATCGCTCGTCGCTGTCGCGTACTCGTTGTTCGTTGATCGCCAACTCGGTTTTAGTTGCTAGCTCTAATCACTTTTCATTAATCACCGGCATTGGGACAGGTGCCTTAGCTGAATTCGAGTTTAGAATTAAATAAACTAAATAAATATTATAATGTCGCAATATCACATCATCTTACGTTTAACTTATTATTAAAGATTATCCAGAATTTTCCTAGAAGAGCGGTGGCCGCCACGTCACGGCCGCAATGACGGCCGTCATGAAAATGATAGCAGCGGGTTTTGAATTTACACTGACAAAACACGCTCAAGGAAACCACTAACTTACCTTCTTAAATAATGTTTCAATGACGTCATTTGCCGGTAAATTACGGACGCTATACGGCAGCCACTGCAGTCATAGGAAACCCTAGCTTTAGGTACAAAACTGTTTCTCAAAATACCGAATGCACCCGAAATAACCCGAATCACTCCAACTTAACCAGACGAATGGTACACTTCAGTCGCGGTACCCAAATCCATGTTTATTACACTGCCTGCCGTACAAATAGTGTACAGCTCCGTTTTACCCGTCGAATTAAATTGCACGCCAGTTTCAATGAACCTTCGAAAGTACTTTAACCGTTTCATGTGATTTCGGTTTGAGTTTTGCGTTCCATTGACTTTTGCGGTCGCTTGGTTTATAAGGAATACTGGAAATACGCAGTGGAGTATGTAATAAGGGTTATTTACTTTTTCGTGGAAATCCGAGTGTGGTGTTTACGCACTGAACACACAAAAGTCGAAACGTTATGAAGCGTATAAAATACTAGCTGCGCCGCGCGGTTTCACCATCTCGTCTCGATCCCGTGGGAATATCGAGATAAAAAGTATGTTATGTCCTAACCCAGGTTATGGTCTACCCATGTGCCAAATTTCATCTAAATCCATTCAGCCGTTTTAGTGTGGAAGCGTAACAAACAAACAAAGTTACTTTCGCATTTATAATATTAGTTAGGATGAGGTAGTTGAATAATATATCTAAGCATAAGCATAATCAGCCTCTAATGTTCCCACTGCTGGGACACAGGCCTCCTCTCAATCCACCACGCGGGCCCAGTGCGGATTAGTAGATGTCACATGTCTTCGAATTTTGGTTCTATGACATGCCGATTTCGTCACGATGTTTTCCTTCACCGTTTTGAGAGCAGTGGTGATGAAATTATTTACACAAAGTAAAGTGCCTGGCATAAACAGTGGAATCACTTTATAATGCCATTGAAGGGAATTAACAAACACGTCATACTAAGCGGACGTCATACAAAGCATTTTTGTGAAAAAAAAACAGCCTTCTTTTTTTAGGTAAATACTTATTTTAATAGAGAAACAGCATATTAAATCAAAATAAAATTGCAGGTAATACATGTATGTATGGATGTATATTTTTCATTTTTTACTTAAGAAATCTGTCAAAAACTGACAAAATTAATAAAAAATGGGTCATAATAAGCGACACGTCACTGTAAGCGAAGTCATGAAGTCATTATATCCGACTTTGTTACAAAGAATTTTATATGAAAACCAAACTTCCTTGAGTAATTACGTCATAAAATGCGGTTGGTCAATATAGGCGGAGTCATAATAAACGGATTCTACTGTACTTACTTAGTTGAAAAGGTATTTTTTCCGTGAATGCTAATAGGACGGCTGATAGGAGAGAATGGAAGAGGAAAAACATGACCCTCCTTATGGGCTTCGCCGGATTCGAGTAATAATAGTATATTATGCAATTAGTGAATAAAAGACGGATTTAAAGCGAGGGCCATAGATGAATCACGAGCAAGTGAAGGATTCTAACGACTGAATCACGACCGTAGGGAGTGATTCATGACGATTGAATCACGAGCGTAGCGAGTGATTCAAGTTTTAGAATCCTGAGCGACGCGAGTAATTCATGGCCCTCGATATAAATCCGTTTTATTCAAGAGTTGCATACTATACTTTATACCATGACTACGAGAAAAAGAAAGATTTAAGCGAAAATAGACATTTATTGAAGAAAAAAGGAAGGTTGAATTAAGCTTCGTGCAGACTGGTGCGACGCGACAGCGCGACGCGATTCTAACAAAACAATTTCAAAGAAAACTTCACGGTATAACAATGACCGGTGTCGTCGCGCTGTCGCGTCGCGCTACTCTGCAAGGGGCTTTAATTAAAATGCACATTAAAATTGGAACAATTACTAAAATCAAAAGTAATTTTCTTATTATTACTAATAACAATCAACTTGTGAAACGATATTTATTTCCTGTGTATAGAGTATGTTTTCGCAAGGAGGTTGTATAGCATTGAGATGGAGGTCGCATATATAGATGTGTTCTAAATTCAAACACCAAAACAGTGATTAAAAGAGCTTTTTATTCACTGTTTTCAGTGAATAAAATAAGCTTTTTAGAGGGGGAATGGTATAAAGATAGTTATTACGCTAACCCTTAGTAACAGGTACCAGTGCAGTGAAAAAAAAACTGAGGTATACTTAAATACTCACAAAAGCGTATTTAAGAGTTTTTCATTAATTTTATTTTTGAAATTTTTAAATTAAAAATTAAACTCATACTTTTATATCTGAGCGTCATTCTACGCTATTTTATATTTCAAACGATTTATACATCATAATATAGTGTAATAAGGATTTACGCAACAAGGGACACAACGTTATATTAGAACGTTATGTCCCTTGTGGCGTAAATTCTTATTTTTACGGTTCGTGCTTGCCGCCTGTATTCTAGTCGTCCAGTTAACGTTACCCGATCAGTTAGGATCACGCTGTGTTTGCTCTGCAGCGACAAGTCACGCAACGCGTTGCTGCAACATGTTGCTGTAACATGGGTTTTATGTTACAAGGCATTATTTTACCTCATAAGTTTGATAAAGATATTGTTAGGAGTTTAAAAATAATAATGAGTTATTTTAGAAAAACAGGAAATAACTTAGTAAACCTCATTGTCACTGGCAAAGTGGAAGAAAAAAAACAGATTTCCAGAAACCAGGCACTTTCCGATTTGCCTTGACTTTAACTTTCTTACTTATTATTAATAACCTTGGAGTAGAGTTATGCCAATCACCGAAGTTAAAACCTTCTAATAATTTATAGCTCTACTTCGAGTTTGTTGATCTGAGACTTAATGCTTTCTGAAGAAAACATAATTATGTTATCGACGACCATGTCCGCTACATTCGTTATGATAATTATTTATTTACACTTATTTATACACCAGAAAATACATAGAAAAATAGTATATTATGCAATTAGTGAATAAAGGACGGATTCAAAGCGAGGGCCATAGATGAATCACGAGCAAGTGAAGGATTCTAACGACTGAATCACGACCGAAGGGAGTGATTCATGATGATTGAATCACGAGCGTAGCGAGTGATTCAAGTGTTAGAATCCTGAACGACGCGAGTGATTCATGGCCCTCGATATAAATCCGTTTTATTCATGAGTTGCATACTATACTTTATACCATGACTACGAGAAAAAGAAAGATTTAAGCGAAAATAGACATTTAATTAAGAAAAAAAACTGGCCAAGTGCATGTCGTACCACGCACATTGAAGGGTTCCGTAGTTGAAATGAATTTATCCCAAGAAAAAACTTAACAATGTAAGTAGTTGAAAAACATTTTCTCCCATACGGAATGTATGGGAAGATCATGTTTACCAAACTGCAAATTGAAGTTGGTCGATTATTACTCGTTAACCTATAAAGCCTAATTAGCAGTGATAGTTTTCCTTTTAATTTCGTTATATATACTACTGCTATGATTTTTTTCACAAATCCAAGTACAACCATTTAGCTGGCAGGGGGGGGACACTTGACTCTAACAAAAAATTTCAGTTAAAACCTTACTATTTCGCAAACGGATCCCTTAATTAAAAAATGATTTCCACAAACTTACAATATTTTTGAACGACCTTTCCAACAATACCCCATACCAAGGGGTAAATGAGAAAAAAAAAATATCTCCACTTTACGTGTAGGGGAGGTACCTTAAAAAAATCTTTTTTTTCTTGATTTTATTTCACCACTTTCTTGGCGTGATTAATATGTATACATATGCCAAATTACAGCTTTCTAGTACTAACCGTCTCCGAGCTAAGC
This sequence comes from Agrochola circellaris, assembly GCA_914767755.1. Lineage (NCBI taxonomy): Eukaryota > Metazoa > Arthropoda > Insecta > Lepidoptera > Noctuidae > Agrochola > Agrochola circellaris. The sequence goes on along the minus strand of OU611859.1, from coordinate 3,757,002 downwards.
CGCAGACAGACAGGCGGACATGGCGAAACTATAAGGGTTCCTTGTTTACTACGGAACCCTAAAAAAAGGGTTAAATTAATTAAAATGTACATTACAATTGAAACAATTACTACAATTAAGAGTAATTTTCTTATTATTGTTATTCGGCTGGTCAACTTGTGAAGCGCTATAAATATATTTCCTGTGTATCGAGTATTTTTTCGCAAGGAGGTTGTATAGCATTTAGATGGAGGTCGAATATATTGGTGTGTTCTAAATTCAAACACCAAAACAGTGATTAAAAGAGCTTTTTATTCACTGTTTTCAGTGAATAAAATAAGCTTTTTAGAGGGGGAATGGTATAATAGTATATTATGCAATTAGTGAATAAAAGACGGATTTAAAGCGAGGGCCATAGATGAATCACGAGCAAGTGAAGGATTCTAACGACTGAATCACGACCGTAGGGAGTGATTCATGACGATTGAATCACGAGCGTAGCGAGTGATTCAAGTTTTAGAATCCTGAGCGACGCGAGTAATTCATGGCCCTCGATATAAATCCGTTTTATTCAAGAGTTGCATACTATACTTTATACCATGACTACGAGAAAAAGAAAGATTTAAGCGAAAATAGACATTTATTGAAGAAAAAAGGAAGGTTGAATTAAGCTTCGTGCAGACTGGTGCGACGCGACAGCGCGACGCGATTCTAACAAAACTATTTCAAAGAAAACTTCACGGTATAACAATGACCGGTGTCGTCGCGCTGTCGCGTCGCGCTACTCTGCAAGGGGCTTTAATTAAAATGCACATTAAAATTGGAACAATTACTAAAATCAAAAGTAATTTTCTTATTATTACTAATAACAATCAACTTGTGAAACGATATTTATTTCCTGTGTATAGAGTATGTTTTCGCAAGGAGGTTGTATAGCATTGAGATGGAGGTCGCATATATAGATGTGTTCTAAATTCAAACACCAAAACAGTGATTAAAAGAGCTTTTTATTCACTGTTTTCAGTGAATAAAATAAGCTTTTTAGAGGGGGAATGGTATAAAATAAATTTAATACTACAAAATGGGCGGCTTTCTACGATCTCTATGATTTTCAGTCAGATTTTAGTTGATTTTGTTGCCAGACGATAGGAGCACTGTTTTTGCTAGCCACCCAAATTGCGCAACACACGTTGCCCGGTGAGTGAGCAGCCTAGCATCCTTCAATCTTCGAGGATCATTTGCTTACCTGGTTTGAGAAAATGTTGCGGAAAATCAACGTGGGAAGCTCGTCCTCTAAAACAAACCCGGGCTCCCTTTATTTATATTTTGTTCAGCGCATTTAATCGGCTCCGTCCCTGTGTATTTTTGCCTGTTTCAGTATTTATTTCAGTACTGTTGTCGATTTGTTTTGATACTCTATTTGGAATACAAAATGTATCGTGAACTGGCGCCGTCAGTAGGGACTGGTCATCTCTTAGCTTCCATGGCTTATTTTAATGTATTTTAATTGTTGAATTTGTTTATTATATTTTCATTGCGGACGCTTTTAACGTGCATGTCTTTCAACATGAATGATGTAACCAATATTTTGTAAGAATATTTTGATTTAAAAGAGTGTCCGTGGAGTTTCTTGCCCGTTCTTCTCCATAGGAACGTACTTTGCTTTGGAATGGGCAACTAGCTTCATCTTTCTGACTGACCGACCCCTTGACAATTCAAACGTGCCTGTAATTGGTTTATTTGAAATAAATGCTTTGAGTTTGAGTTTATCGGACTGCATTGTTTTCGAGCTGAATTCATTTTGATTCTTAGGAAAGGTTCGAACAATTTAATCTCAGGATATCTTGAAAAACTTTGACTGGTTAAAATCGTACCTACCTGACTTTATTTTAAACCAGCTGCTCACTGCGGCTTCGATGTCGTGGACCCTAATTCTTTTTCTAAAATAAAAGTAGCCTAAGTTACTCCTTGTAAAAGAAATAGAAAAACAAAGAAAGAAACAATTGCTGCTCCATACATTTTGACCGCGTCGATCACTTTTTAACCCCCGACGCAAAAAAAGGGGTGTTATAAGTTTGACCGCTATCTGTGGCACCGTAACTCTTAAACGGGAGACCCGATTTGAATGCGGTTTTTTTTATTTGAAAGCAAGTTTTCTAGCGATGGTACTTAGACATGTTTTATCAAAATCGGTTCAGCTGTTTGAAGTTTATCAGCTCTTTTCTAGTAGTGGGATGTGAGCGTCTTCCACAGGTTGGATCGATTTCAAATTTGGTATTCTGTTACGTCAATAACATTAGAAGAATATAGTAACCTTCAACTGATGATGAATTTGCAGGATACCCAACTCCCTTACCAACTTACAGCACGGGTATCGTGTTTGGGCTCATTGGAATGGTCTCAATGAATAGGTTATAGATGAACAGGGTCTGGTGATGGAGTAGGAAAGAGAAATGAGGAAATGTTTGAGTCGGCGGTTTTTTAAATTTTAATATAATTTCACTTGTTTAAGAAATAGATGATTTTTTTTAATAACCGACAGAAAATTTCATATAGATCATGATTCGTTGTGTTGCACTTCACTAGAAGCTTGAATAAAGGGATTTTTAATCAATGACTGAACATGGAAATCTTTATGTGTGGTAAGGCAAGATAAAACACAAAACTATTTAAGTTATTTACAACTTTATTAGATAGAAACATTAATTACAATATATTTAAGAGGCTTAAACATAGCTTACGAAATGTGGATGTGGGTACCATAGGTATACCTTTGCCTAACACTTTATTATATACGAATTTATATAGGCATGATGTTAAGTTACGTATATGTTATGCTTGACAGAGAAGTATACTAAAGCTTACTGTAGTTTCCTTATTTGGATCTATTTAATTAACACACAAGATGGGTCACAATCTACAGCACTGAAAAACCGAGTATAAAGCAGAAGAAGAATGAACACTATTTTTATGATTCAGACGACAGAAAATAAAGTTCAACTTACATTTATAAAATGACGGGTGATCCACCGTCACATACAATATCTTTTAATTTATAGTAGATTATTCACTAAGGGGATAAAGCACTTAAATGACGCGGGCGATTTTTTGAATCCCGAACTCATCGAAGGATTCTAGGGAAGGATTGAGCAGTGAGTTAACTCCTGGGCGAAGCGTGGGAAATACGATTAGAATCCTGAGTGCTGCGAGGGATTCAAGCTCGCCCAAGAGGAAGACACCTTTATTTATCTCGGAGGAGAATACTCTATTTTTCCCACATAATACGAAGTAATAAAAACCAATTAAATAATAAAAATACTTTTTTATTTTAGGTATGGTTGGATATAACGAACGGATCAGGAGGGATCTCGCACTCATCTCGTACATATTCAAAGTACTTAGAGGGAAGGTACATAATGCGGACATTTTAGGGCGCGTTTGTGTGTCGATGACGACAGCCACGGCTGCTGGCGGAGTCGCGCGCTCGGACCAATTTTTTATGAGAGGCGCCACTGATGCGTGCACTCCGCTCTCTCAACCTCACTAATGGAACGGACATTAAATGAATATTCTGTTGTTCTCTGAGTGAGTTCACAAAGAATGCATTATTTGTAATAAGTTACATTTAATTATAGTTATAAGTTAATAATAAGTTAGGATAAGAGTTAATTAAGTATGCTATCGCAATTGGTTACCCTGTAATGATAGATGTAAGTTGGAAATAAATAAATAAAATTCGATTCTCGAAATAGCAGTTCATGATACTATTAAATTACCTGAGAATACCTAGTTATGTGCAGTTTCATACACAATTTTATATTCTACTCATGAAATTTCATCAAAAACACTATAAATAATAATTAGGAAATAAGACGCCCAAATTCAATATTCTAACGCGGGGGGGCACAGTACAGTACTATAGTACACTGTGGCGGGAGTAGCTCCACAATAACCAATCAGCTGTTGCGATGACATGCCGCCATTACCGCCACAGATCATCACAGATGGTAAAAGTTTTCATAAGTATTATATAATTGACGTTCCATATTCAAATCAAATAATAAGCACCAGCGGCTCAAAATGAAATTCAAGTACAATATTATTGCCCGGCCTGGGTATTTAACGACTTGCTTTAGGTTAGGTTTACATGACATATAATTTGACATTATCTAGCAGGTGGTGTGAAAAAATATTAATTAATAACTGTTATTCTTATTTGAGAGCAGTTTTATACATCGGTAGAATGAATTAAACATTTTATACATTTTAATGTAGTTTTTATTATTTACCTAGGACTAAAAGCCAATGACCAAAACTGTTGCAATTTTTTTTTTCGCTGCCGTCAATCCTGCACTATTAATAGGATGCAGATAATTAAGACGAGCAAAAGGTAATAATATACCGTCAACTGCCCTAACTTTGCCTGGTGTCCTATTTTTACCTATAACGAAAAAGCTGTAATATCTTTTTCATTTTACTTTCAATCGAAAATTTGAGTTTTCATAGAGAGCTTTATGTTTCAATTGCCATACAAGTAAAATGAAAAAGATATGACATATTTTTCATTATAGGCAAACATAAGATGCCAGGCGAAGTTAGGGCAGTTGACCGGCACGGAAACATTACCTAACATCAGTCTGAACCGAATTATACAATGTGAAATTTAATTCGTTTGCATCCTCTTAAGGGGTCATTGTACTCATAGTTATGAATAACTTTCACTATGGGGCCAACCCTGAAATCGCGAAAAAAAAATCAGCTGTTCCATACATGTATGTGTGTATGTGCATGTTCGCATAGCTCGTTATGATGTAGGGAACAGCAGATTTTTTTTTCGCGATTTCAGCGTTGGCCTAGTGAAAGTTGTTCATAATGATGAGTACAATGACCCCTTAAGAGGATGCAAACGAATTAAATTTCACATTGTATAGAACAGTTACATTCCGGACTGTATTTGTAGAAAACTCGTTTATCAATTTATTTTTTATATATGTTTTCGCGGTTTAAAACCAAATCCGCTACTTCCCTTAGTATAGATTATTGTCCTTTGACCACACTCTATCTGTGGAATTATCAAAAATTATAGGGTTTGTTTATAAATGTTCCATAACAGGCGTTCAATTGCTTAAAAGACACTAATCGAGACACAATAGAAGTTTTATTGTTATTACGTCTTAACAACGTGTTAAACGGAAAAACATTTTTGTTTAATCAGACGTTAATCGAAACTTAAACTTTAATCATCGTTTATAAATAAACCCAATTGTTATTAACTTAAAACTTTGGTTTAAGCAGTAATAAAGTTTACTAGGTACGGTTTAACCCCACAGTAATATTCTTATCTAGTGGATATCATCATGTAAATGCACACTATCATCATATTTTAGCCAAGATTTCTCAATATTACAAGCCATTGTGCCATTGGGTTCGTTCTCGCCAAACATCTTCAGGGCATCCATAATTTCGTGTTTCCGAGGCTGCAATGGAAACCGGGAGAAGACAACGAAATCGCCAGTCTCGCAGTCCCTCATCACCAATAGGTTGCTGATCACCAACCACTGATCTCCACTCTCGCGGTGAAGAGTAAGGAAGGTGGTGTTTTCTGAAAATATATCAACATCATCAATTAGTTATATAAATGCCTATCAAACTTTGACTGAGGAAAGAGACACAAAATAACTCCCTTATTTATTAATGATAAAAAGTAATAGTTTACGTCTTTAGCCATACATGATTATTATATTTATCATATTTAAAATATTTCGCTGTTTTGATTAATTTAGCAATATTACTGTATGGAAATATGAAATATCGATAGCTAGTTGACTAAAATATTGATTATGTAATGCAATAATTAATATCGTAACACCGTCTATTTCGTTTTAGATGTAAAAAAGTATTTGGAAACTTTCCAAATGCCTTTTTAACACCTAAAACGGTTACAACATCAAATTCAGTGATATAATTGCAAATCATTATCTATATTCACTAGTTAGCAATATTTCATATTTCCATACAGTAATAGTGCCAAATTAATCAAAACAGGTAAATATTTGGCAGCTATTTGCGACGTTGACAGCTTGTAGAATAAATCAACGTTTATAAATGTGGGGGTTTATGTCTAAGCTACCAATGTACCAATGTGACTTTTTCAATTCATATGTACTTTCTGAGTTTATCTTGGATATTACTGACATCGGTGAAGGAAAACATCGTGAGGAAACCTGGACTTATAATTAATATAAGTCTGAAATCGCCAACCCGTCTTGAGCAAGCTTGGTGATCAATGCTCGTGCCTTCTCTGTATGAGAAGAGGCCTTTGCCCTGCAGTGGGACAGTAACAGGCTGGTATTATTATTATTTATGTCTAAAGTGTAGCTAAACGAGACACAAATAAAATCAAGGCCCTACGAGGCTAAAATTCGAGCTTTTATTATTAGCCTAAGCATAATAAACTATTAATGATCCTCACCACCAAATAGCAAGTGATAATTTGATTTGCGGTAAAATACATTTTAAGTATTTTAAGACGGAAAAGTTGAAATAGTCCAGAAATACAGAAAAAAGGAATCCCATTTTACAAGCTTTTATTTATCTTGCCATGTTAGTTAGTTACTATGTGTTGGTCAAATCTTGCAAGCTGAATTAAAACCAGTTCCTCTTATTTTACGGAGTTGAAATTTTACATGTTGGTTCAGTTTTGAAGACAATACATTTTTCAAGATGCATGTCCTGATTTTACACCCAGGATTGGCTCCAGATAAAAAAACCCTTCAACAGTCAACAGTACAGACAAGAAATTTAATATACGCATTCAATTACGATAGCCCGTTCTAAAATTTACCGTGATCTGGCTGCTGCATCCAAGGTTGGCTCCAGAAGAGCAAACTCCTCAACAGTCAACAGTACAGACAATAAATTAAATATACACATTTAATTATGATAGTCCGGTCTAAAGTCTACCATGACCTGACTCCTGACTCAGGACTGGCTCCAGACGAGGGAATTCCTCAACGGTCAACA